>CM061280.1:46866695-48213362 GCA_030848825.1 Tadarida brasiliensis | reverse complement strand
ACTGTAAGAAAGAAAGATATTTTATCCTTTGAGATGACATGGAGGGACATCGAGAGTATTATGCTAAGCGAAATAAGACAATCAGAGAAAGACAAATACCACATGATCTCACTTATTTGTGGAATATAATGAACAAGGTGGGCTGATGAATGAAATAGACCCAGAGACATAGAAAGGAGTATGGTTCAGACTGACAAACCTCAGAGGAAGGGGGTGGGAGGGATGGATGAGACTAACCAAAGAACTTATATGCATGTATGCATAACCAATGGACATAGACAACAATGCTGGGAGGGTGTCTAGGGGAGAAAAAGAAGAAACATCTGAAATAAATTAATAAAAATTGGAAAAAAAATGATCAAATGCAAATACTTTTAAATTGTGTGTTTTTTTTCTATTACTATTTTTTATTTATTTTTTTTTCTGTTCATTATTGATTTTTAGAGAGAGAGGAAAGGAGAGGGAGAGAGAGATAGAAACATTGATGAGAGGGAATATCGATTGGCTGCTTCCTGCATGTCCCTCACTGGGGACTGGGCCCACAACCTGGCATGTGCCCTGACCCGGAATTGAACTGGAGACCTCTTGGTGCATGGATCAATGCTCAACCACTGAGCCACACCAGCCAGGCTCAATTATTGTTTAAATAAAAAGTATATTTAATCATACATTCTATTCCATCTCTTATTTAAACATTGTCCTAATCTTAGGCAATAAGATTTCTAACACTTTTTCTTTATTATCTGTTGTACAGTACTAAACATACTTTTACATAAATACTTATAAATCGGTCTGATTATTTATTTTGCATTTTTTATTAATTTATTTTGTAACAGATGTTTCTCCTTTTTATCCCATTGACACCCTCCTCTCGATCCCATCTCCCCCCCCCAGCATTGTCAATGTCCTTTGGTTATACATATATGCATATACGTTTTATGGTTTATCTCTTCCCTACCCCCATCCCCTTCTTCTGATGTTTGTCAGTCTGTACCCTACTTCCCACTTCTATGTCTCTGGGTCTATTTTGTTCATCAGCTTGTATTGTTTACTATATTCCACAAATAAGTGAGATCATGTGATATTTGTCTTTCTCTGATAGGCTTATTTCACTTAGCATAATACTCTCCACGACACTCCATGTCGTCACAAAGGATAAGAAATCTTTCTAGTTTTTTTTTTTTTTTTTATTCTCACCCGAGGACATGTTTTCATTTATCTTCAGATAGAGTGGGAGGGAAAGAAGAAGGAAGAGAGAGAGAGAAACATCAACGTGAAAGAGACACATCGACTGGCTGCCACCCACACGACCCCAACTGGGGCCGGGGACAAACTGCAACTGAGGTATGTGCCCTTAGCAGGAACCGAACCTGGGTCTCTCTGGTCTGCAGGCCGATGCTCTAACTGCTGAGCCAAACTGGCCAGGGCAAGAGATGTTTCTAACAGCTTCATAGTATTCCTTTGTGTATATGTACCACTGCTTTTTTATCCACTCATCTATTGATGGACACTTGGGCTGTGTCCATAGTGCTGCTATGAACATAGGGGTACATATATTCTTTCTGACAGGTGTTTCAGGATTCTTAGGATATATTCCTAGAAGTGGGATCACTGGGTCAAATGGCAGTTCCATTTTAATTTTTTGAGGAAACACCATATTGTTTTCCATAGTGGCTGCACCAATCTGCATTCCCACCAACAGTGTACTAGAGTCCCTTTTTCTTCACACCCTCACCAGCACTTGTTGTTTGATGATTTGTTAATGGCAGCCATTCTGAAAGGTGTGAGGTAATACCTCATAGTCATTTTATTTTGCTTCTTTCTGATGATTAGTGACACTGAGCATTTTTTCATATGTCTCTTGACTGTTTGTATGTCCTGTTTTGAGAGTTGTCTGTTTAGGTCCTCAGTTTTTAAACTGGATTCTTTGTCTTCCTTTTGTTGAGTTGTATGAGTGCTCTATATATTTTGGAAATTAACCCCTTATTTGGTGTATCATTGGCAATTATGCTCTTCCATATAGTGGGTTCCCTTTCCATTTTGATGGTTGTTTCTTTTGCTGTGCAGAAGATTTTTAGTTTGATATAGTCCCATGTGTTCATTTTTCCCTTTGTTTCTCTTGCCTTAGGCATTGTATCAGTGAAAATTCCGACGTGTTTGATGTCTAAAATTTTGTTGCCTACATTTTCTTCTAGGATTTTTATGGATTCACGAGTCACATTTAAGTCTTTTATTCATTTTGAGTTTATTCTTGTATATGGTGTAAGTTGGTGGTCTAACTTTGTTTTTCTGCATGTAACTGTCAAATTTTCCCAACTGATTTAGTGTTTTTTAAAGCCCCTACTTTCTCAGTGAGAAGTACATACCGCTAACACAGCCCTCGTTGTTGTTGGTGGGATCCCAGCCCACCCCCACCCACCTCTACAGTTCCTGCCAGGCTCAATTTGGCATCCTCTCTCTGTTCCTGGTTTTACTGGCTCTCTTGCAGCTGCTCTTCAGTTGTTTTTTCCCAGTATTTTGTCTTTATTTTAGTTGTAATTCCAATTTGGTCCTGGGAGACAGTCTGCATAGCATAAATTCACTTCACCGCCATTCTAGATATCACCTGATTATTTCTTTAAGATGAATTCTGAGAAATATAATTTCTAGGTCATAAATATGAACATGTATAAGGTTCTTGATACTTATTGAAAAATTACTTTCCAGACAGTTTATAACTTAATTATTTTGCAGTAATGGTAAGTATATTCATCTTATTCTAATGCTGTACATTTAGAAAATGACTGTTTCTTGCTCTTATGTTATTTATGCAGTACTATTTCCTATCCTGTCATTAGGGTTGGCCAAATATAACATTTCATTTTTGTAGCAACAATTGGTTCAAATAATTTTTACATGACTTAAGAAGGCAAATCAGAATCTTTCTTGTGGTTGATATAAATACACTGGGTGAAAATATCTTTCTATTTTTTTAAATCCTCATTGAGGATACTTTTTCCCACTTATCTTCATATAGACTGGGAGAGAGGAAGGAAGGAAGAGATAGAGAGAGAGAGAAAATCATCAATGTGAGAGAGACACATCGACTGGTTGCCTCCTGTACAACCCCAGTTAGGGCTGGGAACCAATCTACAACTGAGGTACATGCCTTTGACTGGAATCAAACCTCAGACTCTTTGGTCCGTGGGCCAACGCTCTAACTGCTGAGCCAAACCAGCCATGGCTAACTTTCTATTTTAAGCGACATTGCTAACTTGGAGTTTCTGGAATTCATAATTAATACAATATCAAGAAGTCCCACATATGGTATGAAAAATGTGAGAAACATACAAAATAAAGCAGAAGCATCACCTGTAACTGTGGAGACAATAAGAAATAAAAATCCAAGAAACAAAGAAAAATAATCAATGTCATCAGGAGAGAGTCTTTAGTTTCTTCAATTCTCAAAATAATCAAATTGTGTCAAGTAACTTAACTTTTTTCTATAAAAACTTTAATGATATTTAAAGAAATGCAATAATATTCAACAATTAACAAGCTAAGAGTCCCAATACCTGGCATTGAATATTACTAGTGATTCAAAGAAGCAGGAAAATATGATATATAATGAAGAGAAAAAAATCAATCAACTTATTAAAATCAAATAGAAATTAAAAAGATGATCAAATTAGTAAACAGAGACATTAAACCAATTCCTATAATTATATTCCTATATTTAAAAATTCAGAAAAACATAAAAAGGAATGTCATAGAAATTATATTTTAAAAACCTCATTTGAATTTATAGATATGAAAACTACAAAGTCTAAGAAGAAAAATTCTTAAAATGGGAGTAACAACTGATTAGATATTTAAGAAGAAAGTATTAGTTTAATTGAAATTAAAGCAATAGAAATTATTATAAAATAAAACAATGTAAAAAATAGATGAAAAACTACCTATGGAACAATTTCAAGTGACCAAATGTATATGTCATTGAAGTTAATGAAGGAGAATAGAGAAATAAAAGAAACAAAAATTTATGTAAAAAGTAATATTTGGATTAAAAAACAATAAATATATCAAATATAATGACAGATATAAACCCACAGATCAAACAAGTTCAAAGAATCCAAGCAAAAGAAATTTGAACAAAAATAAAAGTCACATCAAAATTAATTTGTTTTAGAACATGATAAAGAAAAATATCTTGAAGTATCCTGTGTGTGTGGGATATATATATATATATATATATATATATATATATATATAGAAAAATATAAATATTACTTTATACTTGAAATTAAAATTATTAAATAACTCAAAGGCTATAATCTGACCACAACAAATTTACATTGGAAATCTATATCCAAAATCCAGAAAATTTCTAAATATTTAGAAACCAAAGAGATACTTCTAAATAGCATTTCCAGGTAATCCATAACCCAAAAAAAACTACAGAGAAGATTAGAATTCATTTTGAATAGAATGAAAATGAAAACATAACATATAAAAATTTGTGTGATACTGTGGGGGACTGGAAACTTCACCCCTGGCTATAAGACATTCTTGGAATTATTCTCTTGGGTGGGCATGACTCAGGTCACAATGCCCCCGGGACCTCTGCAGAAATGACAGTTCTCGGAACTGCAGCAGGTGTTTTCTGCTTGCCTCAAGCACTGACCTTATCGATTATGCCATTAGGGTTTGGTCTCCTAACAACCAGTTTAGCCCCGACTTTAGCGCCCCAGGAACATTCCTGCTTTCATGCTATAAAACCTTACCCCTGTTTTACAATAAACGAGACTTGATCAGAATCCTGTCTTGTCTCCATTCTTTGTGTCTCTTGCCCCCTACCATCCTCACTCCCCCTCTAGAGTCCTCATTGCTCGACCTGCAGGATGGGTCAAGTGGCGCCCAACGTGGCGCTTGAGAACGGGGGACCCCGTGAAGGACGCTGATTTGAGAGGCCGGCTGAAAATACATAGTGAAAGAGGCATAGGCGGTGCGGGAACCTGCTGCATCTACTGAACCTTGGTAAGTGATCAGCGATTATGGGGCAAGAATTAAGTCAGCATAGATTGTTTGTAGAACAATTAACTAAAGCTTTAAAGGCATGAGGAGTAAAGGTTAAGATGAAACATTTATGTCATTATTTTGATTATATCAAAGAAGTATGTCCTTGGTTTCCCATTGAGGGAACTATAGATCAGAAAAGATGGAAGAGAGTAGGGGATGCGCTCAAAGACTACTATAATACTTTTGGACCTGAGAAGGTCCCTGTAACCGTCTTCTCTTACTGAAATCTCAGAGATGAAATCATTTTTCAAAAACATTGTGACCCCGTTATAGCTAATGTTGTAGAGAGCGGGGAAAATATCCTCCAGAAGGAAAAAGACAATAAATAAAAAGAGGCAGAGAATCAAGCTTGTGAGGACCTTATGTCTTTTGATAGAGACACCTAGGAGGAACAGCAAGAACAAACAAAACCTCCTGAAAAGGAAGCACAGGTTAAGGGAATAAAAAGGGATAAGGGAAGAACTAAAAAGCTGAAAGAGACTTTAGAACAAGAGAAGATAGGCCCAAAACCAAAGAATATCCAAATTTATCAGAATATCTTGAAACAGTTGATGATGATGGGGAAGTTAATTGGGATGATTTATCAGATCAAGCAGCCAGATATCATCACCAAGACTGGCCACCACTTGGTACGTGACCCCCACCTTATTCCTCTCCTCCAGAGAAGCCTAGTGCTCCCCCCTTAGCCTGTCCCATTATTGATCCAAAAAAGGAATTAGAAGATAAAATAGAACATTTAAAAGAGCAGATTAAATTAGAAAAGGAACATCAAGATCTTATTGCCCAGTTAGACGAACTAAAAATAGGGAAAATACCCTGAGATCTGAGACGCAAATTACCCAAAGGCCTCCCATGAGAGGAGCTGGTCTCAAAATCTCCCCCCGAACAGAGCTCTCAAGGTCCGATGATGCAGAAGCCCTTGCCTTCCCTGTATCAGAGACTGTAGACGCACAGGGTCAAGCATG
This sequence comes from Tadarida brasiliensis, assembly GCA_030848825.1. Classification (NCBI taxonomy): domain Eukaryota; kingdom Metazoa; phylum Chordata; class Mammalia; order Chiroptera; family Molossidae; genus Tadarida; species Tadarida brasiliensis. The sequence goes on along the minus strand of CM061280.1, from coordinate 48,207,339 downwards.
GAGACACCACACTGGGTTTGATTTCAAAGTCATAAAGGAATTAAAAACAGCAGTAGCCCAATATGGAGCTACAGCCCCTTATACTATGGCAATCTTAGAATCTGTAACAGAAAACTGGCTCACTCCAGGAGATTGGCAGACACTGGCCCAAGCCACCCTGGCCGGAGGAGATTATCTCCTCTGGAAGTCAGAATATGTAGAGGTATGTAGAGACACTGCCAGACGTAATGCTCAAGCTGGCAACGGATGGAATTTTGATATGTTAATAGGGGAGGGCAATTATGCAAATAGTAACAACCAAATGCAGTATGATGCAGGACTTTTTGCCCAGATTCAAGCAGCTGGGGCGAGAGCCTGGAGAAAATTACCCACCAAAGGTGATATGAGCTCCTCCCTTACCAGTATTAAACAAGGTCCGGATGAGCCATTTGCAGACTTTGTCCATAGATTACTTACTGCAGCCAGTAGGATTTTTGGTAACGCTGATGCAGGCACCGATTTTGTCAAACAACTAGCCTTTGAGAATGCAAATGCCGCTTGTCAGGCAGCTATTAGACCATATAAAAAGAAAACTGACTTGAGTGGATATATACGCTTATGCTCTGATATCGGAGCAGCTTACCAACAGGGCCTCGCAATGGCTGCAGCATTACAAGGCTACACAGTTGAGCAATTCTTATCCCAACAAAATCAACAGAACAAGAATAGATGTTTTAACTGTGGGAAAACCGGACACTTTGCCAGGAATTGTAAGGGGAACTCTGATGACCAAAACAAAAACTTTCCTAAAGGGAAACCCCATGGTCTCTGCCTCAGATGCAAAAGAGGAAACCATTGGGCTAAGGAATGCCGCTCTAAGCGAGATGCACAAGGCCATCCATTGACACCTCAGCAGGGAAACGGGAACAGGGGCCAGCCCCAGGCCCCCAAACCCAAACAAATCTTTGGGGCACTCAGCTTTGTTCCAGAAACCAAAAATCCATTTCAGACCTCTACAGAGCTACAACAGGAAGTGCAGGACTGGACCTCAGTTCCACCACCCACACAGCAGTAACCCCTGAAATGGGAGTTCAGGCCCTCCCTACTGGGATTTTCAGGCCTTTACCAGAAAACACATTCGGTCTGATATTAGGGCATAGTAGTACCACCATGAATGTCTTACAGGTCCTCCCGGGTGTCATAGACAATGACTACTCTGGTGAAATTAAGGTCATGATATCCTCACCCAAGAATGTTAACACCATCACCTCAGGACAAAGATTTGCACAGCTATTGCTACTACCCCTCCTCCCTACACCCAACCAAGTTATGTCAGGGAGGAGGGGCCAAGGAGGGTTTGGCTCCTCTAATGTTTATTGGGAAGAGGTTATCACCCCCCAAAAGCCTATTATGACTCTCTGGTTAGATGGCAAGGAATTCTCAGGTCTTATAGATACTGGGGCCGATGTTACTATAATAAAGAAGGAAGACTGGCCTACGGCCTGGCCATTAGACACTACTATGACTCATTTAAAAGGCGTAGGACAGAGTCAGAACCCGGAAAGAAGCTCAAAATTACTAACTTGGAAAGATAAGGAAGGGAATCAAGGAAGTATGTAGCCATATGTAATAGCCGGACTACCTATAAACCTCTGGGGTAGAGATCTCCTTTCCCAATTGGGAATAATAATGGGAAGTCCAAATACTGTTATCACCACACAAATGTTGAAAACCAGATCCCTACCAGGACAGGGCCTAGGAAAAAATAACACAGGTATAACTGTACCTATCGAAGCAACTCCAAGAAATGATCGAGCAGGACTAGGCCATTTTACATAGAGGCCATTGACACTCCTGTGGCCCATGCAGAACAAATTGCCTGGCTGTCCGAGGAGCCAGAATGGGTTGACCAATGGCCCCTTACATCTGAGAAGTTAATGGCTGCACAACAGTTGGTACAGGAGCAACTTGAAGCTGGCAATATTGTTCCTAGTAATTCTCCATGGAACACTCCTATATTTGTAATTAAGAAGAAATCAGGCAAATGGAGGCTCTTACAAGATTTACGAGCTGTGCCCTGGCTGGTTTGGCTCAGCGGTTGGAGCGTCGGCCTGCAGTCCAGAGAGACCCGGGTTCGGTTCCCGCTAAGGGCATGTACCTCGGTTGCAGTTTGTCCCCGACCCTGGTTGGGTCATGTGGGAGGCGGCCACTCGATGTGTCCCTTTCACGTCGATGTTTCTCTCTCTCTCTCTCTCTTCCTCTCTCTCCCTCCCACTCTATCTGAACCAAAAATGGAAAAATGTCCTGGGGTGAGGATGATAAAAAAAAAAAAAAAAAAAAAAGATTTACGAGCCGTAAATAAAACTATGGTGCTCATGGGAGCCTTACAACCAGGTTTGCCATCCCCTGTTGCTATTCCACTGGGATATTTTAAGATTATTATTGATCTGAAAGACTGCTTTTTTACTATCCCATTGCACCCAGAAGATCAAAAACATTTTGCTTTTAGTTTACCTACCACTAATTTTAGAGCACCCATGAAACATTTCCAATGGCGAGTCCTGCCTCAAGGTATGGCTAATAGCCCTAACCTCTGTCAATCTTATGTTGCCTCAGCTTTCCAGGTTGTAAGAGACCACTGGCCAAACATCTATATCATCCACTACATGGATGACATTTTAATAGCTGGAAAGATAGGAACCGAAGTCCTAAAATGCTACGATGAAATGCGTATGGCATTACAAAGCCGCGGTCTTCAAATAGCCCCACGTTGGGCGCCACTTGACCCATCCCGCAGGTCGAGCAACGAGGACTCTAGAGGGGGAGTGAGGATGGTAGGGGGCAAGAGACACAAAGAATGGAGACAAGACAGGATTCTGATCAAGTCTCGTTTATTGTAAAACAGGGGTAAGGTTTTATAGCATGAAAGCAGGAATGTTCCTGGGGCGCTAAAGTCGGGGCTAAACTGGTTGTTAGGAGACCAAACCCTAATGGCATAATCGATAAGGTCAGTGCTTGAGGCAAGCAGAAAACACCTGCTGCAGTTCCGAGAACTGTCGTTTCTGCAGAGGTCCCGGGGGCATTGTGACCTGAGTCACACCCGCCCAAGAGAATAATGCCAAGAATGTCTTATAGCCAGGGGTGAACTTTCCAGTCCCCCACATAATACAGTTAAAGCTATGTTGAAAGGAAAAAGGTATAGTACTACTATATATAGGTACTACCCACTTTTTGAAAGTTTGTGTACCATCTCTTTACTTTTACAAAAAGACCTACAATTGTACCTGTTTTGCTAACTGAAAGAAATCCAAATATGATTTCACTTTTATCAAAAAAACAAACAAAGAAAACATTGAAATTAGCATTCAACATTTGTTTTTCAGCTAGCTGTTATTCAGGCCTTATGCTCCCCAATCAATGACAGTGACACTGCCAAGCTCCTTCCCAAGGGCTACACTCATGAGGCATCTGGCTGCCATAAATTTGAACTGTGTCTGTGGGCATCAAAGATTTATTTCAATTGCCCTGGCCGGTTTGGCTCAACGGTTAGAGCGTCGGTCTGAGGGCCAGAGAGACCCGGGTTCAGTTCCCGCTAGGGGGATGTACCTTGGTTGCAATTTGTCCCTGGCCCTGGTTGGTCGTGCAGGAGGCAGCCACTCGATGTGTCCCTTTCACTTCATCTTTCTCTCTCTCTGTATCTTCCTCTCTCTCCCTCCCATTCTATCTCAACAAAAAATGAAAAAATGTCCTCGGGTGAGGATATAAAAAAATAAAAATAAAAAAGATTTATTTCAATTAATTTTCAGAATTTCTTATTTTATTACATGTTATTTTATTTAGCTTTTATGTGTTATTTGATATGATTTGGTAGGTTATTTTAGGGGCTTGGAAACACTCAAAATTGTTTCATATAAATAAATAGTAATTGTTTCCTTGTTTATACTACTTTGGCTTGCAAAAGGTTTCATAGGAATGCTCTACTTTTTTGTTTTGTTTTGTTTGTTTGTTTTGTTAATTATTTTTACTAATTTGTTTTTGTTGCAGATGTTGTTTTTTCCCCGCATTGACACCCTCCTCCCCATCCCCACCGCCCCATTCCCAGCTTTGTTGTTTATGTCCATTGGTTATGCATACATGCGTATAAGTTCTGTCGTTTATCTCTTACCTCCCTACACCCCCTCTTCTGAGGTTTGTCAGTCTGTACCCTACCTTTATGTCTCTGGTTCAATTTGGTTCATCAGTTTGTTTAGTTCATTATATTCCACAAATAAGTAAGATCATGTGATATTTGTCTTATTCTGCTTGGCTTGTTTTGCTTAGCATGATACACTCCAGGTCCCTCCATGTCATCTCAAAGGATAAGAGATCTTTCTTTCTAACATCTGCATAATATTCCATTGTGTACATGTACCACAGCTTTTTTATCCACTCATCTACTGATGGACACTTGGGTTTTTTCCAGATCTTAGCTATTGTAAATAGTGCTGCTATGAACATAGGGGAACATATATTCTTTCTGATTGGTGTTTCAGGCTTCTTAGGGTATATTCCTAGAAGTGGGATTACTGGGTCAAATGGCAGTTTAATTTTAAAATTTTTGAGGTAACACCATAGTGTTTTCCATAGTGGCTGCCCCAGTCTGCATTCCCACCAGCAGTGTACTAGAGTCCCCTTTTTTCCACACCCTCGCCAACACTTGTTGTTTGATGAGTTGTTGATAGTGGCCATTCTTACAGGTGTGAAGTGATACCTCAGTTGTTTTAATTTGCATCTCTCTGATGATTAGTGAAGTTGAGCATTTTTTCATATATCTCTTGGCCATTTGTATGTCCAGTTTGGAGAGGTGTCTGTTTAGGTACCTCTGCCCATTTTTTAATTGGGTTCTTTGTCTTCTTTTTGTTGAGTTGTATGAGTACTCTATATATTTTGGAAATTAATCCCTTATCTGATGCATCATTGGCAGTTATGGACTCCCATATAGTGGGTTCCCTTTCCATTTTAATGACTGTTTCTTTTGCTGTGCAGAAGCTTTTTAGTTTGATGTAGTCCCATGTGTTCATTTTTTCCTTTGTTTCTCTTGCCTTAGGTGTTTTATCAGTGAAAATTCTGCTGCGTATGATGTCTGAAATTTTGTTGCCTACATTTTCTTCCAGAATTTTTATGGATTCACAAGTTACATTTAAGTATTTTATCCATTTTGAGTTTATTCTTGTGTATGGTATAAGTGGTGGTCTAGCTTCATTTTTTGCAAGTAGCTGTCCAATTTTCCCAACACCATTTATTGAAAAGACGGTGTTAACTCCACTGTGTGGTCTTGCGACCTTTGTCAAATATTAATTGAGCATATTGTCTTGGGTCAATTTCTGAGTTCTCTGTTCTGTTCCATTGATCTGTCTGCCTGTTTTTGTGCCAGTACCAGGCTGTTTTGACTACAGTGGCTTTGTAGTATAACCTGATATCTGGTAATGTGATCCCTCCTATTTTGTTCTTCTTTTCGGGGTCTTTATTGGTTCCATATAAACTTTTGGAGAATTTGTTCTAGTTCTGTGAAATATATCATTGGTATTTTGATGGGGATTGCATTGAACCTATAGATTTCTTTGGGTAATATGAACATTTTAATGATGTTAATTCTTCCAATCCATAAACAAGGTACGTGCTTCCACATTTTTATATCTTCCCCTATTTCTTTTTTCAATGTCCTGTAGTTTTCTGTGAAGAGGTCCTTTACTTCTGTAGTTAAGTTTATTACTAGGTACCTTAATTTTTTTTCAGCGATGGTAAATGGGATTGTTTTTTTAGTTTCTCTTTCTGTGATTTCATCATTGGTGTATGAGAATGCCGTCGATCTCGTGACATTAATTTTGTATCCTGCTACTTTGCCAAATTCATTTATTAACTCTAGTAGATTTTTGATGGAGTTTTTAGGGTTTTCCATTTATAATATCATGTCATCTGCAAATAATGACAGTTTCACTTCCTTCTTTTCACTTTGGATCCCTTTTATTTTTTCTTCATGTCTGATTACTGTGGCTAAGACTTCCATTAATATGTTGAATAAGAGTGGCGAAAGTGGGCATTCCTATCTTGTTCACGTTCTTAAGGGGAATGCTTTTATTTTTTGCCCATTGAGTATGATGTTGGCTGTAGGTTTTTCATAAATGGCTTTTATTATGTTGAGATATGAACTCTCTATTCCCAAATTGCTGAGCATTTTAATCAGAAATGGGTGCTGGATTTTGTCGAATGCTTTTTCAGCATCTATTGATATGATCATATGGTTTTTATCTTGCATTTTGTTTATGTGATGTATCACATTTATTGATTTGCGAATATTGTACCATCCTTGTCCCTGGGATGAATCCCACTTGGTCATGGTGAATAATTATTTTGATGTATTGCTTGATGCAATTTGCTGATATTTTGTTAAGGATTTTGGCATCTGTGTTCATCAGGGATATTGGCCTGTAGTTTTCTTTCTTTGTAGTGTCTTTACCTGGTTTTGGAATTAGGATTATGCTGGCCTCATAAAATGAGTTGGGAAGTGTTTCGTCTTTTTGGATTTTTTGGAATAGTTTGAGGAAAATGGGTATTCGTTCTTCTTTGAATGTTCTGTAAAACTCCCCCGTGAAGCCATCCGGCCCTGAGCTTTTGTTTGCTGGGAGTTTCTTAATTACATCTTCAATTTCCTTTGTTGCTATTTGTTTGTTCAAGTTTTCTATCTCTTCCTGGTTCAGTTTTCAGAGGCTGTGTGTTTCTAGAAATTTGTCCATTTCTCCTTGTTCGTCCAATTTGTTGGCGTATAATTGTTCATAGTATGTTTCAATGATCCTTTGTATCTCTGTGGTGTCAGTTGTTACTTCTCCTCTTACATTTCTGATTTTGTTTATTTGATTTCTCTCTTTTTGTTTCTTGGTGAGTCTGGCTAAAGGTCCATCGATCTTGTTTATCTTTTCAAAGAACCAGCTTTTTGTTTCATTGATCTTTTGAATTTTTTTTTTTTTTGTCTCTATTTCGTTTATTTCTGCTCTGACCTTTACTATTTCCTTCCTCCTACTAGCTCTGGGGTTTCTTTTTGTTTACTTTCTAGTTCTTTAAGTTGTGGGGTTAGAAATTCAATTACGAATTTTTCATGTTTCTTGAGGTAGTGCTATGAACTTCCCTCTCAGGACTGTTTTATCTGTGTTCCATAGATTTTATGTTTCTGTGTGTTGTTTTCATTAAGTCCTTAATTTCTTCCTTAATCTCGTTAGTGACCCATTCATTACTATTCAGCCTCCAAATGTTTGAAAGTTTTTGTGTGTTTTTATTGTAATTGAATTCCAGTTTCATGCCACTGTGATCTGAGAAGATGCTTGATATGATTTCAGTCGTCTTGAATTTGTAGAGACTTGCTTTGTGTCCTAACATGTGGTCTATCTTTGAGAATGTCCCATGTGCACTTGAGAAGAATGTATATTCTGCAACTTTGGGGTGAAATATTCTGTAAATATCAATGAAGTCCAACTGATCTAGTTTGTCTTGTAAGGACTCTATGTCCTCGTTAATTTTTCTTCTATAAGATCTATCCAGTAATGTCAGTAGCGTGTTAAAGGCACCCACTATGATCGTATTGCTATTGATCTCTCCCTTGAAGTCCTCCAGAAGTCTTTAAATATATTTTGTTGCTCCCGTATATGGCGTGTATATGTTTACCGGGGTTATATCCTCTTATTGGACTGATCCTTTTAATATTATGTAGTGACTTTCTCTGTCTCTTATTTTGGCCCTCATTTTGAAGTCTATCTCGTCAGATATAAGTATTGCTACATCAGCTTTTTTTTTTTTTTTCATTTCCATTTGCTTGGAAAAATTTTTTCCATACTTTCACTTCCATCCTGTGTGAGTTTTTTATTGTGAGATGGGTCTCTTGTAGACAGCATATATATGGGTCATGTTTTCTTATCCAATCAGCCACCCTATGTCTTTTCATTGGAGCATTTAAGCCATTTACATTTAAGTAATTATTGATAGATAGTTATTAGTTGCCACTTTAGTTTTATGCCTGTGTTCCTCTCTCACTCTCTCTGTTTCTTCTTCTTACAACAGTCCCTTCAGCATTTCTTGCAGTGCTGGTTTGGTGATTGTAAATTCCACTAGCTTTTTTTATCCATAAAGATCTTTATTTCTCCTTCAATTTTGAATGATAGCCTTGCTGGATAGAGTAGTTTTGGATTCAGACCCTTGTCTTGCATTACTTTGTACACTTCATGCCACTGCCTTCTGGCCTGCAGCGTTTCTATTGAGAAATCAGCTGACAGTCTAATGGGAGCTCCTTTGTAGGTAACTTTCTGTCTTGCTTCCTTTAAGATTCTTTCTTTGTCTTTAATGTTTGCCATTTTTATTATGATGTGTCTAGCTGTGGGTCTTCTGGGGTTCATCTTGCTTGGGACTCTCTGTGTTTCCTGGACTTGTGTGACTTTTTTATTCACCAGTTTAGGGAAGTTTTCTGTCATTATTTCTTCAAACAGTTTCTTTTTTCCTTTCTCTGATTCTTCTCCTTCCGATACCCTTATAACGCGAATGTTGTTATATTTTGTATTGTCCTACAGCTCCCTTAAACTCTCCTCCTGCCTTTTAAACTTTTTTTCCATTTGCTGCTCTATTTGGGTGTTTTTCTCTACCTTGTCTTCTAAGTCACTGATTTGGTCTTCAGCTTCTTCTAATCTACTATTGAACCCTTCTAAGGTATTTTTCATAACAGCTATGTCATTCTTTATTTCCTCTTGATTTTTATGCATAGCTTCTACCTTTTTATGTGTAACTTCTACCTCTTTTTTTAAGCTGAAGTAGTTCCTAGTGAGCTCGTCATAATTCTTATGAAGTTGCTTGTAGTTCTCACCAAATTATTTGAGCACCCTTAAAAATCATTGCTTTGAATTCTTTATCTGACTAGTTAGTTTCTTCCATTTCCTGTAGTTCCTTTTTTAATTATTCCTCTTTTTCTTTCCTTTGGGTGTTCTTTGTCTCCCCATTTTAGCCGTCTGGTAATTCTCGACCCGGTGAGGGATGTTTGGATGTGTAGGCAGCTCAATGTATATCAGTTAAGGCTACTGTGCCTCCCAGACTGTTCAGTTGTGTGTCACTTCTTGCCTGCTGTGGATCCTGGAGGATTGACTCCTGGGGGCCGGTATTGGTGTGTCCTGGTAGGTGCTGCTGCTGGTTCGCGTGGACCCCTCTAAAGCTGTGCTCCCAACTGGTCGCTGGTGCCACCTGTAGCTGTATTGCTCAGACCCTGCTGGAGCCACACTCCCTGCCTGCACCTTGGGCCGCTGGGTCACACAGGTCCCTCTTGAGCCTCAGCTTCCAGGTGGTCCTTTAGGCAGCTGTGTTGCACAGGCCCTACTAGAGCCCTGGTTCCCCACAGGTCTTGTGGGCAGGTGGGTTGTACAGGCCCCGTTGGAGCCCTCGCTTCCTGCTGATCCTGTGGGGAGCTGGATCGTACAGTCCCCTCTGGAGACTGGGCTCTAAGACTATCTTGTTGGCTGTTGGGTCACACAGTTCTGTCTGGAAACCGGCTCAGCACCGGTCTTGTGGGCCGCTGGGTTGCACAGGTCCTTCTGGAGCCCCAGGTCCTGCTACTGGTAGCTGGAAAGTGCTGCTGCCCAGTGGGGCTCATCTCCTGCTCAGCCTTTGCTATAGTTTTTGAGGATGGTTCTCTGCTGCCGGTCTGAGCTTCTGTTGCCTGGGGATGGATGTCTGCTCCCCAGCCTGTGTTGCCGGATGTATATCTGGACTCTGACCAGGCTGCTACTGTGGGGGATGGTGCTGGGCTCCCAGCCATTTACAGTTTCCGCAACTGGCACCTTGACAGCTCCAGTACTGTGCACTGGTCTGTGTTGACACAGGGTGTCCACTGGTCTGATGGTGCCAGGTGCACTGTTGGGCTCAGGTTGCTGGGCCCTAGCTGCTCCCACTGTCTCCTCCCAGGGAAGACCCTGGATCTTCCAAAATGTTGGGACCTCCCCGTGTGGCATGGAGAAGCACCCTGAAGAGCTGCTTACCGAGGTAGCTGGCTGCCCCCGTCCACAGCACAGGAACCTTCTGCTCCATGTCTCTGCACTGCATGAGTTTGGTCATCCACCTTCATGTCCACTCACACTCTCTCACACAGCTCACTCTCTCATGCACTCATCCTCCTTCTGGTCCTGCCAGCTGTCATCTTCCTTATCTGATGGAAATGCTCTACTTTTGGATAGTAGGCAATACTTTTATCTATATTAGTAGAAAATAATGTTTTCAAAACTAGAAATAAAAAACTAAAAGAGAAAAGCAAACTAAACCCAAAAAGATATAGCAAATAAATATAAGAACAAAACAGAATGAAATAGAAAATGCAAAACAATAGGTGAAATTAATAAAACTAATAACTGGTTGAGAAGATCAATAAAATTGATAGCACTTGAATGGGGCAAAAGTAGATTTATAGTCATTCACATGGAACATATTATAATAATTAATAAATAATACCACAAAAATAAATTGTTTCACATATTCACAAATGTAAACCCACTTTTTCCCACTTTGTATGTGAAAGGACTCTTATTATTTTCCAATGGAAATGATTCCTCTTCTGTTCCCAGTGTTTATTAACTAAGTCATTGACACTTTCCCCCTTCCACTGGTCAAGACACTGTTTTGAATATCTTTCCACAGTCTGGTGGCAAAAGTATATACAGTTTCTGCTTATGTTGATGGAATGGCTGTGGGAAAATTAAAGAAAATGCTAATGAGAGGTACATTCTTATAAAACTCTAGTATATATTGTACCCCTGCTGGTTGAAAATTATCTTCATTTCTGGTTGGACTAAATTGTTTAGGAAAATTTTAATGGCTTACAATTCTGGGAAATTTATACTATGGCTCTGAGGTGAATTCTATGGTTTGAAAAAAAATAAATATTTTGTATTGATTCCCACAAAAAAAAAAAAAGGAAAAGAAAATCACAAATTATCATATCAAGAATAAGAGAGGGGACATCACTACAGATTTTAAATACAAACATATTAAGTGAATATTATTTTAAAATTATTATAAGATGTAAAAATTATGCAAATATAGTTAAATAAGGTGGAATTGACATATTCTTTAAAAGACAAAGACAGCCCAGCCAATGTGGCTCATTTGGTTGAGCATCTTCCCAAGCACCAGGAAGCTGTAGATTTGATTCCTGGTCAGGGCACATTCCTGGGTTGTGGCCTCGATCCCCAATAGGGGATGTGCAGGAGGCAGCTGATGGATGTTTCTCTCTTATCGATGTTTCTATCTCTCTCTCCTTCTTCCTTCCTCTCTCTGAAATCAATAAAAAAACATAAAATAACATAAAAGGCAAAAGCATTCAAAGATCATTCAAAAAGAAACAAATAGCATACATATTATATCTATAGAAAAATTCAATTTTTGGTTTAAACTAACACACACACACACACACACACACACACACACACACACACCTCAAAGTCAAGATAGTTTTACTGTAAAGTTCTATCACACATTTTTTAATAATACCAATTCTACAAAAAACTCTTGCTAAAAATTGAAGCCAGCGTTAACAATCAAATACATTACAAGAAAAAATAACTATAGATAAGTATTCTCCCCATAAACATTAATGCAAATATTCTTAACAATATTTTAGTATATGTAATCCAGCAGTATATAAAATCAGTAACACATATTGATCAATAGGGGGTTTTCCTAGAAATGCAAGGCTTATTTGACACTCAGAAATCAATTGATGTAATTCATCATATCAATAAACTGGAGAAGAAAAACTTGTAATTGTCTTATTGAGGGGAGAAAAAACATTTGACAAAATTCAACATGCATTCATGACAAAAATTCTCAGCATATCAAAAATAAAAGGGAAGTTCACCTTAATAAAGTTCATCTATAATAAAATATCTTATATCACACTTAATAGTGAAAGACTGACTGCCTTTCTTCTAATATTATAAAACAGGTAATGTCTGCTCTCTCTACTTGACTCAACATTGTACTAGAGTGCCATAATGCAAGAAAAATAAATAAAAAATACATATTTTAGACACAAAATGGAAACGAAGCAACTTGTTTGTGTAGTCCACTCTACCAAATAAAACAGTAAGAAATGATTGTGTTGGAAACCCACAAACCATAATCTTAGAACTTTTCAGGTGATGTACCAAGACTGTTGGTAAAGGAATGCATGTATCCTAATACCAATGGCCTTTTCAACATAAATAGACATGATTCAGCATCTCAGTCATCTCCTCACACAGTCTTGGCAGGTAATCAGGAAAAACACACTCTTGACAGAAATGTAAATTAAGTGAGTCATTTTGCACTGATTTGATCTATAGAAAATTCAGTAAAGGTAAAGTTACAAAGTGCATCTTGGTTTAAAATACTTATAAGAATTCTGATGTTTAATATTTTTTAGACTAGAACAAATAAGTTATTGAAAGGCCAGCACAACATGGAAAGAGATATGATAAGTATCTGTGTAGAATGGAGTAATTTCACCAACATTTTGTAGTCAATATTCAGATACGGTACATAGTCTTCAGAAGTTTTCTCATTTTTCATGTCACCTTCTCAAAATAAAATTGGCCAAAATACAAGGGAAGTAAAATAGTGCAAAAAATAAAGATATTAAATTGGGCTCAATTATTAGCTGTACTACCAAATAACTGTATGTCTTAGGCAAATAATTTTCTGTCTCTGGGCCTTGATTTTCTAATCTCCAAAATGAAGGGGTATAAATATTTAATTTCTAAACTTCTTCTCATATGTAATAACATTCTATAATCTTATTAAGGAAAAGGACTTAAGTGTGTGCTAATTCTCTCCATCTAACTATCTCCAAACAAATACAAATGTGTCAAGAACAAAAGCTGACTATAAAAGAATATTCTTCACGTGTTAAGTGGCCAGTTGCTCTCAACTTCTGTCTAAGGTAAAACACCTTACTGTGGACACAACTACAATTCAAATTCTGTTCTGTCATCACAACCCAGAGCCAATCATATAGAAATGTTTGATGAGTAGCCAATCCTAATTCCTGCCATTTTCCTTCCTATCTTCATTCAATATTTCCAAAATCTGCTATAGGAAGGAGATATGTATGCTTATCAGTTCAGAAATATACATATACAAAATATAAATCTTCAGAGGTTTTTCTTCAAGATTTTACTGAGCCCAAACCAACCGCAGTATGATCTGAAGGTCAAAGAAACCTTAGGCAATCTTAAAAATACCAATCATTCTGGTCAATTCTTCACAGATGATGTTTTAACCTACTTTCAATTTGTCTAAATTTTCCATAAAATTGGGAAATGAAAAACTATATCACTCTTACTTAGATAACATATTACTCTGCTTTATGAAGCAGCAAATTTTTCCTTACCAAATCAAAGGTGGGCGCGCTTACATGTGAGGAGGGGTGTTTCTAAATTCTGAATGTGTTAAAAACAATAAGGGTGTTTAGGAATACTTTTAGATTGAGACACAGCTCAATGATAAGGAAAACAAAGCCAGTAATCTGAATTTCTTTACCAGGGCACAAGGCAATTAAATACACAAGAAAGACAAGGAGACTACACCTACCTTAGTAAAAGGACTTTCTACACTGAGCAAATGTGTCATGGATTCATGTGCTGTTAACAGTATGGAAAATCAGTGTAGTGTCAGATTTGGGGAGATGGTAGTTACCTATATAGTTTTCTCCAATGGGGTGATAGGGCAAACACACCTGTTTTTAAATAAACTCCTTTGACTTGAGGGTACTGGGACTATTGTTTACTTCTGATAAATGCAAGATTATCTACCATAGAAAATATACTATCAGCGCACTGTTACAATCTCTACTAGGATACACATCTGCTTCATCACAAAAGTACTAAAATGTCTGAAGTTGTAAAAATCTGCTCATAAAACTCAAATCATGCTTTGAATTATAAATTTTCCATTTCTGTTTATGTTTAATGAGGGTCTCAGAGTTGTTAATTATTTATCTTGTGCAATAAGTATTACAATTCATTCCTAGGAATAATGAAGGGGGAAATGGAGGATAGAAATTGATACTCATCTATAATAGGCCAAATAAGAAGACTAGCTCCTGTGGTAGGTAATCAGCCCCCTATGTTTTTAGATCTCAATTTTAACTGGATTATTTTAAGGCACATGTGACTCTACATCTATAGTCTCACGAACTTGCCATATTGCAGAGAGAGAGAGACAGAGAGACAGAGACAGAGAGAGAGAGGGGAAGAGAGAGAGAGAGGAAGAGAGAGAGAGAGGAAGAGAGAGAGAGAGTCACTTGTGTACCAGCTCAAAGAGAAATGTATCTATCTAAACTAATTTTAATCTTTCCTGCTCTCTTCAAGAAAGGACTAGGAAGAGTGGCCCAGAGAAACTGAACAAAGGTGGCTTCAGTTGGAATGAGCAGACCAGAAGGAGACAGTGCTTGGAAATAGATCTATCTATTGAGATGTGCAGGACACTGCATAGTGTGGCCTGAGACAATAGAGTAAACACAGATAAGGTGTATGGGAGGAACCTTAAGTCCACAGGCAGAACACATTTGATTGGTAGTTTAAAATGCTGCTGATGATAGAAACTTGTTAGGACAGAAATGGAGGTGGAGTGAATGGAAGCTACACTGACGATCTCCCAGGACCAAACGGGAATTACAACTAAAAGAAAGACAAATCATCAGGAAAAAGCAACAGAAAAGCAGCGGGAGAGAGTCATACAACCAGGGACACTGAATGAGCCTGGTAGAATCTGCGGAGGTGCGAGAGGGTGGCGGGCTAGGAGCCCACTGACAGCAGCGGCCTTAGTTGTAAGCAGCGCCCGCCCTCGGGGTTAGGATCCCAAGCTGCTCCACAGCACAGAGGGCCGGCACAGAGGGCTAAATAGCTACAGCCACTCACTGGGGCTCCAGCAGAGGGAGGGCAGACTGGACTGGAACTCTATGGGGACACCTGGGATTTGGAGGGTGCTCAGAGTTTCTACTGAGCCTTGGCCACAAAGAACTGGTGGCCAGCTTGTTCCTTCCCCATTAAACAGAACGGCAGCCAACCTTGCTCCTTCCCAGAGATTCCCAGGTGAGGCAAAGAAATGCAAATTGAGGCTCATTAACAACCAGCATCTGTCCCACTCTCCTCAGGAAATCTTACACTATAAACACCTGAGGGAGTTTCTCATTCAACTGAGATCCTAAGGCTTTACAAGTAATTGAGGCTAAACGTCTCCAGGCAAAAAGATAGAGGATAACTGAACCTTTCCTGAGCTTGCAAATCTACCCAGGAAAGCGAGACTTGACAGTGGTGTTTAAGGAGGGCCCTCCGCACTCATCCAAACCCAGTAGAGGGAGCCACAAACAGCAGAACACCAACACCCACAGGGAAAATTTGGCAGGCTCCAAAACCCACTGAGATAACAAAAATGGTGAAAAAAAGAAACAGATCCCAAATGAAAGAACAAGAGAACTCTACCGAAGATGAGATAAATGAAATGCAGTTAAGCAAATTATGAGAGGTAGAGTTCAGAGCCATGATCTAGAGGAAACTAAACAGCATGAGTAAGGACATCAACACCATGAGTAAAGAAATAGAAATACTGGTCCTGGCCAGTTTGGCTCAGCGGTTAGAGCATCGGCCTGTGGTCCAGAGAGACCCGGGTTTGGTTCCCGCTAAGGGCACGTACCTCGGTTGCGGTTTGTCCCCGGCCCTGGTTGATCGTGCGGGTGGCAGCCACTCGATGTGTCCCTTTCACGTTGATGTTTCTCTCTCTCTCTCTCTCTCTCTCTCTCTCTCTCTCTCTCTCTCTCTCTCTTTCTCTCCCTCCCTCCCACTCTATCTGAACAAAAAATGGAAAAATGTCCTCAGGTGAGGATAAAAAAAAAAAAAAGAAATAGAAATACTGAAAACCAACCAATTGGAAATGAAGAATGACATAGCAGAAAG
The DNA here is from genome assembly GCA_030848825.1 of Tadarida brasiliensis. NCBI lineage: Eukaryota > Metazoa > Chordata > Mammalia > Chiroptera > Molossidae > Tadarida > Tadarida brasiliensis. Next base: position 48,191,371 of record CM061280.1, on the reverse strand, counting down.
AAAGAACACATTGGAAGGAGTGACCAGCAGAGTAGAGGAAGCGGAGGACCGGATCAGTGAATTAGAAGACAGAGGATAAAAAATCAATCAATCAGAAAACCAAAAGGAAAATACAATTAAAAAACAGGAAGATAACTTAAGAGAACTGTGGGACAATTGGAAACGTAATAACATTTGCATCATAGGAGTCCCCGAAGAAGAAGAAAATGAACAAGGGTTAGAGAATATATTTGAAGAAATAGTGACAGAAAACTTTCCTAACCTGGTGAAGGAAGAAGGCATTCAAGTTCAAGAAGCACAGAGAGCCCCAAGTAAGAAGAACACAAATAGGCCCACACCAAGACACATAATAATTAAAATGCCAAAAATTATAGACAAAGAGAATCCTAAAGGCAGCAAAAGATAAGCAACAGGTTACCTACAAAGGAACTCCCATAACTCTATCATCTGACTTCTCAACAGAAACACTACAGGCCAGAAGGGAATGGCATGAAGTAATCAAGGTCATGAAAAACAAGGATCTGAATCCAAGACTACTCTATCCAGCAAGGCTATCATTCAAAATAGAAAGTCAAATAAAGAGCTTCCCAGACAAAAAAAGGCTAAGGGAATATATTAGCAACAAACCAGCACTGCAAGAAATATTAAAAGGACTGCTGTAATTAGTAGAAGAAATAAGAAGAAAAATAGAACCACACTGTACAAAAATGGCAATAATTAAGTACATATCAATAATCACCTTAAATATAAATGGATTGAATGCTCCAATAAAAAGACACAGAGTAGCTGACTGGATAAGAAAGCAGGATTCACATATATGTTGTTTACAAGACACCCACCTGACAATAAAAGACTCACATAGGTTGAAAGTAAAGGGATGGAAAAAATTCTTCCAAGCAAACGTAAAGGAAAAAAAGCTGCGGTAGCAATACTCTTATCTGGTAAATTAGATCTCAAATTGAAGACCATAACTAGAGACAAAGAAGGCCACTACATAATATTGAAAGTATCTATCCAAGAGGAACATATAACCTTGGTAAACATATATGCACCCAATATAGGAGCACCAAAATATATTAAAAATCTTCTGGAGGACTTGAAAGGAGAAATCGACCGCAATACAATCATAGCAGGAGACTTCAACACCCCACTGACATCACTGGATAGATCATCTAGACAAAAAAATAACAAGGAAACAGAAATTCTAAATGAAGCACTAGACCAAATGGATTTAATATATATATATATATATATATATATATATATATATATATATATATATATATAGAGAGAGAGAGAGAGAGAGAGAGAGAGAGAGAGAATTACACCCCAAAAGTGCAGAATTCACATTTTTCTCAAATGGATTTAATATATATATATATATATATATATATATATATATATATATAGAGAGAGAGAGAGAGAGAGAGAGAATTACACCCCAAAAGTGCAGAATTCACATTTTTCTCAAGTGCATATGGGACATTCTCAAAGATAGACCATATGTTAGGGCACAAACTAAGTCTCTACAAGTTCAAGAAGATTGAAATCATATCAAACATCTTCTCAGATCACAATGGTATGAAACTAGAAATCAATTGCAACAAGAACACGCAAAGACATTTGAAGACATGGAGGCTAAATAGCAAGTTATTGACCAATGAATGGGTTACCATGGAGATCAAGGAAGAAATTAAAACTTCCTGGAAACCAATGAAAATGAACACACAGCAACGCAAAATCTATGGGATGCAATGAAAGCAGTTCTGAGAGGGAAGTTCATAGCACTCCAGGCCCACCTCAAGAAAGAAGAAAAATTTCTAATTGACTACCTAACATCACAACTTAAAGAACTAGAAAGCAAACAAGAAGAAAACCCCAGAGCAAGTAGAAGGAAGGAAATAGTAAAGATCAGAGCAGAAATAAACGACATGGAGACCAAAAAAAACATTCAAAGGATCAATGAAACAAAGAGCTGGTTTTTTGAAAAGATAAACAAGATTGATGGACCCTTAGCTAGACTCACCAAGAAACAAAGAGAGAGAACCCAAATGCACAAAATCAGAAATGAAAGTGGAGAAGTAACAACTGACACCACAGAAATACGAAGGATCGTTAACAAATACTATGAACATTTATATGGCAACCAATTTGACAACCTAAGCGAAATGGACACATTTCTAGAAACACATAGTCTCCCAAATCTGAACCAGGAAGAGATAGAAAACTTGAACAGGCCAATAACAACGAAGGAAATTGAAGATGTAATCAAGACCCTCCCAGCAAACAAAAGCCTAGGCCCTGACAGTTTCACGGGGGAGTTTTACCGAACATTGAAAGAAGAACTAACACCCATTCTCCTCAAACTATTCCAAAAAATTCATGAAGAAGGAAGACTTCCACACTCATTTTATGAAGCCAGCATAATTCTAATTCTAAAACCACAAAAAGACACTACAAAGAAAGAAAACTACAGGCCAATATCCCTGATGAACATAGATGCCAAAATCCTTAACAAAATACTAGCAAATTGGATCCAGCAATACATCAAAAAAATTATTCACCATGACCAAGCGGGATTCATCCCTGGGATGCAAGGCTGGTACAATATTTGCAAATCAATAAATGTGATACACCACATAAACAAAATGAAAGATAAAAACCATATGATCATATCAATAGACGCTGAAAAAGCATTTGACAAAATCCAGCCCCCATTTCTTATAAAAACGGCAATTTGGAAATATAGAGATCATATTTCAACATTATAAAGGCCATATATGAAAGACCTACAGCCAACATCATACTCAATTTACAAAAACTAAAAACATTTCCCTTAAAAACAGGAACAAGATAAGGATGCCCACTTTCAACACTCTTATTTAACATAGTACTAGAAGTCTTAGCCACAGCAATCAGACATGAAGAAAAAATAAAAGCGATCCAAATTGGAAAGGAGGAAGTGAAACTGTCATTATTTGTAGATGACATGATATTATACGTAGAAAACCCTAAAGAATTCATAAAATATCTACTTTACTTAATAAATGAATTTGGCAAAGTAGCAGGATACAAAATTAACGTCAAAAAATCGATGGCATTCTTATACACCAATGATATAATCACAGAAAGAAAAATTAAAAAAACAATCCCATTTACCATCGCAGCATAAAAATTAAGATGCCTAGGAATAAACTTAACTAAAGGAATAAAGGACCTATTTGCAGAAAACTACAGGACATTGAAAAAGAAATAGAGGAAGATATAAAAAAGTGGAAGCACATACCTTGTTCATGGATTGGAAGAATTAACATCATTAAAATGTCCATACTACCCAAAGCAATCTATAGATTTAACGCAATCCCCATCAAAATACCAATGACATATTTCACAGAACTAGAACAAATGCTTCAGAAGTTCACATGGAACCAAAAAAGACACCGAATAGCTACTGCAATCTTGACAAAAAAGGACAAAGTAGGAGGGATCACAATACCAGACATCAGGTTATACTACAAAGCTACTGTAATCAAAACAGCCTGGTACTGGCACAAGAACAGGCACAGAGATCAATGCAATAGAACAGAGAACCCAGAAATTGCCCCAAAACATTATATTCAATTAATATTCGACAAAGGTGGCAAGAGCATACAATGGAGTAAAGACAGCCTCTTTAATAAATGGTGTTGGGAAAATTGGACAGCTACATACAAAAAAATGAAACTAGACCATCATCTTACACCATACACAAGAATAAACTCAAAATGGATAAAAGACTTAAATGTGACTCATGAATACATAAAAATACTAGAAGAAAATATAGACAACAAAATTTCAGACATCATACGCAGCAGAATTTTCACTTATATATCACCTAAGGCAACAGAAAGAAAGGAAAAAATGAACACATGGGACTACATCAAACTCAAAAGCTTCTGCACAGCTAAAGAAACAACCGTCAAAGTGGAAAGGTAACCCACTGTATGGGAGAGCATAATTGCCAATGATATATCAGATAAGGGACTAATTTCCAAAATATATAGAGTGCTCATACAACTCAACAAAAGGAAGACAAGGAACCCAATTAAAAAATGGGCAGAGGAGCTAAATAGACACCTCTCCAAACAGGACATACAAATGGCCAAGAGACATGAAGAAATGCTCAAAAATCACTAATCATTAGATAGATGTAAATTAAAACAACAATGAGATATCACTTCACACCTGTCAGAATAGCCGCCATCAACAAAGCATCAAACAAGAAGTGTTGTCGAGGGTGTGGAGAAAAGAGGACTCTGGTACACTGCTGGTGGGAATGCAGACTGGTGCAGCCACTATGGAAAACACTGTGGTGTTACCTCAAAAAATTAAAAATGGAATTACCATTTGATCCAGTGACCCCACTCCTAGGAATATACCCTAAAAAGCCTGAAACACCAATCAAAAAGAATATATGTACCCCCATGTTCATAGCTGCGCTATTTACAATAGCTAAGATCTGGAAACAGCCCAAGTGTCCATCAGTGGATGAATGGATAGAAAAGCCGTGGTACATATACACAGTGGAGTACTATGCAGCTATAAGAAAGAAAGATCTCTTATTTTTTGCGACGACATGGAGGAACTGGAAACTATTATCCTAAGCGAAACAAGCCAAGCAGAGAAAGACAAATATCATATGATCTCACTTACTTGTGGAATATAATGAACATAACAGTCTTAGGAATAGGGCAGTCCCAGAGACGTGGAAATAGGGTAAAGACTGACAATTGCCAGAAGAGGGGGTGGGGTAGGGGAGCGATGAACCACAGAAGTTGTACGCATGTACTCATAACCAATGGACATGGACAACAAAACTGGGGATGGGGCAGGGAGGAGGGGGAAGAGGGTGTCAATGGGGGAAAAAGGAGAAACATCTGTAACAAAAATAAATTAATTAAATAAATAAATAAATAAATAAATAAATAAAATGCTGATGATGTCCCAGACAACAGTGAGCATGGAAGAGGCAAACTAACATAAGGTGATGAGGTGTCCTGTGTAGGGTAGGGCTAATGCAGTTTAGTGTGAATCTTGGAATAGATAATACTTGTAAATTATAGCAGGCAAGCCAGCATACAGACAGACATAATGGGAAATCTTTTCTTGGGCTGCAGTATCCCAGCCACTATGCTAGGTTTAAGCTAAGACTCAAGTATCACACTGTTGTATGGGATAAATGGTGATGGAAGGCGACTTGACTTGGGGTGGTGAACATATAATACAGTGTACAGATGATGTGTTTTGGTATTGTGCACCTGAAACCTGTATAATTTTGTTAACTAGTCTAACCCCAATAAATTCAATGGAAAAAAGACTCAAGTACAGTGAATGTAAACTGGAAAAGGAAAGCATGAGTACTAAGGCAGCGGTTAGCAAACATTTTCTACAAAAAGCCAGATAGTAAATACGGTAGGCTTTCTATGTCATGTTTTCTGTTGCAACTACTCAGATCTGCAGTTATAGACAATACATGAATGAATGGGCATAGCTGTGTTCCTAAGAAAACTTTATTCACAAAAGTGAGCTGCCCATTGTCCTAGAGGTCTTGGAAATTCATGGCAGGTTATACAAAAGAAACTTAAAAATAAGAGGATAAGGGTGTGATCATCTAAATTGGAGAATGATGGGAGTAGCTGAGTCTGAGGAATAAGGCCCAGTTATCATAAATGTGGCATGAGATAAAGGCTGACACAGCAACAAGGGCAACATGATAGTCCCAGAATGTTGTCCTGTAGCTATGGAAACTCCTTTGTCTTATGTTCATATAGGTTCCAGAGTTTAGGGCAATGCTGAGCCTTCAGTTTTGCTAAGTCAAAAGTCACAGCCATTGGAAGGAGAAAACAAACACTTTGAACTAGACAAGGCTGCCAGGAAGAACCTACAATAGCTGTCTGAATTCTTCAATTTACTTTTTGTCTAGATTTTGCTTGGTGCAGTATAACTACGAATATAAATTTGCCCCTTAGGAAAGTACAGTGTAACTGCTGGAAATACTAAAGGGACAAAAATCATAGAAATACTCATTTCAAATCCGTTATCTTTTTTAAAAATCACTATGCTGCACTCTAAATTGAGGATAAAATTAATCCCTGAGCCCAATCTTTCCTACAGTGTTCTTTTTAGGATTTAGTGAAATCATAGAAGTGTACAGTCTTTGTAAACTCTGAAGTACACTACATAGCCTGGTTACGATGATCAAATTTACGGTAAGCAATGCTCTGGTTTAGTCATGGATTTCTCTCATCTCCACACTCTTCTTAAATAATAAAAACCGAATCTGTTGCAAAGCTAAATTTTATTATTCAATTAGACAACAAGGAGGTATTTTAATAAACATATCTTAAAGAGGTGTCCCTCTTAACTCATCCAATCAATCTCTTAAATTCAAACTGCGGGAGGGAGTAGAAGTGTACTATCCAATATTATACTAGTTTTAACCAATTGGTCACTTTCCTGGCATCTTTGTGTGTGGCATTAAGAGTGTGTGTGGCAAGAAATAATGTAACACAAGCAAGTAAAATTAATAAATAAAGGGAAACGAGAAGAAATAATTTAAACTTGGCAGTTTAGATATATATATATAATCGAGAGAGAGAAGAGAGAGAGAGAGAGAGAGAGAGAGAGAGAGAGAGAGAGAGAGAGAGAGAGAGATTTCTTCAATTCTTTCAAGGAGATATCACAAATTAAATATATGAACAAATTAAATTTTGTCCTAAACTTGAGTTTGGAGAAAAGTTGTCTATTTTTTCTGTGTGATGTCATTCTCATGAAAGGGGACAGGACCTATTTCATCCTGAGCTTGAAATGGTAGCAAATGGGAGACTGTGGTCAGTTGTGATATGTCAAGACTTTCTCTAATGCTTTGCCAGCCCCTAGCATTGCAGAAATCATGATAAATATCTGTTTCTATATCTCCTCCTTGGCACCGATTCCCATGCCTTCAGATTTTTGAGACAGGTGTTGAAACATAGAGGCAGTGACTGCTGCCTTGGGTGGCCAGCTCTTTCCAGGAGCTGAGCAATTGTAAGGGCTGTTTGGGCCTAGCAAATTAAAGCCATCCATCAGGCTTGTTGCACCACACTGAGCAACTGCTTCTATTGACAACAGTGAGAATTGAGCTCTCACAAGGGGAATAGAAATGCAAGAATTGGAGATTTAAAATTAGGAACCATTTCAGCAAACAGACTGGTAAAGTGCTGAACCATTATTAGAGCCACACTCAGGCTTTATCTAAGACACAGTCTCATTTGTCAGGGATAGCATTGGTAGTGTATAAGATTACAGGGGGAAAAAGTTAAAAGCTTTTAATGTTTTAGGCAAACATGAAAGAACTAAGCAAGCCATCTTTGTTACCTCCCATTACTAAGCAGGCCAACTTTAATTACCAAAAGCAGTTACCTTGTCTACATACTTGATGTGCTGTTTAATCTACAATCCCAGGTGTCCCAACCTCTTCATTTGTCAGCCTGTTCTATTTTAATAGAGAGGCAAAATATGTCACTGGAACCAAGCTTGTGATCCATTTCCAAACTCAGGTGGTCTCTGTACATTTATTATTTCATTACAAGGAGTATAAAAAATGATAATCCTGGGGAATTAATTAATGCAAAGCAATATGGATGCTTAATCACAATGTATTGGATTATGCCTTCCCCACCCTCAGATGCTAAATCAGTTGCACTTCTCCACTTCTGTACTTGTCTGTCAGACTTCCAGGAAAGCTTCACCTCTAGTATGACACTCCACTCAAACCTAACTATGAAGGCACTTCAGCAAACAAAACTTTGATATAAAATGTTGTTCGTGAAATATGTTATTATTTGAGAAACAGAATTAACAAAAATATATTACTACCTTAATCAAAAATATATTATACCATGCCGCTTTTAGTTATCTACTAAGATACTGCTTTTTTTTTTTTTTTTTAATCCTCACCCGAGGACACTTTTTCAGTTTTTGTTCAGATAGAATAGGAGGGAGAGAGAGGAAGAGAGAGAGAGAGAGAGAGAGAGAGAGAAACATCGATGTGAAAGGGCCACATCGAGTGGCTGCCACCCGCACAACCAACCAGGGCCGGGGACAAACTGCAACCGAGGCACATGCCCTTAACGGGAACCGAACCCGGGTCTCTCCGGACCGCAGGCTGACGCTCTAACCACTGAGCCAAACCAGCCAGGGCCTAAGATACTGCTTTGACACCTCATTTATTCATTCACGAAAAATCACTGAGCAACTTCACTAAGTTCCTTTGTGTCATCTATTTCGCTAGATATGGATGAGAAAGACAAGAAACTCATTGTTTCATCTGTGTAATAAGTGCTCCAATAGAGATAAGTACAAAATGTGTAGTAACACAGTGAATAAAGACATGTAGCATGAGTGATAAGCAAGCACTGACTTGGCAGAAAGTATAGGCAAAGACACTAAATACTAGATTTCTCTGCTTCAGAATTCAATGAGGGCCAGTACTGGCCGAAATTGTTATCCATAATCATTCATTTCAGGCTGCAACATTTCTGCATAGGTTCATGTATAGCCTAAATTAGTATTTCCCAGTAGAACTTCCTCCAAATATAGAAATAGTCACTATCTGCACTGTCCAATGTGGTAGTCACTTGCCACATGTGGATACCTGAACACTTGAAATATAGTTAATGCCATCAAATAACAGAATTTCTAATTTTCCTTAATTTTAATTAATTAAAATATAAATTGTCACACGTGGTTACTGCTTACCATATTACATAGCACAGGTCTAGATAGTGTGTGTGCCAAGATAGGGAAAGTGAATGGTATATGAACCCTTGATAGACAATTATTACAAAAGTTAAAGCTAAACCATTCTTTGATAATCTTATTGCCATACTAAAATTTAGGGCCCTTACCATGTCAACACCTAAACTTCTAAGTTTATTGAATTGGTAAATCACTTTCTTCTTTCCCCAATCTATTATATCACTACCAGATTGTCTTATAAAATGGGAAGTTATATAGAAAATGGGAGACCACTGAATGGTTATGAATGGGTAAATGGAATGATCAAAATCCAAAATTTTTATTGGATTCAAAGTTTTCTCAATTAGATTCCAACCTACTTTTTCAACATTAATTCTTTTTTAAAAATATGTTTTTATTAACTTTTTAGAGACAGGAAGGGAGAGAGAGATAGATCGATGTGAGAGAGAAACATCGAATGGCTGACTCCTTCAAATCCCTTACTGGGGATCGAGTCCGCTACCAGGGCATGTGCCCTGACCAGGAGCCAAACTGGGACCTCTCAGTCCATCGGATGATGCTCAATTCACTGAGCCACACTGGCCGGGCTCAACATTATTTATTTTATACCACTCATACATCGTAACCCCAAACTTAATGGAATCTCTCACCATACTTCAAATATGCCCAGCATTTTACTGTTCTTATGCATTTAAGTAATTTACTTTTGCTGGAATGTTCTTTTATTATAATCTCTGACTTTTTAACTCCTGAAGGCCAAACATAAATGCCACCTCTCTAATTAGGACTTCCCAGATTTTTCTCATCCAGATGACATTAATTTCTTACTAATCTGTTGAATATACCCGATTGAAGTACAAATACAAATAACCAATAACCAACAGTTGAAGTTTTAGTCCAGAAATACATAGATGTGAATATTGATCCCCTGAAGCCTGTGTACAGACCTCATGCTACAAATGTCTAAGCTAAGCTTTTTTTTAGTTCAGATATTGAATTACATTGGTTTAAAATTTTTTTTTGATCCTCACCCGAGGATATTTTTCCATAAATTTTTAGACATAGTGGGAGGGAGGGAGAGAGAGAGAGAGGAGAGAGAGAAAGAGATCAATGTGAGAGAGATGCATCGATTGGTTGCCTCCCACACGATCCCAGGTATGTGCCCCTGTCCTGGAATCAAAACCTTGACCCTTCGGTCTGGGAGCTGATGCTCTAACCACTGAACAAAACAAGCCAGGGCAGTTTTCAAAACATTGTAGATGCCTATTCCTGTAATGCATCATGTACATAAAAAAGGTTAATAGTCAAGTAATTTAAACAATACTTCATGGAAACAAACAAAAAAACCCTCTGGAAGTCCCAATGTGCAGGACTACAGGACTTCTCAGAACTTTAACGAATTAATGGAATTGATTTAACCTAGACTTTCAAAAATTTGATTAGCCATGGAGCTTTACTTTTTGCAGTCTATCTATTAACATTTTATGGCATAATATGGTATTATGGAATGCAGTTTAGGAAACACAGTAATTAAAAAATGGAAAATTATTTGAAAATATTTATGAAGATGACTGACATTTAGGCTTAGAATTACTATTTTAAGCATTGCTGTATTATATCAAGTGATTGGAAACACTTGCTAGTTGAAGCAATTACTTTATATGTACTTTAGCCCATACTTTGTGCTAAAAGTTAGGAGAGAGATGGAATAGGATGAGTTGGGAATATGTAGAGAAATAAGATATGGCCAAAGTCTGCCAAAATACTGATCCTTCTAGATTCCAGATGTCTATAAATGTCCCTGTTAGTTTTCCAAAAACAATGAATCACTAGAAAATATACTACATACTGCAATTAAATGTTGGGGGAAAAAACAGATTGTTGGCTCAATACAGTCTTGAATTGGTTTATGTTGTGGTTGTTCTCTGACAATGTTCTTAGTATGATTATATGGTTGTATGGACATAATTGCAAGGGAAGGGATTTAAAAATCTGTAACTTAGTGCTGTGAAATTGAAAGAGAATAGTGACATATCATGAGGAAGAGCAGGGATGAGATAATCATAACCCTGAGAATTACAGAGCCTTCGTGTGTGTAAAGCATCTAATGGCTCCAAAATGTGATTATCTTCTGGTAACCACACCACCTGGAATTGTCTAATTGCTATTCTCCAAGTATAAAAGAAAAAAAAAATGTGTGTGCAAAGACAAATAAGTTTGAAGGGCAGTTTGGAAAGCATGGTGGTTCTGCTTGAACAGCAGTCAGAGCTGAGCCACACAATTTGGAAAGGAAGCTTCATTGTTGAATAAACACGATAAACAAACAGTTTATTTATTGTTCCGATGTTTCATTAATATTATTTATTTTGGAAGGGGAGCATAATGGCAGAATAATAGGGAGCAATTAGCACCGCTAGCAAAATAAAATGGAGCCTTCCTGAGAATGGCTAGTAAGGAAGAATATGGCTGCATTTCTTTGTAGCATTTCATTATAAATTTTAGTCAAAGGAAACAGGTAATCAGTTGGGTGAGAGCAACTCATCAGTAATGTCCAGCCATCTCTTGGACATTATTCATTTTAAAATATAAGAAGAATTTATGTTTCCAGAAATTTTCCTTTGGTCAAAATTTAACTAATTGTAAAATATAAACAAATCTTCTTCCATGCAGAAGTAGCAACAAAGGCAGATATTTCTACAGAAATGAGTAGGGATTAAAATATTTTTAGACAAAGCTAATGGTTTAAAAATGTTTTATTGATGACATCTTATTTTAGAAAGACAATATTTTACCTTTTTTCTCAATGTATAAGTTGGCCAAGCAAATGAAGCAGTCCTGGGTGCCATAAAACTGGGAGTGCACTTATGTCACTAAAAATGGAGAATGTGGTCTTTGAACAAACAACTATATGTTATAATTTACTAAAGATTAATTGTCACTTAGTTTATTAGTCCATCAATTTGTTTCATTTCAAAACTTTTTGGGGTTTTCATGAAGGCATTCTAGAGACTCGTGAATAGGCTGTCCTCCCTGGGACAGAAATATCTGATGTGTGTTGAGACTAAGGAATAGCTGTCAACGTGAAGATGAAAAGCATGGTGCATAGCAAGTAACTAAACTACCCTATGTATTTGGCATAATAATAAAAGTTGACAATTCCCAAAGAAAATATGCACATTTTGAGGGAGAAGAAATTATTCTAGTTACAGTGCCCGAGTAGTTTTTTATATACACATTCAGTTATATCTCTAGGTATATAAATTGATACTTAATGGAATCCTATAATATTATAATACATAGATTAAAAATGAAGAATGTTTAAGGTTAAATCAAGATTATGAGGTCTATGGAATAACAAACTAAATGTAGTACAGTTTTAATATTATCATTTAAATTATATCAGGGATTTCAAGAATGCTCTAAAGCCATTTTTATAGACTTCTCTTCAGATCCCACATTTGAAGAAAACTTCAGCAATGTCACAATTGTCGCCCAAGATTACACTTAAAAACTTATAAGAATATGGCTATATTTACTTTTTTTTTTCAAAAGGAGCTTAGATTTTGTCACAATAACAAGGTAATATAATTAAATTGATCTTAAGTTTTAAAAATACTTATAACCATACAGGACTAGTTTAGTTTAAAACTTCAGTCAGTAAACTACAGCAATAAATGACTGACCTTCTCCTAGTTTACATGGAAATAGCATCAAAGAAAATACATTTATCTATTTTAATGGACTTCTGATTCTAGCAGGCTATCGAAAACTATAAAACTAGATAATACATTTAATGACTGAAAGAGGAAACATGGTATTGTTTTCTCTAGAGTAGCAGTTCCCAGAAGGAGGGGGTTATTTTATGAACTCTCCACAAGGACATTTAACACAGCCTGGAGATATTTTTGGTTGTCACAACTAGAAGTGGGTGGGGTTTGCCAATGGTATGTAAGAGTTAGAATCAGGGATACTGCTAAGCATCTTACCATGCATTGTATAGTCCTCCCCTAATGATGCCCCCTGAAAAATTATCTAGCCAAAAATATCAAGACTGATTAGGTTGAGAAACCCTGGTTTAGAGGTTTCTATAGTCTGTTTACTTCTTCATAACTAATGGTATTTTTAAAATACTGTAATTTAGTTGGGATATATTTTTATAGTGAAGAAACTAATATAAAATAGTGGCAAAAATTCAGACTTAAAAATCAGATAATAAGTTCACATAATTGCTTTGCCTTTAAATAGACGTGTGGTTTTAACCTTTTTTTTTTTTTTTATCCTCACCCGAGGACATTTTTTCATTTTTTGTTCAGATAGAGTGGGAAGGAGGGAGAGGAAGAGAGAGAGAGAGAGAAACATCGACGTGAAAGGGACACATCGAGTGGCTGCCACCTGAACGACCAACCAGGGCCGGGGACAAACCGCAACCGCGGTACATGCCCTTAGAGGAAACCGAACCCGGGTCTCTCTGGACCGCAGGTCAACGCTCTAACCGCTGAGCCAAACCGGCCAGGGCTAATCTTTTTAATTAGGTTATAGAACCTCTGTATGTCTTAGTTACCTCTTTAAAAAAAGAGTTTTGTGAGAATTAGGAAACTGTGAATGTGAAAGGATTTAGCATGGTGCTTGACAAATATAAAACGTTCAGTGCATATTGTAAATAACTGAAATAAATATTAATTTATTTCTAAAACAAATACTATTCTATTTAAAGATTGATATACAAACTGAAAAAGAAATCATCTCAGTCAATTTAATGCTAATTTCTTTGACACCTTAGAAGAGACCTTTGAAGATATATAATGGTGATCAAGGTCAAATGCTTTCAATGCTTTCTCAATAGTCATCGGTTGTATGAACTGTGGCATTTCTTATTAACAATGAAGAAAGCATTCGTTTTCAGAGTAAGAAGTTGTCTATATACAGACCACAGTTCAAAAAAAAAAAAAAAAGGAATTCAAATAAATGTTTGTCTCCATCTATAATGTAATAAGAAAGGTAAGTGAATGAACAAGACATCATTTGATAAATGGGTTCATTTGTGGTTTGAAAACTAGTTGTTTAGGATCAAATCACAAAAGGAACATTCTCAGGCAGAGATGCATTTTTATTATTATTATACAGGTTTCAGGTGTACAGTTCTATAATACATCATCTATATACTGTATTGTGTGTTCACCACCCCCAAAAAACTGTTCTTCCATCACCACTTACCCTCTCTTACCCTCTTCTACTCTCTCTACTTCCTTTCCTTCTGCTAATAACCATACTGTTGTCTGTGTCTATGAGTGGTTTTTTTCTTCCCTTTGCTTAATCCCTTCACTTTTTACAGGCAGAGACACCTTTAGTTACACAAAGAATGTGTGATATTTGTCATCATAATCTCACATAATTAACTGAATTTAGAGTATAGCAGAAAGTGATCAACAGCTGTGGGCAAATTCATTGTGGTAGCATTCCCTAAACAGGAGATAAAACTCTTTTTACAGTTGTATTGCCTACCCTTTGTGTTGCCTTTGTGTTATGGTACCCTGCACCTTCAGTGCAAATATTTTGGACTTCCTATCCATCACCAAAGTACAAATTCCATCAATATTTTCCTTGCAAACATTTCCAACTATCATATAAACAATATTTTGGGTAACTGTGTTCCATGTCTTCTAGTTTGTTTGAGTAATATCACTAATATACCTTAACAAGTAATAGAAAAAGGAAAAAAAAGTAAATCATCCAGGCAGTCTGATAATTTTCATACAATAGAGTGATATTTATAATTTTATTTCTTGAGTGAATTGGTTATGTTTTACTTTGAGCCTAGTTGAAAAGGACATATGCTGTTCCAGCTTGTTTAGAGACTGGTATGATGACACTAACAAACTGTTCTAGAAAGTATCTTCACAGAAAATTATTTTCTATCCCCAATCTGCTCTCCTTTATTTGATGACATCTATATGATAGATAAGTACAAAACTTATTGAGAGAGAAAGAAAAACAATTTCAATAATTATTTGGTCATTAAAACAGAACATGCTTTAATAAAATCTTCATTTACAGAAACCTCTGTAACAAAAATAAATTAATAAAAAAAAAATCTTCATTTACATAGGGTAAAAGTCACGGCCAATATATTTAATCTTTAGTTTAAACTCTCATGACTATAACATAATTGGTTACCTGGAATTTACAACAAACTGTACTAGACAAATTCTGTACTCTAAAAAGTGATGGCTGTGCACATTTTATGGTTAATATTGATTATATCTATAATTCTACAAAACTTCAGACCACAGGGAAAAGATCCATTACATTGACAAATCCACCCTTTAACAAAAATTTTTTGGGAATACTTCTTAATCGGATCAGTTATGTATAACTAAGCCATTGGAGTAAGTGTTTAAACTCCACTGACCCAAAATATTCTTTCTATGTTTGCCTTCAACTACCTGATACTATAAACCCTTTATATTTTTTATTTTCCAATGCATCTAATGCATTTTCCAGTGGTCTTATAGACTTGGATATATTGGTCTATGGTAGTTTGTGATCAATATCTTGCTTGTTATAAGTTATATAGATAAGATTTTAAAGAGATTTTAGAATAAATAATAGAAATAATACTTTCTAGTACTCTCTTCAAGCCATATGCTGTCTCATGTTTAAGAGAAAATTGCTTTGCATTAAAGCACTGCCTGCAATTACAGCTTAGAAAATGACTACATTGTATGCTCCTTTGACATGCTGTTAATGTACCACGTGTTATTATTTTCAAATCAGTGAATAAATGGAAAATTTATATGCATCAATAATTTTTAGGTGAGAGAGAGCACACTTAAAAATAATGCTTGCACCATTGGGTAAACTTTGGAAGTCTATGAATCAAAAGAACAGTGACAAGAGTGATTGGAGGATGGAAGGGAATAAGCAAAGTTATTTTTAGGCATATATATATATATGGTAGATCAACTTATTTAGTATAAGGTTTGAAATCATGTCTGAAAAGCTAAACTAAGCTTTATGGTAAGTAGCTATGCTTGTATGTAATCTTATTTTTTTTCTACCTGGGAAACTAAAGGCTGTACATAACCAAGCTTTACATATTCACATCTTATTCAAACCAAGCTCAAGAATCATTTCCTCCTGTTATTTAGCATGTAGCACTGGAATGTGAATAGTATAGGAAGGAGAGCTTTGCTTTTTCTTTTAAGTTGCAGGGAAATTCATACAACAGATGGGAAGTGTTTATTTTAAAAATCAAACAATTTTATTTTTCAAGCAACAATATATAAATTAAACTTACAAATCCCCCACTATAAACAATTAGCATTTTGGCATGATCAGACACCAATTCTTAAAATGTATAACAAACTTTATTAAACCTTCTTATTTATTGAAAATTGTACTAGGATATATGTTCAGTCATTTAAGAATGGTTAATCTTAGAGGTAAAATAATACCAGTGCTGTTGGATTCCAGTAACGGTACAAAAATTGTGAAACTGGTCAGTCTGACACTCACATAGTATAATTTGACCAGAAGGTTAGCACCATCTAGCTAAGTGTTGCATTTAAATTCTTACAATGGAGAGACAAAGTCATAATTAGGAAGAAATGACAGAACCATTACACACACACACACACAAACACAAAAATAATAATGAAAATTTATAAATTAAAATGGTATCAGAGATCAAAATGTTATGATCAAGAGAATATTTAGAATGGTTTATGAAAATATTAAAACAAGAATAAATATCCTGAAAATTTCTGTTTAATGCATGCATCAGAGAGCCCTACTTGGAGTAACTTTCTTTAGAATGGAAATTCTAAGGTCAAGGGTCATGATTTTGCTTGAAGAGCATGTGCTAATTCAAAGTTTAGATAATACTGATACCATTGTAACTAACCCAGTTATTAATAACTGGAAAGGAATAAAGGGAAGGCTAAATATTATAGGCATGTCATTTGTGCAGCTTTGCCAGGAAGCTGTGGTTTAACATTTCTCAGGAAGCCACCAGTCTATTCCCTGCAGATCACTATGGCAAAGGACTAGACAGGCAGAGAATGGACGCATGCCCAGTAAAGTCGTGGTGAAATGGGGAAGGTACTTGCCTGTCAGTTACACCTGGGAAGAGGTCATTGGCCAGAGTAGGTGTGGCCAGTGCAAGCATGGGCATATTTTAGATATTTAGATGAACAAAGGAGCTCAATCTCTTGTGCTCTTGCCCTTTGGGCTCCTGCTTCTCTGGGTGCACTCTCTTGGCACTCCTGCATTCACCCACATGGTTCAGGGCCATGTGGATCCAAACAGTGGACTAATGGACTGCAACTAACCTAACATTTAACCAGACTCAATTCCAACATGGAAAGGAAACTCTGGGTACTGGCTTTCTTTCTAGCACTAATGAATACCCAACCGAACTTCTTTCAGGACTGGATTAAGGGAAATGGGACTTTGGAAACTCAGAAATGTAATTCCACACTAATAAAAATTACTCATTCTTATGTGTGAGATATCATAAGGACCCCACCCCAGGTACTCAGTGAGGAAAGGGATACCTCATTTCCACCAATAACAATATACTTTTAAATGGGTTTAAATTCAGAGGTGTGCTAGAGCTAGTTCAAATCAGTTAATGAGAATTGAATGGTAAATTTTCATGAAACTTGTGAACATGTTCCCATTATTGAAAATTTAATTATGTATAAGTGACATCAGCAAAATGGCATAGTAGACTATCCAAAGCAGCTCCAAGTTCTCATCTCCCTACAAGCAACACCAAAAAACAAGCACTGTCAGAACCAAATTAATTGTAACTTAAGAAAAGACTCAAAGCTTTACAGCAACCAAACAAACACTGAATCATAAAAAAAGCAACTTAAGCCCTGACTGGGTGGATCAGATGGTTGGAGTGTCATCCCATATACCAAAAATAGGTTGTGGGTTGGATTTCCAATCAGAGAACCTACCTAGGTTTCAGGTTGAATCCTGGGTCAGGCACGCATGGGAGGCAACTTATTGATATTTCTTTACACATCAATGCTTCTCTCTCTCTCTCTCTCTCTCTCTCTCTCTCTCTCTCTCTCTCTCTTCTCTCTTCTCTCTCTCTTCCTCCTTTCCTTCCTCTCTATAAAACATATCCTTCCCTGGCCAGTTTGGATCAGTGGTTAGAGCATTGGCCCACCAACCGAAGGGTAACTTCCCATTCAAGGGCACATGCCTGGATTGCAGGTTTGATTACCGGCCCCAGTAAGGCTCGTGAGGGAGGTAACCAACTGATGTGTCTCGCACATTGATATTTCTCTCTCTCTCTCTCCCTCATCCCCTTCCACTCTATCTAAAAATCAGTGAAAAAGTATACTTGGGTGAGGATTAACAACAACAAAAACATCTTCAGGGGAGAATTAAAAAAAAAAAAAAGAAAGGAAAAAGAAAATGAAGAACAGAACTAGAGGCATCACACTTCTTGATTACGTATTTTCTGATTTTGGATGAATTATTAATATTTTGCTATTAATTATGATTTTTTGCTTTGAGTTTATAGCTTTGATTATCAAATTAATGATATTCTTTCTTAATTTGCTATAAATTTTAATATGCATAAGGATATATACTGTTTATTAATTTTTTTTTCTTTATTGATTTGAGAGAGAGAGGAAGGGAGAGGGAGAGAGAGTCAGAAACATTGATGAGAGAGAACATTGACTGGCCGCCTCCTGCATGCCCCCCACTGGGGATTTGGACCACAGCCTGGGCATGTGCCCTGACCGGGAACCAAACCAGTGACCTCTGATGCATGTGTAGACGCTCAACCACTGAGCCACATGGGCTGGGCAACTGTTTATTAATTTGAATAACATGTTAAATTTAGATTACAATGATAAAATAGTTTAATTTTTAAAATTACTATACAAAATAATAAAATGAGAAGCATTACAGAACTATTGATTAAGAGATCTAAAATATTTTGATTAAACTAGAAGTTCTAGTCATAAATCAGCAATAATTATTTGATATCAGATGTTTCATTTCAATCCAGACCTTTTTATTTGCCATTTTTAAATATATGAGCTGGAATTGACTGAAAAGCAGTGCAGTACTCTGTCAAGGAAATCAAGAGTTTGTAAATTCAGCATTTATTAATTGTAAGCAATTATACATAGAAACACTGTAGTCACAGTGTTTCACCACTCTGAATCCATGTAACCTAATGTTTCTGCCTTGTATATAGTTTTCCACAGTATTCTTCCCCAATATGTATGTCAAATGATGTCAAGTTTGAATGCCACTTCTCTGAAATGCTTCCCCTATGGATCTTTGCTCTTTAGGGGTATCTGGGACCTGGCTGTGGTGGTTTAAACAGACTTGTGTTGGGGTTAGTGCTTGTAATCTGCAGGAGTGGGGGTAGGCACTTCTTTTTTTTCCCCAGAGCTGAGCTGGTTGGCTGTACTCACTGAGAAGCTCAGATCTACTTCCCATTATTGCCTCTGAAGGGCCCAGTGTCCACACCTCTGTCTTCGGGACAGAGACACACCCAGAAGAAACCCACACCACTGTAACACCTCCGCTCCTCCTGGCTCCCTGATGATATCCTGCTGCCTTTCAGAGTAGGAAGGCATCAAAAAAACAAAAACATTACAAAAATACAAAAATCAGCCCCTATGTGCTGCCAACTGCCCCTGGGTAGGGCTTCTGTCCAGTCTCCAACTGACAGTATCCTTGTCCCCAATACTGTCTGTCCAAACCTTAGGGGCATAGATGTTCAGCCTCATGCTGTTTTCCCTTGGCTGGGACCACAGGAGACTGAGGCAGGCCTTCAGATTCACAGGTTGGGGGCAGAGCACCTTCAGTGCACTTCAGGTGGAGGTGGAGTGGGGAAGTCCGATCTCTATTTTTTCTTTCCTAGGCACACACGCCAGCTCCCATCTGGCTCTCTGCCCAGTGCAGAGTCCTACAATGGGCTGGAGGCCCTCTCAGAGTCACTGCTTGGTGTCATGGTCAGCTCCCTCTACTGCGGAGCTCTGCCATATGGAACTTTGCAGCTTGGTCCCATCCCAGTCCCAGATCAGAGATCAGCCCTGTGCTGCAACAAACAAGTTGCTCTTTGCCCAGGATAATGAAGTTTGAGCTTCAGAGTGGACTGAATCTCAACTGCTTCCCTCTGCCCGGAGCTACATGGGTTCTCCTACCCTTATCTGTTTTTCTGAATTGGAGACCCTGTGTGGAGCTTAGATCCCATGCTCCCAGTGGGGGCGGGGGCTCCACTGCTGCAAACTCTCTCAGGCTTCCCAGCTGCATACCTGCATACATTGATTTACCCTCTTTAGTCTCCTCCTGTCTTTTTTCTGAGTTCCCTGTTCACAACATTTCAGATCAACTTCACTTCAATTGGTTTTACACACCAGTTGCCCTGTGGTTCAGCCATGAATCCGTCAGGTTTTGGGAGCAAGCAGTGGGAGGTTCTGTCTTTTTTACCACCATGATGGATATCTCAGACTTCAAATGTACTTCTGCCCATTTTTAATTGGATTGTTTGTTTTCCCTTTGTTGAGTTATATGTGTACTTTATATGTTTTGGAGATTAATCCCTTATCAGATGCATCATTCTCAAATATGTTTTCCCATACAATGGGTTCCCTCTTCATTTTGATGCTGGTTTCTTTTGCTATGCAGAAGCTTTTACGTTTGATGTAGTCTCATTTATTTATTTTTCTTATGTTTGTCTTGCCCTAGGCAATTTATTAGTGAAAATTCTGCTACGTGAGAGGTCTGAGATTTTGCTGCCTACATTTTTTTCTTTGATTTTTACATTTTTTAAATTTTCCACACATACTTCTTTTTTGTTGTTGTTAAAGAGTAAATGCTTGTTGCCCAACCAGTGTGGCTCAGTGGATTGAGCGTTGTTCCATGGACTGAGAAATCCCAGTTACATTCCCGTCCAGGGCACGTGCCCGGGTTGTGGGCTCGATCCCTGGTAGGAAGCATGCAGGAGACAGCCAATGGATGTTTCTCTCTCTTAACATTGATGTTTCTATGTCTCTCTCCCTTCCTCTCTAAAAAAATCAATTAAAATGTATTTAAAAAAAGAGTAAATAGTCGCTGACTATGCAGATTATGCAGAAGAACTTCAGCTAAATGCTACTACATCAGAAAGACTGTTGATCAAGGAGGCCTACTAAGTTATCAGAAATAATTATAATTACATAGGTAGTTTATATAAAAGTGTAGAAATCATGAGTGAAAGTAAAATTTTAAGAAAACCTTCTAAAATAAAAATTAGAACAATTCATGCTGTCAGTTTTTCCTTCATGTTTTGTCATAAAGCCTACATTAATATTTGCTTCATGATCCTTTCAAGAAGATGAATAAGTTATGCAAAACAAAGTGCACCAATATTTAAATTATATAGAAAAGCTTAGATTTGAAAATAATTTGACAATAAGATAAGCAAGTGAGTCCAATTAAACAAAGCCTTTGGCAAATTACTGTTTCCTTTACCAACACATTTATTTTTCATAATCTATAGAAAAACAATACTTGACCAGCTAAGTGTTTCTTAGTTTATTTTAATTTAACAAAAGCAATATTTATTAAAAACACTGCATAGTTAAGAATTTTAATGTTCCTATCAAACTCAGACAAGAAATTATTAAAATTCATAAATGTGCTTTCATTGCCTTTTAATGGAAATATAATTAGAGCTGTTTTATCAGAAGTGGAACTAGTCAACACTAAAAGATGCAGAAGTACTGCAAAATAGTCAATTTACATAAACAAATTTGCCTCCTTTAAAAATCAAGAAGACTTTTCACTGGAGACTAAAAGGCAACATCACTTGGTGAACATGATAAGAATTAACCAAAACCTTGTTTCTTTTTTCTCCACACTAGGTAAATTTTAAGCTTTGACTTTCCCATGATACCTATCTAAATGTTAATACTGTACATCCTTTCCATACTGTCATTGAATAACTAGTGAAGAAATGCGTATCCTGTACACAGCAATTCTGTTCAATCTAAAATAATAGATATTCTGAAATACTTATTCCTGAATAATTCATTTATACAGCCGACAAAATGATGATTGCAAAGCTGGCTTTTAAAGGATTTTACTAACTTTCATTGAAAGATACTATATAAAATGACTAGATGATGTAGCAAATCTTATTGTCCAGGAACATACACTAAGGGGACCTCTTTTTTTTTTTTTTTGAGAAATACTAACTCACACTGAATCATACAAAGAATTGTTCTTCAAGTTAGAACAAATTTTTAAGGTCACCTTGGCCAAATTCCCACCAGATTAAAAATAACAAATTTCTTCTATAGTATATGTAACAAGAAGCTATTTTTTATCCACTGGAATACCTCTAGTAACAGAGTACATATCGCTCCCTGTGTGGTGTTGGCTCCTGATTAGGTGTTCATAATTGTCCACTTTTTATCATCTGCTTTGTCTGAGTCAGGTTTCTTTCTTCCTAAAGATCCCTGAATTCTGCTTGCCCTCAGATCTGAGAAAGCATTGAAAAGTCTTCATTAGCCCATCCAGTGTGGCTCAGTGGTTGAGAGTTGATCCATGCACCAAGAGGTCGCGGGTTCGATTCCCGGTCAGGGCACATGCCCAGGTTGTGGGCCAAATCCCTAGTGGGGGCATACAGGAGGTGGCCAATCGATGATCTCTCTCATCAATGTTTCTGTCTCTCTCCCTCTCCCTTCGTCACTCTATAAAATCAATAAGGAAAAGTAAAAGAAAGTCCTTATCAGGTTATCCTGAGAATCAGCCGAGTAAAGTGAGACACATTTTCTATAAGACACCTCTGATCATTTTCTCTCATTTGCCTGACTTCCCCATACTTACTGTTTTCCCCTCCCTATAAAAAATAAATAAATAAAAGCCTGCTTTATTTGCTTTTGAGACACTTGCAGGTTTCTGAGATCAGGGCATGCTCCCTATTGCAATAGTCTTTCTTCTCAATAAAGCTTCTCCTTATTAAAGTTTGGATTTGTTTTTATATGGCATCCTCATTATGTGAAAGCCCAAAACTTTGTATTTTAAATAATTCATATGCCTCTGAACTGGTTTTCTTGCCCTGTTTTATCTCTACTTTCTTTCCACTTTATCTCCCCCTTCTCTCTATTTTCCTTTCCACTATACAAAGTCATAGAATTAAACTTTAATATTATTAGATATAAAATTCTAACTCACTGATCTTCTGGGCCAACCTCATGACTATTTGTGGCATTTCTACTTGAAATATTGCTTTGTATATCTTTGCCGTTATGTGTACTTGTAACAGAATTAGTTTCCTAAGGTATGTTTCATCCAGCAGCCTTAATCTGCTGAGTAGCCACTAATATCTATTCATTGTCTACTAAAATTTAAGTTATTCCACAGTGGAAAAGGAGCTTAGCCCCCATTGTAACTTAAATGTTGTTATTTTGGAAACATACAGGAACACTTTAGATGTGTTTATATGCAAAGATAAAATTGTTTAAGAAGAAGACAACTATGATTCAATTATCTTAAATCAAACAATAAAGTAAGTTAAGCTATATCTCTGCCATGTGGATTAAATAGAACTGATGGTTTTAGTTCACACATTCCCATAATGACTTTATAGCTATTACTATAGATGTCCCTGGGACTGATTCATCAGAAAATGCTGGAGAGGCTGACAGCACCTCCTCTGGGGCAAAGACAGACCTGCAGGGGAGCTTGAGGATTTAGACCCTATTTCCCTCTCCTTTCCCTTCACTCTAGAGTCACAACATGTTCCTTCCCTCACTCCAGGGATAGAGAGGCACTGTGTATCTCCCTCCAAAGTGACATCATCTTATAAAATGTCAAGAACCAAGCAAGCTTGGATCCCAGGGTGTGGGAGTGGGGAGGCTGTTCCCTATCTGATCTCCTTGGCTCTCAAGCATCTGGGGCTATGTCCATCCCATATCAGGGGCCAATGTACCTATGCAGGAGCACCTAGGACGAAGGCCTCTGGCAAAAATAGAATAGCCAACATACTTCGCCACAGGGCCAGCTCCTTTGGAATAGTTGGGAGAAAAAAATTGCCATTCCAAGAGGAAGTGTGTCCAAATGATTTATGAAGTATCTAGAAGGGAGTTTGGGGTGGGAGGTTGTCTGTGATACTTAAGCAGACTGGGTGGTTGCTTGTATATCTGTCTGTCTTCAGTCTTGGAACACAGCTTCCCAATGCCCTTTTCCTCCTTGCCTCTCTTCCCCTATTATTTGGCATGGACCAGCATAATTTTGTTTTTTCTAATTTATAGTGACTGTTCCATACAGACCAAAGAGAATGAACAGTGTTGGAATCTCCTGGGAGTTTTACCTAGCACCTGAGCAACTTTCTTTCCAGTTATCCATTTCCTCACCCATTTTTAGATTTAAGACAGAAGGTAAATGTGATATGACTGAACCAAGGTCTTGGTGAAGCCTGCACAGGTATTCAAAAATACTATTTGTTCCCAAAATCATTGCTTCGAAAAGTTCCCAACTCAGGCAGCTGCTGGGTGTATGATTGAGCCACTACACAGAATAGTCTCCTACAGATTTTCATCAATACTAGTCACAATAAGGGTATTTCTCCTGGGAGAGGTGAGGGGGAAGCTAATGTCCTATTGTATTTTGTTTGGCTGTCCTTGTCTACTTCACCCCAGCCTTAGTTCCCCTTCCTCACTCCAAGGCCCAGGGTCTAGTGGGGAGCAAGTGTAACCAATAGCAGAGGAGATTGGGGCTGGAACTCTGGAGACTTCTTTTCTCCCAGCTGCTCTTTGTCACTGGTTCTGGTGGGTGTTTGCTTGGCTGTGGTGCTTATCTGTATTTAGTTGTAGTGATCCTTTAGCTGGTTGGCTTAGAAAAATGTGCTTTAGGTGCCCTGATATTGGGCATGAAGGGAATCCATTCTTCCCATTTTTGATGTGTTCTCCCTGTGTTTTCCAGATTCTTATTGTTATGGCTCCCAGTGGGGTATTGGTGACCCGTGTGACACAGGGCCCCAGTAAGTATCCAGTCAAGTATAAAGGAGAAAATAACTTATATCTGCTCTGACAGCTGCTATGGAGGCCTCTGCTTTGTTCATCATGGGGCTTTCCTGGGAGAGTTGGGAAGGGGATTAGACACAAAGGAGAATGTCCTACTTGGGAGAGCAGGAAGCAAAGAACCTGGGCAGGAAGTGGGTCTGGGTAATAGGAGTTTATCTTGACTATCTAGAGTCTGGGTCTTTCACAAGGAGACTCAAAAAGGCATCCTGCCTCCAATTTTCCTCTTCCATTCCCAGAACTAGTACAGGTCTCATAAGAATGCCCTTGGACTGCTGTTCCAATGTTGCCAGTCATCCAGTTAAGTGTTTCCATTTTCAAGTGACAATATTCTCCTTGGCCCTGCCATGAGCAGAGCATGTCTGGCATACTGGCCTGACTTTTACATCCTAAACTTGAGTTGAGGCAATATATGCCCAGGAGTCAAAGAGATGTCTTTATACCTGACTGTACATAAAAAACTGCAATGAAATCAACTTCATTTATTAGGGTTTTGTTTGGTAGTGGTATGGTAGAAGCAATTATATATCTATACTTTCTGTGCTCCATAGAAAATATATTCCTTAGGAGGGGCAGGGTTCTGATTGGGATAAAAGAAAGACAAAGATGTGTTTGTTTGTTTGTTTTCCTTTACAATTTACATTCAATGTTATTTTGTATAAGTTTCAGGTATACAGTATAGTGGTTAGACAATCATATACTTTACAAAGTGTTTCCCTGATATTTCCAGTAACCACCTGGCACCGTGCATAGTTATTACAATATTATTGATTATATTTCCTATGCTGTACTTTACATCTGCATGACTCTTTTGTAACTACCAATCTGTACTTCTCAATCCCTTCATCTTTTTTACCCAGTCCCCCAAACCCCCTCCCCTCTTGCAACCATCAGTCTTTTCTATGTATTTATAAATGTATTTCTTTTTTGTTTGTTTGTTTGTTTATATTGTTCTTTAAAGTCCACATATAAGTGATATCATATGGTATTTGTCTTTCTTTGACTGACTTATTTCACTTATCATAATATCCTCTAGGTCCATCTGTGCTGTCACAAATGGTAAGATGCTGTTCCTTTTTATGGCTCAGTAATATTGATATATATATCTATATATCTATATATCTATATAGATATATAGATATATATATCAATATGTATGAATCACTGCTTTTTTATCCCCCCATCTATTGATGGGCTCCTGGGTTGCTTCTATATCTTGGTCATTGTAAATAATGCTGCAATGAACATAGGGGGGCATATATTTTTTAATTTTAGTGTGTTGGGTTTCTTTGAATATATACCCAGAAGTGGAAACACTGGGTCATAAGACAGCTCCATTTTCAAGTTTTTGAAAAACCTCCATACTGCTTTTCACAATATCTGCACCAATCTGCATTCCCACGAACAGTGCATGAGGATTCCTTTTTCCCCACATCTTGGCCAACACTTGCTGTTTGTTCATTTATTGATGGTAGCCATTTTGGCAGATGTGAAGTGATACCTCATAGTTGTTTTCATTTGTATCTCTCTGATGATTACTGACATTGAACATTTTTTTCATGTGTCTATTGGCCATCTGTAGATCCTCTCTGGAGTAGTATCTATTCAGATCCTTTGCCTATCTTTTATTTGGATTGTTTAGTTTTTTGGCTTTAAGTTGCATGAGTTATTTATAAATTTTGGATATTAAACCCTTATCAGATGTATCATTAGCAAATATGTTCTCCCATTCAGTAGGTTGTCTTTTCATTTTGTTGATAATTTCTTTTGTTGTGCAAAAACTTTTTAGTTTGATGTAGTTCAATTTCTTTATTTTTTCTTTTGTTTCCCTTGCCCAAGTAGATATATTAGAAAAAAATATTATCAAGAGAAATTTATGAGATTTTATTGCCTATGTTTTCTTCTAGGAGTTGTATGGTGTCAAGTCTTATATTTAAGTCTCTAATTCATTTTGAGTTTATTTTTGTATATAGTGTAAAAAGATGGTCTAGTTTGATTTTTGCAT
The DNA here is from genome assembly GCA_030848825.1 of Tadarida brasiliensis. Classification (NCBI taxonomy): domain Eukaryota; kingdom Metazoa; phylum Chordata; class Mammalia; order Chiroptera; family Molossidae; genus Tadarida; species Tadarida brasiliensis. Next base: position 48,164,539 of record CM061280.1, on the reverse strand, counting down.
GTACTCATCTAATTTTCCAAGCAACATTTATTGAACAGACTGTCTTTACTTCATTGTATGTTCTTGCCTCCTTTGTCAAATATTAATTCACCATATAGGTGTGGATTTATTTCTGTTTTCTCTTCTGTTCCATTGATCTAAATCACTGTTATGTTTTGTTTTGTTCTTTTTACACAAATAGCATGCTGTTTTGATTACCATGGCTTTGTGGTATAGTTTGATAATAGGTAGTGTGATTGATTCCCCCAACTTTGTTCTTTCTCAAGATTGCTGTGGCTATTCGGGGTCTTTTGTGGTTCCATAGACATTTTTGAATTATTTGTTCTAGAGCTGTGAAATATGTCATTGGTATTTCAGTAGGAATTGCATTGCTTTGGTTCATATAGACATTTTAATGATGTTGAGTTTTGCTATCCATGAGCACAATACATGCTTCCCTTTATTTGTATATTCTTCAATTTCTTTCCTCAGTGTCTTATAATTTTCTGAGTATATGGAAAGACACAAATATATAATAAAAGAAGACAATAAAGAACACTGTGGTTTGTAATACTGCATTAGAATGAGAAGTTATTAGTTATACTGGCTAAATATGGTACAATAAAAACAAAAATGAATTATAATGTAACTGAAAATAATTCAGGAAACCAATCATCGGAAAAATCTAAATAAAAAAAGACAAAGGGTGGGGGAGAAAGAAAAAAAGAGATAAAGAGAAAGACAAAAATCAGATACAGAGAAAAAGAGACAGAGATTAAGAAAAGAATGAAGAAAAGAAGTGATGAACAGAGAGAAAGAAATGATAAGAGGAGGGTAATTTTTTTTTAATTTACCATAGAAGACGACTAATAACTATTCAAGATAACAGTTAGAAAATCTCCATTTTGCAACCATCATGTTAATAATTTATCAATGCAATGATCAATGGATGATAACACTATTGAGTGAAAATTTTTTGGTTAACAAGATATTTGTACAGTTCTCATGTATCTCCAAACACACTACTTACAGTATAAAGGGAGTCGCTTTTTAATACAGAAATATGGATGGCCTCACCTGATCCAAATTAATACCATCGATAATAGGAGAGCTTAACATCATTCATCTAGTATATCTTCTCAAATATAAGGTGAAACTAGAAATGAAGATACAACCAGACAAACTGAGATTAAGGAACATTCTGCAAAACAACTAGCCTGCATTCTTAAAATTAAAAAATATATATTTTAAAAACCAAACCTGAGGTAATATTTCAGTTTCACATAGCCTAAAGAGATGTAAGTGCAATTTGATTCTGGTTCATATCTTAGATTGAAGAAAAATAAATTCAATGAGTCATAATTTTGAGGCAAATGGAAAAAGAGATAAGTACTATATATTAGATAATGTTATTGTAACAAGGCTAAATGCTCTGCTTTGATCAGTACAATGATCAAATATACTTTTGTTTGTTTTCATGATATACGTGGTGACATATTTAGAGGTTGTGTTAGTTTGCTAGAGTTGCCACAACAAATTAATAAAAATGTAGTGGCTTAAAATAACAGAAATATATTCTCTTATACTTCTAGAGACCAGAAGCCTCAAATCAAGTTGCCAGCAGAGCCATGCTCCCTCCAAAATTTCTATGGGAGAATCCTTCCTTGATTTTTCCACCTTCTAGAAACTCCTGGTGTTGCTTAGTTTGTTGAAGCATAAATCTTACATCTTCACATGGCCTTTTCCTCAGTGTCTCTTTTGTCTTATTTTTTTTCTATCTCTTATAAGTACATCCTTCATTGAATTAGGGACCATTCTAATCAAGGATAATTTTATTTCAAAATCTTTACCTTAATTGTACCTGCAAAGACCTTTATTCTAAAAAAGGTAACAATTTTGAGGTTTTAGGTGGACATATGGTGTAGGGTGTTACTGTTCAACCTACTACAGGAGTAGAGGATTATATTTGCAACAGACTCCTAAGAGGGTCAGCAAAATAATAAATAATAACAAACTGGCACACGCACAGAAGCGCACAGAGCACCTAAACAAATGTAGCAAAGTGTGAACTGATGAATCTATGTGAAGGGTATAAGAATATTCAATGGAATATTTGTGCAATTTTTCTATATTTTAGATTTTTCATAGTACAATATCAAGTAAATATTTGACATATTTATGAAAAGAAAAATGTGAAGAACTCAAACACAATTTCAATTCATAAAAGCAAACATAAATATATAACTAAAGAAGAAATAACTGAGATTGGAGAGCACACCATGCTGGAAGATCTGCAGGGTCTTCCTTGGGGGGAGGTTGCAGACCAAACACGCAAAGGCCAGAGGCAAACCTACCCCTGCCAACCTAGCAGCCACACCTGTGCCCCTGCTGGCTCTGCAGATGGCACCCATGCACTCCCCAGGTCCATACCCCTGCCAGGCCAATGGCTGCCAGCTGCCAGTTGTCAGCCTTGCTGACCCTGCAGAAGATGAGAGACACAGACCTTACAGAGCATGCCACAGCTGAGAGCTGCTGGCCCCCCAGGCTCTGCAACCGCTGCTGAACACAGCCATTCCCACAGGCTCCCTAGACATTGCCTCAAGCCAATGGTCCTGCTGCTGCTGCTGCTGCTGCTGCTGCTGCTGCTGCTGCTGCTGCAAAAAGCAGGATGATAGTTTAAGGGAGCTTTGGGAAAATATAAAATGGAAAAACATCTGTATCATAGGGGTAACAGAAGGAGAAAAATCTGGAAAATGAATAGAGAACCTGTTTGAAGAAATAATGACAGAAAACTTCCCTAACCTGGTAAAGGAACAGTCACACAAGTCCAGGAAACACAGAGAGTCTCAATCAAGACAACTGCAAAAGATTCACACCTAGACACATCATAATTAAAATGACAAATGTTAAAAGACATAGAAAGAATCTTAAAGGTGGCAAGAGAGAGACAGAAAGTTAACTACAAGTCAGTTCACATTAAACTGTCAGTTGATTTCTCAATAGAAACACTACAGTCCAGAAGGGAGTGGCATGAAGTATACAAAGTCATGAAAAGCAAGGGAATGAATCCAAGACTACTCTATCCAGCAAGGCTATCATTCAAAATTGAATATGAAATAAAGAGCTTCACAGACACACACACACAAAATGGCCAAGGAGTTTATTATGACCAAACCAGCATTACAAGAGAGAGAGAGGAACACAGGTAGAAAGAGTAAAAAGGACAACAAATAAGTACCTATCAATAATAACGTTAAATGTAAATGGCTTAAATGCTCCAATCAAAAGACATAGGAATGTCTTAAGAAATGAAAGATTAAGAAAATGTGACCCATGCACATGCTGTTTACATGAGACCCACCACAAAACAAAAGACTGACACAGGATGAAAGTGAATAGATGCAAAAAATGTTTTCATGCAAATGGAAATTAAAAGAAAGTTGGGCTGGCAATACTCATATCTGAAAAAATAGACTTCAAAATGAAGGTTGTAACAAGAGACAATGAAGATCACTTCATAATACTAAAAGGATTGATACAACAAAAGGATATAACCCTGGTCCACATATATGTACCCAATATAGGAGCACCAAAATATATTAAACATCTTCTGGAGGACTTTAAGGGAGAGATTGACAGCAATACAATCACAGTGGGAGACTTTAATATCCCACTGACACTGCTGGATAGATATTCTAGACAAAAAATCAAGAAGTAAACAGAGACCCTAAACAACACACTAGATTAAATGGAATTCATTGACATTTATAGAGCATTTAACCTCAAAGTTGAAGAATATACATTCTTCTCAAGTGCACATGGGACATTCTCAAAGATAGAACACATATTAGGACACAAACTAAGTCTCTACAAGTTTAAGAAGATTGAAATCATATCAAACATCTTCGCAGATCACAATGGCATGAAACTAGTAATCAATAACAATGGAAACACTAAAAACCATTCAGACATATAGACGCTAAATAGCATGTCATTAAACAGTGAATAAGTTACCAAACAGATCGAGGAAGAAATAAAAAAAAACTTCCCAGAAATTAATGAAAATGAACATGAAACAACACAAAATTAATGGGACACAGAGAAAGCAGTCCTGAGAAGGAAATCCATAGCATTACAGGCCTACCTCAAGAAACAAGCAAATTTTCTAATAAACAATTTAACTCTACAACTTAAAGAACTGAAAAGAGAACAAGAGTAAGTTGAAGGAAGAGAATAAAGATCAGAGTGGAAATAAATGACAGAAACTAACAAACAATACAAAAGATCAATGAACCAAAAGCTAGTGTTTCGAAAAGATAAACAAGATGAATGAAGTATCAGGCATACTCACCAAGAAACAAAGAGAGCAGATCCAAATAAATAAAATCAGAAAGGGAAGAGGTGAAGTAACAACTGGCATCACAGAAATACAAGGATTGTAAGAAAATACTATGAACAATTATATGCCAATAAGCTGGACAACGAAATGGAGAAATTTCTAGAAAAATACAATCTTCCAAAACTGAATAAGGAAGAATAAGAAAACTTGAATAGGCCAAAAACAACTGATGAAACTGAAGCATTAAACAAAAAAAAATCTAAGCAAACAAAAGCCCTGGTCCACATAGCTTCCCAGGGGAGTTTACCAAAATTTCAAAAAAACTAATGCCTATCCTCCTCAAACTATTCCAAAAATCCAAGGGGAAGAAACACTTCCAAGCTATTTTTGAGAGGCCAGCATTATCAAATTCCAAAACCAGCTGAAGACACTATGACGAAAGATAATTAAAGGCCAATATCTCTGATGAACATAGATGCTAAAGTCCTCTACAAAATGTTAGCAAAACAAATCCAGCAATATATTAAAAAGATCACACGCCCTGGCTGGTTTAGCTCAGCGGTTGGAGCATTGGCCTGTGGATCAGAGTCCTGGGTTCGGTTTCCGCTAAGGGGCACGTACCAAAAAAAAAAAGATCGTACACCAGAGCCAAGTGGGATTTATTTCAAGGATGCAAGGCTGGTACAATATTCACAAATCAATAAATGTGATATATCACATAAACAAATTAAAAGATAAAAATCACATGATCATATCAGTAGACAGAAAAAGCATTGGAGAAAATCCAACACCGATTTTTGATAAAACCTCTCAGCAAAGTGGGAATAGAGGGATCATACTTCAACATAATAAATGTTATATATGACAAACCTACAGCCAACATCTTACTCAATGGACAAAAACTAAAAGCATTTCCCCTTATAGCAGGAACATGACAGGGATATCCGCTTTCACCAGTCTTATTCAACATACTACTGAAACTCCTAGCCACAGCAATCAGACAAGAAGAAGAAATAAAAGACATCCAAATAGGAAAGGAGGAAATAACACTGTCATTATTCACAGATGACAGGGTATTGTATACAGAAAATCCTAAAGACTCCACCAAAAAACCACTAGATTTAATAAATGAATTCTGCAGCATAGCAGGATACAAAATTAACACCTGGAAATTGATGGCATTTTTATGCACCAATAATGAGCTATCAGAAAGAGAAGCTGAAGAAACAATCCAGTTTACCATTGCAACCAAATAAATAAATAAATAAGATACTTATGAATAAACTTAACCAAGGAGGTAAAAGATTTGTACTCGGAAAACTAGAGGTCGTTAACAAAAGAGATAGAGGAAGATATAAACAAGTGAAATAATATACTGTGTTTATGGATTAGAATAATTAACATAATTAAAATGTCCATAGTACCCAAAGCAATCTATAGATTCAATGCAATCCTTATTAAAATACCAATGGCATATTTCACAGATCTAGAACAAATAATCCAAAAATTTATATGGAACCAAAAATTACCTTAAATATCTGCAGCAACCGTGAGAAAGAACAATAAGGTAGGAGGGATCACAATTCAGGATATCAAGTTATTCTACAAAGCTATTGTAATCAAAACAACCTGGTAATGGCACAAGAACAGACATATAGATCAATGGAACAGAACAGAGAGCCCTGAAATCAACCCAAGCCATTGTGCTCAATTAATATTTGAGAAAGGAGGCAAGAGCACACAATGGAGTAAAGACAGTCTCTTCAATAAATGGTGTTGGGAAAATTCGACAGGTACATGGAAAAAAAATGAAACTAGACCATCAACTTACACCATACACAAGAATAAACTCAAATGGATACAATACTTAAATGTAAGTCATGAAACCACAAAAATCATAAAAGAAAACGTAGGCGTCAAAATTTCAGACATCTCACGTAGCTGAATTTTCACTGATATATTGCCTAGGACAAGAGAAACAAAGGAAAAAATAATCAGGACTACATCAAACTTAAAGCTTCTGCACAGTAAAATTAACCAGTATCAAAATAAAGAGGAAACCTACTGTGTGGAAAAACATATTTGCCAATGATACATCTGATAAAGGGTTAATCTCCAAAATATATAAAGTGCTCATACAGTTCAACAAAAGGCAGACAAAAATCCAATTGAAAAATAGACAGAGGACCTGAGTAGACATTTTTCCAAACAGAACATACAAATGGTCAACAGACATATGAAGAAAGCACTAATCATCAGAGAGATGAAAACTAAATTGATAATGAGGTTACATTTCACACCTGCCAGAATGGCTACCATCAATAAATCAACAAAAAACAAGTGCTGGCAATGATGTGGAGAAAAGGGAACACTAGAACACTGCTGGTGGAATTGCAGACTGATGCAGCCACTATGGAAAATAGTATGGAATTTATTCAAAAAATTAAAAATTGAACTGTTGTTTGGCTCAGTGGTCCCACTCCTAGGAATATATCCTCAGAATACTGAAATACCAATCAGAATCTGTGTATTTACTTCTGTGAGCATAGAAGCACTTTTCACAATAGCTAAGACCTGGAAACACCCCAAGTGCCCATCAGTAGATAACTGGATAAAAAAGCTGTGGTACATATACACACTGGAATACTATGCAGCTGTAAAAAAGAAGGCTCTATTACTCTTTGAGACTGCATGGAGGGACCTGGAGAGTATTATGCTAAGAGAAATAAGCCATTCATAGAAAGACAAGTACCACATGATCTCACTTATATATGGAATCTAATGAACAAAATAACCGATGAATAAAATAGAAATAGAGGCATGAAAACATGGAACAAACTGCCGCACCTCAGAGGGATGAGTGGAGGCAGGGCAGGAAGAGATTAACCAAAGAACTTATATGCATTACACATGGACACAGACTATAGGGTGGTGAAGGCTTGGAGCGGGCTGGGAACTGAGAGGTGGGGGCAATGGGGAAAAAAAGGGGAACATCTATACTACTCTCAACGATAAAGATTTTAAAAAATAAACAACTGAAATAAAAACCCCATAGATGTGTAAATTAACAGATTAAATACAGCTGAAGCAAGGATTATTAAAATGGCAGATAAATTAGTAAAATTCATCCTAAGGAACAAAGAGGATGAAAAATTTAGAAAAAAGTATTGGAGAAATTTTTCTAACACATGTAATTGGCAAACAAAAAAAGAGATGAAAGAAGAAAGAGCAGAAGCAATATTTAAATATATGATTCCAAGAGTGTTCCTCAAAAAGGAAAAAAATAGAAAGCCACCATCAGGAAGCACCACAAATAGGGTAAGTACAGGCAAATTGACATCTAGAAAGAGCATAGTAAAACTTTTGAAAACAAGAGTAATCAGGGATAAAAAGGCATGATCTGAAAAACAGCAATAATATAGCTGGCAGCTAGCATTAAACATAATTGAGAAGGATGCTAAAATAATGCAGCAGAGAAAGCAAAGCTGTTTTCAACAAATAGTGGTAGAAGAGCTCTGTGTCCTTTATTTATTTATTTATTTATGTATTTATTTATGTATTTATTTATTTATTTATTTATTTATTTATTTATTTATTTTTTAAGAGTGAACCCAATGCTTACTTCACACCATACACAAATATCAAATTGAGATGGATCACAGATATAAATGTAAAAACTAAAACTATAAAACTTCTAGAAGAAAACGAAGTAGGGTACCTTCATGACTTTGGAGTAGAAAAGTATTTCTAAAAAGGGACAAAAAGAATAATAATCATTAAAACAAAATTTAAAATACTGTGCCTTATTAAAAACTTCTGCTCTGTGGAAGACAGTATTATGAAAATAAAAGGACAGGCCATAGACTTGGAGATAAAATTCAAAATATATAAACTTGACAAAGAATCTATATTCATAATAAAGAGCTACAATTCAAAAATTAAAAGACACACATCTTTAATTTAAAAGCAGGCAATACATCTTATTAGAAACTCAATAGAACACATAGCAATAGCCAAATAAATCATGAAACAGTGCTTAGCATCATTAGTCATTAGACTATTGCAAGCTTTGCACTCATGAGGATAGTAAAAATTTAAAAGAATGATTGGTTGTTAGACTGACGAACCTCAAAGGGAATGGGGGAGGGGCTGCAGGAAGAGATAAACCAAAGAAGTTTTACATATATATATATATATATATATATATATATATATATATACATACATATACACACACACACACACACACAGTGAGAGGAAGGCAGGATGGGGGCGTGAGCAGAGAGGAGGGGGTCAATGGGGGAGAGGGGGGACATCTGTATTACAGTCAACATTACAGATAAGAAAAAAAAAGATTTTCAAAAAAAAATAGAATGGCAATTTCTAGTGTACATAAAGATGCAGAATAGTTTGAGGTCTTATACTTTGCTGGTGATGAATGTAAAATGGTATAAATCACTTTGGAGAAAAGATTTTGCAATTTTTAAAACATTTTTATTTACTTTTTATTGATTTTTTAGAGAGAAAGGAAGGCAGAATGATAGAAACATCAATGTGAGAGAGAAAAATTGATCTGCAACCTGGGCATATGCCCTGATCAGGAATCAAACCAGGACTTCTCAGTCCATGGGATGATGCTCAGTCCACTGAGCCACACCAGCCGGGCAGATTTTGCAATTCTTTAATACAAATTAAACATATGCCTAATCTATTAACCAGTAATTCCACTCTTAAATATTTTTCCAGGAGAAATAAAAACTTATGTCTACAGAAAGATTTATATGGGAATTTCATAGCTTCTCTATTTAGAAGTTATCTATTTTGCACTAAAATTTGGAAAAATACAAATATCCATCAAGAAGGGAATGTATGAACTGTGATATAGCCATACAATGGAAGACTACTCAGTAATGAAAATTACAAACTATTTGAATATGTAACTGCATGGATGATAACAAAATAATATTTTGTGTTAAGGAAGGCAGACACAAAAGAGTACTTATTGTATGTTCCCATGCATAAGAATTTCTACAATAGACAAAATTAAGCTGCAATGATACATATCAAAATAGTGATTACTTAGGGGGTGGGGCAAGTTACTGCAAAGGGGTATGAGGTAAATATCTTCAGTGATGGAAATATTCTACAACTTGATTGACTAGTGGTTACATGAATATACATATTTGTTAAACCCCAGCAACCTGTCCATTGATTTTTTTTTTGCATTTTGAACTACACCTAAAAATGTAATTTCTAAAATGAGGTATAAACAACTTTCTAAGACAAAAAAACTAAGAAAATTCATTATCAACAGACCAGCATTAAAGGGACTATTAATAGAGAGGTTTACCCAGAATAAAACTGATCTCTGACTGAAACAAGAAATTGTAGAAAAGAATGAACAAGAGAAAGATTAAATGTGGAGTTAAATTTTAAATTCATATTGGATAAATTAAAACATAAAAATGATAGCCCATGGGGTATAAAATATTTTCAGATTACATAGAATTGAAATATGTGACAAAGATATCAAAAAAATGCAAGAAAGTATTAAATGGAGTAGACCTAATGAAGCTTTTAATTGTCCAGAAAATTAAAATATTCTAATTTATATTAGGCTTACTAAGCTAAGGATGCTCTTTGTAATCTTTAGAGCAGCACTTAAAAAATAGTAAAAGGACAGTTCCTCACAGTCTAGTGACATATAAACTGCAGTAGAAGTTGTCTGTCCCCCACCACCACCAAGCTGCATCCCCCACAGCCCAAGACTATGATGGGCAGGGATGGGAAAACCATAACAATGTACCCATATGGAAAGGGAAGAAGGGAAAAATGGCAAAATAACCTATAGTTATTGCTCAAAAGTCAATCTAATTTGGGATGATTGAAATGTTCTAGAGATTGATAATGGTGATGGTTAAACAACAATGTATATGTACTTAATGCTACTGTACACTTAAAACGGTTAAAATGGTAAGTTTTATATTATTTTTATTTTACCACAAAACTTTAATCCATGTAATAATGTAATTTCTCACATCAATAGAACAAAATAAAAAAGCATATGATCCATTCATTGGATGTAGCAAATGTTTAATAAAATCTAATGTCCCCAATTGATAATAATAATAATAATAATAATAATAACTCTTAGCAAATGAGAAAAAGAAGGGGTATTGATAAATTTGACAATTTATTTCTGCTGAAAAAGTAGCACTGGAGAGCAGTAGAAAATGAAAAATAAATGGTGCTGGGTCACTTGAATATCCTTATATTTTTTTAAATTCATAATCTTGACTTAGACCTCACATCACAAAGAAAATTAAATTATAAGTGGAGTGAATATATATATATATATATATATATATATATATATATATATATATATATATATATTGATCTGCAACCTGGGCATATGCCCTGATCAGGAATCAAAATAAAAGGACAGGCCATAGACTTGGAGATAAAATTCAAAATATATAAACTTGACAAAGAATCTATAGAAGCTATGAAATTCCCATATAAATCTTATTGTTTACATATATATATATATATTTACACACACACACACACACACACACATATATATATATATATATATATATATATATATATATATGTAAACAATAAGATTCCTAAAAGATAACTTTGTCTTCTAAAAGATAATCATAAAAATATCTTCATGATCTTGGGGTTAACAAAGATGTCATAAGCACAACCATAAAGAAGACAGCTGATAAATTGAACATCAAAATGTTAAAATGACTTCATAAAACAAATCTTTATGAAAAGAGTGAAAAGGCAAGCATTTTCAGAGCTGGGAGAAAATATTTGTAACCCATTACATTTAACAATGTGGATGAATCTCAAACATAATATTGAACAAATGAAATCAGACACAAAAGAGTATATTGTGTGATAACATCTATATCAAATTAAAAAACATAACCTTATTTAAGGTTTTAAAAGTCTAGTTCAACATTTAAATATTGATCCATATAATATACCATAACAAGAGGCTAAAGAAGACTATCAATTAGAATAAGGGGAAAAGGAAAAGACGAAGATAGAAAGATTATCTTTCAAATGACAGTGAGGAAACAAGAATATTGAAGAATATAGCATCAGTGGAAAACCACTGTTTCAGCTTTGATATTTTTGAGTGAAAATATTTTGTTTTTTATCCCACAGATTTATTTTTAACATATACTACTCAATGGCTATGAAAAAAAGTAATTACCATATTTAAATACCTGGAACAAACAATTTTGAAAGGTTCAGAATTTATCTTTCAAAGAATAAATGTTGATTTACAATGGTATTTCCTAGTTTGCTTGCTCCCGTAGAAAGATAATAAATTACATGAAAGTAGTACTAGCTGATTCAATAAATAGATTTATTTTTTTCCCACTGTCTCCAAAGATACTTGGATATTTGCACCCAAATTGTGTTATAAAAATTTTACTCTTTTATGTATCTTTGTGTGTATGTGTGTGTATATACACAAATACCTATGTTGTACATGAGGACCATATGAAAAGGAATTCTGACCAGATAATATAACAACAGCAGATTTTTCTGTGAGGTGACGTTGACTATAATATGCATGAATACATTTTTTAAACATTGATCTAATAGTAATTTAGAAAATTCAGAATATTAGAAATAAGAACATAAAAATAACTCATAATTCCATCACTCAAAGCTGTATTTACATTTAACTGTATCATTTTCAGCCTTATTCAATGTAAATATACAAAAGAAATTTGATAATATACTGCTAAAACATAGTATCTTGTTTATTTTAATTAATAGACAATTTTTTATAGCAGTTTTAGGTTTACAGAAAAACTGAGTTAAGGTACAGAGTTCCCATGGGTCCCCTCAGCCCCCACACCAGCCAGTTTCTCACATTAGTAATATTTTGCACTCATGTAGTACACTTGTTACAATTGATGAGCCAATATTGATACATTATTCTTTTTAAATTTTTTTCTTTATTGATTTTAGAGAGAGAGGAAGGGAGAGGGAGAGAGACATAGAAGCATCAACAAGAGAGAACATTGATTGGCTGCCTCCTGCATGTCCCCCACTGGGGAATGGGCCCACAACCTGGGCACGTGCCCTGACCAGGAATCGAACCGGCGACCTCTTGGTGCGTGGGTCAATGCTCAACCACTGAGCTGCACCGGCTAGGCTGATACATTATTCTTAATTAAGGTCCATAGTTTGCCTTAAGATTCACTCTTTGTGTTGTATATTTTATAGATTTTGACACATGTATCATGACATTTACCTACCATTACAGTATCATACAAAACAGATTCACAGTCCTAAATATTCTCCATTCCCACTATTCTCTGTAGTTGTTTCTAAAGTAATTGTGAACTTCTTTAAACATAACTAAACTAGACACAATTACAATAAGTCACAATATATCACCAGTATGAAACAATTATTAAAGATATATTTCAGCCGTGGCCAAGTGTCCCATACACCAAAAGGTGGCTGGTTTGATTACCAGTCAGGGCACATACCCAAGTTGTGGGTTCGATTCTGGTTGGCTTCTTACAAAAGGCAACCAATTGATGTTTTTCTCTCACATCAAAGTCTCTCTCTCTCTCTCTCTCTCTAAAAATCAATAATTAAAACAACATATCTTTGGATGAAGATTTAAAAAAATAATATATTTCAAATTTTTATCACATGATGTTTTTTTTTTTTGGCTGAGTTATTTAAAAATGAATCTCAGATATCCTGTGATTTGACATCTACATACTTTAATATATAGCTTGTTGTTTCTCTGCTTAACATTACATTGCTCACTAGCATTTTATCAAGTTATTGCATTGTGTGCTCCTATGTTCACTGCAGAATTATTCACAGTGGCCAAGACAAGAAAACAACTGAAGGTGCCCTTCCATAGATGATTGAATAAAGAAATGTGGTACATGTATACAATGGAATACTGCTCATCCATAAGTAAAGATGATGCCCGGCCAGTGTTGCTCAGTGGTTGAGTATCGACCCATGCGCCAACAGGTCACCAGTTCAATTCCTGGTCAGGGCACATGCCCAGGTTGTGGGCCAAATCCCCAGTGGGGGGCATGCAGGAGGTAGCCAATTAATGTTCTTTCTCATTGATGTTTCTATTCTCTCTCCCTCTCCCTTTCTCTCTCTCTAAAAATAAATAAAGAAAACAATATTAATAAATAAAAAAGTAAAGATGAAATATTGCCATTTGCAACAACATGGATTAATTTTTAGAATATCATGCTAAGCAAAATAAGTCAAACAGAAAAATTTAAGAACCATATGATTTACTCATATATGGGATATAAAACTGAAAGCAACAGATAAACAGGACAAACAAGCAAACAAAAACTCATAGACAGACAACAGTATGGTGGTCACCAAAGGGAAGAGGGGGTAGAGGTGAAGTAAAGGGTGAAGGGATCAAATATATGGTTATGCAAGTATAATATGTGAAGTACTTATTATAATGGTCATACGGTATTCCATGTGTGTATTTCCAATTTTTGTTTTATTGAAAAGAAACTGCAAAAAATAAAAATAAAAATAAAAACATATTCAATGCAAACATTTATTCTTAGGAAATAGTAACAAATGTGATTCAATTTCTCAGTTGAATTACTAGTTTAAAGAACACAGATATTGTAAAGGCAATACATCTATTTGTTCTTTTGTTGCTTGTGTTTTGGATGTCATTTGTAAGAAATACTTGCCTAATCCAAGGCCATGGTGTTTTATGCCTATGTTTTCTTCTAAGAATTTTATAGTGTTTTCTCAGATATTTAGGATTTTAATGCATTTCTATTTAATTTTTGTATGTGGTATGAAGAATGGATCCAGATTCATTCATTTGCCTGTAGATATCAGGTTATCCCAGCATCATTTGTTCAAAAGATTATTCTTTCACTGATGAATTGTTTTAGTAATTTTACTGAGGAGATAGAGGCAGGTTAGGCAGTAAGGCACAGGACCATGGGAAGGGAAGTCTGAGACATGTAGGGAGGTTTGCAAGGACTTGGAGCTCAGCACACAGGCAGCATACTTTAATACAGTACACAGTAGATCTGGAGGTTTATTCAGACTCTACAGATCTCAAAAAAAAATAAAATCCACATGGGAAATTATGCCTCCAAGGCCAGAAACTCCCAACCCTCATTAACCCTCCTGACTTATAGAAATGTAAAGCTTATCTTGATTGCCAATTAAAAGCTCCTGGAAGGAGCACAGGTCACTTACATAACAAAAAAACCCCGGAAGCCTGGTTTCAGGCAAGAGGGGAACAGCGATTGTATAGTTTCTTTTTGGGGGACCCTGATGGGTTTACAAATGAATTTTATTTACTGTTAAAGAATATAGTGCTGGTGATTCTGACCTATTCCAATTAATATACCTACTTTTTTCTGAGAACAAAGCAACAGGATTGCTGAATGAGTTCTGCTGCAAAACTATAGAGAGTGTTTCTATTTCAGAAAGACAGGTTACCTTAAAAAGGATTATAGGAAACCAAAATTGGATTTAGAAAAGAAACCAAAATCAGGCACAGGGTTGCTCCAAGGGCTTTTCCATTCCTCCTCACTAAGAGTCTTGGAGAAGTTGAAATTATCATAAAAAGGGAAGCCACTAAGTCCCCTATAGATACCTGGGGCTACTTTATTTGTTCTTAAGGTCACCCAACAAAGTTGTGTCCTTCCTGGGAGTAAAGATTCTATACAAATGTCAGAATAGCTAATCAATGTCTGTTTTTAAATCAGAACCTGTCCACTTCCAATAGGGAATGTTATGGGACAATATATATCTTTGCTAATCAAATCTGCCCCAATTCACCTGATAGTGCGAGCTTTTTTTTTTTAAATCAATGATGCCCACATACGCTTTTTCCAGAAAGGCAATACGAATTTAGAGCTAGATGACCTAGGGCTCAACCCAGTTAGGCAGGAAACACAAGTTTTAAAATGTGTGGATGTTGCTAAGGCAGAATTCCTTGAAAGGACCAATTAGAGGCTAGCAAGGCATATATCTAACCTTAGACAAAGAGCCTCACCAGCAATTCACTTGGGTCCCCTCCCGACTGTATGGAGTCTGTCTATTTTTCAAATAAATTTTTCTTTTGCTTGCCCCTTTGTCTGTGAACTCATTCTTTGGTTTTGCAAGACAATGAATCCGAATCTAATTACTGCTGCTTGGTTTCATCTTCAAATATAAATTGATCACAAATTTCAGAGTTAGTTTTAATATGTTTGTCCTTATTCTAGTACCATACTGTCTTGATTATTGTATCAAGTGTTCAATTCAGGATATGTGGGTCCTCCAACTTTGTTCCTTTTTTTTTTTTTTTTAGGATTATTTGCCTATGTAGATTCCCTTGAATTAATTTTAAAATTAACTTGTAAATTTCTGCAAAGAAATCTGTTAGGATTTTAATAGGGATTGCACCAAATCTAGAAATCACTTTTCCAGGTATTTTTATCTTCAAATCTTAATTTTTTGATATATTAACCTAGAATTTCTTCCCATTTATTTAAGCATTTTTAAATTTCTTTCAGTAATATTTTATACTTTAATATATAATTTTTTTATTGTTGACAGTATTACAGATGTCTCCCATTCCCCCCCTTTTATCCCCTTCCACCCAGCTCCTGCCCCACCCCAGGCCTTCACCGCACTATTATCTGTGTCCATGGGCTTTGCATATATCTATATAAATTATTTTGTTAATCTTTTCCCGTCCCTGCCACCATCCTCCCCTCTGAGATCTGTCAGTCTGTTC
Organism: Tadarida brasiliensis; assembly: GCA_030848825.1. NCBI lineage: Eukaryota > Metazoa > Chordata > Mammalia > Chiroptera > Molossidae > Tadarida > Tadarida brasiliensis. Next base: position 48,148,421 of record CM061280.1, on the reverse strand, counting down.
CATGCATCATGCCTCTGAACCTATTTTGTCAGTTTAGTTTGTTCATTAGATTCCATATATAAGTGAGATCATCTGATATTTGTCTTTCTCTGACTGGCTTATTTCACTTAGCATAATACTCTCCAGGTCCATCCATGCTGTTGCAAAAGATAAAAGATCTTTCTTTTTAACTGCTGCACAGCATTCCATTGTATAAAGGTACCATATTTTTAATCCACTAATCTACTGATGGGCAATTGTATACTTTTGAGTTAAATTTATTTCTAAGTTATCTTATCTATTTTGATGCTATTATAAGTGAAATTATGTTTTTGGTTTTTTCATTGCACTTGAAACCTGTGTAATTTTGTTAACCAATGTCACCCCATCAAATTCAATAAAAAATAATCAAATGTATTGGAATATGGTTGATTTTTATATATTGATGTTGTATCCTGTAACCTTGCTGATTTAGTTTATTAGTTCTAAAAAGAGGTTATTTTACTTCTTCCTTTCCAATCTGGATGCCTTTTATTTCATTTCTTGTCTAATTGCCCTGGTTGTCACCTCAAGTACAATGTTGAATAGAAGTGGTGAGAGCAGAGGTCCTTGTTTTGTTCCTGATCTTACAGGGAGAACATCCTGTCTTTCATCACTCAATATGTTTGCTGTGGGTATTTTTGTAGATGTCTTTTATCAGATTGAGGAAGATTCTTTTCCATCTTGGTATTTAGAGGTTTATTTATTTATTTATTTATTTTATCCTCACCCGAGGACATTTTTCCATTTTTTGTTCAGATAGAGTGGGAGGGAAAGAGAGGAAGAGAGAGAGAGAGAAACATCGACATGAAAGGGACACATCGAGTGGCTGCCTCCCGCACGACCAACCAGGGCCGGGGACAAATTGCAACCGAGGTATGTGCCCCTAGCGGGAACCAAACCCGGGCCTCTCTGGACCGCAGGCCGACGCTCTAACCGCTGAGTGAAACTGGCCAGGGCTAGAGGTTTTTGTTTTGTTTTGTTTTTGTTTTTTGTTTTTTGTTTTTTATCATGAGGGACATTGAAATTTGTCAAAAGTGTTTTTTACGTCTATTGAAATTATAATGAGGTTCCTGTCCTTTATTATATTGATCATGTGTATTTCATTAGTTTATTTGTGCATTCTAAACCAATCTTGTATTCTTAGGGTAAATAGTACTTGGTCATGGTATATAATCCTTTTTATATATTACTGGATTCAGTTTGCTAGTATCTTGTTGAGAATTTTGCATCTATATTTGTAATGGACATTGGGTTGCAGATTTCTCTTCCTGTGATTTCATTATCTATATTAGGTATCAGGGTAATGCTGGCTTTATAGAATAAGTTGGAAAATGTTCCTTTGTCTTCGATATTTTTTTAAGAGTTTATGGAGAATTGATATTTCCTCTTTAAATATTTTGCAGAGGTTACCAGTACCAGTAAAGCCATCTGGGCCTAGTTTTTTGTTTTGTTTTTAACTTTTTTTCTTTATTGATTTTTAGAGAGAAAGGAAGGGAGACGGATAAAGAGATAGAAACAATGATGAAAGAGAACATTGATTGGCTGCCTCTTGCGTGCCCCCCACTGGGGATCAGGCCCACAACCTGGGCATGTGCCCTGGCTGGGAATCAAACCGGTGACCTCTTGGAGCATGGGTCAAAGCTCAACCATTGAACCACACCAGCCAGGCAAGGGGTGTGTTTTTTTAGTTACTAATTTAATCTCTCTATTACTAATAATATTAGTTTGCAAGGGCTGCTGTAACTAAGTACCACACACTGGGTATCTTAAACAACATAAATTAATTTTCACACAGTTCTGGAGGCTAGATGTTTGAGAATAAGATGTTTGTAGGGTTGGTTCTTTCTGAGGGTCAGAAGATAGAATCTGTTCCATGCCTCTCTTGCTTCTGGTGGTTTGCTTTCAATCATTGTTGTACCCTGGTTTATAAAAACATCACCCTAATCTTTGTCTTCATCTTCACAAGGTATTATATCTGTGTGCATGTTTGAGTCAAAATTTCTCATATTTATAGTGGTTTCAGTCATATGACCTCATCTTAACTAATTACATCTGCAATGATGCTAATTTCCAAATAAGGTCACATTCTGAGGTACCGGAGTTTAGGTCTTCAAGATATGACTTTTTGGGGAGAGGAAGCTCGATTCAACCCATAACACTCTTCAGATTTTGTATCTCCTCTTGAATCTGTTTTGTTAGATTTTGTGTTTCTAGGAATTTTTCATTTCATTTATTTAATTTGTTGGCATAGAGTTGCTCATAGCATTCCCTTACAATCATTTCCTTTCTGTAATGTCAGTAGTAATGTCCTTTTTTTTCATTATTGATTTTAATAGTTTGAGTACTCTCTTTTTCCTTAGTTGGTCTAGCTTAGCTAGACCTGTTTTCAACCTGTTTTCTACAAGAACTTTTAAAACATCAATACCTGTCCTGCCGATGTGGCTCAGTGGTTGAGCATCAACCCATACACCAAGAGGTCACTGGTTCAATTCCCGGTCAGGACACATGCACAGGTTGTGGGCCAAATCCCAAGTGGGGGGCACGCAGGAGGCAGCCAATCGATGTTCTCTCTCATCGATGTTTCTATCTCTCTCTCCCTCTCACTTCCTCTTTCTTTAAAATCAATGAAGGAAAAACTTTTTAAAATGTTTTAAAAAAATAAAACATGCAATACCTGATTATTTAGTCATGGGCACTGACCTTTTTTCCCTTAGATTGTCAAACAAAAAAGGACAACAGCCAACATAACCACAGCCATCCAGTGTGAATGAATCAAAATTATATCTACTTTTTTGGCAGATTGTCAAAAAATTTAAGACAGTTTTTGGTGTGCCACAGAATTATAGTATTTGATTTATGTGTGTGATGACATGAAAAAGGTTGAAAATCGCTAGTCTAGCTAAAGGGTGGTCCATTCAGCTCTTCTGGTATATTAAGGTGGAAGGTTAGGTTGCTGAATTGAGATATTTCTTCTGTTTTATAGTAGGTATTTACACTGGTAAATTTCCCTCTAAGTATTGCTTTACCTGCATCCCTTAAATTTTGGTATGTTGAGTTTTCATTTTCATTTATTGCATGAAAATGATTTCCATATGATTTCTTCTTGACTATTTGGTCATTTAGAAGTATGTTATTTAATTTCCACTATTTGGGAATTTTTTAAATTTCTTTCTGTTATTAATTTCTCATTTCAGTAATGATAGTAGATCATATCTTATATAATTTCAATATATTTAAATGTAGTCATACTTATTTTATGGAATAATATATGTTTTTTCTTGGAGAATGTTACATGTGCACTCAAGAAAAATGTGTATTGAGGTCCTGTTTAGAAGACTGTTCCATAGATTTATGTTGGTTTATGTATAGTGTTGTTTGTTTCCTTATTATCTTCTGCCTAGTTTTTGTGTCCTCAGTGTGTTTTATAGTCATGCCAAGTAATATTTTAATGAATATGAAAAATTGTGTATTAAAAGAAAATCTCTAAAAGTTTCAGATGATTTTTTATACACCAAATAGTATTCATACTCTCCTCTGCTAGGCAATGATTAATTTAATGCAAAAAGAGACTCATGGGATTCAGTTATGGGTCGCAAGTTTGATGTAAGGCTCAGTTTACAACTGGCTTACTCTGCACTTATATTGTAGTTCACCAGAAGTTCCAAATTTCAGTCTGGTGTATTGTTCTTTGGAGTTCTTTCTGCTGATGGGCCATGAGTTATAATATTATTTTAATCTTCAGCAGTGCAAGAATTTGTAACTTCTACTTTCCTCATATTTTTAAATTAAATTTATTTGGGTAACATTGTTAATAATATTACATAAATTTTAGGTGTATAACATTATATTTCTATACCTGTATACTCTGTTGTATGCTCACCACCCAGGGTCTAGTTTCCTTTACCATATATTTGATTCCCTATTATGCAGCACAGATTCAGAATAGAACCAATTTTGCAGAGGACTTCAGCTATCGGTGGTCCCCAAAGTCTCCTGGTCTGTCACTCCACTGCTTCTCTGTCTTCCATTGTATTCTCAGTTTTCTATTTCTTACCCTCTGCCCTAAATTGAAATTCACAAGTGCTCCTAGGAGCTAAATGATTGATAGACTGCAGATCTTTGGATTACCTGTACATGTTTCAACCTTGTACAGAATCTTATCTCCTGTTCTGTGGTGCTTTTAAGTGTATTTGGAAAAAAACAAAATCAAAAACAAAAAAACTTACCTGGTATTTCCACTAGTTCTCAGAAGGACAAAACTCACTCATCCTATAGAGAAACATACATTAATTGGGAGAGGTTTCCATTAGGGATTCAGATTAATTTTTACATCAAACTCATTGATATAGAATTATTCATATTTTCTCCATGTCATCTTTTTTTTTTCCATTTCTCCACATGTATTTTGTTGTTGTTGTCATTAATTCTTACTCGAGGATATTTTTCCATTGATTTTTAAATAGAGTGGAAGAGAGGTAGGGAGAAAGAGAGAAACATCAATGTGAGAGAGACACATCGATTGGTTGCCTCCTGCACAACCCAGACCAGGGCCAGGGATCCAACCTGCAACCCAGGTACATGCCCTTGACTGGCAATCAAACCCAAGACTCTTCTGTCTGCAAATCGTTACTCTAACCACTGAGATAATCAGCTAGAGCTTCATATGTAATTTTAAAGAAACTTACTTTTTTCATCTAGTTAAAAATTTATTTTTATAAAATTGTTCAAATTACCCTGTTGATTTATGTATATGTAGGATCTGAAGTGATTCCCCCTTTTCATTCCAGATACTGGTTGTGTCCTGACTTCTTTTTCTTGATTGGTCTTGACGGAATAAAATAAAAAATTAAATACACTGTAAATGACCTAGTGTTTGCTTTTATTTATTCTCTATTAAATATTTGCTTTATATTTTATTATAGCTCTTCTTATTTTAATAATTTCCTTCCTTCTACTATCATGAAGTAAAATGTCTTAATTATATTTTTCAATCTTAAATTATATTTCTGGCATCTTATTCTAAATTTACTATAAAATATGTGTAAAAATCTCCATTTAGGACTACAATTTGATCTATTCCTTTAGTTCTGCTAGCTTTTGCTTTGTATATTTTGAGATTATTTCATTAGGTTTATACAAATTTTGAATTTGTATATATTCTTGGTATTTTAAGACTCTATCCTTATGGAATAACTCTCTTGATCTTTAATAATGCTTCTACTTTTATGTTTTATGTTTGTCATATAATTGTAGCTAGAACAGTTTTCTTTTTGTTGGTGTCTATATAGCAATCCTTTTTTAAAATAAATATTTTACCCTTCTGCTTATTTATGTAACTTTATTTAAAGGGAATCTCTAGTTTTTTAACCAGATTGACTCACTTTGACCTTAACTGGAAAATTAAGCTTGCTTCTATTTACTGGAATAAGTAATATATTTGACCTAAAATCTACCATTATACAATGTAATGTGCTTGTTCTCTGTGCCACCTCTCTTATGCACCTTATTTTACTGATTTTTTCATTGTGTTTTATTATACCATTTACCCCTCTGTTAATTTTTAGTTGCACATTCTTTCACTCCTATTTTCTTTACTCTTTATCATTTTATTTTTTCATTGAATTTATTGAGGTGACATAATAAATTATGTTAATAAAATTATATAGTTTTCAGGTATACAATTCTACAAAACAGCATCTGTATATTATATTGTGTGTTTGTCAGCCCAAGTCACTCCTGTTTTAATGTTTACCCTTAAAACTATACTATGGATCCCTGATTTAAAATCCAATATTAATTATTAGTTTTATCAAATCCCAAATGATACAAAGACCTTAGGCTACCTTAACCTCACTTACCCCTTTCTTAGTTTTGTATGTTTTATGTTTATATATATTTAAGGAAACATAATTGTTATTGATGATTATGCTCTGTAGTTTTATATTGAAAAAACTCATTTAGATTTACCTTTTACCATCTGTCATCTCTAAACTGAAATTTGGAATAATTTTCCATCAGCCTAAATGCTACTTTTTTTGTTGTTGTTTTAAATCCTCACCCGAGGATAGTTTTACATTTATTTTTCAGACAGAGTGGGAGGGGGAGAAAGAGACAGAGAGAAACATCGATTAGAGAGAGACACATCGACTGGTTGCCTCCTGCATGACCTGACCAGGGCTGAGACCGAACCACAACCAAGGTACGTGCCCTTGACAGGAATCGAACCTGCAAATCCTTGGTCTGCGGCCCGACTCTCTAACCACTGAGCCAAACTGGCCAGGGTTAAACACTACTTTTTAAATTTAGTGCAGGTCTGCTGATGATAAATTCTCACATTTTAGTTTTCAAAAAAAATTTATTTAAATCATCTAAATACATGAAAGATACTTTTGATATATTAGAGAATTTTTAATTTCCATTTATTTTATTTTTACCTTAAAGGTACTATTTCCTTCTTACTCCTTTTGGTTGTTGTTGTTGAGAGGTTAGCTGGCAGTCATATTGTTGTCCTTAATGATATTGTGTTATTTTCTCTTGAACCTCTTTAAAGATCTTTTCCTTGTCTTTTACTTTTAGCAGTCTTACTATGATATGCCTTGGTTTGAATTTCTTTGTATTTATCCTTCCTGGGGTTTGTAGTGTTTTTTATGTTTATGGATTGAGGCTCTTTGATAGATTTGGAAAATAATTATCAATCATTCTTCATATGTTCCTTCTGCCTCATTATCTCAATTGTCTTCTTATGAAACATTGATTACACTACCAAGAAAATAGTGTAAAAAGAATATATTTCATTCATGATAGAAATAATACCTTAGCTATTCCAGATATCTAGGAACTCTTGATTACTGTTCCTCTGTCAACACTTTTGTTAGTTCGAATAATGTACATGTTGATTTCATAGCAGTCCCTATATACAATCACATTATCTATATAAAATGAAAGTTATTTTTATTTCCTTCCAATCTATGTATTTCTTATATATTTTTCACATTGTAATATGTGTGGATTACATGACTTTGTTAACCAGTGATGTCAATAACAAACATTTTGCCTTGTAGCTCATCTTAAAGGAAAAGTATATAAATTTTCCTACATTAAATTTGACAATTGCCTTAGGCTTTTGTTAGATAACCTTTAACAAATAATTTTCTCGTCTAGTTATATTTGTGTGCATATTTTAATAATAAACATTTATTGAACTTCCTGAAAAAATTGTATCTGCTTATACAGAGAAAATATAATTTTTATCCTTCACTCAAAATATTAATCATATTGTTCATTTTTATTTATTTTATTTTTTTCACAATTTAAAGAGAAGTTTTATTGAAAAAAATAACTTTAAAACAATTTAGGCTGAAATAATTACAACATTTTACAATCTAACTTCTTAACGATGAATAGAATTCTTCTCCCTGCTTAAGGATCAAGTTAGTTGGGCTCTACACTTGTCTGGCACCACACTGTGGGCTATTTCCTTTAAAATATAACCAATCAAAGATGAATTCAGGCTTTTGTGAGATCCAAACTTTGCTAACTGCTTATCCTAGAACGTCATTAAATTTCTTTTTTGTTTTTTTTGGCAAATACAGTATTTTATTTTATTTTTACTTATTTTTAATTTTTTAAAATTTTTATTAATTTATTTTTGTTACAGATGTTTCTCCTCCCCCCCAAGACACCCTCCTCCCCATCCCGCCCCCCACCCCCAGCATTGTTGTCTATGTCCATTGGTATAGTGTTCATTTTTAATATTAAGTTACACTTACATTATTAGAATGACAATTTTAGCAAATAAAATAACCAGTTATCAGAATAATAAACTAAAATTATATACCATATGACCCAGGCACTCCACTTTTGGGTATCTAGGACACAAGAACAGGAATTCAAAAAGATATATGCACCCCTGTGTTCATTGCAGAATTATTCAAAATAGTCAAGATATAAAAATAAACTAAGTATCTATCAATAAATGAATAAATAAAGAAGATATGATATGTGTGTGTGTGTGTGTGTGCATATATATATATATATATATATATATATATATAGAGAGAGAGAGAGAGAGAGAGAGAGAGGAGTACTACTCAGCAATAACATGGATGAACCTTGCAAGTATTATGATATATGAAATAAGAGTGACAGAGAAAGATGAAAATACCAAATAATTTCACTCATATGAGAAATCTGAAAGAAGCAAAACAAACAAAATTAAAAAAAACAAAAGCAAATCATAGGTACAAAGAACAGATTACTAGTTACCAAAGGGGAAGAAGGTTGGAGGGCAGATGAAATAGGTGAAGGGGTCAATTGTATAGTGATGAATGGTAACAAGATTTGCAATGGTTATCACTTTGTAGTCTATACAGATGTTGAATTATAATGCTATCCACCTTAAACTTATATAATAAAAGACATTTTAAAGAAATAAATAAAATAGAAAAATAAAATCGGGCATGTACATGACTAAGAAAGAGAAAGGAGAGAGATTATAGGTTCTCCATGTGCAGCCTCGTGCATTTTTTGATCATTTAAAATATAATTAAATTTTAGTTTTCCATTACATAAAATCAACTAAACATATATTTTCTACTATTTTCTAGAGTATTCCACAGAATGCTATCTTGCCTTTCAGAGAGCTACATGAATGCCATTTTCAGACTTTTTCCATGGGTGATGGAGTTGTCAAATAAATGTGCCTTTTAGCTAGTTGTCAGGATAAATAAAGTTCTTGTAGCATTGAGATGAAGTATGAAGAGGTCAGGGGATATGTATATCCCAAAACAGGGAAGTCTCTGTTAGTTAAAAACAGATCTATGCTTGAAAATGTTTCCCTACTGAAAATAACACTGGCAAAATATTTTGTTTGCATTATAAAGGACATTTTTTCCATTTATTTCTTGCTCTCATACCTTTGTTCCATTTCTTTCAATCACTCTGCACTTCAATAATCCAAGATATCTTATATTATACATAAGAAATATTGTGCAGTGTTACCACTGTGTCCTGTAGGTATTACAAACCACAGAATTCTAGCAGAAACAATTGTGAGTGGTCCCACAATCTTACTGCTAAATCTCATGGTAATGTAATGTATCGAATTGTAGCTAGTTTATTTCACAATACACACATTTCTAGGACTTCTAATAACTGAACTAAACAAGAATACCTCTTTAACCAAGCAGAAGATAGAAAGACAATGCTAGAAATAAAAAAAGGTGAAAGCATGAAAAATGCCCAATATTTCGTAGGATAGCAATCAGAAGTCAGACTTCTTGACATATATGAAACAGAAGAGGAAGCCACCTACAGTAGAACAAAATAAGAATAGTTCCAAGGAGTTGTCTGCCTCCAAATTTTGGATAGAATGATCTGTTACAATTTTTAAAATCCATAATGGTAATGCTATGCATTTTATTTAAGACACTGATTTCCCAGAAAAGCATAAGAAAATGTATTTTTCAGTGCAGAATGGATCAACCTATTGGCACAGATTCGTGCTTCAGGTCAACTGTTTGTTACCATCTAAGTAGATTTGGTACATGGTAAACTTGGAATTAAGATATAAAAATTCACCCAGCCAGTGTGGCTCAGTGGTTGAGTGTCGCCCTGCACCAAGAGGTCGCCGGTACGATTCCCAGTCAGTGCACATGCCCAGGTTGTGGGCCAAATCCCCAGTGGGAGGCATGCAAGAGGCAGCCAATTGATGTTCTCTCTCATCGATGTTTCTATCTCTCTCCCTCTCCCTTCCTCTCTCTCTAAAATCAATAAAGAAAAAAAAATTTTTAAAGATATAAAAATTCATTTTATGCACTGCTTTGACCCTTCTGTACTGTGTGATCACATGGAGGTTTCTCACCCTCAGCTCATAAAAGCTGGCATCCTTTCTCATAGTCAAATTTTGATAGACCATGCCCCATTCAAAGATTACTTGTCATATGTTTATGCTCTCATAACTTTACTAAGGGCTGGCCATTTTATTTATCACTTTAGTATAATATTTTAAAGATTTTTTTTTCATTTAAAGTAATTTCAGACTTGCAAAAATAGTACAAGTAAGTATCCCCTTATATCTTTCACCCAGATTCTCCTAATGTTAACATCTTATATTACCACGGTACAATGATCAAAACAAGAAAATAACATGTGGCCTCTCTCTAGTCACTGGCAGATAATAGGAACTCAATAAATATTTACCTAAAAAAACCATATCCTTGGGTGAAGAATAAAAAAAGAAAGAAAGAAGCCCTCTGCTGCTTACCGCAGCCCCCTCCTGGCTACCCACAAGATCAGACCCAGGGCTAAACTACAGAACATTTAACTTGAAAAACCACATGAAAATAACTGACTGGAAATACTGTGAGCAAGGAGGCCTTAGAGAGGAGGAGATGGCGAAGTAGGTGAGTGAACTAGCACAGCTGCACAGTGTTGGGCAGCTTGGAAGACAGAGAGATGGTGCAGGCAGTGGTGCAGCTCCAGACCTTGGGAAAGGGGGAACTCAGCACCACACAGAGATCCCCAAAGGAGAGCAAAAGAGAAAGGAAGGGGAGCCTACTTGGTGCCCAGGGAAAAATCCCCGGTCCTCCCCATCTGGAATGGAGAGGTGGCGCCCATTCCTCCATCCAGCGAACAGATTTGAGCTGGTCAGCACCACAGCTGCAGTGCCTGACACACAGGGGAATTGGACATCTGACTGGAAGGGAGCCTGGGTAGAATTCCCTCCCTGCACCCTGCAGAACAGTATAGGTCAGGAAATCTGCACCCCAGTGGCAGGGACTGACTCCTTGGGGATTTCAATGTCTAGCTGGGAGGGAGTCTGGGAAGCAGCCCCACCCAGCACAAGCCAGCCTTGCTGAAAGATTAGAGAGCCAAGCAGAGCATTCTTTTTCTTTTTTTCTTTCCTTTCATTACCTTTTTTTCCCCCTATGATCACCTGCTTGGTGTGTGGCCGCAGCAACCCATGCAGAACTGAGGCATTGGAAAGAGAGGAAGAGACTGTCTGCCTCTGCTGCAAGCTACAGGCACCACCCCAACAAAAATCTTTGTAAACCAACCTGATGGACCTGATACACCTCAGAGCTCAGTGACAGGGGGGAAGGGAAAGAAGCCCAGACCAAACGTATGCAAGTAGCTAGCCCTGAATGTGACCCAGCCACTGGGCTAGGAAAGCCCAGCTCATAGGACTACCTGAGACCACGCCCATTAGGACTCCAGCCAGGAGGCCAAGGATCAGGCAGGGACAGTGATTCACTTTGGCCTACAGCAGAGAACTGCCCAACAGGACAGGGTCCCACACCCAAGGGGCCAGATACAACTAGAATGGAGAAAACTCTAGTGAACTCGATAAAGATCAGATCCAAGTTTTTTGTTTGTTTTTCTCTTATTGTGGTGGTGGTAGTTTTGGTGTGTGGGCATTTTAATATTTTTATTTATTTATTGTTCTTTTTTCTCTTTTTCTTTTTTTAAATTTATTTTTGCTACAGATGTTTCTCCTTTTTCCCCAATAGACTCCCTCCTCCCCCACCATCCCCACCCCATCCCCAGCTTTGTTGTCCATGTCCATTGTTTATGCGTACATGCCAATAAGTTCTGTAGTTTATTTCTTCCACCCCACCACCACATCTTCTGGGGATTGTCAGTACCCAATTTCCACATCTCTGGGACTACCCTGATCCTCAGACTTTTATGTTCATTATATTCCACAAATAAGTGAGATCATATGATATTTGTCTTTCTCTGCTTGGCTTGTTTCAATTGGGATAATAGTTTCCAGGTTCTTCCATGTAATCTCAAAGGATAAGAGATCTATCTTTCTTAAAGCTGTGTAGTACTCCATTGTGTATATGTACCACAGCTTTTTTATCCATTCATCTACTGATGGACACTTGGGCAGTTTCCAGATCTTAGATATTGTACAAAGTGCTGCTATGAACATGGGGGTACTTATATTCTTTCTGATTGCTGTTTCAGGCTTCGTAGGATATATTCCTAGAAGTGGGATCACTGAGTCAAATGCTAATTCAATTTTTAATTTTTTGAGGTAACACCATAGTGTTTTCCATAGTGGCTGCACCAGTCTGCATTCCCACCATCAGTGTACTAGCGTCCCCTTTTCTCCACACCCTCACCAACACTTGTTGTTTGATGCTTTGTTGATGGTGGCCATTCTGACAGGTGTGAGGTGATAATTCATTGTTGTTTTAATTTGCATCTCTCTGATGATTAGTGATATTGAGCATTTCTTCATATGTCTCTTGGCCATTTGTATGACCTGTTTGAAGAGGAGTCCATTTAGTTCCTCTGCCCATTTTTAAATTGGGTTCTTTGTCCTACTTTTGTTTAGTTGTATGAGCACTCTATATATTTTGGAAATTGACTCCTTATCTGATGTATCATTGGCGATTATGCTCTCCCATAGAGTGGGTTGCCTTTCCATTTTGATGGTTGTCTCTTTTGCTGTGCAGAAGCTTTTGAGTTTGATGTAGTCCCATGTTTTCATTTTTTCCTTTGTTTCTGTTGCCTTTGGTGATGTATCACTGAAATTCTGCTGCGTATGATGTCTGAAATTTTGTTGCCTACATTTTCTTCTAGGATTTTTATGGATTCATGAGTCACATTTAAGTCTTTTATCCATTTTGAGTTTATTCTTGTGTATGGTGTAAGTTGATGGTCTAGTTTCATTTTTTTGCAAGTACCTGTCCAATTTTCCCAACACCATTTATTAAAGAGGCTGTGTTTACTCCATTGTATGCTCTTGCCAACTTTGTCAAATATTAATTGACCATAATGTTTTGGGTCAATTTCTGGGTTCTCTGTTCTATTCCATTGATCTATGTGCCTGTTCTTGTGCCGGTACCAGATGTTTTGATTACAGTAGCTTTCTAGTATACCTGATATCCGTCATTGTGATCCCACCTACTTTGTCCTTCTACAAGATTGCTGTGGCTATTCGGGGTCTTTTATGCTTCCATATGAACTTTTGAGTATTTCTTCTAGTTCTGTGAAATATGTCGTTGGTATTTTGATGGGGATTGCATTGAATCTATAGATTTCTTTGGGTAAATGGACATTTTAATGATGTCAGTTCTTCCAATCCATAAACAAGGTATGTGCTTCCACTTTTTTATGTCTTCCTTTATTTCTTTTTTCAATGTCTTGTATTTTTCTGTGAATAGATCTTATACTTTTTGGTTAAGTTTATTCCTAGGTATCTTAGTTTTTTTGCCGCAATGGTAAATGGTATGGCTTTTTTAGTTTCTCTTTCTGTGAGTTCATCATTGGTGTATAAGAATGCTGTCGATTTCTTGACGTTAATTTTGTATCCTGCTACTTTGCCAAATCCATTTATTAAGTCTAGTAGAATTTTGATGGAGTCTTTAGGGTTTTCTATGTACAGGACAATATCATGTCATCTGTGAATAATGACTGTTTCACTTCCTCCTTTCCAATTTGGATCCTTTTTATTTTTTCTTCATGTCTGATTGCTGTGGCGAAGACTTCCAGTACTATGTTAAATAAGAGTGGTGAAAGTGGGCATCCCTGTCTTGTTCCTGTTCTTACGGGAAATGCTTTCAGTTTTTGTCCATTGAGTATGATGTTGGCTGTAGGTTTTTCATATGTGCTCTCTATTATGTCGAGACATGATCCCTCTATTCCCAAATTGCTGAGCATTTTTATCAGAAATAGGTGCTGCATTTTGTCAAATGCTTTTTCAGCATCTACTGATATGATCATATGGTTTTTATCTTTCATTTTGTTTATGTGGTGTATCACATTTATTAATTTGTGAATATTGTACCATCCTTGCATCCCTGGTATGAATCCCACTTCATCATGGTGAATAATTTTTTTGATGCATTGCTGAATCTGATTTGCTAGAATTTTGATAAGAATTTTGGCATCTATGTTCATCAGGGATATTAGCCTGTAGTTTTCTCTCTTCGTAGTGTCTTTTTCTGGTTTTTTAATTAGCATTATGCTGGCCTCATAGAAAGAGTTTGGAAGTTTTCCTTCCTCTTGAATTTTTTGGAATAGTTTGAGAACAGGTGTTACTTCTTTGAAGGTTCGGCAAAACTCCCTCATGAAGCCGTCCGTGCCTGGGCTTTTGTTTGCTGGGGAGAGTTGATTACATCTTCAATTTCCTTCGTTGTTATTGGTCTGTTCAAGTTTTCTATCTCTTCCCAGTTCAGTTTTGGGAGACTATATGTTTCTAGAAATTTGTCCATTTCGCTTGGATTGTCTAATTTGTTGCCGTATAATAGTTCTTAGTATTGATTAATGATCTTTTGTATTTCTGTGGTATCAGTTATTACTTCTACTTTTCATTTCTGACTTTGTGTATTTGGGTTCTCTCTCTTTGTTTCTTGGTGAGTCTAGCTAAGGGTCCATCAATCTTGTTTATCTTTTCAAAAAATCAGCTTTTTATTTCACTGATCCTTTGAATTGTTTTTTTGGTCTCCATGTCGTTTATTACTGCTCTGATCTTTACAATTTCCTTCCTTCTACTTGCTCTGGAATTTTCTTTTTATTTGCTTTCTAGTTCTTTAAGTTGTGAGGTTAGGTAATCAATTAGAAATTTTTCTTCTTTCTTGAGGTAGGCCTGTAGTGCTATGAACTTCCCTCTCAGAACTGCTTTCACTGCATCCCATAGATTTTGTGTTGTTGTTTGTTCATTTTCATTAGTTTCCAGGAAGTCTTTAATTTCTTTCTTGATCTCCATGGTAACCCATTCATTGTTCAAAAATTTGCTATTTAGCCTGCATGTTTTCAAATGTTTTTGCATGTTCTTGAGGTAGTTGATTTCTAGTTTCATGCCATTGTGATCTGAGAAGATACATGATATGATTTCAATCTTCTTGAATTTGTAGAGACTTAGTTTGTGCCCTAACATGTTGTCTATCTTTGAGAATGTTCCATGTGACTTGAGAAGAATGTGAATTCTGAAGTTTTGGGGTGTAATTCTCTGTAGGTATCTATTAAATCCATTTGATCGAGCATTTCATTTAGAGTCTCTGTTTTCTTGTTAATTTTTTGTCTAGAGGGTCTATCCAGTGATGTCTGTGGGGTGTTGAAGTCCCCTGCTATGTTTGTATTGCTGTCAATTTCTCCTTTGAAGTCCTGTAGAAGAATTTAAATATATTTTGGTGCTCCTATATTGGGTGCATATATGTTTACCAACGTTATATCTCCTGGTGGATAGATCCTTTCTATATTATGTAGTGACCTTCTTTGTCTCTTGTTATGGCCTTCATTTTGAAATTTAATTTATCAGATATGAGTATTGCTACCCCAGCTTTTTTTTCCTTTCTGTTTGCTTGGAAGTTTTTTTTCCATCCCTTGACTTTCAACCTATGTGAGTCTTTTGTTATCAGGTTGTTGTAACGTGTCAGCGAGACAACCAGAGACACACGACCGAATTGTAAAGGAGCACTTTATTACACTAGTGGGCTGTTACACCGGCGGGCTGGGGGGTACAACTTCCCGAAATCCTCAGCCCCGAGCCTTCTTTGTTGCCCGCTTTTAAAGGCACAAACTACAGAAAAAAAAAAAAAAAACTACATTCTCTTGGTGCTGCTTTTTGCACCGTTAAGGGGGGCTGATACAGAGAAGGGGGGGAGAGAAGCAGGGTAACTATTAATCTCTTTTTTCTCATGATTTCTCTGAGTTTCCCAAGGCCATCCGCAACCCCTTATCTTTACAGTTTTCTTTGGGTGTCTCAAGGCCCTTACGTTTACAGAAAAGAAACTGCCAGGGTGTGTACGTGCAGTAATTGAGGGTCAGAATGGAGTTATTACAAGGTGGGTCGCTTGTAAACAACATATATGTGAGTCATGCTTTCTTATCTAATCAGCTACTCTGTGTCTTTTTATTGGAGCTTTTGATCCATTTACATTTAAGGTGATTATTGACATGTACTTATTTATTGCCATTTTTGTTCAGTGTGGTTATATTTTTCTTCCTATTTCTTCTACTAATTATAGCAGTACTTTTAACATTTCTCACAGTGCTCATTTGGTGCTAATGTATTCCCTTAGCCTTTTTTTGTCTGGGAAGCTCTTTATTAGACCTTCTATTTTGAATGATAGCCTTGCTGGATAGAGTAGTCTTGGATTCAGATCCTTGTTTTTCATGACCTTGATTACTTCATGCCACCCCTTCTGGCCTGTAGTGTTTCTGTTCAGAAGTCAGCTGATAGCCTTATGGGGGTTCCTATGTAGGTAACCTGTTGCTTATCTCTTGCTGCCTTTAGGATTCTCTCTTTCTCTTTAATTTTTGGCATTTTGATTATTATGTGTCTTGGTGTAGGCCTGTTTGGGTTCTTCTTATTTGGGGCTCTCTGTGCTTCTTGAACTTGAATGCCTTCTTCCTTCACCAAGTTAGGGAAGTTTTCTGTCACTCTTTCTTCAAATATATTCTCTAACACTTGCTCATTTTCTTCTTCTTTGGGGACTCCTATGAAGCGAATGTTATTACGTGTCCAGTTGTCCCACAGTTTTATGAAGCTGTCTTCCTGTTTTTTAATTGTTTTTTCCTTTTGGTTTTCTGATTGGTTGATTTTTTTCTACCCTGTCTTCTAATTCACTGATCCAGTCCTCAGCTTCCTCTACTCTGCTGGTTAATCCTTCCAATGTGCTCTTTATTTCTGCTATGTTATTCTTCACTTCCACTTGTTTGGTTTTCAATATTTCTATATCTTTACTCATGATTTTGATGTCCTCACTCATGCTGTTGAGCTTCCTCAAGATCATGGCTGTGAACTGTACCTCTGATAACTTTCTTAACTTATTTCATTTATCTCATCTTTAGTCGACTTCCCTTGTTCTTTCATTTTCGACTTGTTTCTTTGTTTCACCATTTTGGCTATCTCAGTGGGTTTTGGAGTCTTCCAAATTTGCCCTGTGAGTGTTGGTGTTGTGCTGTTTATGGCTCCTTCTACTGGGTGTGGATGAGCGCAGAAGTTCCCACGTTAAACACCACTGTCAAGTCTTACTTTCCTGGGTAGATTTGCAGCCCTGGGAAAGGTTCAGTTATCCTCTCACTTTTTGCCTGGAGGCTATTAGCCTCAGTTACTGGAAAAGCCTGGGGTTCTCAGTCCAATGAGAAACTCCAGGTATTCAGTGTAAGAGGATTTCCAGAGGGTGGAGCAGATGCTGGTTGTTAATGGGCCTCAGTTTGCACTTCTTTGGCTCACCTGGAGTGGGCTGAACCTGCGAGGGAGAGGCTGCTCTTTCTCCCCACAGTTCCCAGATGGAGCAAGCTGGCCACCGTTCTGTGTGGCTGGAAGGGAGCAAGCTGGCCACTGTCCTCTGTGGCCACGACTCAGCACAAACTCTGAGTGCCCCCCAAATCCCAGGTGTCTCCACAGAGTTCCAGTCCAGTCTGCCCTCCCTCTGCCAGAGCCCAAAGTGAATGGTTGTAGCCAATCTATTGCTCTGTTCCAGCTCTCTGAGCTGTGGAGCCACTTGGGATCTTAACCCTGAGGGCACTGCTCACAGCTATGACTGCTGCTTCTGTGGGCACCCAGCCTGCCACCCTCTCATGCCTCCGCAGATCCTACCAGGCTTGTTC
The DNA here is from genome assembly GCA_030848825.1 of Tadarida brasiliensis. Classification (NCBI taxonomy): domain Eukaryota; kingdom Metazoa; phylum Chordata; class Mammalia; order Chiroptera; family Molossidae; genus Tadarida; species Tadarida brasiliensis. The sequence goes on along the minus strand of CM061280.1, from coordinate 48,130,829 downwards.
ACTGTCCCTGGTTATATGGTCCTCTCCCACTGCTTTTCTGTTGCTTTTTCCTGATGATTTAACTTTATTTTAGCTGTAATTCCCATTTGGTCCTTGGAGATCATCTGAGTAGCTTCCATTCACTCTACTGCCACTTTTTTATTTGTCTTTTAATCATATTGTTCAAGCTGATATTTTTTTCAGTTTTTATTTTATTTTATTTATTTATTTTTTATTATTATTATTTTATTAATTTATTTTTGTTACAGATGTTTCTCCTTTTTTCCCCATTGACTCTGTCATTCCCATCCTCCCACCACTTCCCCAGCTTTGTTGTCCATGTCCATCAGTTATGCATACATGCGCATAAGTTCTGTGGTTTATCTCTTCCCTCACCCCCACCCCTCTTCTGAGGGGGGTCAGTCTGTACCCTACTTCCACATCTCTGGGTCTACCCTGTTCCTCAGACTGTTATGTTCATTACATTCCACAAATAAGTGAGATCATGTGATATTTGTCTTTCTCTGCTTGGATGTTTCAATTAGGATAATACTCTCAAGGTCCCTCCATGTCGTCTCAAAGGATAAGAGATCTTTCTTTCTTAGCTGCATAGTACTCCATTGTGTATATGTACCACAGCTTTTTTATCCATTCATCTACTGATGGACACTTGGGCTGTTTCCAAATCTTAGTTATGGTAAATAGCGCTGCTATGAACATGGGGGTACATATATTCTTTCTGTTTGGTGTTTCAGGCTTCTTAGGGTATATTCCTAGGAGTGGGATCAGTGGGTCAAATGGTAATTCTATTTTTAATTTTTTGAGGTAACACCATAGTGTTTTCCATAGTGGCTGCACCAGTCTGCACTCCGACCAGCAGTGTACTAGAGTCCCCTTTTCTCCACACCCTCACCAACACTTGTTGTTTGATGCTTTGTTGATGGCAGCTATTCTGACAGGTGTGAGGTGATACCTCATTGTTGTTTTAATTTGCATCTCTCTGATGATTAGTGATATTGAGCATTTCTCCACATGTCTCTTGGCCATTTGTATGTCCTGTTTGGAGAGGTGTCTATTTAGTTCCTTCTGCCCATTTTTCAGTTGGGTTCCTTGTCTTCCTTTTGTTGAGGTTTATGAGCACTCTACATAGTTTGGAAATTAATCCCTTATCTTATGTATCGTTTGCAATTATGCTCTCCCATACAGTGCGTTGCTTTTACGCTTTCATGGTTGTTTCTTTTGCTGTGCAGAAGCTTTTGAGTTTGATGTAGTCCCATGTGTTCATATATTCCTTTGTTTCTGTTCCCTTAGGTGATATATCAGTGTAGATTCTGCTGTGTATGTTGTCTGTAATTTTGTTGCCTACATTTTCTTCTAGGATTTTTATGGATTCATGAGTCACATTTAAGTCTTTTATCCATTTTGAGTTTATTCTTGTGTATGGTGTAAGATGGTGGTCTAGTTTCATTTTTTTGGATGTAGCTGTCCAATTTTCACACCATTTATTAAAGAGGCTGTCTTTACTCCATTGTATGCTCTTGCCACCTTTGCCGAATATTAATTGAGCATAATGCTTTGGGTCAATTTCTGGGTTCTCTGTTCTATTCCATTGATCTATGTGCCTGTTCTTGTGCCACTACCAGGCTGTGTTGATTACAGTAGCTTTGTAGTATAATCTGATGTCTGGTATTGTGATCTCACCTGCTTTGCTCTTCTTTTTCAAGATTGCTGTAGCTATTCGGGGTCTTTTTTGGTTCCATATGAACTTCTGAAGCATTTGTTCTAGTTCTATGAAATATGTCGTTGGTATTTTGATGGGGATTGCATTGAATCTATAGACTGCTTTGGGTAGTATGGACATTTTAATGATGTTAATTGTTCCAATCCATGAACAATGTATGTGCTTTGACTTTTTTATATCTTCCTCTATTTCTTTTTTCAATGTCCTGTAGTTTTCTGCAAATAGGTTCTTTACTTCTTTGGTTAAGTTTATTCCTAGGTATCTTAATTTTTTTGCTGCAATGGTAAATGGGATTGTTTTTTTCCTTTCTCTTTCTGTGAGTTCATCATTGGTGTATAAGAATGTCATCGATTTCTTGACGTTAATTTTGTATCCTGCTACTTTGCCAAATTCATTTATTAAGTCTAGCAGACTTTTGATGGAGTCTTTAGGGTTTTCTCTGTATAATATCATGTCATCTGCGAATAATGACAGTTTCACTCCCTCTTTTCCAATTTGGATTTCTTTCATGTTTTCTTTATGTCTAATAGCTGAGGCTAAGACTTCCAGGACTATGTTAAATAAGAGTGGTGAAAGTGGGCATCCCTGCCTTGTTCCTGTTCTTAAGAGAAATGTTTTTAGTTTTTGCACATTAAGTATGATGTTGGCTGTAGGTTTTTCATATATGGCCTTTATTATATCAAGATATGATATCTCTATTCCCAAATTTCTGAGCGTTTTTATCAGAAATGGGTGCTGGACTTTGTCGAATGCTTTTTCAGCGTCTATTGATATGATCATGTGGTTTTTATCTTTCATTTTGTTTATGTGGTGTATCACATTTATTGATTTGAGAATATTGAACCATTGTTGCATCCCTGGGATGAATCCCACTTGGTCATCGTGTATAATTTTTTTGATGTATTGCTGGGTCCGATTTGCCAGTATTTTGTTCAGGATTTTGGCATCTTCGTTCATCAGGGATATTGGCCTGTAGTTTTCTTTCTTTTAGTGTCTTTTTCTGGTTTTGGAATTCGGATTATGCTGGCCTCATAAAACGAATTTGGAAGTCTTCCTTCTTCTTGAAATTTTTGAAATAGTTTGAGGAGAATGGGTGTTAGTTCTTCTTTGAATGTTCGGTAAAACTCCCCTGTGAAGCCATCTGGGCCTGGGCTTTTGATTGCTGGGAGAGTCTTGATTACATCTTCAATTTCCTTAGCTGTTATTGGACTGCTCAAGTTTTCTATCTCTTCCTGGTCCAGTTTTGGGAGACTATGTGTTTCTAGAAATTTGTCCATTTCACTTAGATTGTCGAATTTGTTGCCATATATTTGTTCATAGTATTTGATAACGATCCTTTGTTTTTCTGTGGTATCAGTTGTTACTTCTCCTCTTTCTTTTCTCATTTTGTGTATTTGCATTCTCTCTCTTTGTTTCTTGGTGAGTCTAGGTAAGGGTCCATCAATCTTGTTTATCTTTTGAAAAAACCAGCTCTTTATTTCATTGATCCTTTGAATTGCTTTTCTGGTCTTTATGTCATTTATTTCTGCTCTGATCTTTACTATTTCCTTCCTTCTACTTGCACTGGTGTTTTCTTTTTTTTGCTTTCTAGTTCTCTAAGTTATGAGGTTAGATAGTCTTTTGGAAATTTTTCTTGTTTCTTGAGGTAGGCCTGTAGTGCTATGAACTTCCCTCTCAGAACTGCTTTCGCTGCATCCCATAGATTTTGTGTTGTTGTGTGTTCATCTTCATTAGTTTCCAGGAAGTTTTTAATTTCTTCCTTGATCTCCTCGGTAACTCATTCATTGTTTAATAACATGCTATTTAGCCTCCATGTGTTCAAATGTTTTGGCATGTTCTTGTTGCAATTGATTTCTAGTTTCATGCCATTGTGATCTGAGAAGATCTTTGATATGATTTCAATCCACTTGAACTTGTAGAGGCTTCGTTTGTATCCTAAAATGTGGTCTATCTTTGAGAATGTCCCATGTGCACTTGAGAAGAATGTGAATTCTGTAGTTTTGGGGTGTAATTCTCTGTAAATATCTATTAAATCCATTTGGTCTAGTTCTTCCTTTAGAGTCTTTGTTTCCTTGTTAATTTTTTGTCTAGAGGATCTATCCAGTGATGTCAGTGGGGTGTTGAAATCCCCTGCGATGATTGTATTGCTGTCAATTTCTCCTTTGCAGTCCTACAGAAGATTTTTAATATATTTTGGTGCTCCTATATTGGGTGCATATATGTTTACCAAGTTTATAACTTCCTGTTGGATACATCCTTTCAATATTATGTAGTGACCTTCTTTGTCTCTAGTTATGGCTTTCATTTTGAAATCTATTTTATCAGATATGAGTATTGCTACCCCAGTTTTTTTTTCCTTTCCATTTGCTTGGAAGAGTTTTTTTCCATCTTTTCCCTTTCAGCCTATGTGAGTCTTTTGTTGTGAGTTGGGTCTCTTATAAACAACATATATATGGGTCATGCTTTCTTATCCAATCCGCTAATCTGTGTCTTTTTATCAGAGCATTCAATCCATTTACATTTAAGGTGATTATTGATATGTACTTATTTATTGCCATTTTTGTTCAGTGTGGTTATATTTTTCTTCCTATTTCTTCTACTAATTACAGCAGTCCTTTTAACATTTCTTGCAGTGCTGGTTTGGTGCTAATGTATTCCCTTAGCCTTTTTTTGTCTGAGAAGCTCTTTATTTGACCTTCTATTTTGAATGACAGCCTTGCTGGGTAGAGTAGTCTTGGATTCAGATCCTTGTTTTTCATGACCTTGATTACTTCATGCCATTCCTTTCTGGCCTGTAGTGTTTCTGTTGAGAAGTCAGATGATACCCTGATGGGGGTTCCTTTGTAGGTAACCTGTTGCTTTTCTCTTGCTGCCTTGAGGATTCTCTCTTTGTCTTTAATTTTTGGCATTTTAATTATGATGTGTCTTGGTGTGGGCCTGTTTGGGTTCTTCTTACTTGGGACTCTCTGTGCTTCTTGAACTTGAATGTCTTCTGTCTTCACCACCTTAGGGATGCTTTCTGTCACTATTTCTTCAAATATATTTTCTAACCCTTGCTCATTTTCTTCTTCTTCAGGGACTCCAATGATGTGAATGTTATTATGTTTCCAGTTGTCCCACAGTTCTCTTAAGCTGTCTTCCTGTTTTTTCATTGTTTTTTCCTTTTGGTTTTCTGATTGGTTGATTTTTTCTACCCTGTCTTCTAATTCACTGATTTGTTCCTCAGCTTCCTCTACTCTGCTGTTTAGTCCTTCCAATGTGTTCTTCATTTCTGCTATGTCATTCTTCATTTCTTCTTGGTGCTCCTTAATTTCCACTTGGTTGCTTTTCAGTATTTCTATATCATTGCTCACGGTGTTGATGTCTTTACTCAAGGTGTTGATGTCCTTACTCATGCTATTCAGCTTTCTCAAGATCATGGCTCTGAATTCTAGCTCTGTTAACTTCCTTAACTCCGTTTCATTTATCTCATCTTCGGTAGAGGTCTCTTGTTCTTTTATTTGTGATTTGTTTCTTTGTTTCACCATTTTGGCTATCTCAGTGGTTTTTGGAGCCTGCAAAATTTTCCTGTGGATGTTGGTGTTCTGCTGTTTGTGGCTCCCTCTACTGTGTTTGGATGAGCATGGGAGGACCCACGTTCAACACCACCGTGGAGTCTTACTTTCCAGGGTATATTTGCAAGCCCAGCAAAGGTTAAGTTATCCTCTAGCTATTTGCCTAGATGCTATTAGTTGTGATTGCTTGAAGAGCCTTGGGTTTTCAGATGAATGAAAACCTCCCTCATGTGTTCAGTATGAGAGGATTTCCAGAGGGTAGGGCAGATGCTAGTAGTTAATGAGCCTCAGTTTGCATTTCAATGGCCTCCTAGGGTGTGGCTGGATCTCCGAGGGAGGGGCTGCCACCTCTCCCCAGAGTCCTGGGATGGAATAAGATGGCCAGGCCACAGTCCTGCATGACTGAAACTCAGCAAAAGCTCTGAGCGCCCTCCAAATCCCAAGAGTCCCCACACAGTTCCAGTCCAGTCCGCCCTCCCTCTGCCAGAACCCAAGGTGAGTGGCTGTGGCTATTTTAGTGCTCTGTCCTGGCCTTGTGGGCTGTGGAGCAGGCTTGGGACTTTAACCCCTAGGGTGCTGCTCAGGGCTAAGGCCGCTGCTGTCTGTGGGCTCCCAGCCCCCCTCTTGTGCCTCTGCAATCCTACCAGGATCGATTCAGTGTCCCTGGTTGTATGGTCCTCGCATGCTGCTTTTTTGTTGCTTTTTCCCGACAATTTGTCTTTATTTTAGTTGTAATTCCAGTTTGGTCCTGGGAGATGATCTGTGTAGCTTACATTCACTCTGCCGCCATTTTGGAATCCTATTTTATTTTTTAAATATTTTTTTTTGTTTATTGATTTTAGAGAGAGAGGAAGGGAGAGAGAGAGAGATAGAACATCTATGAGAGAGAACATCGATTGGCCTCCTCATGCATTCCCCCCACTGGGGATTTGGCCCACAACCTGGGCATGTGCCCTGACCAGGAGTTGTTTGGTGAACTCTTGGTATATAGGTCAATATTCAACCACCGAGCCACACCAGCCAAGCTATTTTTTTTTTTTTTTATTTTATTGGTCTGGTTATGCATTACTTTCTTTACTTTTATTTTATTTTCCTTTCTCCCTTTCTAATATTTTTGCTCTTAGTATTCTTTTGTGGGTGTGGGTATGCTTTTTTGATTGTCTGTGTGTCTTTTAATCTTTTTGTTGAGGCAGTTGCTTCTATTATTGTTGAGGCAGATATTTGGGGTGTGTTCTTTTTGGTTTTGTCTGGTTACTTTATTTTATTCTGTCAACACCTATATAATGGTTGGCTTGACAGGTCCATAGGTCCTGAGTTGAGACTCATAGTTAACAAGCCTGAGGACTGAGCCCACCCACAAATAGACAACAGCAATCAAGACTTAAATTCAACAAGAGAGCCCATGTAACACACACAAGGGTGATCCTAGAGCACCCAGCTTAGAAGATAAAGGAAACTACTCCACTGGGTCCAACAAGAAGGCCACCATAACAAGATTGGGCCATAGCACTCATATCTCATACACACCCACCTGCCTTCATGGCCCAACACACCTCACCTGGCCCCAAACTACAAGACTAATAAAATGGTGAGACAAAGAAAAAAATCCCTAAATGAAAGAAAAGGATAAATCACCAGAAAAGGAACTACATGAAATGGAGGCAAGGAATATGTCAGATAAAGAATTTAAAGAAGATTTTAAGGGTGCTCAAAAAACTTAATGAGAACTAGAAGAAATTTAATGAGAATTACACCAGCATAAAAATAGAAGTAGAAATTATTAATAAAAATCAAGTGGAAAGGAAGAATGATTTAACTGATATAAAAAAAATGCCTTGGAAGTATTCAATATTAGATTGGAATAAATTGAAGAATGAATAGTTGAGTTAGAAGACAAGGTAGAAAAAAATACCTATATAGAAGAGCAAATGGAAAAATAAAAATAAAAAACAAGAGGGTTTATGTGAGCTTTTGGACAACACAAAACATAAAAACATTATCATCATAGGGGTACCATAAAGAGAACAATCAGAGAAAGAAACAGAGAACCTGCTTGAAGAAATAATAACAGAAACTTCCCTAACCTGGTGAAGGAAAAAGTCACACAAGCCCAAGAAAGACAAAGAGTCCCAATCAAGATGAACCCTAAAAGACCCATACCTAGACACATCATAATTACAATGGTAAATATTAAAGACAAAGAACAAATCTTAAAGGCAACAATAGAGAGACAGAAAGTTAACTACAAGGGACCTCCTATTAGATGGTCAGCTAATTTCTCAATACAAACAACAAAAACTAGAAGGGAGTGGAATGAAGTACACAAAGTAATGCAAAGGAAGCATCTAAATTGAAACTACAATATCCCACAATGTTATCATTCAAAATTGAAGGTGAAATAAAGAGCTTCACAGACAATAAATAAATAAATTAATTAATTAATTAATAAATTAAAGGAATTTACTACAAGATATGCTAAAGGACTGTAATAATAAGAAGAAGAAATAAAGAGAGAGAGAGAGGAACACAGGCATAGAGACTAAAAATGGCAATGAATAAGTACCTATCAATAATAACTTTAAATGTAAATGGCTTAGGTGCTCCAATCAAAAGACATATTGTAGCTGATTGGATAAGAAAACATGACCCATATATATGCTATCTACAAGAGACCCACCTCACAACAAAAGACTCACAGAGCATGAAAATGAGGGATGGAAAAAAAATTTCCAGGCAAATGGAAATTAAATTAAATTAAATTAAATTAAATTAAATTAAATTAAATTAAATTAAAAAGTTGGTATAGCAATACTAATATCTGAAAAATAAACTTCAAAATGAGGGCCATAATAAGAGACAAAGAAGGTCACTACATATTTTTTAAAGAATTGATCCAACAAGAGTACATAACTCCGGTAAATATATATGCAACAAATATAAGAGCACCAAAATATACTTAAAAACTTCAAAGGAGAGATCAACAGCAATACAAACATAGGGATGTTAACATCCCTCTGACACCACTGGATAGATTTTTTAGACAAAAAATAAAGATCAGAAGGATCAAATAAATATTTACAGAACATTTCACCCCAAAGTTTGAGAATATACATTCTTCTCAAATGCATGTGTGTCATTCTCATAGATTAGGACACACACTAAACCTTTACAAGTTCAAGAAGATTGAAATCATACCAAGAATCTTCTCAGATCACAATGACATGAACTAGAAATCAATTAAAATAAAAACACTCAAAAGCATTCTAACACATTGAAGCTAGATAGCATATTACTAAACAATAAATGGTTCAACATTGAGATCAAGAAAGAAATTTTAAAATTCCTGGAAACTAATGAAAATGAATACATAACAATACACAATCTATGAGACACAATGAAAGCAATCCTGAGAAGGAAGTTCATAGCAATACAGGCCTATTTCAGGAAAGAAGAAAAAATTTCTAATAACCTATCTAACCTTACAACTTAAAGATTTAGAAAGAGACCAAAAAGAAAAACCCAGAGTTAGTAGAAGAAAGCAAATAATAAAGATCAGAGCATAAATAAAGGACATAGAGGCAAAAACCAAAGAACAAAAAAATAAAACAAAGACAAAAAAACAATGCAAATGATCATTGAAACCCAGAGTTTGTTCCTTGAAAAGATAACCAAGATTAACCAAACTTGATCCAGACTCACCAAGAAACAAAGAGAGAGAACCCAAATAAATAAAATCAGAAACTAAAGAGGTGAAATAACAACCGACACCACAGAAATACAACAGATTGTAAGAAAATACTATGAACAATTGTATGCCAACAAATTCCATAACCCAGGTGAAATCGACAATTTCCTAGAATCATGCAGTTTTCCAAAAGTATACTGGGAAGAGTCAGAAAATATGAACAGCCCAATAACAACTAAGGAAATCGAAACAGTAATCAATAAACTCCCAACAAACAAAAGCCTTAGTCCAGAGGGCTTCACAGGGGAGTTTTACCAAATATTCAAAGAAGAACTAACACTTATTCTTCTCAAACTATTCCAAATAATTGAAGAAGAAGAAGAAAGTTTCCTAAGCTCTTTTTATGAGGCCAGCATAATCCAAATCCCAAACCAGATAAAGACATTACCAAAAAAAAAAAAAAAATTACAGGCAAATATCCTCGATGAACAGAGATGCAAAAATCCTCAAAAAAATTTTAGCAAATTGGATCCAACAAATTTATTTTAAAAATTATACACCACGACTTAGTGGGACTTATCCCAGGGATGCAAGCCTCATACAATATTTGCAAATCAATAAATGTGATACACCACTTAAAAAATAAAAGATCAAAGGCATAGTATCAGTACAGCCAGTGTGGCTCAGTGGCTGAGCATCAACATATGTATCAAGAGGGTGTCAATTCAATTACTGGTCAGAGCACATGCCCAAGTTGTGGGTCAAATCCCCAGTGAGGGGTATGCAAGAGGTGGCCAATCAATGTTCTCTCTCATTGATGTTTTTATCTCTCTCTCCTTTTCCCTTCCTCTGTTTAAACTAAATAAAGAAAAATAAAATAAAATCATATGATCGGGGATTTGGAAATGGCGGTGGAGTGAATGGAAGCTACACAGACGATCTCCCAGGACCAAACAAGAATTACAATTAAAATAAGCACAAATCATCAGGAAAAAGCAACAGAAAAGCAGTGAGAGAGGACCATACAACCAGGGACACTGAATGAGCCTGGTAGGATCTGCGGAGGCGCGTGAGGGTGGCGGACTGGGAGCCCATGGACAGCATTGGCCTGATCTGTGAGCAGCGGCGGCGCCCGTCCTTGGGGTTAAGAGCCCCAGCTGCTCCACAGCACAGAGGGCCAGGACAGAGTGCTAAATAGCCACAGCCACTCACCTGGGTCTCCGTCAGAGGGAGGGCGGACTGGACTGGAACTCTGTGGGGATACCTGGGATTTGGAGGGTGCTCAGAGTTTGTGCTGAGCTGCGGCCACAAAGGACGGTGGTGGTCAGCCGCTCCTTCCCGGTTACACAGAATGGCAGCCAAGTTTACTCCTTCCCGGAGTTGTGGCAGCCCCTCCCTCAGAGATTCCCAGGTGAGGAAAAGAGGTAAAGAAATGCAAATTGAGGCTCATTAACTACAAGCATTGGCTCCACCCTAGGGAAATACTCTCATACTATAAACACCTGAGGGAGTTTCTCATTCAACTGAGATCCTAAGGCTTTTCAAGTAACTGAGGCTAATAGCCTCAAGGCAAAAAGCTAGAGCATAACTTAACCTTTCCTGAGCTTGCAAATCTACCCAGGAAAGTGAGACTTGACAGTGGTGTTTAAGGAGGGCCCTCCACGCTCATCCAAATCCAGTAGAGGGAGCCACAAATAGCAGAACACCAACACCCACAGGGAAAATTTGGCAGGCTCCAAAACCAACTGAGATAGCAAAATTGGTGAAACGAAGAAACAGATTCCAAATGAAAGAACAAGAGAACTCTACCGAAGATGAGATAAATGAAATATAGTTAAGCAAATTATCAGAGGTAGAGTTCAGAGCCATGATCTTGAGGAAACTAAACAGCATGAGTAAGGATATCAACACCATGAAAACCAACCAAGTGGACATAAAGAATAACATAGCAGAAATAAAGAACACATTGGAAGGACTGACCAGCAGAGTAGATGAAGCGGAGGACCGGATCAGTGAATTAGATGACAGAGTAGAAAAAATCAATCAATCAGAAAAACAAAAGGAAAAAACAATGAAAAAAAAGGAAGATAGCTTCAGAGAACTGGGGCCAACTGGAAAAGTAATAACATTCGCATTATAGGAGTCCCCAAAGAAGAAGAAAATGAGCAAGGGTTAGAGAATATATTTGAAGAAATAGTGACAGAAAACATTCCTAACCTGGTGAAGGAAGAAGGCATTCAAGTTCAAGAAGCACAGAGAGCCCCAAGTAAGAAGAACCCAAACAGAACCACACCAAGACACATAATAATTAAAATGCCAAAAATTAAAGACAAAGAGAGACTCCTAAAGGCAGCAAGAAATAAGCAACAGGTTACCTACAAAGGAACTCCCATAAGGCTATCATCTGACATCTCAACAGAAACACTACAGGCCAGAAGGGAAGGGCATGAAGTAATCAAGGTCATGAAAAACAAGGATCTGAATCCAAGACTACTCTATCCAGAAAGGCTATCATTCAAAATAGAAGGTCAAATAAAGAGCTTCCCAGACAAAAAAAAGGCTAAGGGAATATATTAGCACCAAACCAGCACTGCAAGAAATATTAAAAGGACTGCTGTAATTAGTAGAAGAAATAGGAAGAAAAATATAACCACACTGAACAAAAATGGCAATAAATAAGTATATATCAATAATCACTTTAAATGTCAATGGATTGAATGCTCCGATAAAAAGGCACAGAGTAGCTGATTAGATAAGAAAGCATCATTCACATATACGTTGTTTACAAGAGACCCACCTCACAACAAAAGACTCACATAGGTTGAAAGTAAAGGGATGGAAAAAAATCTTCCAAGCAAAAAGAAAGGAAAAAAAAGCTGGGGTAGCAATACTCATATATGATAAATTAGATTTCAAATTGAAGACCATAACTAGAGACAAAGAAGGTCACTACGTAATATTGAAAGGGTCTATCCAGCAGGAAGATATAACCTTGGTAAACGTATATGCACCCAATATAGGAGCACCAAAATATATTAAAAATCTTCTGGAGGACTTCAAAGGAGAAATCGACTGCAATACAATCATAGCAGGAGACTTCAACACCCCACTGACATCACTGGATAGATCATCGAGACAAAAAATTAACAAGAAAACAGAAATTCTAAATGAAGCACTAGATCAAATGGATTTTATAGATATATACAGAGAATTACACCCCAAAACTGCAGAATTTACATTCTTCTCAAGTGCACATGGGACATTCTCTAGGATAGACCACATGTTAGGGCACAAAAGAAGTCTCTACAAGTTCAAGAAGATTGAAATCATATCAAGCATCTTCTCAGATCACAATGGCATGAAACTAGAAATCAATTGCAACAAGAACATGCAAAGACATTTGAAGACATGGAGGCTAAGTAGCATGTTATTGAACAATGAATGGGTTACCATGGAGATCAAGGAAGATATTTAAAACTTTCTGGAAACTAACGAAAATGAACACACAACAACACAAAATCTATGGGATGCAGTGAAAGCAGTTCTGAGAGTGAAGTTCATAGCACTACAGGCCCACCTCAAGAAAGAAGACAAATTTCTAATTGACTACCGAACCTCACAACTTATAGAGCTAGAAAGCAAACAAAAATAAAGCCCTAGAGCAAGTAGAAAGAAGGAAATAGTGAAGATCAGAGCAGAAATAAATGACATGGAGACCAAAAAAACAATTCAAAGGATCGATGAAACAAAGAGATGGTTTTTTGTAAAGATAAACAAGATTGATGGACCCTTAGCTAGACTCACCAAGAAACAAAGAGAGAGAACCCAAATACACAAAGTCAGAAATGAAAGAGGAGAAGTAACAACTGATACCACAGAAATACAAAGGATCGTTAACAAATACTATGAACATTTATATGGCAACAAATTCGACAATCTAAGAGAAATGGACACATTTTTAGAAACACATAGTCTCCCAAAACTGAACCGGGAAGAGATAGAAAACTTGAACAGGCCAATAACAATGAAGGAAATTGAAGATGTAATCAAGATCCTCCCAACAAACAAAAGCCCAGGCCCTGACGGCTTCACGGGGAAGGTTTACCGAACATTCAAAGAAGAACTAACACCCATTCTCCTCAAACTGTTCCAAAAAATTCAAGAAGAAGGAAGACTTTCAAACTCGTTTTATGAGGTCAGCATATTTCTAATTCCAAAACCAGAAAAACACACTACAAAGAAAGAAAACTACAGGCCAATATCCCTGATGAACATAGATGCCAAAATCCCTAACAAAATACTAGCAAATCAGATCCAGCAATACATCAAAAAAATTATTCACCATGACCAAGTCGGATTCATCCCAGGGATGCAAGGCTGGTACAATATTCGCAAATCAATAAATGTGATACATCACATAAACAAAATGAAAGATAAAAACCATATGATCATATCAATAGACACTGAAAAAGCATTCGACAAAATCCAGCACCCATTTCTGATAGAAATGCTCAGAAATTTGGGAATAGAGGGATCATATCTCAACATTATAAAGGCCATATATGAAAGACCTACAGCCAACATCATACTCAATGGACAGAAACTAAAAGCATTTCCCTTAATAACAGGAACAAGACAAGGATGCCCACTCTCACCACTCTTCTTTAACATAGTACTGGAAGCCTTAGCCACAGCAATCAGACATGAAGAAAAAATAAAAGGGATCCAAATTGGAAAGGAGGAAGTGAAACTGTCATTATTCGCAGATGACCTGATATTATACATAGAAAACCCTAAAGACTCCATCAAAAATCTACTAGACTGAATAAATGAATTTGGCAATGTAGCAGGATACAAAATTAATGTCAAGAAATCGATGGCATTCTTATACGCCAATGATGAACTCACAGAAAGAGAAACTAAAAAAACAATCTTATTTACCATTGCAGCAAAAAAATTAAGATACCTAGGAATAAACTTAACCAAAGAAGTAAAGAACCTATTGGCAGAAAACTACAGGACATTGAAAAAAGAAATAGAGGAAGATATAAAAAAGTGGAAGCACATACCTTGTTCATGGATTGGAAGAATTAACATCATTAAAATGTACATACTACCCAAAGCAATCTATAGATTTAATGCAATCCCCATCAAAATACCAACGACATATTTCATAGAACTAGAACAAATGCTTCAGAAGTTCATATGGAACCAAAAAAGACCCCGAATAGCTACAGCAATCTTGAAAAAGAAGGACAAAGTAGGCGCGATCACAATACTGGACATCAGGTTATACTACAAAGCTACTGTAATCAAAACAGCCTGGCACTGGCACAAGAACAGTCACACAGATCAATGGAATAGAACAGAGAACCCAGAAAAGGACCCAAAACATTATGCTCAATTAATATTCGACAAAGGTGGCAAGAGCATACAATGCAGTAAAGACAGCCTCTTTAATAAATGGTGTTGTGAAAATTGGAAGCTACATGCAAAAAAAAAATGAAACTAGACCATCAGCTTACACCATACACAAGATTAAACTCAAAATGGATAAAAGACTTAAATGTGACTCATGAATCCATATAAATCCTAGAAGAAAATGTAGGCAACAAAATTTCGGACATCATACGCAGCAGAATCTTCACTGATATATCACCTAAGGCAACAGAAACAAAGGAAAAAATGAACACATGGGACTACATCAAACTCAAAAGCTTCTGCACAGCAAAAGAAATAACCATCAAAATGGAAATGCAACCCACTGTATGGGAGAGCATAATTGCCAATGATATATCAGATAAGGGATTAATTTCCAAAATATATAGAGTGGTCATACATCTCAACAAAAGGAAGACAAAAAACCCAATTAAAAAATGGGCTGAGGAACTAAATAGACACCTCTCCAAACAGGACATACAAATGGCCAAGAGACATATGAAGAAATGCTCAACTTCACTAATCATCAGAGAGATGCAAATTAAAACAACAATGAGGTATCACCTCACACCTGTCAGAATAGCCGCCATCAACAAAGCATCAAACAACAAGTGTTGGGGAGGGTGTGGAGAAAAGCGGACTCTAGTACACTGCTGGTGGGAATGCAGACTGGTGCAGCCACTATGGAAAACACTATGGTGTTACCTCAAAAAATTACAAATTGAATTACCATTTGACCCAGTGATCCCACTCCTAGGAATATACCCTAAGAAGCCTGAAACAACAAACAGAAAGAATATATGTACCCCCATGTTTATAGCAGCGCTATTTACAATAGCTAAGATCTGGAAACAGCCCAAGTGTCCATCAGTAGTCGAATGGATAAAAAAGCTGTGCTACATATACACAATGGAGTACTATGCAGCTATAAGAAAGAAAGATCTCTTATCCTTTGCAACGACATGGGAGGACCTGGAAACTATTATCCTAAGTGAAACCAGCCAAGCAGAGAAAGACAAATATCATATGATCTCACTTATTTCTGGAATATAATAAACATAACAGTCTAAGGAACAGGGTAGTCCCAGCGATGTGGAAGTAGGGTACATACTGACAATTGCCAGAAGAGGGGGTGGGAGAGGGGAGCGATGAACCATAGAACTTGTACGCATGTACTCATAACCAATGGACATGGACATCAAAACTGGGGGCGGGACAGGGAGGGAGGGGGGCGAGGGTGACGATGGGTGAAAAGGAGAAACATCTGTAACAAAAATAAATCAATAAAAAATAAATAAACAAAATATTACAAAGGTGAAAAAAAAATCATATGATCATATCAATAGATGTTGAAAAATCACTTGACAAAATCCAGCACCTGTTTTTGATAAAACCTCTCAGCAGAATGAGAATATAAGGATCATATCTCAACATAATTAATGACATATATGACAAACTTACAATCAACATTATACTCAGTGAATAAAACTAAAAGCTTTTCTCTTAAGAACAGGAACGAGACAGGGATGTCAGTTTTTGGTGCTCTTATTTAACATAATACTGGAAGTCTTAGCTACAGCAATGAGACAAGAAGAAAAAGTAAAATCCATCTAAATTGAAAAGGAGAAATTAAAACTGTAATTATATGCAGATAACATGATATTGTATATAAAAAACCCTAGAGACTCCATAAAAAATTACTAGATTTAATAAATGAATTCAGTGAAACAACAGAGTACAATATCAACATCCAGAAATTATTGGCATTTTTATAAAACATTAATGAACACACCAAAAGAGAAAGAAAAATGCAGTCTCATTTACCATAGCAACAAAAATTTAAGATACCTAAGAATAAGCTTAACAAAAGAAGTAAAGGACCTATTTGCAGAAAACTATAGGACGTTGAAAAAAGAAACACAGGAAGATATAAAGAAGTGGAAGTATATACCTTGTTCATGGATTGAAAGAATTAACATCATTAAAATGTCCATACTACCCAAAGCAATCCATACATTCAATGCAATCCCCATTAAAATACCAATGACATATTTCACAGAACTAGAACAAATTCTCCAAAAATTTATTGGGAACCAAAATAGACCCCAAATTGCCACAGCAATCTTGAAAAAGAAGAACAAAATAGGGAGGATCACAATTTCAGATATCAGGTTATAGTACAAAATCATTGTAATCAAAACAGCCTGGTACTGGCACAAAAACAGGCATATAGATCATGGAACAGAAAAGAAAACCCATATATAGACCCAAGACATTATACTCAACTAATATTTGATAAAGTTGGCAAGAGCATATAATGGAATAAAGACAGTCTCTTTAATAAATTATGTTGGGATAATTGGACAGCCACATGCAAAAAAATAAAATAAAATTAGACCATACACAATAAAATCAAAATAGATAAAATACTTAAATGTCACTCATGGAACCATAAAAATCCTAGAAGAAAATGTAGGCAGCAAAATCTAAGACATGAAACTTAGCACAATTTTCACCGATATATCGCCTAAGGCAAGAGAAACAAAAGGAAAAAGTAATAAATGGAAATATATCTAACTAAAAATGTTTCTGTACAGCAAAAGAAACCAGCGTAAAAATTGAAAGGGAACCCAATGTATGGGAGAACATTATTGCCAATGATACATCAGATAAGGGGTTAATTTCCAAAATATATAGAGTACTCATACAGCTCAACAAAAGGAAGGCAAACAATCCAATTAAAAATAGGCACAGGACCTAAATAGATACCTCTCCAAACAGGACATACAAATGGCCAAGAGACATGTAAAATAATGCTCAATGGCACTAATCATCAGAGAGATGCAAATTAAAATGACTATGAGGTATCACTTCACACCTGCCAGAATGGCCTCCATCAACAAATAATCAAACAACAAGTGCTGGTGAAGGTGTGCAGAAAAAGGGACTCTAGTACACTGCTGATGAGAATGCAGACTAGTACAGCCACTATGGAAAACAATATGGTGTTTCCTCAAAAAATTAAAAATTGAACTGCCATTTGACCCAGTGATCCCACTTCTAGGAATATATACTAAGAAGCCTGAAACACCAGTGAGAAAGAATATATGCACCCCTATGTTCACAGCAGCACAGTTTACAATAGCTACAATCTGGAAACAGCCCAAGTGTCCATCAATAGATGAGTGGATAAAAAAGCAGTGGTACATATACACAGTGGAATAGTATGCGATTGTAAGGAGGAAAAAATCTCTTACCCTTTGAGATAACATGGCAAGTCCTGGAGGATATTATGCTAAGTGAAATAAGCCAATCATAGAACGAAAAATATTACATGATCTCACTTTTTGTGGAATATAATGAACAAAATAAACTGATGAATAAAATGCACCCAGAGACAGGGAAATAGGGATCAGACTGACAAACCTCAGAGGAAGGAGCAGGGAGGGGGGCGGAAGGCGGAAAGAGATAGACTGAAGAACTTATATGTATATATGCATAACCAGCCCTGGCCAGTTTGGCTCAGCGGTTAGAGCATTGGCCTGCGGTCCAGAGAGTCCCGGGTTCGGTTCCCGCTAAGGGCATGTACTTTGGTTGCAGTTTGTCCCCGGCCCTGGTTGGTCGTGCGGGTGGCAGCCACTCGATGTGTCCCTTTCACGTCGATGTTTCTCTCTCTCTCTCTCTCTCTCTCTCCCTCCCACTCTATCTGAAAAAAAAATGAAAAAAATGTCCTCGGGTGAGGATATATATGCATAACCAAGGGACATAGATAACAGTGCTGTGGTGGTGGGGGACAACGGGATCAGGGAGGAGGGAGACAATGGGGAAAAAAGGAGAAACATCTGTAACAAAAACAAATAAATTAATTTGAAAATAATAACATATATACTATATCATTAAACTGTAGACCTTATTATCATTTCATCATTTTTTTTTTCACTAGTACGTTTTTTTCTGTTCCAGGATACTACCCGGGACTTCATATGGCATTTGTGTTAGTTCTCCTTAGTATCTTCCAATCTGTAACACGTCCTCAGTGTTTCCTTTTTTTTTTTTTTTTATCCTCACCCGAGGACATTTTTCCATTTTTTGTTCAGATAGAGTGGGAGGGAGGGAGAGGAAGAGAGAGAGAGAGAAACATTGACGTGAAAGGGACACATCGAGTGGCTGCCTCCCGCACCACCCAACCAGGGGCCGGGGACAAACTGCAACCAAAGTACGTGCCCTTAACGGGAACTGAACCCGGGCCTCTCTGGACTGCAGGCCGACGCTCTAACCGCTGAACCAAACCGGCCAGGGCTGTTTCCTTATTTTTAATGTACTTGAGAATATTGAAAATCACTTACTAGTTACTTTTTTTTCTTTATTGATTTTAGAGAGAGAAGAAGAGAGAGGGAGAGAGAGATAGAAACATTGATGAGAGAGAACATTGATTGGATGCTTCCTGCATATCCCCCACTGAGGAGTTGGCCCACAACCTGGGCATGTGCCCTGACCAGGAATCGAACTGACGACCTCTTGGTGCATGGGTCGACGCTCACCCAGTGAGCCACACTGGCCAGGTGCTAACTAGTTACTTTATAGAATGCTGTCAACTTGGATTTGTCTGGTGTTTTCCCATGACTGAAGTAAAGTTATACATTTCGGGAGTAAAAGCACAGAAATGATATATCTTTTTCAGTGTGTTGTAACAACAGCCACTAATTATTCTGAAGGATTGGTTGTTTAATTCAATAGAAACTTGCTTTTCCTCATCTTGTTCTTTTTATATTGGTTTGAAAAATTAACATAACTCTAATTCTGCCCCATGTGATTGGTTGTGTTTCGTCCTCTCAGATAATCCAGAATAATCACCTTATTTCAAGGTCAATTGATTAGTACCTTTAATTATATTTCCAAATTGCTTTTGTCATAAAATGTAATACATTCATAGGAGTAACACCAGGGGATCAGATCATAAGGGCCACAATCCTGCCAACAATGGACGACTCAATATTTTACCTTGCCAATTTTTCCCAACTGATCTGAGATCCAAATGAAATCTTTGCAGGCTTTTTTTTTTTTCCTTTAGAAATTGACAAGCTGATTTTAAATTTTACTTGCAGATACAAAGGATCAAGAATAGCCATTACAATTATGAAATAGAAAAAAAAATTGAGAAGTTACAGTATCTAATTTCAAGACTTAACTATAAAGCTACAATAGACAGTGTGGTGCTGGCATAAGGATAGACATATAGAGCTACAGAATAAAATTTAGAATGCAAAAATAAATACACATAGATCTGGCCAGTGTTGCTTAGTTGGTTGAGCATTATCCCTTGAACCAAAAGTTGCAGGTTTGGTTTCTTGTCAGGGCATATGCCCAGGTTGTAGGCTCAATCCTGGTCAGGGTACATGCAGGAGGCAGCCATCAATATTTCTCTCTCACATTGATGTTTCTCTCTCTCTCTCTCTCTCTCTCTCTCTCTCTCTCTCTCTCTCTCCTCTTCTTCTCTCTCAAAAATTAATAATATATATATTAAATAAATAAATACACACATATATGGTCAACTAATCTTTTAAAAGGTGATGAGGTAATTTATGGGGAAAGAAAGGTTTTCTTTTTCCAACAAATGGTGCTTAAACAAATGGATATCCATATGTAAACAATGAAAATAAAATAACCATACCTTACACTACAGAACTATTGATTTGAAATGGAACATAGACCTAAAGGTAAAGCTCATATAAAATCCTAAAGCAAATATAAGAGAATATTTGTGTGACCTTGAATTAAGCAAATATTGTATAACATATATAAATTGGAATACATAAAAATTAGAAATGTCTGATCTTTAAAAGAGTTTCAAGAATAAAGAGGCAAACAACAGATTAAGAAAAATATTGTGAAGAGAGATCCAAGATGGTGGAGTAGGAAGAAGATGCACACACATCCTCCCATGACCACATTAACATTATAACGAAATGATAGAACAATCAACCTGGATAACCAATTGAAGATTAACTGAGCAGAAGTCATATTATCAAGTATATACAGAAGCAGCCGCATCTAGACTGGTAGGAGGGGAAGAGATGTGTAACAGGTTGGTCCTGCACCCACGTGTTGTGGTTGAGAATATGGAGTGATATCTTAGCTGCAGTTGTCTGCCTGAGAAGCAAGTGTTCTTCGGCCTAGAGCACCAGTGCCAGGAAGAGGAGCCCACATAACATCTGGCTGTGAAAATCAGTGGGTATTCCATCTGCCCAGGTGAGATGGAAGGCTGCTAGAAAACCAGGTGTACTTTTAAAGGGAAAGTGCACAAACACTTGCTCATAGGTACTCACCCTGGGCTCCAGTGAGGGGACAGCTGCTCAGGAAGTGCCAGAGTCATACAAAGAGAGACTAGTTATGTGGCTTCAGGGTGAGGACTAGAGAGAGACAGCCTCCAATGTCCCTTTGGTGAGTCCTGTATCCACATGAACCATGGGCACCATAATTCCAAGGTTAAGCACTCCCCTCGTAAGAGGGCATTAGCCTGGTGAACTACCCTGACAACTTCCTGGGGCCCTGCCCTGGACAACTCCTACATGGCTAAGGTTCTTGTTGGTGGCAGTCAGACTGGATCTACATTGCATTCATTCTTGAAATGCTCTTAAGGAATTCTGGTCAAGCTTGGTGGTGCCAGACCAAAACAGAGAGAACCTGAGTTGTATGGTTTATGGGTGAGGACTGACAAGCACCATCTTTCCTGTGTTAAGTGCTCCCTCTACATAGCTAAATCTTAATCTGCTTTAGCCTGGTGAATTCTACTAGTTCATACAGACAACTCCCTGAGAACTCACCTCACATAGGCCCCATATAGGTGACAGCTGGCCTTGATGTACCCAGAGACTTTTGCAAAGTGGCCTCAGACCCAGTACTGGTGCCAAGTTTAAAACTGTATTAACCTGGTGAATACCATTGGCTCCTACATGGTGAACCCATGAGGACCTATCTCGCACAAATCATGTACCACCCAAGGTTCTTTCAGTGGGTGAGCTTAATGGGAAGCTGGCAGGTAGCAGCAGGCCTTAGGGTGACTTGTGCCTTTTGATGACCTGCCCCAGACCCAGAACTCAAAGGAGGAGCCAAACTTGGTTTTCACCTTTGCCTCTCCCATGCACATCCAGGCCCAGCAGAGACTTCCACCAACCATGGATCTATATGTAGCTCCTAACAGGTAGCCAAAGACCAGTCAGGGTAGTGTCTGACACTGACCTGCATCAAAGTTTCTCACAAAAGGTCCCAGGACAACAGGTACAGTAACTGGCTTCAAACGACAACAGAAGACTAACTGATTAGCTCCACAAGTGGCACACAAAAAAGGTTTCAGCAAGCACCAGATACTGTTGGGGCAAATTCTGCTTCATGGCATCAGCCCCCCACAGCAGCTAGTACACTGTGGTCATGGCCAATCCTTACAGACAGACAGCCTAAGGGTCAATCAACAGCAATCAATGCTCAATTATGACAGGAGGGCACAAGTAGCCCACACAAGGGACATAACTGCAACACTTGGCTCAGGTGATCAGGGAGACTGTGCCATTGGGACTCATGAGACACATAGTACATAAGGTCACCCTACCAAGACTGGGAGACATAGCAGATCTACTTAATAAATAGAAATGAACACAGAGTGGCAGCCCAAGGAGAGACAAAACAATTCCCCAAATAAAAGATAATAATAACAAATTCCCAGATAAGGAACTATTAGAGACAGAGTTCAAAACAATGGTTATAACAATCCTCAAGGAATTTACAGAAATTATGGATCAGCGGTTCTCAACCTTCCTAATGCTGCAACCATTTAATACAGTTCCTCATGTTGTGGTGACCCCCAACCATAAAATTATTTTTGTTGCTACTTCATAACTGTAATTTTGCTACTGTTATGTCTTAGGCGACCCCTGTGAAAGGGTCATTCAACCCCCGAAGTGGTCATGACCCACAGGTTGAGAACTGCTGTTATAGATTAACAAAACTTCAAAAAAGAAATAGTGAGCATAAGAAATAACATGGAAACCATAAAAACAGTCAGAAATAAAGAATACAATAACTGAAATACAAAACGCAGCAGAAGAAATCAACAGCAGATTAAATGAAACAGAGAATCAAATGAGAAATTTGGAAGAAAAGTTAGCAGAGAATACCGAATCAGAGCAGCAAAAAAAAAAAAACAAAAAAAAAAACTATAAGAAAATGAGTAATGTATAAGGGATATCTAAGGCAACATCAAGCATAACAACATCTGCATCATAGAAGTACCATAAGCAGAAAAGAGAGAGCAATGGATTGGATTGAGAAACTATTTGAGTAACGATGACTGAATATTTTCCTAACTTGGTGAAGGAAAAAAACACACATGTCCAGGAAGTACGGAGAGTCCCAAACAAGATGAACCCAAAGAGGCCCACACCAAGACACATTATAATTAAAATGCAAAAGGTTAAAGACAAAGAGAGATTTTTAAAAGCAGCAAGAGAAAAGCAGTTAGTTACCTATAAGGAAGCTCCCATAAGACTTTCAGCTGTTTTATGAACATAAATCTTGCAGGCCAGAAGGGATTGGCTAGAAATATTCAAAGTGATAAAAAGCAAGGACCTATAACTAAGATTACTCTACTGAGCAAAGCTATCATTTAGAATTGAAGGACAGATAAAGAGCTTCCCAGACAAATGAAAGTTAGAGGAGTTCATCATCATCCACAAACTAGTATTATATGAAATATTAAAAGATCTTTTTTAAGGAGAAGAAAAAAAGATAAAAAATATGAACAATAAAATAGTAATAAATAGATATATATCAACAGTTGAATCTAAAAACAAAACTAATAAGCAGAACAAAATTAGACTTATAGATACAGAGAACATATTGATGCTTGCTAGATGGGAGGGGAGTTAGAGAGATGGGTGAAAAGGTGAAGAGATTAAGAATTACAGATAGGTTTTTACAGTATCATGGGAATGTAAAGTACTCATAGGGAATACAGTCAATAATACTCTAATAACTATGTATGGTGTCAGATGAGTACAAGATTTATCAGAATGATTTCTTAGTAAGTTATGTAATGTCTAATCAATGGGCTGTACACCTGAAACTAATATAATAATATGTGACAACTGTAATTAAAAAATTAAATAATGATTTTTTAGAGGAAATATATCTACTTAGCTTCTTTGCTATTTCCTGTCTTCAATCCAAATGTGCCTCTCAGATAAGGGCTCTACTTTACTTGTTCCTTCACACTCTTTATTTTTTATTTTTATTTTTTTTGGTACGTGCCCCTAGCGGGAACCGAACCTGGGACTCTCTGATCCACAGGCCAATGCTCCAACCGCTGAGCCAAACTGGCCAGGGCTACACTCTTTAAAACACACATAATTCTGGTGTCCGCTGAGCAACATCACTTCAGTTTTTTGTGAAATAACTTTTTATTAGCTAAAGAAGGAGAATCCATGAAGAGTACTCCTCCTAAGGTCCCACAAAATGCATATAATTTTGCATGTGTCTTTGAGAAGGAGAACTCAGATCTCAGATCAATATTCCTTCTCATGGTCAAAGCTTTTGAGATACAGGGTCAGGTGGGTTCATTAGAATTTGGTAATCAGGGTTTTGCCTATTGCTTCTCTGCAGTCAGTTTTTTTTTTTTTCTCTTCTCATAGACCATGAAAACTGAAACTTGTCTGCAACATTGCCACTTATTTAGGGATACAGAAACCCTGAAATCCTGATTGATTTTATTTTATAAAGATTTTCTAATAGAAGGAACATTTTGTTTCAATTATGAACAATGTCCAAAGGGTATGTATCTTTAATCTAGCAAAGCCTGCTTTGTCAAAGAAGACAATGAACTTTATTCCCCACTGAAGTATTCCTTACTAAAACTAAAACTAGCCCTATGGTGCAATATTTGTAACTTCATTAAATTCACTCCTCATCAAGACATTTCTCAGTTTACCAAATGCACCACCTAGGAGCTTGAGATGTTTCCACATATGGAAAATTGAAAATGTACATAGAGATAATTTCTGTTTAGCCTAAGTACAGAAATAAATGATATAAATTACAGATGGTCTTCATTTGGCAAGGGAAAATATCAAAGTTATCCAAGAGATGAGGGAATGTGACTTCAAAATAATAGCAATCTCTTACACATTTGCTGTATATAAAGTGTACAAAGTTATTTCCTTAATTTTATCTTGTTTCATAATCTGAATGACTCTTCAGTGAAGAAATTAAAGCTAAAAGTGGCTTTCACAGGTTTAAACAACTTGCAAATGACAGAGTTAGTTTTCATCTCCTCAGCTGTTCAAATTAAATAGAATTTGGACCGTGGGAGTTGTTCCATGAAAATGTTAAGTGCTTTGGTCTTAAACCCACAGATCCCAACTCTTAACCATCTATACCCCACATCACCATGGTATCCTGCTGCTTCTATATATTTGCATAAGAGCAAACTGAAAGTTTAAATGAAGACAAGAGGGACACACATTAAATCAAAAGAGAATACAGAGAATAAACTTGGATTTTTTTCAACAAATTGGGAACTCTTACAAATACCTGCAAAATGTATATGTCTTCTAATAGGTCCAAACATTTTGTTATGATTTGTCTATTCATTAAGTGATTAAAAGAAACTATAATGTTAAGACACACTTATTTTTGGGTGGTTAACAAGGAGCATAACCATTATAATACATCCTGCCAGACAATATCCAGTAGTGGATACATTACAGCCATAACAGAATATTACAAATATTTTGTCTGTAGTCTGACTTTGTAGAAATGGATTGAGTCTCCCAAACTATATAGGTATAATATGCTGCATTTAGTAAGTTATTTGAATTGTACGAAAACATTTTCATATTGGTTAGCTTTGTCACCCATCCAGTCTATGCAGAATTCTAACAAAAATATCACAGGATATTTTGGGAGATGCATGACATTTGCTCTCCATGACATTGTCAAAAAGTAGGTAATTATTAAATGTAAGAAAAAAGTTGTTAATGATGCCACATCTCTAATAATCAGAGAAATACAATTCTTAAGAATGGGATATCATGTTTTGCCTATTACATGGGCAATTTCAAGACATTAATAATGCCAAATGTTACTGGATTGCTTATCTCCCACTCTTCCTCTTTCCATGCGAAAACTTCCCTAGATTAACACTATTAGACTATTGCCTTACCCTGATGAACGAGGTACCCTGAGGAATGAGGTACATGGTTGAAGAATAACAGCCACTGGTATATTTTTTGATTGTGTGGATATAATCTGTTAAAAAATAATAAGCAGTGGGGGTTCACTCTATTTTTTTCATCTCACTTTTCTCTAGTCTCAAGGTAGTAATACTGTTCTGCAGATCTAAACCTTAATGTGAATAGGTTATCCCATAGTTGAGACCTGGGTATAAGTGTATAGGGAACTTAAAAACAAAAAAAACAAAAAAACCAAATAAAAAACATTTGTCCTTAAATACAAACAAGTATTCTCCAGATAAATAAATAAAAATGTAAAAATGTTCAAGTCCATTTTCCTGACTCTTGTGTCTATTTCTTAATTCACCACAGACTTAGTTAAGAAAGTGAATTTATTATTTTTTTATCCCCTAAGAAACTATCCAAGTTTGATAGATGGGCCAGAAACCTTGAAATATATTAAAGTAATAGAATTTTGGGAAAGTAGTAACACATATTAAGGTTTTTTTGTGGAATCAGGGTATGTAGCACTACAGCTAAATTTTAGATTTTATAAGTTTGGACAAGTGTATGTCTTTGATTTGGCTATTTTAATTTCTTTTAAAGAAAACTTCAAAAACATGATTACATTTTTCTAGGCAGAATATTTTTATTCCTCTATTGTGTTTCTCAGCCAGATGTGTAAATCATTAAGTTAGATTTATGGTCTATAGAATATAAATTCTGACATTTATGAAGGGTCAAACTGGACTGATAATACATTTTGTGGCTTCACACACAGAAATTTGGTAGAGTTTTCTAATCAACAATAAAAACACTGGAGGCCTCTACTTACACAATGTAAAAACTCCATTTGAAACAAGATAAAGCTCAAACAGAAGTCATCACAAATCCAATTATCTCTTTTTTTTAATCTTTAGCCGGATATTTTTTGCATTTATCTTCAGATAGAACAGGAAGGAGAGAGGGAGGAAGGGAGAGAGAGAAACATTGACGTGAGAGAAACACATTGACCAGCTGCCACCCACACAACCCCAACTGGGGCCGGGGACAAACTGTAACTGAGGTACGCGTCCTCAGCGGGAACGGAACCCGGGACTCTCTGGTCCATGGGCCGACGCTCCAACCGCTGAGCCAAACCGGCCAGGGCTAAATCCAATTATCAAATGATCATTCAAGAAAGTTATACCTGGGATGAAACATTTAATAGTTAAGCTTTTCCCCTTCTAGTACAGACAAGGTAGCATAAACTTTTTTCTCCATACTATACCCCTATAAATATAATTATAAAGTGTAAGTAACACATGTGGAAACTAAAGGATAATATGAAAGGTTGAAAGAAAAAGACAAATTGTTTAGAGATCTCAGCACTAAAGATTAAATATAAAAGCAGGGCATCTTACAACAACCCACCCTACAGAAGATAACTAAGGCCCAGGCACCTTCTAGAAAAGGAAGACGTATGCTTATGTACTTACTGAATGAAACATAAATTTAGTTGACAATAAGTGGCCAAGGGAAGTAACCTCCTTCTCAACCAGGCCAAAGACTCTCTTTATTTACCTAGAGATACTGAACAGCTAGAGGGCACTGGAAAGGGGATTCTAACCAAGTGGAAAGACATCACTGGCAAGGGGGTTGTGCTATAAAAGCTCAATCCAAGAAGTGCTCTTTTTCCCCTATAAGGCCTGAGAGAAACTCCTCCACCCCCAAGAAACAGCAGGCTGCATGATTCACAGATAAATCAGCAAGGATAATTTTACCACAACCAAGTTCCCTGTTTTGTTGTACCTGCAGATTTGAGACTTCCCTTCCCCACCTAGAGACACCAGGCAACTGGGAGGTATCATGGATGGATATTTTAACACAACAGCACCTAATCCTAAAAGCTCCTTTATCCCCTTAGGACAAAGAATCTCTTTCTCCACCCTTAGGGAAGAGGCTGCCAGTCTAGAGAAACCCCTTCTGCCCTTTTAAGCAATACCAGGCAGGAACCAGTGGAAACCATAACATCAGCAAATAAAACAAGCAGACCAAAATAGTACCACAGAGGCTCTGAAAAATTAGATTTTTTGTTGTAACCATAACCCATACAAGTAGGCTATGACCTGCACACTAAAACTAAACAGGGTAGATTCTTGGTAAATTAAGAGACTTTAAATAGAACACAGAATATATTAATAGCTAGAATATGCAGGACACAACTGAAAATCACTCATCATACCAAGAACCAGACAAATCACAACATGAATGAGAAAATACATTCAACTGATGCTAACACTAAGATGAATCAGATATTGAAATTATGTCACAAGTATTTTAAAGCATACATCAAAACACACTTTAGCAGGTAATTACAAATTCTCTTAAAATAAGCAAAAAAATAGAAAATTGCAGAACAAATACATGTTATAAAAAAATAATAATGAAGATGGTAGCGGGCAGGACCAGAAGGAGGGTGAGTGTGTGAAAGAGTGAGTGAGTGTGAGAGAGAGTGTGAATGGACATGAGTATGGACAAGCAACCACCAGCAGTACAGAAAGGCGGAGCAGAAGGTTCCTATGCTGTGGGCAGAGATCAACCGACTACTCCAGTAAGTGGTTCCACAGGGTACTCCTGCCTGCTTGACCGGGAGGCCCCACCATTTTGGAAGATCCCTGGTCTTTTCTGGGAGGAGGCAGCGGGAGTGGCTAGGGCCCAGCAACCTGAGCCCACCAGTGTACCTCGCACCATCAGACCAGTGGATCTCACTGTGTCAACACAGACCAGTGTACAGTAATGGAACTGTCAAGGTGCCTGCTGCAGAAGCTGCAAGCATCTGGGAGCCCCGAACCACCCCCCACAGCAGCAGGCTGATCAGAGCCCAGACAGACCCCCAGCAACAGCGGCTTGGGAGAAGACATCCATACCCAGGCAGCAGCAGCACAGATCAGCAGCTGAGACCCATCCTCAAAAGCATTAGAAGAGTCTGAGCAGGAGTTGAGCCCTACCAGGCAGCAGTGCTCCCGAGATACTAGCATCAGAACCTGGGGCTCCAATGGGGCCCTCACGATACATCTGCCTGTGGCACCAGCAGGGAGCATGGCTTCAAAGGGGCCTGTGCAATACAGCTGCCTGTGGCACTGGCGGGGAGTATGGCTTCAGTGGGGTTCATGTGATCCAGCAGCAGTGCCTACCAGGACAGACCAATACCAGCTGCCATTAGTAAGTTCTCCAGGAACCACAACAAGTAAGAGTTGCCATGCACCAGAACAGTCTGGGAGGCACTGCAGTCTTATTTGATACACACTAACCTGCCTATACATCCCAACATCCCTCACAAGGTCTAGAACTATCAGATGGCTAAAATGGGGAGACAAAGAAATAACACCCAAATGAAAGAAAAGGAGGTATCATCAGAAAAAAACTACATAAAAGAGAGGAAAGCAATTTGTCAGATAAAGAATTCAAAGCATTGATTTTAAGGGTGCTCAAACAATTCAGTGAGAACTACAAGCAACTTAATAAGAATTACAGAGAGCTCACCAGGAACTACATCAGCTTAAAAAAAGAGGTAGAAGCTATGAATAAAAATCAAGAGGAAATAAAGAATGACATAGATGATATGAAAAATACCTTAGAAAAATTCAATAGTAGATTAGAAGAAGCTGAAGACTGAATCAGTGAGTTAGAAGACATGGTAAAAAAAACTTCCAAATAGAACAGGAAATGGGGGGAAATTATAAAACAGGAGAAGAGTTTAAGGGAGCTTTGGGACAACATAAAATGTAACAACATTGGCATCATAAGTGTACCAGTAGGAGAGGAATCAGAGAAAGGAATAGAGAACCTGTTTGAAGAAATAATGACAGAAAACATAACTAATTTGGTGAAGGAAAAAAGTCACACATATCCAGGAAACAGAGAGTCCCAAGCAAGATGAACACAAAAAGACCCACAGCTAAACACATAAAAAATAAAATGGAAAATATTAAAGACAAAGAAAGAATCCTAAATGAAGCAAGAGAGAGGCAAGTTACCCACAAGGAAGCTCTTATTAGACTGTCAGCTGATTTCTCAATAGAAACACTACAGGCCAAAAGGGAGTGGCATGAAGTATACAAAGTAATGAAAGGCAAGCGTCTGAATCCAAGACTACTCTATCCAGCAAGGCTATCATTCAAAATTGAAGGTGAAATGAAGAGCTTCACAGACAAAAACAAACAAACAAACAAACAAACAAAACTAAAGAAATTTACCGCCACTAAATCAGCACTGCAAGAAAGGCTAAAGGGATTGTTGTAAGAAGAAGAAGAAATGAGAAAGGAGGGAACACAGGCATAAAATAAAAATGGCAACTAATAAGTATCTGTCAATAATAACCTTAAATGTAAATGGCTTAAATGCCCCAATCAAAAGACATAGGGTAGCTGATTGGATAAGAAAACATGACCCATATATATGCTGTCTACAAGAGACCCACCTCACAACCAAAGACTCACATAGGATGAAAGTGAAGGGATGGAAGAAAATTTTCTAGGCAAATGGAAATGAAAAACAAAGCTGGGGCTCCAGCAGGGCATGTGCGACCCAGCTGCCCAAGGTGCTGGCAGGAAGTGTGGCTCCAGCAGAGCCTGAGCAATACAGCTACAGGTGGCACCAGCTACCAGCTGGGAACACAGCTTCAGAGGGGTCCCCGCTATCCAGCAGCAGCACCTACCAGGGTACATCAATACCAGTCCCCAGTAGTCAATCCTCCAGGATCCACAGCAGGCAAGCAGCCACATGCAACAGAACAGTCTGGGAGGCACATTTGATATATAGTGAGCTGCATACACATCCAAATATCCCTCACCGAGTCTAGAGCTACCAGACGGCAAAAATGGGGAGACAAAGAAACAACGCCCAAAGGAAAGAAAAAGAGGAATTATCAGAAAAGGAACTACAGGAAATGGAAGAAAGCAACTTGTCAGATAAAGAATTCAAAGCAATGATTTTAAAGGTGCTCAAACAATATGGTGAGAACTACAAGCAACTTCTTAAAAATTATGACAAACTCACTGGGAACTACTTCAGCTTTAAAAAAGAGGTAGAAGCTAAACATAAAGAGGTAGAAGCTATGCATAAAAATCAAGAGGAAATAAAGAATGACATAGCTGTTATGAAAAATACCTTAGAAAGATTCAATAGTAGATTAGAAGAAGCTGAAGACCAAATCAGTGACTTAGAAGACAAGGTGGAGAAAAACACCCAAATAGAGTAGCAAATGGGAAAAAAAAGTTTAAAAAGCAGTAGGAGAGTTTAAGGGAGCTGTGGAACAATACGAAATGTAGAAACATTCACATTATAGGGGTACCAGAAGGAGAAGAATCAGAGAAAGGAATAGGCAACCTGTTTGAAGAAATAATGACAGAAAACTTCCCTAAACTGGTGAAGAAAAAACTCACACAAGTCCAGGAAACATAGAGAGTCCCAAGCAAGATGAACCCCAGAAGACCTACAGCTAGACACATCAAAATTAAAATGGCAAACATTAAAGACAAAGAAAGAGTCTTAAAGGAAGCAAGAGAGAGACAGAAAGTTACCTACAAGGGAGCTCCCATTAGACTGTCAGCTGATTTCTCAATAGAAATGCTGCAGGCCAAAAGGGAGTGGCATGAAGTGTACAAAGTAATGCAAAGCAAGGGTCTGAATCCAAGACTACTCTTTCCAGCAAGATTATCATTCAAAATTGAAGGAGAAATAAAGAGCTTCATGGATTAAAGAAAAAGCTAAAGGATTCACCATCACCAAACCAGCACTGCAAGAAATACTGAAGGGACTGTTGTAAGAAGAAGAAACAGAGAGAGTGAGAGAGGAACACAGGCATAAAATTAAAATGGCAACTAATAACTATCAATCAGTAATAACCTTAAATGTAAATGATTTAAATTCTCCAATCAAAAGACATAGGGTAGCAGATTGGATAAGGAAACAGGACCCATAAATATGCTGTCTACAACAGACCCACCTCACAACAAAAGAGTCACAGAGAATGAAAGTGAAGGGATGGAAAATAAATTTTCCAAACAAATGGAAATGAAAAAAAAAATAAAGCTGGTGTAGCATTACTTATATCTGACAAGATAGACTTCAAAACGAGGGCCATAATAAGAGACAGAGAAGGTCACTACATAATATTAAAAGGATATAACCCTGGTAAACATATACGTACCAAATATGGGAGCACCAAAATATATTAAAAAACTTCTGAGGACTTCAAGGGAGAGATCAATAGCAATACGATCATAGTGGGTGCCTTTAACAAGCCACTGACACCACTGGATAGATCTTCTAGACAAAAAATTAACAAGGACATAGAGTACTTATAAGACGAACTAGATCAGTTGGACTTCATTGATATATACAGAATATTTCACCCCAAAGCTGCAGAATATACATTCTTCTCAAGTGCACATGGGACGTTCTCAAAGATATACCACATGTTAGGACACAAAGCAAGTCTCTACAAATTGAAAAAGATTGAAAAAGATCACAGTGGCATGAAACTAGAACTCAATTAAAATAAAAACACAAAAAAACATTCAAACACTTGGAGGCTAAATAGCAAGTTATTAGACAACCAATAGATTACTAACGGCATCAAGGAAGAAATTTAAAACTTCCTGAAAACGAATTATAATGAACACACAACAACACAAAATCTGAGGGACACAGCTAAAACAGTCCTGAGAGGGTAGTTCATAGAACTACTGGCCTACCTCAAGAAACAAGAAAAATTCCTAGTTGATTTTCTAACCCTACAACTTAAAGAACTAGAAAGCAAACAAAAAGAAAAACCCAGAGCTAATAGTAGGAAGGAAATAGTAAGGGTCAGAGCAGAAATAAACGACATCGAGACTAACAAAGCAGTTCAAAAGATCAACAAAACAAAAAGCTGGTTCTTTGAAAAGATAAACAAGATTGATGGACCTTTAGCCAGACTCACAAAGAAACAAAAAGAGAGAAACCAAATAAACAAAATCAGAAACGAAAGAGGAGTAGTAACAACTGACACCACAGAAATACAAAGGATCATCGAAAAATACTATGAACAATTACACGCCAACAAATTGGGTAATCTAAGAGAAATGGACAAATTTCTAGAAACACACAGCCTCCCAAAACTGAACCAGGAAGAGATAGAAAACTTGAACAGACCAATAACAACAAAGGAAATTGAAGATGTAATTAAGAAGCCCTCAGCAAACAAAAACCCAGGCCCAGATGACTACACCGGGGAATTTTATTGAACATTCAAAGAAGATCTAATACCTATTGTCCTCAAACTATTCCAAAAAATTCAAGAAGATGGAACACTTCCAAACTCATTTTATGAAGCCAGCATAATCCTAATTCCAAAACCGGGTAAAGACACTACAAAGAAAGAAAACTACAGGCCAATATCCCTGATGAACACAGATGCCAAAATCCTTATCAAAATATTAGCAAATTGGATCCAGAAATACATAAAAAAATTATTCACCATGATCAAGTGGGATTCATCCCAGGGATGCAAGGATGGTACAATATTCGCAAATCAATAAATGTGATACACCACATAAAAAAAAAAGAAAGATAAAAACCATATGATCATATCAATAGATGATGAAAAAGCATTCGACAAAATCCAGCACCCATTTCTGATAAAAACGCTCAGCAATGTGGGAATAGAGGGACCATATTTCAACATAATAAAGGCCAGATATGAAAAACCTACAACCAACATCATACTCAATGGGCAAAAATTATAAGCATTCCCTTTAAGAACGGGAACAAGACAGGAATGCCCACTTTCACCACTCTTATTTAATATAGTACCGGAAGTCTTAGCCACAGCAATTAGAAATGAAGAAAAAATAAAAGCGGTCCAAATTGGAAAGGAGGAAATGAAACTGTCACTATTTGCAGATGACATGGTATTGTACATAGAAAACCCTAAAGACTCCATCAAAAATCTACTATATTTAATAAATGAATTTGGCAAAGTAGCAGGATACAAAATTAAAGACAAGAAATCTATGGCATTCTTATACACCAAAAATAAACTCACAGAAAGGGAAACTAAAAAATCAGTCCTATTTACCATCGTAGCAAAGAAGTTAAGATACCAAGGAATAAACTTATCCAAGGAAGTAAAGGACCTATTTGAAGAAAACTACAGATCATTGAAAAAAGAAATAGAGGAAGATATAAAAAAGTTGAGTATATACCTTGTTCATGGATTGGAAGAATTAACATCATTAAAATGTCCATACTACCCAAAGCAATCTATAGATTCAATGCAATCCCCATCAAAATACCAATGACATATTTCAGAGAACTAGAACAAACACTCCAAAAGTTTATATGGAACGAAAAAAGATTCCAAATAGCCACAGCAATCCAGAAAAAGAAGAACAAAGTAGGAGGGATCACATTACCAGATATCAGGTTATACTACAAAGCCACTGTAATCAAAACAGCCAATTACTGGCACAAAAACAGGCAGATAGATCAATGGAACAGAACAGAGAACCCAGAAATTAACCCAATACAATATGCTCAATTAATATTTGACAAAGTTGGCAAGAGCATACAGTGGAATCAAGGCAGTCTCTTCAATAAATGGTGTTGGGAAAATTGGACAGGTACTTGCAAAAAAATGAAGCTGGACCAGCAACCTACACCATACAGAAGAATAAACTCACAATGAATAAAAGACTTAAATGTAACTCATGAATCCATAAAAATTCTAGAAGCAAATGTAGGCAACAAAATTTCAGACATCTTACGCAGCAGTATTTTTACTTATACAACACCTAAGGCAAGAGAAACAAAGGAAAAAATGAAAACATGGGACTATATCAAACTCAAAAGCTTCTGCACAGTAAAAGAAACAATTATCAAAATGGAAAGGGAACCCACTATATGGGAGACCATAACTGCCAATGATGCATCAGATAACGGGTTAATATCCAAAATATTTAGAGTACTCATACAACTCAACAAAAGGAAGACAAAGAACCCAATTAAAAAATGGGCAGAGGACCTAAAGAGACACCTCTCTAAACAGGACATACAAATAGCCAAGAGACATATGAAAAACTGCTCAATGTCACTAATCATCAGAGAGATGTAAATTAAAACAACTATGAGGTATCACTTCATATCTGTCAAAATGGTCGCCATCAACAAAATCATCAAACAACAAGTGTTGGCGAGGGTGTGGAGAAAAGGGGACTCTAGCACACTGCTGGTGGAAATGCAGACTGGTGCAGCCACTATGGAAAACACTATGGTGTTACCTCAAAAATTTAATAATTGAACTGCCATTTGACCCAGTGATCCCACTTCTAGAAATATACCCTAAGAAGCCTGAAACACCAATCAGAAAGAATATATGTACCCCTATGTTCATAGCAGCACTATTTACAATAGCTAAGATCTGGAAATAACCCAAGTGTCCATCATTAGATGAGTGGATAAAGAAGCTGTTGTACATGTACACAATGGAATACTATGCAGCTATAAGAAACAAAGATCTGGAGGGACCTGGAGGGTATTATGCAAACAAACTGAACTCAACAAACTGATAAACAAAACTGACCCAGAGACATAGAGGTAGGATACAGATTTACAAACCTTAGAAGAGAGGGTGTTGGGGGGAAGAGATAAACCACAGAACTTATACACATGTATGCATAACCAATGGACATAGACAACAAAGCTTGGGATGGGTCTGGAAGGATTGTGAAGAGGGTGTCAATGGGGGAAAAGGAGAAACATCTGTAACAAACACAAATTAATACAAATAATTATAAAAAAAAAAACCAAAAAACAATAAAGCCCTGGCCTGTTTGGCTCAGCGGTTAGAGCATCGGCCAGCAGACTGGAGAGACCCGGGTTCGGTTCCCGCTAAGGGCACATGCCTTGGTTGCAGTTTGCCCGGTTCCCGGTTGAGGATGTATGGGTGGCAACCAGTCAATGTGTCTCTCTCACATCAATGTCTTTCTGTCTCTCTTCCTTCCTCTCTCCCTCCTGCTCTGTCTGAAGATAAATGCAAAAAATATCCTCAGGTGAGGATAAA
Source organism: Tadarida brasiliensis (assembly GCA_030848825.1). NCBI lineage: Eukaryota > Metazoa > Chordata > Mammalia > Chiroptera > Molossidae > Tadarida > Tadarida brasiliensis. The sequence continues at coordinate 48,095,122 of CM061280.1, read as the reverse complement.
AAAAAAAAAAAAACAACAATAAAAAATATACTGAAATAATGCAATGACAAACTTAAACACATAATTACCTAAATGCAAATGGTGCAAATATATCAATCAAAATTCTTAGTTTGGTGGAACTGATCAATAATACATGACCAGATTTTATGCTATTCCCAAGAAAATCACTTCAGTTAAAACACTACAGGCAGATGGAGAGTAATAAAGTAACAACATATATACCACACAAACATTAATTTTAAAAAGGCAGAAGGGAGTCACTGTGCTGGCGGACGCCTTTACAGGGAGAGCTCTGGGGCTATAGCAAGCTGAGAAGGACAGGGGTCAGGGGCCAAGCACTGCGGGGACAGCCAGTGGGCTGAGCAACCGCGAGTAACCACACAAGTACCCCGGGAAGCAGCATCGTCTTGTGCGTGTGGCCCATGTTCAGATGGCGACCTGGGAGTAGTGCGGAGCACCAGCTGGTTCCGGCAGGTGGCATCTTGGACCACAAGGTGTTCACCAAGGAACTAGACCAATGGATCCAGCAGCTCAATGAGTGCAAGCAGCTCTCCGTGCCACAGGGCAAGAACCTCTGTGAGAAGGCTAAAGAAACCCTGACAAAAGAATCCATTGTACAAGAGGTTTGATGTCCAGTCACCATCTGTGGAGACATGCATGGACAATTTCATGATCTCATGGAATTGTTTAGAATTGGTGACAAGACACCAGATACAAATTATTTGTTTATGGGAGATTATGTTGACAGAGGATACTATTTAGTTGAAACAGATACTCTGCTTGTAGCTATTAAGGTTCGTTACCATGAATGCATCACTATTCTTAGAGGAAATAATGAGAGCAGACAGATTACACAACTATATGGTTTCTATGATGAGTGTTTAAGGAAATATGGAAATGCAAATGTTCGGAAATATTTTACAGATCTTTTTGACTATCTTCCTCTCACTGCTTTGGTGGATGGACAGATCTTCTGTCTACATGGTGGCCTCTTGACATCCATAGATACACAAATCAGAGCATTTGATTGCCTACAAGAAGTTCCCCATGAGGGTCCAATGTGTGACTTGCTGTGGTCATATCCAGACGACTGTGGTGGTTGGGATATATCTCCTCGAGGAGCTGGTTACACATTTGGGAAAGATATTTCTGAGACATTTAATCATGCCAATGGCCTCATGTTGGTGTCTAGAACTTACCAGCTGGTGATGGAGGGATATAACTGGTGCCTAACAGGAATGTAGTGATGATTTTCAGTGCTCCAAACTATTGTTATTGTTGTGGTAGCCAAGCTGCAATTATGGTGTTATAACCTGACGGCGAGATAACCAGAGACGCATGGCCGAATTGTAAAGGAGCACTTTATTTCGCAGGCGGGCTGCGGAGGGCATAGTTTCCCCTCAGATCAACAGCCAAGATTCTCCTTGCTTGCTCGTCCCATTTTAAAGACAGAAACTCCCTCCTCCTTTTGCCCCCTCCCCTCAGGGAAACAGTACAATAGTGGGAGTGACAGAGACCACAGAAGTCAAAATTAGCATTATTTACCGACGGCCTAAGCACTTACAAGTACCTGCAAATACCTAATACTCAGGAAACTGCAAATGCCTCCCAACTCCTGGGGCCACTAAAATCTTAGGTGAAATTCCTTTCTGTCTAGGGGTAATTAACCTATTGTTGGAAGAATATCGAGGAATGTCTATTGGTGACAAAATGGAGTCTCTTAGTCCCCTTAACCAAGGGGCCTACATAAAATGGAATCTAGCTGCCTTAGCCTTGGAGCCCACAACAATGGAACTTGATGATTCTCTGAAATACTCTTCCGTGCAGTTTGACCCAGCACCTTGCAGGGGCGAGCCACATATTACTTGGCATACCCCAGACTATTTCCTGTAACGAAATTTTAAACTTATACAGTATTGCCATGAACCATATATTGACCTAATGGAAATGGGAAGAGCTACAGTAACTCCAAAGTGTCAGAGAATAGTTAACATTCAAAAAACTTGCTTTCACATGGACCAAAAGATGTGCCATATACAAATACAAAACCTCTTGTCATCAAAATCAGTGACCACTTTAGAATGAACCAGTTCATTGCATGCTGAAGTGACATTGTTTGTCAAGAAACCAGTTTCTGGAATAATGTTATATGTAGTTACTTTTGCTTTCTCTGAGAGACTGCAGAAAATAAGATGTAAACATTAACACCTCGTGAATACAATTTAACTTCTATTTAGCTGTAGCTTTATTCAGCATGACTGTAGATAAGAATAGCAACAAACAATCATTGAAGCTTAGTGAACATTTAAAAAAAATAAATACCAAGGCCTCCCATCTACTTGTGAGTTTTGAAATTGTTCTGTTTATTTTCAGGGATACTGTTTAATTTAATTGTATGATTTGTCTGCACTCAGTTTATTTCCCTTCTCAAATCTCAGCCTCATGTCATTCTTTGTTATTGTCAGAACCTGGTGAGTTGTTTTTAACAGAGCTGTTTTTTTTTTTTTCCCCTCCTGTAAGACAATGTTAACTGCATAAGAGCACTGCAGTGTTTTTCATAATAAACTTGTGAACTAAAATAAATAAATAAATAAATAAATAAATAAATATAAAAAGGCAGAAGTAACTAAATATCTGATAAAGTAGACTGCAAGCAAAGAAAATTAGTAGAGCCAAAGAGGGACTTTACATAATGATTAAAAGAATCTATCCCCTCTTACTACTCGTATTCACCATAGTATTGAAAGGTTTAGCTATATATATATATATATATATATATATAAAATGAATAAATAAGTTCAGTAAGAACCAGGACATGAGATCAATATGCAAAAATCAATTGTGTTTATATACACTATCAGTATGTGTCACACTAATGCACGATGTTAATAATAGGAAAAATTGTGGGGGTTACTTGCAGGAGCTATGTGGGAACTCTGCACTTTTTACTCAATTTCTGTATAACCTAAAACCACTAAAAAATAAAATACATTAATTTTAAAAAGCAATCAATGTATATATCTGGAACAAAGAAAAAATAAACAGAAGTACTACAACAATGTATGATGAAGTATTGTGTTAGAGGAGACAAAATACACAAAGAACATAAACTATCTAAGAAATCAGGTGAGATTCTCAAAGAGCAGTAAAGTGAAAATTATCAGGATGGTAGACTATGAATAATCCACCAGTAGGAGAATCCATGTGCTTGAAATATTGAAAGAGGTAGAAATACTGTATAATTAGTTAATTAAAAATGAAAATAGTTATTATGTGATAAGTGAAAATATTCTATTGTGACAAGAAATGAGACTGGAGAGGAAGACAATGTTTGCTCAAGAGTTGAGGTATTTGTAAGCAATGTGTATTATAGTCAGGGTCCTCCGGGAAAACAGAACTAGTAGGACATATAAAGATAGAGATGGAGGTGGAGATGGAGATAGATAAAGGAGAGAGAGAGAGAGAGAGAGAGAGAGAGAGAGAGAGAGAGAGAGAGAGAGAGAGAATGAGAATGAGAATTATTTTGAGGAACTGACTCATGTGGTTATGAAGTCTGAGAAATCCCATAATCTAACATTTGGAGATCCAGAAAAGCTGGGGTGTAACTCAGTCTGAATCTGAAGGTCTGAGAACCAAGATATGATGGTTTAAATTCCAGTCTGAAAATCAGAGAAGTTAAGATGAGATGTTCCCTCTCAAGCAAGCAAGGAGGAACTAAAAAGAAGCTAATTCTCCTTTTTCTGTCTTTTGTTCTAGTCAGGCTCTCAATGGATTGGATAAGGCCCAGCCACACTGGGGAGGGCAATCTCTTTCTTTTATTGTTGAAAGTATTACAGATGTCCTCTCTTTTTCCCCCATTGATCCCCTCCTCCCCACTCCCACTTCCCTCCTGCTTTCCCCAAACTAATGTCTGTGTCCATTGGTTGTTCATATATGCATATAAGTACTTTGGTTTATCTCTTTTACTAAATCCACTGATTCAAATGGTAATCTCATCTGGAAACACCCTTACAGACACACCCAGAAATAATGTTTAATCTGGGTACCCCATGGCCAGTCAAGTTGACAAATAAAATTAACCATCACACAATGTTTAGGGTTTTGGACTTTATCCTAAGGGTAATAGAAAGGAATGGAAAGGTTTTATATAGAGAAGTACCATAAGCATATTTACATTTATAAAGAACTACAGTGTAAAAAAATGGATTGGAGGGGAGTAAAAACGGATGCTGGGAAACAAGTTAGTGGGCAAAGGCAAAAGTCAAGTTCTTGCTCCTGGATTAAACCCTACTCTTGTGGCTGGTGTCATTCACAGCTGTAAATTCTCATGCTGACTCAGAGAACTGAAATGTCTTCAGCTCTGACAACCTGTTGGGTTTTCTCCTTTTTTATGTGTAAGTGTCTTGGTAAGCTTCTGTATCCTTTGCTTTAAATGTACTCTATACCATTATTATCTGTTAACATTTTTCTTTCAATCCCATAACTCACACAGAAACACTAAGCTACATAATGGAAATCTAAATAAATCCTTTCAGCCTGGCCTGTGTGGCTCAGTGCTTGAGCATCGAACCATGCATCAAGAGGTTGCCAGTTCGATTCCCAGTCAGGACACATGCCCAGGTTGTGCGCCAAATCCCCAGTGGGGGCATGCAGAAGGCAGCCAATTGATGTTCTCTCTCATCGATGTTTCTATCTCTCTCTCCCTCTCCCTTCCTTTCTCTCTAAAAGTCAATAACAAAAAAATTGTTTAAATAAATCTTTTCACAAGCAAAATTCATGCATGCTTTTTTATTTAACTACAATGCAATACAATTTTGGAGGTGGGGGAGTTATTTAAAATTTTTTAAATGAATAGAAAACATGATAGAATAATTTATTATTATGTCAATTTCTGTTTTATATTACAGCTGTTAAAAAAAGTAAAAGAAGGAATTCTTGTTCTCTGGATTTTTTGTTCCTCCATTCCAAGTACCTATTCAAGTCTGAGATACCTTAACTCAGACATGTTTGACATATCCCAAATAGAAGTTATTTAAAGACAACTTAGAGCTATTCATGATAATTTTCTAAATGTTCATTAGGAGGAAATATGAGAGAGAAGTAAAAAGATATGATAATGCTATGAACAAAATGACAATTTTTCTAGATGTAGAAGAATTGGGAAGTTTGTGGGTTTTACAAATAAAGGGTAAACATGAAGATAGCAAGACCTCTAAATAATTGTTTTTTACTTTTGGAAAATAATCTTATTTTTAAAAAGAGCACTGAATCAAGAAATCAACCAGATGACATGAAATCGCAGAGATTTACACAATTAAGCAGAATACGCCAAACTCCAGAGGGCCTTCTATAGATATTTTATTTAATATATCTCTGGAACCTTTGTATAACTCAGGGTGGGTTTGAGAGCTTTAGCCTTGAGGATGACTGAAAATTTAATCTCTCTTAAATTCAACAAAATTTTTATACTAGTTTCCTAGGACTGTTGGAACAAAGTACCACAAACTTGGTGGGTTAAAACAACAGAAATTTATTATTTCATGTTTCTGGAGTCCAGAAATATGAAATCAATATATTAATAAAGCTATGTTCCTTCCAGAGTCTCTAGGGAACATTCCTTCCTTGCTTGTTCTAGCTTCTGGTGATTGCTAGCAATCCTTGGCTTGTGGTAGGATAACTCCAGTCTCTGCTTCTGTCTTACCATGGCCACTTTCTTACATCTTAATGATCAAATCTCCCTCTACTTTCTCTTATGATGACACCAGTTAATGTAAGAGTACCCACCCTAATCTACTATGGCTTCATTTTCATGTGACTACATCTGCAAAGGTGCTATTCACAATAAGGTTAAATACACACATACTTTAGACTTAGAATTCAGTGCATCATTTTGGGGACACAATTCAACCCACAACAAAGTTGGATTTCATTTTTATTTAATGGAAATTATGTTACATTTTCAAAAACACCTGTGTTTGTACAATAAAATATATCAGAGGAATTAAAAGTTATTGTAAATAACTCATGTTACAGAAGAAATCAAAATTATAGAGTATTTAAAAAAATATGAATAATTAGACCATTAAATATAAAACTTTAAGGGGTTTATCTATAGTGAGAGTTGAATAAAATCCATAGCCTCAAATATGTTTATTAAATAAATAAGAATTCAAATAATTAAACTAGACATTTAATTGAAGAAGATAGGAAGAGCACAATAAAAGTGTAAGAAAAATAGGAGGAAGGAAACTGCAGAAAGAAAAGCAGAAATTGATGAATTAGAAAACAAAAATAATTATCTTAATTATATATTTGAAAAGATCAATGTAATCAGGTCTGGCTTCATGGTATGTGTGGCCTTGTATTCAAAATAACGTTTGGTTTAAAGTTCTGATATTGTTTTGATGACGTACTTTTTTAAAAATTTATTTATTTTTATTTATTATTTTATATTAATTTATTTTTGTTACAGATGCTTCTCCTTTTTCCCTCATTGACTCCCTCCTCTCCGTCCCTCCCTGCCCTGTCCCCAGTTTTGTTGTCCATGTCTATCGGTTATGCAAACAGGCGTATAAATTCTGTGGTTTATCACTCCCCTCCCCCACCCCCTCTTCTGGCAATTGTCAGTATGTACCCTACTTCCATTTCTCTGGGACTACCCTGTTCCTCAGACCGTTATGTTAATTATATTCCAGAAATAAGTGAGATCATGTGATACTTGTCTTTCTCTGCTTGGCTTGTTTCGCTTAGGGTAAGAGTTTCCAGGTCTTCCCATGACGTCTCAAAGGATAAGAGATTTTTCTTTCTTCCAGATGCATAGTACTCCATTGTGTATATGTACCACAGCTTTTTTATCCATTCGTCTACTGATGGACACTTGGGATGTTTCCATATCTTAGCTATTGCAAATAGCGCTGCTATGAACATGGGGGTACATATATTCTTTTTGATTGGTGTTTCAGGCTTCTTAGGGTATATTTCTAGAAGTGGGATCACTGGGTCAAATGGCAGTTCAATTATTAAATTTTTGAGGTAACACCATAGTGTTTTCCGTAGTGGCTGCACCAGTCTGCATTCCCACCAGCAGTGTACTAGAGTCGCCTTTTCTCCACACCCTCACCAACACTTCTTGTTTGATGCTTTGTTGATGGCGGCTATTCTGACAGGTGTGAGGTGATACCTCATAGATGTTTTAATTTGAAACTCTCTGATAATTAGTGATGTTGAGCATTTCTTCATATGTCTCTTGGCCATTTTTATGTCCTGTTTGGAGAGGTGTCTATTTATTTCCTCTGCCCATTTTTCAGTTGGGTTCTTTGTCTTCCTTTTGTTGAGTTTTATGAGCACTCTATATATTTTGGAAATTAATCCCTTATCTGATATATCATAGGCAATTATGCTCTCCCATACAGTGCGTGCTTTTACGCTTTGATGGTTGTTTCTTTTGCTGTGCAGAAGCTTTTGAGTTTGATGTAGTCCCATGTGTTCATTTATTCCTTTGTTTCTGTTGCCTTAGGTGATATATCAGTGAAAATTCTGCTGTGTATGATGTCTGAAATTTTGTTGCCTACATTTTCTTCTAAGATTTTTATGGATTCATGAGTCACATTTAAGTCTTTTGTCCATTTTTAGTTTATTCTTGTATATGGTGTAAGTTGATGGTCTAGTTTCATTTTTTTGCATGTACCTGTCCAATTTTCCCAACACCATTTATTAAAGAGGCTGTCTTTACTCCATTTTATGCTCTTGCCATCTTTGTCGACTATTAATTGAGCATAATGTTTTGGTTCGATTTCTGGGTTCTCTGTTCTATTCCATTGATCTATGTGCCTGTTCTTGTGCCAGTACCAGGCTGTTTTGATTACAGTAGCTTTCTAGTATAACCTGATATCCGGCATTGTGATCCCGCCTACTTTATCCTTCTCTTTCAAGATTACTGTGGCTATTTGAGGTCTTTTTTGGTTCCATATGAACTTCTGAAGCATTTGTTCTCATTCTATGAAATATGTCATTGATATTTTGATGGGGATTGTGTTGAATCTATGGATTGCTTTGGGTAGCATGGACATTTTAATGATGTTAATTCTTCCAATCCATGAACAAGGTATGTGCTTCCACTTTTTTATATCTTCCTCTATTTCTTTTTTCAATGTCCTGTAGTTTTCTGCAAATAGGTCCTTTGCTTCTTTCGTTAAGTTTATTCCTAAGTATCTTAATTTTGTTGCCGCAATGATAAATATAATTGTTTTTTAGTTTCTCTTTCTGTGAGTTCATCATAGGTTATAAGAATGCTGTGGATTTCTTGACGTTAATTTTGTATCGTACTACTTTGCTAAATTCATTTATTAAGTCTAGTAGAATTTTGATGGAGTCTTTAGGTTTTTCTGTGTACAATATCATGTGATCTGCGAATAATGACAGTTTCACTTCCTCCTTTCCAATTTGGATCCTTTTTATTTTTTCGTCATGTCTGATTGCTGTGGCTAAGACTGCCAGTACTATGTTAAAGAAGAGTGGGGAATGTGAGCATCCTTGTCTTGTTCCTGTTCTTAAGGGAAATGCTTTTAGTTTTTGTCCATTGAGTATGATGTTGGCTGTAGGTCTTTCCTATATGCTCTTTATTATGTGGAGACATGACCCCTCTATTAACAAATTGCTGAGTGCTTTTATCAGAAATATGTGCTGCATTTTGTTAAATGCTTTTTCAGCATCTATTGATATGATCATATGGTTTTTAACTTTCATTTTGTTTATGTGGTGTATCACATTTATTGATTTGTGAATATTGTACCAGCCTTGCATCCCTGGGATGAATTTCACTTGGTCATGGTGAATAATTTTTTTGATGTATTGCTGGATCCGATTTGCTAGTATTTTGTTAAGGATTTTGGCATCTATGTTCATCAGGGATATTGGCCTGTAGTTTTCTTTCTTTGTAGTGTCTTTTTCTGGTTTTGGAATTAGAATTATGCTGGCTTCATAAAAGGAGTTTGGAAGTCTTCCTTCTTCTTGAATTTTTTTTAATAGTTTGAGGAGAATGGGTGTTAGTTTTTCTTTGAATGTTAGGTAAAACTCCCCCGTGAAGCCGTCTGGGCCTGGCCTTTTGTTTGCTGGGAGGGTCTTGCTTACATCTTCAATTTCCTTTGTTGTTATTGGCCTGTTCAAGTTTTCTGTCTCTTTCCGGTTCAGTTTTGGGAGACTATGTGTTTCTAGAAATTTGTCCATTTTGCTTAGATTGTCCAATTTGTTGGCATATAATTGTTCATAGTATCTGTTAACGATTCGTTGAATTTCTGTGGTGTCAGTTATTACTTCTCTTTCTTTTCTGATTTTATGTATTTGGATTCTGTCTCTTTGTTTCTTGATGAGTCTAGGTAAGTGTCCATCAATCTTGTTTATTTTTCAAAAAGAAAACAGCTTTTTATTTCACTGATGCTTTGAATTGTTTTTTTAGTCTACATGTCATTTATTTCTCCTCTGATCTTTACTATTTCCTTCCTTTTACTTGCTCTAGGGTTTTCTTTTTGTTTGCTTTCTAGTTCTTTAAGTTGTGAGGTTAGGTAGTGAATTAGAAATTTTTCTTGTTTCTTGAGGTGGGCCTGTTGTGCTATGAACTTCCCTCTCAGAACTGCTTTCGCTGCATCCCATAGATTTTGTGTTGTTGTGTGTTCATTTTTATTGGTTTCCAGGAATTTTTTAATTTCCTCCTTGATCTCCATGGTAAAGCATTCATTGTTCAATAACATGCTATTAGCCTCCATGTGTTCAAATGTCTTTGCATGTTCTTGTTGCAATTGATTTCTAGTTTCATGCCACTGTGATCTGAGAAGATGCTTGATATGATTTCAATTTCTTGAACTTGTGGAAACTTAATTTGTGCCCTATCTTTGAGAATGTCCCATGTGCATTTGAGAAGAATGTGAATTCTGCAGTTTTGGGGTGTAATTCTCTGTATATTTCTATTAAATCCATTTGATCTAGTTCTTCATTTAGAATCTCTGTTTCCTTGTTATTTTTTTCTAGATGATCTATCCAGTGATGTCAGTGGGGTGTTGAAGTCTCCTGCTATGATTGTATTGCAGTCGATTTCTCCTTTGAAGTCCTCCAGAAGATTTTTAATATATTTTGGTGTTCCTATATTGGGTGCATATATGTTTACCAAGGTTATATCTTCTTGTTGGATAAATCCTTTCAATATTATGTAGTGGCCTTCTTTGTCTCTCGTTATGGTCTTCATTTTGAAATCTAATTTATCAGATATGAGTATTGCTACCCCAGCTTTTTTTTCCTTTCGGTTTGTTTGGAAGATTTTTTTCCATCCCTTTACTTACAACCAATGTGAGTCTTTTGTTTTGAGGTGGGTCTCTTGTAAACAACATATATGTGAATCATGCTTTCTTATCCAGTCAGTTACTCTGTGTTTTTTTATGGGAGTGTTCAATCCATTTACATTTAAGGTGCATATTGATATGTACTTATTTATTGCCATTTTTGTTCAGTGTGGTTCTATTTTTCTTCCTATTTCTTCTACTAATTACAGAAGTCCTTTTAATATTTCTTGCAGTGCTGGTTTGGTGCTAATATATTCCCTTAGCCTTTTTTTGTCTGGGAAGCTCTTTATTTGACTTTCTATTTTGAATGATAGCCTTGCTGGATAGAGTAGTCTTGGATTCAGATCCTCGTTTTTCATGACCTTGATTACTTCATGCCATTCCCTTCTGGCCTGTAGTGTTTCTGTTGAGAAGTCATCTGATAGCCTTATTGGCTTTCCTTTGTAGGTAACCTGTTGCTTATCTCTTGCTGCCTTTAGGATTCTCTCTTTGTCTTTAATTTTTGGCATTTTAATTATTATGTGTCTTGGTGTGGGCCTGTTTGGGTTCTTCTTACTTGGGGCTCTTTGTGCTTCTTGAAATGAATGCCTTCTTCCTTCACCAGGTTAGGAAAGTTTTCTGTCACTATTTCTTCAAATACATTCTCTAACCTTTGCTCATTTTCTTCTTTTTCGGGGATTCCTATGATGCAAATGTTATTACGTCTCCAGTTGTCCCACAGTTCTCTTAAGCTAGCTTCCTGTTTTTTAATTGTTTTTTCCTTTTGGTTTTCTGATTGATTGATTTTTTCTACTCTGTCTTCTAATTCACTGATCCGGTCTTCTGCTTCCTCTATTCTGCAGGTCAGTCTTTCCAATGTGTTCTTTATTTCTGCTATGTCATTCATTTCCACTTGGTTGATTTTCAGTGTTTCTATATCTTTACTCATGGTGTTGATGTCCTTACTCATGCTGTTGAGCTTCCTCAAGATCATGGCTCTGAACTCTACCTCTGATAATTTGCTTAACTGCATTTCATTTATCTCATCTTTGATAGAGTTCTCTTGTTCTTTCATTTGGGATTTGTTTCTTTGTTTCACCATTTTGTCTATCTCAGTGGATTTTGGAGCCTGCCAAATTTTCCCTTTGGGTGTTGGTGTTCTGCTCTTTGTGGCTCCCTCTACTGGTTTTGGATAAGTGTGGAAGGCTCTCCTTAAACACCACTGTCAAGTCTCACTTTCCTGGGTATATTTGCAAGATTAGGAAAGGTTCAGTTATCCTCTAGCTTTTTGCCTGGAGACTATTAGCCTCAGTTACTGGAAAAGCCTTAGGTTTTCAGTTGAATGAGAAACTCCCTCAGGAGTTTAGTTTAAGTGGATTTCCTGAGGGTGGGGCCAATGCTGGTTGCTAATGAGCCTCAATTTGCATTTCTTTGCTTACCTGGTTTGGTTCAAATCTCCAAGGGAGGGGCTGCCACAGCTCTGGGAAGGTGCAAGCTGACCACTGTCCTTTGTGGCCGTGACTCAGCACAAACTCTGAGGGCCCTCCAAATCCTGGGTTTCCCCACAGAGTTCCAGTCCAGTCCACCCTCCCTCTGCCAGAGCTCCAAGTGAGTGGCTGTAGCTATTTAGTGCTCTGTCCCGGCCCTCTGCGCTGTCCAGCAGCTTGGGATCTTAACTCCAAGGCCGGGCGTGCTGCCCACAGCTAAGGCCACTGCTGTCCATCAGCTCCTAGCCCGCCACCCTCTAGTGCCTCCACAGATCCTACCAGGCTCATTCAGTGTCCCTGGGTGTATGGTCCTCTCTTGCTGCTTTTTTGTTGCTTTTTTCCGACGATTTGTCTTTATTTCAGTTGTAATTCTCGTTTGGTCCTGGGAGATCATCTGTGTAGCTTCCATTCACTCTGCCGCAATTTTCTCTCTTGTGCTGAAGTTCTTAATAATTATATCTTTGAACTTGGGTTTTATATGTGACACCCCAAGGGACAATGGAGCATGTGCATGAACAGAAGAGATAGCTACAATATGCACGTTCTCTGCTGTTTCTTGCCATGCCATTTGCTATATAGTGTTTGTGGGTGATCCATGAGCTTTAAATTCTAGTAGACACATGAGATTAGACAGTTTAGCAAGACTCCAAGTGAATACAAGGTAAGTATGTTATACTTGTACCTAAGCAAGGGAGCTGAAAGCTCTGAAAGCCCATGAATTCTGTTTGAAACAGAACTTACTTCAAATGCAGAAAAAAAGACAATGGCATTCTAAGAAACAGAAAAACTAAGAAATGCTAGCTTATACTTTCTTACTCATGTTATTTTCCTGTATTAGCCAGCTACTTACATTGAAATAATTTTTAACAGGAAAGTGAAAGATAAAGCAACCATAATTTATTTTCCATTTAGTCCTTCCCATTCATCAGTAAACCATAGACAGAGAGTATGTATAAAGTATGTTCATTTCAAGAAGTGAAAGAAAAACAATTTAGGTAGTTCTGTGCAGCATTTTCACTATTGTGGTAAGTAGGAAATACATATACATACCTGAGCTACCTAATGCAAATTGCGTAATTTCAGTGATTTCATATATGATTTAAATGCCCTTGTAGTTGCATTTAAAATGGGCATTGCACAATACAAAGTTGAACAGTAAAAGTCATAATAGTAGTTTAAGGTCTTAATTATTCTCACAGAATGATATAAAATTGCAAATTCAGAACACCATGACAAGTGAGAATGGGACTTGTCTTTCCATATATGCATGATTAGGCAGAAGAGAGAATGGGTGAAGTACAAAGCTCCACATGTAACAATAAAATAAAAATATACATACTGAACCTTAGAATTCTATGTTCCCTTTGTCATCCTGCTTCCAGAATTTCCACAGCCAGGCTGGTACATGCTTTGCAGGTAATTAGAAGATTTACATACAGAAAAAGTAATCTGTGAGCTCTCCTAATGAAATATTACTGTATAATCACTGTAATTTAAAGTTTCCTGTTTAAAATCCTTGTTCATACACGGAGAGTTTCTAAGCAGTTCTTTAATATTTCACTCCTAAATGTAAACCAATAGTGAAAGATAATGAGATGTTCAGAAAAATTTCCAACATAAACTGCCCCCTCAAAAAAGGAAGCAAGCCCTGGCCTGTTTGGCTCAGCAGTTGGAGCATCGGCCCACAGACCAATGAGTCGCGGGTTAGATTCTGATCAAGGGCACATGCCTCCATTTCAGTTTGTCCCTGGCCCTGGTTGGGTCTTGCGGGAGGCAACCAGTCATGTGGCTCTATCACATTGATGTTTCTCTTTGTCTCTCTGTCTCTCCCTCCCTCCCACTCTATCTAATGATAAATTGAAAAATATCCTCGGATGAGGAATAAAAATTTTAAAAAAAAAGGAAAAAGGAAGCAAGATGAAAAGAGAAAATTCAAGAAAGAGATAAAATTACAAAATGTCAATAATTAATATCTTCAAAGAATATACTTTGTCTTTTAAATAAGAACAGAATGTTACACAAAGGGAAAGTATTAGAAAACAGTAAGGAGTCATTGGAATTTAAAACTAAGCTCACAATTTTAAAAAGTAGAGACTGTGAAATTAAAAATCAAGGAAATGTCCTAGAAATTTCAATAATATTGACAACAGCAACAAAAATTGAATAATGAGAGATTATTTCAATTGAAGGATTACTTCAAGAAGTACAATAGTCTATTAGTAAATAACATAAAATTAAAACTAAGGAAATGGGAAAAAAATTATTTTAAAAAATACAATGGAAAATTCCACAGACTTAAGGATATGTGTCTCCTAATGGGAAGAACCAACAAAGCATCAACAAAATTATTGTTAAAAAAATCTACACCAAAGCACAATATTGTGCAATTTCAGAACACTGGATATAAAAGGAATGATTCTAAAAGGACTTGGAAACAGAATAGCATCAGTGTTGTCAAGTGTAACACTAGAAGCAAGAAGAAAATGAAACAATGCCTTTAAAATTCTGACCAAACCCCAGCCAGTGTGTTTCAGTGGTTGAGCATCGACCCATGCACCATGAGCTTACCAGTTTGATTCCTGGTCTGGGCACATGCCCAGGTTGTGGACCCAATCCCCAGTGGGGGGCATGCAGGAGGTGGCCAATCAATGTTCTCTCTCATCGATGTTTCCATCTCTCTCTCTCTCCCTTCCTCTATCTCTAAAATCAATAAAGAAAAAAAAATTCTGAGCAAATATTTTTCCTCTAAATCAAGTTTCTAAGTAATATAAGATTTTCAAACATGCAATGTCTCAAAACTTTACCTTCTGCATGTTTTTTCACGGAGAGCCACTGGTAAATTTGCTCTAACAAATTGGGTGAGTAAACAAGATGCTCATGCGATTCAGAAAACTTGGAGTACAATATTGGGGATGAATGAAAGTACTCCTAGGATGACATATCTTCAGTATACCCAGAAAGAAAGCAATCATTGTGAAAAGGAGAATGGAGAATGGAAAAGGTCGCCGAGGAAAAACTAGAAATACTAGATTAAACAAGGCATTTGGTTGTTTAGAAAATAATATCGATGGGCTTTTCACATATGTGTTGGAACATTAAGAATTCGCTAATGAGAAAGCAAGATAATTATTAACTGTATGAAAATTAAAAAACATAAAAAATGAACATTCATAATACACTGGCTGGCTTAGCAGTTAATAATGGTAACGTCAGCAATAATATAAACACTGAAATTTTATAAAAATTATAACTACATATGGAAGGTAAAAGAAGAAAATATTTGAATTGTATTATAGAGTTTAATATTCCTATGCCATAATGGAAATAAACACACAATTTATTAAATCACTAAAAATATAATGGCATGAGCATATTCCTTTGAAATATGGAGGTCATAGTAGAAGAAATACTATAAATAGTTCAAAGTTATTCTATGTGGGGAACAGGGCTGAGAAATGGGGATATTTTTGTCAGGATACTGTTATAATTCACTAAAAGCCCTTAGTACAATATGACTTAAAAGATTTATGTGCATGGATTATCCTGAACAAATAAATGTTAATTTCTAAAATTAGAAGAGAAGAATAAAAATTGTCAACACCATTTAAAAAAATAAAAACTGATATAATGCACTATTTTATCAGGAAATGTATATGACCAAGTTAACAAAAGAAAATGCATAAAAATATACCAATAGCCATGAAAAAAATTGAAAGTTTCTCAAAGAATAAGCCTCAAGAGTGACAACAATTTCCAAAGGTGTTATTATGCAGGCTCTTTAAAACTTGAATGTAAGACATACTTATATTTTATTTAAAATGGTTCAGAGTACAGGACAAAATGATAGGAAGCTTGGAATTATTTTTATCAAGCTGTTATTTTTGATATACATTGTCACAAAAAGAATGAAAACACTAATACTTTTCACTAATAAATATAACATGAAAATACCAAATATCTAACAAATCAAGTCAAGTCATATGTTAATAAAAATCATATAACATGACTAATATAATTTTGTCTTAGGAAATAACAGGTGATTTATAATTAGAAATTCTTTAACCTAGTCTACACATTGTTTTATTCTAACAAAGAATCGTATGATTTTTGACAGTGGGACTTCACTGCATAAACTTCAACACCAATTTCTTAATACATTTCTTAAAAAGGGGACATCTGTAATACTTTCAACAATAAAAAATAAAATAAAAATAATAAAATCTGTACTTATTGACTTTTTAGAGAGAGAGAAACATTAATGTGAGAAACATCGATGAGCTGCCTCCTGCAAGCCTCCCACTGGGGATTGAGTCAGCAACTTGGGCATGTGCCCAGACTCACTGGGAATCAAACAGGGACCTCTCAGTCCATGGGAGGACGCTCAATCCACTGAGCCACACTGGTCGGGCAACACCAATTTCTGACGAAATACACCTTTAGTTAATTGAAATTGGAGAAAACTTCTTTAACTTGTGAAGAATGTATAAGTGATGCCCTGGCCTAGTAGCTCAGTGGATTAGAGTGTCCTCCTAATACATTAGCCAAGGTTGTGGGTTTCATCTCTGGTCAGGGCACATACAAAAAGCAATGAACGCATGAAAAAGGGGAACAATGAATCCATCTCTCTCTCTCTCTAAAAAAATCGTTAAAAAAGGAATGTATAAGTAATATTAGTAGATATTTGTCACACTTAACGATGAACTAGAAGAGCAAGTATGTAAAATAAGACATGTGTAGCCATTCCCTATTTCACATTCATGAAATTAATTCAACTATACATCTGAGTTACAACAGACTTAAAATCCTTCCTAAATCCAGTACTCCAGATAGACATAAACAGTATACAACATTTACCACAACAGATAAATTTATTTAATCTATCAGAGCACTAAAAGCATTCTTATCAAAATCTGGGACCAAAAATGGTACCTGTATACCACAACAGTTATTTAACATTGGATGAATTAATCTATACAAAATAACAATCAAATATAAAATTCTGATAATCAATCAGAACGAATATACAAGTTTAATTTAAATATAAGAAGAGTTTACAGGAATAAATAAAAATAAATTGCATAAATTTACATATTTTCTTAGAAATAAAATCCAATATTTTAAAAATTACATATTGTATATTATTTAAATTTTCAATATGATTGTAGAGTTGGAAAAGCCTTGACAAAATAATTTAATATCTATCTATAGCAGACAAGTAAGTACAGTAAAAAGTATTGGAAAGAATAACAAAATAAGACTTACATTGATCAATGTTACCTATAAAAGTGAAATAATTAAGAGTATAGAACTCTTGCTAGAACAGAGTTATTGAGCACAAAAAATAATCAGTGGTTCAGGAAAATGAATCTATATTTGATTAAGATTAAACTGGAATTTTAATTCATTGGAAAATATAACAATATTTTAGGTTTAGGGGGCCACACATTTGATGTTGCAATTACTCAACTCTGCAATTTTACAGCAAAAGTAACTATAGTTAATACATCAACAAAATGAGTGGAACTGTGTTCTAATAATACTTTACTTACAGAAACAATCAGCAAGGACCAGGAGTGGAGATGTCAGCATAGGGAATTTCAAGTATCCAAAGAAATATTGAAAGACCTTGCAAAACTGGAAACAGCCCAAGTGTCCATCAGTGGATGAATGGATAAAAAAGCTGTGGTACATATACACAATGGAGTACTATGCAGTTGTAAGAAAGAAAGATCTCTTATCCTTTGCGACGACATGGGAGGACCTGGAAACTATTATCTTAAGTGAAACCAGCCAAGCAGAGAAAGACAAATATCATATGATCTCACTTATTTCTGGAATATAATAAACATAACAGTGAGGAACAGGGTAGTCCCAGCGATGTGGAAGTAGGGTACAGACTGACAATCGCCCGAAGAGGGGGTGGGGGAGGGGAGCGATGAACCACAGAACTTGTACGCATGTACTCATAAACAATGGACATGGACAGCAAAACTGGGGATGGGGCAGGGAGGGAAGGGGGGAGGGTGACAATGGGGGGAAAAGGAGAAACATCTCTAACAAAAATAAATTAATAAAAAATTTAAAAAAAGAGAAACTATGGAAAATAGTCAAAGGTTTATAGCAACAAAGTAAATGGCTAATCAAGAAAAAGTCAACTGAAACACAGTAGGAGAGCTTTTTAATATTTTAACTTGTCTTGCCTAACCCTGTCCCCATACTGCACTATCTTAAAGAAACAGCTAATGTTTCCACTATGAGTTCAGGTTCTGGAGCAAAGTAGATCTTATCCACAAAATTAAGTTTGTTAGTTTTGACCTGTTGAAGGATACTGGAGGAGGGGGTTCAATTAAACACACAAAAAAAGCTATAATGAAACAATTGAAAACATAGGTATAATACAGGAAAAGACAGAAGCAAAATGGAGAAATAAGTCCTTTGTTATCAGTAGTTACTAAATGTAGATACTCCAAACAAAAGACAGATTGCAGAATAGATTTAAAAATGTGATCAATCTATATGCTATTTACAAGAGGCTCATTTTAGATGCACAGAAACAATTATATTTAAAGCAAAGGATGGAGAAATATATGGCATAAAAATTATAACCGAAAGAGAGTTTGGGTGGCTATACAAAAATACAGTTGTCCCTCGCCACTTCACACTTCGACTTTCGCAGCTTCATTCTATCGTGTTTCTTTTCAAATATATTCATTAAAAAGTTTATCGAGACAGTGAAAATGATACAGCATACGCTCGGTTGTCTGAGTCAATTATATACCCCTGTATTACAATTAAAATTAAAATTAAAATTACTGTATGTATGGACTGTAGGCCTATGTATTCAAGCAACCCAGGAATCCTTCAATGCCAGATGCAACCACTAGAGTCTGGAACGGATTAACCGCGATAAATGAGGGATGACTGTATTACAATGGACAAAGGAGGGCATATTATGATAAAAGGGCCAATCCTTCAAAAATTTATAACTTTATAAACGTAAACACTCCTAACATAGACCTTTATAATATATAAAGCAAAGATTGTCAGAAATGAAGAGATAAATAGATGGCTCTACAATTACAATTGAAGACTTCAATAACTTGCTTTCAATAATGGATGAAACAACTAAAAAATGAGGAAATAGAAGATTTGACAACATTATAAAACAACTAGACTTGAGAGACAATACATTTCACCCAAGCACAGTAGAAAATGCATTTTTTTTCTATTACACGTAGGACATTCTTCAGGATACCATATGTTAGACCACCAAATAAGCATCAATATATTTACAAAGCCTGAAATCACACAGAGTATTTCTGGCAACAATGACATTTATACCTGCAAATGGCTACATTAAAAAAATCTCAAATCATTAACTTAAATTTATACCTTGAACTAGAAAAAGAAAAGCAAACTAAAGCAACGCTATTAAGCAAAAGAAAATAATAAGGATTAGAGTGGAGAATAATGACACTGACAATTGAAAATCAATAGAGATAAAAAAAAACAGAAATAAAAGTTGGCTCTTTGTAAAGACTAACAAAATTGACATACCTCTATGAACTGAGCATAAAATAAAGATAAGATACATAAATTCTTAAAATGAGTACTGAAAGCTTGGCCATTACTAAAACCTTACAGAAATAAAACTGATTTAAAACGGTTAAAAGCATAAATTTTATGTTATATGTATTTTACCAAAACCAAAAGGTCTTAGTACATGTCAAGTGTAAGTACCAGCTATTACTGTCCATAGGATGAGGATTTCCAAAGGAAATAAATAAAAAGAAAATAGGTTTTTGAAATTTTAGGTGTTTGCTTTCCCAGCCTTCTTAAGCATTTAAAGGAATGTGATATTTAGATTTGATTTTAATCAAATACTTAGAGCTATGATAATGTTTCAGACAATTAATGTCTTTGTACATTTTACTTGAAAATACATATATTAAAAAAATAGGTTGGAAATTGCACAACAAGAGGGTGGTGGGCAGGACCAGAGGGAGGGTGAGTGCTTGAGAGAGTGAACTAACGTGTGAGAGAGCGTGAGTGGACTTAAAGGTGGACGACCAAACTCGTGCAGTACAGAGACACAGAGCAGAAGGTTGCTGTGCTGTGGACGGGGAGCAGCCGGCTACCAAGGTAAGCAGCTCTTTAGGGCACTTCTTCCTGTGCCAAGGGGAGGTCCCACCATTTTGGAAGATCCCAAGTCTTCCCTGGGAGGAGGCAGTAGGAGCGGCTAGGGCCCAGCAACCTGAGCCCGACAGTGCACCTGGCGCCATCGGACCATTGTGCACCCTGTGTCAACACAGACCAGTGCACAGTGGTGGAGCTGTCAAGGTGCTGATTGCAAAAACCGCAAATGGTCAGGAGCCCAGCAGCATCCCCCACAGTAGCAGCTTAATCAGAGTCAAGATATACCCCCAGCAACAGAGGCTGGGGAGCAGACATCCATCCCCAGACAACAGAAGCACAAACCAGCAGCAAAGAACCATTCCCAAAATCTACAACAAAGGCTGAGAAGGAGCTGAGCCCAACTGGGCAACAGCACTTCCCATCCACCAGTGGCAGGACCTGGGGCTCCAAGGGGCTTGAGCAACACAGTTGCCCACAGGACCTGTGGGGTGCTGGGGCCACAGAGAAGCCTATGAAACCCAGCTGCCCACAAGATAGACTTGGAGCCTGGTCTCCAGAGGGACTGTGTGATCCAGGTCCCCACGGGATCAGCGGGAAGTGGGGGCTCCAACAGGGCCTGTAAAACAAGCTGCCCACAAGATCGGCAGGGAACCAGGGCTCCAGTAGGGCTTGTGCAACACAGCTGCCTATGGGTTCAGCTGGGAGCTGGGGCTCAAGAGAGGCCTGTGTGACCCAGCTGCCCAAGGTGCAGGCAGGGAGTGCGGCTCCAGCAGGGCCTGAGCAATACAGCTACAGGTGGCACCAGCGACCAGTGAGGAACACAGCTTCAGAGGGTTCCACATGATCCAGCAGTAGCACCTACCAGGACACACCAATAACAGCTCCCAGTAGTCAATCCTCCAGGATCCACAGCAGGCAAGAAGCTACACACAACAGAGCAGTCTGGGAGGCACAGTAGACTTATTTGATATAGTGAGCTGCCTACACATTCAAACATCCCCCACCGGGTCTAGAGCTACCAGACAGGTAAAATGGGGAGACAAAGAACAACACCCAAAGGAAAGAAAAAGAGGAATTATCAGAAAAGGAACTACAGGAAATGGAAGAAACCAACTTGTCAGATAAAGAATTCAAAGCAATGATTTTAAAGGTGCTCAAACAATATGGTGAGAACTACAAGCAACTTCATAAAAATTATGACAAGCTCACTGGGAACTACTTCAGCTTTTAAAAAGAGATAGAAGCTAAATATAAAGAGGTAGAAGCTATGCATAAAATTCAAGAGGAAATAAAGAATGACATAGCTGTTATGAAAAATACCTTAGAAGGGTTCAATAGTAGATTAAAAGAAGCTGAAGACTGAATCAGTGATTTAGAAGACAAGGTAGAGAAAAACACTCAAATAGAGCAGCAAATGGAAAAAGTTTAAAAGGCAAGAGGAGAGTTTAAGGGAGATGTGGGACAATACAAAAAGCGACGACATTCGCATTATAGGGGTACTGGAAAGAAAAGAATCACAAAAAGGAATGGAGAACCTGTTTGAAGAAATCATAACAGAAAACTTCCTTAAACTGGTGAAGGAAAATTTACACAAGTCCAGGAAACATAGAGAGTCCCAAGCAAGATTAACCTCAGGACACTCACAGCTAGACACATCATAAAAAAATGGCAAACATTAAAGACAAAGAAAGAGTCTTAAAGGAAGCAAGAGAGAGACAGAAAGTTACCTAAAAGGGAACTCTCATTAGACTGTGAGTTGATTTCTCAATAGAAATGCTGCAGGCCAGAAGGGAGTGGCATGAAGTGTACAAAGTAATGCAAAGCAAAGGTCTGAATCCAAGACTACTCTGTCCAGCAAGGCTATCATTCAAAATTGAAGGAGAAATAAAGAGCTTCACAGGTAAAAAAAAAAAAAAAAAAGCTAAAGGAATTTACCACCACCAAACTAGCACTGCAAGAAATGCTGAAAGGACTGTTGTAAGAAGAAGAAAGAGAGACAGGGAGAGAGAGAGAGAGAGAGAGAGAGAGAGAGAGAGAGAGAGAGAGAGAGAGAGAGGAACACAGGCATAAAATTAAAATGGCAACTAATAACTATCTATCAATAATTACATTAAATGTAAATGGCTTAAATGTTCCAATCAAAAGACATTGGGTAGATGACTGGATAAGTAAACATGACCCATATATATGCTGCCTACAAGAGACCCACCTCACAACAAAAGATTCACACAGGATGAAAGTGAAGGGATGGCAAAAAATTTTCCAAACAAATGGAAATGAAAAAAAAGCTGGTGTAGCATTAGTCATATCTGACAAGATAGGCTTCAACGAGGGCCGTAATAAGAGACAGAGAAGTTCACTACATAATATTAAAAGAATCAATCCAACAAGAGGATATAACCCTGGTAAACATATATGCACCAAATATGGGAGCACCAAAATATATTTAAAAAATTTTGAAGGACTTCAAGGAAGAGATCAATAGCAATACGATCATAGTGGGTGACTTTAACATGCCACTGACACCACTGGATAAATCTTCTAAAAAAAAAAAATTAACAAGGACATAGAGTCCTTACAGGATGAACTAGATCAGTTAGACTTCATTGATATTACAGAACATTTCACCCCAAAGCAGCAGAATATATATTCTTCTCAAGTGCAAATGGGACATTCTAAAAGATAGACCACATGTTAGGACACAAAGAAAGTCTCTACAAATTGAAGAAGATTGAAATCATATCAAGCATCTTCTCAGATCACAGTGGCATGAAACTAGAACTCAATTATAACAAAAACACACAAAAACATTCAAACACTTGGAGGTTAAATAGCATGTTATTTAACAACGAATGAGTTACTAACAACATCAAGGAAGAAATTAAAAACTTCCTGGAAACCAATGAAAACGAACACACAACAGCACAAAATTTATGGGACACAGTGAAAGCAGTCCTGAGAGGGAAGTTCATAGCACTACAGGCCTACTTCAAGAAACAAGAAAAATTCCTAATGTACTTTCTAACCCTATAACTTAAAGAACTAGAAAAAAAACAAAAACAAAAAGAAAAACCCAGAGCTAGTAGGCAGAAGGAAATAGTAAATGTCAGAGCAGAAATAAACGACATAGAGACCAAAAAGAACAACTCAAAAGATCAATGAAACAAAAAGCTGGTTCTTTGAAAAGATAAACAAGATCGATGGTCTTTTAGCCAGACTCACCAAGAAACACAAAGGGAGAAACCAAATAAACAAAATCAGAAACGAAAGAGGAGAAGTAACAACTGACACCACAGAAATACAAAGGATCATCGAAACATACTATGAATAATTATACGCCAAAAAATTGGATAATTTGGGAGAAATGGACAAATTTCTAGAAACACACAGCCTCCAAAAACTGAACCAGGAAGAGATAGAAAACTTGAACAGACCAATAACAACAAAGGAAATTGAAGAGTTAATTAAGAAACTCCCAGCAAACAAAAGCCCAGGCCCGGATGGCTTCACAGGGGAGTTTTACGGAACATTCAAAGAAGATCTAATTCCTATTCTCCTCAAACTATTCCAAGCATCCAAGAAGATGGAACACTTCTAAACTCATTTTATGAGGCCAGCATAATCCTAAATCCAAAACCAGATAAAGACAGTACAAAGAAAGAAAACCACAGGCCAATATTCCTGGTGAACACAGATGCAAAAATCCTTAACAAAATATTAGTAAATCAGATTCAGCAATACATCAAAAAAAATGATTCAGGAGGATTCCAAAATGGTGGCAGAGTGAATGGAATCTACACAGACCATCTCCCAGGACCAAACTGGAATTACAACTAAAATAAACACAAATCGTCGGGAAAAAGCAACAGAAAAGCAGCTTGTGAGGACCATACAACCAGGGACACTGACTCGATCCTGGTAGGATTGCGGAGGCATGAGAGGGGGGCTGGGAGCCCACGGACAGCAGCTGCCTTAGCCGTGAGCAGCGCCCTCAGGGTTAAAGACCGAGCCGGCTCCACAGCGCAGAGGGCTGGGACAGAGCGCTAAAACAGCCTCAGCCACTCACCTGGGCTCCGGCAGAGGGAGGGTGGACTGGACTGGAACTGTGTGGGGACTCTTGGGATTTGGAGGGCGCTCAGAGCTTTTGCTGAGTTGTGGCCACGCAGGACTGTAGCCTGGCCGTTTTACTCCATCCCAGGGCTCTGGGGAGAGGTGGCAGCCCCTCCCTCGGAGATCCAGCCACACCCTAGTGGGCCATTGAAATGCAAACTGAGGCTCATTAACTACTAGCATCTGCCCTACCCTCTGGAAATCCTCTCACCTTGAACACCTGAGGGAGGTTTTCACTCAACTGAAAACCCAAGGCTCTTCCAGCAACCAGGACTAATAGCCTCTAGGCAAAAAGCTAGAAGATAACTTAACCTCTGCTGGGCTTGCAAATATACCCTGGAAAGTAAGACTCCACGGTGGTGTTTAAAGTGCGTCCTCCCATGCTCATCCAAACCCAGTAGAGGGAGCCACAAACAACAGAACACCAACATCCACAGGAAAATTTGGCAGGCTCCAAAAACCACTGAGATAGCCAAAATGGTGAAAAAAAGAAACAGATCCCAAATGAAAGAACAAGACACCTCTACCGAAGATGAGATAAATGAAACGGAGTTAAGCAAGTTAACAGAGCTAGAATTCAGAGCCATGATCTTGAGGAAGCTCAACAGCATGAGTAAGGACATCAACACCTTGAGTAAAGACATCCACACCATGAGCAAAGACATAGAAACACTGAAAACCAACCAAGTGGAAATGAAGAAGCAGCAAGAAGAAATGAAGAATGACATAGCAGAAATGAAGAACACATTGGAAGGACTAAACAGCAGAGTAGAGGAAGCTGAGGACCGGATCAGTGAATTAGAAGACAGGGTAGAAAAAATCAACCAATGAGAAAACCAAAAGGAAAAAACAATGAAAAAACAGGAAGACAGCTTAAGAGAACTGTGGGACAACTGGAAACGTAATAATATTCACATCATTGGAGTCCCTGAAGAAGAAGAAAATGAGCAAGGGTTAGAGAATATATTTGAAGAAATAATGACAGAAAACTTCCCTAATTTGGTTAAGAAAGAATGTATTCAAGTTCAAGAAGCACAGAGAGTCCCAAGTAAGAAGAACCCAAACAGGACCACACCAAGACTCATAGTAATTAAAATGCCAAAAATTAAAGACAAAGAGAGAATCCTCAAGGCAGCAAGAGAAAAGCAACAGGTTACCTACAAAGGAACCCCCATCAGGCTATCAGCTGACTTCTCAACAGAAACACTACAGGCCAGAAAGGAATGGCATGAAGTAATCAAGGTCATGAAAAACAAGGATCTGAATCCAAGACTACTCTACCCAGCAAGGCTGTCATTCAAAATAGAAGGTCAAATAAAGAGCTTCTCAGACAAAAAAAAGGCTAAGGGAATACATTAGCACCAAACCAGCACTGCAAGAAATGTTAAAAGGACTGCTGTAATTAGTAGAAGAAATAGGAAGGAAAGTAGAACCACACTGAACAAAAATGGCAATAAATAAGTACATATCAGTAATCACCTTGAATGTAAATGGACTGAATGCTCTGATAAAAAGACACAGAGTAGTGGATTGGATAAGAAAGCATAACCCATATATATGTTGTTTACAAGAGACCCACCTCACAACAAAAGACTCATATAGGCTGAAAGTGAAGGGATGGAAAAAAATCTTCCAAGCAAATGGAAAGGAAAAAAAAGCTGGGGTAGCAATACTCATATCTGATAAAATAGATTTCAAAACGAAAGCCATAACTAGAGATAAAGAAGGTCACTACATAATATTGAAAGGATCTATCCAACAGAAAGATATAACCTTGGTAAACATATATGCACCAAATACAGGAGCAAATGGTGTTGGGAAAATTGGACAGCTACATGCAAAAAAATGAAACTAGACCATCAACTTACACCATACACAAGAATAAACTCAAAATGGATAAAAGACTTAAATGTGACTCATGAATCCATAAAAATCCTAGAAGAAAATGTAGGCAGCAAAATTTCGGACATCATACGCAGTAGAATCTTCACTGATACATCACCTAAGGCAACAGAAACAAAGGGAAAAATCAACACATGGGACTACATCAAACTCAAAAGCTTCTGCACAGCAAAAAAAACAACCATCAACACAGATAGGGAACCCACTCTATGGGAGAGCATAATTGCCAATGATACATCAGATAAGGGGTTAATTTCCAAAATATACAGAGTGCTCATACAACTCAACAAAAGGAAGACAAAGAACCCAATTAAAAAATGGGCAGAGGAACTAAATAGACACCTCTCCAAACAGGACATGGAAATGGCTAAGAGACATATGAAGAAATACTCAACATCACTAATCATCAGAGAGATGCAAATTTAAACAACAATGAGTTATCACCTCACACCTGTCAGAATGGCCGCCATCAAAAAATCATCAAACAACAACTATTGGCGAGGGTGTGGAGAAAAGGGAACTCTAGTACACTGCTGGTGGGAATGCAGACTGGTGCAGCCACTGTGGAAAACACTATGGTGTTACCTCAAAAAATTAAAAATTGAATTGCCATTTGACCCAGTGATCCCACTTCTAGGAATATACCCTAAGAAGCCTGAAACACCAATCAGAAAAAATTCATGTACCCCCATGTTCATAGCAGCACTATTTACAATAGCTAAGATCTGGAAACAGCCCAAGTGTCCATCAGTGGATGAATGGATAAAAAAGCTGTGGTACATATACACAATGGAGTACTATGCAGCTGTAAGAAAGAAAGATCTCTTATCCTTTGAGACGACATGGAGGGACCTCGAGAGTATTATCCTAAGCGAAACAAGCCAAGCAGAGAAAGACAAATATCACATGATCTCACTTATTTGTGGAATATAATGAACATAACAGTCTGAGGAACAGGGTAGACCCAGAGATGTGGAAGTAGGGTATAAACTGACACCCCTCAGAAGAGGGGGTGGGGGGGAGGGAAGAGATAAACCACATAGCTTATGCGCATGTATGCATAAGTGATGGACATGGACAACAAAGCTGGGGACAGGGTGGGGGGATGGGGAGGTGGGTGTCAATGGTGAAAAAAGGAGAAACATCTGTAACAAAAATAAATTAATAAAAATCAAAAAAAAAAAAAGAAACAAACAAAAACACTATGGGAGTGAAAGATACAGACAAGAATCCAAAACCCACAGAAACACAGGATTTATATAATACAGAGCTATGATCTAAATTATCACTCCAATGGACCTCAATCACCAACACCAGACTGAAATTAGTCAAAAGTGAAAGTAAATAACTTTTAGGTATGAACTTAAATATACAACTGAATGAAATATTATAAGAATGAACTTTAAAATAGAGTGAAATAAATTCCTTGTCACTGAAAAACTTGTTAAAAGGCACATAAAATACAAATGTCTTCAGAAAGTGATTTTTTCATTTTCTTTGAATACTGATGTTATAAACCTAGCCAACTATGTGGCAACATGTAGAAGACTACTGGGAGACTGAAAAAAATTGAGACAAAATTTAAATAAATATCAACATTTAAAGTAAAAAAAAAAAAAATGATTCAGCATGACCAAGGGGGATTCATCCCAGGGATGCAAGGATGGTACAATGTTCACCAATCAATAAATGTGATACAACACATAAACAAAATGAAAGATAAAAACAATATGATCATATCAATAGATGCTGAATAAGTATTGGACAAAATCCAGCACTCATTTCTGATAAAAACACTCAGCAATGTGTGAATAGAGGGATTATATCTCAACATAATAAAAGCCATATATGAAAAACCTACAGCCAACATCATATTCAATGGGCAAAAGCTAAAGGATTCCCCTTAATAACAGGAACAAGACAGGGATGCCCACTTTCGCCACTCTTATTCAACATAGTACTGGAGGTCTTAGCCACAGAAATTAGAAATGAAGAAAAAATAAAAAGGATCCAAATTGGAAAGGAGTAAGTGAAACTGTCATTATTTGCAGATGACATAGAACCCTAAAGACTCCATCAAAAATCTACTAGATTTAATAAATGAGTTTGGCAAAGTAGCAAGATACAAAATTAACATCAAGAAATCGATGGAATTCTTATACACCAATGATGAAATCACAGAAAGAGAAACTAAAAAACAATCCCATTTACCATCGCAGAAAAAAAGTTAAGATACCTAGGAATATACTTAACCGAAGAAGTAGAGCACCTCTTCACAGAAATCTACAGGTCATTGAAAAAATAAATAGAGGAAGATATAAAAAAGTGGAAGCACATACCTTGTTCATAGATTGGAAGAACAACATCATTAAAATCTCCATACTACCCAAAGCAATCTATAAATTCAATGCAATCACCATCAAAATACCAATGACATATTTCACAGAACTAGAACAAACACTCCAAAATTTATACGGAACCAAAAGAGACCCCAAATAGCCACAGCAATCTTGGAAAAAAAGAACAAAGTAGGAGTGATCACACCACCAGATATCAGGTTATACTACAAAGCCACTGAAATCAAAACAGCCTGGTTCTGACACAAGAACAGGCAGATAGATCAATGGAACAGAATAGAGAACCCAGAAATTGACCCAAGACAATATGCTCAACTAATATCTGACAAAGGTGGCAAGAGCATACAGTGGAGTCAAGACAGTGTCTTCAATAAGTTGTGTTGGGTAAATTGAACAGCTACTTGCAAAAAAATGAAGCTAGACCACCAACTTACACCAATATACACGAGAATAAACACAAAATGGATAAAAAACTTAAATGTGACTGGTGAATCCACAAAAATTCTAAAAGAAAATGCAGGCAACAAAATTTCAGACATCATACGCAGCAGAATCTTCACTGATACAACACCTAAGGCAAGAAAAAAAAAGGAAAAAATGAACACATGGGACTACATCAAACTCAAAAGCTTCTGCACAGCAAAAGAAATAACCATCAAAACGGAAAGGGATCCCACTATATGGGAGACCATAATCGCCAATTGTGAATCAGATAAGGGGTTAATTTCCAAAATATATAGAGTGCTCATACAAGTCAACAAAAGAAAGACAAAGAACCCAATTAAAAAATGGGCAGAGGACCTAAATAAACACCTCTTCAAACAGGACATAGAAATGGCCAAGACACATATGACAAAATGCTCAATGTCACTAATCATCAGAGAGATGCAAATTAAAACATCTATGAGGTCTTATCACCTCACACCTGTCAGAATGGCCGCCATCAACAAATCATCAAACAACAAGTATTGGCGAGGGTGTGGAGAAAAGGGAACTCTAGTACACTGCTGGTGGGAATGCAGACTGGTGCAGCCACTGTGGAAAACACTATGGTGTTACCTCAAAAAGTTAAAAATTGAACTGCCATTTGACGCAGTGATCCCACTTCTAGGAATGTACCCTAAGAAATATGAAACACCAACCAGAATTAATATATGTACCCCTATGTTCATAGCAGCACTATTTACAATAGCTAAGATCTGGAAACAGCCCAAGTGTCCATCAGTAGATCAATGGATAAAAAAAGCTGTGATACATATACACAATGGAGTACTATGCAGCTGTAAGAAAGAAAGATCTCTTATCCTTTGAGACGACATGGAGGGACCTCGAGAGTATTATCCTAAGCGAAACAAGCCAAGCAGAGAAAGACAAATATCACATGATCTCACGTATTTGTGCAATATAATGAACATAACAGTCTGAGGAACAGGGTAGACCCAGAGACGTGGAAGTAGGGTACAGACTGACAACCTTCAGAAGAGGGGGTTGGGGGAGGGAAGAGATAAACCACAGAACTTATATGCTTGTACGCATAACTGATGGACATGGACAACAATGCTGGGGATGGGGCAGGGCGGTTGGGGAGGAGGATGTCAATGGGGGAAAAAGGAGAAATATCTTTAATAAAAACAAATCAATAAAAATAAATAAATAAATAAAAAGAAAATTAAATGAATATTAAGGAGAAATAAGGAAGTATACAATCAGTTTGAGAGATTCTAATACTCTTCTCTCATGTTTGATAGAATGAAATTTGTGGAATAAAATATAAAATTAACATGCCAAATTTAGTGAAGGCATATTATTTTCAAACATATAAGGATCATTGCACAACTGATCAAATTCTAGCCAAGATCTGAAACTCTTGTTCTGTCCAATTCAGTATCTACTATTCAAATGTGCCTTTAGAGCACTTACAACATGGTTAATACAACTTATTAAGTGAATTTTAAAGTTATTTAAATTGCCCGGTCAGTGTAGCTCAGCAGTTGAGCATCGACCCATGCACCAAGAGGTCACCAGTTTGATTCCCAGTGAGGGCACATGCCCATGTTGTGGGCCAAATCCCCAGAGGTGGGAATGCAGGAGGCGGCTGATTAACATTTTCTCTCATCCATGCTTCTATCTTTCTCTCTCTCCCTCTCCCTTCCTCTTTTTCTAAAATCAATAAAGAAAGAAAAATAAGAAAAAATTCAAAAATGAAATTTATTTAACTTGATTTAATGTAATTTTAAATAACAACATTTAATTTTGGTTTTTATAAATTTAATTTTGAATAGCCTTGTGTGAACAGCAGAATTAATCATCAGAACTCAAAATTCAACAAATATCAAAGAATTGGTGTCTTGCAGATGTTTTTCTTTTAAATTAAGATAAAACTAAATTAGCAATCAATAACAAAAAAGATAATTTACATAAATCATATATTTAGAAACATGAAATGATATTTATAAATAAAATATCAGTTGAAGAAGGAAGCATAAACAAAATTATAATCCATTTTGAAATTAATGACAAAAATACATATCACTCTTTTTTTCTTTTTTAGAAATTTCTTTTTCTCTGCCATCTTGTCCAATGGTGGGACACCTCAGTGCTCCCTGTCCACCATAATGGTATAGGGGGTGCAGGATCAACTATCAGGAAGCCTAGAGATGCCACAGCCCTCAGCCTGCCTCTCTGGCACTGTACATGATGCCTGCACATCCCAGGAAGCTGGGTGGATTCCATGGAGATCCTGGCGCACCCACATCCTCTGCATAGCCCTAGCACAGTCCACCCCTCCAAAGTGGCCAGCCAGGCCCAGCTCTGACTGCTTACAAGTAACAATATCACAATTTGATCTCAGATAAGAAACACATATATTAAGTTATATATTTTTTATTTTTTGTTAATCCTCACTGGAGGATATTTTTCTATTAATTTTTTAAGAGACAGTAAAAAGTAGGGAGAGAGGGAGGGAGAGAGAGAGAGAGAGAAACATTGATGTGAGAGAGACACATCTAGTGGTTTTCTCCAGCAGGATCCAACTGGGGTTGGGGATTGATCCTGCAACCCAGGTACGTATCCTTGACCGGGAATCAAACCCTTTAGTCCATGAACCAACGCTCTAAATACTGAGCCAAACCAGCCAGGGTTATTAAGTTATATTTTAAATCAAGAGTAAAATCTGCATGATTTATCTCACAATCTCTATCTCTCCAATATTATCTTGGTTTTGGGTGTACGTAATTGTTTTGTTGAGGACCCTGCTACAGCTTCCTCCTCATCTTCTTGCTCCTGTTCTAACAACACCTGTATCACACTAAAGCCATGCTCATTTCTGTAAGGTATAAACCTGTCACCCCTTCTGAAAAACCCTTGAAACACCTCAAAAAGAATTTTGAACTCTGCAATATGACATGCACCTTATATTTTGCCAGGATGCATTTCCTGCTCACTCTTTCAGCTTCACTCTGGTTCATCCCTTACTATTCTTCCTGATATCTAGACTCCAGTTACAGTGATAATATTAGTGAACATTTATACAGGGCTTACAATGTCTCCGATGTCTTTCCAAGCACTTTACATATATTAGCTCATTTAATTCTCACAACAATCTTAGGAGGTAAGAAATATCATTATTTCATTTTACATTTATAAAACAGGTTCATAGAAGTAACTTGTTTAAGCTGTAATAGTAAGTTAAATGGCAGGGCTTGCATTTTTCTGCTTGGAATGGATGACTCTTTATCCCTGACAAATTGCTTG
This sequence comes from Tadarida brasiliensis, assembly GCA_030848825.1. Lineage (NCBI taxonomy): Eukaryota > Metazoa > Chordata > Mammalia > Chiroptera > Molossidae > Tadarida > Tadarida brasiliensis. The sequence goes on along the minus strand of CM061280.1, from coordinate 48,063,067 downwards.
CCTGATTCCTCCTTGGTCATCCAGATCCAGATTCATTGTAGACTTTCCTGATCCCACACCCAAGCATATCCCAGATGTAAAACTACAGTAGATTTGACATCTGTGTGTTCCAGCAGCAAGGATATATTATCACATAGTACCTAACACATAGTGCATAGCTGCCACAACACTGTTAGTAATATTTCAATTTTACCATCATTACAACATTGTCAATTCCTGGTACAAAATCATACTCAATACACATTGACTAAATTCATAAATAAATAGATGCATTTAGATAAATAATGACCCAAATACAAATTTTAAAGTGTTTTTCTTTTATGTTTTCACAAACCCTATTTTCTGTATTTCCTCAGACTAATCACTTGTAAATACTATTATACCTATTAAAACAATAAGAATAGCCAGGCTGGTGTGGCTCAGTGGATTGAGCATCGTCCCACAGACTGAAGAGGTCCCGTTTGATTCCCAGTCAGGGCACATGCCCGGGTTGTGGGCTCGATCCCCAGTGGGGGGTGTGCAGGAGACAGCTGATCAATGTTTCTTTCTCATATAGATGTTTCCATGTCTCTCTCCCTTCCTTTCTCTCTAAAAAATCAATAAAAACATATTTGAAAAAAATGAGAATTAAATATTAGAATCCATACAAACTAGTAATGTTGAAATTCTTTATGATTCACTGTATTTATATAAATTTATGAGTTGTTATAATCTCAATAAATAAAATAAGCTCAAAATAATAAAAAAGAAAGTTAAAAAACATTTTATTGAATGTATTGGAAAGACATTGGTTAATAAAATTATATATGTTTCAGGTGTACAATTCTACATTACATCATCTGTATATTTTATTGTGTTCACAATCCCAAGTCAAGTTTTCCTCTATCACTATTTATCCCCCCTTTAGCCTCTTCTACCTCCCCCAACTCTCCTTTCCATCTGGGTAATCATCACACTGTTGCCAAAAAAATATCATATCACATTTTGATTTTTGAGCTTAACTGGGACTGGATGGGAAATTTATAGACATAAAGGGTTATGTTACAAAAAAATGAGAATTAAATATTAATGAGGTAAGCCTGCAAGTCAGTAAGTTAGATATGGAACAACTGAGAGTAATAAAAAGAAGTACAAATAAATAAATAACAGAGGTTAAATGATGGATAAATGTAATCAATAAAAATGACAAAATTAGAAAGTACCAAAAAGTATCATTCCATGTAATGAATAATAGACAGACAACAAATTTAATAATTTTCAACAAAAGGAGAGAAAATGTATAATTAAATAATAATAGAAATAAAAATGAAACATATCCATACACAGCTGAAATTTCAAAAAATAATAAGGTAATAATTTAAGCACTTTTTGTTTTATTTGAGAACTTTGGTAGAATATTTTAATGTTCCTAAAAATTATTGGCATATGAAAATATAGTTGAGAAAAGTATGGACTTGATTATAAATAAATTTGGACCCCACTGGCCATCCTATCTGTAGACCCAGATAGCCATCTGGCCTGATTATGAATGCCACCAGCAGCTGGGCCACTTGTAGATCCTGTCAGCTGATTCCCCCACAAATCATGACAATTGGCCCATGCACAGCACCAAAGTTTTATACTTTTATGAAGTCTAAAGATTCCAACAACTGTTAGAATTCATTTTCAGATTCAGTAAAACTGCAAGATAAAATCAACATGCATAAATCAGTTAAATTTCTCTATATTAATGATGAAATATCTGAAAAAGAAATAAGAAAAACTATGCCATTCACAATAACAAAAAATAACAACAACAAAATCTTAGAAATAGACTTAACCAAGGAAGTGAACGATCTCTAAGCTGAAAATTACACAACTATGATGAAAAAAATTAAGCTGCAAACAAATGAAAAGTAAACGTGTGGATCAAAATTTAATATTATTTAAATGTTCACATTGCCCAAACCCATCTACAGATTCAGTGCTAACTCTATAAAAATTCAAATGCTATTTGTCACCAAAATAGAAAAAAACAATATGAAAATTTGTATGGAATCACAGAAGACCCTGAATAGCCAAAGTAATCCTGAGAAAGAACAAAGCTGGAGGCATCACACTTCCTTATAATAGACTATATTACAAAGGTATAATAATAATAACAGCACAGTACTGGCATAAAATAGACACACTGACAAATGAAAAAGACTCAAGAACACAGAAATAAACTGATGCATATATAATGAAATAATATTTATCAAGGGAGTCATGAATCCTCAATAGGGATAACATACACTATTTAATAAATGATGCTGGGGATACTGGATAACTACATGTTAAAAATTTAAATTGGATCCTATATTATGCCACTCACAAAAATTAACACAAAGTGAATTAAAGTTAAATATGAGACCTAAAACCATAATACTCCTAGGAGAAAACATAGGGAAAAAGCTCCTTGATATTGGCCTTAGCAACATTTTTATAGATATTACACAAAACGCATAAGGGATAAAAACACAAAACTCAGCAAGTTGGACTATATCAAACTAAGAAACTTCTGCACAGCAAAGGAAACTATTGATAAGATAAAAAAGCAACTAACAAAATGGAAAAAAAATTTGCAAACCATATATCTGATAAGACGTTAATAGCCAAAATATAAAAAGAACTCGTACAACTCAATAAAAAAAAGCAAACAATTCCATTTAAAACATGGGCAGTGGAACTGATTAGACATTTTTCCAAAAATGACATATAAATGGTCAACAGGTACATAAAAAGATGCCCAACATCATGAATCATCAGGGAAATTCAAGTCAACACCACAATGAGATATTACCTCACACCTGTTTAAATAGTTATCTTATAAAAGACAAGCGATAAAAGTATTGTGAGGATATTAAGAAATGAAAACTCTTATGTACTGTTGGTGGGGATGTAAATTGTTTTAGCAACTATGGAAAATGGTTCCTCAAAAAATGAAAAATAGAACTACCATACAATCTGGCAATACTACTTCTGGAAATATATATAAAAAAAATGAAAACAGGATATAAAAAAAGATATCTGTATGGCTATGTTTATTATGGTATTGTTCGTGACAGCCAAGATACAGAAACAACTCAAGAAGCTATCAACAAATGAATAAATACAGAAGATATAGTATGTTTATATACAATAGAATATCATTCAGCCATGAGAAAGAAGGAAATTCTACCATTTGCAACAACATGGATAGCCCTTTAGGGCAATATGATAAGTATTAATAAGATAATTCAGAAAGAGAAAGACAAATTTTGTATAATATCACTTATAAGTGGAATCTAAATTAACCAAACTTATAGAAACAGAGGATAAAATAGAAGTCTCCAGGGACTATAGTTTGGAGAAATTGGAGAGATGTTTGTCAAAGGGTACAAACTTATAGTAAGAAAATGAATTAATTTTGGAGAGCTAATACAAAGTATTTTTTAAAAATGTACAATTAGAGTTGACATTCAATATTACATTAGTTTCAGATGTACAGCATAGTGGTTAGACATTTACATAACTTACAAAGTGATTCCATAGAATTGTTAATTAAATTTATTGGGGTAAGATTGTTTAATAAGATCATATAGGTTTCAAATGTACATTTCTATGATCTGCATATTGCATTGTGTATCCACTACCCAGTCAAATTGTCTTCTATCACCATATATTTGGTCCTCTTTTCCATTTACTACTCATCACACACTTCTCTCTGGTAACCAACATACCATTGTCTGTGTCTATGAGTTTCAGTTTTGTATCTCACATATGAGTGAAATCATATGGTTCTTAGATTTTTCTGACTGACTTATTTCCCTTAGCATAATACTGCCATTTGTGACAACATGGATGGAGCTTGAGAATATTATGCATAGCATTTTTATTATAGTTTCAAAATGCTGTGTTATACTCTTAAAATTGCTTAGAGTAGATTTTAAATGTTTTCAACACAAAAATAAATAACTATGTGACATGGTGGAGGTGGTTAACTAATGCTACAGTGGTAATCATACTGCAATAAGTAAGTATATCAAATCAACATGTAATGCACCTTAAATTTACATAAGTTATGTGTCAGTTGTATCTCAATATTAAAGTCTGTTAGTGGAGTCTCAGCAGAAATATTGCAGGCCAAAAGAGACTGCAGTGATATAGTCAAAATGCTGAAACAAATACAATGTAAGCCGAGAGTGCTATAACTGGCAAAATTTTCCTTTAAAAATAGAGAGATAAATACCTAGGCAAACAAAAATGAAATAATTCATTGCTACTACACCTGACTTACAAGAAATGCTAAAGTGAGTTCTTCAAGTTGAAATTAACCCTCTGGTAAAGGTAAATATGTATTTAGACAAATATAGGATACTGTAATACTGTAATGTTACTAAAATATGCATAAATCACTTTTAACCTTAGTGTAAAAGTTAGACAAAAGTGTTAAGAGTAACTATAACTATAAAAGTTTAATAGATATATGAAAGATTAAAACTGTGACATCAATAGCATGAAGTTAGAATTGGGTAGGAGTATAGAATTTTTGTATACCATTGAAGTTAACTTATCATCAGCTTAAAATAGACTGTTATAACTATGCAATATTTTATGTAGTCCTCAGGGTAACCACCAAGAGAATACCTAAAGAAGATACACAAAAAGAAAAAAGAAAAGAATCAAAATATATCAATACAAAAAATTAAAAATTTATAAAGGAAGACAGCAAGATAGCAAGAAAGGCATAAAATAATTTAAAAAAACAAACAAACCCAGAAATATAACACAATGGCAATAGTACAACCTAGCTTATTAAAATAAATTTAAAAGTAAATCGATTAAACCCCTTAGTCAAAAGACAAAATGGCTTTGGCTATTGTGGTCTTTTGTGATTCCATATAAATTTTAGGATTATTTGTTCTAGTTCTGAGAAGAATGTCATTGGTGTTTTCAGAGCGATTGCATTGAAGTTGTAGATTGCTTTGGGTATAATGATCATGTTAAAATTAATTCTTCCATTCCTTGATGGACAGAAAGGGAGAGATTGACAGTAATACAGTCACAGTAGGGGATTTTAGCACCCAGTTAACATCAATGGATAAATCTTTGAAACAGAAAATCAACAAGGAAACAGTAGCCTTAAATGACACAGTAGATCAGATGGATTTGATTGTTATGTTTGGGCATTTCACCCCAAAGCAGCATAATATGCATTCTTTTCCAGTGCACCTGGAACATTTTCTAAAACAGACCACAAGTTAGGTCACAAAACAAGTCTCAAAAATTTAAGAAGATTGAAATCATATCAAGTATCTTCTGTGACCATAATGGTATACAACTGGTAATCAAACACACACACACACACACACACACACACACACACACACAACCTGAAAAACACACAAATATATGGAGGCTAAATAAAATATTACTAAACAATGAATGGGTTAACAATGATATCAAGGAAGAAACAAAAAATGTCCTGGAAACAAATGAAATTAAGCACACAACAGCCCAAAATCTATGGGAAACATCAAAAGCAGTCTTAAGAAGGAAATTCATATAATTAGGAGCCTACCTCAAGAAACAAAAAAAAATCTCAAATAAATCATTTAAATTTACACTTAAATGAACTAGGGAAAAAAAAAAAAAAAGCCCAAGTGAGTAGAAGAAAGAAAAGAATAGAGATAAGAGCACAAATAAATGAAATACAGTCTAAAAAAAAAAATAAGACAAAGGATCAATGATACTGAGAGCTGGGTTTTTTGTTTGTTTGTTTTTTAGTATTTTTTTAAATTTAATTTGTTGGGGTGACACCGGTTAATAAAACTTTACAGGTTTCAGGTGCACAAGTCTACAACAATTATCAGTACATGGTATCGTGTGTTCACCACCCCAAGATAAGTCTCCGTCCATCACCATTTACCACCCCTAACCCCTCCTTTTGTATGCCCCACCTACCTCCCCCTAAAGTGCTGGTTTTTTGAAAAGATAAAACTAGATAGACATGCGATTAACCAGACTCATCAAACAAAAAATAGAGAACACCCAAATAAAATCAGAAATGAAAGAGGAAATAATAACTGAATAACAGAAATAATTAATAAAATATTATGAACAACTATATGCCAATAAATTGGACAATATGTATGAAATGGATAAATTCCTAGAAATATACAATCTTCCAAAATTGAATCAGGACAAATCAGAATATCTGAATGGACTGATTATAGCTAATGAAATTAAAGTAGTAATCAAATAAATCTCAGCATATAAAAGTCCTGGATCAGATGGCTTCACAGGTTAATTTTAGCAAATATTCAAAGAAGAATTCACACCTATGCTTCTCAAAATATTCCAAAAAATTCAAGAGGAAGGAAGACTCCTAAGCTCATTTTACAAGGACAGCATTATCCTAATTGCAAAACAAGATAGAGATACTACAAAGAAAAAAAAATTATAGGCCAACATCCCTGATAAACATAGATGATAAAATCCTCAACAAAATATTAGCAAATTAAATCCAACAAGACATTAAAAGAATCATACAGCATAATCAAGTGGGCAAAAACTACAAGCATTACCCTTAAAATTTGAAACAAGACAGGGATGTCTCTTTTTACCTCTAATATTCAACATAGTAATTGAAGTCCTAGCCACAGCAATGAGAAAAGATAAATAAATAAAATACATACAAATTTTAAAAAGAAGAAGTAAAATGGTCATTATTTATAGACGACATGATACTCTATATAGAGAAACCTAAAGATTACCCCCAAAAGTTACTAGAACTGATAAATGAATTCAGTAAAGTAGCAGGAAACAAATTAAGTATCTAGAAATCAGTTGCATTTTTGTACACCAGTAATAAACTATCATAAATGGAAACTAAATAGACAATCCAATTTATACTTGCTTTATTTAACATAATGCTGAAAGTCTTAGCCACAGCAATCAGACTTGAAGAAAAAATAACAGGGATCCAAATTGGAAAGGAGGAAGTGAAACTGTCATTATTCGCAGATGACATGATATTATACATAGAAAACCCTAAAGACTCCATCAAAAATCTACTAAACTTAATAAATGAATTTGGCAAAGTAGCAGGATACAAAATTAACGTCAAGAAATCGATGGCATTCTTATACACCAATGATGAACTCACAGAAAGAGAAACTAAAAAAAAATCCCATTTACCATCGCGGCATAAAAATTAAGATACCTAGGAATGAACTTAACCAAAGAAGTAAAGGACCTATTTGCAGAAAACTACAGGACATTGAAAAAAGAAATAGAGGAAGATATAAAAAAGTGGAAGCACATACCTTGTTCATGGATTGGAAGAATTAACATCATTAAAATGTCCATACTATCCAAAGCAATCTATAGATTTAACGCAATCCCCATCAAAATACCAACGACATATTTCATAGAACTAGAACAAATGCTTCAGAAGTTCATATGGAACCAAAAAAGACCCCGAATAGCTACAGCAATCTTGAAAAAGAAGGACAAAGTAGGTGGGATCACAATATCAGACATCAGGTAATACTACAAAGCTCCTGTAATCAAAACAGCCTGGTACTGGCACAAGAACAGACACATAGATCAATGGAATAGAACAGAGAACCCAGAAATTGACCCAAAATATTATTCTCAATTAATATTTGACAAAAGTGGCAAGAGCATACAATGGAGTAAAGACAGCCTCTTGAATAAATGGTGTTGTGAAAATTGGACAGCTACATGCACAAAAAATGAAACTAGACCAACATCTTACACCATACACAAGAATAAACTCAAAATGGATAAAAGACTTAAATGTGACTCGTGAATCTGTAAAAATCCTAGAAGAAAATGTAGGCAACAAAATTTCAGACATCATAAGCAGCAGAATTTTCACTGATATATCACCTAAGGCAACAGACACAAAGGAAAAAATGAACACATGGGACTACATCAAACTCAAAAGCTTCTGCACAGCAAAAGAGACAACCATCAAAGTGGAAAGGCAATGCACTGTATGGGAGAGCATAATTGCCAATGATATATCAGATAAGGGACTAATTTCCAAAATATATAGTGTGCTCATACAACTAAACAAAAGGAAGACAAAGAACCCAATTAAAAAATGGGCAGAGGAACTAAATAGACACCTCTCCAAACAGGACATACAAATGGCCAAGAGACATATAAAGAAATGCTCAACATCACTAATCATCAGAGAGATGCAAATTAAAACAACAATGAGGTATCACCTCACACCTGTCAGAATAGCCGCCATCAACAAAGCATCAAACAACAAGTGTTGGTGAGGGTGTGGAGAAAAGGAGACTCTAGTACACTGCTGGTGGGAATTCAGACTGGTGCAGCCACTATGGAAAACACTATGGTATTACCTCAAAAAATTAAAAATTGAATTACCATTTGACCCAGTGATCCCACTCCTAGAAATGTACCCTAAGAAGCCTGAAACACCAATCAGAAAGAATATATGTACCCCCATGTTCATAGCAGCACTATTTACCATAGCTAAGATGTGGAAACAGCCCAAGTGTCCATCAGTAGACGAATGGATAAAAAAGCAGTGGTACATATACACAATGGAGTACTATGCAGCTGTAAGAAAGAAAGATCTCTTATCCTTTACGAAGACATGGAAGGATCTGGAAACTATTATCCTAAGCAAAACAAGCCAAGCAGAGAAAGACAAATATCATATGATCTCACTTATTTGTGGTATATAATGAACATAACAGTCTGAGGAACAGGATAGTCCCAGAGACCTGGAAGTAGGGTACATACTGACAATTGCCAGAAGAGGGGGTGGGGGAGGGGAGTGATGAACCACAGAACTTGTACGCATGTACTCATAACCAATGGACAGGGACAACAAAACTGGGGACGGGGAAGAGAGGGAGGGAGAGGAGGGTGACAATGGGGGAAAAAGGAGAAACATCTGTAACAAAAATAAATTAATAAAAAAAAATTTAATTAACAAAGCATGTCAATGATAATATACACAAAAGAAAGGATTTATTAATCAAATTTTTGAACTAGATCTATATTTCTTATTTGTAGATAGTAATTCATTAGTAGTTTTTAAAATCTATTGTGTGGATCACAAGAATACATATTTTTTTGTAAATATTTTTTCTTTATTGATTTTACAGAGAGAGGAAAGGAGAGGGAGAGAGAGATAGAAACATCAATGAGAGAGAATATCGATTGGACGCATCCTGCATGCCCCCCACTGGGGATTGAGCCCACAACCTGGGCATGTGCTCTGTCCAGAAATCGAACCGGTGACCTCTTGGTGTATGGGTCAACACTCAACCAGTGAGCCACATCAGCCGGGCACAAGAATATTTTTAATAAAATAAGATAAAATTGAAAATATCAGAAGTCTCACATTTAGTAAGTTTTTTTTTTTGAAAAATTTCATTGACATATATGTTTATGTCACTGTTGTAACTTAAACTGAATTGCTCACCATGCATCAGATAAAAGCCATTTGAGAATCAGTGGACTACTTGACATCAAGGAGTCCCAGAGATTCTCTAGTTCTACACAGCAAAAGAGGAGAAATAGTTACAAAAGCCAAGAAAAAACTTTCATGCTGCTGTTGTCACCAAAAACTATAAATAGTACTAAATCATATAAACATATATATACACCATGCTTTTTCCTATATATACATACCTATGATAATGTTTAATTTATAAGTTAGACACAACAAGAGATTAACAACTAATAATAAAATAGAATAATTATAACAATATACAGTAATAGAAGTTATGTAAGTGTGGTCTCTCTTTTCATGTCTTCCACCCAACATTTAATACTCTTTCCATTTTAATTAAGCACTTATCACACACTGTGGCCATAACTTTTGAGGTTTGAGGTTCAACAGGAAAGCTAGCATACATTTATTTTTCCTTGTTCATAATTTCATGGATAGAAGATTCATTCTTGCTGTAGATCTTAGGAACAATTTTTTTCTTTCCTTATTAAGTCGAGAACTTTCACCTTTTTACATAAAGGAAGCACTTTAAGGTTTATCTTTGGCATATCCAAATTGCCAACATCACTACTGTTGTGTTTTGGGAACATTATTAAATTAAATAAGGATTATTTGAACACAAGCATCGTGGTACCAAGACAGTTGATCTGATAATCAAGATAGCTACCGAGTGACTAATCGGCAGAGAGGTATACAATGTGGATAGGTTGCACAATGGGATGGTTCACATTCTGTGTGGGAAGGAGCAGGATGGTGTGCTATTTCATCACACTATTCAGAACAGTACTCAATTTAAAACTTTTAATTTTTCTACTTCTGGAATTTACTATACAATATTTTTAGAATCTGGTCAATGGTGTGAAACTGAAAATGCAGAAAGATAAACTGGATAGTGGGCGACTACTATAATTTAAATATGCTAGAGCAAGTATCAGTGATGGAGGAAGGGGAAGGGGCATTCCTATGGGAAACAAGGAGGAAAATAAAAAATACTATAAAATAAAATAGCAGTTTACCATAGATTCATGTTGATAGTATCACAGGAATTAAGCAATATTATCAACTGAATACCACCAACCTGAAGTCTAAATGATAAAAAAATTATGCAATTTATCACCTTGCATTACATTAGATCATTAATACTTGTTGAGTGAATTAAAATAACCAAAGCAAAACATAAAAGAGTCTGGAAAAATGTAGATTAAAATACATTATCAATTATCTTTGGATGGTGGAAATATAGGTGATATTTATATGTCCTGGTAATTTATTCCTCACCAATATTAATATTGATGTGGTTATTTGATTTGTTTTACCACAAATATATATTACATTTACAGTAATTAAAAATAAAACTATTTTCATTTTGTGAACAACAAACATAAACAAATCAACATTATTTTCCACACACAAGATAATTAGCAGATATAATTTTAAGCTAAACTTTAAGTTAGATGAGGCCTAGGGTAAACAAAAAGAACATTAAATAATTTTTCTACCTTAATACCCTTTTGAAAATTATTATTGAAATTCTGAGTTGATGTTGGTTAATAAAATCATATAGGTTTCAAGTGTACGACTCAACAAAACATCATCTGCATACTGCATCACGCACCCATCACCCAAAGTAAAGTCTCTTTCCATGTTTATTACATATATATGTATATATTGCTTCTTTAATGCTATCTATTAACAGCAGGATTGGAAATAAACTTGATTTAATTTTTTCAACAAATGGCTATTACAAACCCAGAGATGTGAAAGTAGGGTACAGACTGACAACCCTCAGAAGAGGGGGTAAGAGGGGGAGGGAAGAGATAAACCACAGAACTTATAAGCATGTATGTATAACTGATGGACATGGACAACAAAGCTGGGGACGGGGTGGGGGGTTGGGGAGGAGGGTGTCAATGGGGAAAAAAGGAGAAACATTTGTAACAAAAATAAATTAATAAAAACATTTTTTAAAAATAGCTATTACAACAGAGTGAGGAATCACAAACAGATTGATCTGATATTTAATTTATCAAATAACCATTCTGTTCTTTCATAAAATAACCATGGGACAATGTTTGCATATAAACTGGAAAAATAGAAGAAAGACCTTTTGAGAAATTTAAGTCACTTAGTGTGACTATTTTAAAGTAAGGGGAATAAATAGTACAGAAAATGCCAATAAAACCCTTGGAAAAAAACAATTAGTTGACAAATATTCAAGTCCTAGCTTCCCAACCTTTTTTTTTTTTCCAATGTCAAAGGCAATAATCAATTGTTAAGTAAATAAGTATACTTCATATAAGAGCTGTATGGTTCCCTTCACTAATATTAAATTATAACCAAAATATTTTAATATGAAAAAACAGACTGACAGATCTCAGAAGGAAAGTGAGAAGGAAGGCAGGAAGAGATTAATCATATAAGCATAGCTCATGGACACAGACAATAGACAAGTGAAGGCCTAGAGTAGGGTGGGAGATGGGTGGAAGGGGGTAAATTGGGGGAAATGGAGGACACTGTAATACTCTCAACAGTAAAGTTAATTTAAAAATAAAGTATACTATATGTGACTACATCAAACTAAAAGATTCTACACAGACACGAAACCTCAACAAAATGAAAAGGCAAGCTAAAAAATAGAAGAAAATACTTGTAAATCATGTAACTGATAAGAGTTAGTATCTAAAACATATTTTAAGAATTCAAAAAAAAATACTAAACTAAATAATTAAGGCCGACACCAAGAAACATCGTAGTTAAAATGCGAAAGGTGGCCTGGCTGGTGTGGCTCAGTGGTTGAGCATCGACCCATGCACCAAGAGGTCGCCAGTTCAATTCCTGGTAAGGGCACATGCCCAGGTTGTGGGCCAAATCCCCAGTGGGGAGCATGCAAGAGGCAGCCAAACGAAGTTCTCTCTCATCGATGTTTCTATCTCTCTCTCCCTCTCCTTTCCTCTCTCTCAAATCAATACAGAAAAAAAAAACTTTTTAAATGCAAAAGGTTAAAGACAAAGAGAGCATCTTAAAAGCAGCAAGGGAAAAGCTGTTAGTTACCTACAAGGGAGCTTCCATGAGACTGTCAGCTTATTTCTCAAAAGAAACTTTGCAGATCAGAAGGAAGTGGCAAGATATACTCAAAGTCATGAAAAGTAAGGACCTACATCACCACCAAACCAGTATTACATGAAATGTTAACAGGTCTTCTTGAAGAAGAAGTTCAAAAATATGAATAATAAAATGTCAATGAATACATATCTATCAACAATTTAATCTATAAACAAATGAACAAGCAGACCAGAAACAGTCTCATAGATATAAAGAACTTTTAGTTGGTTGCCACATGAGAGGGGGGTTGGGAAGATGGAAGAAAATGGTTAAGAGGCTAAGAAGCACAAGTTGGTTGTTACATAATAGTCATAGGGTAGAGGAGGTCAATGGGGGGGAAAGAGGGACATCTGTAATACTTTCAACAATAAAGACAAAAAATAATTTAAAAAAAGATAAAGTAAAAAAAAAAAATGTAGAGCCCTGGCCAGTGTGGCTCAGTTGGTGTAGCATTCTTCCATGCACACAGAAGTCGCCAGTTCCATTCCTGGTAAGGGCTCAACCTGGGGTTTAGGCTCGATCCCCAGTAGTGGGTGTGCAGGAAGCAGCTGATTGAAGTTTCTCTCTCCCTCTCCCATCCTCTGTCTCTAAAAAAATCAATTAAGAAAACATTTTTTTTTTTAAATTGGGCAGCGTCCAGCAGGTGTGGCTCAGTGGTTGAGTGTTGACCCATTCACCAAGAGGTCGCCCGTTCGATTCCCAGTCAGGACACATGCCCAGGTTGTGGGCCTGATCCCTAGTGGGGGGCATGCAAGAAGTGGCCAGTCGATGTTCTGACTCACCAATGTTTCTATCTCTCTTTCCCTCTCACTTCCTCTCTCTCTAACATCAATAAAGGGAAAAAAATTGGGTAGAGAAAATGAATAGAAAATTTGCCAAAGAAGACATACAAACATATAAATGGTCAACAGATACATGAGTTGTTCAACATGACTAATAATAAGGGAAATACAAATAAAAAACACAATGACTATCATATAAAAGACAAGTGATAACAAGTGTTGCTGAAAATGTGGAGAAACAGAAATCCTTGTGCACAGCTAGTGAGAATGCAAATTGTTTCAGCCACTATGGAAAACAATATGGAGTTTCCTCAAAAAATTAAAAATAAGCCCTGGTTGTCATTGCTCAGTGGTTAGAGTGTTGGCCCTTGCACTGGAGGATCTGGAGTTTGATTCCCAGTCAATGGCATGAACTTGGGTTGCAGGTTCAGTCCCTGGCCCCTGTCAGGGTACATGTGAGAGGTAATCAATCCATGTGTCTCTCTCACATTGATGTGTTTCCATCTCCTCCCTCTCTCTCTTTCCCACTCCCCTCCTCTTGCACTCTCTCTAAAACTCAATGGAAAAGAATATCCTCAGGTGAGGATTAACAAAAAAATTAAAAATAGAGCTACCATAAAATCTAGCAATCTCATATATAGGAATATATCCAACGAAAATGAAAACATGATCTAGGAGAGATACTGGCACTCCCATGTTCATTGCAGCATTATTCATAAGAGTTAAGATATGAAAACAACATGTGTCAGTCAATGGTCAATGGATAAATGGATAAAGAAGTTATGACACCACCATCACCACCCCAGCACAAGTCCATTAACCAGTCGTGAGAAATAAATCTTGAAGTTTGCAACATGATAGCATGGATGAACACTGAACTCATTATAATAAGATAAATAAGCCAGACAGAGAAATTAAAATACTGTCAAGGTCTCAGGTGTGAGAAAAATAGGAAGAGGTTCATAAAGGCCACAAACATTCAAGTATAAAATAAATAAGGTCTGGAGATTTAATGTATATCCCAGTGACTATAGTTGATAACACTCTATTGTATAATTAAAATTTGTTAACAGAAAAGAAATTAAATATTTTTACACTCATAAAAGATAAATATGTAAGGTGACAGATGTGTTAATTCACTAGATGGACTAGATGAAAGGAATACTTTCACAATATATATGCACATTAAATCATTATGATGCATATTTTAAATATTTTACAATTTATTTTACAATTATGTCTCAATAAATATGAAATATAAAAGTATATGCAAAGCAAATAAGCAATGGATCTTCTCATTAATTCAGAGGCACTATCAAGAAATTTGTAAATATGAAGATATGTGTTGGGGAGATACTCAGATGTACTAAGTATTAAATAAACTGATTTGTAGATAAGTATATATTCAAAATATTTGGAAGGTGAGGAAAATATGATTTTAAAAGCCACTGGGTGTATGGGGATAGATGACAGATAGATAGATAGAATATTCAACCATAAAAAAGAAGAAAATCTTGCCATTTGTAACAATATGGATGGACTTTGACAGAAAAATGTTAAGTAAAATGTCAGACAAAGAAAGACAAATAGTGGAATCTAAAAAACAAACAGAGAAACTCATAGATACAAAGAACAGATTGCTGGTTGCTAGAAGCAGGGAGGTGGTGAGCAAAATGGGTAAATAGGGTCAAAAAGTACAAAATTACAAATGTAAAATATTTAAGTCATGGGGATGTAATGTATAGCAAAGTAACTATTTTGTATTACATATTTGAAAGTAGCTAAGAGGGTAAATCTTAAAAGTTCTCATGAAAAGAAAAAAATGTAACTACTTGTGATGGATATTATCTACATGTATTGTAATGATCATTTCTCAATGTATACAAATATCAAATAATCATGTTGTACACCTGAAACTAATATAATGTTATATGTCAATGATACCTCAATAAAAAGTCACTGTATATTATTTCATTACACCAAAAATAATATAAGAACTATTCTATATTTTAACTACTTCACTAGTTCCAGCTCCTTTCTTCCTCCATCAAGTTGCTTTGTTGTTTGTGAAAAAAGAACGCTTATGTTTGTCTGTAAACTTATGAAGTGAAACTAAAGAAAACAGATCTATAACAAATACTCCAAAAAGGTATATGAAACCAAAAAAGACCCAGAATAACAGCAGCAATCTTGAGAAAGAAGAATACAGTTGGAGGGATCACAATACAGTTGGAGGGATCACAATACTGGATATCAAATTATACTACAAAGCCAATGTAATCAAAATAGTTGGGAATTGGCACAATAACAGGCTTATAGACCAATGGAACAGATCAGAGAACCTAGAAATTGACCCAAGTTATGATGCTCTATTAATATTTGACAAAGGAGGCAATAGCATACAGTAGAGTAAAGACAGCCTCTTTAATAAATGGTGCTGGGAAAACTGGACAGGTACATGCAAAAAAATGAAAGTAGACCACCAACTTGTACAATACATAATAATAAACTCAAACTGGATAAAAGACTTAAATGTAAGTCATGAAGCTATAAAAAACCCTAGAAAAATCCATAAGCAGCAAAATCTCAGACATCTCACATAGCAGAATTTTCACCAATACACCGTCTAGGAATAAACAAATAGGACTACATCCAAATGAAAAGCTTCTGTAGAGGAAAAACAAAACAAACAAACAAACAAAAAAACCATTAACAAAATGAAAAGGAATCCTGTTGTATGGGAGAACATATTTGTCAGTAATATATCTGATAAGGGGTTAATTTCCAAAATATAAAAAAACGCATATAACTTAACAAAAGAAAGACAAACAATCCAATGAAAAAAAATGGGCAGAGAAACTGAATAAGCACTTCCCCAAAGAGGACATACAAATGGCCAAGAGACATATGAAAAAATACTAAACATCACTAATCATCAGAGAGATGCAAACTAAAACCACAGTGAGGTATCACTTCACACCTGCCAGAATGGCTACCATCAGAAAATCATCAAACAACAAGTACTGCCCAGGGTATGGAGAAAAAGGAACCTATGTGCATTGCTGGTGGGAAAACAGATTGGTGTATCCACTATGGAAAACAATATGGAGTGTCCTCAAAAAATTAAAAATGGAACTGCCACTTGGCCTAGTGGTCCACCTCCTAGTAATATATCCTAAAAATCCTTAAACACCAATCAGAAAGAACATATGCACTCCTACATTCATAGCAGCAATTTTTACAATAGCTAAGAACTGGAAACAGCCCAAGTGCCCATTAGTAGATGAGTGGATAAAAAAGCCATCATATATTTACACAAAGGAATACTATGCAGCTGTAAAAAAAAAAAAAAAAAAGGATCTCTTCACCTCTGAGAGAACATGGAGGGACTTGGAGAGTATTATGCTAAGTGAAATAAGGCAGTTAGAGAAAGGCAAGTATCATATGATGTCACTTATATGTGTAATCTACTGAACAAAATAAACAGATGAACAAATTAGATCGGGACACATGGAAGGATAGAAAAGACCAAGGAATCTCATAGGAAAGGGGGGATGGGGCGACAGCAAGAAATTAACCAAAGTATTTATATGCATGTATGCATATCCCATGGACACAAACAATAGTGCAGTGAAGGCCTGTGGGGTGGAGTTGGGTATAGGGTGTCAATGGACGGAAAGGGGGAATGCATCTGTAATATTTTCAAAAATAAAGATAAATTTTTTAAAAAGGAAAATATCTTTTCTCTAAGGGGAAAAATCTCATCATACTCCACGACAGGATTTAATGAAAAGCTAAATCAATGTGGACTCTATTACACAACTCAAATCCTAAACTTCCAACATGGTCAAGGTCAAGAAGAAATTCAAAGTGATAGTGCTCTGTTAATCTCCAGATAACTAAAATGTTTGGTGGCTCCACAGCCTATAGAGGAGCACAACATTTACAATTTGGCATACTTCAAAGAGAGAAAAAGGCGACGGAGTGAATGGAAGCTACACAGATGATCTCCCAGGACCAAACGGGAATTACAACTAAAATAAAGACAAATCGTCGGAAAAAAGCAACAGAAAAGAGCGGGAGAGGACCATACAACCAGGGACACTGAATGAGTCTGGTAGGATCTGTGGAGGCACTAGAGGGTGGTGGGCTAGAAGCTGATGGACAACAGTGGCCTTGGCTGTGAGCAGCATGCCTGGCCTTGGGGTTAGGATCCCAAGCTGCTCGACAGTGCAGAGGGCCAGGACAGAGCACTAAATAGCTACAGCCACTCACTTGGAGCTCTGGCAGAGGGAGGGCAGAATGGACAGGAACTCTGTGGGGACACCCGGGATTTGGAGGGTGCTCAGAGTTTGTGCTGAGTCATGGCCACAAAGGATGGTGGCCAGCTTGCTCCTTCCCAGAGCTGTGGCAGCCCCTCCCTCGGAGATTTGACCCAAACCAGGTGAGCAAAGAAATGCAAATTGAGGCTCATTAACAACCAGCAGCAGCCCCACCCTCAGGAAATCTACTTACACTAAACACCTGAGGGAGTTTCTCATTCAACTGAGAACCTAAGGCTTTTCAAGTAACTGAGGCTAATAGTCTCCTGGCAAAAAGCTAGAGGATAACTGAACCTTTCCTGAGCTTGCAAATATACCCAGGAAAGTGAGACTTGACAGTGGTGTTTAAGGAGGGCCCTCCGCACTCATCGAAACCCAGTAGAGGGAGCCACAAAGAGCAGAACACCACACCCAAAGGGAAAATTTGGCAGGCTCCAAAATCCACTGAGATAGACAAAATGGTGAAACAAAGAAACAAATCCCAAATGAAAGAACAAGAGAACTCTACCAAAGGTGAGATAAATGAAATGCAGTTAAGCAAATTATCAGAGGTAGAGTTCAGAGCCATGATCTTGAGGAAGCTCAACAGCATGAGTAAGGACATCAACACCATGAGTAAAGATATAGAAACACTGAAAATCAACCAAATGGAAATGAAGAATGACATAGCAGAAATGAAGAACACATTGGAAGGACTGACCAGCAGAGTAGAGGAAGCGGAAGACCAGATCAGTGAATTAGAAGACAGAGTAGAAAAAAATCAATCAATCAGAAAACCAAAAGGAAAAAACAATTAAAAAATAGGAAGATAGCTTAAGAGAACTGTGGGACAACTGGAGACGTAATAACATTCGCATCATAGGAATCCCCGAAGAAGAAGAAAATGAGCAAAGGTTAGAGAATATATTTGAAGAAATTGTGACAGAAAACTTTCCTAAAATGGTGAAGGAAGAAGGCATTCATTTCAAGAAGCACAGAGAACCCCAAGTAAGAAGAACCCAAACAGGCCCACACCAAGGTACATAATAATTAAAATGCCAAAAATTAAAGACAAAGAGAGAATCCTAAAGGCAGCAAGAGATAAGCAACAGGTTACCTACAAAGGAACCCCAATAAGGCTATCAGCTGACTTCTCAACAGAAACACTACAGGTCCAAAGGGAATGGCATGAAGTAATCAAGGTCATGAAAAACAAGGATCTGAATCCAAGACATCACTATCCAGCAAGGCTATCATTCAAAATATAAGGTCAAATAAAGAAGGTAAAAAAAAAAAAAGCTGGGGTAGCAATACTCATATCTGATAAATTAGATTTCAAAATGAAGGCCATAACGAGAGACAATGAAGGCCACTACATAATACTGAAAGTGTATATCCAACAGGAAGATATAACCTTAGTAAACATATATGCACCCAATATAGGAGCACCAAAATATATTAAAAATCTTCTGGAGGACTTCAAAAAAGAAATCTACAGCAATACAATCATAGCAGAAGACATCAACACCCTACTGACATCACTGGATAGATCATCTAGACAAAAAATTAACAAGGAAACAGAGATTATAAATGAAGCACTAGATCAAATGGATTCAGTAGAAATATGCAGAGAATTACAACCCAAAACTGCAGAATTCACATTCTTCTCAAGTGCACATGGGACATTCTCAAAGACAGACCATATGTTAGGGCACAAACTAAGTCTCTACAAGTTCAAGAAGATTGAAATCATATCAAGCATCTTCTCAGATCACAATGGCATGAAACTAGAAATCAATTGCAACAAGAATACGCAAAGACATTTGAACACATGGAGGCTAAATAGCATGTTATTGAACAATGAATGGTTTACCATGGAGATCAAGGAAGAAATTGAAAACTTCCTAGAAACCAATGAAAATGAACACACAACAACACAAAATCTATGGGATGCAGTGAAAGCAGTTCTGAGAAGGAAGTTCATAGCACTACAGGCCCACCTCAAGAAACAAGAAAAATTTCTAATTGACTACCTAACCTCACAACTTAAAGAACTAGAAAGCAAACAAAAAGAAAACCCAGAGCAAGTAGAAGGAAGGAAATAGTAAAGATCAGAGGAGAAATAAACGACATGGAGACCAAAAAAAAAAAAAAAAAAAAAAAACATTCAAAGGATCAATGAAACAAAGAGCAGGTTTTTTAAAAAGATAAACAAGATTGATGGACGCTTAGCTAGAATCACCAAGAAACAAAGAGAGAGAACCCAAATACACAAAATCAGAAATGAAAGAGGAGAAGTAATAACTGACATCACAGAAATAAGGAGGATCGTTAACAAATACTATGAACAATTATACGGCAACAAATTGGACAATCTAAGCGAAATGGACACATTTCTAGAAACACATAGTGTCCCAACACTGAACCAGGAAGAGATAGAAAACTTGAACAGCCAATAACAACGAAGAAAATTGAAGATGTAATCAAGACCCTCCCAGCAAACAAAAGCCCAGGCCCAGACGGCTTCACTGGGGAGTTTTACCGAACATTCAAAGAAGAAGTAACACCCATTCTCCTCAAACTATTCCAAAAAATTCAAGAAGAAGGAAGACTTTCAAACTCGTTTTATGAGGTCAGCATAATTCTAATTCCAAAACCAGAAAAAGACAGTACAAAGAAAGAAAACTACAGGCCAATATCCCTGATGAACATAGATGCCAAAATCCTTAACAAAATACTAGCAAATCGGATCCAGCAATACATCAAAAAATTATTCACCATGACCAAGTGGGATTCATCCCAGGGATGCAAGGCTGGTACAATATTCACAAATCAATAAATGTGACACATCACAGAAATAAAATGAAAGACAAAAATCATATGATCATATTGATAGATGCTGAAAAAGCATTTGACAAAATCCAGCACCCATTTCTAATAAAAACGCTCAGCAATTTGGCAATAGAGGGATCATATCTCAACATAATAAAGGCCATATAGGAAAGACCTACAGCCAACATCATACTCAATGGACAAAAACTAAAAGCATTTCCCTTAAGAACAGGAACAAGACAAGGATGCCCACTTTCACCACTCTTATTTAACATAGTACTGGAAGTCTTAGCCACAGCAATCAAACATGAAGAAAAAATAAAGGGGATCCAAATTGGAAAGGAGGAAGTGAAATTGTCATTATTTGCAGATGACATGATATTGTACATAGAAAATCCCTAAAGACTCCATCAAAAATCTACTAGACTTAATAAATGAATTTGACAATGTAGCAGGATACAAAATTAACATCAAGTAATTGACGGCATACTTATATACCAATGATGAACTCACAGAAAATGAAATTAATAAAACAATCCCATTTACTATCATGGCAAAAAAATCAAGATACCTATAAATAAACTTAACCAGTGAAGTAAAGGACCTTTTTGCAGAAAACTGCAAGACATTAAAAAAAGAAATAGAGGAAGATGTAAAAAAGTGTAAGCACATACCTTGTTCATGGATTGGAAGAATTAACATCATTAAAATGTCCATACTACCCAAAGCAATCTATAGATTCAACGCAATCCCCATCAAAATACCAACGAAATATTTCACAGAACTAGAACAAATACTTCAGAAGTTCATATGGAACCAAAAAAGACTCTGAATAGCTACAGCAATCTTGAAAAAGAGTGACAAAGTAGGTGGGATCACAATACTGTATATCAGGTTATACTGCAAAGCTCCTGTGATCAAAACAGCCTGGGACTGTCACAAGAATAGGCAAATAGATCAATGGAATAGAACAGAGAACCCAGAAATTGACCCAAAACATTATGCTCAATTAATATTCAACAAAGGTGGCAAGAGCATACAATGGAGTAAAGACAGCCTCTTTAATAAAAGGTGTTGGGAAAATTGGACAGCTACATAAAAAAAAATGAAACTAGATCATCATCTTACACCATACACAAGAATAAACTCAAAATGTATAAAAGACTTAAATGTGACTCATGAATCCATAAAAATCCTAGAAGAAAATATAGGCAACAAAATTTCAGACATCATGCCCAGCAGAATTTTCACTGATATATCACCTAAGGCAACAGAAACAAAGGAAAAATGGAACACATGGGATTACATCAAACTCAAAATCTTCTGCACAGCAAAAAAAGCAACCATCAAAGTGGAAAGGCAACCCACTGTATGGGAGAGCATAATTGCCAATGATACATCAGATAAGGGGTTAATTTCCAAAATATATAGAGTGCTCATACATCTCAACAAAAGGAAGACAAAGAACCCAATTAAAAAATGGGCAGAGGAACTAAATAGACACCTCTCCAAACAGGACATACAAATGACCAAGTGACATATGAAGAAATGTTCTACATCACTGATCATCAGAGAGACGCAAATTAAAACAAAGATGAGGTATCACCTCACACCCATCAGAATAGCCACCATCAACCAGTCATCAAACAACAAGTGTTGGCGAGGGTGTGGAGAAAAGGGGACTCTAGTACACTGCTGGTGGGAATGCAGACTGGTGCAGCCACTATGGAAAACACTATGGTGTTACCTCAAAAAATTAAAAATTGAATTACCGTTTGACCCAGTGATCCCACTCCTAGGAATATACCCTAAGGAGCCTGAAACACCAATCAGAAACAATATATGTACCCCCATGTTCATAGCAGCTCTATTTACAATAGCTAAGATCTGGAAACAGCCCAAGTGTCCATCAGTAGATGAATGGATAAAAAAGCCATGGTACATATACACAATGGAGTACTATGCAGCTGTAAGAAAGAACGATCTCTTACCCTTTGAGAGGACATGGAGGACCCTGGAGAGTATTATCCTAAGTGAAACAAGCCAAGCAGAGAAATACAAATATCATATGACCTCACTTATTTCTGGAATATAATAAACATAACAGTCTGAGGAACAGGGTAGTCCCAGAGACGTGGAATTAGGGTACAGACTGCCAATTGCCAGAAGAGGGTGTGGAGGAGGTTAGCGATAATCCACAGAATTTATACGCATGCGTGCATAACCAATGGACATGGACAACAAAACTGGGGATGGGGCAGGGAAGGAGGGGGAGGACGGACTGCATGGGGGAAAAAGGAGAAATATCTGTAAAAAAAAATAATTTAATATAAAAAATAAATAAATTAAAATAAATAAATAAATAAAATAATTTGGCATTCTTTTTAGTAAAACCCAACATATTCAGTAAGCATAATTTGCCTCTTCTTTCAAGTCAGTATTACAAATCTGCATGCTTAAAGATTATCAGAAAATTGGGTTCTTTCAATTTAAAATATGAAAAACTTTGTAAATATTATGGGATAAATGAATGGAAAATATTTCACTTAATATTTTCCAATAGAACTGTAATCAATATACACATTTAAATCCCTTAGCTGAAAAAGTTAAACCATACCTATTTAACCACAAATTAACGACTGAACAATGCATCCTCTACCCACCAAAATATCTCACAGTCCCAAATACGTTTCTTCAAATCTTAATAATTTTTAATATTGGCAAATGAATAGATAAATAATTGGTTTGAACTATTAAGGTGGTTCATCTGCTATTAGTAGTGGAAGTTTGTTGGTCAGTTAACAAATTGGTTTATATGAAACCACACAAGTAATGTGAATTATTCTTTATCAGCCGAAAGCAAATCCTGAATCACAAATTATTTTTCAATGTTTTCATTGACTTGATTCCTTTGTTGCTTTGTAAATTCAGTCTTCCAGTGAACCTATATAACTAAATTGGAGTGTTCAGCAAATTGGAGTCCACATAAGCCTGGTAGTAAGTGCCTGAGTATTTTCCAAGAGAAAAACAAGGCAAGATTTGTTTTTAAAATACTCAGTTTCTAGATACCCAATTTTCATATGCTCTCTTACCTAAAAGTGAACTACCTGAGAATATGCCTGTAGTTATCTAAACACACAAAGCAAGGCATATTTCTCATCTACCCCCAATTTTACAATATTGTGTGAAATAAAGATCTCCAGGTGGAAAAACAAAGTAACCATCTTTAATGTTGCATTTAAAGTTTTTTGAGTACTCTATATATTTTGAAAGTTAACCTCTTATCTGATGTATCATTGGCAATTATGCTCTCCCATATAGTGGCTTTTTTTTCCCCATTTTGATGCTTGTTTATTTTGCTGTGCAGAAGCTTTTTAGTTTGATGTAGTCCCATGTATTAATTTTGTCCTTTGTTTCTCTTGACTTAGGGGTTGTATCAGTTGAAATTCTGCTGCATATAATGTCTAATTTTTTCCCTACATTTTCTTCTAGTACTTTTATTGATTCACAAGTCACATTTAGGTCATTTATCCATTTTGATTTTATTCTTGTGTATGGTGCAAGGTGGTGGTCTAGTTTCATTTTTTACATGTAGCTGCCCAATTTTCCCAACACCATTTATTGAAGAGGCTGTCTTTACTCCACTGTAGGCTCTTGCCACCTTTGTCAAATATTTATTAGTTGAGCATACTGTCTTGGGTCAATTTTGGGGTTCTTTGTTCTGTTCCATTGATCTCTATGCCTGTTCTTGTGTTAGTACCAGACTTTTTTGTTTGTTTGTTTTGTTTTTTGTTTAATCACAATGGCTTTGCAGTATAACCTGATATCCAGTATTGGGATCCATCCTACTTTGTCCTTCTTTTTCAAGATTGCTGTAGCTATTCGGGGTCTCTTTTGGTTCCATATAAACTTTTGAAGTATTTCTTCTAATTCAGTGAAATATGTCCCTGGTATTTTAATGGGGATTGCATTGAATCTATAGATTGCTTTGGGTAATATGGACATTTTAATGATGTTAATTCTTCCAATTGTTGAACAAAGTATACATTTCTACTTTTTTATATCTTCCTTTATTTCTTTTTTCAATGTCCTGTAGTTTTCTGCAAACAGGTCCTTCACTTCTGTGTTTAAGTTTATTCGTAGGTATCTTAATTTTTTTTGCTGCAATGGTAAACGGGATTGTATTTTTAGTTTCTGCTGCTGTGAGTTCATTCTTGGTGTATAAGAGTGGTATTGAATTCTTGGTGCTAATTTTGTATCCTGCTACTTTGCCAAATTTGTTTATTAAATCTACTAGATTGTTGATGGAGTCCTTACAGTTTTCTATGTACAATATCATATCATCTGCAAATAATGACAGTTTCACTTCCTCCTTTCCAATTTGGATCCCTTTTATTTTTCCTTCAAGTCTAATTGCTGTGGCTAAAACTTTCAGTACTATGTTAAATAAGAGTGGCAAAAGTGGGCATTCCCTGTCTTGTTCTCGTTCTTATGGGAAATTATTTTAGTTTTAGCCCATTGAGTATGATGTTGGCTGTAGGTCTTTCATATATGACCTTTATTATTTCTAGATATGTTTCCTCTGTACCCACATTACTGAGCATTTTTATCAGAAATGGGTGCTGGATTTTGTCAAATGAGTTTTCGGTGTCAATTGATATGATCACATGGTTTTTACCTTCCATTATGTTTATATGGTGCATCACGATTATTGATTTGCGAATATTGTACCATCCTTGCATCCCTGGGATGAATCCCACTTGGTCATGGTTAATAATTGTTTTAAATATATTGCTGGTTCTGATTTGCTAATATATATATATATATATATATATATATATATATATATATATATATATATATTTTCACCCGAGGACATTTTTGCATGTATCTTCAACAGAGCAGGAGGGAGAGAGGGAGGAGGAGAGAGAGAGAAACATCGATGTGAAAGAGACACATTGACTGGTTGCCAACCGCATGACCCCAACCGGAGCTGGGGACAAACTGCAACCAAGGTGCGTGCCCTTATTGGGAACCAAACCCGGGGCTCTCTGGTCTGCGGGCCAACGCTATAACTGCTGAACCAAACTGGCCAGGGCTGATTTCCTAATATTTTGTTAAGGTTTCGGCATCTATTTTCATCAGGGATATTGGCCTGTAGTTTTCTTTCTTTGTAGTGTCTTTATCTGGCTGTGGAATTAGAATTATGCTGGCCTCCTAAAACGAGTTGGGAAGTCTTCCTTCTTCTTGAATATTTTTGAAATAGTTTGATGAGAACGGATGTTAGTTCTTCTTTGAATGTTCCGTAAAATTCCCTTGTGAAGCCATCTGGTCCCAGGCTTTTGTTTGCTGGAAGATTATTGATTACATCTTCAATTTCCTTGGTTGTTATTGGTCTGTTCAAGTTTCCTATCTCTTCTAGGTTCAGTTTTGGAAGACTATGTGTTTCTAGAAATGTGTCCATTTCCCTTAGATTGTCCATTTTGTTGCTGTATAATTGTTCATAGTACTGATAAAGATCCCTTGTATTTCTGTGTTGTCAGTTTTTACTTCTCCTTTTTTGTTTCTGATTTTCTTTATTTGGGTCCTCTCTATTTGTTTCTTGGTGATTCTAGCTAAGGGGCCTTCAATCTTTAATTTTGCAAAGATCCAGCTCTTTGTTTCATTACTTATTTTTATTTTTATTTTTAGTCTCTATGTTGTTTATTCCTGCTCTAACTTTTGCTATTTCTTTCCTTCTACTTATGCTGGGTTTTTCTTTGTCTTTGCTTTCCAGTTTTTAAAGTTGTGAGGTTAGATAGTCAATTAGAACATTTTCTTGTTTCTTGAGGTAGGGCTTTAGTGATTATATGAATTTCACTCTCAGGACTGCTCTCACTGTGTGCATAGATTTTGTGAGGTTTTGTGTTCATTTTCATTGGCTTCCAGAAAATCAATTTTCCTTGATTTCCTTGGTAAATCTTTCATTGTTTAAGAACATGTTATTTAACCTCCATGTGTTTAAATTGCTTTGAGTGTTTTGTTGTGATTGATTTCCATTTTCATGCCATTGTGATCTGAGAAGACGCTTGATATGATTTCAATCTTCTTGAACTTGTAGAGACTTAGTTTGTGTCCTAACATGTTGTCTATCTTTGAGAATGTCCCATGTGCACTTGAGAAGAATATGAATTCTGCAGGTTTGAGGTGTAATTCTCTATAGATATGTATCAAATCAATTTGATCTAGTGCATGGTTTGGAGTCTCTGTCTCCTTGTTAATTTTTTGTCTAGAGGATCTATCCACTGATGTCAGAGGGGTTTTAAAGTCCCCTGCTGTGATTGTATTTGTTTTGATTTCTCCCTTGAAGTCCTCCAGAAGTTTTTAAATATATTTTGGTGCTCTTGTGTTGAGTGCATGTATCTTACCAATATTATGTAGTGGCCTTCTTTGTCTCTAGTTATGGCTTTCATTTTGAAGTCTATATTATTGAACATAAGTATAACTATCCCACTTTTTCTTTCCTTTCTGTTCGCTGGGAAGATTTTTTTCCATCCCTTCACTTTCAACCTATGTGAATATTTTGTTGTGAGGTGGTTCTCTTGTAAACAACATATATATGATTCATGCTTTCTTATCCAATCAGCTCCTCTGTGTCTTTTGATCGAAGCATTCAATCCATTCACATTTAAAGTTATTATTGATATGTACTTATTTATTGCCATTTTTTTATTGTGGTTATATTTTTCTTCTTATTTTTTCTACTAATTACAGCAGTCCTTTTAATATTTATTGCAGTGCTGGTTTAGTGCTAATACATTCCCTTAGCCTATTTTTTTCTGGGAACATCTTTATTTCACTTTCTTTTGTGAATGATATCCTTGCTGGATAGAGTAGTCCTGGATTCAGATCATTGTTTTTTATTATCTTGATGGCTTCATGCCATTTCCTTCGGGCCTGTAGTATTTCTGTTGAGAAGTCAGGTGATAGCCTTATGGGGGTTCCTTTGTAAGTAATCTGTTGCTTATCTCTTGCTGCCTTTAGGATTCTCTCTTTGTCTTTTTTTTTTTTTTTCACAACACAGAAAGCTTTATTCATGCACACTGCTCGGAGAGAGGCAGGCTCACTTCAGTATGCTGTCATCTCAGGCTTTTGCCAGTTCTCTCTCAATCCGCTTCAGTTCATCCTGCTTCTTTTTCTCTTCGGCCGCTATTCTCTTTTCCTCCTCCGCCTGAGGTTTCAGGTAACTGTAGCGCTTGGCTCCGTAGGCCACACCGAGGAACAGGGTGGAGTAGCTGCCGAGCTTGATGAGCAGAGAAACCTGCACCGGCGGCACCATCTTGTCCATGACCTCCACACTGGAAACCCTCTCTTTGTCTTTAATTTTGGCATTTTAATTATGATGTGTCTTGATGTGGGCTTCTTGGGGTACTTAATTGGGATTCTCTGTGTTTCTTGAACTTGAATGCCTTGTTCCTCCACCAAGTTAGGGAAATTTACTGTTACTCTTTCTTCTAATATTTTCTTTAACGCTTGCTCATTTTCTTCTTCTTCTGGAACTCCTATGATGCGGATGTTTTTATATTTCATGTTGTCCTACAGTTCTCTTAAGTTGTCTTCCTGATTTTTAATTTTTTTTTTTTCTTTTTGGTTTTCTAATTGGGTGATTTTTTCTAGCCTGTCTTCTAATTTACTGGTCCGGTTCTCATCTTCTTCTACTGTGCTCGTTATTTCTTCCAATATGTTATTTATTTCTGCTATGTCATTCTTCATTTGCAATTGGTTGGTTTTCAATTTTTCTATATCCTTATTCATGCTGTTGAGCATTTTATTCATGCTGTTGACCTTCTTCATCATTATCATCTGAACTCTAACTCTGATAATTTGCTTAATTGCATTTCATTTATCTCTTCTTCAGTAGAGTTCTCTTGTTCTTTCATTTGAGATGTGTTTCTTTGTTTCACCGCTTTGCTGTCATAGTGGGTTTTGGAGCCTGCCAAATTTCCCCTGTGGGTGTTGGTGTTTTGCTGATTGTGGCTCCCTCTACTGGGTTTGGATGAGTACCTAGATCTTTCTGTCTTGTAGCTGCATAGAATTCCATTGTGCATATGCACCACCACTTTTTTATCCACTCGTCTATTGATGGACACTTGGACTGTTTCCAGTTATTAGCAATTATTAATAGTGCTGCTATGAACAAAGGGGTACATATATCTTTCTGATTGGTGTTTCAGGCTTCTTAGGATATATTCCTAGAAGTGGGATCACTGGGTAAAATGGCAGTTCTATTTTTAATTTTTGAGGAAACACCTTATTGATTTTCATAGTGGCTGCACCAGTCTGTATTCCCACCAGCAGTGTACTAGAGTCCCCTTTGCTCCACACCCTCGCCAGCACTTGTTGTTTGATGATTTGTTGATGGCAGACATTCTGGTAGGTCTTAGGTGATACCTCATAGTTGTTTTAATTTATAACACTCTGATGATTATTGACTTTGAGCATATTTTTATATGCCTTATGGCCATTTATATGTCCTGTTTGGAGAGATGTCTATTTAGGTCCTCTGTCCATGTTTTAATTGGATTATTTGTCTCCTTTTGTTGAGTTGTATGGGTACTGTATATATTTTGGAAATTAACCTCTAATCTGATATATCATTGGCAATTATATTCTCCCATTTAGTGGGTTCCCTTTCCATTTTGATGCTTGTTTCTTTTGTTGTGCAGGAAATTTTAGTTTGATGTAGTCCCATGTATTCATTTTTTCCTTTGTTTCTCTTGGCTTAGGAGTTGTATCAGTGAAAATTCTGCTGCACGTTATGTCTGAAATTGTGTTACCCACATTTTATTCTGGGATTTTTATGGATTCACGAGTCACATTTAAATCTTTTATCCATTTTGAGTTTATTCTTGTGTATGGTGTAAGTTGGTGGTCTACTTTCATTATTTTTGCACCTAGTTGTCCAATTTACCCAACAACATTTATTACAGAGGCTGTCTTTACTCCATTGTATACTGTTGCCACCTTTGTCAAATATTAGTTGAGCATAATGTCTTTGGTCAATTTCTGGGTTCTCTGTTCTATTTCATTGATCTATAACTCTGTTCGTGTGACAGTAGCAGGTTATTTTGTTTACAATGCCTTTATAGTGTAACTTGATATCCAGTATTATGAGTCCTACCACTTTGTCCTTTTTCAAGATTGCTGTGGCTATTTGGGGCTTTCTTTGGTTCCTTATAAACTTTTGGAGTATTGGTTCTAGTTCTGTAAAATTTGTCATTGGTATTTTAATGGGATTGCATTGAATTTTAGATTACTTTGGGTAGTATGGACATTTTAATGATGTTAATTCTTCCAATCCATGAACAATGTATTTGCTTCCACTTTTTTATATCTTCCTCTATTTCTTTTTTCAATGTCCTGTATTTTTCTGCAAATAGGTCATTCACTTCTTTGGTTATATTTATTCCTATGTATCTTAATTTTTGGGAGGACAATGGTAAATGTAATTGGTTATTTAGTTTCTATTTCTGTGAATTTATTATTGGTGCATTAGAATGCTGTTGATTTCTTGATGTTAATTTTGTATCCTGCTACTTTGCCAAATTTATTTATTAAATCCAGGAGATTTTTGATGGATTCTTTAGGATTTTCTATGTACAATATTATGTCATCTGCAAATAATGACAGTTTCACTTCCTCCTTTTCAATTTGATTTCCTTTTATATTTTCTTCATGTCTAATAGCTGCTAAGACTTCCAGTGCTATGTTAAATAAGAGTGGCAAGAGTGGGCATTCTGGTCTGGTTCCTGTTCTTAAGGGAAATTCTTGTAGTTTTTGCCCATTGAGTATGATGTTGGCTGTAGGTTTTTCATATATTGCCTTTATTATGGCAAGATATGATCCCTCTATTCCCACATTGCTGAGTATTTTTATAAAAAAATAAGTTTTGGATTTTGTCAAATGTTTTTTTAGCATCTATTGAAATGATCAGATGGTTTTTATCTTTCATTTGTTTATATGGTGTATCATGTTCATTGATTTGTGGATATTGTACCATCCTTGCATCCTTGAGATGAATCCCACTGGTTATGATGAGTACTTTTTTTGATGTATTGCTGGATCAGATTTGCTAGTATTTTATTAAGGATTTTGACGTCTTTGTTCATCAGGGATATTAGTCTGTAATTTTCTTTCTTTGTAGTCTTTATCTGGTTTTGGATTTGAATTATGTTGGCCTCATATAATGAGTTTGGAAGTCTTCTGTCTTCCTTGATTTATTGGAGTAGTTTGAGGAGAATGGGTGTTAGATCTTCTTTGAATGTTCGGTAAAACTCCCCAAGAAGCCATCCGGGCCTGGGCTCTTGTTTGCAGGGAGTTTCTTTCTTTTTTTTTTTTTTTTTTCCATTTCTTTTCCTATATTGATTTTAGGGAGAGAAGAAGGGAGAGGGAGAGAGAGATAGAAATGTCGATGAGGGAGAACATCGATTGGCTGCCTTCTGCATGCCCCCCACTGGGTATAGGGCCCACAACCTGGGCATGTGTCCTGACCAGGAATCGAACCAGCAACCTCTTGGTGCATGGGCCGATGCTCAGCCACTGAGCCACACTGGCCAGACTGCAGGGGGTTTCTTGATTACATCTTCAATTTCCTTAGTTGTTGTTGGTCTATTCAAGTTTTTTTATCTCTTCCCGGTTCAGTTTTGGGAGACTGGCTGTTTCTTGATATTTGTCCATTTCACCTAGATTGTCCAATTTGTTGGCATATAATTGTTCATAGTTTTTGTATTTCTGTGCTGCCAGTTGTTACTTCTTTTTCGTTTCTAATTTCGTTTATTTGGGCTTCTCTTTTTGTTTCTTGGTGAGTCTGGTGAAGGGTTCATCAATCTTGTTTATCTTTTCAAAGAGCCAGCTCTTTGTTTCATTGATCTTTTGAATTGTTTTTTAGTTTTTATATCGTTTATTTCTGCTCTGACCTTCACTATTTCCTTCTTTCTACTTTCTCTGGGTTTTTCTTTCTGTTACTTTCTAGTTCTTTGAGTTGTAGGGTTAGAAAGTCAATTAGGAATTTTTCTTGTTTCTTGAGGTAGGCCTGTAGTGCTATGAACTTCCCTTTCAGGACTGCTTTCACTGAGTCTCATAGATTTTGTGTTGTTGTGGGTTCATTTTCATTGGTTTCCAGGATGATTTTAACTTCTTCCTGGATCTCTTTGGTAACCCATTCGTTGTTTTATAACATTATATTTAGCCTCCATGTGTTTGAATGTTATTGCGTGTTTTTGTTGTAATTTCATTTATAGTTTTATGCCATTTTGATCTGAGATTGCGATCTTCTTGAATTTGTGGAGACTTACTTTGTGTCCTAACATGTGGTCTATCTTCGACAATGTCCCGTGTGCTCTTGAGAAGAATGTATATTCTGCAGCTTTGGAGTGAAATGTTCTGTAAATATCAATTAAGGCCAGCTGATCTAGTTGGCCATTTAAGGACTGAGTGTCCCTGTCAATTTTTGTCTAGAAAATCTATCCAGTGGTGTCAGTGGGGTGTTTAAAGTCACCGACTGATTGTATTGCTATTGATCTCTCCCTTTACGTCCTCCAGAAGGTGTTTAACATAATTTGGTGATTCTGTGTTTTTTGCATATATGTTTACCAGGGTTTTATTCTCTTGTTGGATTGTTCCCCTTAATATTATGTAGGAATCTTCTTTGTCTCTCATTATGGCCCTCGTTTGTTTTTGTTTATTTTTATCCTCACTCGAGAACATTTTTTTTTCCATTTATCTTTAGACAGATCAGGAGGGAGGGAGAGAGGGAAAGAGGGAGAGACAGAGAGAGACAAAAAAAACATCGACTTGAGAGAGACACATTGAGTGGTTGCCTCCCGCACGATCCCATCCAGGGCCAGGGATGTACTGCAACTTAGGTACATGCCCTTGTCCGGAATCAAACCCGGGTCTCATTGATATGCGGGCTTACACTCTAACCGCTGAGCCAAACTGGGCAGGGCTATGGCCCTCTTTTTATAGTCTATCTTATCAGATATGACTATTGCTACCCCACCTTTTTTTTTTTATTCCACTTGCTTGGAAAGTTTTTTTTCATCCCTTCACTTTTATCCTGTGTGAGTCTTTTGTTGTGAGGTGGGTCTCCTGTAGACAGCATTTGTATTGGTCATGTTTTGTTATCCAATCAGCTACCATATGTATTTTGATTGGAGCTTTTAAGCCATTTATATTTTAGGTTATTATTGATAGACACTTATTAGTTTCCATTTTTATTTTATGCTTGTGTTCCTCTCTCTCTCTCTCTCTCTCTTTCTCTCTCTCTCTCTCTCTCTCTCTCTTTCTTCTCCTTTTTACAACAATCCCTTTAGCATTTCTTGAAGTGCTGGTTTGGTGGTAAATTCCTTTAACTTTTTGTTTTCTGTGAAGCTCTTTATTTCACCTTCAATTTTGAATGATAGCCTTGCTGAACTGAGTAGTTTTGGATTCAGACTTTGTCTTGCATTACTTTGTACACTTTATGCCACTCCCTTCTGGCCTGCAGTGTTTCTATTGAGAAATCAGCTGACAGTTTAATGGGAGCTCCCATGTAGGTAATTTTCTGTCTCACTCATGCTTCTTTTAAAATTCGTTGTCTTTAATGTTTGCTGATTTAATTATGATGTGTCTAGCTGTGCGTCTTTTTGCTTGGGACTCTCTGTGTTTCCTGGACTCATGTGACTTTTTCATTCACCAAATTAGGGAAGTTTTCTTTCATTATTTCTTCAAACAGGTTCACTATTCCTCTCTCTGATTCTTCTCCTTCTGGTACCCCTATGATGCAAATGTTGTTATGCTTTGGGTTGGCCTAAATCTTCCTTAAACTCTCCTGCTGTTTTTCAGTTTTTTCCCCCATTTGCTGCTGTATTTGGGCATTTTTTTCTACCTTGTCTTCTAACTCACTGATTCGGTCTTCATTTTCTTCTAGTCTACTATTGAATCCTTTTAAGGTATTTTTCATATCGATTATGTTGTTCTTTATTTCCTCTTGATTTTTATCCATAACTTCTACCTTTTTTTTTAAGCTGATGTCATTCCCCTTGAGCTCTTTATAATTCTCATTAAGTTACTTGTAATTCTCACTAAATTGTTTGAGCATCCTTAAAATCAATGCTTTGTATTCTTTATCTGACAAATTGCTTTCTTTTATTTAATGTAGTTCTTTTTCTGGGGATTGCTCCTTTTCTTTCATTTGGGTGTTATTTCTTTGTCTCCTCATTTTAGTCAACTGGTAGTTCTAGAGCCAGTGAGTGATATTGGGATGTGTAGGCAGGTTGGTGTGTATCAAATAAGGCTGCTGTTCCTCCCAGACTGTTCTGGTGCCTGGCACTTCTTGCCTGCTGTGGGTCCTGGAGGACTGACTACTGGTGGCTTGTATTAGTCTGTCCTAGTAGGCACTGCTGCTGGATCATGTGGGCCCCACTGAAGCTGCACTCCCTGCCAGTGCCATAGGCAGTATATTGCACAGGCCCCACTGGAGCCAAGCTCCCTGCTGGTGCTGTAGGCAGCTGAATTGCAGGGCCCCACTGGAGCCAAGCTCGCCATTGGTGCTGTAGACAGCTGTTTTGCATGACCCCACTGAAGCCGTGTTCCCTGCAGGTGCTGCAGTCTGCTGTAACATGCTGGCCCCACTGCAACCCCAGATCCTGACACTGGTGGCTGAGGAGTGCTGCTACCTGGTGGGACTCAGCTCTTGCTCAGCCTCTGCTGATGGTTTTGGGGATGGGTCTCAACTGCCGATCTGTGCTGCTGCTGCCTTGGTATGGATGTCTGCTCCTGAGCCTCTTTTGCTGGGGGTGTGTCTAGGCTTTGATCTGTCTGCAGCTGTGGGGGATGGTGCTGGGCTCCCATCGGCTTGTGATTCTGCACCAGGCACCTTGACAGTGCCCCTACTCTGCACTGGCCTATGTTGACACAGTGAGTTTCACTGGTCCTATGGTGCGAGGTGCACTGTTGGGCTCAGGTTGCTGGGCTTTAGCCACCTCCACTGCCTCCTCCCAGAAAAGACTAGAGATCTTCCAAAATGGCAGGGCCTCCCAGCTATCCAGGGAGAAGCAAGCGCCCTAGAAGCCACTTATCATGGTAGCTGGTTGCTCTCCATCCACAGCACAGGAATCTTTTGCTCCAAGTTTCTGCACTGCTCAAGGTTGCTCGTCCACCGTCAAATCCACTCACACTCTCTCACGCTCGTTCACACTCTCACACACTCACCCTCTGTCCAGTCTTGCCCGCCACCATCTTCTCCACCTTTTCTGTTTCGATGTCAGATGTTATTCTTCATTTCTTCCTGATTCTTTTTTGTTTTCTATTTTGTACTTCTTGTGTCATTACTATTAAGTTTCTTGAAGTTCTCACTAATTTCCTTGAGCATCATTATAATAATTACTTTGAACTCTATATCTGATAAATTCTTGCCTCCCTTTTGTTTAGCTCTTTTTCTGGAGTTTACCCCTTTTTTTTTTCATTTGGGGGTTATTTCTTTCTCTCACCATTATTGCTGACTCTTTTCATTATTTTCTACATATTAGATCAAACTGTTATGCCTCCCAGTCTTCGTGGGGTGGCCTTATTTAGTCAGTGTTTTATGGGACCCAGTGGTGCAGTCTCTTAGATCTTCTGAGTTGTTTGCTTTAGAAATGGCCCTTGTGTGATTTATTTGTGCTCTTCTGTTATACTTGGGTCTCGAAAGTGTTGTCCCATTTGTAGCTTAGATCTCTTCTAAGCCTGGTTGATTGTGAGGCTTACCCCCGACCATGCCATGTGAGATGTTGTGCAGGTGGTGTCAGAACAAAACTAAACACAACAAAACATAAAAATGACCCTAAACTATAACAAAATCAACCAGAAAAGAAGAGAGAATTAGGAAAGAGAAAATAACAAGAATAATAGAAGAAAAAATACTAGGAGAGAAGGGGAAAGAATAGGTACTATGAAAGGACAGAGGAGAAAGAAATAAAATAAGAACAGAGAACAGGAGAATTAAAATGGTATAAAAGAAAAGAGGAAGAAAAAATTATGAAAAGGAAAATAGAGAAAAAATTAAAAAGGCAGAAAATTAGAAAAGGAAATAAGAAGCTTAAGCAGGAGAAAGAAGAAAAACTAGAGTTATAATAGGAAATAAAAGAGAGACGAAAATAATATCAAATCAATAAAAAAGAAAGATAAAGAAGATGATGCCAAAAAAAAAAGAAAATGAAGTCACATCTGTTTCAAAAAAAGAAAGAAAAACAAAAAGAAAAAAAACAGTGAAGTGGCATTGGTCTCAGCAAAGTTTTAGTGCCTCCTGGGAGCTCTCATTGGATCCTACTCTACTTAGGTCCTAGCCACAGTCAGAAACTGTCTTCCTTTGGCTCTTATCAACCTTTTTGGAGCATCAAGTTATCCACAGTTTGTGTCTGTCTCCACAGAACTTGGCTGCATGAGGGAGGGGTTCAGGGGTGGGTCAGCAAACTTTCCCAGGTTCCCTGGGGTCTGCCTCAAACATTTTCACCTGCTGTTCAGCTGTCAATCACCCCCAAAGATATTTTTATTTATTTTAAAGAGAGGAGAAGGGAGAGAGAGAGAGAGAAACATTGATAGGAGAGAGAAATGTCAATCGGTTGCCTCCCATATGTGCCCCAACTGGGAATTAACCCCACAACCTGGGTATGTGCCCTGACTGGGAATTGAACCCACAACGTTTTGGTGTATAGGACGATGTTCCAACCCACTGAGTCACACCAGCCAGGGCTGCTCATAGAAATTTTTAAAATTATTATTTATATGCTTATTTTTAAGGAGTATAATGATGAGGCAGCCAATAGTGTTGTTTTTTTGGTTTGTTTATTTGTGTGTTTTTTGTTTTTGTTTTTGTAGATTATTTCTTTAGAATAGTTTTAGGTTCACAGGAAAATTGACTGAAAGTTACAGAGATTTCACATATATCTCTCCCCCTAGACATAGTCTCCCCCATTAGCAACCTCTCCAACCACTCTCAAATGTAACAGAGTGGTATATTTGTTAAAACTGACGAACCTACATTGACACATCATAATCATGCAAAGTCCATAGTTTAGACCAGCAACGTTCAACCTTTTTCATTCATGGCACACATAAACTAATTACTAAAATTCTGTGGCACACCAAAAAAGTATGTTACATTTTTTGCCAATCTTACAAAAAGTACGTACAATGTTGATTCATTCACACTGGACAGCTATTGTTATGTTGGCTGTTATCATTTTTCTTATTTGACAATTTTAAGAAAAAGGGGTCAGTTCTCCTGACTAAGTAGTCATGTATCGCATGTTTTAAAATTTCTTGTGGCACAACAGTTGAAAATCACTGGTTTAGATTATGTTTCACTCTTGGTTTTGTACATTTTATGAGCATGGACAAATATATATTGTATGTTTTTATAATCAACCTTTTTTTCTTAAATGTTGCTTTCTCACATAAATTGTCACTAATCACCCTCAAAATTAGGGTACTTAATTTTTCTGGATTAAAGTTAAAGGGCTTTCTTTACAGGAGGACTTCTCAGAGCCTTTGACGTATTAACATGTATTATGAATTTCAAGAGAGACATGCAATACCCTGTTCTCTTCCTTCAGCTCACTTATCACAATGTTTATTTGTCTAATGACTATCTCCCTACTACAGTCTGTGAGATATCAGAGCAGAAACCATGTCTATTCACCAGTGCTGTACCTCCAATGCTTAATGCAGTGCCTGGTACATGATATGGGTTCAGTAAACATTTGCTGAATGAGTGAATAAATTAATATGATTTTTAGTGCTGCTGACCTGCTGTTTTAGTGGGGCTGCTGAATGATTTAATATTTTTGATATAATCTCTTCTTACTCAAGATTTTCTCCTCTTATTTAAGCCAGATCACTTTTGAAGGGAAAGCTAGAATTAGATTCAGCACTGATTGGTAGCAATTGAGGGTTAGTGATAGCAATACCTGGCTTTTATATTTTAAAATGAATAATATTTTAAAATTATTTAATATTTTATTTACTATTTTAAACATTTTATATAAGTTCTTTAATATTTAAAACAAATTTGTAATTAAAATAATTCTTTAAATTTTTTTACATTTTATGAGCACGGACAAATATATATGTTTTTATAATTATTGTATCACTAATTCATCCTTCTCCATCCCTTATTACCTCCAACCCCTGGCAACCACTGATAGTTTTAGGGTTTCAATAGTTTTGTATTTTCCAGAAAGTCTTAATACAGCAGTTCCCAACCTGTGGGTCGCGACCCTTTTGGGGGTCAAACGACCCTTTCACAGGGGTCGCCTAAGACATAACAGTAGCAAAATTACAGCTATAAAGAAGCAACGAAAATAATTTTATGGTTGGGGGTCACCACAACATGAGGAACTGTATTAAAGGGTCGCGGCATTAAGAAGGTTGAGAACCACTGTATCTTAAATATGCTTTTAACATTCCCCCATGTCTTTTCATGGCTTGATAGCTTATTCCTTCTTAGTGCTGAATAATTTCCCATTGTCTCGTTGTACCAAATTCACTTATTTATTTACCTACTAAAGGAAAAAGGTTATTTCTAAGTTTGGGAAATTATTGAAAAAGCTATGACTATTCAAGTGCAAGATTTTAAGTGAATATAAGTTTTCCAGTTTATTTGGGTATAAAGCAAATAATATGATTGCTGGATCACATGATACAATTATATTGAGTTTTGTAAGAAAATTACAAACTGTTTTCTAAAGTGGCCATGTCATTTTGAATTCTCACCAGCAATGAGTAAGAGACTTCCTGTTGGTCCACATACTCACCAGCATTTGGTGTTGTCAATATTCCGGATTTTTGCCATTCTAATAAGTGTGTTGTGGTATCCTTTTGTTGTTTTAATTTGCATTTCCCTGCTGATATATGATGTGAAGCATATTTTCATATGATTTATTTGCCATCTGTATACTTCCTATGGTGTGGTGTCTTTTAATGTTTTGGTCCATTTTTTAAAAATATGTTTTTATTGATTTTTTTTAGAGAGAGAAAGGAAGGGAGAGAGAGATAGAAACAAAGATGTGAGAGAGATACATCTATCGGCTGCCTCCCGCACTCCCCCTACTGGGGATCCAGCCTGCAACCCAGGCATGTGCCCTGACCAGGAATTGAACTGGGACCTCTCAGTCCGTGGGACAATGCCAATCCACTGAGCCACACCAGCTGGGCCTGGCATGAATCCTTAAAAGAGAGAGGTTGAGAACATTTTGAGACAGAAAAGCACACAGAGAAAAAGACAATGTGAAGAGGGTCACGGAGATTAGAACACCAAAGAATGCTGGCCAGCCACCAGAAATAGGAAGAGGTAAGGAAGGATTCTCCCCCAGAGCCTCATGAGAGAGTACAGTACTACAGGCACCTTCGTTTTAGAGATTGGGCCTACAGAAATATGAGAGAATAAATTTAAGTTATTTTAGAACACTAAATGTAAGGGTAATTTGTCATGATAGCATCAGGAAATTAATATACCTAGGTATAAAATGATGAACAATATTTCTGACTTCATGAAGTTTAGACTCAAAATAGATAAAATTAGTGGCACTAGAATAAGTCAGGCTAAAATACTTGTTCATAGCATGAAAACTTTTCAAGAGATAATTGCTAAGGGATGTTGTTTTGCCACATCTTATGGGTTTATATGTAAGCCATTGCTAATTGTATATTCCTGAACGTCTGGGTTGAGAAATTGTGTAAAGAATGTTTGACAACAGGCTTGTTACTTCCTGCAACTTCATTGT
Organism: Tadarida brasiliensis; assembly: GCA_030848825.1. Lineage (NCBI taxonomy): Eukaryota > Metazoa > Chordata > Mammalia > Chiroptera > Molossidae > Tadarida > Tadarida brasiliensis. The sequence continues at coordinate 48,023,742 of CM061280.1, read as the reverse complement.
TGATCAAACCTACAAAAAGTTTTCCTTGCAGCAGTTAACACAGACTATATGGCCTGTAATTCATTCATATTTCATATGTAATGAGTAACCATCAAGTGAAACAAATTAAGTGCTTGATAAACATGAACAATTATATTTTTGAAGCAGTTGTATTTACACTAAAAGGAAAGGGCAGTTTTATGAATGTGTAATCAAGAATGTGAAATTGGAAAAACAACAGAATTAAGCAGTTAATTTGGTGGTGGTAACACATTCACACATTACTAAGCCTCCCCACCCCCTCCATGTGGTGCATGTACTGCCCTGATAATGTTGCTCTTGGCAAAACATCACACAAAAATGAGTCTAGAGATCGCTCTTCTTTTGCTGTCATCCTTTATTTCTCCTCTGAGGAATTACTGTCTATAAAATAAAGATCTGCACCAGTACAGATAACATACTCCCATTTCTTACCCCACCTGCTTAAAATATATGAGAGAACATGTTTCCAAAATTTTCCTTACAAAATGACATACAAGTATAGCATATAGCTTGTGGTCATTACTAGACTCATGAGCTTTTCAGAATTGATAGGCAATATGTTCACATAATTTATGGCATTAGGCATTGCCCAAAAATAATGGGGTTTAGATCCTGCAAAACAATACTATAAACAAGTCTGTGCTTGAAAAAAAATGAGAGAAGCAGGTGAATTTTGTCTTCATTGTCAATACACAAATAACTATTAATCACTGGCTATTTGGTCAGTGCTGTTCAAGGGACTATGGATACAGTAGTGAATACAAGAGACAATTCTTAACTTCATAGAATCTTACATTCTAGTGAATTGAAATAGACAATAAAAAAGAACTTATATGCATAACTAATGGACACAGACAATAGTGTGTGGGAAGGCAGGAGTGGGATGAATGCAGGGAGGAGGGGATCAATTGGGGAAAAAAGGGGAGAACATCTGTAATACTTTCAACAACTAAAATAAATAAAATAAATAAAACGGGAAAAGGAATGAGGAGTATCAGAGGGGTAAGCGATCTGCGATTTTAAATAAAGTGGTTGAGTAGGCTTCATGGGGAATGAGACTTTGAGAAAAAAACAACTGAAAAATATGATGGAGCAAACCACATAGATATTGGCAGAAATAACACACCAGACAGAGGGAACAGGAAGTGCAAAGTCCTTCAGATAGAGGCATGTCTGATAGATTTGAAGAACAGAAAAGGGGTCAGTATTGCTGGAGGCAAATGAATGATAGGGTAATAGTAGGAGATAAAGTTAGAGAATCAACAGGATATTTATTTGGTAATAGGGAACAGCCAGATAGGGTAGGGTCTTATAAGGGCAATTGAAAGGGCTCTAGATTTTACTCTGAGTGACACAAAAAGTCTTTGGAGAAACTGAGCAGAAAAGTGATATGATTTAACTTATATTTTAAAATAATCACTCTGGTCCTGGCCAGTGTGGATTGTTTAGCTGGGCATAATCCTGTGCACTGAAAGGTTGCCAATTTGATTCCCGGTCAGGGCACATGCCCAGGTTGGGGGTTCAATCCCTGGTAGGGGGCTTTGCAGGGGACAGCCAATCAATGTCTTACTTTCACATTGATGTTTCTCTCTTTCACTCTCTGTCTTTCCCTCCCTCTCTCTCTAAAAATCAGTAAAAATTCTTTTAAAAAATAAAATGATCACTCTGACAGCTAGATGTGGTGAGTAAACAGAAATAAGGATAGAAGAAGAAAGGTCTCTTGTAAAGCTATGATTAATCCAAATGAAGACTGGTGGTAGCCTGAACAAGAGTGTCTTTAGTGACCATTGTGAATCTGAGGTGAGCAGAGGTGTACGGGACTATAGTGAGGTGAGCGCAGGTATGTCAAGTGAGGTTCTATTGGGGCTAGTGTGACCATGTATCCTAGTTATCCCTTTTAAGATTTGTTCTAGGTGTAATTATAAAGTACCCTATTTCACTCTCAAAAGTGCCTTGATTGCATGATAAATTATATAGTACTACTTGTCAAAGCTGAAGAAATGTGGAAATAAATTAGGCTGAAATCTAAGACTTGGCCTAACATTTGTTTGCATGGTGAGCTGGAGATGACCCATCTTATTTGCCCCAATATCAAGCATATATTACTTGTAACAAGTTTTTTTTATCATAATAAATAATATATATTCATTTTCTAAATTATTAAAATTCATAAAATAAACTGCTATAATCTTATTCTCAGCATAAATCACTGATACATATATTATACATATGAACTGGATTTACCTGGATATTACTTCTTTTAAAACATACCATGTCCTAGTCAGTGAGATATCCATATAAATCCTATCATTCTACAATAGCAGCTAAAGTTTATTGAATGGTTACTTTTAACAGGGAATATTCTATGCATTATACATATATATTATTAGTTCATATAATCCTTATAACCACTTTATTCAGCAGGTATTATCATTACCCTATTTTACTAATGAGAGAACTGAAACACTAAGTGATTTATTAAACTTGCCAAAGATCACCCATATTTTAAATAGTGGAGTTAAGATTCAAACCCATGTAGTTATAATATAGGCCCTATGTAATTTTATTTTTCTTTTATTAATTACTTTATTTTTGTTACAGATGTTTCTCATTTTTCCTTCTAGACACCCTCCTCCCTATCCCGCCCCCGCCCCAAGCATTGTTGTCTATGTCCATTGATTATGCATACATGCATATAAGTTCTTTGGTTTATTTCAGGCCCTATGTTCTTAACAGCTATGCTATACTGGCTCTCTAGTATCACAATCTAGACGAAACAACCAGACCCGTCCAGTAGTTTGGTGTGCATTCGCCCTACTTCCATGCCTTTCTCTATGGTCACACAAATAATCATATTTTTAACCTCTTTAAAAGATGCTGACATTTTAGTTGACTTGTTTAAAAAAGCAAACAACCCTTTCTCCAGTGGTAACCATCCCTATTCTCATGCCTTTCTCTGTAATATCACAAACATACACTAAAAAATGCTAAGTTTTAGGTTCTCTATTCTTTATTTAAATAAGTAATCCTCTTATATTCATTGTTCTTCAACATTTTTTCTACAGAACAATATGTTATGGAGACCTCTGTAGGCCAATAGACATACAGTTTTCTCTTTAAAATCTAGAATGACTACATCATAATTCAGTCATCTATTCCTTTACAAAAGATAAATATTTCTTGTTCATTTTAATTAAAATGATGATGCACTATGCATCTTACATACATTTTACTTAGATAGATTTCTAATAAAAATGTTTCTTTTATTATTAACATACAAAAAATTAACTTACCAAAAATATGATAGCAATCCACACTCACAGCAGCCTGCTTGATATTCCTCATTTCCTCATAACTTGTTAAAACTAGGTATCTTTAATATTAATTATTTTTCAATTTCAAGGGTGAAAGTGGTACTATAATATGTAATTTGCAATTATCTTAAGTTCAGGTGTTTGTGGACTGGCTACAATATCTCTAATACTTATTGTCTGGTTGATTGTCAAATTACTTTTGCACATGCCAGTCTGTAAATCCTGAATTCATATACCTTCACTAATTTGTCAATTATTAGTAGATAAGAGGGAGGAGGGTTTATTTAGGAGAAAGTGAAACTATGTATAAGGCTATATCTGTAACCCAGGACAAAGGTGTTTGGACAAAGAAAGTGTGGATGAAGAAGAGGTAACATAAATATAGAAGGATCCAAGAGATAGAATGTATAAAAGTTATTGAGGAGCTGTTGATCTTGTTATGGGATATACCATGGAAAATTATGGCAACCCAAATGAGAGAATTAGAGTGGCCCAAGGAAATTTGACTGGGCTGTCTCCATAACTTACAAGATATTGTATGCCATTGTTGTATTCAGATGGTAAACATCTCTAAATGTCCCTTCATTGGAGTAATTAAGAGGTAAGCAACTATATTGCAATCTTATAACTTAAGATTTTAAAATATTATCTTGCTAAAAATTATAAAAAGGTACAATTCAAAATAATTAAAATTATTATTCTACATAAGTATTATTGTTATTTGAATAGCACTTACATTGTGGCTGAGGAAGACACAAGAATCTTCAGAACTTTAAATACAATGAATGAAAAAAAAAAAAAAAAGAAAGAAAACCCAAATATATCTAATGAAAACTTTGCCTAAAATTCAGTCCAGTATATGACATGTTCTCAATGATTTCTCATAATTACAGATCTGTTACACTTTGCTTTATCTTTCCGTAAATCATTTGTGTATCATTTTTAAAAACCTGATTTTCTACAAAAAGTTTCTTGATTAATATAAAATGTTAAAATTGTCGGTGTCTCTGTACTGAGCTGAAAACTTCTGGTTTGGGCTTTTCTCACAGATATGTCTAAGTTGACCTCAACTCCTAGCAGGTAAACTACCAGAGAGAGAAATAAGTGTTAGCTCAAAAGAATACCCTGTTGTGTGATTTTAAAATTTTATTTTTGAATTTACATCCAGTAAAATTCACTTTCTGCTGTACAGTTCTACAAGTTTTGACACCTACATAGAGTCATATAAACATCTCCATGATCAGAATTCAAAACAGATCCTTATCCCAAAACACTCCCTTGTGCAACACTTTTGTAGTAAAAACTTACCCTTATCTCAAATCCTAGTAACAATCTTCATCCCTATAGTTTTATCTTTTCCAGAATGACATGGAAATGGAATCATATAATATGTAAACTATTCAGTCTGGCTTCTATAGCTTAAGAAAATGTATTTTAGATTCATCCATGTTGTGTGTCAATAATTTGATCATTTTCATTACCAAGTAGTATTCCATTGTACAGTTGTGTCACATTTTATCAATCCCCCACTTGAGAAACACTTGGGTTGTTTCCAGTCTGGGGGTATTATGAATAACTTTGCAATAAATAATCACGCACAGGTTTTGGTATAAATATAAGTTGTCATTTCTCTAGGGGAAATACCAGGTGTCAGATTCTTGGGTTATATGTTAAATGCACATTTAACAAATTGCCAATATATTCTCTAGACTGGCTGTGCTACAATTTGTATTACTACCAAAGCAATATAAGAGAGTTCCAGTAGTATTGGGTCCTTGCCAATACTTACAATGTCAGTTTCATTTGCTTATTTTTAATAAGGTCACATCTAGAATATAAGGCTTTAAGATATAATATACCCCCCAGCTGGTGTAGCTCAGTGAATTGAGCACCGTCTCATGCACCAAAAGGTCACCAGTTCCATTCCTGGTCAGGGCACATGCTCCGGTTGCAGGCTTGACCCCAGTAAGGGGTGTGCAGGGGACAGCAATCATTGTTTCTCTCTCATCTATGTTTCTATCTCTGTCTCCCTCTCTCTTCCTTTGTCTCTAAAAAAGATCAATAAAACATTATTTTAAAAAATGTTATATCCCAAACATCTCTCTCAGCCTTCTGATAATATCTGTTAGCACAGTAGAAATATGTTCTTAATGTATGATATAACCTTGACTGCTAAAACCAAATCCAATAATTTGCTCCAGAAAATCCTTTTCAAGATAAAACATTTGCAAACAAAAGCATAACAAATTAGTTGGAAATGGTGGGATCAATACACTAGTAAATGGCAGAATGAGTGCAGTCGTCTAATTGCCCCTTTCTTCACTTCACTATCCATTAAAATCATGAGCAACATAACACTCTCTGCTGTAATTTTTAGTATTTATATTTCTAGTACTTTTACCGAAAACATCCTTCAGACAATAAAACAAAATAAAAGTTTTTAATATTTTAAAAATAAAGAAGCAGAATTGTAATTATTTTCAAAAGACATAATTATCTACCTGAAAACCCAATAGATTCAAATGTAAATCTATTAGAGAAAACAAGTGTTCTGGATGGTAAACAGTTTGGAAAAATAATTACAAAATTATTAGCTTTCCTATATTTTGACAGTAACCACATGAAAAATATTATGGAACAAAATGATAACCTACAATAATAGCAAAAGTTAATAAAATAAAACAACAAAATCATATAGCATCTACATAAAATGCTAAAACAATATTTTGGAACTTACATAATATTAGAAAAATGAAAGGCATTATTTATTCTTGGATGGAGTTGCTCAAGTAGTAAATTTCATATACCTATATATTTTCTATTAAAATCTCTATGGAATATAATTTGGAATTTAACAAAGTGGATCTCAAATTGATACTCTTTTATAATATTTTATAACTTATAGTATCTACTAGAAAAATACTCCTTTTTATTGCTATACTTGGAAGAATATACCTATTTGTTCTTTTTTATTTATTTATTTGTTCTTTTTATTGATTTTAGAGAGAGGAAGGGAGGGGGAGAGAGAGATGGAAACATCGATGAAAGAGAACATTGATTGGCCATCTCCTGCATGCTCCCCACTGGGGATTTTGCATGAGCCCTGACCAGAAATCAAACCGGTGACCTCTTGGTGCATGGGTCAATGCTCAACCACTGAGCTACACCAGCCAGGCTGTTCTTTTTTTTTTTGAAGAAAGCTAATAAGGAGTGTAGAATATGATTTGTTCTACCAGATAACAAGTTTTTATCTTGTGACATTATTTGAAAACAAAAATAGTACTGGAAAAATAGTATTGGGTTGAGAACAGAGAGATCAGCAGAACAGAATAAGGTCTTTAAATAAACCTAAGGATATATGGGACTTTTTACATGTCAAATGTGACATTTCAAATCAACAAAAAATAAATTTATTTAATAACTGGTATTGAGGGGCGAAAGCAGTCATGTAGTAACAAACAAACAAAAACATGCTTCTATTATAACAATTAAAACAACCGGTAAGTGGTTTGAAGTTTTAAATATTAGACAAATCATAAAAATACTAGTCACATTTTAGGTTACCATTTTTATAGACTTCATTTGAGAGACTAATTTCTGAATATAAAAACTATTAAAATAAAAAACACAGACCAGAAATAACTGATAAATTAGACTACATAGCAATGTTAAAAATATGTAGGTAAAAATAACAACAATGAAATAGTATACGCACACACAAAAAAATATAGCTAACAAATTAGAAAAACTTGCAATGTATATGTCACAAAGACTTCTAATCATTAAGACAAATATAAACATCATTATTTTATCAAACATGACAATTTATAAAACAAATACAAATGGTGAAAAAACATATTAAACATCTTAAAAATATTTGATGTCAGTTTACAGAGATCAGCTAAGTGACTGTCATTCCTTTGCTGAGGATATTTTTTCTTTAAAGAAATGTTTTTGTGGAGAGTTTAAAAACAGAATGAGAAACCACAGACTCAGAGCTCAGAATGGAAATCTTCAATGAGTTTAGAGTCACTGTACTTTTATACCAAGCACGACAACTGGCATTTTATTTCTAAACAAAATATTTCATCCTATGTAATTTCTTAGTGCTTATGAAGAAACTTGAGGACAATTAACAAAAACAAAATATATGTCATGGTCCTTAAGATTTTCATTCATGTCATTTCTTACCTTAATTATTTTTCAGGAAAAAGTGAAGCAGTCATGTGGCGGAGACTGTATTGCTATGTATTTTAGCATCCTAGGATAGTATAGAAGAAGCTGCTTTTTCTCAAGAGGAAAATGTTAAATGTATAGTGTCCTTGTTGGGATGAAGTTAAAGGACCAGATTCACTATGTGCCATTTTCTGTTACTATTCTGGACTAAAATCAAATTCAACAGTAATAAGCTAATAAGTAACGGGTTAAATATTTTAAAGTTATTTTCCATGTCAAATTACAATGGGGGATCATAAGTGTCAAAGACAAAAATTGACTAAGAGAGTACTGGTTGTTAATTTTTATAAATTAATAACCAGTGTTAACCATTGGAATCAGTATACTGGAATAAGGAAGGTCTCTCATCAATGGGTTCAAGTTTAAATAAAAGGGAGACTAAATTCTATGCAGAGAATCAACCCGTTTGCTTTTCCAGCCTGATCTTCCAGCAACACTACTATGAATGCTATTCCATCATTTCTTGAACAGACCCACTTTCAAACATCTATAATCTTTGCACATGCTGTTTGTTACACCTGAGTATCTTTACCCTTGGCATCATTCTCCTGCTCAACTTAAAAAACTCTTTCTCATTCTTTTACCCAAAGTTAAAATGTAAAAATTATTTATATATATATATATATATATGAGGGGTGCAGTAAAGAAGGGAATTTTATTCAGTGCAAAACAGTTCAATTGTGATACAGCATGGCTGTGAAAATAGTAGGGCTATATAACAGCTCAATTGTGAAACAGCACAGGTATGAGGCAGCCCGAGGGATAAGCCAGTCTCTGGCTAGACAACTTATACATGAACACAAACATCAGTGTGGTGCTTGCCAGAAGGAAGTGGGCAGAAGTGCAGTGGGGCGTGAAGAGGGCCAAATATATGGTGATGGAAGATGATTTGACTTTGGGTGGTGGGCACACAGAGCAACATACAGATCTTGTAACATAGAAATCCACACCTGAAACCTATATGATCTTATTAACCAATGTCACTCCAATAAATTTAATTTTTAAAAAGTATGTGACATCAACCAGAGATAAAAAAGAATGACAAAACTCCAGTAGGGAAAAGTGTGTAAAAAGGGTACTCCCTTACTTTTAACAAATTTTAAAATTTTTATCCCTTTTGAGCAATCAATTTTATTTAGAGCTTTAATATATAGGTTTAAGTAAATAATAGGGCTTTAATAATAATAATAATTAAATCTCCATAGGGCTTTAATAAGCAATAAAATTTATTTTAATAAAATATATTTTTCAAAGGGCTTAAAAAGTAATGGTCAGAATAATGCCTGGAACATTAGTCTACCTATATAGGGTCCATTATGATTATTGTTCATAATAAAGTTGGGCCAAAGTCATTTTGCCACTTTCATATGACATGTGCACTTCTGAAATTAGTGACAAGTAATAACATATTAAAATTCACAGGATCAAGTCTCTTTCTTGAAAAATCCTGCCTATCTTAACTTCTTAGAAGTAATTCTTCTTTTTTTACCCAAATAAAGCAAGGGAATTTACAATAGGTAAAAAAAAAAAAAAAAAAAAAAAAAAAAAAAAAAAAAAAAAAAAAAAAAAAAACCGCCCTGGCCGGTTTGGTTCAGAGGTTAGAGTGTTGGCCTGCGGTCCAGAGAGACCTGAGTTCGGTTCCCACTAAGGGCATGTACCTCGGTTGCAGTTTGTCCCCGGCCCTAGTTGGGTTGTGCGGGTGGCAATCAGTCGATGTGTCTCTCTCACATCAATGTTTCTCTCTCCCTCCCACTCTATCCGAACAAAAAATGGAAAAATGTCCTTGGGTGAGGATAAAAAAAAAAAGCCTCCAGAGATGGACATTGTAATTAAATATCACCAAGGTCTCATAATCTCTGATTGAGAGAAAATATAAATAAACAACCAGATTCAGAATAAATGTATCCCCCTTATTTCCAGAGGACAATTTATTCAAACCTGAAGAGATTGTCCTAGTGAATGTTTGAGAATAAAGAATAGGTGAAACCATTTGGCTATTCCCTGCTTTTTGTGATCTAAAATGCTCATTCCATTGTAGCTAAAAGATTCTCTGTCCACAGAGTTAGCCTCACCCACACACCCATCTATTTTCTAGTCCTCAAAATTAAAATAAACTCTCTATATGGCCTTGAAAATTCCCAGAAATAGAGTTTATCTCCTTAATTTTTTTTATTGATTTTAGAGAGAGAGAAAGGGAGAGAGAGAGAGAGAGATGGAAACATTGATGAGAGAGAACATCATTTGGCCGCCTCCTGCATGCCCCCCACTGGGGATCAGGTGCACAGCCTGGGCATGTGCCCTTACCAGGAACTGAACCAGTGACCTCTTGGTGCATGGGTTGATGCTCAACCACTGAGCCACAGTGGCCAGACTAGTTTATCTCCTTAACATAAATTTCCATAGGTAAATAATGACTTAAAGGGGACATTAATTTTGAACTATACTTATAAATAAAACAACACTGTCAAGTGCCTAGGGTGATAAAACATTTTAACTATAAAGGAATAAAAAATCAGGCTGTCCTTAAACTTTTCTTATTATAACACTCAATTTCATAATAAAATGAATGAATATCGATAGAGCTATAATTGAAAAATTTTGTAATCCCAAAATTTCACACCTAATTTAATCACCTTTCACATGCAATGATAAATCAGACAATCTTAATCTTAGCTATCAAGATGTCTGAAAACATACTAGCAATATTTTTTTAAAAATATGTATATTGTTACTGACAAAGAGATTAGCAGAATAAAGAGTCCAAGAATAGTATAGGCAGGATAAAAATGAAAAAAGGTGAGCACTGAAATCAGTTAAAGACAACTCTAAATAACTTTTGCAAATGTAATCACATTAAATGTAAATTTTAAAATATTCTTTGAAATAAAATTATAGATATAGATATGATAGATACATGGAAGAGTAAAAGATTAAATAGAAATATTGATTATAGAAACAATAATTAAGAGGTTGAAAAGAGAAACAGAATTAAAAGCGTTGTAAAGATTATCTCTCAAATATGGGGCTGTCTCATTAAACTTTTATTTTTGACTCAGTAATTTGAAGAACTGTAAGTTAAAGAATACTTACAGTTCTTTAAAAGTTGTTTAAAAGTTTTAAACAACATAAAGGTTGCTGTTATGTAAATACAAAGCATGATCCTCCAAATCATTGGAAAGCATAAAATGAAGCTTTTCTACTGAAAATACATGTATTTAAAAAGAAAACATAAAACAAATAGATACAAATCTATCATATCAGCTATTTAAAGCAAATGTGAATAAGTTAAACTCATATTAAGACTCCATAGTGGATGGAAGTGTGTATGTGTTACATTGAGTTAAAAATTAATTTGTGAAATAAAATATTTTTAAAAGATGAAATATGAAATGCAAATACAAACAAAAGGAAAACAGGGGCTGCAAAATACCAAATAAAGTAAAATTCAAGACACAAGGCACTAAATGGAACAAAAAGTTTGTTTTATATTGATAAAGCGTAAGGTTCTTCATGTGTTAAATGTATTTTAATTAATGTACTAATTATTGAAATATTATGAGGCAAATTATAACTAAGTGGTTTAGTAACCCTCTGAACTTTGTAAGATATGAATAAAAAAATTGTTTTATTACTTTTTTCCAAATACTACCTTCAGTCATAAACTGTTGAATCTGTCTTCCCAATTCATTTAATGACATGTCTGGTAGATCCCAAGTTGGTGACTTTCAGTGATTATTAAACAGCATATATCTTTTCAATTATAAAGCCTAAACTCATTTTCTCCTTTTCCTTCAGATAGACCTTGATCTTTAGACCAAGGCAACTGCAGAGGGCAGAAAGTGTGGTCTTACGTTCTTTTAACCCTCCTTCCCTCTCTTCTGGTTCTAGCCTGCAAGAAGGAAACAGGATAGTACACCACTGGTGGGAATGCAGACTGGTGCAGCCACTATGGAAAACAGTATGGTGTTTCCTCAAAATATTAAAAATTGATCAGCCATTTGACCCAGTGATCCCACTTCTAGGAATATATCCTGAGAAACCTGAAACATCAATCAGAAAGAATATATGTACCCCTATGTTCATAGCAGCACTATTTACAATTGCTAAGATCTGGAAACAGCCTGTGTCCATCAATAGATGAGTGGATAAAAAAGCTGTGGTACATATATACAAATATGCCACTGTAAGAAAGAAAGATCTCTTATCCTTTGAGACAACATGGAGGGACCTTGAGAGTATTATGCTAAGCGAAACAAGCCAATCAGAGAAAAACAAATACCACATGATCGCACTTATTTGTAGAATATAATGAACAAGGTGGGCTGATGAACGAAACAGACCCAGAGACACAGAAAAGAGTATGGTTCAGACTGACAACCCTCAAAGTAGGGGGTCAGGGGGGATGGATGAGATGAACCAAAGAACTTATATGCATGTATGCATAACCAATGGACATAGACAACAATGCTGGGAGGGTGGGGAGGGCGGTATGGGGAGGAGGGTGTCTAGGGGGAAAAGGAGAAACAACTGTAACAAAAATGAACTAATAAAAATTGGGAAAAGTAAATTAAAAAAGAAGGAAATAGGGTAAATCACAGGGGTTCTTTTACATAATTGGCTGCCTAGGTGATACTATCTATTCTCTCAATGTATTCCTAGAAAACACTGTCTGACAATTAACATCTTTTGTTAGGAAGGTACTCAGTTGCAGGATGTTTTTCAGGGCACATTATCAGTTTTTTCAGGAAGTCCCACAGAGGATCCTTCCTAATGTGTAATATTTTAACACTTAGACTTGGCTTCTTCTACTTTCAATGCCACATATAATCTCCTGTAGTATATTTCATAGACTTTACAGCTGTGTTCCTGTTATTTGGTGGTTAACCCTTTTGAATGGAGTACTAAAAGGTGGCTCAAGGTCAACTAATTTAATTACTGTGCTAATTACTGAAGATACAGAATTAATGGATAAGGGAAAGACCATTAAGATACTAATATAAAAGTCCAAACAATAATGAGGTTCTGAATTAAAGTATTGGCAGTGGGATCTTTTTAAAACATTTTTGTTAAGAGATAAGATGGAAGTAAAAATGACAGGACTTAACAATGGTTTGCATATTGAAAATGAAAAACAGTGTAATCACTTCCAATTTTCTTTACCGGGTGGATGGGTAGATAGTGTTAGTACTGCCAACTGAGTTAAAGAATACAAGGAAGACAGGTTTTAGGATAAAGATGAATGAGTACAGTACAGTTGGAATATAATTGCTTTCACATGCCTGTGAGACATCTTGTTGGAGAAGTATATGTCCTAATATCACATCTCACCTTCACAGCTCATACTGTTCTATTACTGCCAAGACTTATTTCTGTTTTCTTTTTCTTTTTACATAAATCTCAACCAACCCTTGCCTTCAGTGTCCCCTTCTCTGACTTTTCCCATTCTACCTTTTCTTAAATTACAACAATCAGAAGTCTTTTAATCATATCCCAGGTGTGGAGGTACCACATTTTTTCTCTGTTGTTTTCAACTGCCTTCCAGTTACACCAGAATTTCATTAGTCTTTCTGAGTAGGGAAGCTTTGTGGGACATAACATTTGGAGATATGAATATGTTCTAGGGAAGAGCTTAAAAAATGTTTAGGTGTCTACAACACAGGGTCAAATTGATCTCAGTATAAAATTGTATTTTTCTGAATTAAGCTCTCCACTAGTTCAACTTTACTAAATAAGCTAAATCTAGGTGATTTGATAATGATTCAAGCTTGCAAGATTAATACAGCAAAGACTTAATAATGAGTCACAGTATTGGGTGTAGTTGCTGATCACTCTGATACCATTAATAACTTGGTTATTATTAATGGGAAAGGAGTGAAGGGGAGACTAGACAATATAGGTATGGCATTTATACAGCTTTGCCAGAAAGCTACAATTTAACACCCTCCAAGTCTGTTCCTTGCTAATCAATGGGAAAAGAGATTGAACCAAGGTAGTTTAGATGCATGCCCGGTAAGGTGTGGATGATGTGGGAAGATGCTTACCTGTCAATCACACCTAGAAACAAGTAATTGGCCAAAAAGGTGAAATCTGAGATATTTAGCTCCAAAACAAAGAAAGCTCTCTCTCTCTCTCTCTCTCATTCTCTCTCTCTCTCTCTCTCTCTCTCTCTCTCTCTCTCTCTGCTCCTGTCTGACTCCTGGCTTGTGGGGCTCTCACACTCTGCATTTGCCCATGTGGCTCACAGCCATATGGACTCCACACAATGGATGCATAAACTGAATCTATCCTGATGCTTTGTCAGACACAACTCCACCATGAAATGAAAACTCTGGACACTAGCCCTGCTTCTAACTCTATAAAAGCCTCAGTTGCACCTTTTTTCAGGACTGGATTAAGGGAACTGGGACTTTGGAACTCGAGGAATGTAACTTCATGAAAATAAAGTATTTTACCACACCTCATCCTCCGGTGGGAGCTTCTAGAAATTCCAGCAGTGCCCTAAGAACCTCACTCCCATGAGCAACAGAGTAATTCAATTCTCTGGTAACAATTCCTTTATCTTTACTTTGCCCTGTTGAAGATAAAATTTTAAGATCTAGCCAAATAGATAACTTTGAAATTGTTTATCTTTTGAGTGGAATTGACATTTAACAAGTCATGACAGAATACCTGCAGGTAAATCTATCTTGGTGTATAAATAGACTAAGCCAAGATACTAAACTTAGTTCCACATAGTAATTGTAACAATTCCAAACAAGAACATCCATGGGCATCAGTTCTTTATGCCTAGGATCTTGAAGTATGTAATCCAGTCCAAATTTCCATAAATTGAATTGGTTTTTTGATTGCAGTCTGGTTTCTTGAATCTGTATAATTAATTAGAACTTAGAGGATTTGAGAGATGTGATTGTCTCCCTCCTATACCGCCACTTTCACCACTTTCAAAACACAGACATACAACTGCTAATACATAATTATCATTTGAAGCCAACTCCACTCACCCAGTAACCAAAGCCATGCTCCTTAACAAAGCACTGTAACTAGAGTTGCTCTTCTAACCTTGAAAACTGTCACATAAAGGGAACTCAAGGTCTATATATATTCCACTTAATAATGATTATTGCAATTTCATTTATTAACAATTAAAACTTATTAAACACTTACTGTGTGCCAGGTTCTGTTCTTACTTCTTACTAACATTAACTCTTTTAAATTTAAAATTTTTTTTTTTCTTTATTGATTTTAGAGAGGAAAGGAGAGAGAGAGAGAGAGAAACATCGATGAGAGAGAACATCGATGGGCCACCTCCTGCATGCTTCCCAATGGGGATTTGGCCCACAACGTGGGCATGTGCCCTGACCGGGAATCGAACTGGCGACCTCTTGGTTCATGGGTTGACACTCAACCACTGAGCCACACCGGCCGGGCACATTAACTCTTTTAATTTCAAAGTGATGTTATGAGCTGTGTTACTACTATTAATACTATTTTAGAGGTTAGTAAATGAGACACAGAAGTTGAATAATGTTCCCATGATCATAGAGTAGGTACTTACCAGAGCTTGGATTAAAATCCCATGCCTATATGACTCCAAATACTATAGCATAAGCCACTGCTCTATTCTACTAGTAAATAGCAAAGGTGGGAATCAATCTCAGGTGTTTTAAAACCTTATTTTTTTATCCAATACTCCATATTGCCCTACCAGTTTGGTATTTTGTCCCTAAAAGTTATATTAAACAATATGTTATGAAACCTTAACATGAAGCTTGGAACTGTTGAAAACTGATCAGTGAGAGAATAGTAGCATCTTTTCTTGAATTTTAAATCTCAAACTGATGCACGAATCTTTCATTATACTGTATATTAAATAAATGCATTTGTTTGGAAGAAAAAAATTAAAATGTCATGGGGAATACTATTTCAGGGGAAAATGTTTGCTAGAGGAATTATACTATGTTAAGTTGGTAAACATTTATTATGTAAGTCTTATAATTTCCCCTGTATAAATTATTCCAATTTCTATAATGATAAGGATGGCCAAGTCTTATTTTATGTTGCTCTGTTGGCATACCGGTTCTAGATAAATGGCTCAAAATTATCCTTGTCTGGTTACTCTGTGGAAAGGTTAATTAAAGTAGATGAAATGTCTCAGAAAAAAAAAAAAAAGGAGGATCTCTACAAAACCTGAATCTAACATAATACTTAAAGACAAAGACAACAATGTTGAGGGGTTGGGGGCGTGGGATGAGGTGCAGGGTGTCTGGGGGCGGGAGGAGAAACATCTGTAACAAAAATAAATTAATAAAGATTGGAAAAAATAAAAAAAAATAAAAATAGCTCACATGGGAAAATAAAAAGAATAGAGATAGAACCCCTCCCCCTGCCAAAATAATTGAATGACATACTGGCCATGTTTTTTGTTTTGTTTTGTTTTGTATTAATAACAGACTCTGATCCAAACTAAAATACAACTGGAATTCTTTTTACCTTCATGTAACTGTATCATGGTAGTTGACAGAAGAGCACATTGTTATTTTTGCACTTAAAGAGTTAAAAACACAAGGATTTTTTTTTTTCTGCAGACCTAAGAGAAACTATATTTCACTTGTTTTTTTCAATGATGCCATGAAAATGTTTCTAAAATGTATTAAAAGTCACATCCATCTCCTAGTACACTGATATGAATAAAACAGACTGCAATAAAAAAGACAAATGCTTTGGTGGCCTTAAATGACACAGTAGATCAAATAAATTTAATTTATATATTTAGAAAATCTGACCTCAATGCAGCAGAATGTACATTTTTTTCAAGTGCACATGGAATATTTTTTTAGGATACATCACATGGTAGGACACAAAACAAATCTCAATAAATTTCAAAACATGGAACTCATATCAATCAACTTTTCTAATCATAACAATATGAAATGACAATCAATCACAAGAAAAAAAAACAACTGACAAAACATGAAGATTAAATAACATGTTACTAAACAATGAATAGGTTAATAATGAGATCAAGATAAAATCAAAAGATACCTTGAAACAAATGAAAATGAGAACACAGCAACCTAAAATCCCCATTTACCATTCCTGCAAGAAAATTAAGATAGCTAGGAATAAACTTAACCAAAGAAGAAAAAGACCTATTTGCAGAAAACTACATGTCACTGAAAAAAATTAATACAGGAAGATATAAAAAAGTGGAAGCATATACCTTGTTCATGGATTGGAAGAATTAACATCATTAAAATGTCCATACTACCCAAAGAAATCTATAGATTCAATGCAATCCCCACCAAAATACCAACAACATACTTCATAGAACTAGAACAAATACTCCAAAAGTTTAAATGGAACCAAAAAGGACCCTGAATAGCCAGAACAATCTTGAAAAAGAAGAACAAAGTAGGAGGGATCACAATACCAGTATCAGGTTGTACTACAAAGTTACTGTAATCAAAACAGACTGGTACTGGCACAAGAAAAAGCATATAGATCAATGGAACAGAACAGAGAACCCAGAAATTGACCCAAGTCATTAAGCTCAATTAATATTTTACAAAGGTGGCAAGAGCATACAGTGGAGTAAAGACAGTCTCTTCAATAAATGGTGTTGGGAAAATTGGACAGCTACATGCAAAAAAAAAAAAAAAAAATGAAGCTAGACCACCAACTTACACCATACACAAGAATATACTCAAAATGGATAAAAAACCTAAATGTGACCCATGAATTCATAAAAATCCTAGAAGAAAATGTACACAACCAAATTTCAGACATCACACACAGCAGAACTTTCACTGATACAATGCCTAAGGCAATGGAAACAAAGGAAAACATGAACACATGGGACTACATCAAACTAAAAGCTTCTGCACAGCAAAATATACAACCATCGAAATGGAAAGGGAATCCACGATATGGGAGAGCATAATTGCCAAAGATACATCAGATAAGGGGTTAATTTCCAAAATACATAGAGCACTCATACAACTCAACAAAAGAAAGACAAAGAACCTAATTAAAAAATGGCCAGAGAACCTAAATAGACACTTCTCCAAACAGGACATACAAATGGCCAAGAGACACATGAAAAAAATGCTCAATGTCACTAATTATCAGAGAGATGCAAATTAAAACAACAATGAGGAATCACCTAACACCTGCCAGAATGGTTGCCATCAACAAATCATCAAACAACAAGTGCCAAGGTGTGGAGAAAAGGGTACTCTAGTATATTGCTGGTGGGAATGCAGACTGATGCAGCCACTATGGAAAACAGTATGGTGTTTCCTCAAAAAATTAAAAATGGATCTGCCATTTGACCCAGTGATCCCACTTCTAGGAATATATCCTAAGAAGCTGAAACACCAATCAGAAAGAATATATGTACCCCTCTCTTCATAGCAGTGCTATTTACAATGGCTAAGATCTGGAAACAGCCCAAGTGTCCATCAGTAGATGAGTGGATAAAAAAGCTGTGGTACATATACACAATGGAATACTATGCAGCTGTAAGAAAGAAAGATCTCTTATCCTTTGAGACAATATAGAGGGACCTGGAGAGTATTATGCTAAACGAAATAAGCCAGTCAGAAAAAGACAAGTATCCCATGATCTCACTTATTTGTGGAATACAATGAACAAAACAAGCTGAGGAACAGAATAGACTCAGAGACATGGAAGTGGGGTGCAGACTGACAAACCTCAGAAGAGGTGGATGTGGGGGGAGGGGGGACATAAACCACAGAACTTATACACATGTATGCATAAACAAGTCATACACAATAATGCTGGGGTAGAGGGACAGAATTTGAAGGAGGGTCTCAATGGGGGGGGGGGGAGGAGAAACATCTGTAACAAAACTAAATTAAAAAAAAAATCTATGGGACACAGTGAAAGCATTCCAAAGAAGAAAATGTATAGCATTACAGGCCTATTTCAAGAAACAAGAAAAATCTCAAACAATCTAAATTTACATTTTGGGAACTTTAAAAAGAACCACAAACAAAGCCCAGAGTGAGTGTAAGACTGGAAATAATAAAGATCAGAGCAGAAATAAATGAAATAAAGTCTAACTAAATAATGCAAAAGGTCAATGAAACCAAGAGCTGGTTCCTTATAAAGATCAACAAAATTGAGAAACCTTTAAACAGACTCATCAAGAAAAAAAGAGAAAGGACCCACATAAATAAAATCAGGAATGAAAGAGGTGAACAACTGACACCAAAGAAATACAAGAGATTGTAAGAAAGTATTATGACCAAGTATATACCTACAAATTGGACAAACTGGAAGAAATGGATAAATTTCTAGAAACATACAACCTTCCAAAACTAACTCAGGAATAATCAGAATATCTGAATAGGTTACAACCAGTGAAATTGAAGCAGTAATCAAAAACCTCTCAACAAACAAAAGCCTTGGACTGGATATCTTTACAGGTAAATTTTCCCAATCATTCAACGATGAACTAACACCTGTCCATCTCAAACTATTCCAAAAAATTCAAGAGGATAGAAGACTCCTAAACTCATTTTATGAGGCCAGCATTATCCCAGTTCCAAAAACAGATAAAGAAATTACAAAGAAAGAAAATTATTGTCCAATATCCCTGATGAATGTAGACCCTAAAATACTCAACAAAATATTAGCAAACCAAATTCAGCAATACATTAAAAAGATCATGCACCATAATCAGGTGGGATTTATTCCGGGGATGCAAGGTTGTTACAATATCTACACACACACACACAAAGTGATATACCACATAAACAAATTGAAGGCTAAAAACCACGTGATTATTTTAGTAGATGCAGAAAAAGCATTTGATAAAATCCTACAACCATTTATGATAAAAAACCTCAACAAAGTGGGAATACAAAGAACATACCTGAATGTAATAGAGGCCATATATGACAAACTCACAGCCAACATCATACTCAATGGACAAAAACTACCATTGTTCCCCTTAAGATTGGGAATAAGACAGGGATGACTCCTTTCACCATTCTTATTCAACATAGTACTGGAAGTTCTAGCCACAGCCATCAGAGAAGAAGAGGAAATAAAAGGCATCCAAATTGCAAAAGAATAAATAAAACTGTCATTATTTTCAGATGACTTGATATAATATATAGATAACCCTAAAGATTGCACCAAGAAACTACTAGAACTGTTTAATGAATTCAGTAAAGAAGAAGGTTACAAAATAAATATCCAAAAATTAGTTGCAGAAAACTTCCCTAACTTGGTAAAGGAAAATGGCATACAAGTTCAAGAAGAACAGAGAGTCGAGTCCCAAGTAAGAAGAACCCAAAGAGGCCCACACCAAAACGCATAATAATCAAAATGCCAAAAATTAAAGACAAAGAGAGAATCCTAAAGGCAACAAGAGATAAGCAACCGGTTACCTACAAAGGAACCTTCATAAGACTATCAGCTGAATTCTCAACAGAAACCCTACAGACCAGAAGGGAATGGCATGAAGTAATCAAGATAATGAAAAACAAAGATCTGAATCCAAGACTTCTCTATCCAGCGAGGCTATTATTCAAAATAGAAGGTGAAATAAAGAGCTTACCAGACCAAAAAAAAAAAAAAAAAAAAAAAAAAAAAAGCTAAGGGAGTATATTAGCATCAAACTAGCACTGCAAGAAATGTTAAAAGGACTACTGTAATAAGCAGAAGAAATAGGGAGATAAACAATACGATAATAAACAAAAATGGCAATAAATAAGTACATGTCAATAATAACCTTAAATGTGAATGGATTAAACACTCCAATCAAAAGACACAGAGTAGCTGAATGGATAAGAAAGCATGACTCATGTATATGTGGTTTACAAGAGACCCACCTCATAACAAAATTTATATAAAACTTATAAAACTCAACACCAAAAATACAAACAATCCCATTAAAAATAGGCAAAGGACATGAATAGACACTTCTCCAAAGAGGACATACAGATGGCCAATAGACATAAGAAAAAATGCTCAAGGTCACTAATCATCAGATAAATGCAAATTAAAACCACAGAAGATGACATAAAACAATGAGATAAACCAAAGAACTTATATACATATATGCACAACCAATGGACACAAACATTAGGTTGGGGAAAGCAGGAGGTGGTGGGAGCAGGGAGGAGGGAGTCAATGGGGAAAAAGGGAGGACACCTGTAATAATTTCAACAATAATAAATACATAAATACATAAATACATAAATACATAAATACATAAATAAATAAAACCACAATTAGATCCCTGGCCTGTGTGGCTCAGTTGATTGACCATCATCCCGTACACCAAGAGGTTGCTGGTTCAATTCCTAGTCATGACACATGCTGGGGTTGCAGGCTCAATTCCCAGTAGGGGGCATGCAGGAGGCAGCAGATTGATGTTTCTCTCTCTATCTTCCTTCTTCTCTATTTAAAATAAATAAAAACATATAAAAAACACAGATAGCACCTCACATCTTTCAGAATGGCTATCATCAATAAATCAACAAACAACAAGTGTTGGCAAGGATGTGGAGAACAGAGAACCCTCATGCACTCTTGGTGGCAATGCAGATTGGTGTAGTCAGGGTAGAAAACAGTATACGGTTTCCTCAAAAAATTAAACATAAAACTGCCTTATGACCTAGCGATTTCACTTCTGGAAACATATCCAAAGAAACCCGAAACACTAATTCAAAAGAATATATGAAACCCTATTTTCATTGCACCATTATTCACAATAGCCAAGATTTGGAAGCAGCCCAATTGCACATCAGTAAATAAGTGTATAAAAAGGCAGTGGTATATTTACACAATTAAATACCACTTGGCTGTAAAAAAGAAGGAAATCTTACCTTTTTGTGATTGCATGGGTGGACCTGGAGAGTATTATGCTAAGTGAAATAAGCCAGTGAGAGAAGGACAGTACCATATGATTTCACTTATATGTGGAATCTAATGAACAAAATTAACTGATAAACAAAATAAAAACAGACTTATAGACAGAGAGAACAGACTGATGGCTGTCAGAGCGGAGAGGCGTTAAGGAGCTGGATGAAAAAGGTGAAGGGATTAAACAAATAATAATAATTATTATAATAGTAAAATACCTTATAGACACAGACAAGTGTATTGGGATTACCAGAGGGAAAGGGGGGTGAGCGAGGTAGAAGAGGGTTAAAGGAGGATAAATGGTGATAGAAGAGTCTTGACTTGGAAAGGTGAACACACAATACCATATACAGATGATGTATTATAGAGTAGTACACCTGAAACCTATAGAATTTTATTAACCAATGTCTCCCCAATTAATTAAATGTAAAGAAAAGACAAATAATTTGCCCTTAGGCTTGGGAACAAGGCAAGAACATCCAGCATTTATATCTCAAAATGGTCGTAGTTCTCACCTCTAATAAAGCAAGGAAAGGAAATAAATCCATGCAAGTGAGAAAGGGAGAAATAAAACTGTCCCCATTTGTAGATGGCATGATAGAAAATCCAAGTATCTACAAAAATATAGCTCCTAGAGTAAGTGTGTTCAGCATGGTCATATGATACACAATAAACATAAAAAATCTATTTCTCTATACAAACAATGAACACTGACATTAAAATGCAATATAATCACAACTGATAAAAAAAGGGAAAGAAAAAGAAATATGTAAGTGTAAATAAAAAAAAGTACATGCCCATGACTTTTATGCTGAAAACTATAAAATGCTGAAGAAAGAAAACAAATAACATTAAAATTAATAAACACACAGTATTCACAGATTAGAAGTCTCATAATAGTTAAGATATTCATTCTCCACAAATTAATCTATAGGTTTAAAACAATTCATATCAAAATTCAAGTTAGATTTTTGTAGACACAAGCTTACTATAAAATTTGTATGGGAAGGCTAGGCCCTAGAATAAATAAAATAATCTCTAAAAAGTAGAATCATGTTGGAGGAATCCCTTTACCTGATATGAAGACATACTATATAGTCACAGCAATCACGACAGGGTGATAATGGCACAGAGCTCAGTGGAACAGAATAGATAGTCCAGAAACAGACCCACACAAATATTTCCATTTATTTTTCACAAAAGCACAAAAGCAGTTTAATGGAGGAAAAATAACCTTTTCAATAAATGGTTCTGGAGTCTTTGTATATTCATTGGCAAGAAACTAAATCTCACAATTTATACAACATTTAACTAAAAATGAATCATGTATTTTAATATAAAATATTAAACTTTCATAAATTAGCAAAGGAGATAAAATCTTTGGGATCTTGGGCAAGGTAAATAGTTCCTAGACTTTTCATCAAAACATAGGCACTAAAAGAAAATTTGGCCCTGGCTGGTTTGGCTCAGCAGTTAGAGCGTTGGCCCTGAGGGACCTGGGTTCGGTTCCCGCTAAGGGCATGTACTTCGGTTGCAGTTTGTCCCCGGCCTCAGTTGGGGTTGTGTGGGTGGCGGCCAGTCGATGTGTCTCTTTCACACCAATGTTTCTCTATCTCTCTCCTTTCCTCTCTATCTGAAGATAAATGCAAAAATGTTCTGGGGTGAGGATTAAAAAAAAGAAAAGAAAATTTGATAAATTGGACTTCACCAAAATTATAGACATTTGCTCTGTAGAAGACCCTGTTAAGAGTATGAAAGGATCCCTGGCCGGTTTGGCTCAGCAGTTAGAGCGTCGGCCTGTGGTCCAGAGAGATCCGGGTTCGGTTCCCGCTAAGGGCATGTACTTCGGTTGCAGTTTGTCTCCGGCCCTGGTTGGTCATGCGGGTGGCAGCCACTCGGTGTGTCACTTTCACATCGATGTTTCTCTCTCTCTCTCTTCCTCTCTCTCCCTCCCACTCTATCTGAACAACAACAAAAAAATAATGAAAAAATGTCCTCGGGTGAGGATAAAAAAAAAAAAAAGAGTATGAAAGGAACATTAACAAAGTGGAAGAAAATATTTATAAACCATATCTAACAATGAACTAGCATCTTGCAAAATCCAAAAGTAAAACTACAACAGTTAGAAATGGACAAAAACATGAACAGATATTTCACTGAAGAGGATATAAAGATGACAAATGAACACATGAAAATATGTTAAATACCAGTAGCCATTAGAGTAATGCAAATTGAAGCCACAGTGAGATGTAACTACACATCTATCAGGATGGCTAAAATTAAAAAAACGACAATATGAAATGCTGGAGATGAGTGGAGAAACAATCAATTTCACATTGCTCACAGGATTGTAAAAATGGTACAGGCACTAGGGAAGTAGTTCAGCAGTTTCTTAAAAAAAGTAAACATGTAACTAACATACAAGTCAGCAGTTATACTCCTGGGCATTTTTCTAAAGATAAAGAAATAAAAACTTATGTTCACAGGAAAACTAGTACTTGATTTCTTATAGCAGCTTTATTCATAGCAGCCAAATACTGGAAATAATTCCAATTCCCTTAGGCAGGTGAATGGTTAAACAAACTGTGGTACCTTGGAATACTCCACACAACTTGGATGGATCCCAAGCGAATCACACTGAGTGAAAAAAAAATTGTTAATCCCAAAAGCATAGTGTATGATTCAATTTATATAACACTATTGAAATGATAAAATTATAGAAATAGCAAATTATTAATTGTCAGGGGTGAAGGTAAGGATGGGATGGAAAGGAAATGAGAGCGGCTATAACAGGGCAATACAAGGGACTCTTGAGGTGATGGAAATGTCCTATATCATGACTAAATCAATGTTGATGTTCTGGTTGTGATATTATACTCTAATTTTTCAGGATTTTACCATGGAGAACCTGGTTAAAAGGTACACAAGGTCTTTGTTATTTCTTTTTTTTTAAATTTTTTCTCCTTTATTGATTTTAGAGAGAGAGGAAATGAGAAAGAGAGAGAGATAGAAACATCGATCAGAGAAAACATCGATTGGCCGCCTCCTGCATGCTCCCACTGGGGATCAGGCCCCCAACCTGGGCATGTGTCCAGACAGGGAATCGAACTGGTGACCTCCTGGTGCATGGATTGATGCTCAACCACTGAGCCACACCAGCCAGATGGGTCTTTGTTATTTCTTAAAACTGCATAGGAATCTATAATTTTATTATAATAAAAAAGTTTATTTTAAGGGAGAATTTCTCTGTGACAAAAACAAAAGGCTCATCACTCAGGTTTCTCAAAAGAAGTGTGATGGTGCAATGAGATGTCTTAAAATTAAAGATATGCTTTGGTAATAACAAGTCCTTGTGTTCAGTTTTAGAGACTGCCTGCTTTTGTTTGTTTGTTTCATTTTATTTTTTGTTTTAATTTCCCTTTTGTTTTTAGGTTTTTTAATTAATTTATTTATTTTTGTTACAGATGTTTCTCCTTTTTCCCCCAGACACCCTCCTCCCTACCCTGCACCCCCCCTGTTTTTTATATGACATTTTTTGTCAAACACTATGACATTTTTGCCAAACCCCACTGACAGCACTGAAGCTCCCCACAGACAGAAAGTTGAGAACCAAGATTAAGGTTGGGAAGTATAGGGAATGAGGGATAAGCCAGATACATACTTTTTATTTTTTTTTCTTTATTGATTTCAGAGAGAGAGAGAGAGAGAAAGAGAGAGAGAGAAAGAGAGAGAGAGAGAGAGAGAGAGAGACATCAATGAGAGAGGACATCGATTGGCCACCTCTTGCAAGCCCGCCCACAACCTGGGCATGTGCCCTGACCTGGAATCAAACCAGTGATCTCTTGGTGCATGGGTCATTGCTCAATCATTGAGCCACACCGGCTGGACCAGATACATTCTTATGACCATGTTTTTGAAGCATAAAAAAAAACCACAAATATTTTATGTCTTTCTGACAATAAATAAAAATTTAACTTCAAAAGAGGTTTAATTTAAAACGTGTATATAATAAAATGAAAAGTGGATAATATTAATACTACTTATTCTCTGTTATACAAGAGATTAAATGGTATAATATTAATTATATTTGCCACAGTAACTCAAACTCAGAATTATTGTCCTGCTTATGTGGCCAGAGTAAGAAAGTTAATGATAGTATTATTGCTTTATGGGGTAGGTAGGGAGGCTAAAGATAAAAACAAACAAAAACAACAGGACAAAAATTGCAAAATATGAGGCTGAATCTCTATCTTGAAAATTCTTCAGCGGCCATTTCAAATAATTCCACATTATTTCAGGATTGAATTTTATATAGGAAGCAATAGACTTGCCATAATATAGTATCCAATTTAATGGTCTGTCTACTTACTCCCTAATCTAACACACACACACACACACACACACACACACGTTTGGTTCTAAGCTCCACAGTAGTAGGTAATAAGTGTTATATCTTTGTGTCTTCATCACCTTGCATAAAGCCTAGTACTTAGGAAGCCCACATATATTTATATCCTAAGCTATTCAAGGTGTGGTTCATAGACCAGAAGATCAGCATCTCCTGGGAGTTTATTAGAAATGCAGAATCTCAAACCCTATTCCTGATCTACTGAATCAGAATCTGTATTTCAACAAGATCATCAGTTGATTCATTTACACATTACAATTGAAAAGCACTGCTCTAGAAAATCAATTATGGGAACGACTACTTTCGTAATAGCCTATTTCAAGTTAGAAAATTAAAAAAAATACATACTCTTTTGTCTATATTGTCAAATAATTCTAGATCCTTCCTTTTGTTAAGTTTGTCATTCCTGTTTTGAAAACTTCTAAGAAAGAGTATATATCATACTGCGTTTCAATAGATAGAGAAAAAAAAAAAGATCTTGTTAACAGTGTGCAAATGTGGATGAGGAAAGAGGACTAGGAGGAATGTGAAAGAAGTTTCTCATTATGATTCCAGTAACAAATTCCTTCTGTGATTTATATCTCAAATGTCACATTGCCATGGCTACTGACATATTTTATGATATTTATCTCCTGTGGAACATCCAGTAATTGCTAAAGGGTCAAATAGAAAATTCAACAAGAGAACTAACTAATTTGAGAGATTTACTTCAGACCCTATTCAGTATTATAGCTGAAAATGGGTTATTATTTATTTATTTATCTTAATCCTCACCCAAGGATATTTTTACATTTATCATCAGATAGAATGGGAAGGAGGGAGGGAAAGAGAGGGAAAGAGAGAAATATCGATGTGAGAGACACATCAGATGGTTGACTCCCACATGACCCAACCAGGGCCGGGGACAAACCGCAACCGAGGTATGTGCCCTTGACCAGAATAGAACCCTCGACTCCTTGGTCCACGGGCCGACTCTCTAACCACTGAGCCAAAGCAGCCAGGGCTGAAAATGGGTCATTATTTAAATTCATTTTTGCATAATTATGATGATGATGACCACAACATTACTTATATAAACTTGCTAATCCTAGTCAATGTCAATATCTAATATTAGAAGTATAATTATAATGTATGTTACCAAGACCCTAAAAGTCTTGAATCAGGATATCAATGACAAATATATTAAACACATTAAAAAGTTTTTATCCTCACCAGAAGATGTTTTATTGATTTTAGAGAAAGAGTGGGGGTGGGGAGAGAGAGAGAAAGAGAGAGAGAGAGAGAGAGAGAGAGAGAGAGAGAGAGAGAGAGAGAGAGACATCTATGTGAGAGAGAAACATTGATCGGTTTATCCATTGCCTTCCCTACGTGTCCCAACTGTTACGGCAATCAACCTACAACCTAGGTATGTTTCCAGACCAAGAATTGAACCTGCAACCTTTGGTTGTGTGGGCCAATTCTCCAACCAATTGAGCCTCCCCCTACCTCACCAGGGCACTATATTAAACACATTTTAAATGGGGGGTAGGTTTTCTTTATAATTGGTTTGAAGAAAAATGCTTTCTTTATTTCAAAATAATTTCTGTTATAATAAATAGCAGTTTGTTACCAAGGAGAAAATGTGAAATAAAATAATTCAATAGGCAATAGTCAGCATATTTACACATCAGGATATTTAGAAATATTATAATAATTCACTGTCCCCTGAAACACAAAATCTTGTTTTTGCATGATTATTATGAAACAGACATCACACAATAAGTGTTATTTGGCAAGTTGAATAATTAATTGGAAATTTATCCTCATAAGTCCAATTCTAGAAACAACAATTTCCATATACCTACATAAAAATAAAGGAGTTATGTGTACACATTTTGGGACTGCCTGCTCAATCTCCAATGATAGAAATTTAAACATAGGTCACATTTCAGTTGATATTTCCCCAATTCTTGAGATCTATGTAACATTGTTACATGAGTTCCTCTATTCCATGGCCATCCACCATACTCATGCAACTCCTATGTGGCCTTCCATCTCTTGGCTTCCACAGATGCCTAGGATTCTGCTCCTGAATCCCACCACCAGTAGTTTCGCTGATGCCTCTCTAACTTCTTTGATTTCCCTTTTTCCCTTCTTTCCTCTTTCCCTTTTACTCATTTCTCTTCCTCCAAAATTGGAGCAAAAATAAAAATTCCTGGGCTGCTCTCCTATAAAATACATACACGTGCACTTCATTTCCTATTATTATATATTATGCATATAATATATTTTATATACTTATATATTATGTATATTTTATATAATATATAGTATATATGATACATAGGTATATCTTTTATTGAATCGGTTACAAATAGATTCAACACATTGTACTATGTTCTCTAGGAGATATAGACATAGACAGGGAGCTCACCATCGACTGGAAACCTTAAAACAAGAAGAACAAATATGCAATAATAATGACAATAAAACTATAAAAGAGGTAAATGTAAAGTGATTTGGGAGTTCGAAGGAGAAAATTATAAATAAATTGGATAAACTTAAGAAAGGTTGAAGCTAATGATTAATACATTTATATCTGATTTTATTTAAAGTAAATATAAAATATATAAAAGTTGCAGTTTTATTCCAGTTCTAAACTTACACAAAGTATATTACTTCCATTTTAAAATCCTTTCCACTGTGAACTCTTGAAAAATTGGCTATGTTTCATGGTTTCATATATAGACATATGATAAACATAGCTAACAGATGATAGATTGATTAATCAGAATTCAACAAATGAATATGACATTTTTTGGTGTTTATTTCATGGTATGGTTTAGTTCAATATTTGGCTGAGAAATCTCTTGTCCTGTAGGTGAAATATACATCCTAATCCTTTGGCATTACGTAAAAACAATTTAGAATAAGAGAAAGTATAATAAGTTTAGAATGTCCCTAAAGACAAGGAATATTTTCTTTAATTTAATATTTTACTATGTGATATACAACTTGTATGCACAGAGACCCTTAATAAATTCAAGTAAAATATGTCTGTGACAATTACTCTTTATTTCTGGAACACATACAACCTTTGCATTTAGCACAGACTTGATATTACTAATGTGCTAGTAGTAAATCTTATTTGGCAAAACAAATACATTCTAAAAATAATCAAATATACATCCTGTCATGATAAATAAATATACATCTTGATCTCCGTTCCCCATTTGTTTTTTCCTATAATTCTACATCCCATAATTTATCTGTTCTTGTTTATTTACTTTCATATTTGCTTTAAATATAGATAGCTTATAAAGCAAGTTGTTTGTCATTTAATGCAGCTAAGAGAACTAAGGCAAAGTCATCAATGACTCTCATAGTATTTTGAAAATGAGAAAATAATTCTATTAAATTGAATAGAGACCATTTCACACCTGATCAAAAATTTAATACCAATCAGGCTCCCAGATAAACAAACAAAATTAGGATTTTAGCTAGGAAATAAAAATAACTCTCTCCATTCAGTATGAACACAAGGTTAATGTTGGCTGTCTTGGTGTGGGAGACCACATAGCAATAACACAATACATACACATAATAAGTTTAGGTTGAGTAAATTGCATCAAATGTCTCCCTGTTAGCATTTGTTTAGACCCATTTTAAAATGTATTATATTACCTCCAAGATGAAATAAATAAGAATATCCAAGTGCAAGTGCGAAGTAATGAGGTCACTTCTACCTACTTGCAAGGCTCTCACAGCAAGGAGCATTGTTCCTCAGAAGCAGGTACTATGACATTTTATATCAGAATTATACTAATTAATCTCCCTGGAACGGTACAGCTCAGGGAAGCAAATTTATTCTTTAATGAAAATACAAGTCCCTTTCCATAAAAACCAGTAATCGTCATTTCCATTTACGGAAAAGGAGGCAAGACTTCACAAAGTTTGCACAAAGGGTGGTATTCAAGGGAAAAAAAATGTGAAGGTCAGAAGACAACACAAACCTCAATCAGATGTTGAAGAGGTTGCTATTGACAAGTATAGTGGTAGACTAAGTTATTTCTTAATAAATTCTACCTAAATAAAAACATTCCATTAAAATGAGACATTCCCTGAGTTAATAGAATGAAGCTTAATAACATTGCTTCTTTTATAAAGAAATCAATGAGGAAAAAAGTATAGAGTCCCCACTACCTTCATCATACTATTGTCTATGTTCATTGGTTATGCATATATATGCATATACGTTGTTTGGTTTGTCTATTCCTGTGCTCCTCCCTGACCTCCTTTCCCTCTGAGGTTTGTCAGCCTGTTCCCTACTTCCATGTCTCTGGATTTATTTTGTTCATTAGTCTATTTTGTTCATTATATTCCATGGATAAATTACATTATGTGATATTTGTCTTTCTTGATTGGCTAATTTCACTTAGCATAATACTCTCCAGGTCCCTCCTTGTCATCTCAAAGGTTAAGAGATCTTTCTTTCTTACAGCTGCATAGTTTTCC
This sequence comes from Tadarida brasiliensis, assembly GCA_030848825.1. Classification (NCBI taxonomy): domain Eukaryota; kingdom Metazoa; phylum Chordata; class Mammalia; order Chiroptera; family Molossidae; genus Tadarida; species Tadarida brasiliensis. Next base: position 47,993,370 of record CM061280.1, on the reverse strand, counting down.
ACTGTGTAAATGTACCACAGCTTTTTTTATCCACTCATCTACTGATGGACACTTGGGCAGTTTCCAGATCTAAGCTATTGTAAATAGCGCTTCTATGAACATAGGGGTGCATATATTCTTTCTGATTAGTTTTTCAGGCTTCTTAGGATATATTCCTAGAAGTAAGATCACTGGGTCAAATGGCAGTTCAATTTTTAATTTTTGAAGAAACACTATACTGTTTTCCATAGTGACTGCCCCAGTCTGCATTCCCACCAGCAGTGTACTAGAGTCCCCTTTTCTCCACATCCTCGCCAGGCTTGTTGTTTCATGATTTGTTTATTGCAGTCATTCTGGCAGGTATGAGCTCATGTCTCATAGTTCTTTTAAATAACATTTCCTTGATGATTAGTGATGTTGAACATTTTTCTTATGTCTCTTGGCATTTGTATGTCCTGTTCGGAGAAATGTTTATTCAGGTTCTCTGCCCATATTTTAATTGGATTGTTTATCTTCCTTTTGTTGAGTTGTATGAGTACTCTCTATATATTGGATATTAACCCATTATCCGATGTGTCATTGGCAAATATGTTCTCCCAGAGAGTGGGCTCCCTTTTCATTTTGATGCTGGTTTCTTTTGCGGTGCAGAAGTTTTTATGTTTGTTGTAGTTCCATTTATTAATTGTTTCCTTTGTTTCTCTTGCACAAGGTGATGTATCAGTGAAACTTCTCCATGCGATGTCTAAGACTTTGCTGCCTACATTTTCTTCAAGAATTTTTATGGTTTTGTGACTTACATTTAAATATTTTATCCATTTTGAGTTTATTCTTGTGTCTGGTGTAATGTGGTGTTCTAATTTCTTTCTTTTTTTTTTTTTTTTTTTTTTTTTTTTTTTTTTTTTTGCATGTAGCTGCCCAGTTTTCCCAGCACAATTTATTGAGGAGACTGTCTTTACTCCATTGTATGCTCTTCCTCCTTTGTCAAATATTAACTAAGCATAATGTTGTGGGTCAATTTCTGGGTTCTTTGTTCTGTTCCCTTGATCTATATGCCTGTTTTTATGCCAGTACCAGGCTGTTTTTATTACAATGTCTTTGCAGTGTAACCTGAAATCTGGAATTGTGATCCCTCTGACTTTGTTCTTCTTTTTCAAGATTGCTGTGACTATTTGGGGTCTTTTTTTGGTTCCATATAAACTTTTGTATTATTTGTTCAAGATCTGTGAAATATGCCATTGGTATTTTAATAGGAATTGTATTGAATCTATAGATTGCTTTGGGTAGTATGGACATTATAATGATGTTGATTCTTCCAATCTGTGAACATGGTATATGCTTCCATTTTTTATATCATCCTCTATTTCTTTTTTTCAATATCCTGTAGTTTTCTGAGAATAGGTCTTGTACTTCCTTGGTTAACTTTATTCCTAAGTAACTTAATTATTTTGTTGCAGTGGAAAATGGGATGGTTTTTTAGTTTTTCTTTCTGTGTGTCATTATTGATATAAAAATGCCAGCAATTTATGGATGTTGGTTTTGTATCCTGGTACTTTGCCAAATTCATTTATTAAATTTAGTAGTTTTTTGGTGGAGTCCTTAGGGGTTTCTATGAACAATATTATGTAATATGTGAAAAATTACAGTTTCACTGCTTCCTTTCCAATTTGGATGCCTTTTATTTTTTCTTCTTGTCTGATTGCTGTGGCTAAGACTTCCAGTACTATGTTGAACAGGACTGGTGAAAGCAAACATATCTGTCTTGTTCCTGTTCTTCAGGGAAATGCTTTATTTTTTGCTCATTGAGCATGATGTTGGCTATAGGTTTGTCATATATGGCCTTTATTATGGTAAAATATGATCCTTCTAGTCCCACTTTGCTGAGAGTTTTTAATCAAAAATGGGTGCTGGATTTTGTCAAATGTTTTTTTCAGCATCTACTGATATGATCATATGATTTTTATCTTTCATTTTGTTTATGTAGTATTTCATATTTATTGATTTGCGAATATTGTACCAGCCTTGCATCCTTGGAATAAATTCTACTCAGTCATGGTGTATACTTTTAAAAAATATATTGCTTAATCTAATTTGCTAACATTTTGTTCATCAGGGATATTATCTTATAATTTTCTTTCTTTGTAGTGTCTTTATCTGGTTTTGTGATTAGGATTATGTTGGCCTTATAAAAAGAGCTTGGAAGTCTTCCTTTCTCTTAAATCATTTGGAATACTTAGAGGAGAATAAGTGTTAGTTCTTTGAATATTTTTGTAAAACTCCCTAGTGAAGTCTTCCAGACCAGGGCTTTGTTTGATGAGAGTTTATTGATTACCGCTTCTATTTCTTTGTTATTGGTCTGTTCAGGTTTTCTCACTCTTTCAATTTAGTTTTGGAAGACTGCATGAGCTTAGGAATTTGTCCATTTCACCTAGGTTGTCAAATTTCTTGGCATATAATGGCTCATAGTATTTTCTGTTTACAGTCCTTTGTATTTCTGTGGTGTCGGTTGTTACTTCACTTCTTTTGTTTCTGATTTTATTAATGTGTGTCCTCTCTCTTTGTTTCTTGGTGAGTCTGTCTAAAGGTTGATTAATCTTGTTTATCTTTTCAAAGAATCAGCTCTTGGTTTCATTGATTTTTGTGTGTGTCTATGTCATTTATTTTCACTCTGATCTTTATTATTTCCTTCCTTCTACTTACTCTGGGTTATTCTTTTGGTTCTCCTTTAAAATCTTTACTTTGTAGGGTTAGATAGTTGTTTAGAAAATTTTCTTGTTTTTTGAGGTAGGCCTGTATTGCTATGAACTTCCCTCTCGGGACTGCTTTTATATGTCCCATAGATTTTTTATTGTTGTGTGTTCATTTTCTTTACTTTCCAGGAAGTTTTTGATTTCTTTCTTGATCTCATAGGTATCCTATTCATTGTTTTATAATATTCTATTTAGCCTTCATGTGTTTGAATATTTTTGAGTGTTTTTATTATAATTGATTTCTAGTTTCATGCCATTGTGATCCAATAGATGCTTGATATGATTTAAATCTTCTTAAACTTGTAGAGGCTTAGTTTGTGTCCTAAAATGTGGTCTATCTTTGAGAATGTTCCATGTGTACTTGAGAAGAATCTATATCCTGAAATTTAAGGATGAAATGTTCTGTAAGTATCAATTAAATCCAGCTAATCTAGTGCACCATTAAGATTCTCTGTTTCTTTGTTAATTTTTTATCTAGAATATCTATCCAGTGATGTCAGGGGAATGTTAAATTCCCCTACTATGATTGTATTGCTGTAGATCTCTACCTTGAAGCCCTCTATAAGATTTTAAATATATTTTGGTGCTCCTATATTGGGTGCATAAGGGTTTACCAGGGTTATATAGCCTTGTTGGACAATCCCTCTAATATGTCATGACCTTCTCTATCTCTTATTATGGCCTTCATTTTTAAAGTCTATTTTATCAGATACAATTACTTCTATACCAGCTTTACTTTCATTTCCATTTTCATGGAAAATGTTTTTCATCCCTTCACTTTCATCTTGTGTGAATCTTTTGTTCTGAGGTGTGTCTCTTGTAGACAGCATATATATTGGTCATGTTTTCTTATCTAATCAGCGACCCTATGTCTTTTGATTGGAGCATTCTAGCCATTTACATTTTAAGGTTATCATTAGTGGGTACTTATTTCTTGCTATTTTTATTCTTTTTGCCTCTGTTTCTCTCTCTATATATATATATTTCTCTTTCTTATAGCAGTCCCTTTAGCATTTCTTACAGTGCTGGTTTGGTGGTAGTAAATTCCTTTTTTTTTTTTTTTTTTTTGGTCTGTGAAGCTCTTTATTTCTCCTTCAATTTTGAATGACAGCCTTGCTGGATAGAGTAGTCTTGGATTCAGACCCTTGCTTTTTATTACTTTGTATACTTTATGCTACCTCTTTCTGACCTGCAGTGTTTCTATTGAGAACTCTGATGACAGTCTAATGGGAGCTCCTGTATAGGTAACTTTCTGACTCTCTCTTGTTGCCCATAAAATTCCTTCTTTGTCTTTAACATTTTCCACTGTAATTATGATGTCTCTAGATGTGGTATTTTTGGTTTATTTTTATTGGTACTCTGTTTCCTGGAGTTGTTTGACTTTTTCCTTCACATGATTAGGGAAGTTCTCTGTCATTATTTCTTCAGACAGTTTTTTTATTCCTTTCTCTGATCCTTCTCCTGGTATCCCTATAATGCAAATATTCTTATGTTTTGTGCTATCCCAAAGCTCCTTTAAACTCTCCTCCTGATTTTTAATTTTTTTCTCTTTGTTGCTCCAGTGTTTTTTCTACCCTTTCCTCTAACCCACTGATTCAGTCTTCAGCATCTTCTAATCTACTATTGAATCTTTCCAAGGTATTTTTTATAGCAGCTATGTCATTCTTCATTTCCACTTGATTTTTATTCATATCTTCTACCTCTTTTTTTATGTTGGTCTAGTTCTTATTAAGTTGCTTCTAGTTCTCACTAAATTGTATGAATTCCCTTAAAACCATTGCTTTGAGTTCATTATGTGACAAACTGTTTGCCTCTATTTCATGTAGTTCCTTTTCTGGTCATTCCTCCTTTTGTTTCATTTGTTTCTTTGTCTCACAGTTTTAGCAGTCTGGAAGTTCTGGGCCAGGTGAAGCACGTTGAGACACATAGGAAGGTGGGTGTGTATCAGATAAGACTGCTATACCTTCTAGTCTGTTGTGGCATGTGGCCCTCTGGCTGGCGCCTCTTGTCTGCTGAGTGTTTGGAAGAATTGACTGCTGGTGGATCATTTTTTTCTGTCATCGTAGGCACTACTTGGGTGCACCTGTCCCCAGGCACGGCTGAAACGTAGTGGAGCTTGGCTCCCCATCCATGTTGCTGCTGCTGCTGCTGTTGCTGCTTCTGCTCCTACTGTTTGGAGTGTGTCTCATGTCTGGATCCTAAGCTGCTGCTTTTGCTGGGAGCGGGGCTTTACACCCAATCAGCTATTGCTGCTGCTGCTGCTGCTGCTGCTGCTGCTGCTGCTGCTGCTGGGAGCAGGGCTCAGCTCTCAATCCACACTACTTCTGCTCCTGGGGCATGGGTTTCAGTTCCCAAGTCTCTGCTGCCGCTTGGGACAGGGCTCTGCTCCCAATCCTCTGCTTTTGCTGCTAGAAGTGGATCTTGGTTCCCAAGTCTTCACTGCTGTTGGGGGTGCAGTTCCAATTCCTAGCCAGCTGCTGCTGTGGCTATTGGGGATGGGGTTAGGCTCCTGAGCCTGCTGAGCTGGCTGCTGCTACTGGGAGCAGTGGTTGGCTTCCAAGCTCCACTGCTGCTGCTGGGATCTGGTACCTTGACAGCACAGCTACTGTGCTCTGATCAACGTTGACACAGTGGGGGCCACTGGTTCAATGGTGCAAAGTGCACTGGTGGCCATGGGCTGCTAAGCCTTAGCCGATTCCTGTTGCCTCCTCCCAGGGAGGACCCAGCAGACCTTCCATAATGGTGTGGCCTTCCAGCCCTGAGCTGGGAGAAGTGCACTGCACCACAACCATCTTCCCTAAGTTTCTGCATTGCTGCACAGTTGTTCATCCACACTTACATTCACTCACACTCTCTCTTACACTCACTCACACTCTCATACACTCACCCTCACTCTGGTCCTGCCCACCACCATGTTCCTGAGTCAATTCTAAGATAATTTCATTTATGGAATTATAATTTTATAACACTTCTGCAGCATATAATAAGTTTATTTTATGTAACTCCAAGATTAAAGTTTAGGAAATTCTCAGCCTGAACTACGTTATGTGACTTCTAACATAGAAAAAAGGAAATTTGCAGGCTACCTCTATCAGATTTTGTATATTGGCAGAGAAAAACTGAAGGTGAGATCAAGTTATTTAAAATATGGAGCCATATTTGACACACTGGCAGTGTTAGCAGAGATACAGCAGGGTGTTCTATCCCTTTCATGGCCTGATGGCAGCAGTCAGTTATGCCTGCAAAGGGGGTGCTGATCTGGGCCCCAAGGCTAAGGCAACTAGATTCCGTTTTATGTAGGCCCCTTGGTTAAGGCGACTAAAAGACTCCATTTTGTCACCAATAGACATTCCTCGATGTTCTTCCAATAATAGGTTAATTATCCCTAGACGGAAAGGAATTTTGCCTAAGATTATAGTTGCCCCAAGAGTTGGGAGGCATTTGCAGTTTCCTGAGTATAGGTATTTGCAGGTATTTGCAAGTACTTATGCCTTCCGTAAATAATGCTAATTTTGAATTCTGTAGTCTCTGTCACTCCCACTATTGTACTGGTTCCCTGAGGGGAGGGGGCAAAAGGAGGAGGGAGTTTTTGTCTTTAAAATGGGATGAGTAAGAAGAATCGAGGCTGTTGATCTGAGCGGAAACTATGCCCTCCGCAGCCCACCGGCGAAATAAAGTGCTCCTTTACAATTCGGCTGTGCGTCTCTGGTTATCTCGCTGTCAGGTTATAACAGTGCCAGCAAAGCCAGTGTTTCCTAACCCACCACTCAGCGGATGTGGAAGACCAGTCCATGTCCTGCATTTCCTAGCCATCCATGTAGCAACAAAAAACCACTGAAATTGTATATCTATCATCTCTATACCCAGGAGAAAATGATGGTCCAGGCCTGGTGGCCTCTCAACAATAGTTAAAAACCTGGCCTGATATATCCTGATCCCAATACTAGTGGCAGGGTGTTACTCATAAACAACATTTATTTATCCCCCACCCAATGACAGAAGGTGGTCCAGGTAGGTGCTTTCCTCCCCCTAACAGAACTAATAGAAATTGATCAGAAAGCTTACTGGCACCAAGCAGCCCAGAGAGCAGCCTTAAAGAAATGCTTTCTCTGCCACAAGCTCAGTGTTACTCATGACCGTGTGGCACTAAGGGACCAAGGAGGTCCCTTCTGCTGCCCACATTGACATAACTAGTAGGGATTGAGCCATCATAAAATGTTTCATTTGGCAATTATAAATTACCTGGAAAAATTTAAAAATATAAAATTCCAGCAAAGAATAGAAGGATAGAAAAGAACCAAATGGAAATTATAGAACTAGAAAAGACAAATTAAAAAACAACAACAACAAACAACTTACTAAATGGTCTCAATATAGGGGAGGAGAGGTCATAGGAAAGAATCAGTAAATTTCAGGACAGATGAATATAATTTGCATAATTTTAAAGCATAAAAGAAAAGACTAACAAAAAAATAACAAGGCCACAGATACCATTTAGACAATAACAAAAAATCCAATATTCATATCATTGAAGTCCCAGAAGGAGAAAGAAAAGAGAATGGAATTGAAAAAGCACTTAAAGACTTTTAAAATGCCTAAAGAAAGTTCTCCAAAAAGAAAGGAAATGTAAACAGAAGAGGGTTTGGAACTTCAGGAAGGAAAAAGAGAAAAAAGGAATGAATAAAAATAAGAATAAATATACATTTGTTAAATCATATTTGAATCTCAATGTGGTTATGATTGTATATTTTAATTCCTGTAGCACCCATGAAGAAAACTATACAAACTGATGTAGGTTAAAATATGTACTATAAAGAAATCAAGATGAAATTATAAAATAATCCAATCACCCACAGGAATGAAAGAAAAGAGCATCAAAGAAACAAGAAAGAGAGGGATAAAAAGCAATAAACAATAATACAATGTAGCCTTACCTAATTTACATGGAAAAGACAGAGATTAAGAGAGTGTACAAAAACCAGGACCCAACTATATGCTATTTACACAAGATTGACTTCAAACAAAGAAATAAGTAGGTTGCATATAAAAAAAAATTAAAACTAGGTTGTGTATAAACGAATATATATAATTCGTCCAGCTGGTGTGGCTCAGTGGTTGAGCATCGACCCATGCACCAAGAGGTTGCCGGTTCGATTCCTGATCAGGACACATGCCCAGGTTGTGGGCCCGATCCCCAGTGGGGAGCGTGCAGGAGGCAGCCAATCGATGTTCTCTCTCATCAATGTTTCTATCTCTCTCTCCCTCTCACTTCCTCTCTCTCTAAAATCAATAAAGGGAAAAATATATATATATATATATATATATATAATTCAAACATTAAACTAAAAACAAGTGGAAGTAGCTATGTTAATATCAGATAAAGTATAATTTAGAACAAAATATATTAAGAATAAAGAAGAATATTACACGATAATAAAAGGATAAGTCCATCAATAAAATATAGAGGTCCTAGATGTGTATGTATCAAACAACAGAGGTGCAAAATATTTGAAGCAAAAAGTATTTGAGCCATACAGAGAATCTGATAAATTCACAATTATACTTAGAAACTTCAACACCTCACTTTCACCAATTGATAAAACTACTAGAAAGAAAATCTGTAATGATATAGTAAACTGAACAATACCATCAATCAACAGAAACTGTTGTAACGTGTCCGCGAGATAACCAGAGATGCACAGTCGAATTGTAAAGGAGCACTTTATTACACCGGCTGGCTGGGGGAGGGGTACAGCTTCCCCAGATACTCAGCCCCGATTGTTCTTGCTCATTCATTTTTAAAGACAGAACCCCCATCCCCTTTTTGCCCTACGCCAGGGGACCAGTACAATAGTGGGTATGACAGCGATTACAGAAGTCAAAATTAGCATTATTCACCAGGCTCACAATTTGCAGTTTCCGATACTCAGAAACTGCAAATACCTCCCAACACGTGGGGCAACTATAATCTTAGGCAAAATTCCTTTACTGCTAGGGGTAATTAACCTATAATTGGAAAAATATCGAGGAAGGTCCATTGATGATAAAAATGGAGTCATTTAGTTGCCTTAGCCAAGGGGCCTACATAAGAATGGAATCTAGTCGCCTTAGCCTCCAGGCCCAGGTCAAAACTAATTAACATTTATGGAATAGCTCCACACTAAAATAGGATAGATATTATTTTCAAGTACCCATGAAACACTCATCAAGATATATCATATATTGAGTCATAAGATATCAACAAAATTTTTAAAATTAATATTATACAGAAGACATTCTCTGAATAAAATGGAATCGAACTAGAAATGAGTAACAGAAAGACAATAATGCTTGTTTATAAACATTTAAAAATTAAACAATATTCTTCTAAATAACCATCAGTCTAAGAGAAAGTCTGAAATTAAAATTTTAAAAGTAACAGAGTTTAATGAAAATAAATATGCGGTATATCAAAATTTGTACTATACTGTTAAAGCAGTGCTGAGGGAAATTATAGTCCTAAATCCATACATAAGAGAAGGGCCTGACTGGTGTGGCTCAGTGGTTGAGCGTCAATCCATGCACCAAGAGGTCACTGGTTGGATTCCAGGTCAGGGCACATGCCCAGGTTGTGGGCCCGATCCTCAGTGGGGGCCATGCAGGAGGTGGCCAATCAATGTTTTCTCTCATCAATGTTTCTATCTCTCTCTCCTTCTCTAAAATTAATAAAGAAAAAAAATGTTTAAAAAAAAAAAGGAAAAGAGGGAAAGGACTCGAATAATTATGCTTTAGTTCCTTCCTCAAATTACTAGAATATAGAAGAGTAAAATATCCCCCCAAAAAGCATATGAAAGGAAATAATAAAGAGAATCAATGAATAAAGAAAATAAAGAAAAAAGTCAAATCTTCCAAAATAATCAATAAATATAATAAACTTCTAGCAAGATAGACAGCAATAATAAAAAAAAAAAAAAGACACAAGTCACCATTTTGATTAACAGGGGATATCATTATAGAATGTGTAGCCATTAAAGGAAAAAAAAATCAATAATGTTACTTTAATAAATTAAAAAATTTAGATGAAATTGACCAACTGCTCAAAAACTACCCAAACTCAACCAAGATGAAATAATTTGAATAGCTCTATAACCATAAAAGTAATGTAATTTATAAAGTTTAGATAACGTTTAAAAGAAGTCTCCTGTCACTGGTGGCTTCACTGAAAAACTTTACAAAACAGGTAAAGGTGTATTAAAACCCAATCTACTCAATCCCTTCCAGAAAACAAGAGAGGAGGGGGCACTTCTCAGCCCCTTTATGAGGCCAGTATTAATTTAATACTAAAATAAGACAAAACCCATTTTTAAAAAGCCCTACAAAACAATAGCTCTTGTTAAATCACATACAAAAATCCTTACCTAAATATTAGCAAGTCTAATCCTACAATACGCAAATATAATTATATAACTTGACCAAGCAAGTGGAATTTATTCCAGGAATGCAAACCTGGCTCAATGATCAAAGATCAATCAATATAATCTACTATTTAAACAAGCTAAAGAAGAAAAACTATATCCTAACACAAAAAGCATTTGAAAAACACCCATTCATGACATAAACTCCTAGCAAACCAGTAATATAAAGGAATTTCATCAACTTGATAAAAAGCATCGATAAAAAATAAATTTAAAAACTACAGCTTTTATCATACTTAAAGGTGAAAGGCAAATATTTTCCACCTATGATCCAGAACAAGGCAAATATATGTGCTTTCTTTACTGTTCTTTATCATAATACTGGAAGTTCTAGTCAATGCTACGAGGAAAGAAAAAGAAACAAAAAGCGTACCTATTTGAAAAAAAAGAAGCAAACCTGTCTGTCTGCATATAACTTGATCATTCACATAGAAAGAGACTTTGTTCAGTGCCATGGGTGCACTGTGAAATATGTGGATGATGTTGCTTTGAGTTGTACACCTGAAACGTGTACCCCAATAAATTCAATTAAAAAAACCTCCTAGAACCAATGAGTGTATCAAGGTCATAGCGCACAATACCCCTTACAATTGTTTTAAAGAAAATTAAATTCTTAGGAATAAACTTAGCAAAACACGTATAAGATGTATAATTGCAAAGATTAACATGTTCATGGAGTGTAAGATTCAGCATAGTAAAGGTGCCCGATCTCTCTAAATTGGTCTATAGATTTAATACAATTCCTATAAGAATTACAGCAAGTATTTTTTTATTTTTTATTAATTTACTTTTGTTACAGATGTTTCTCCCTTTTCCCCCATTGACACCCTCCTCCCCCTTCCCCCCTGGCCCATCCCCAGTTTTGTTGTGCATGTCCATTGGTTATGAGTACATGCATACAAGTTCTGTGGTTTATCTCTCCCTCCCCCACCCTCTCTCTGGCAATTGTCAGTCTGTACCCTACTTCCACGTCTCTGGGACTACCCTGTTCCTCAGACTGTTATGTTCATTATATTCCAGAAATAAGTGAGATCATATGATATTTGTCTTTCTCTGCTTGGCTTGTTTCGTTTAGGATAATAGTTTCAAGATCCTCCCAAGTCATCACAAGGGATAAGAGATCTTTCTTTCTTATAGTTCCAGAGTACTTCATTGTGTATATGTACCACAGCTTTTTTATCCGTTCATCTACTGATGGACACTTGGGGCTGTTTACAGATCTTAGCTACTGTAAATACCACTGCTATGAACATGGGGGTACATATATTCTTTCTGATTGGTGTTTCAGGCTTCTTAGGGTACATTCCTAAGAGTGGGATCACTGGGTCAAATGGTAATTCAATTTTTAAATGTTTGAGGTAACACCATACTGTTTTCTGTAGTGGCTGCACCAGTCTGCATTCCCACCAGCAGTGTACTAGAGTCCCCTTTTCTCCACACCCTCACCAACACTTGTTTGATGCTTTGTTGATGGCGGTTATTCTGACAGGTGTGAGGTGATACCTCATTGTTGTTTTAATTTGCATCTCTCTGATGATTAGTGATGTTGAGCATTTCTTCATATATCTCTTGGACATTAGTATGTCCTGTTTGAAGAGGTGTCTATTGAGTTCCTCTGCCCATTTTTAAATTGGGTTCTTTGTCTTCCTTATGTTGAGTTGTATGAGCACTCTATATATTTTGGAAATTAATCCCTTATCTGATGTATCATTGGCAATTATGCTCTCCCATATAGTGGGTTGCCTTTCCACTTTGGTGGCTGTTTCTTTTGCTGTGCAGAAGTTTTTGAGTTTGATGTAGTCCCATGTGTTCATTTTTTCCTTTGTTTCTGTTGCCTTAGCTGATATATCATTGAAAATTCTGCTGCGTATGATGTCTGAAATTTTGTTACCTACATTTTGTTCTAGGAATTTTATGGATTAATGAGTCACATTTGAGTCTTTTATCCATTTTGAGTTTACTCTTGTGTATGGTGTAAGATGATGGTCTAGTTTCATTTTTTTTGCATGTAGCTGTCCAATTTTCCCAACACCATTGATTAAAGAGGCTGTCTTTATTCCATTGTATGCTCTTGCCACCATTGTCAAATATTAATTGAGCATAATGTTTTGGGTCAATTTCTGGGTTCTCTGTTCTATTCCATTGATCTATGTGCCTGTTCTGTGCCAGTACCAGGCTGTTTTGATTACAGTAGCTTTGTAGTATAACCTTATGTCTGGTATCGTGATCCCTCCTACTTTGTCCTTCTTTTTCAAGATTGCTGTAGCTATTCGGGGTCTTTTTTGGTTCCATATGGACTTCTGAAGCATTTGTTCCAGTTCTGTGAAATATGTCGTTTGTATTTTGATGGGGATTGCTTTAAATCTATAGATTGCTTTGGGTAGTGTGGACATTTTAACGATGTTAATTCTTCCAATCCATGAACAAGGTATGTGCTTCCATTTTTTTACATCTTCCTCTATTTCTTTTTTCAATGTCCTGCAGTTTCTGTAAATAGGTCCTTTACTTCTTTGGTTAAGTTTATTCCTAGGTATCTTAATTTTTTTTGCCGCTATGGTAAATAGAATTGTTTTTTATAGTTTCTCTTTCTGTGAGTGCATCATTGGTGTATAAGAATGCCGTGGATTTCTTGACATTAATTTTGTATCCTGCTACTTTGCCAAATTCATTTATTAAGTTTAGTAGATTTTTCATGGAGTCTTTAGGGTTTTCTATGTATAATATCACATCATCTGCGAATAATGACAGTTTCACTTCCTCCTTTCCAATTTGGATCCCTTTTATTTTTTCTTCGTGTCTGCTTGCTATGGCTAAGACTTCCAGTACTATGTTAAATAAGAGTGGTGAAAGTGGGCATCCTTGTCTTGTTCCTGTTCTTAAGGGAAATGCTTTTAGTTTTTGTCCATTGAGTATGATGTTGGCTGTAGGTCTTTCATATATGGCCTTTACAATTTTGAGATATGATCTCTCTATTCCCAAACTGCTGAGCGTTTTTATCGGAAATGGGTACTGGATTTTGTCAAATGCTTTTTCAGCATCTATTGATATGATCATATGGTTCTTATCTTTCATTTTGTTTATGTGGTGTATCACATTTATTGATTTGCGAATATTGTACCAGCCTTGCATCCTTGGGATGAATCCCACTTGGTCATGGTGAATAATTTTTTTGAAGTATTGCTGGATCCAATTGCTAGTATTTTGTTCAGGATTTTGGCATCTATGTTCATCAGGGATATTGGCCTGTAGTTTTCTTTCTTTGTAGTGTCTTTTTCTGGTTTTGGAAGTAGAATTATGCTGGCTTCATAAAACGAGTTTGGAAGTCTTCCTTCTTCTTGAATTTTTTGGAATAGTTTGAGGAGAGTGGCTGTTAGTTCTTCTTTGAATGTTTGGTAAAACTCCCCCTTGAAGCCATCAGGACCTGGGCTTTTGTTTGCTGGGAGGGTCTTGATTACATCTTCAATTTCCTTCGCTGTTATTGGCCTGTTCAAGTTTTTTATCTCTTCCCGGTTCAGTTTTGGGAGACATGTGTTTCTAGAAATGTGTCCATTTTGCTTAGATTGTCGAATTTGTTGCCATATAAATGTTCATAGTATTTGTTAACGATCCTTTTTATTTCTGTGGTGTCAGTTGTTACTTCTCCTCTTTTATTTCTGATTTTGTGTATTTGGGTTCTCTCTCTTTGTTTCTTGGTGAGTCTAGCTAAGGGTCCATCAATCTTGTTTATCTTTTCAAAAAAACAGCTCTTTGTTTCATTGATCCTTTGAATTGTTATTTGGTCTCCATGTTGTTTATTTCTGTTCTGATCTTTACTATTTCCTTCCTTCTACTTGCTCTAGGGTTTTCTTCTTGTTTGCTTTCTAGTTCTTTAAGTTGTGAGGTTAGGTAGTCAATTAGATATTTTTTTGTTTCTTGAGGTGGGCCTGTAGTGCTATGAACTTCCCTCTCAGAACTGCTTTCCCTGCATCCCATAGATTTTGTGTTGTTGTGTGTTCATTTTCATTGGTTTCCAGGAAGTTTTTAAATTCTTCCTTGATCTCCATGGTAACCCATTCATTGTTCAGTAACATGCTATTTAGCTTCCATGTCTTCAAATGTCTTTGCATGTTCTTGTTGCAATTGATTTCTAGTTTTATGCCATTGTGATCTGAGAAGATACTTGATATGATTTCAATATTCTTGAACTTGTAGAGACTTAGTTTGTGCCCTAACATATGGTCTATCTTTGCGACTGTCCCATGTGCACTTGAGAAGAATGTGAATTCTGCAGTTTTGGGGTGTAATTCTCTGTATATATCTATTAAATCCATTTGATCTAGTGCTTCATTGAGAATTTCTGTTTACTTGTTAATTTTTTGTCTACATGACCTATCCAGTGATGTCCGTGGGGTGTTGAATTCTCCTGCTATGATTGTATTGCTGTCTATTTCTCCTTTTAAGTCCTCCAGAAGATTTTTAATATATTTTGGTGCTCCTATATTGGGTGTAAATATGTTTACCAAGGTTATATCTTCCTGTTGGATAGACCCTTTCAATATTATGTAGTGAGCTTCTTTGTCTCTAGATATGCTCTTCAATTTGAAATCTAAATTATCAGATATGAGTATTGCTAATCCAGCTTTTTTTCCTTTCTGTTTGCTTGGAAGATTTTTTTCCATCCCTTTACTTTCAACCTATGTGAATCTTTTCTTGTGAGGTGAGTCTCTTGTAGACAACATATATGTGAATGATGCTTTCTTATCTAATCAGCTACTCTGTGTCTTTTTATCGGAGCATTCAGTCCATTTACATTTAAGGTGATTATTGATATGTACTTATTTTTTTTCCATTGTTGTTTAGTGTGGTTATTTTTTTCTTATTATTACTTCTACTAATTACAGCAGTCCTTTTAACATTTCTTGCAGTGCTGGTTTGGTGCTAATATATTCCCTTAGCCTTTTTTTGTCTGGGAAGCTCTTTTTTGACCTTCTATTTTGAATGATAGCCTTACTGGATAGAGTAGTCTTGGATTCAGATCCTCGTTTTTCATGACCTTGATTACTTCATGCCATTCCCTTCTGGCCTCTAGTGCTTCTGTTGAGAAGTCAGCTGATAGCCTTATGGGGGTTCCTTTGTAGGTAGCCTGTTGCTTATCTCTTTCTGCCTTTAGGATTCTCTCTTTGTCTTTATTTTTTGTCATTTTAATTATTATGTGTCTTGATGTGGGCCTGTTTGGGTTCTTCTTATTTGGGGCTCTCTGTGCTTCTTGAACTTGAATGCCTTCCTCCTTCACCAGGTTAGGAAAGTTTTCTGTCACTATTTTCTTCAAATATATTTTTTCATACTTGCTCATTTTCTTCTTCTTTGGGGACTCCTATGATGTGAATGTTATTACGTTTCCAGTTGTCCCACAGTTCTCTTAAGCTATCTTCCTGTTTTTTCATTGTTTTTTTCCTTTTGTTTTTCTGATTGATTGATTTTTTCTACTCTGTCTTCTAATTCACTGATGTATTCTTCCGCTTCCTCTATTCTGCTGGTCAGTCCTTCCAATGTCTTCTTTATTTCTGCTATGTCATTCTTTATTCCCACTTGATTGATTTTCATGGTGTTGAAGTCCTTACTCATGCTGTTTAGCTTCCTCAAGATCATGGCTCTGAACTCTACCTCTGATAATTTGCTTAACTGCATTTCATTGATTTCATCTTCGGTAGAGTTCTCTTGTTCTTTCATTTGGGATCTGTTTTTTTGTTTCATCATTTTTGCTATCTCAGTGGGTTTTGGAGCCTGCCAAATTTTCCCTGTTGGTGTTGGTGTTCTGTTATTTGTGGCTCCCTCTACTGGGTTTGGATGAGCATGGAGGGCCCTCCTTCAACACCACTGTCAAGTCTCACTTTCCTGGGTAGAGTTGCAAGCTCAGGATAGGTTCAGTTATGCTCTAGCTTTTTGCCTGGACGCTATTAGCCTCAGTTACTTGAAAAGCCTTAGGATCTCAGTTGAATGAAAAACTCCCTTAGGTGTTTATAGTGTAAGAGGATTTTCCAAGGGTGGGGCCAATGCTGGTTTTTAATGAGCCTCAATTTGCATTTCTTTGCCTCACCTGGGTATCTCCAAGGGAGGGGCTGCCACAGCTCTGGGAAGGAGCAAACTTGGCTGCAGTTCTGTGCAACCAAGAAGGAGCAGGCTGGCCACCACCATCCTTTGTGGCCACGGCTCAGCACAAACTCTGAACGCCCTCCAAATCCCAGGTGTTCCCATAGAGTTCCAGTCCAGTCCACCCTTCCTCTGCTGGAGCCCCAGGTGAGTGGCTGTACCTATTTCACACCCTGTCCTGGCCCTCCGCGCTGTGGAGCTGCTTGGGCTCTTAACCCCGAGGGTGGGCGCCACCGCTGCTCACACCTGAGGCCGCTGCTGTCCGTCGGCTCCCAGCCTGCCACCCTCATGTGCCTGCACAGATCCTACCAGGCTCATTCAGTGTCCCTGGTTGTATGGTCCTCTCCCGCTGCTTTTCTGTTGCTTTTTCCTGATGATTTGTCTTTATTTTAGTTGTAATTCCCATTTGGTCCTGGGAGATCGTCTGTGTATCTTCCATTCA
This sequence comes from Tadarida brasiliensis, assembly GCA_030848825.1. Classification (NCBI taxonomy): domain Eukaryota; kingdom Metazoa; phylum Chordata; class Mammalia; order Chiroptera; family Molossidae; genus Tadarida; species Tadarida brasiliensis. The sequence continues at coordinate 47,976,619 of CM061280.1, read as the reverse complement.
CTCCACTGCCATTTTCTCCTCCCTCACAGCAAGTATTTTTGTAGATAGAGAAAAGTTTATTTTAAAGTTCATAATGGAAAGTCAAAGGACATATAGTACCCAAAACAATTTTGATAAAGATCAAGTGGGAGGAATCACTCTTTTCAATAATAAGGTTTTTATGGAAACAATAACTATGAGTGTGGCATTGGTGAAGGGAAGGATATATAGATCAATGCAACAGAATAGAGAAGCCACAAATAGATCCACACAAATATGTTCAACTAATTTTTGACAAAGATGCAAAAGCAATTCGATGGAGAAAAGAAAACATAATTTTCAACACGTAGTGTTGGAGCATTTGGGTACATATAGCTCAAGAAAATCAATTTTTACCTAAAATCTCATATTGTATACAAAAAAAGAAATCCAAAATGGATCATGGACTTTAATGTAAACATTTAAAACTATAAAACTTTTAGGAAAAACAGAGCAAAGCCTACAGGATTTAGGGCTAAGCAAATAATTCTTAGACTTGAAACCAAGAACATAATCCATAAAATAAATAATTCATCAAACAAATTTAATGCTCTGCAATAGATCCTATAAAGGGGATAAAAAGAAAGGCTACTTGTTGTGCTGGCAAGGATGTGGAGAAAAGGGTACTCTAGTATACTGCTGGTGGGAATGCAGACTGGTGCAGCCACTATGGAAAACAATATGGTATTTCCTCAAAAAAATTAAAATGGAACTGCCATTTGACCCAGTGATCCCCATCTTGGAATATATCCTAAGAAGCCTGAAACACCAATCAGGAAGAATATATGCACCCCTAGGTTCATTGCAGGACTATTTACAATAGCTAAGATCTGGAAACAGCCCAAGTGACCATCAGTAGATGAGTGGATAAAAAAGCTGTGCTACATTTACACAATGGAATACTATGCAGCTGTAAAAAAGAGAGATCTCTTACCTTTTGAGATGACATGGAAGGACCTGGAGAGCATAATGCTGAGTGAAATAAATCAGTCAGAGAAAGACAAGTACCACATGATCTCACTTATTTATGGAATATCATGAACAAAATAAGCTGTCGACCAAAACAGATCCAGAGTCATGAAAGTAGGGAACAGACTAATAAACCTCAGAGGTGTGTGTGTGGGGGTTCGTAGGGGTGGGAAGAAATAGCCACAGAACTTATATGCATATATGCACAACCAATGGACATAAGCATTAAGGTGGGGAAAACAGAAGAGGGTGGGAGTGGGGAGGAGGAGATCAATAGGGAAAAATGGGGGAGCATCTGTAATACTTTCAACTATAACAAAGAAGGCTACTGGCTGAGAGAAAGTCCTTGCAAAACTCATATCTGACAAACTCTAGATTAAGAATATATAGGGAATTCTCAACACTAAACAGTCAAAAAGGAAGCAATTCAACCATGGTCAGTTTGGCTGAGTGATTAGAACGTCGGCCCACAGACCAATGGGTTGAGGGTTCACTTCTGGTCAAGGGCACGTACCTTGGTTGCAGTTCATCCCTGGTCCTGGTTGTGGTCATGCAGGAGGCAACCAGTCGATGTGTTCCTCTCACATCAATGTTTCTCTCTCTCTCCCTCTCTCTACCTCCCTCTTCCTCCCTCCCACTCTATGTGAAGATAAATGGAAAAATATCCTCGGGTGAGGATTAAAAAAAGAAAGAAACCAATTCAATTTGAAAATGGGCAAAATGGGCAAAATACATGAACAGACATGCCCTGGCCGGTGTGGCTCAGTGGTTAGAATATCAGCCTGTGCACCACCTGGGTTTGATTTCTGGTCAGGGGCAAATACCTAGGTTGCAGGTTTGATCCCTGCTCCAATCAGGATGCGTGCAGGAGGCAACCAATTGATGTGTCTCTCTCACACAGATGTTTATCTCTCCCTTTCTTTTCCTCCCTCTTTCTCTTCCACTCTCTCTAAAAATCAATGGAAAAAATATCCTCCAGATGGGTATTAACAATAACAACAAAAAAAGATATGAAGACATTTCACTAAAGAAGATACAAAGATGAACATAGGCACATAAAAAATGTTCAAAATCATTAGCCATCAGGAAAATGCAAATTAAAACCATAATATGATGTCACTATACACCTATGAGAATGACTAAAATAAAACAAAATAAATAGTGAAAATACCAAATACTGACAAGCTCACAGAAATTTGATCAATAATACTTGGCTTGAGGCAATGTAAAATGGTAAAGCCATTTTGGAAATGGCAGTTTCTTACAAAACTAAACATGTGTTTGCCATACAAGCCAGCAATTGGACTCTTGGTCATTTATTCCAAAGAAATAAAAAGTTATGTTGACACAAAAATTTGTACATAAATTTTTATACTAGCTTTATTTATAATAGCTAAAATTTAAAACAACCCAACTTCCTTCAATGGATGAATGTTTAAACATTCTATAGCATATTTAAACAAAGAAATATAACTCAGCAATAAATAGGAATAACTATTAACACATGGGATATCTCTGATGTATTTCAAAGGAAACTATGGTGAGTGAAAACACTAATCTCTGAAAGTTACATATTGTATAACTCCATTTATATAACGTTCTTGAAATGACAAATTTTCAGATATGCATAACAGATTAGTGGTTGTGAGGGGTTAGGGAGCAGGGAGGAAAACCATGGAAGTCAGCCTGGCTTCTCGTGGTGATAGAATAGCTCTGTATTTTGATCATGGTGATTGCTACACAAAGCTACTCATATGATAAAATTTCATATTTACACATGAAAATGAGTGCTTATACAATCGATGAAATTAGAATAAAATATCTATAGATTGAACTAATGTCAATTTCCTGGTCTTGATGTAATTATGCAAGCCCTTTATATTGAGTCTAGGTGAAGGGTACATAGCACCTCCCTAAACATTTCTGCAACATTCTGTAAATCTACAATTATTTCAAAATAAAAATTCAAATAATATATGAAATCAGGTAATTGCAAGGTATTGAAGGAATTCTTATAATCTAGGGAGGAACGAAAAGCAACAGCATAGATAAATTTTGGAAGTACTGCAAAGAGCTTAAATTGCAGCAAATAAGAGTAAACTTAGGAAAAATTGTGATAAAATAATGAGTTTACTGTACCCTTCAAAAGGGAAGGAGGTTAAAAGCAGGTAAAATTCTCTTTGCCTAAATATTTTCAGCTTAATTTATTGGAGCAATTTATATATGTTCACTTTTAATAAATCAATCGTAAAATAAAATTTGCTTTTAACACTAACAGTGCAGGAGGCAGCCGATCAATGTATCTCTCTCACATCAATGTTTCTATCTCTCCCTTCCTCTGTCTCTAAAAAATCAATGGAAACATATTTTAAAAAAACTAACGTTGCTAGATCACATGTCATAAGTAAACAAGCAGCTATCTATATTATATCTTTTCCACACAAAGTTGGTCACACTATAAAATGTAATAATAGATACTGGATCTGTACATTCAGTGAAGAAGGAAGACAAAATAATTTCCTGGCTCATACATGACAAAATAGTTCTTTTAGCCTCTGGAATCTGGCCTTTCAATATCTTCGAGTCAAATATATTGGGAGGATTAAAATGCTTTATGTATAATTATTAGTTCAGTTCTCTTCATTTCGTTTTGTAGGTACAGATAACTTAATGATCTCAGCTTAGATGACTGAAAACTTTATACAGAAATTACAAGAAATATACTTTAGATTTATCTTAGCAAATTAATTGAAATAATTTTCAGTATGTGTTTAGGGTATTCTGAACTCGAGATATGACTGGATTATGATGAATTGCCAGATGAATGAAACCAACAGCAAAGTTCAAATTACAGTTCTTAACTGCTTTGATAAGAATTGTAGAGTATTTCCTAACAAAAAGAAGATATATCTCTTAACAGAAGCTTTGTTTGGTTATCTAGGATATACTTCTGTCTCAAGAAGAATACATTTCATTTTCTCTGTTTAGATCAGTGATTTTCACCTATACTTAACTATTATTTTCACCTATGCTTATGTATGCTTTTGTTATACCAAATGACATGCGGTGATTTTAGTGCTTATTTTCTTCTCTTTGTTTTTCTCCTCTCTCTCTCTCTCTCTCTCTCTCTCTCTCTCTCTCTCTCTCTCATTAATAATTATACATCAAAGAACAATATATTATTCTGTGGCAAAATGTATAGTACTTGCAAAGCAGGAGGTAATATTGAAGCTCTGTTGCTATGGATAGAAACTTGAGGACAGCAATATTTTCTAATTAGAAGTTCATTTTTAGTCATCTTTTTACAATCCATTCAGCTTTTAATTGCTAAACTGTGATTGGCTTATCAAACATTTCTTTGATAATGGCTATTAGGCAAAATAATGGGAGACTGGGGGATAGAAGGATTGAGAAAAAAAGAAAAAAAAAAGAGAACTTACGGACATGGACAACAGTGTGGTGATTTCCAGGGGAAAGAGGGTGGGTGGAGTTGGAAGAGGGCATAGAAGAGATAAATGGTGATGGAAAAAATAAAAAATAAATTAAAAAAATAAATTAAATGGTGCAGCCACTATGAGGGAAAAAAAAGAAAGAAATATTATATAAAAATGATTAGAGAAGGAAAGAAATAAATATCTTCTGGGAATCTCTACCTGGATTGTTCTTAGGCAATTCAAAACAAGGACATTCTATACACGACTCCATCATTTATACCACCAGTACTTCTTCTGTGTTCACTGTTCTGATAAATTGCTCCACATTTGTTACAGAACACAAATATTTTAGTTGACTGACTCTCCACCATGGCAGTACATTAAAATAACCAAAAAAGTATTTTTTTAATGTTTTTATTGCTTTTTTTTTTTTTTTTTTTTTTTTTTTTTTTTTTTTTTTTGAGAGAGAGGAAGGGAGAGGGAGAGAGAAAAGCATAGATATGAGAGGGAAACATGGATATGCTGCTTCCTGCACGCCTCTTACTGGGGATGGAGCCCCCACCCTCAGCACATGCTCTGACTGGAAATACCACTAGAGACCTCTGGGTGTATTGGACAATGTGCAACCAACTGAGCCATACCAGGCAGGGCCAAAATTTTTGTTTCATTTTTTTAAATTAATAGATTGGTTTGCTTACATAGTAGTTTAAAGTTTGTAGAAAGATTAATAAGAAAGTACAGAGAGCTTCCACATACTCCCTCTCTCAGTATAGAGTTTCCCTTCTTATTCACATCTTGTATCAGTGTGATACGATTATTAAAGCTGATGAACCAATACTACGACACATTATTACTAAGTAAAGTCTGTAGTTTCCATTAGTTTTTTTTTGTTTTTTGTTGAAAATATTACAGACGCTGCCCTTTTTCCCTCATTTACCGCCCTCCTTCCTGCTTCCCCCCCCCCCCCCGCCAGCCTTCCCCAGCCTAATGTCCATATCAATTTTCCCCCATATAAGTTCTTTGGTTTATCTCTTCCCACTTCCCGTACCTCTGAGATTTGTCAGTCTGTTCTCTAATTCCATGATTCTGGATCTCTTTTGGTTAACAGCTTATTATGCTCATTATGTTCCACAAATAAGTGAGATCATGTAGTACTTGTTTTCCTTTCGCTTACAATACTGTTCTCCAGGTCCCTCCATGCTGTCTCAAAGGATAAGAGATCTTTCTTTCTTACAGCTGCATAGTATTCCATTGTGTATATGTACCACAGCTTTTTTGTCCACTCATCTACTGATGGGTACTTGAGCTGTTTACAGATCTTAGCTATTGTAAATATTGGCACAATGAACATAAGGGTACATATATTCTTTCTGATTGGTGTTTCAGGATTCTTAGGATATATTCCAAGAAGGAGGATCACTTAGTCAAATGGCAGTTCAATTTTTAACTTTTTGAGGAAACACCATAATGTTTTACATAGTGGCTGCACCAGTCCACATTACGACCAGCAGTGTGCTAGAGTACCATTTTGTCTACATTCTTGTCAGCATTTCTTTTTTTTTTATTTTTAATTTTTTTAAATAATTTATTTTTGTTACAGATGTTCTTGTTTTTCCCCAATTGACACCCTTCTCCCGACCCCCGCCTTCTCCCCAGCATTGTTGTATATGTCCATGGTAACGCATACATACATATAACTTCTGTGGTTTATTTCTTCCCTCTCCCCCAACCTCCTCTTCTGAGATTTGTCAGTCTGTACCCTACTTCTATGTCTCTGAGTCGATTTTGTTTATCAACATGTTTTGTTCATTATATTCCACAAAGACGTGAGATAATGTGATATTTGTCTTTCTCTGCTTGGATTGTTTCGCTTAGGATAATACTCTCAGGACCCTACATGTCGTCTCAAAGGATAAGAGGTCTTTCTTTCTTACAGCTTCATAGTATTCCATTGTGTATATGTACCACAGCTTTTTTATCCACTCCTTTATTGATGGACACTTGGACTGTTTCCAGATTTTAGCGATTGTAAATAGTGCTGATATGAATGTAGGGGTACATATATTCTTTCTGATTCGTGTTTCAGGCTTCTTAGGGTATATTCCTACAAGTGGAATCACTGGGTCAAATGGCAGTTCAATATTTAACTTTTTGAGGTAACATCATATTATTTTCCATAGTGGCTGCACCAGTCTACATTTCCACCAGCAGTGTACCAGAGTCCCCTTTTCCCCATATCTTCGCCAGCACTTGTTTGATGATTTGTTGATGGGAGCCATTTTGACGGGTGTGAGGTGATACCTCATTGTTGTTTTAATTTGCATCTCTCTGATGATTAGTGACATTGAGCATGTTTTCATATGTCTCTTGGCCATTTGTATGTCCTGTTTGGAGAGGTGTCTATTTAGGTCCTCTGTCTATTTTAATTGGATTATTTGTGTCCTGTTAGTTGAGTTCTATGAGTACTCTATATATTTTGGAAATTTACCCCTTATTTGATGTATTGTTGGCAATTGTGCTCTCCCATACAGTAGGTTCCCTTTCCATTTTGATACTTGTTTCTTTTGCTGTGCAGGAGCTTTTTAGTTTGATGTAGTCCCATGTGTTCATTTTTCCTTTGTTTCGATTGACTAAGACGTTGTATCAGTGAAAATTCTGCTGCGTGTGATGTCTGAAATTTTGTTGCCTACATTTTCTTCTAGGATTTTTATGGATTCACGAGTCACATTTAAGTCTTTTATCCATTTTGAGTTTACTCTTGTGCATGGTGTAAATTTGTGGTCTAGCTTCATTTTTTTTTTTGCATGTAGCTGTCCAATTTTCCCAACACCATTTATTGAAGAGATTGTCTTTACTCCAGTGTATGCTCTTGCCACCTTTGTCAAATATTAATTGAGCATAATGACTTGGGTCAATTTCTGGGTTCTCTGTTCTGTTCCATTGATCTATATACTTGTTCTTGTGCCAGTACCAGGCTGTTTTGATTACAATGGCTTTGTAGTATAACCTGATATCTGATATTGTGATCCCTCCTACTTTGTTCTTCTTTTTCAAGATTGCTGTGGCATCTGGGGTCTTTTATGGTTCCATATAAACTTTTGGAGTATGTGTTCTAGTTCTATGAAATATGTTATTGATATTTTGATGGGGATTGCATTGAATCTATAGATTGCTTTGGGTAGTATGCACATTTTAATGATGTTAATTCTTTCAACCCATGAACAAGGTATATGCTTCCACTTTTTTATATTTTCCTCTATTTCTATTTTCAATCACCTGTAGTTTTCTGCGAAGAGGTTCTTGACTTCTTTGATTAAGTTTATTCCTAGGTGTCGTAATTTTTTTGCTGCCATAGTAAATGGGATTTTTAAAATTTTAGTTTCTCTTTCTGTGAGTTCATTGTTGGTGTATAAGAATGCCGTCAATTTCTTGATGTTAATTTTGTATCCTGCTACTTTGCCAAATTTATGTATTAAGTCTAGTAGATTTTTGATGGAGTTTTTAGGGTTTTCTATGTATAATATCATGTCATCTGCAAATAATGACAGTTTCACCTCCTCCTTTCCAATTTAGATCCCTTTTATTCGTTTTTCATATCTAATTGCTGTGGCTAAGACTTCCATTAGTATGTTAAATAAGAGTGTTGAAAGTTGGCACCCCTGTCTTTTTCCTGTTCTTAAGGGAAATGCTTGGAATTTTTTCCCATTGGGTATGATGTTGGATATAGGTTTTTCATATATGGCCTTTATTATGTCCAGATATGATCCCTCTATTCCCACAATGTTAAGAGTTTTTATCAGAAATGGGTGCTGGATTTTGTCGAACGCTTTTTCAGCAACTATTAATAAGATCATATTGTTTTTATTTTTCATTTTGTTTACCTGATGTATCGCATTTATTGATTTGTGAATATTGTACCATCCTTGCATTCATGGATTGAATCCTACTTGGACATGATGAATAATTTTTTTGTGGTATTGCTGAATCTAATTTGCTAATATTTTGTTAAGGATTTTGGCATTTGTGTTTATCAGGCATGTTGGGCTATAGTTTTCTTTCTTTGTAGTGTCTTTATCTGGTTTGGAATTAGGATTATGTTGGCCTCATAAAATGAACTTGGAAGTCTTCCATCTTATTGGATTTTTTGGAATAGTTTGAGGAGAATGGGTTTTAGATCTACTTTGAATGTTTGGTAAAATTCCTCCATGAAGCCATCCGGGTCTGGGCTTCTGTTTGCTATGAGTTTATTGATCTCATCTTCAATTCCCTTAGTTGTTATTGGTCTGTTCAAGTTTTCTATCTCTTCCTTGTTCAGTTTTGGGAGACTGTGTGTTTCTAGAAATCTGTCCATTTCGCCTAGATTGTCCAATTTGTTGGCATATAATTGTTCATAGTATGTTTTAATGATCCTTTGTATTCTTGTGATGTCAGTTGTGACTTCTCTTTCATTTCTGATTGTATTTATTTGGGTTGTCTCTCTTTGTTTCTTGGTGAGTCTAGCTAAGGGTCCATCAATCTTTTTTATCTTTTCAAAGAATCAGCTCTTTGCTTCCTTGATCTTTTGAATTGTTTTATTAGTTTCTATGTTGTTTATTTCTGCTCTGACATTTACTATTTCTTTTCACCAGCATTTCTTGTTTGAGGATTTGTTGATGGCAGCCATTCTGGCAGGTTTGAAGTGATATCTCATAGTTATTTTAATTTGCATCTCTCTGATTATTAGAGATGTTGAGCATGTTTTTTTGTCTCCTGGCCATTTGTATGTCCTGTTTAAAGAAGTGTCTATTCATATCTTCTGCCCATATTTTAACTGGATTGTTTGTTTTCCTTTTGTTGAGTTTTATGAATACTCTATATATATTGGATATTAACTCATTATCCAATGTGTCATTGGCAAATATGTTCCCCCAGAGAGTGCGTCCTCTTTTCATTCTGATGCTGGTTTCTTCTATAGTTTGATGTAGTTCCATTTATTAATATTTCCTTTGTTTCTCTTGCTCTAGGCAATGTATCAGTGAAAATTCCACTATGTATGATGTCTGAGATATTTCTGCCTACATTGTCTTCTAGGATTTTTTTGGTTTCACAGGTTACATTTAAGTATTTTATCCATTTTGAATTTATTCTTCTGTATAGTGTAAGTTGGTGATCTAGTTTCATTTTTTTCTTTTTTTTTTGCATATATCTGCCCTGTTTTCCCAGCACCATTTATTGAAGAGACTATCTTTCCTCCATTGTATGCTCTTGACTCCTTGTCAAATATTAATTGTGTATACTGTCTAGTGTCAATATCTGCATTCTCTCTTCTGTTCCATTGATCTATGTGTCTGTTCTTGTGCCAATATCAGGCTGTTTTAATTATGACAGCTTTGTTTTATAACTTGACATCTGGTATTGTGATCCCTCCAACTTTCTTCTTCTTTTTCAAAATTGCTGTGGTTATTCAGGGTAGTTTTTGGTTCCATATAAACTGTTGTGCTATTTGTCCTATGTCTGTGAAATATGCCATTGGTACTTTACTAGGGATTGCGTTGAATTTGTAGATAGGATTGGGTAGTATAAACATTTTAAGGATTTGATTTGTCTGATCCATGAACATGGTACATATTTCCACTTTTTTATATCTTTCTCTACTTCTTTTTTCAGTGTCCTATAGTTTTCTGAGAGTAGGTCTTTTACCTCCTTGGTTAAGTTTATTCCTAGGTATTTTTTGTTGTTGTTGCAATGGTAAAAGGGATTGTCTTTTTAGTTTCCCTTTCTGAGTGTCTATTATTAGTGTATAAGATAGCTATCGATTTCTGGATGTTAATTTTGTATCCTGCTACTTTGCCAAATACATTTATTAAACCTAGTAGATTTTTGATGGAGTCTTTAAGGTTTTCTTTTTAAATGTATCTTTATTGTTGAATGTATTACATATGTCCCCTCCTGTTTCCCCCATTGACCCCCTCCTTCCCGCTCTCACTCCCTTCCTGCCTTCCCGACACTGTTGTCTGTGTCCACTGGTTATGGATATATGCATATAAGTTCTTTGGTTTATATCTTCCCACCCTCCCTCACTCCTTCCCTTTGAGGTTCATCGTCTAACAACCAATTTCTATTTCTTAATTCCTTCACCTTTTTCACTCATCCCCCCAGCACCTTCCCATCTGTAACCAACAAAAATTTCTCTGTGTCTATGGGTCTGTTTCTGTTCTGATTTTTCTATTTGTTTGTAGATTCAATTGTTGATAGATATGTATTTATTGCCATTTTAATGTTCATATTTTTGTTGTTTTTTTTCTTCAAGAAGACCCTTCAACATTTCATGTAATACTAGTTTGGTGGTGATGAATTCCTCTAGATTTTTCTTATCTTGGAAACCCTCTGTGTGTTCATAGATTCTAAATGATAACTTTGCAGAATAGTGTGATCTTGGTTGTAAGTTGTTGTTTTGCATCACTTTGAATATCTCTTGCAACTCCTTTCTGGCCTGCAAAATTTCTTTTGAGAAATCAGCTGCCAGTCTTATGGGAGCTCCCTTGTAGATAACTAACTGCTTTCCTTTTGTTGCTTTTAAGATGCTCTCTGTCTTTAACCTTTTTCATTTTGGTGATGATGTGTCTTGGTGTGGACCTATTTGGGTTCATCTTGTTTGGGACTCTCTGTGCTTCCTGGATTTGTATGTCTGTTTCCTTCACCAAGTTAGGGAAATTTTCTGTCATTATTTTTTCAAATACGTTTTCACTTTCTTGCTCTCTCTCTCCTCCTTCTGGCACCCCCATGATGTGAATGATGGCATGCTTGAAGTTGTCCCAGAGCCTCCTTACATTATCCTCATTTCTTTGGATTCTTTGTTCTGATTGGGTGTTTATTTTTCCTTATATTCTAAATTGATAATTTTCTTCTTAGCTTCACCTACTCTACTATTGATTCCCTGTAAATTATTCTTTATTTCATTTAGTGCATCCTTCATTTCTGACTGGTCCTTTTTTATGTTCTTGAAGTCCTCACTAAGTTCTTTGACATTCTCACTAAGTTCATTGAGCATCATTATAACTAGTGTTTTGAACTCTGCATCTGTTAGATTGTTTGTCTCCATTTTGTTTAGTTCTTTTTCTGGAGTTTTGTTCTGTTCTTTCATTTGGGACATGTTTCTTTGTCTCCTCATTTTGGCTGCTTCTCTGTGTTTGTTTTTATGTATTAGTCTGAGTTGTTGTCTTGTAGGCTTCATAGGGTGACCTATTGTAGTAGGTGTACTGTAGGGTCCAGTGGCACAGCCCCCTTGGTCACCCCAGCTGTGCCCTCAAGGTGCACCCCTTGTGTGGACTGTCCAAACTTCTGTAGTAATTGAGTCTTGATTGGTGTTGACACATTAATGGGAGGGATTTACTCAGGCTGATCAGCTGCAAGGACTGGCTGTGCCCACTGACCACTAACCTCTGACTACCTTGGAGGATCAGCTGTGCAGGGCCAACCACAAATAACAAGACTTACTTCAATAGTGTTCTGGTACCCACTGAATCCACTACTTGAGTGTGTCACTTGTGAAGGTGGTTGGGTGATAGTGCTTTGACGTGGTCTGAAGCTGTCTTCTGGGTTTGTTGGCTCTGGGGCAAGGTCAGACTCTGCCGGTGTTCTACCTGACCACCTGGCATAACCTATAAAGTGATATACAGATGACTGATTCTTGTGCTGGTCTTGGAGTTGTCCAGGCAAAGCCAAGCTGTGAACCGAAGCTGGCTGCTTCTAGTTCCAGGCCTGGGGCCAGTTAGCTATAGGTATGGAGCTCTCTGAGGCCAGGCACTGTTTGAGAGAATTTAGGAATATCTGAAGCAGGAGACAAGATGGGCCAATCCTGTGGTAAAGCCACTGGAAACAGCTTGGGTGGGCCTAAAATTTGGATGAGACAGTGACTCAGGGAATCACCAGGATGGGGTAAACAGTCTGAGCCAGGCTGCTGGAGTCCCAGACATGGCACACATCTGACTACCTGGTGGGGGAAGGGCTCACCAAAGAACAACAGCCTCCACCACCAAGTTTGTCCAGGAGAATGCTGCCTCTTCAGCTCTCACCCCAATGCCAAAAAACTCAGTTCTTCCCTGTATGTCTCTGGTGCCTTTCATGCTGCCTACCCAATGCTGGAGCCTAGAGGGAGCGGGTTTGAGTAAGTCAGTTTGCAGGCTCTTTAAGAGGATCTCCCTGGGACTCCAGCAGCCACAGCTTCCCTCTGTCTCAGTCTCCACTGGGGTTTTCAGCAAGAAGTTATGGGGACTTCTCTTCTTAGTACTGGAACCCTGAGCTGGGAAGCCTGATGTGAGAAAGGGACCCCTTGCTCCTCAGGGAGGACCTTGACAGCCAAGGCAGCCCTTGTGATTTTTATCCTTCTCATGTGGGTGTGGGACCAACAGATCTGTGCCTCTGCCCCTCCTACCACTCTCCATGTGGCTTCTTTTTAAATTCCGTATTGTAGGACTTCCATTCAGCTCAATTCCAGGCAGTTCTAAATGATGGTTGTTCTGTAGTTTAGTTGTAATTTTGATGTGGTTGTGGGAGAAGGCAAGTACTGTGTTCATCTACGTGGACATTTTGACTGGAAGTCTTTAGGGTTTTCTATGTGTAATATCATGTAGTCAGCGAATAATGACTGTCTCACTCCCTCTTTTCTAATTTGGATCACTTTTATTTTTTTCTTGTTTTCTAATTGCTGTGGCTAAGACTTCCAGTACTATGTTAAATAAGATTAGCAAAAGTGGGCATCACTATCTTGTTCCTGTATTTAAGGGAAATTCTTTTATTTTTTTCCCCATGCAGTATGATGTTGGCTGTAGGTTTTCCATATATGGCCTTTATTATGTTGAGATATGATCCCTCTATTCTCACTTTGCTAAACGTTTTTATCAGAAATGGGTTCTGGATTATGTCAAATGAGTTTTCAGCATCAATTGATATAATCATATGGTTTCTATCTTTCATTTTGTTTATATGGTGTATCACATTTATTGATTTCTGAACATTGTACCAGCCTTGCATCCCTGGGATAAATCCCACTTGGTCATGGTGAATAATGTTTTTAATGTATTTCTGGATCCAATTTGCTAATATTTCATTAAGGATTTTGGCACCTATGTTCATTAGGAATATGGGCCTGTAGTTTTCTTTCTTTGTAGTGTCTTTCTCTGGTTTTGGAATTTGAATTATGCAGGCTTCATAAAAAGAGATTGGAACTCTTCCTTCTTCTTGAATTTTTTGCAATAGTTTGAGAAGAATGGATGTTAGTTCTTTTAATGTTTGCTAAAACTCCCCCATGAAGCCATATGAGTCTGGGCTTTTGTTTGCTGTGAGTTTATTGATCTCATCTTCAATTTCCTTAGTTGTTATTGATCTGTTCAAGTTTTCTGTCTCTTCCCAATTCAGTTTTGGGAGACTGATTTTAGAAATTTGTCCATTTCACCTAGATTGTCAAATTTGTTAGCTTGTAATTGTTCATAGTATTTTTAAACTATCCTTTGTATGTCAGTGATTTCAGTCCTCTTATTTCTCCTCTTTCATTTCTGATTTTGTTTATTTGGGTCCTCTCTGTTTCTTTTTTCTTTTCTTTTCTTTTCTTTATTTATTTTAGAAAGAGAGGAAGGGAGAGGGAGAGAGAGATAGAAACATCGATAAGAGAAAACATTGGCCGCCTCCTGCATGCCCCCACTGGGAATTTGTCTCTCAACTTGGGAATGTGCCCTGACTATGAATCAAACCTGCAACCTCTTGTTGCATTGGTTGTTGCTCAACTACTGAGCCACACCAGCTGAACTATCTTTGTTTCTTGGTGAGTCTGGCTAAGGGTTCATCAATATGTTTCATTGATCTTCTGAATTGTTTGTTGTTGTTGTTGTTGTTTTTTGTTTTTATGTCACTTATTTCTGCTCTGACTTTTATTATTTCTTACCTGATACTACCTCTAGGTTTTGTTTGTTTATTTTATAGCTCTTTAAAATGTAGGGTTAGATAGTCAATTAGAACTTTTTTCTTGTTTCTTGAGTTAGGCCTGTAGTGGTATGAACTTCTCTCTCAGGACTGCTTTCGCTGCATTACATAGATTCTGTGTTGTTTTGTGTTCATTTTCACTGGTTTCCAGGAAGTTTTTAATTTCCTCCATGATCTCCTTGGTAACCCATTCATTGTTTAATAATATGGTATTTAGCCTCCATGTGTTTGAATATTTTTGAGTGCTTTTATTGTAATTGATTTCTAGTTTCATGCCATTGTGATCTGAGAAGATGTTTCATATGATTTCAATGTTCTTAAACTTGTGGAGACTTAGTTCGTGTCCTAACATGTGGTCTATCTTTGAGAATTTCCCATGTACACTAGAGAAGAATGTAAATTCTGCAGTTTGGGGGTGTAATTCTCTGTAAATATCAATTAAATCCACATGATCTAGTGTATCATTTAGAGACTCTGTTTCCTTGTCAATTTTTTTGTCTAGAGGATATATCCAGTGATATCAGTGTGGTGTTGAAATCCCCTGCTATGATTGTATTGCTGTCAATTTCTCCCTTGAAGTCCTCCAGAAATTCTAAAATATATTTTGGTGCCTCTATATTGGGGGCACATATGTTTACAAAGGATATATCCTTCTGTTGGATAGATCTTTCAATAGTATGTAGTGGTTTTGTTTGTCTCTAGTTATGGCCTTCATTTTGAAATCTACTTGATCAGATATGAGTATTGCTACCCCAGCTTTTCTTTTTTCCTTTTGATTTGCTTGGAAAATTTTTTTCCATCCCTTCACTTTCTACCTATTTGAGTCTTTTGTTTTGAGATTGGTCTCTTGTAAACAACATATACATGAGGCATGCTTTATTATCCATTCAGCTACTCTGTGTCTTATAAACATGAACCAGAGATTGGAATTTATTCTGAATAATATTGGAAGTGATTAAATATTTTAAGCAGAAAAGGGATATAATACTTCCAGTAGTTTTAAAAGATTTTCCCAGATGCTTTAGGTAAAATAGTTTGGAAGAGATGAAGAATTGCAGCAGGAAGATAAGAGATGGCTTTTGTAATATTTAGGTGAGAAAGTTATATTAAGGTTGTGAAGATGGAAAAAAAATCTGTTATTTAAGCCACCCTGTCTATTGCATTTTGTTATTGTAGGCCAAGCTGACTAATACACATACAGAATGCAAATGCAAGACATGTCTTGCATGATGTAATAGAAACAGAAAATAGAAGGCTGACAGAAGCTCTAATCACTATTTTCCTATCTCTAGTAGAGCCATATGAGCTATTGTCTCCCCTCTGTTATTTTGCTTCAGTCTTCTCTCTTTTTCTAAAAACTGATTTTCTCAAGTTTTCCAAAAACATCCAAATATGGTTGACTCAGAATGGCATCCTCAGTTACTGAGTTTAGTTCTATTCAGTTCAAGGGACCAACAGCAACTAGTGAGAATCATTGTGTGACAATTCCAAATTTCTAGCATGGAGAATATGAATTGTTCTCCCTGGATCACGTGTCTTCCCCTGGTTCAATTAGTTGTGGCTAGAGGAGAAAATTGTGTAACCCACTTCTTACCCAATAGATTGTATGAGTAGGCTCTCTAAGAAGTAAGTGTAGGTACTGAATTACATGTCACAGCAGTTCCAAGAGATGTGAGACCTCTGAGGGACTATAAACTCACTATCCCATGCAGTGATCTATGGCTTTATAGATTTTAACTATTTTTTTATCGGCACATGTCTATTTGTTTGTTATTCTTTGCTCTTTTTTGTATTCTTATCAGAATGTGTCTACTTGTCTGTTTCATTTGTTTTTCTTATTTTTCTTTCTTGTTCTCTCTCCCTTTCTCTCCCCTCCATCTCTCCCCCCTCCCTTCTATTGTTTTTAGAAGTGAATATTGCATTAATCCTTATAAAGTACACTTTTAAATATTATCAGGAATACTAAGTTGATGGAATATGATAGAAAGAACAGTAGAGAGTATGAGATTGGCATTGCCAAAGTTAATTGCCAAATCATCTGTAACAAAATGGCTATGCTACTCACACTGTTAAAATGTGAATAGCACTAAGTGCATTTTTCTGAAGCGTTCCACTGCTTCATCTTGGATAGTTAATAGATAATTAGATAATTGTCACAGTGCCAAGTTGGATCTGTGGGTTCTTGGACATCTCAGTCTTTAAATTCATTTCAGGATGCCTTTTCCTTTGACAAGAAAGAATGCCGAGAGAAATTGTAATATAGAAGAAGAAAAGGAATGAACAATTGTAGTGCATAAATAATGATGAGTTTTCTGGGATTTTCAGCTCATAAAAACTGGACAAGTTTATGCAACAGTAAATCTATTAGCAGTCCAGTCACATATTACCCCACTCAATGGGAATGCCCTCAAAAGCCTGTATATTACTTTTGTAGTGCTACGTACAGCAATGTCCTTTGAAAGAGTGCTACCCAATTGATGTCCTTTGCCAATAGAATTTTACAAAAGGCTGCACTTTAGACATTTCAGAACAAAGTCCTAACCCCAACATCTCACTATTTTGGTGAGACTTCAGTTACTTGGTAATTGCCAGGTAGGTAGGATATATGGTAATAATCACTTGTAAAGAGCTGCTGCTTTCTCCTCTTTGATAAGAGTTCATTAAAATAAAACAAACAAAATAAAAGAGAAAATTAAAATCTGAGTAAACCTTTAAAGGTATAAAACATAAAACTATTCCATTTCATTTTATCATAGGAAAGTGTATATTCCCCAAACAACTCATAATATATTTTCCTCTACAGAAAACAAAAGTCAATTTGTTCAAAGCGATAATCAACTATTATTAAAAAATTTTTAAGTTCAATTCATTTAAACAAATATTCATATAATACCTATTCCACACAATTACTGTATTAGGCCCAATAGGAAACAAATATATATGATGTGGGCTGTACATGTTAGAACTTAAGATCTAGCAGGAAAAAACACAGATGTAGATGAGCTTATTTTGTAGTTACTTAGCAATTGCACAACCAAGTAAAAGAAGAATACAGATAAAACAATCTTCTACCCATGAGATATGTTTTAGTAGGTCTTTGAGATAAGTTTTAAGACATTAATTTCCTTTTTAAGTTTCAGGCATAGGTGGAAAGTGAATGAATGAGAAATAATAGAATAATACAATTAGAATATAAAAGAAAAATAAATAAAATATTGAAAGAAAAAATATCTTAAACATTTTGAGTGATTCAAATGTTTGTGGAAGGGAGGAAACAAAATAATGGAATTAAAGGTGACTATATTTTTCAATGTGTGGTGACTGGACAGGTGAAATCATCACAGAGGCAACCTATGAGATTAAGAAGATAGGTTTAGAGAAGAGGTAATGATGCATTTGATTTTATATATATTGAGTTTGAAGTCCACAAATTTATCCATAAAAGACATATAAATAGAAATCAGCCTGAAATGTATGTCCAAAATTAAATGTAATGGTGGTGTTTGGACATACGAGTCACCAAATAAGGGAAAGAATTGAATTCACTAAAATAGATGAAAGTGAAAAGGATAGAATCCATCAGAGTTATGGATAGAGGTGTGGGGAACAAAAACCTATGAAACATAAATAAAAAGTTGTCTATGCAGAACATTAAAAGAAAAAAATAAAAGAATTAAGAGAAGATTCCACAGAAGACTTTATGAAACCAAAATACATGAGTGATTAAAAGAAGGTAGTGAACAGTGTCATCCTTGTTCTTATAGACTAATAGAATACCTACAAAATCCTGAACTTGTATCTCATGAGAAGTTTCTTATCTAGCGGAGGAAACAGCAATCAATAGGGAAAGATATAATTTTATATGAAGTAAACAACATAATCAATTTCCCCTTTCAAATAATTGTTACAATGTAATAACTTTGCTGCATCAAAAATACTGCATTTTTTTCTGAAAAGATTTTATATATAAAGGCTTTATATATAAAATATTATGTATTATATATACACATATGCACATGTATGAATATATTTGAGCATAGGTGGCAAGTGAATGAATGAGAAAACCTCATATATATATAGTTAGAAATATACAAATTATACATGTATATGTATATTAAAAATAGAAAGATAGAATAGATCCTGAGTTACATCTACATTAATCAGAGCATGAAGGTTATTATAAATGCATACCCAACTTCATCTCATTGGAACTTTCTTCTCTCATTGTTGACATTGACTATACCTAATACCTGAGTGTAAACCATCTCCAATTGAGGCCCAATCTTTCCTCACTGTCCTGCAAAATCCAGTGGCTAACAACTTGAATAGAAACTAAAGAGCAACCTTTATATAACATTCTTGTATCCCAGAATCTGTTACACTGCTTATTGTAGATTACATAAACAAATACACAATGCCACTTTTTAAACCTCCATATTAGACAGTCATTGCACAATCATTTAAATCAGTCTAATGATTCATTGAGGAAGGATTGTTTATGAATGGATTATTCATTGAAGCACCTGGCCAATGACTTCACAGGAGATTCTGTAAGTGTTCCTTGCTTTAATAGGTTTCTGTTAAAAAATAATTTGAAAAAAAATCCCAATCCAGTTATATTCCAGGATGCTGTCAGCTTTATTTAAAGTCTTAAGAAAAATTGAAGACTCCCTTACTATAAATCTTTGAAAAGCATAAAAATGGATTACTATTCCTAACAGATTTTGTTTGGCATAGGGATCACAAAAGGGAAGAACAATTAGAAAAATATGTTAAGGTCTTCCTTCTTCTTAATTTTTTTTGGAATAGTTTGAGAAGGATACATGTTAGTTTTTCTTTGAATGTTTGGTAAAATTTACCTGTGAAGCCATCTGGTCCAGGATTTTTGTTTGTTGGGAGTTTTTAAATTACTGCTTCAATTTCACTAGTTGTAATCTGTCTATTCTTCCTAATTCAGTTTTGAAAGACTGTATACTTTTAGGAATTTATCCATTTTGTCCAGATTGTCCAATTTATTGGCATATAGTTGTTCACAATATTGTCTTACAACCCTTTGTATTTCTTTGGTGTCAGTTATTACCTTTCCTCTTTCTTTTCTGATTTTATTTATTTGTATCATCGTTTTAAATTTTATTAACTAATGTTACCCTAATAAATTCAATAAAAAGTAAAAAAATCAAAATTAATTTATATAAACTTATAACTAAATAAATTATAAAATAAAGGTAATATTTTCTCAAAAAAAGAAAAGACATTAAGTACCTTCTGTTTACCTCTCAAATACATATGTTCATCATCTCACTTGCAGGTTGTGTTTTGTTTAGAAAATATCAAGGGCTTTAAAATAATAAAAATATATTTAAAACTCATAAGCATTCTTAAATTTTACACATACCTACAGAGTTAACATTAGGGAGCCAAGCTAAATCAACCTCTTTCATAGAAAATGCCTCTGGTTAGGCTCAAAGGGTGATTTAAATTAACATGTTGCTTTTGAAACTGAATTGTAAATGGTGAAATAATTTTTTGACTTGCTACATGTTATTTCTTACTTCCAAAATGATACCACACCCACCTTTAGCTCTAACAAAGATATTCATAAAAATGTGTCAAATGAATAGAGTATATTTCATAGCAAAGTTGATACAAAACCAAGATCTATCTAAATTCATATTTGGAACATACATGTATCTAGTTAGATGGTCTCTTGTTGCCAAAGACATTTGCAAAGTTTTATTTTACCCCAGTATCACAAATTATAGATTTTTCCACCATATTCTAATTCAGAATATTTCCATAGCTGTGGTCCCAAAGCAATACAAATTGTAGCCAGGGTTTTAAAACATTTAAAGACCTTTTATCTGCAAGAAGGTTGGGAGGTATGGTTGGGAAGAATGACTGGGGATATAGCGCCATAGTATGGTTTTCAATATTCACATATTTACCGTACAACTCTTGTTCTGATCCCTTGGTTGTGATTAAGGAAAAGTTAGATGACGCCAATCTATTTTAGACTTCTCTCTTCACTTGAGATCATCACTAGCAGTCTACTTTGGTCTTTGAGTCATGAAATTATATATTGCATAGAATGAAGAAAATATAAAATATAAATAATTCATAATTATCTTTGAGAAATTATTCTGAAAATTCATTTATGTACCTGAAAGGGTATTTATACTTTAAGTAGGTAAAGGCAAGTTAATTGGCTTGCTGAACAGAAAAAGCATCCTGGTGCTGCTTCAAAATAGTCCTATTTATGAAATATACCTACTGAGATTGCAAAAATTTTAACTTATATGCCAACCAAATTGGTAGCTTCTCTAGTTAAGCTTAGCCTACTCAGATCACTCCTTTTATATGTGTTGATGCACACCTGATTTTTATACTATATTCATTTGCAATCACTTGTTTAGTAGGGACAACACCACTGTTTACTGTTTACTCACAGGCAACCCTCTTATTCCATAATGCCTAGGAAGTGTTCTTTCTAAGTTTCAGTGTGATCTACACAGGCACTCAATAAAGGTTTATGCTTAATAACATAATTAACGTAAAGTGAGCTGTCAATAAATATTGTTAATTGACTAGTGTTATTCTAAGCATTTAAAAATATCACTTAGGAGAGTTATTTTTCAAATCAAAGTCATTTATTTGGTATCATTCATCATGTTTCAGTAATAGAAAATAGAATGGCATATTAATTTATTTTGAAATAAGCCTCAGAGCTTACCATATTCAAGAATCTCTCCTAAATTATTGTTGCTGACACTAGTACCAGCTAGCATCAATTTTAATAAACTCCCTTGTCCACATTCACTGAATACTCTCCTTTCAAACCTCACAGTTATCAAAATTTTGCTATGAGCTGAAGGAATTTAACTTCCCTTGTGCATAAACAGTAGATAAATAGGTACTGTGTGCAAAGTATTTCATGTCCTGAATGACAGGACTTCAATATGATAAATGAGTTTCTGTGAGAAAAAAAAAATCTATGTAAGGAAGGCCAATTTTAATTTAGAGGGAATATACCTTTAAATTAGTTAAATCAAAAGAATGTTAGCTGAGATAAATAATTTGGTATTGGTTCATACAACTGTCAGTAGTCTACTGCAATATTCTGAATGAATAACATTAGAAAGTATACCCAAACTGAATAAGGCACGCCTAATAGAACATATTTTACAAATTTGTAACAAAATACCACCTATTTACTTCTGAGATACTCTGTCTTTAGAGATTTGCATCATCAATCTCTGATGCCAATCACAGCTGTCACTGTCCCATCAGAATATGGAGTAGCTTAAAGTGTTTGTTGTACACTAAAATACCAAAGTGGTTCTCACAGTTAATTCCCCGTTTGATTGTTTTTAGGTCGATTCTCTCTAGATTAACGTTAGCCTATTTACATAGGAATATTATATTCTTCACATAAACTGTTATTTCTCTCACAAAGCCACTGTCAATTTTCTAATTCTTTCCACAGTCTCCCTCAGTCTGTCCCCTGGAGCTCACAACATGAATAAACATGCTAAAATGGTAAGACCGTCCAGTGATTTTACTCATAGCACAAAATAATATATTCTAAAAACACATTAAAATTTCACAAGATATTGAACAAATGTGGGTTCTTAAAACCATCCTTTATTACCAAGACACTTACAAAATACAAATCCCACGATCCAGAAGCTTTCTTTAAAACTAGAGCTGAGGTAAGTGTGTTTCCAATGGGCCTTGTTCCCTGAGAGAACTCAGATGACATGTGCTCTATCAATCATCAACTCAGTAAAAAGCACCTGGTAATCAGCCTGCTCCTGGATAAGGTTCAGAAAACATACATGAATCTCTCCTTATCCATTTAAATTGCACTTCTAAAAGGCTTCTCCTTTTGTGCCTCTACATTTTCCTAATTATTTTAATTGCCTGAGAAATTATCACTTGTCAATTAAGAAATTAAAGGGAAACAGTGATAAATAGCAGACTTTGAGTACTTATTATCGGCACTAATAACATTTTGCTTATTACCTCAATTTGAATGGCAATATTTTACTTTGGGTAAGAATTATTTTTAATTCAACAAGTAGATAAAAATATTTTGTACTTTCCCTAAAATGATGCTTCTCAAATGATGTAAGTTACATGTACAAAAAACACATTGAAAATTTTCTTTTCATATAAAAGCATAAAGTCATAAATGCACATTTCTTTTTAGAATAGTCATGGGAAGTAGATAAGGTAGAGAAACAATATACAAACTGAAAATCAAAATATGAATACTATATGAGAATTCCTCTTTTAGTTATGATTTAGGAAGTCATAAGTGAATATATTTCTCACTCTAAATATGAACAAATATTAAGTATATCTGCAATAAAGTCTAGATCCATAACTTTTTCCCTGATATGAAGAGAATGAGATCAGAATTCAGGGAGGCTGAGACATCCAAAAATTTGGGGGGGGGGATACCAAATAAAAGAAAAAAATCAGAAAAATAACTCTAGAAATCTGCATATAGTCCCACTTGCATCTTTAGAAAATACTAATATGAATGACCACTGGATGAAACTTTATAAGGTCAGGCAAAGAACAAATAGAAGATCAAGGATAACTACCAGAAGGCAGAAAGTAAGCATAACAACTACCATTGTTCATACAAAACTGGGAAATATTTGATTTCTCAGCAATTAGAGGAGAGGGACCTCTTTGAACACACAAAGCATTCAGTAAGAACACAGGGAAGGTCACAAAACAGGGATGGAACTAAATTTCTACTAGTAAATATTACACTACAGTCACACTATGAAAGCTTTTAAAAAGATAACAAAGAATTTGTCCGGCCGGTGTGGCTGAGTGGTTGAGTGTCGACCCATGCACCAGGAGGTCACCGGTTTGATTCCCGGTCAGGACACATGCCCAGTGTGGGGCATGTGGGAGGCAGTCGATCGATGTTCTCTCTCATCAATGTTTCGATCTCTCTCTCCCTCTCACTTCCTCTCTGTCTAAAATCAATAAAGTAAAAAAATTAAAAAAAAAAGATAAAGGATTTAATCAACATACAATTATTTTCACTGCTGGTCAGAACAAAATTCATCACTGTTTATAGAAAAACATGTATAAATAGACAGAAAAATAATACTCACAATATCCAAGATATAGTAAAATTTAATAAACATTGTGAAAAAGCAAAAAATTGGTTGCCAGGGGCTAGCGGGAGGAGAAAATGAGAAATTATTGCTCAACAGGTATAAAGTTTCAGTTATGCAACATGAATAAGTTACAGAGATCTGCTGAGCAACTCAGTAACTTTAGTTGATAACACAGTACTGTGCACATTAAAATATGTTAAGAAGATAGATCTCATGCTAAGTGTTCTTACTACACACATCACACACACAGTAATACAAAGAAATTTCTGGAGATGATGGATAGGTTTAGTACCTTGGTTGTGGTGATGGTATCACTGGTATATGCCTATGTTCAAACTCATCAAGATGTATACATTAAACATATGCAAATTTTTATATATCATTTATATCTCAATAAAGCTTTACAAATAGTACACTAAATAGGTCCAGCAATTCCATTTCTGGAAATATATCCAAAGAAACCCAAAACACTAATTCAAAAGAATATATGCACCCTTACACTCATTGCAGTGTTACTTAAAATAGCCAAGATTTGAAAGCAGACCAAATGCCCATCAGTTGATGAGTTGATAAAAAAAGCTGTGGTACATTTATACAACAGAATACTACTCAGCCATAAAAAAGAAGGAAACCTTACCTTTTGCGATAGTATGAAAGGACCTGGGGAATATCATGCTAAGTGTAATGAGCCAGTCAGAGAAAGACAAAAAACATATTATTTCATTTATATGTGGAATCTAATGAACAAAATAAACCAACAAACAAAATAGAAAGAGACTCATAAAAAGAACAGATTGACAGCTGTCAGAGGAATGAGTGTTTGGGGGATGGGGTAAAAAAAAGTGATTAAACAAAAATGTCTCATAAACACAGACAATAGTAAGGTGATTATTAGAGGGAAAGGGGTGTGGGGGGAGGTAGAAGAATGTAAAGGAGGGGATGAAAAATGACAGAAGTATACTTGACTTTGGGTGGTGAACACATAATACAATATACAGATGATTTATTATAAAATTATACACCTGAAACTTATGTAATTTTATTAACCAATATCACCCCAATAAATTCAATAACATTTTAAAAAATGACTAAAGTGAAAATAAATTAAAAAATAGAAAAATAATAAAGAAAAAAATGTTTATTGTGAATCCTCAACTCAGGATATTTTTTCCATTGATTTTTGGTGAGAGTGGAAGAGAAGGAGAGAAGGGGAGGGAGAGAGAGAGAGAAACATCAATGTGAGAGAGACACATTGATTGGTTGCCTCCTACACAACCACAATTGGGGTCAGGGATCCAACTTGCAACCCAGGTATGTGCCCTTGACTGGGAATTGAATCGATGACACTTTGGTCGGTGGGCTGCTGCTCTTACCACTGACCACACTGGCCAAGGCCACAAGCAAAACAATTTTTAAGTTGATTCTATGAGAAGGTCAACATTATCAACAATCTTTTGGCTAGATGAACACAGAAAAAATGAGATAATTTAAATTACTAAAACCAGGAATGAAAGAGGTACACTACTACTAATCTTACAAAAATAAAAAAAAATTATAAGGGAATATTAAGAAACAATTTCATTTCAACAAATTAGATAACCTAGATGAAATAAAGAAAGTTCTACAAAAATAAAACCTATTGCCCTGGCTGGTTTGACTCAGTGGTGAGAACATTGGCCTGAGGACCAAAGAATCACTGATTTGATTCTGGTCAAGGGCACATACCTGGGTTTCAGGTTTGCTCTCCAGCCCCCATCAAGGTCATGCGGGAGGAAACCAATTGATGTATCTCTCAAACATCGGTATTTCTCTCTCTCTCCCCCATCTTTCCCTTCCACTCTATAAAAATCACTGGAAAAATATCCTCAGGTGAGGATTAAAATAATAAATAAATAAAATAAAACCTATTAAAAATGACTCAAGAATAAATACAAGAGATAATCCAAGATGATGGCAAAGTAGATAGCAGTTAAATCACTTTCTCCTGCTACCAAACTGGAATTACAACTAAAATATAGAAAAATAAACCTGAATAATGAACTAAAAACTAGCTGAACAGTCCGGCTGGTGTGGCTTAGTGGTTGAGCGTCACCCATGCACCAAGAGGTTGCCGGTTCAATTCCCGGTCAGGACCCATGCCCAGTTGGGCCCAATCCCCAGTGGGGGTCATGCAGGAGGCGGCCAGTCAATGTTCTCTGTCATTGATGTTTCTATCTCTCTCTCCCTCTCACTTCTTCTCTTTCTAAAATCAATAAAGGAAAAAAAAATAGTTGAACATAAATCTTATAACCAAGGATTTACAGAAGAAGCCACATTGAGGTTGGTAGAAAGGGCAGACACATGGAAAGGGCTAGCCCTGGTCCTATAGGTGGCTGAGATTCTGTAGTGATATCTCAACTGCAAAGCTTCCCCCTGAAGAGCATGGGATCTCAACTCCAAACCAAGCTCCATAGTCCATCAAACCAGAGACAGGAAGAAGTACCCACATACCATCTGGCTGTGAAAATCGGCGGGGATTTTGTCTGCCAGGAAGAGAGTCTGCTAGAGACAGAGGCACCCTCTTAAAGGTCAGTGCAGCACTGGCCGGTTTGGCTCAGTGGTTGGAAAGTCAACCTGCGGACCAGAGAGTCCCGGGTTCGGTTCCCGCTAGGGGCACGTACAAAAAAAAAAAAAAAAAAAAAAAAAGGTCAATACATATTACTTAACTCACAGTTACTCATCCTGGGCTCCAGGGGAGGGAAGGCAGAAGAGATTAGAGTTGTGTGAGGCAAGACAGGGTTGTATGGCTCTGGGGAGAGAGCTAAAGGGACAACTGCCAGAATCTTCGTGCTGCGTCCCTCTACCACACTACAGTTGGCATTTTTCTTGGGTGGAGCACTTTCCTTCACACTGAATCAGCCTGGGGGATGAAATAGAACCACCCTATTGACTCCTTATGACCCCACTCTGCTGATATCATGCCCTACAGAGGAGTCAGCTGCCTGGACCAGGAGTATAAAGGTTTGGGAAGACTCAGAGAATGTCAAAGATGCAGTTGTGTTGTTCTGGGGCTGGTGCCATTTCCCACATTCCCATGAGCCTTACCAGGGCTGCACCCCCCACAGGAGATCTGTTAGCCCCACCCTCCTGACTCAAAGCAGCCCCACCCTACTGATCTTGGGCTCTCTAGAGGTCCAACGAGAATTGGGGACAGACTGAGTTGTGTGGCTTTAATGCATGGGCCATTTTCCTTCACATGCCTGAATGGTGCAGAGCCCTCCTTTCACAAAGCCAAATCCTGGTCTGTTTGAACCCAATAAACACTGCTGGCCTCACTCTGATGACTCTCTAAGTCCCTGTCCCTACACAAAAGTCCAAAAGTGGTGGCTGGCTTTGGTGTACCCTGAGACTTTTGCTGAGTGGACTCAGACCCACCACTGGCACCAAGTTTGAATCTGCATCATTCTGAGGAACACCACTCACCCCTACCTGATGACTCACTGAGAACCTATCTCCATAAACTCCTATACCACCAAAGGCTCTTTCAGCTGGTAGGTTGAGGCAGGTGGAAGAGGATCTCAGGATTCCCTGGGTCTTTTGCTGCCATGCCTCTAGACCCAGTACTGGTAAAAGCCTGCATTAGAGCACACTCTGGCTCTTCACAAGCACACCCAGGCCCAGGAGAGGCAGCCACAAACTGTGAATCACTTTGTAGACTCAAATAAGTAGCCCAGTACTGGTCACAGGCAGCATCTGATATCTGTACTGAAGTACCTGTGAAGAGGTCCCAGAACCAATACACCTGGTGGTGAGCTTCAGACCACATCAGATCAGAACCAAATTAGTTCCAAAAGTAGTATGTTCAATGTGAGATATTGGTAAGCACCAGACCCTATTGAAGTGAATTCCTTTCCTATGGTCAGCACGTGCACAGCAGCTCCTACACTGTGGTTGATGCTAATATTTGAATTCAGCAAGCCTAAGAGTCAACCCCAAGCACAGAGAGGCCAACAGCAATCATGATTCAACTAAAACAGGAGGGCGCATATAAACCACACAATGGACATTCTTGGAGCACCTTGATAGGGTGATCAGGGAGACTGCACTACTGAGCCTCACAGGACACCTACTACATAAAGCCACCTTGCCAAGACTGGGAGACATAACAGATCTATCTAATACATAGAAACAAATACAGAGATGCATCAAAAATAAGAAACAAAAAAGCATGCCCCAAACAAAAGAACAGGAGAAATCACCAGAAAAAGAACTAGATGAAAAGGAGGCAAGCAATCTATCAGATTCAAAGTTCAAAACAATGGTTAGGAGGATGCTCAAGAAACTTATTGGAAGACTGAATAAACTCAGTGAACTCTTATGCAAAGAGATAGTAAACATAAAAGAGGACATAGAAACCATAAAAAAAACTAGTCAGAAATAAATAATACAATAACTAAAATAAAGAATATATTAAAAGGAATCAACAGTAGGTTAGATGAAGTAGAAGATCAAGTCAGTGATCTGGAAGACAAGGCAGCAGAAAACACATAATCAGAGCAGTGAAAAGAAAAAAGAATTTAAAAAATGAAGATGGCTTAAGGGACCTCAGGGACAACAAGAGGCATAGAAACATTCACATCATAGGGGGTACCAGAAGGAGAACAGAGAAAACAAGGGATTGAGAAGCTATTTAAAAAAAATAATTAATGAACTTTCCTAATGTGATGAAGGAAAAAGACACACAAGACCAGGAAGCACAGAGTCCCAAACTAGATGGACCTAAAGAGGCCCACACCAAAACACATAATTAAAATTGCAAAGGTTAAGAACAAAGAGATACTCTTGAAAGCAGCAAAAGAAAGACAGTTACCTACAAGGAAGCTCCCATAATATTGTTGGTGATTTTTCAACAGAAACTTTTCACAGCAGAAGGAATTGGCACAAAATACTTGAAATGATGAAAAGCAGGGACCTACAACCAATAATACTCTACACAGCAGGCTATTATTTAAAAGTAAAGGGCAAATAAAAAGTTTTCCCATAGAAAGAAATAGCTAAATGAGTTCAATACCAACAAACACGTATTCAGAGAAATGTTAAAGGGTCTTTGTAAAGAAGATTAAGAATAAGATGGGGGGGGGGGAGGAACACAGTTATAAAGAATAAAATGGCAATAAATATGTACCTATCAATAATAATTTAAATGCAGATGGCTTAAATGCTCCAATCAAAGGACACACATTAGCTGAATGGATGAGAAAACAAGATACATATATATGTTGTCTACAAGAGCCCACCTCAGAACAAAAGACATACAGAGACTGAAAGTAAAGGTATGGAAAAATACATTTCATGCAAATGGATAAAAATAGAGGTAGCAATACTTATATAAAACAAAATACACTTTGAACAAAGGTTATAAATAGGAAACAAAGAAAAAATTATGTAATGATAAAGACGTCACTCCAAGCAGAGGCTTTAACTTTTGTAAACATTTATACAGCCAACATAGTTGAACCAAAATATATAAACCAAACCTTGATGGACATAAAGGAAGAGATTGACAGTAATAGAGTCATAGTAGGGGATTTTAACACCCCATTGACATCAGTGTCTTGTCTTTCAGACTGAAAATCAAAAAGGAAACAGGAGTATAATGACACAATAGACCAAATGGATTGAATTTATAGTTTCAGAGCATTTCACCCCACAGAAGGAGAATATACATTCTTTTTGAGTGCACATGGAACACTTTTTAGGGTAGACCACATGTTAAATCAGAAAAATAAATCTCAATAAATTTAAGAAGATTGAAATCATATCAAGCATCTCTTCTGACCACAATGGTATGGAACTAGAAATCAATTACAAGAAAAAAAAACTGAAACACACAAACACATGGAAGCTAAATAACATGTTACTAAACAATGAATGGGTTAACAATGGAATCAAGGAAGAAATTAAAAAAAAAATACCTTGAAAAATGAAAATGGGAATACAACATCCGAAAAATTACGGAACACAGTAAAAACAATCCCAAGAGGAAAATCCATAGCATTACAGGCTTAACTAAAAAAATATGAAACATCTCAAATAAACAATCTAAAGTTACACCTAAAGGAACTAGAGAAAGAACAAAAAACAAAGCCCAAAGTGAGTGAAGAAAAATTATAAAGATCATAGCATAAATAAATGAAACAGAGTCTAAAGAGAACAATATAAAAGATTAATTAAACCATGAGTTGGTTTTTTGAAACAATAAACAAGACTCAAAAATCTTTAACCAGATTCATCAAGAAAATAAGCGAGAGAAATAAAATCAATAAAATCAGAAATGAGAAGATCTGGGATGGTGGTAGAGTGAATGGAAGCTACACACGCGATCTCCCAGGACCAAATGGGAATTACAACTAAAATAAAGACAAATCATCAGAAAAAGGCAACAGAAAAGCAGCGGGGCGGACCATACAACCAGGGACACTGAATAAGCCTGGTAGGTTCTGCGAAGGTGCAAGAGTGTGGCGGGCTGGGAGCCCACAAACAGCAGAGGCCTTAACTGTGAGCAGCACCCTTGGGGTTAAGATCCCAAGTGGGTCCACAGCACAGAGGGCCTGGACAGAGGGCTAAATAGTTATAGCCACTCACCTTGGGCTCCAGCAGAGTGAGGGCGGACTGGACTAAAACTCTGTGGGGACACCCAGGATTTGGAGGGTGCTCAGAGTTTGTGCTGAGTCGTGGCCACAATGGACAGTGGCCAGCTTGCTCCTTCCCAGAGCTGTGGCAGCCCCTCTATCGGAGATTCAACCCAACACAGGTGAGCAAAAAATGCAAATTCAGACTCATTAAAAACCAGCATCTGCCCCACCCTCCGGAAATCCTTTAAAGTTGAACACTTGAAAGGGTTTCTCATTCAACTGATAACCCAAGGCTGTTCAAGTAACTGAGACTAACAGCCTCCAAGCAAAAAACAAGAGGATAACTGATCCTTTCTTGGGCTTGCAAATCTATCCAGGAAAGTGAGACTTGACAGTGATGTTTAATGTAGGACCTCCCACGCTCTTTAAAAGCCCGTAGAGGGAGCCACAAATAGCAGAACAACACCCACAGGAAAATTTGGCAGACTCCAAAACCCACTGAGATAGACAAAATGGTGAAACAAAGGAATAAATCCCAAATGAAAGAACAAGAGACCTCTACTGAAGATGAGATGAATAAAATGCAGTTAAGCAAATTATCAGAAGTAGAGTTTAGAGCCATGATCTTGAGGAAGCTAAACAGCATGAGTAAAAATATCAACACCATGAGTAAAGATATAGAAACATTAAAAATCAACCAAGTAGAAATGAAGAATGACATAGCAGAAATAAAGAACACATTGGAAGGACTGACCAGCAGAGTAGAGGAAGCTGAGGACCGGATCAGTGAATTAGAAGAGAGGGTAGAAAAAATCAATCAATCAGAAAACCAAAAGGAAAAAAAAAATTAAAAAACTGAAAGACAGCTTAAGAGAACTGTGGGACAACTGGAAAAGTAATAACATTCGCATCATAGGAGTCCCGGGAGAAGAAGAAAATGAGCAAGTGTTAGAGAATATGTTTGAAGAAATAGTAACAGAAAACTTTCATAACTTGGTGAAGGAAGAAGGCATTCAAGTTCAGGAAGCACAGAGCCCCAAGTAAGAAGAATCCAAACAGGCCCACACCAAGACACATAATAATTAAAATGCCAAAAATTAAAGACAAAGAATCCTAAATTCAACAAGAAATAAGCAACAGGTTACCTACAAAGAAACTCCCATAAGGGTATAGGCTGACTTCTCAAAAGAAATACTACAGGTCAGAAGAAGATGGCATGAAGTAATCAAGGTCATGAAAAACAAGGATCTGAATCCAAGACTACTATACCAGCAAGGCTATCATTCAAAATAGAAGGTCAAATAAAGAGCTTTCCAGACAAAAAAAAAGGCTAAGGGAATATATTAGCACCAAACCAGCACTGCAAGAAATGTTAAAGGACTTCTGTAATCCGTAGAAGAAATAGGGAGAAAAATATAACCACACTAAATAAAAAATGGCAATAAATAAGTACATATTAATAATCAACTTGAATGTAAATGGATTGAACACTCCGATAAAAAAACACAGAGTAGCTGACTGGATAAGAAAGCATCATTCACATACATGTTGTTAACAAGAGACCCACCTCACAACAAAATATTCACATAGGTTGAAAGTAAAGAGATGAAAAAAAAAATTTCCAAGCAAATGGAAAGGAAAAAAAAAGCTGGGGTAGCAATACTCATATCTGATAAATTAGATTTCAAAATGAAGGCCATAACTAGAGACAAAGAAGGCCATTACATAATATTGAAATGATCTATCCACCAGGAAGATATAACCTTGGTAAACATATATGCACTCAATATAGGAGCACCTAAATATATTAAAAATCTTCTGGAGGACTTCAAAGGAGAAATCGACAGCAACACAATCATAGCAGGGGACTTCAACACCCCGCTGACATCACTGGATAGATCATCTAGACAAAAAGTCAACAAGCAAACAGAGATTCTAAATGAAGCACTAGATCAAATGGATTTAATAGATATATACTGAGAATTACACCCCAAAACTGCAGAATTCACATTTCTCTCAAGTGCACATGGGACATTCTCAAAGATAGACCACATGTTAGGGTACAAATTAAGTCTCTACAAGTTCAAGAAAATTGAAATCATATCAAGTATCTTCTCAGATCACAACGGCATGAAACTAGAAATCAATTGCAACAAGAACATGCAAAGACATTTGAAGACATGAAGGCTAAATAGCATGTTATTGAACAATGAATGGGTTACCACGGAGATCAAGGAAGAAATTGAAAACTTCCTGGAAACCAATGAAAATGAACACACAACAACACAAAATCTATGGGTTGCAGCAAAAGCATTTCTGAAAGGGAAGTTCATAGCACTACAGGCCCACCTCAAGAAACAAGAAAAAATTCTAATTGACTACCTAACCTCACAACTAAAAAAATTACAAGGCAAAGCAAAAGAAAACCCCAGAGCAAGTAGAAGGAAGGAAATAGTAAAGATCAGAGCAGAAATAAATGAGATGGAGACCAAAAAAAAAACAGTTCAAAGGATCAATGAAACAAAAAGCTGGTTTTTTGAAAAGATAAACACGATTGATGTATCCTTAGCTAGACTCACCAAGAAACAAAGAGAGAGAACCCAAATACACAAAATCAGAAATGAAAGAGGAGAAGTAATAACTGACACCACAGAAATACAAAGGATCGTTAACAAATACTATGAAAAATTATACGGCAACAAATTGGACAATCTAAGTGAAATAGACAAATTTCTAGAAACACATTGTCTCCCAAATCTGAACTGGGAAGAGACAGAAAACTTGAATAGACCAATAACAATGAAAGAAATTGAAGGTGTAATCAAGACTCTCCCAGCAAACAGAAGCCCAGGCCCCGACAGCTTCATGGGAGAGTTTTACCGAACATTCAAAGAAGAACTAACACATTCTCCTCAAATTATTTCAAGAAATTCAAGAAGAAGGAAGACTTCCAAACTCGATTTATGAGGCCAGCATAATTCTAATTCCAAAACCGGAAAAAGACACTATAAACAAAGAATACTACAGGCCAATATCCCTGATGAACATAGATGACAAAATCCTTAACAAAATACTAGCAAATCAGATCCAGTAATACATCAAAAAAAGTATTCACCATTACGAAGTGGGATTCATCCAAGGGATGCAAGGCTGCTACAATATTCACAAAGCAATAAATGTGATATACCACATAAAAAAATGAAAGATAAAAACCATATGATCATATCTATAGAAGCTGAAAAATCATTTGACAAAATTCAGCACCCATTTCTGATAAAAATGCTCAGCAATTTGGCAAAAGAGGGATCATATCTCGACATAATAAAGACCATATATGAAACACCTACAGCAAACATCATATACAATGGACAAAAACGAAAACATTTCCCATAAGAACAGGAACAAGACAGGGATGCCCACTTTCGCCACTCTTATTTAACATAGTACTGAAAGTCTTAGCTACAGCAATTAGACATGAAGAAAAAATAAAAGGGATACAAACTGGAAAAGAGGAAATGAAACTGTCATTATTCGCAGATGACATGATATTATACATAGAAAACCCTAAAGACTCCATCAAAAATCTACTAGACTTCATAAATGAATTTGGCGAAGTAGCAGGATATAAAATTAACATCAAGAAATCAAAGGCATTCTTATATACCAATGATGAAATCACAGAAATAGAAACTAAAAAAAACAATCCCATTTACCATCACAGCAAAAAAAAAATAAGATACCTAGGGATCAACTTAACCAAAGAAGTAACGGACCTCTTCACAGATAACTACAGGTCATTGAAAAAAGAAATAGAGGAAGATATAAAAAAGTGGAAATATATACCTTGTTCATGGATTGGAAGAATTAACATCATTAAAATGTCCTTACTACCCAAAGCAATCTATAGATTCAATGCAATCCCCATCAAAATACCAACGACATATTTCACAGAACTAGAACAAACACTCTAAAAGTTTATATGGAACCTAAACGTCCCCGAATAGCTACAGCAATCTTGAAAAAGAAGAAGAAAGTAGGAGGGATCACATTACCAGATTTCAGGTTATACTGCAAAGCTACTGTAATGAAAACAGCCTGGTACTGGCACAAGAACAGGCAGATAGATCAATGGAACAGAATAGAGAACCTAGAAATTGAACCAAGACAATATGCTCAATTAATATTTGACAAAGGTGGCAAGAGCATTCAATGGAGTCAAGACAGTCTCTTTAATAAATGGTGTTGGAAAATTGGACAGCTACTTGTAAAAAAATGAAGCTAGACCACCAACTTACACCATACACAAGAATAATCTCAAAATGGATAAAAGACTTTAATGTGACTCGTGAATCCATAAAACTTCTGGAAGAAAATGTAGGCAACAAAATTTCGGACATCATACGCAGCAGAATTTTCACTGCTACAACACCTAAGGCGAGAGAAACAAAGGAAAAAATGAACACATGTGACTACATCAAACTAAAAAGCTTCTGCACAGCAAAAGGAACAACCATCAAAACGGAAAGGGATTCCACTATATGGGAGACCATAATCAGCAATGATGCATCAGAAATGGGGTTAATTTCCAAAGTATGTATTGTGCTCATACAAGTCAACAAAAAGAAGATAAAGAACCCAATTAAAAAATGTCCAGAGGACCTATATAGACACCTCTCCAAACAAAACATAAAAATGGCCAAGAGACATATGACAAAATGCTCAATGTCACTAATCATCAGAGAGATGCAAATTAAAACCACTGTGAGTTATCACCTCACACTTGTCAGAATGGCTGCCATCAAGAAATCATCAAACAACAAGTGCTGGCAAGGGTGTGGAGAAAAGTGGACTCTAGTACACTGCTGGTTGAAATGCAGACTGGTGCAGCCACTGTGGATAACACTATAGTGTTACCTCAAAAAGTTAAAAATTAAACTGTCATTTAACCCAGTGATTCCACTTCTAGGAATATACCCTAAGAAATATGAAACACCAACCAGAAAAAATATATGTACCCCTATGTTCATAGCAGCACTATTTACAATAGCTAAGATCTGGAAACAGCCCAAGTGTCCCTCAGTAGAGAAATGGATAAAAAAGCTGTGGTACATATACACAATGGAGTACTATGCAGCTGTAGGAAAGAAAGATCTCTTACCCTTTGAGAGGACATGGAAGGACCTGGAGAGTATTATCCTAAGCGAAACAAGCCAAGCAGAGCAAGACAAATATCACATAATCTCACTTATTTGTGGAATATAATGAACATAACAGTCTGAGGAACAGGGTAGACCCAGAGACGTGGATGTAGAGTACAGACTGACAACCCCCAGAAGAGGGGTTGGGGGGGAGGGAAGAGATAAACCACAGAACTTATATGCATGTACACATAACTGATAGACATGGACAACAATGCTGGGGTTGGGCTGGGGGGGATGGGGAGGAGGGTGTCAGTGTGAGGAAAAAGAGAAACATCTGTAAGAAAAACAAATTAATAAAACAATAATAATAATAAATAATAATTTACTAAGAAAAAAAGAAACACAAAGTTTTATACAAAAATATTATGAACAACTAAATGTTAACTAATTAAACAATATGGAAGAAATGGCTGAATTCCTAGAAGCATACGGTCTTCCAAAAATGAATAAAAAAGAAGTAAAATCTAAACAGACTGATTTACAGCTAATGAATTTGAAGCACTAAAAAAACAAAATAAATATTCCAACAAACAAAATTCCTGTATCAGATTGATTTGCATGTGAATGTTGCCAAGCATTCAAAGAAGAATTAACACCTATCTTTCTCAAACTATTCCAGAAAATTCAAGAGGAGGGAAGACTCTCAAGATCATTTTACAAAGCCAGTGTTATTCTAATTCCAAAACCAGAGAAAGACACTGCAAAAAAAGAAAATTACAAGCCAATATCTTTGATGAACACAGATGCTAAAAATCCTCAACAAAATATTAGCAAACCAGATCTAGCAATGCATTAAAAATATCACACAGCATGATCAAAATGTGATTTATTATAAGAATGTAAGGTTTGTATAATATCCACAAATCAAATAACATGACACAACACATAAACTAAATGAAGGATAAAGCATATGATCATATCAATAGATGCAGATAATGCATTTCAAAAAATCCAGCACCCATTTATGATAAAACTCTCAGCAAAGTGGAAATAGAAGGAACAGTCTTCCACATAATAAAGGTCGTATATGAAAAACTCACAGCCAACATCATACTCAATGAAGAAACCTAAAAAGTTTTAAGATAAGGAACCTTAAGATAAGGAACAAGATAAGTATGTACACGTTTGCCATTCTTATTCAACATAGTAAAAATGGAAGTCCTAGCCATAGCAATTATACAAGAAGAAGAAATAAAAGGCTTCCAAATTGGAAAAGAAGAAATAAAACTGTCATTATATGCAGATTCTACCATAAAACTACTAAGACTGATAAATTCAGCAATGTTGTATGATGCAAAATTAATATTCAGAAATCGGTTGCATTTTTATATACCAATAATGAATTATCATAAACCAAAAATAGAAAAACAATCACATTTACAATTGCATGTAAAAATACCTATGAATAAATGTCACCAAGTAGATAAAATACCTATAATTGGAAAATTATAACACACTGAATAAAGAAACAGAAGAAGACACAAATAAATGTAAGCATACACTATGTTTATGGATAGAAAGAACTGACATGATTAAAATTTTCATACTACCCAAAGTAGTCTATTGATTCAATGGAATTCCTATCAAAATACCAATGATGTACTTCACAGGAGAACAAATATTCCAAAAATCTATATGGGTCCATAAAAGACCCCTAGTAGCCACAGCAATCTTGAGAAACAGGAGCATAGTTTAAAAAGGAATGAAATCTTACCATTTGCAACAGCATGGATGGACCTAGAGGATTTTATTCTAAGTGAAATAAGTCAGTGAAATAAAAATTCCATATGATTTCATTTATATTTGGAATCTAAAGAACAATTTAAACAAACAACAGAAAGAGACTCATAGACACCGAGAACAGACTGAGGGTTGCTCAGATGAGGGGGATTAGCAAACTGGGTGAAAAAGGAGAAGGAAGGGATTCAGAAGTACAGATTAATAATTACAAAATATTCACAGGGATTTATAGTACAGCATAGGGAATATACCAATAACAAAGGAATAAAGAGGAGACCTGAATAGACCTATGAAAAAAGAATATTACTAATTTTAAAACTATCTGCAAAAAAAAAGCCTAGGCTTAGATGGCTTTAATGATAAATTCTGTTGAATGTTTATGAAGAATTAATAACATCATTAGCAAATTCTTTATAAAAATAGAAGAGGAGGAAACACTTGCTCACTCATTGTTTGAGGTGAGTAGTATGCTCATACTAAAATCAAACGAAAGAACCACAAGAAAAGAAAAATTATAGATCATTATCTCTTATAATTATAGGTGTAAAAGTTCTCAATTAAAATACTAGAAAACCTGAATCAGGAAATGTTAATAGGGTTATATCATGTAACCAAGTGGGATTAATCCTAGGACGGTTAGTTTATCATCTATCCATGTCAATGTAATACACCACATTAATAGAGTAAAGGACAGCAAATTGCATGCTCATCTCAGCAGATGCAGGAAAATATGTTTGAAAAATCCAACACCTTTCATGAAAAATAAATGCTGAATAAAATAGGAATATATGCAATGTCCCTACTGTATAAGACTTCTATAAAAGAACACAGGTAACATCATATTAAATTGAGAAGCCTGTGTGCTTTCCTGTTAATTCAAGGAAAAAGACAAAGATGTTTATTATTGCTGCTTATATTCAACACTTACTGGAGGTTTTAACCAGATAACTTAGGCAAGTAAGTAAAATAAAAGGCATCCATATTGGAAAGAAAGACTCTCTAATAATAGATGACATAATCTTATATATAGAAAATCCTAATGAATCCACTAAAAAGGCCTAGTGACAGGATACAACATGAATATACAAAAATCAATTGTATAGCTATACACTAGCAATGAAAACTCTTAAAAATAAAACTAAGAAAATAATATAAAATTTTTAAAATTAATAATATAGAAACAAATTTAACAAAAGAAGTTAAAAACTTATGCTGTGAAAATTACAAAATATTACTGAAAGAAATTAAAGATCTAAGTAATGGAAAGACAATCCATGTCAATGATTCAGGATATTTAATAATGGTAAGAAGAAATATGCCTTAAACACTGTATAGATTCAATGAAATCCCTAAAAATTCCAGCTGCCTTTCATGCAGAAATTTACATGATCACCCTAAAGTTTATATGGAAATGTAAGGACCAAAACAATCTTCACAATGAAAAACCGTTAGACTCCCACTTCACAGTTTTAAAACGTATTACAAAGCTACAATAATCAAGATTGTGTGGTCCTTGGATAACAATAGATCAAAGGACTAGAATTGTAGATATAATAATACATTGTTAAATTTATCATCATTTGATTTTTAACAAGGGTACCAAGCCAATTTATTAGGGAAAAATAGTCTATTCAACAAATGGTGCTGGGATAAATGGCTATCCTCATGCATAAAATGAAGTTGGACTCCTACCATACACCATATCAAAAATAAACTGACGTATCTCATATACCTAAATTTAAGATCTAAAATGATAAAACTCTAAAGGGGAAAATATAAGAGTAAATGTTTGTGACCTTGTGTTAGGTGGTGGTTTATTAGCTATGACATAAAAGACAAGTGATAAAACAGGAAATTGAAAAGATGAAGCCAATATTACCCTAATAACAAACCCAGACAAATCAGCACACACACACACACACACACACACACACACACACACACATACACACACACACAAAACAAAACAAAAAAACTACCAATCACTATCTTCTATAAATATAAATATGAAAATTCTTAACAAAATAATAGCAAACAAAATTCACCAATATATAAAAAGAATTACACACCACAACCAAGTGAGATTTTTTTAAGGGATGAATGACTGGTTCAATATTCAAAAATAAATCAATGTAATCTAATATATTAACAGATAAAGAAGAAAAATCATAAGATCACATATATTAATGGAGAAAAATATGTTTGGCAAAATTTGACACCTAGTCATAAGAAAACTCTCAATAAACAAGGAAGTAGGAAACTTACTCAACTTGATAAAGAATATCTATCAAAAAACTAGGGCTAATATACTTAATAAAAGAGTAACTGTATTTCTCCCTAGGTTAGCTTCCCTTCTTACTCCCTTGTAAAAGATTAAAAAAAGAAAATAGCCTATTGAAAATGGGTTGAGTAGAAAAAGACAATACAACCCACAGAATAGGAGAAGATATTTTCAATTCATACGTTTGACAAGGGATTTGTATCTAGAAAAAAACATAAATAATATTCTTTCAATTCAACAATAAAAAGAACAATTAAAAAATGGGCAAAGTGCTCACTTTGGCAGCACATATACTAAAAATGAAATGATACAGAGAATGTTAGCATGGCCCCTGCACAAGAATGGCACATAAATTCATGAAGTGTTCTGTATTTTTTTTTTTAATGGGAAAAGTTCTTGAGTGGACATCATCCCAAAGATGATAGGAATGGCCAATAAGTATATGAAAATAATCTCAACATTACTAGTCATTTGGGAAATTCAAATCAAAAACACAGTGAGACACTACTTCACACTCACTTGGAAGGCTGTAACCAAAAAAATACAAAGAAAACAAAAACTATTGAAGAGGATGTAAAGAAATTCGAATTCTTATATATTGATTGTTGGAATATCAAATGGTGTAGCATCTGTGGAAAATAATTTGGCTTTCCATGTAGGTTTCAAAATATTGTACAATAGGTTTGTTTTTAATTACCTGAAGAAATCTGGGTAAAGAGAAAAGAGAAAAAGAGTTGTGTAATAAGATATCCAGGGTTAAGTTTAATACACAAGGTGCATGCAGGAAGTCTGGTACACTTACTAGAAGTCAACCATTCAAGTGGGCTTTGGCTCTTCCTTTCTAACAGCCAACGCAAAAGTAAAAATATCTCTTATCTGATCATAAGAAAAAATTTGATCTGAAAAATCTCTTTTCTGTGTTCTCATAGAGGTGACATTACAATTGACATAAAAAGAGTCAGGGTTAATAAAACAACTACTTTCATAAGAATGTTTCTTATCATGTATGTTTGTAAGATCATGGAAAAGTTTAATTCAGTAAAACTAATTCTGTCAGCAGCTTGAATAATGCAAGTTCGGTGTATAGTTTTCTGATCGCCTGGCTTTTCTTTGAGACATTTTGGAGTAGTTACTAAATGGAAGAATTGTATCATTTAAGAGATCTTACATCAAAATTATTTTTTCCAGCCAAGCTTTAGATATGTATTATAAGAGTTGCAAATACAGATCTCTACAGGGGCCAGGACAGTAGAATAAATATGAGAAATGGGATTAAAAAAAATAAACGCAAACTATAAATACATGGAAAAGTGGTATGTAACATATGGCCACCTTTATTTGAGAAATTAAGGACTGTGGTAAACTGGAGTCTACTACTTCCAACCAGCCTATTTTACCACAACTAAAATATGAGTCAGATATTGCCAGATCTCTTAGTTTTTCTTGCATAGTACTCAGATACCAGTTACAGAAAACAGAAACCACAAAGGTTATTTTAAAAATGGAGTAAAGGGTCTCAATGTGTAAAACTGAGTGTTTGCAATTTGTTGAAGCTGAATCTCTAAGAATGACTGCAAAGAGAACAATGAAGAATCAGATCTTAAGTAAGTTGCCAACTCTGCTTCAATCAGGAAAGTGGGAAATCCTGAATATTTCACTTGTATTGTTGACTCCAGGAACAACACAATTAGGAAGCTATTGCTGCTGTTATCGGTTAGTTCCAGAGACATGCCTTTCCCATTAGGTCAATACTGGCAAGAAAAGAATAGCAGCAAAGGATAAGAGATCGTTCTTTCTTAAAGCTGAATAGTACTCCATTGTGTATATGTACCACAGCTTTTTTATCCATTCATCTGCTGATGGACACTTGGGCTGTTTCCAGATCTTAGCTATTGTAAATAGCGCTGCTATGAACATGGGGGTATATGTATTCTTTCTGATTGGTGTTTCAGGCTTCTTAGGGTATATTCCTAGGAGTGGGATCACTGGGTCAAATGGTAATCCGATTTTTAATTTTTTGAGGTAACATAACAGTGTGAGGAGCAGGGTAGTCCCAGGGACGTGGAAGTGGGGTACAGACTGACACTTGCCAGAAGAGGGGGTGGGGGAGGGGAGCGATGAACCACAGAACTTGTACGCATGTACTCATAACCAATGGACATGGACAACAAAAATGGGGAAGGGGCAGGGAGGGATGGGGAGGAAGGTGTCAATGGGGGAAAAAAGGAGAAACATCTGTAACAAAAGTAAATTAATAATAAAAAATAAAAATAAAAAAAAGAATAGCAGCAACAACTAAAGGATGAATCTTCTGGCACCGCTCCTTGATTCCCACAAACTGGTGACAGGGATACCACCACAGATAAACCAAAAACCTCCATGATCATGTTTGCCACCAGAAGCAGCTAGAAACTCTGATTTTTAGACCTCACTGCAGTATATCTAGTGAAAACTAAAGCTAAATAATATCTGGAAGTTCACTTACAAATGTAATTTTTAACTTTTTAACTAAAAACTGTTGTGTGAGAGAAGTGTGCAGAGTAACAATCTAATTTATCTACCATATATTTTTATAAAAAGTCACCTAAATTTTAAATGTTGACAATTAATTCAATTTTTTTAAATTAATGGGCAGACTAACAATATAAAAATTGATGAAGTACATCCATGAACTTCATGAGAAATAACTGGATGGTAGCTTGTGGCCCCCTTCAACATGGAAGAATAGAAAATAAAACCCTGCACTACAGTCTATGAAGTAATATAATTTTGTATATAATGTTTTCCTCTATTAAACACCTTTAAATATTTATTTATCTTGCAAAAGTAGAAATGCTTATTAAATTAATATTCCAACAATATGCATGTTTCTACAGTAAAATTGAAAAATTTTCCCTCTCACGTACCCCTGCTACTCTCCCTTTCAAATCTTTGTTAATATTGTGAAATAAATAATATTTCACTATGAATTAGATATGGAAAATAAGAAAATGTATCCAATAATAAAGGGAAACTATTTGAAATAGAACCTAATCATCACATAACCCAGATAGAAGATTTAACTTCCAAAACTTAATAATTAAAAACAGAAAAAAGTCCACAAATACTTACAATTATGTGGTTTGACTGGGTGGTTCTACCACCCCATGTTGTGCCAGTTTTAATCACTCATATAGCTTCATTCATTTAGTTGGAGTGCTTTGGTTCTCCTTTATGTGGAGTCTCTTTTAATATTGTCTTATCCTTCAGGGACTTCTATGTCTTGATTTGATCTTGACCTTGAGACATGCTCAGAATTTGATCAATTCCATGAGGCCTACCTTACTTTGAGAACAATTTTCCAGGTGGAAAGGCTGCAAATGAGGGGGAAAAGAATTTTATTTTCCAAACCAGTAATTCTTATATTGGAAATATTTACTCCACATTTTTTTGAAAAAATGAACTTCAGCTCATCTCTCTCTTCTCATACTTTATCACAGACAGCCAGACAGCTAAAATAAGACAATTGACACTTTTGAATTTTTCACCATTTGATTTCCTGGCTATCACTTAACCAGTTTTTTAAAATATGTGTTTATTGCTTTTTCAGAGAGAGAAGAAGGTAGAGAGAGATAGAAACATTGATGTGAGAGAGAAGCATGTGCCCTGACTGGAAATAGAACTGGGACCTTTCAGTCCATGGGACAATGCTCAGTCCACTGAGCCACACTGGCTGGGCTCACTTAACCAGTTGTAAGAGTTTGTTGGGTGTTTTGTCTACTGTTCAAGTTATCACAAGTGACAATCTTGTCAATGTTATACCAATATATATCACAGAACCCCCTTTTCCAGGCCCTTATAGAAGTTTTCTCACTATTCTATCAGACTTTAATAAATAACAATGTCCTCAGCACTCTTCTGATCACTCAGTCTCAAAGACATCTATTTTACATTTTTGTTACGGAAACAACCTACTTTTAGATGGCAATTCAATTTGTTATCTCTTGTTGTTTAATAAGTACTAAAAAACCCGGTAATTTAAAACAAAAATGATTTACTATTCCTTGCAGTCTGTAGGTTGACTCAGTAGTTATTTCTCTCCACATAGTATCAAATCGAATCACTCACATGATGCTGTTAAACTGGGTCATTTCAGTCTCCTTCATTGTACTTTCTCACCAAAGTGTGGCTAATTTCCTAGTGCTTCTCTATATGGCC
Source organism: Tadarida brasiliensis (assembly GCA_030848825.1). NCBI lineage: Eukaryota > Metazoa > Chordata > Mammalia > Chiroptera > Molossidae > Tadarida > Tadarida brasiliensis. The sequence goes on along the minus strand of CM061280.1, from coordinate 47,933,065 downwards.
TCCATAATAGAAGGATAGCATAGACTTCCTAACAAAATAAAAGCTTGTTTCCAAGAGAGCAAAAAAAAAACGTAAGTTCACAGGCCCTGAATGGTGATTCCCACAAATAGCGTAGTATCACTTCCATTTCATTCTATTGGTCAAAAACCCACAAAAACAACCAAGATTCAAGAAGAGTGAAAATAGACACTTCATCTATTTATGAGATGAGCACCAGACCATACTGGGAGGGGAGAAAATAGTTGAAAACCAATCTATCAAATTCAGCAACCTGCATAACCAAAAAACTCAACAAACCCCAAGTAGATGAGTACAAAGAAATTCCAGCTAGGCCCATACAGAGGAAAACTAACTACTACATAGATGGGAATAATAAGAATGACATATGACTTCTTATCGAAAAATTAAATGGAGACTATATGACGATGAAATTACATAGTTAAAGTGCTGAAAAAACTGTCAAATTAGAATCCTATACACCACAAAAATATCTTTAAAAAATAGACTAAATGAAGAAATTTCCAGACATACAATAGCCACAAAATTTTTCTCCAAAAAACCTATACCACAAAAAATGATTAAAAAATAGTTCTTGAGGCAAAAGGATATAATAACAGATAGAAGCCCAGATTGTCAGAGAAAAAATGAAGAGCACCATAAGAGTTAAGTATGTGGGAAACTATGAAAACATATTAAATAAAATAAAACATTATATACATGTATAGAGTGATTTATTATGTTGTTTATAATATATGCATAAGTAAAATATGTCACAGCAAAGTACATATATTGAAAAGAGAGTATGGTATTATATTAAAACAATAGTCTTATATTGTGTTAAAACTAGTGAGATATGTGAAATTAGACTACAATTAGTTAAGGATGTATCCTATACTTTTTAGAGAAACCACTAAAAATAACATAAAAGGTCAATAGAGGAAATATAAATAAATGCACAAATGTACATGACTAGCACAAAAGAGAGAAGGAAAGAGAAGAGAAAAGAAGAGATTGCATAAACAGAAAACAAATAGCAAGATGACAGACTTCCCATAGCAAAATTAATTTAAATATTAATGGGCCAAATACTATAATTAAAAACAAAAATTATCACATAGGAGAATAAAGCAAAACCCATTTGTGTGTTTTATAATAACTGGACTTTAAATATAAGAACAAAGTTTGAAATTAAAAGGATGAAAAATATGTACCATGGCAATGTTAATAGTAATACCAGAAAATGTAGATGATAGAGAAAAGGGTAATGCCAGAGAGTCATTTCATAATAAAAGGGTTAATTCAGCATAAAAACATAATAATCCAAAGTGTGTGTCTACCTAGGAAGAGACCTTCAGAATACCAAAATAAAAGTTGAAAAATTTATTTATTTATTTTTTTTTTTAAATACTAATGTCATTTTTATTTATTTTTTTTTATTAATTTATTTTTGTTACAGAGGTTTCTCCTTTTTTTCCCCATTGACACCCTCCTCCCCATCCCCCCACGCTGTCCCCAGCCTTGTTGTCCATGTCCATCACTTATGCATACATGTGCATAAGTTCTGTGGTTCATCTCCTCCCTCCCCCCCACCCCCTCTCCTGAGGGGTGTCAGTTTATACCCTACTTCCACGTCTCTGGGTCTACCCTGTTCCTCAGACTGCTATGTTCATTATATTCCACAAATAAGTGAGATCATGTGGTATTTGTCTTTCTCTGCTTGGCTTGTTTCGCTTAGGATAATACTCTCGAGGTCCCTCCACGTCGTCTCAAAGGATAAGAGATCTTTCTTTCTTACAGCTGCATAGTACTCCATTGTGTATATGTACCACAGCTTTTTTATCCATTCATCCACTGATGGACACTTGGGCTGTTTCCAGATCTTAGCTATTGTAAATAGTGCTGCTATGAACATGGGGGTACATGTATTTTTTCTGATTGGTGTTTCAGGTTTCTTAGGGTATATTCCTAGAAGTGGGATCACTGGGTCAAATGGCAGTTCAATTTTTAATTTTTTGAGGTAACACCATAGTGTTTTCCACAGTGGCTGCACCAGTCTGCATTCCCACCAGCAGTGTACTAGAGTCCCCTTTTCTCCACACCCTCGCCAACACTTGTTGTTTAATGATTTGTTGATGGCGGCCATTCTGACAGGTGTGAGGTGATACCTCATTGTTGTTTTAATTTGCATCTCTCTGATGATTAATGATGTTGAGCATTTCTTCATGTGTCTCTTAGCCATTTGTATGTCCTTTTTGGAGAGGTGTCTATTTAGTTCCTCTGCCCATTTTTTAATTGGGTTCTTTGTCTTCCTTTTGTTGAGTTGTATGAGCACTCTGTATATTTTGGAAATTAACCCCTTATCTGATGTGTCATTGGCAATTATGCTCTCCCATGGAGTGGGTTCCCTATCTGTTTTGATGGTTGTTTCTTTTGCTGTGCAGAAGCTTTTGAGTTTGATGTAGTCCCATGTGTTCATTTTTTCCTTTGTTTCTGTTGCCTTAGGTGATGTATCAGTGAAGATTCTACTGCGTATGATGTCCGAAATTTTGTTGCCTACATTTTCTTCTAGGATTTTTATGGATTCACGAGTCACATTTAAGTCTTTTATCCATTTTGAGTTTATTCTTGTGTGTGGTGTAAGTTGATGGTCTAGTTTCATTTTTTTGCATGTAGCTGTCCAATTTTCCCAACACCATTTATTAAAGAGGCTATCTTTACTCCATTGTATGCTCTTGCCACCTTTATCAAATATTAATTGAGCATAATGTCTTGGGTCAATTTCCGGATTCTCTATTCTGTTCCACTGGTCTATATGCCTGTTCTTGTGCCAGTACCAGGCTGTTTTGATTACAGTGGCTTTGTAGTATAAGCTGATATCCGGTATTGTGATCCCACCTGCTTTGTCCTTCTTTTTCAAGATTGCTGTGGCTATTCGGGGTCTTTTTTGGTTCCATATGAACTTTTGAAATATTTGTTCTAGTTCTGTGAAATATGTCACTGGTATTTTGATGGGGATTGCATTGAATCTATAGATTGCTTTGGGTAATATGGACATTTTAATGATGTTAATTCTTCCAATCCATGAACAAGGTATGTGTTTCCACTTTTTTATATCTTCCTCTATTTCTTTTTTCAATGTCCTGTAGTTTTCTGCAAATAGGTCCTTTACTTCTTTGGTTAGGTTTATTCCTAGGTATCTTAATTTTTTTGCCGCGATGGTAAATGGTATTGTTTTTTTAGTTTCTCTTTCCGTGAGTTCGTCATTGGTGTATAAGAATGCCATTGATTTCTTGACATTAATTTTGTATCCTGCTACTTTGCCAAATTCATTTATTAAGTCTAGTAGATTTTTGATGGAGTCTTTAGGGTTTTCTATATATAATATCATATCGTCTGCGAATAATGACAGTTTCATTTCTTCCTTTCCAATTTGGATTCCTTTTATTTTTTCTTCACGTCTGATTGCTGTGGCTAAGACTTCCAGTACTATGTTAAATAAGAGTGGCGAAAGTGGGCATCCCTGTCTTGTTCCTGTTCTTAAGGGAAATGTTTTTAGTTTTAGCCCATTGAGTATGATGTTGGCTGTAGGTCTTTCATATATGGCCTTTATTATATCAAGATATGATCCCTCTACTCCCAAATTGCTGAGCGTTTTTATCAGGAATGGGTGCTGGATTTTGTCGAATGCTTTTTCAGCATCTATTGATATGATCATGTGGTTTTTATCTTTCATTTTGTTTATGTGGTGTATCACATTTATTGATTTGCGAATGTTGAACCAGCCTTGCATCCCTGGGATGAATCCCACTTGGTCATGGTGAATAATTTTTTTGATGTATTGCTGGATCCGATTTGCTAGTATTTTGTTAAGGATTTTGGCATCTACGTTCATCAGGGATATTGGCCTGTAGTTTTCTTTCTTTGTAGTGTCTTTTTCTGGTTTTGGAATTAGGATTATGCTGGCCTCATAAAACGAGTTTGGAAGTCTTCCTTCTTCTTGAATTTTTTGAAATAGTTTGAGGAGAATGGGTGTTAGTTCTTCTTTGAATGTTCGGTAAAACTCCCCCGTGAAGCCATCTGGGCCTGGGCTTTTGTTTGCTGGGAGAGTCTTGATTACATCTTCAATTTCCTTAGCTGTTATTGGTCTGTTCAAGTTTTCTATCTCTTCCCGGTCCAGTTTTGGGAGACTATGTGTTTCTAGAAATTTGTCCATTTCACTTAGATTGTCGAATTTGTTGCCATATAAATGTTCATAGTATTTGCTAATGATCCTTTGTATTTCTGTGGTGTCAGTTGTTACTTCTCCTCTTTCATTTCTGATTTTGTGTATTTGGGTTCTCTCTCTTTGTTTCTTGGTGAGTCTAGCTAAGGGTCCATCAATCTTGTTTATCTTTTCAAAAAACCAGCTCTTTGTTTTATTGATCCTTTGAATTGTTTCTCTGGTCTCTATGTCGTTTATTTCTGCTCTGATCTTTACTATTTCCTTCCTTCTATTTGCTCTGGGGTTTTCTTTTTGTTTGCTTTCTAGTTCTTTAAGTTGTGAGGTTAGATAGTCTATTAGAAATTTTTGTTGATTCTTGAGGTGGGCCTGTAGTGCTATGAACTTCCCTCTCAGAACTGCTTTCGCTGCATCCCATATATTTTGTGTTGTTGTGTGTTCATTTTCGTTGGTTTCCAGGAAGTTTTTAATTTCTTCCTTGATCTCCTCGGTAACCCATTCATTGTTTAATAACATGCTATTTAGCCTCCATGTATTCAAATGTCGTTGCATGTTCTTTTTCCAATTTATTTCTAGTTTCATGCCATTGTGATCTGAGAAGATGCTTGATATGATTTCAATCTTCTTGAACTTGTAGAGGCTTCGTTTGTGTCCTAACATGTGGTCTATCTTTGAGAATGTCCCATGTGCACTTGAGAAGAATGTGAATTCTATAGTTTTGGGGTGCAATTCTCTGTAAATATCTATTAAATCCATTTGGTCTAGTGCTTCGTTTAGAGTCTCTGTGTCCTTGTTAATTTTTTGTCTAGAGGATCTATCCAGTGATGTCAGCGGGGTGTTGAAGTCCCCTGTTATGATTGTATTGCTGTCAATTTCTCCTTTGAAGTCCTCCAGCAGATTTTTAATATATTTTGGTGCTCCTATATTCGGTGCGTATATGTTTACCAAGGTTATATCTTCCTGTTGGATAGATCCTTTCAATATTATATAGTGACCTTCTTTGTCTCTAGTAATGGCTTTCGTTTTGAAATCTATTTTATCAGATATGAGTATTGCTACCCCAGCTTTTTTTTCCTTTCCATTTGCTTGGAAGATTTTTTTCCATCCCTTCACTTTCAGCCTATGTGAGTCTTTTGTTGTGAGGTGGGTCTCTTGTAAACAGCATATATATGGGTTATGCTTTCTTATCCAATCCGCTACTCTGTGTCTTTTTATCGGAGCATTCAATCCATTTACATTTAAGGTGACTATTGATATGTACTTATTTATTGCCATTTTTGATCAGTGTGGTTCTACTTTCCTTCCTATTTCTTCTACTAATTACAGCAGTCCTTTTAACATTTCTTGCAGTGCTGGTTTGGTGCTAATGTATTCCCTTAGCCTTTTTGTGTCTGAGAAGCTCTTTATTTGACCTTCTATTTTGAATGACAGCCTTGCTGGGTAGAGTAGTCTTGGATTCAGATTCTTGTTTTTCATGACCTTGATTACTTCATGCCATTCCCTTCTGGCCTGTAGTGTTTCTGTTGAGAAGTCAGCTGATAGCCTGATGGGGGTTCCTTTGTAGGTAACCTGTTGCTTTTCTCTTGCTGCCTTGAGGATTCTCTCTTTGTTTTTAATTTTTGGCATTTTAATTACTATGTGTCTTGGTGTGGGCCTGTTTGGATTCTTCTTACTTGGGACTCTCTGTGCTTCTTGAACTTGAATACCTTCTTTCTTCACCAAATTAGGGAAGTTTTCTGTCATAATTTCTTCAAATATATTCTCTAACCCTTGCTCATTTTCTTCTTCTTCAGGGACTCCAATTATGCGAATATTATTACGTTTCCAGTTGTCCCACAATTCTCTTAAGCTGTCTTCCTGTTTTTTCATTGTTTTTTCCTTTTGGTTTTCTGATTGGTTGATTTTTTCTACCCTGTCTTCTAATTCACTGATCCGGTCCTCAGCTTCCTCTACTCTGCTGTTTAGTCCTTCCAATGTGTTCTTCATTTCTGCTATGTCATTCTTCATTTCTTCTTGCTGCTGCTTCATTTCTTCTTGCTGCTTCTTCATTTCCACTTGGTTGGTTTTCAGTGTTTCTATGTCTTTGCTCATGGTGTGGATGTCTTTACTCAAGGTGTTGATGTCCTTACTCATGCTGTTGAGCTTCCTCAAGATCATGGCTCTGAATTCTAGCTCTGTTAACTTACTTAGTTCTGTTTCATTTATCTCATCTTCGGTAGAGGTCTCTTGTTCTTTCATTTGGGCTCTGTTTCTTTGTTTCCCCATTTTGGCTATCTCAGTGGTTTTTGGAGCCTGCCAAATTTTCCTGTGGATGTTGGTGTTCTGTTGTTTGTGGCTCCCTCTACTGGGTTTGGATGAGCGTGGGAGGACCCACGTTAAACAGCACCCTGGAGTCTTACTTTCCAGGGTATATTTGCAAGCCCAGCAAAGGTTAAGTTATCCTCTAGCTTTTTGCCTAGAGGCTATTAGTTGTGGTTGCTTGTAGAGCCTTGGGTTTTCAGTTGAATGAAAACCTCCCTCAGGTGTTCAGTGTGAGAGGATTTCCAGGGGGTAGGGCAGATGCTAGTAGTTAATGAGCCTCAGTTTGCATTTCAATGGCCCTCTAGGGTGTGAATGGTTCTCCGATGGAGGGGCTGCAGCCTCTCCCCAGAGCCCTGGGGTGGAGTAAGACGACCAGGCCACAGTCCTGGGTGGCCGCAACTCAGCCAAAACTCTGAGCGCCCTCCAAATCCCAGGTGTCCCCACTCAGTTCCAGTCCAGTCAGCCCTCCCTCTGCCTGAGCCCAGGTGAGTGGCTGCGGCTATTTTAGCGCTCTGTCCCGGCCCTGCGCGGTGGAGCTGGCGCGGACTTCAGGGCTCTTCGCCCCGTCCCCGCGCGGTGCAGCTGGGGCGGATTTCAGCACTCTCTGCCCCGTCCCCGCGCGGTGCAGCTGGGGCGGATTTCAGCACTCTCTGCCCCGTCCCAGCGCGGTGTAGCTGGGGCGGATTTCAGCACTCTCTGCCCCGTCCCAGCGCGGTGTAGCTGGGGCGGATTTCAGCACTCTCTGCCCCGTCCCCGCGCGGTGTAGCTGGGGCGGATTTCAGGACTCTTTGCCCCGTCCCCGCGCGGTGTAGCTGGGGCGGATTTCAGCACTCTCTGCCCCGTCCCAGCGCGGTGGAGCTGGCGCCACTCCAACCCCGAGGGCGGGTGCCGCTCCAGCTAAGGGGCTAAGGCCGTTGCTGTCCGTGGGTTCCCAGCCCCCCTCTCGCGCCCTCGCAATCCTACCAGGATCGAGTCAGTGTCCCTGGTTATATCGTCCTCGCAAGCTGCTTTTCTGTTGCTTTTTCCCGACGATTTGTCCTTATTTTAGTTGTAATTCCAGTTTGGTCCTGGGAGATGGTCTGTGTAGCTTCCATTCACTCCGCCGCCATTTTTTTTTTTTCCGAAAAATTTAATATATACAATCATTTTCAAATATTTTAATACCTCTCTCAGAAAGAGAAAAAACAGGTTGATAAGAAATCAGTAAACATATAGAAGATTTGAACAATAACAGAAATCATCATGACATTTATAGATTTCTACACTGAACAACTGCAGAAAACATATTGTATTCAAATCTCTTAATAATTAATTAAACATTCACAAACATACACCAAGATAGTCCAAATGCAGAGTTATGGAACAAATTTCGGTAAATTTCAAAGTACAAAAATCACATAGACTATGGAATCATATTAGAAATCAATAAAAATATCTATAATACCTAGACATACTTGGACATTTTTCAACATACTTATAAATTAACAATGATTCAAAGAAAAAATAAGAAAAAAATTAAAACTACTCTTTTATTAACTTTATTCTTGAGAATATTACAGATGTCACCCACTTTTGTTTCCCCCATTCACCGGGCTCCCACCCCACCCCACTCAAGTCCTTCACCACTATATTGTCTGTGTACATGGACAATGGATAAAAGTTCTTTGATTAATCTGTCCCTGCCCAAACCCCTGCTTTCTCAGATTCCTCAAGCTGGTCCATATTTCCATGCCTCTGGTTCTATTTTATTTATGCATTTATTGTGTTCCTTAGATTCCACATAAAAATGAGATCATGTAATATTTGTCTTTCTCTGACTGGCTTATTTTTCTTGGCATAATACTCTCCAGGTCCCTCCATGCTGTCTCAAAGGATAAGAGATCCTTCTTTTTTACAGCTGAATACTATTCCATTGTGTAAATGTACCACAGATTTTTTGTCCACACATTGGCTAATGGGCAATTGGACAATCTCCAGATGTTAGGTATTGTAAATAATGCTGCTATGAACATAGGGGTGCATATATTTTTTTTGATTGGTGTTTCGTGATTCTGAAGATATATTACTAGAAGTGGGATCACAGAATCAAATGGCAGTTCCATTTCTAGTTTTTGAGGAACCTCCACATTGTTTTCCATAGTGTCTACACCCGTCTACATTCCCACAAGCAGTGTATTAGGGTTCCTTTTTTTCAACATCCTTGCAAGCACTTGCTGTTTGTTGATTTATTGATGGTAGTCATTCTGGCAGGTATGAGGTGATACCTCATCATTTTAATTTGCATCTCTCTGATGATTTGTGATGAGCATTTTTTCATATGTCTCTTGGCCATTTGTATGTCCTCTTTGGAGAAGTGTCTATTCAGGTCCTCTGCCTAATTTTTAATTGGATTGTTTCTCTTCCTTTTGTTAAATTGTGTGAGTCCTTTATATATTTTGGAAATTAACCTCTTATCCGATGTATCATTGGCAGATACATGAGCCCATACAGTGGGGCAGTGGGATCATTTTCATTTTGTTGATGGTTTTGTTTTTGGTTTTTTGCTGTGCAGACAATTTTTATTTTGATGTAGACCAATTTGTTTATTATTTTCCTTTGTTTCTCTTGCCCCAGGCAATGTATAGGTGAAAATTCTCCTTCGTGAGATGTGTGAGATTTTGCTTAATATGGATTCTTCTAGGATGTTTATGGTTTCTCAACTTACATTTAAGTATTTCATCCATTTTGAATTTATGCTTGTGTATGGTGTAACTTGGTGGCCTAGTTTTTTTTTTTTTTGTTTTGTTTTTGTTTTTAAATGTATCTGTCTAATTTTCCCAATACCATTTATTGCAGAGATGGTATGCTCTTGACTCTTTTGTCAAATACTAATTGAGCATAATGGCTTGGGTCAAGTTCTATGTTCTCCCTTCTGTTCTCATGATCTACATGCCAGTTCTTGTGACAGTACCAGGCTGTTTTTATTATAATGGCTCTGTATTATGATTTGATATCTGGTATTGTGATCCCTCCAAGTTTATTCTCCTTTCTCAAGATTGCTTCATCTATTCAGGATCTTGTTTGGTTTCATATAAATTCAGTATTTGTTCTAGATCTGTGAAATACATGGTTGACATTCTAATAGGGATTGCATTGAATGTATAGATTGCTTTGGGTATTATGGACATTTTAATGATATTAATTCTTCCAGTCCATGAATATGGTATATTCTTCCACTTGTTTGTATCTTCCTCTTATCTCTTTTTTTCAATGTCCTTTAGTTTTCCAAGTATATGTTTTTACCTCCATGGTTAAGTTTATTCCTAGGTATGTTATTTTTTGTTGCAATGGTAAAGAAGATTGTTTTTATTTTTAGTATCTCTTTGGTAGAGATCAGGATTTTTGTATAAAAATGCCATCAATTTCTGGATATTAATTTTGTATATTACTAATTTGATGAATTTATTTATCAACTCCAGTAATTTTTGATGGATTCTGTTGTGTTTTCTATGTACAATATCATGTAATCTTTGAATAATGACAGTTTTGCTTCCCCCTGTCCAATTTTGATGACCTTTAGTTTTTCTTCTTGTCTGAGCACTGTGGCTAAGACTTCCAGTACTATGTTGAATATGAATGGGAAAATCAAACATTCTTGTCTTGTTTCTGTTTTCAAGGGAAACACTTTTAGTTTTTGCAATTGAGTATGATATTGGCTTTGGGTTTGCCATATATGGCCTTTATGATTTTGAGATATATTCTTCTATTCACATTTTTCTGAGAGTTTTTATCAAAAATGGGTGCTGTATTTTGTCGAATGCTTTTTCTACATCTATTGATATAATCATGTTATTTTTATACTTCATTTTGTTAATGTGGTGTATCACATTTATTGATTTGTGAATATTGTACCAGCCTTTCATTCCCTGAATAAATCCCACTTGGTCACAGTGTATGATCTGTTTAATGTATTGCTGGATCCTATTTGTTAATATTTTGTTGATAATTTTAGCATCTATGTCATCAGGAATATTTGGCCTATAATTTTCTGTATTTATAGTGTAAAAAAACCTTCCTTACTCTTGAAGTTTTTGGAATACTTTGAGAAAGATAGGTATTAATTCTTTGAGTGTTTGGTAAAAATCCCCTGTGAAGCTATCTTGTCCAGGACTTTTGTATGCTGGAAGCTTTATGATTACTGCTTCAATTTCATTAGTTGTTATTAGTCTGTTCAGGTTTTCAGAGTCCTCCTGATTGAGTGTTTGAAGATTGTATGTTTGTAGGTACTTGTCAATTTTTCCAGGTTGTCCAATGTTTTAGCATATAGTTTTCATAGTATTTTCTTACACTTCTTTGTATTTCTGTGGTGTCGGTTTTTACTTTACCTCTTTCATTTCTGATTTTATTTATTTGGGTCCTCTCTCTTTGTTTCTTGATCAATCTGGCTAAAGGTTCATCAACCTTGTTCATCTTTTGAAAGAACCAGCTCTTGGTGTCATTGATATTTTGTATTGTTTTTTTAGTCTCTGTCATTTATTTTCACTCCGATTTTTATTATTCCCTTCCTTCTACTTACTCTGGTCTTCTCTTGCTTTTCTCTTTCTATTTCTTTCAGTTGTAAGGTTAGATTACTAGAAAATGCTCTTGTGTCTTGAAGTAGGCCTGTAATGCTATGAAATTCCCTCTCAGGACTGCTTTCACTGTGTTCGATAGATTTTTGGGTAGTTGTATGTTCATTTTCATTTATTTTCAGGAATTTTATTATTTCTTCCTTGATTTCATTGGTAACCTATTTATTGTTTAATAACATGCTATTTAGCCTCCATGTGTTTGAATGTTTTTTAGTGTTTTTATTATAGTTGATTTCTAGTTGAATGCCATTGTGATCCAAGAAGATGCTTGATATGATTTCAATCATATGCTTAAACTAGTAGAGACTTATTTTGTGTCCTAACACATGGTGTATCTTTGAGAAAGTCCCATGTGCACTTGAGAAGAATGTATATTCTGCATTTTGGGGTGAAATGTTCTGTAAATGTCAATTAAATCCATTTGCTCTACTGTGTTATTTAAAGTTGCTCTTTTTTTCTTTATTTTATTTTGTCTAGAAGATCTATCCAGTGGTGTCAGTGGGGTATTAAAATCCCACACTATGACTGTACTATTGTCATTCTCTCAAAGTCCTCCAAGAGCTTTTTTATATATTTAGTTGCTCCTATATGAGGTGTATATATGTTTACCAGGGTTATATCCTCTTGTGTATTGCTTACTCTACTATTATATAGTGACCTTCTTTGTGTCTTGTCATGGCCTTTGCTTTTAAGCCTATTTTGTCAGATATAAGTATCTGCTTTTTTTTTTTTTTTTTTTTCATTTGTATTTGCATGGAAATTTTTTCCCATCCCTTCACTTTCATCCTGTATGAATCTTTTGATTTGAGGGTCTCTTGCAGACAGCTTTATATGGGTCATGTTTTCTTACCCATTGTGCTTACCTATGTCTTTTGATTTGAGCATTTAGTCTATTTACATTTAAGGTTATCATTAACAGGTATTTATTTATTAGCATTTTTATTCTTTATGTCTACGTTCCTCTCTCTCTCTGTTTCTTCTTCTTCTTCCAGCAGTCTCTTTAACATTTCTTAAATTGCAGGTTTGGTGGCAATAAAATCCTTTAGCCTCTCTCTGTCTCTCTCTGTCTCTCTCTCTCTCTCTCTCTCTGTGTGTGTGTGTGTGTGTGTGTGTGTGTGTGTGTGTGTGTAGGGGGAAGTTCTTTATTTAAACTTTAATTTTGAATAATAGTATTGCTGGATATTATAGACTTGGTTTTAGATCCTTGCTTTTCATTACTTCATTTTATTTTTATTTTTATTTTTTAGTGGTCATATGTGACTCTCCAAGACAGGTAGTGGTTCTTCATAATGTGCCCACCACACAGAAGAGGCCATGTGAATCTTTATGGTAAAGATTATGGTCATTCAATGTTTCATTCAAATCTATCATGGTGTCATGATTAGGAAATTATATAATGTGATGATTAAGAGTTTAGAATTTAGAATCAGAAAATCTCTATTATCCATGGAACTTCAAGAAAGTTACTTAGTCTCTCTAAATCTGCTTCTTCAACTGTAAAGTGGGGGTGACTAATATTACTTGCCCCATAGGGTGGTTATGTAGATTAAATGAGATGATGCATGTTAAAAGCTCACATAATTTTTGGAACATGTTCCATGTTCAATAAATGGCTAGTTCCTCCATTATTATAGCATGCAAAGGCTATAAAAGATAATAAATAAAGAAGGCTTTTATCCTGTCTTCAGAGAAGACACAATTTGGTATACATGTTAAATAATCCAAGGTGGAAAGATTGGTAAAGAACAGAAAGTACAACAAGAGTCAGAAGAGGAAGACTTTCATTACTTTAAATACTTCATTCCATTTCCTTCTGGCCAGTAGTGTTATTTTGAAAACTCAGCTGACAGCCTGAGCAGAGCTCCCTTGTAGGTCACTGACTGTTTCTCCATTGCTGCCCTGAAGATTCTCTCTTTGTCTTCAGTGTATGCCATTTAAATTTTGATGTGACTTCAAGTGGTTCTCTTTGGGTTCATCTTGATTGGTGCCCTCTGAGTTTCCTGAACTTCTATGGTGTTTTCCTTCAAAAGGTTAGGGATGTTTTCTATCATTATTTCTTTCTTTTTAAAAAAAAAAAATTTTGTTACAGATGTTTCTCCTTTTTCCCCCAATTGACACCTTCCTCCTCCACCCTCCCTGCCCCATCCCCAGTTTTGTTGTCGATGTCCATTGGTTATGAGTACATGAGTACAAGTTCTGTGGTTCATCGCTCCCCTCCCCCACACCTTCTTCTGGCAATTGACAGTTTGTACCCTACTTGCACGTCTCTGGGACTACCCTGTTCCTCAGAATGTTATGTTCATTATATTCCAAAAATAAGTGAGATCATATGATATATGTCTTTCTCTGGTTGGCTTGTTTCAAGTAGTATAATAGTTTCCAGGTCCTCCTATGTCATCTCAAAGGATAAGAGATCTTTCTTTCTTACAGCTGCATAGTATTCCATTGTGTATATGTACCACTGCTTTTTTATCCATTCGTCTACTGATGGACACTTGGGCTGTTTCCATATCTTAGCTATTGTAAATAGCACTGCGATGAACATGGGGGTACATATACTCCTTCTGATTGGTGTTTCAGGCTTCTTAGGGTGTATTCCTAGGAGTAGGATCACTGGGTCAAATGGTAATTCAATTTTCAATATTTTTAAGTAACACAATAGTGGTTTCCATAGGGGCTGCACCAGTCTGCATTCCTACCAGCAGTGTTCTAGAGTCCCCTTTTCTCCACACCCTCGCCAACACTTGTTGTTTGATGCTTTGTTGATGGCAGCTATTCTGACAGGTGTGAGGTGATACCTCATTGTTGTTTTAATTTGCATCTCTCTGATGATTAGTGATGTTGGGCATTTCTTCATATGTCTCTTGGCCATTTGTATGTCCTGTTTGGAGAGGTGTCTATTTAGTTCCTCTGCCTATCTTTTAATTGGGTTCTTTGTCTTCCTTTTGTTGAGTTGTATGAGCACTCCATATATTTTGGAAATTAATCCCTTATCTGATGTATCATTGGCAAATATGCTCTCCCATACAGTGGGTTGCCTTTCCACTTTGATGGTTTTTTCTTTTACTGTGCAGAAGCTTTTTAGTTTGATGTAGTCCCAAGTGTTCATTTTTTTTCCTTTGTTTCTGTTGCCTTAGGTGATATATCAGTGAAAATTCTGCTGTGTATGATGTCTGATATTTTATTGCCTATATTTTCTTCTAGGATTTTTATGGATTCATGAGTCACATTTAAGACTTTTATACATTTCTGTTTATTCTTGTGTATGGTGTAAGATGATGGTCTAGTTTCATTTTTTTTTCATGTAGCTGTCCAATTTTACCAACACTATTTATTGAAGAGGTTGTCTTTACTCCATTGTATGCTCTTGCCACTTTTGTCGAATATTAATTGAGCATAATGTTTTGAGTCAATTTCTGGGTTCTCTGTTCTATTATATTGATCTATGTGCCTGTTCTTGTGCCAGTACCAGGTTGTTTTGATTACAGTAGCCTTATAGTATAACCTGATGTCCGTTATTGTGATCCCACCTACTTTGTCCTTCTTTTTCAAGATTGCTGTGGCTATTAGGGGTCTTTTTTGGTTCCATATGAACTTCTGAAGCATTTATTCTAGTTCTGTGAAATATGTCGTTGGTATTTTGATGAGGATTGTGTTAAATCTATAGATTGATTTGGGTAGTATGGACATTTTAATGATGTTAATTCTTGCAATCCATGAACAAGGTATGTGCTTCCACATTTTTATATCTTCTTCTATTTCTTTTTTCAATATCCTGTTGTTTTCTGCAAATAGATCTTTTACTTCTTTGGTTAAGTTTATTCCTAGGTATCTTAATTTTTTTTTGCTGCGATAGTAAATGGGATTGTTTTTTTTAGTTTCTCTTTCTGTGAGTTTATCATTGGTGTTTAAGAAAGCCATCAATTTCTTGACATTAATGTTGTATCCTGCTATGTTGCCAAATTCATTAATTAAGTCTAGTAGATTTTTGATGGAGTCTTTAGTGATTTCTATGTATAATATCATGTCATCTGCAAATAATGACAGTTTCCCTGCCTCCTTTACAATTTGGATCCCTTTTATTTTTTCTTTGTGTCTGATTGCTGTGGCTAAGACTTCCAGTACTATGTTAAATAAGAGTGGTGAAAGTGGGCATCCTTGTCTTGTTCTTGTTCTTGTTCTTAAGGGAAATGCTTTTAGTTTTTGTCCATTGAGTATGATGTTGGCTGTAGGTCTTTCATATATGGCCTTTATAATGTTGAGATGTGAATCCACTATTCCCAAATTGCTGAGCATTTTAATCAGAAATGGGTGCTGGATTTCATCAAATGCTTTTTCAGCATCTATTGATATGATCATATGGTTCTTATCTTTCATTTTGTTTGTGTGATGTATCACATTTATTGATTTGCGAATATTGTACCAGTCTTGCATCACTGGGAAGAATCCCACTTAGTCATGGTGAATAATTTTTTTGATGTATTGCTGGATCCGATTTGCTAGTATTCTGTTCAGGATTTTGTCATCTATGTTCATCAGGGATATTGGCCTGTAGTTTTCTTTCTTTGTAGTGTATTTTTCTGGTTTTGGAATTAGAATTATGCTGGCTTCATAAAACAAGTTTGGAAGTCTTCCTTCTTTTTGAATTTTTTGGAATAGTTTGAGGAGAGTGGGTGTTAGTTCTTCTTTGAATGTTTGTTAAAACTCCCCTGTGAAGCCGTCAGGGCCTGGGCTTTTGTTTGCTGGGAGGGTCTTGATTACATCTTCAATTTCCTTCATTGTTATTGGCCTGTTCAAGTTTTCTATCTCTTTCCGGTTCAGTTTTGGCAGACTCTATGTTTCTAGAAATGTGCCCATTTCGCTTAGATTGTCGAATTTGTTGCCATATAAATGTTCATAGTATTTGTTAACAATCCATTGTATTTCTGTGGTGTCAGTTGTTACTTCTCCTCTTTCATTTCAGATTTTGTGTATTTGGGTTCTCTCTGTTTCTTGGTGAGTCTAGCTAAGGGTCCATCAATCTTGTTTATCTTTTCAAAAAACCAGCTCTTTGTTTTAATGATCCTTTGAATTGTTTTTTTGGTCTCCATGTCGTTTATTTCTGCTCTGATCTTTACTATTTCCTTCCTTCTACTTGCTCTAGGGTTTTTTTGTTTGTTTGTTTGTTTGTTCGTTTGCTCTCTAGTTCTTTCAGTTGTGAGGTTAGGTAGTCAATTAGAAATTTTTCTTGTTTCTTGAGGTCGGCCGGTAGTGCTGTGAACTTCCCTCTCAGAACTGCTTTCGCTGCACCCCATAGATTTTGCCCTGTTGTGTGTTCATTTTCATTGGTTTCCAGGAAGTTTTTAATTTCCTCCTTGATCTCCATGGTAACCCATTTGTTGTTCAGTAACATGCTATTTAGGCTCCATGTCTTCAAATGTCTTTGCATGTTCTTGTTGCAATTGATTTCTAGTTTCATGTCATTGTGATCTGAGAAGATGCTTGATATGATTTCAATTTTCTTGAACTTGTAGAGACTTAATTTGTGCCCTAACATATGGTCTATCTTTGAGAATGTCCCATGTGCACTTGAGAAGACTGTGAATTCTGCAGTTTTGGGGTGTAATTCTCAGTATATATCTATTAAATCCATTTGATCTAGTGCTTCATTTAGAATTTCTGTTTCCTTGTTGATTTTTTGTCTAGATGATCTATCCAGTGATGTCAGTGGGGTGTTGAAGTCTTCTGCTATGATTGTATTGCTGTCAATTTCTCCTTTGAAGTCCTTCAGAAGATTTTTAATATATTTTCGTGCTCTTATATTGGGTGCATATATGTTTACCAAGGTTAAATCTTCCTGTTGGATAGACCCTTTCAATATTATGTAGTGGCCTTCTTCGTCTCTAGTTATGGTCTTCATTTTGAAATCTAATTTATCAGATATGAGTATTGCTACCCCAGCTTTTTTTTTTTCCTTTCCGTTTGCTTGAAAGATTTTTTTTCCATCCCTTTACTTTCAACCTATGTGAGTATTTTGTTGTGAGTTGCGTCTCTTGTAAACAACATATATGTGAATCATGCTTTCTTATCCAGTCAGCTACTCTGTGTCTTTTTATCCAAGCATTCATTCCATTTACATTTAAGGTGATTATTGATATGTACTTATTTATTGCCATTTTTGTTCAGTGTGGTTATATTTTTCCTCTTATTTCTTCTACTAATTACAGCAGTCCTTTTAACATTTCTTGCAGTGCTGGTTTGGTGTTAATGTATTCCCTTAGCCTTTTTTTTGTCTGGGAAGCTCTTTATTTGACCTTCTATTTTGAATGATAGCCTTGCTGGATAGAGTAGTCTTGGGTTCAGATCCTTGTTTTTCATGACCTTGATTACTTCATGCCATTCCCTTCTGGCCTGTAGTGTTTCTGTTCAGAAGTCAGCTGATAGCCTTATGGGGGTTCCTTTGTTGGTAACCTGTAGCTTCTCTCTTGCTGCCTTTAGGATTCTCTCTTTGTCTTTAATTTTTGGCATTTTAATTATTATATGTCTTGGTGTGGGCCTGTTTGAGTTTTTCTTACTTAGGGCTCTCTGTGCTTCTTGAACTTGAATGCCTTCTTCCTTCACCAAATTAGGGTAGTTTTCTGTCACTATTTCTTCAAATATATTCTCTAACCCTTGCTCATTTTCTTCTTTTTCGGGGACTCCTATGATGCGAATGTTATTACATTTCCAGTTGTCCCACGGTTCTCTTACGCTATCTTCCTGTTTTTTAATTGTTTTTTCCTTTTGGTTTTCTGATTGATTGATTTTTTCTAGTCTGTCTTCTAATTCACTGATCTCTTCCTCCGCTTCCTCTACTCTGCTGGTCAGTCCTTCCAATGTGTTCTTTATTTCTGCTATGTCATTCTTCATTTCCACTTGGTTGGTTTTCAGTGTTTCTATATTTTTACTCATGGTGTTGATGCCCTTACTCATGCTGTTTAGCTTCCTCAAGATCAGGGCTCTGAACTCTACCTCTGATAATTTGCTTAACTGCATTTCATTGATCTCATCTTCGGTAGAGTTCTCTTGTTCTTTTATTTGGGATCTGTTTCTTTGTTTTATCATTTTTGCTATCTCAGTGGGTTTTGGAGCCTGCCAAATTTTCCCTGTTGGTGTTGGTGTTTTGCTATTTTTGGCTTCCTCTACTGGGTTTGGATGAGCATGGATGGCCTTCCTTTAACATCACTGTCAAGTCTCACTTTCCTGGGTAGATTTGCAAGCTCAGGAAAGGTTCAGTTATGCACTAGCTTTTTGCCTGGAGGCTATAAGCCTCAGTTACTTGAAAAGCCTTAGGATCTCTGTTGAATGAGAAAGTCCCTCAGGTGTTTGTAGTGTAAGAAGTTTTCCCGAGGGTGGGGCCGATACTGGTTGTTAATGAGCCTCAATTTGCATTTCTTTGCCTCACCTGGGAATCTCCGAGCAAGGGACTGCCACAGCTCTGGGAAGGAGTAAGCTTAGCTGCCGTTCTGTGTAACTGGGAAGGAACAAACTGTCCACGGTTCTTTGTGGCCGCGGCTCAGTCCAAACTCTGAGCACCCTCCAAATCCCAGGTGTCCCCACAGAGTCCAGTCCAGTCCACCCATCTTCTGCTGGAGCCCCAGGTGAGTGGCTGTAGCTATTTAGTGCTCTGTCCTGGCCCTCTGTGCTGTGGAGGAGCTTGGGATCTTAACCCTGATGGCAGGCGCCACTCACAGCTAAGGCCGCTGCTGTCTGTGGGCTCCCAGCCGGCCACCCTCATGCACCTCTGCAGATCCTACCAAGTTAATTCAGTGTCCCTGGTTTTATGGTCCTCTCCCGCTGCTTTTCTGTTGCTTTTTCCTGATGATTTGTCTTTATTTTAGTTGTAATTCCTGTTTAGTCCTGGGAGATCATCTGTGTAGCTTCCATTCACTCCACCGCCATTTCCCAACTCTCATTATTTCTTGAAATAGGTTCTCTAGCCCTAGCTCACTTTCTTCTCCACCTGGTACCCCTATGATGCAGATGTTGTTCTGTTTCATATTGTCCCAAAGTTACCTTAAACTGTCATAATACTTTATAAGTTTTTTTTTTCTTTTTGATGCTCTGATTGAGTTTTTTTTCCTACCCTGTCATCTAATTCACTTATTCGATCCTCTGCTATATTGATCCTGCTTTTAATTACTTCCAGTATATTCTTTATGTCAGCTATAACTTTCTTCATTTCTGCCTGGTTCTTACTCATAGTTTCTACATTGTTCTTCATGCTGATGTATCTTCCACTAAGTTCCTTGTAGTTGTCATTAAGTTTCTGGTAATTTTCATTATGTTCCTTGGGCATCTTTATAACTATTATTCTGAACTATTTCTGATAACTTGCTTTCCTCCATATCATTTAGGTCTTTTTCTGGAAATTCTTTCTTCTCTTAATTTGTGTATTTGTCTTATGCCTCCCATTTCATTGTCTCTTTGTGTTTGTATCTATTTGTTAGATATACTTGCTATGATTCCCAGTCTTCATGGTGTGGGCTTTAATACTAAATATCCTGTGGTAACCACTGGTGCATTTTTCTTTCACTACTGAGCTGTATGTACTATGCATGACTCTTTTAAGGGTTTTTTGGAATCTCCTGCTGTAATTGGGTGTTAATTGTTGTTGTCCCATTTGAGGATGGGCTCTCCTCTCAGAACAGCTAAGTGTAAGGCTCAGCCACTACCACATTATGTGAGCTTTAGTACAGGTGATGACAAGGCAAAACAAAACAAAGCTAAACAAAGAAGAAATAAATGGTGAAATACAAAGAGTCCCAGAGGTTCAAAAATGATGGTAGAGTGAATGGAAACTGCACAGACCATTTCCCAGGACCAAACTGGAATGACAACTAAAAGAAAGAAAAATCGTCAGGAAAAAGCAAAAGAAAAGTGGCTTGAGAAGACCATATAAACAGGAACATTGAACTGAGCCCAGTAGTCTGCAGAGATACAAGATGGGGGCTGGGAGCCCACACACAGCAGTGCTCTCAGCTGTGAGCAGCATCCTCGGGGTTAAAATCCCAAGCTGGTTTCACAGTGTAGAGGGCCCGGACAGAGCACTAAATTAGCTACAGCCACTCACCTTGGGCTCCAGCAGAGGGAGGGCAGACAGGACTGGAACTCTGTAGGGACAATCGAGACTTGGAGGGCACTCAGAATTTTGCTGAGTTTCGACCACCCAGGACGGTGGCCATCTTGCTCCTTCCCAGAGCTCTGGGGAGAAGCAGCAGCCCCTCCCTCAAAAATTCAAGTTCACCAAGCTGGGTCAAATAAATGTAAATTGAGGCTCAATAACAACCAGCATCTGCCGCCCCCCCCCGGTTGGGAAATCTTAAGCTGAATACCTGAGGGAGTTTTTCATTCAACTGAAAACCCAAGGCTCTTCAAGGAACTGAGAATAATAGCGTCCAGGAGAAAAGCTACAGGATAAATGAAACTTTCCTGGGCTTGAAAACCTACCCAGGAAAGAAAGGCTTGACAGTGGTGTTTAACATGGGTCCTCCTATGCTCATCCAAACACAATAGAGGAAGCCAGAAACAGCAGAACAACAACATCCACAGGGAAAATTTTGTAGGCTCCAAAACCCACTGTGATAGCCAAAATAGTGAAACAAAGAAACAAATCCCAAATGAAGAACAAGAGAACTCTACTGAAGATGAGATCAATAAAATGCAATTAAGCAAATTTTCAGAAGTAGAGTTTAGAGCCATGATCTTGAGGAAGCTAAACAGCATGAGTAAGGGCATCGACACCATGAGTAAAGATATGGAAACACTGAAAACCAACCAAGTGGAAATGAAGAATGACATAGCAGAAATAAAGAACACATTGGAAGGACTGACGAGCAGAGTAGAGGAAGCGGAGGACCGGATCACTGAATTAGATGACAGAGTAGAAAAAATCAATCAATCAGTAAACCAAAAGGAAAAAAACAATTAAAAAACAGGAAGATAGCTTAAGAGAACCGTGGGACAACTGGGAACGTAATAACATTCGCATCATAGGAGTCCCTGAAGAAGAAGAAAATGAGCAAGTGTTAGAGAATATATTTGAAGAAATAGTGACAGAAAATTTTTTAACCTGGTGAAGGAAGAAGGCATTCAAGTTCAAGAAGCACAGAGAGCCCCAAGTAAGAAGAACCCAAACAGGCCCACACCAAGACACATGGTAATTAAAATGTCAAAAATTAAAGACAAAGAGAGAATCCTAAAGGCAGCAAGAGATAAGCAACAGGTTACCTACAAAGGAACCCCCATCAGGCTATCAGCTGACATTTCAACAGAAACACTACAGGCCAGAAGGGAATGGTATGAAGTAATCAAAGTCATGAAAAACAAGGATCTGAACCCAAGACTACTCTATCCAACAAGACTATCATTCAAAATAGAAGGTTAAATAAAGAGCTTCCCAGACATAAAAAGGCTAAGGGAATATATTAGCACCAAACCAGCACTGCAAGAAATGTTAAAAGGACTGCTGTAATTAGAAGAAGAAATAGGAAGAAAAATATAACCACCCTAAACAAAAATGGCAATAAATAAGTACATATCAATAATTAACTTCAATGTAAATGGATTGAGTGCTCTCATAAAAGATAGAGAATAGCTGATTGGATAAGAAAGCATGATTCACATATATGTTGTTCACAAGAGACCCACCTCACAACAAATACTCACAAAGATTGAAAGTGAAGGAATGGAAAAAAATCTTCCAAGCAAACGGAAAGGAAGAAGAAAACTGTGGTAACAATACTTATAACTGATAAAATAGATTTCAAAATGAAGACCATAACTAGAGACAAAGGAGTCAACTACATAATATTGAAAAGATCTATCCAACAGGAAGATATAATCTTCGTAAACATATATGCACTTTATATAAGAGAACCAAAATATATTAAAAATCTTCTGGAGGACTTCAAAGGAGAAATTGACAGCAACACAATCATAGCAGGGGACTTCAACACCCCGCTGACATCACTAAATAGATCCTCTAGACAAAAAATTAACAAGGAAACAGAGATTCTAAATGAAGCACTAGATCAAATAGATTTAATAGATATATACTGAGAATTACACCCCAAAACTGCAGAATTCACATTCTTTTCAAGTGCCCATGGGACATTCTCAAAGATAGACCACATGTTAGGACACAAATTGAGTGTCTACAAGTTCAAGAAACTTGAAATCATATCAAGCATCTTCTCAGAACACAATGGCATGAACCTAGAAATCAACTGCCACAAGATCATACAAAGACATTTGAACACATGGAGGCTAAATAGCATGTTATTAAATAATGAATGGGTTACCAAGGAGATTAAGGAAGAAATTAAAAACAGTGGAAAATGATGAAAATGAACACACAACACAAAATCTATGGTATGCAGCAAAAGCAGTTCTGAAAGGGAAATTCATAGTACTACAGGCCTACCTCAAGAAACAAGAAAAATTTCTATTTGACTAACTAACCTCACAACTTAAAGAACTGGAAAGCAAACAAAAAGAAAACCCAGAGCAAGCAGAAGGAAGGAAATAGTAAAGATCAGAGTAGAAATAAACGACATGGAGACCAAAAAAAAAACACAATACAAAGGATCAATGAAACAAAGAGCTGGTTTTTTGAAAAGATAAACAAGATTGATGGATCCTTAGCTAGACTCACCAAGAAACAGAGAGAACCCAAATACACAAAATCAGAAATGAAAGGGGAGAAGTAGCAACTGACACCACAGAAATACAAAGGATCTTTAACAAATACTATGAACAATTATACGGCAACAAACTGTATAATCTAAGCAAAATGGACAAATTTCTAGAAACACGTAACGTCCCAAAACTGAACCGGGAAGAGATAGAAAACATGAACAGACCAATAACAACGCAGGAAATTGAAGATGTAATCAAGAATCTCCTAGCAAACAAAAGCCCAGGCCCGGACTGCTTCACGGGGGAGTTTTATCTAATATTCAAAGAAGAACTGATACCCATTCTCCTCAAGCAATTCCAAAAAATTCAAGAAGAAGGAAGACTTCCAAACTCGTTTTATGAGGCCAGCATAATACTAATTCGAAAACCAGAAAAAGACACTACAAAGAAAGAAAACTACAGGCCAATATTCCTGATGAACATAGATGACAAAATTATTAACAAAATGCTAGCAAATTGGATCCAGCAATACATCCAAAAAATTATTTACGATGACCAAGTGGGATTCATCCCAGGGATGCACGGCTGGTACAATATTCATGAATCCATAAATGTGATACACCACATACACAAAATGGAAGATAAAAACCACATAATCATATCAATAGATGCTGAAAAACCATGTGACAAAATCCAGCACCCATTTTTGATAAAAACTCTCAGCAATGTGAGAATAGAGGAATCATATCTCAACATAATAAAGGCCATATATGAAAGACCTACAGTCAACATTATACTCAATGGGTAAAAACTAAAAGCATTTTCCTTAAGAACAGGAACAAGACAGGGATGCCCACTTTCACCACTCTTATTTAACATGGTACTGGAAGTCTTAGCCACAGCAGTCAGACATGAAGAAAAAATGAAAGGGATCCAAATTGGAAAGGAGGAAGTGAAACTGTCATAATTCACAGATGACATGATATTATACATAGAAAACCCTAAAGACTCCATGAAAAATCTACTAGACTTAAATTATGAATTTGGTAAATTAGCAGGATACAAAATTAACACCAAGAGATCGATGGCATTGTTATACACCAATGATGAACTCACAGAAAGGGAAACTAAAAAAAAAATCCCATTTACCATCGCAGCAAAAAAATTAAGATACCTAGGAATAAACTTAGCCAAAGAAGTAGAGGACCTATTTGCAGAAAACTACAGGACATTGAAGAAAGAAATAGAGGAAGATATAAAAAAAAAGGAAGCACATATCTTGTTCATGGATTGGAAGAACTTACATCATTAAAATATCCATACTACACAAAGCAAACTAGAGATTGTATGCAATGCCCATCAAAATACCAATGATATATTTCACAGAACTAGAATACTTCAAAAGTTCGTATGGAACCAAAAAAAAAGACCCCGAATAGCCACAGCAATCTTGAAAAGGATAAACAAAATATGTGGGATCACAATACTGGATATCGGGTTATACTACAAAGGTACTGTAATCAAAACAGCCTGATACTGGCACAAGAACAGGCACATGGATCAGTGCAATAGAACTGAGAACCCAGAAATTGACCCAAGACATTATGATCAATTAATATTTGACAAAGATGGCAAGAGCATACAATGGAGTCAAGACAGTGTCTTTAATAAATGGTATTGGGAAAATTGGACAGCTACATGCAAAAAAATGAAACTAGATCATCATCTTATACCATACACAAGAATAAACTCAAAATGTTTAAAAGACTTACATGTGACTCATGAATCCATAAAAATCCTAGAAGAAAATGTAGACAACAAAATTTCGGATATCATATGCAGCAGAATCTTCACTGATACATCACCTAAGGCAACAGAAACAAAGGAAAAAATGAACACATGGGACTACATCAAACTCAAAAGCTTCTGCATAGCAAAAGAAACAACCATCAAAATGGAAAGGGAATCCACTGTGTGGGAGAGCCTAATTGCCAGTGATACATCAGATAAGGGGTTAATCTCCAAAATATATAGAGTTCTCATACAACTCAACAAAAGGAAGACAAAGAACCCAATTAAATAATGGGCAGAGGAACTAAATAGACACCTCTCCAAACAGGACATACAAATGGCTAAGAGACATATGAAGAAGTGCTCAACATCACTGATCATCGGAGAGATGCAAATTAAAACAACAATGAGGTATCACCTCACACCTGTCAGAATGGCTGCCTTCAACCAATCATCAAACAACAAGTGTTGGTGAGGGTGTGGAGGAAAGGGGACTCTAGTACACCATTGGTGGGAATGCAGACTGGTGCAGCCACTATGAAAAACACTATGAAGTTACCTCCAAAAATTAAAAATTGAATTGCCATTTGACCCAGTCATCCCTCTTCTAGGAATATACCCTAAGAAACCTGAAACACCTAGCAGAAAGAATATATGTACCCCAATGTTCATAACAGCACTATGTAAAATAGCTAAGATCTGGAAACAGCCCAAGTGTCCATCAGTAGACGAATGGATAAAAAAGCAGTGGTACATATACACAATGGAGTACTATGCAGCTGTATGAAAGAAAGATCTCTTACCCTTTGAGACGACATGGAGGGACATGAATAGTATTATTCTAATTGAAAGAAGCCAAGCAGAGAACGCAAATATCACATGATCTCATTTATTTGTGGAATATAATGAACACAACCGTCTGAGGAACAGGTTAGACCTAGAGATGTGGAAGTAGGGTAGAGACTGATAACCCTCAGAAGTGTGGGTGAGGGAGAGGGAAGACATAAACCACAGAACTTATATGCATGTATGCATTACTGATGGACCCGGACAACAAAGCTGCAGACAGGGTGGTGGGATGGGGAGGAGGGTGTCAATGGGGTGAAAAGGAGAAACATCTGTAACAAGAATAAATTATTAAAAAAATAAAAATAAAAGTAAAATAAAATAAATGTTTAAAATTAATGACCTCTTCTTAAATCTTAAAAACTATTAAAAGAAAAAAATTAAACCCAAACTATGTAGAAGAGGAATTCAAATTAATAAAATAAATATAGCATAAATTATAGAGTAAATCAACACAGCCAAATAATTGTCTTTCACAATATTAAAATTGGTAATTCATTAGAAATACTAATAAAGAAAAAAGAAAGTCTGCACAAATTACCTACATTAAAAATGACTGATGGTACAACTCTACAGTTCCCACAGGCATTAAAACATAAAAGGGAATGTTATGAACAATTCTATATTAATAAATATGACATCTTGGATAAATTATCTAAGTCCTAGGAAAACACACACTACCAAAACTCAAATAAGGAAAATAGCAAATATAAATAGCCTTCAATCTATTAAGGAAAATGAATTAAAGTCTGGCCACAAAGAAAACTTTAGGCCCACATGTTTCCCCTGGTGAATTTTAGCAAACATTTAAATAAGAAATAACACCAATCCTATACAAATTATTTTAAAACTTAGAGGAGGAGAGAATACTTCCCATCTTATTTTATGAAATGAACAAAACACTATCTATTTCCAAGACATGACAAAGAATGACAAAAAATAGAGATGGTTATTAGTGATGAACATAAAATCAAAATTCCTTAATAAAATAGTACAAATAAATATCAGTGATATATAAAAATGATAATACACCATGTCTAAGTAGGATTCATCCTGGTAATGCAAAGTTGTGTTAGCATTTTAAAGGCAATTGATGAAATTCACTATTATTGCAGACTAAAATTAAAACCGTGTTATCAATTCAATATATGCAGAAAAAGCATTTGCCATACTTCATCACCAATTCATAATCAAAATAAAATCTTTCAGCCCAGCAGGAATAGAAGGAGATTTCCTCAACCTAACAAATATCATCTATGAAAAATGTCCTATTGTAGCCCATATTTTTCAAGTATAAATATTTTGTTGACCTTCACTATAATTGAAAATAAAGGCACAAAGAGAAAACCAATTATCCATCAAAAACTCAACAAATTTCCAACTTGAATTTAGGCTCCAATCAGAACAAGGTGTAAGCATGCACACATGTACACAGACACAAAAATACACATATGCACATATGACAGGCATGTGTTCACAAAATTTTAATAAAAATTATTGGCAATGTTTAATTATGCTTTCAAAATATCATAACTTCAGTGGAGACAGAGACAGGGTTGCCAAGTGCAGTTAAGCAAAGTGTACACTGTACAACTAATGGGGGACCATTCACACAGGAAACAATGTGAATGGCATCCCCTGCACTTGTAAAATATAGTGGCCTTTTATGAGGCATTTGCCTCTAGCAAAATTATTCAAGGAGTATGAATTATACCTATCAAATTGCTTATCAAAATCATACTGCAATACTACATGAAGACACAAAGTTACCACTTATCAATATCGTAAATTTTTATATCCTTTCCAAGGTTTATATTTCGAGTTCTGCAAAACTAGTATTGACGATTCAACTGAGAACACAAGGCTCTTCAAGTAACCAGGACTAATAGCCTCTGGGCAAACAGCTAGAGGATAACTGAACCTTTTCTGGTTCTTGTTATCTACCTTGCAACTCTACCCAGGAAAGTAAGACTCGACAGTGGTGTATAAAGTGGGTCCTCTCATGCTCATCCAAACCCAGTACAGGGAGCCACAAACAGCAGAACACCAAAATCCAAAGGGAAAATTTGGCAGGCTCCAAAAACCACTGAGATAGGCAAAATGGTAAAACAAAGAAACAGATGCCAAATGAAAGAACAAGAGACATCTACTGAAGATGAGATAAATGAAATGGAGTTAAGCAAGTTAACAGAGCTAGAATTCAGAGCCATGATCTTGAGGAAGCTCGACAGCATGTGTAAGAACATCAACACCATGAGCAAAGACATAGAAATATTGAAAATAAACCAATTGGAAATGAAGAATAGCATAGCAGAAATGAAGAACACATTGGAAGGACTAAACAGCAGAGTAGAAGAAGCTGAGGACCGGATCAGTGAATTAGAAGACAGGGTAGAAAAAATCAATCAATCAGAAAACCAAAAGGAAAAAACAATGAAAAAACAGGAAGACAGCTTAAGAGAACTGTGGGAAAACTGGAAACCTAATAATATTCGCATCATAGGAGTCGCCGAAGAAGAAGAAAATGAGAAAGGGTTAGAGAATATATTTGAAGAAATAGTGACAGAAAATTTCCCTAATTTGGTGAAGAAAGAAGGCATTCAAGTTCAAGAAGCACAGAGAGTCCCAAGTAAGAAGAACCCAAACAGGCCCACACCAAGACACATAGTAATTAAAATGCCAAAAATTAAAGACAAAGAGAGAATCCTAAAGGCAGCAAGAGCTAAGCAACAGGTTACCTACAAAGGAACCCCCATAAGGTTATCAGCTGACTTCTCAATAGAAACACTACAGGCCAGAAGGGAAAGCATGAAATAATCAAGGTCATGAAAAACAAGGATATGAACCCAAGACTACTCTACCCAGCAAGGCTATCATTCAAAAAAGAAGGTCAAATAAAGAGCTTCCCAGACAAAAAAAGGCTAAGGGAATACATTAGCACCAAACCAGCACTGCAAGAAATGTTAAAAGAACTGCTGTAATTAGTAGAAGAAATAGAAAGGAAAATAGAAACACACTAAACAAAAATAGCAATAAGTAAGTACATATCAGTAATCACCTTAAATGTTAATGGACTGAACGCCCCGATCAAAAGACACAGAGTAGCGGATTGGATAAGAAAGTATGACCCATATATATGTTGTTTACAAGAGACCCACCTCACAACAAAAGACTCACATAGGCTGAAAGTGAAGGGATGGAAAAAAATCTTCGAAGCAAACAGAAAGGAAAAAAAAGCTGGGGTAGCAATACTCATATCTGATAAAATAGATTTTAAAATGAAGGCCATAACTAGAGACAAAGAATGCCACTACATCATATTGAAATGATCTATCCAACAAGAAGAGATAACCTTGGGAAACATATATGCACCCAATAAAGGACCACCAAAATACATTAAAAATCTTCTGGAGGACTTCAAAGGAGAAATCGACAGCAATAGAATCATACCAGGGGACTTCAACACCCCGCTGACATCACTGGATAGATCCTCTAGACAAAAAATTAACAAGGAAACAGAGACTCTAAATGAAGCACTAGATCAAATGGATTTAATAGATATTTACAGATAATTACACCCCAAAACTACAGAATTCACATTCATCTCAAGTGCACATGGGACATTCTCAAAGATAGACCACATGTTAGGACACAAACGAAGTCTCTACCAGTTCAAGAAGATTGAAATCATATCAAGCATCTTCTCAGATCACAATGGCATGAAACTAGAAATCAATTGCAACAAGAACATGCAAAGACATTTGAATACATGGAGGCTAAATAGCATGTTATTAAACAATGAATGGGTTACCAAGGAGATCAAGGAAGAAATTAAAAACTTTCTGGAAATGAATAAAAATGAACACACAACAACACAAAATCTGTGGGATGCAGCGAAAGCAGTTCTGAGAGGGAAGTTCATAGCACTACAGGCCTACCTCAAGAAACAAGAAAAATTTCTAATAGACTTTCTAACCTCACAACTTGAAGAACTAGAAAGCAAACAAAAGGAAAACCCCAGAGCAAGTGGAAGGAAGGAAATAGTAAAGATCAGAGCAGCAATAAATGACATGAAGACCAAAAAAACAATTCAAAGGATCAATGAAACAAAGAGCTGGTTTTTTAAAAAGATAAACAAGATTAATGGACCCTTAGCTAGACTCACCAAGAAACCAAGAGAGAGAACACAAATACACAAAATCAGAAACGAAAGAGGAGAAGTAACAACTGACACCACAGAAATACAAAGGATCGTTAACAAATACTATGAACATTTATATGGCAACAAATTCGACAATCTAAGCGAAATGGACACATTTCTAGAAACACACAGTCTCCCAAAACTGCACCAGGAAGAGATAGAAAACTTGAACAGACCAATAACAACCAAGGAAATTGAAGATGTAATCAAGACTCTCCCAGCAAACAGAAGTCCAGGCCCAGACGGCTTCACGGGGGAGTTTTACCGAACATTCAAAGAAGAACTAACACCCATTCTTCTCAAACTATTTCTAAAAATTCAAGAAGAAGGAAGACTTCCAAACTCATTTTATGAGGCCAGCATAATTCTAATTCCAAAACCAGAAAAAGACACTACAAAGAAAGAAAACTACAGGCCAATATCCCTGATGAATGTAGATGCCAAAATCCTGAACAAAATACTAGCAAATCGGATCCAGCAATATATCAAAAAAATTATTCACCATGACCAAGTGGGATTCATCCCAGGGATGCAAAGCTGGTTCAATATTCGCAAATCAATAAATGTGATACACCACATAAACAAAATGAAAGATAAAAACCACATGATCATATCAATAGACGCTGAAAAAGCATTCGACAAAATTCAGTACCCTTTTCTGATAAAAACGCTCAGCAATGTGGGAATAGAGGGATCATATCTCAACATTATAAAGGCCATATTTGAAAGACCTACAGCCAACATCATACTCAATGGGCAAAAACTAAAAACATTTCCCTTAAGAACAAGAACAAGACAGGGATGCCCACTTTCGGCACTCTTATTTAATATAGTACTGGAAGTCTTAGCCACAGCATTCAGACGTGAATAATACATAAAAGGAATCCAAATTGGAAAGGAAGAAGTGAAACTGTCATTATTTGCAGATGACATGATATTATACATAGAAAACCCTAAAGACTCCATCAAAAATCTACTAGATCTAATAAATGAATTTGGCAAAGTAGCAGGATACAAAATTAACGTCAAGAAATTGACGGCATTCTTATACACCAATGATGAACTCACAAAAAGAGAAACTAAAAAAACCATCCCATTTACCATCGCAGCAAAAAAATTAAGATACCTAGGAATAAATTTAACCAAAGAAGTAAAAGATCTATTTGCAGAAAACTACAGGACATTGAAAAAAGAAATAGAGGAAGGTATAAAAAAGTGGAAGCACATACCTTGTTCATGAATTGGAAGAATTAACATCATTAAAATGTCCATATTACCCAAAGCAATATATAGATTCAATGCAATCCCAATCAAAATACCAGTGACATATTTCACAGAACTAGAACAAATACTCCAAAAGTTCATATGCAACCAAAAAAGACCCCGAATAGCCACAGCAATCTTGAAAAAGAAGGACAAAGTAGGTGGGATCACAATACCGGATATCAGATTATACTACAGAGCTACTATAATCAAAACAGCCTGGTACTGGCACAAGAACAGGCATATAGACCAGTGGAACAGAACAGAGAATCCAGAAATTGCCCCAAGACATTATTTTCAACTAATATTTGACAAAGATGGCAAGAGCATACAATGGAGCAAAGACAGCCTCTTTAATAAATAGTGCTGGGAAAATTGGACAGCTACATGCAAAAAAATGAAACTAGACCATCAACTTACACCATACACCAGAATAAACTCAAAATGGGTAGAAGACTTAAATGTGGCTCTTGAATCCATAAAAATCCTAGAAGAAAATGTAGGCAACAAAATTTCGGACATCATACGCAGCAGAATCTTCACTGATACATCACTTAAGGCAACAGAAACACAGGAAAAAATGAACACATGGTACTACATCAAACTCAAAAGCTTCTGCACAGCAAAAGAAGCAACCATCAAAATGGAAAGGGAATCCACTGTATGGGAGAGCATAATTGCCAATGATACATCAGATAAGTGGTTAATCTCCAAAATATATAGAGTGCTCATACAACTCAACAAAAGGAAGACAAAGAACCCAATTAAAAAATGGGCAGAGGACCTAAATAGACACCTCTCCAAACAGGACATACAAATGGCTAAGAGATATATGAAGAAATGCTCAACATCACTAATCATCAGAGAGATGCAAATTGAAACAACAATGAGGTATCACCTCACACCTGTCAGAATGGCCGCCATAAACAAATCGTCAAACAACAAGTGTTGGCGAGGGTGTGGAGAAAAGGGGACTCTAGTACACTGCTGGTGGGAATGCAGACTGGTGCAGCCACTGTGGAAAACACTATGGTGTTACCTCAAAAATAAAAATTGAATTGCCATTTGACCCAGTGATCCCACTTCTAGGAATATACCCTAAGAAACCTGAAACACCAATCAGAAAGAATATATGTACTCCCATGTTCATAGCAGCACTATATTCAATAGCTAAGATATGGAAACAGTCCAAGTGCCCATCAGTGGATGAATGGATAAAAAGGCTGTGGTACATATACACAGTGGAGTACTATGCAGCTGTAAGAAAGAAAGATCTCTTATTCTTTGAGACGACATGGAGGGACCTCGAGAGTATTATCCTAAGTGAAACAAACCAAGCAGAGAAAGACAAATATCACATGATCTCACTCATTTGTGGAATATAATAAACATAACAGTCTGCGGAACAGGATAGACCCAGAGATGTGAATGTAGGGTACAGACTGACAAGCCTCAGAAAAGGGGGTGAGGGGGAGGGAAGAGATAAATCACAGAACTTATGCACATGTATGCATAACCAATGGACATGGACAACAAAGCTGGGGAAGGGGTAGAGGGATGGGGAAGAGGGTGTCAATGGGCAAAAAAGGAGAAACATCTGTAACAAAAATAAATTAATAAAAAAATAAATTAATTAAAAAAAATCAATCAATCAATAAATCACCTGTGTTCTCTGTGAATCAGTAAAAAAGATTGGGCAGTGAGATTAGCGTTTGGATCTGAACAGAGGGGACCTGGCAATGCTGAGTGCCTGGTTTAGGTTAGAGACTCTGAACTTGGAGTGTCAGCAGTATGTGAGCCTGATGGCTCACAGCAGAACATTCAGAAATGTGGACCAGTACTTCCCTAAGCATGAGGTTTACATTCTTCATTCCTTCTAGTTAGGAGGATTCCAAGTTGAAAAGCTAAGACTGTGGGAAGCACTGGGTTGGGCATGGTTACAAATGAACCAATGAAATCCCTTGTAAATAGTTACAGTCTCTAAATCCAAAACAAATGAACAAACAAAACTTATATTGACATAGAAACCTACTATCAATAATAAAGAGACTATTAACAGCATTCTACATAAAAAAAAATAAATTAAAAAAAAACTAGTATTGACTACTCCAAGCTACCAAGAGTAGCACTAGCCTTGCTCTTTTTGAGTAGTTCTCAAGTGCTATATACCAGTCTATCACATTTTCCTTTCTCAAAATGAACCTGTCTTGATTTATATGTTTTCAGAAGGCAATCTGAAGAATTGTTTTTGAAGGGTTAAAAGTTGATAATTTATATTATCCTCTATTTATATTGATCAACATGGTTGGCAATATCTCCCAGAGTGATATTTTTCCAGAAAATAAAAGGTTTTTCAAACAGCTGTTTCTTATTAAACCACTCATAAAAGCCAAGGTCAATCCATTAAATTGTAACTCAAGTGAAAGTATTTCCACTGGAAACTCAGTTATCAGAGCCTGGTCTGTTGCATTCTGTGATCTAGCTTGGCATAAGAATAGAACTATGAGAATCTAGAAGAATTGATAGTTAATGTAGCACAGTAATTTGATCTTAAATATCAGTTGTCTCGATTGCACTTCTGTCAGGAGCTGGATAGCAATCACTTCAAGACTGAGTTTTCAGAAGTATTTTTCTAATCCTGATAGCCCAAGCTATTAATTAAAGTGAAAGTCATATGCATTAAATATCTGATAAGCTAAAGAATAAGCTGATATTATATTATATGACAATTCAGAAGCCTAACCTATATTCTGGCTGAGGCAAAGCTAGCCCATCTATACATAGAAGTGCCCAT
The DNA here is from genome assembly GCA_030848825.1 of Tadarida brasiliensis. NCBI lineage: Eukaryota > Metazoa > Chordata > Mammalia > Chiroptera > Molossidae > Tadarida > Tadarida brasiliensis. Next base: position 47,899,382 of record CM061280.1, on the reverse strand, counting down.
AGAATTGCCTTTAGGTATAGCCAAATGTTTCCTTAAAACAGAAAATCCGAATCTATTCTCATGCTTAAACAAAAATCCTGTTGTATTTGCAGTGTTCAGAATCCTAGGGCATGGAAAAGATCTTTCTGACCTACGAAAAGTTACAGAAAACCTTATCACGAATTTAAATCATCCTGGCTTATAATCTTGTAGTACATCTGATTTGAAGTAGCACTTCATTGAAATGGACCTGTCAGGTTGCGTATCCCCAAATACTTGAACAAATTAACATGCTGGGTGCAATTACTGGTATTATTCACTTGAACAATTTAAAATATACCAATAGGGATGGCTCTCTTTTTCTATGCCAGACTATTTGGTATTTTCATCATAATGAGGTGAAAATGTCTGGTCTTTAAAATACAGATTTTTTTAATAAAGACTAAAGCTTTGCTTTCTATCCAACAAAATACTTGAACAATATTCAGATAATATCAACAAATGTTTTTAGCTCACTGCACAAATATTTAGTGGTAACATACTCATAAGCCCAGAATTGACACTATTCCATTAGTGACTGTGGTGCAGACAAAAGTGATTTTACCTACAGTTAATAGGAGAGCCTCTATAGAGACTATAGAGTGAGTATTCAAAACAATGAACTGGATACTCTAATACATCTGTGCATATATATGTGTAGATACTGTTGACCTAAGGGAAAATCAAATTACAACCTATGTGTTAACTGGGATTCAAAGGGAAAATGTTCCTTCATAAACTATTTATAGCAAAAAATAATGAAAACACAACATCCCAAACTGAAAAGGTATCATTTTCCCTCACTGCAGATCTGTAAAATCCAGAAGGGCTTGCTTAGAGCCAATGGTACAAAACTATTAATCTCATCTGTTCCCTGAACAAAGAAAATATATAATCATCAAAGTGTGGTCCATAATATCAGAAAATTAAGTAATATAACATTATCACTAAAATAAAGAACAAAAACCACAATAATCACATCAATAACACAGAAAAAAATTTTTTTTTGACACAACCCAACATCCCTTTATAATAAAAATAAGAAACTAGAAATAGAAGGAAATTTACTGGAGTTGATGAGGGCATCTATGAAAAATACATAGCTAATATTATACTTAATGGTGAAAGACGGAGTAACATTTAAGATCAAGAATAACACAAGGATGTCCACTCACATTAGTCATATTCAACACTCCACTGGAGCTTTAAGCCAGAGTGACCATGCATGTAAAATTATCTCTGTCTGTAGATGACATGGTCTTGTATGTACCAAGTCTTAAGAAATTCACAAAAAATTATTAGGACTAGTAAATGAGTTCAACCCATTTATAGGATACAAAATCAATATAAATTAATCAATTTTATTTCTACACACTAGCAATTAACAATACAAAAATGAAATTGAGAAAACAATTCACTTTATAATACCTTAAAAAATAAAATATCTGGGAATAAACTCTAAAAACTATAAAAATACTGACAAAAATTAAAGAGGACTGAAATACATGGAAAGACTACCCATGTTCATGGAGATTTAATATTGTTAAGATGACAATATTCCATTACAATTTCTATCAAAATGCAAGCTACCTTTTCACAGACATTGACAAGCTGATCCTAAAATGTATATGAAAATTAAATATTAAATATGACAGCAAAAGAATATAGGACAAAATAAAAAAATAAATATATTGGAATTAATCAAATTAAAACATTTGTGATTCAAAGGGCAACATCAAGAGGTTTAAAAGATACCCTAGTGATTTTCTCTTATATGTGATGTTACTTAAAGCAGTTAAATGGATGGATGGTAACTAAAATATGCAATATACAATATTCTCTTAAACATTTTTGGTATTGAAATGTCCCTATAGAGTGTGACTTCAACAAAATGGTAGAGTAAAGAGTTCCAAGGGTCTGTCCCTCCAGTGAAGCAATAATAGGTTGACAAAACTGTCAAAATTGAATTTTTCAAAAGTCTGTATTCTAATAAAAGGCAAACAAGTACTACCTGAGAAAAAGAATAATGCACAGGCTAGCAAAAGGCAGACTGAAAGCCAAGGAAAGTAGAAGCTGAGGGTGATGATTACTAATGTGTGACAATTTGGCAGGACTATAGGGTGCTCAGAGATTTGGTTAAAATTATTTCTGGATGTTTTTGAATAAGAGTAACATTTGTGTAAATGTACCACAGCTTTTTTTATCCACACATCTACTGTGGAACACTGTGCAGATGTGAAAAAGAAAAATATATTACCTTTTGAGACAGCATGGAAGGACCTGGAGAGTATTATGTTCAGCAAAATATGCCAGATAGTTGTCAGAGAAAGACAACTATCACATGATCTCACTTATATGTGGAATCTAATGAACAAAATTAACTCATGAATAAAATATTAGGGGGACCGGAAAGTAATGTCGTTAAAGTAATGACATGTTAAGGGCGGAAGTGGAAGCAAATCCGTGTCAGACAATCGAGGAACTGTCAAACACTCTTAACCAACCTTGGCTGACCATCCAAGAACATTTGCAGCAGATTGGTAAAGTAAGCAGAGCAGGTGTTTGGGTCCCGCTTAATCTGTCCGAAGAAAACAAAGCTAACCGGTCCACCACATGCAACTTATTGCTTCAGCGGCACAATACAGAAGCGTTTTTTGATCGCTTGATCACCAGAGATGAAAAATGGGTCCTCTATGATAATCCAAAATGCAAAATGCAGTGGCTCTCTCTGAATGAATCGCCACGAAGTACAGCTAAGCCAGGTTTACACCCCAAAAAGGCACTTTTTTGTGTTTGGTGGAGTATTCTCTGGGTCGTTCATTTTGAAGTGCTGAAACCTGGACAAACTGAATGCAGACCTTTACTGTGAACAATTGGATCGAGTAAATCAGTCTTTAATTGAAAAGTGCCTAGCGATTGTCACCAGAAAAGGCGTTATTCTGCAACACGATAATGCAAGACCGCACTGCACAAGACGAACCCTGGAAAAAATTAATGAATTGGGGTGGGAGGTATCACCTCACCCACCATACTTGCCCGATATTGCACCATCGGATTTCCATCTATTCCTATGGCTACAACATTTTCTAAGTGGTAAAAAATCTGACAATTTGGATGATGTCCAAAATGCCATCTCCAGATATTTTGCTCAAAAACCAATTGATTTTTATTGATCCGGCATTGAAAATTTGCACACTAAATGGCAAAAGGTTGTTGATAATGAGGGTGATTACATCATTGATTAAAAATAAAAACTTGTTAAAAATTTATCTGTTTGAATTTAATGTAAAAAAAACGACATTACTTTCCGGTCCCCCTAATAGAACAAGAGGCATGGAAACACGGAACAAACTGACAAATCTCAGAAGGAAGGGGATAAAGGGGCAGGAAAAGATTAACCAAAGAACACATATGCATATATGAATTGCCCATGGACACAGATAATAGGGTGGTGAAGGCCTGGGGTGGGGCAGGAACCAGGTGGATGGGGGGAATAGGGGAAAGGGGGGGGGACATCTGTAATACTTTCAACAATAAAGATAAACAAAGTTAACATTTGAATTGGTAGTACGTAAAGCAGATTGCCCTTCTAATGAGGGTGGTCATGAACCAGGCCATCAAGGGCCTGATTAGAAAAAAAAAGGTGAAGGAAGGGATAATTTCATCTCTCTGCCTAAATATATGAGCTAGGTCATTGGTCTTCTCCTAGCTCTGAACTGAGACATGCACCATCGGTTCTCCTGTCCTCAGGCCATTGGCTCTCATCATTCTCAGGCCTTCAGACTTTGACTGGAACTACACCCACCAACATTGGCTTTCCTGATTCTCCAAAAACATACAATAAATATAAATATATAAATAAAAATTTGAAAAAATATATATATACACACACATCCCACTGGATCTGTTTCTCTGGAAGATCCTGACTGTTACAGATTTGGAAGAAGGGGGAAACAGGAAATTTGTTGTTCAATGAGTACAAAGTTTCAGTCATGCAAAGTGAAAAAGTTCTAAACATCTGCTGTGAAACTTTTTGCTTGTAATTAATAATACTGTAGTATACATTTTAACATGTGTTAAAAGTATAGATCTCATCTTGTGTGGTTTTACCACAATAAATAAATTAGAGCTAATAAGCAAATTCAGCAGTTATACAATATAAGATTTACACATAATTAACAGTTGAAATGTGCAATCTGAAAAGGAAATTAAGAAAACATTTCCATTTTTAATAGCATCACAAATAATAAAATACTTGAGAATGAATTTAATCAAGGAAATGCGAGACTTGTACAGTGGAAACTACTAAACATTAGTGAAACATTTTAAGAAGACCTGAATAAATGGAAAGACATCCTTATTGATAGATTGCCAATGGCCCTCTTTTTTTCCTCTCAGAAATGGAAAGCCAATACTAAAATTCATGTAGAACTGTAAGGGAATTTGATTGGTCAAAACAATCTTTAAAAAGAACTTTAAGAACTCACACTTCTTGCCTGGCTGGTGTGGCTCAGTGGTTGAGTATCAACCCATGCACCAAGAGGTTGTCAGTACAATTCCTGGTCAGGACACATGCCTGGGCTGTGGGCCTGATCCCCAGTGGGGGGCATGCAGGAGGCAGCCAATTGATGTTCTCTCTCATTGATGTTTTTTCTCTCTCTCCCTCTCCATTCCTCTCTCTCTAAAAATCAATAAAGAAAAAAAATAAAAATAAATAACTCACACTCCTTGATTTCAGCTTACTACAAAAGTCCGTAGTCATAATATTATAGTAGTGGCATAAGGATAGACATTTAAATCAATGGAATAGAATCAAGAGTCCAAAAGTAAACTCATATATCTATGGTCAATTGGTTGTTTACAAGGGTGCCAAGACCATTCTTTGGGGAAAATAGTCTCTTCAACAAATAGTGCTGGGACAACAGCACATCCATATGCAAAAATATGAAGTTGGACCATAGATATTAACTTAAAATAGAATAAAGATCAAAATATAGGAGCTAGAATTATAAAACTCTTAAAAGATAAAATAAAGGTATAACTTTTATGATCTTGGATTTGGCAAATTTTCCCTAGATAGAACAGCAAAAGCTCAAGCAATGAAAGCAAATAAGTTGGAAATTGTAAAAATTCAAAATTTTTGTACATCGAGGATGCTATCAAGAGAATGACAAGACAACCCATGGAACGGGACAAGATATTTATAAATAACATTCATACAATAATCTAGTATCCAGAATATTAAAGAAAAAACACATAACTCAAAAACAAAAACTCAAACAATCCAATTAAAAAGTGAGAAAAATACTGGAACAGACTCTTCTTCAAAAAAAAAATTAAAATTGCCAACTAATACATAAAATATATACTCAACGACAGTAGACAATGAAGAAACGCAAATCCATAACACAACGAGGCACCACTTCATACACACTAGGTTGGCTATAATAATAATTTTTTAGGATTTCTTCTTTTTTTCTTTTTTTAAAATTATTCTTACATTTATTTTAATCTTTTTTTCCTTTATTGCTCAAACCCTGAACCCACTCAAAAATAATTTTATTTAAAAATCAAAAATAAGAAGTGCTATGAGTATACAGAGAAATTAGAGTTTTTGTATGTTGGTTGGTAGGAATGTAAAATGGTACAGTAATTGTGGAAATCAGTTTCTTAATAAGTTAAACATAGTACTACATATGAGCCATCAATTCTACTCATGGGTAAATAGAAAAAAAGTAGGTTTTCAAATGGATATCAAATAAAAACCTGCATGCAAATGTTCATAATACCACAATAACCAAACATTGGAACCAACCCAAATGTCTATCAACTGATGAACAAACAAAATATGGTACATCCACACAGTGGGATATTACTTAGCCAAAAAAAAAAAAAATGGAAAAACATAATACTAAGTTAAATAAACCACATATTGTATGATTCCATTTATATGAAATGTCCAGAATAAGGAAATCCAGAGAGATAGTAGATTAGTGGTTGCTGGAGGCTGTGGGGAGATGAGACTAAAGAATGAGTTTTTAATGGATATGGGGTTTCCTTTTGGGGTGATAAAAATGTTCTGAAACTAGATAGTGGTGATTGTTGGACATCATTATGAATTTATTTAATGTCATTGAGTTGTACACTTTAAATTATTAAAATGGTAAATTTATATTTTGTATATTTACCACAATAAAAATGTAAAAAATATCTGAATAAACATTTCACCAAAGAAGCTATACACAAGAAAAGATTTTCAGCATCATTAGTCATTAGGGAAATGCAAATCTAAACCATGCGATACCACTCTGCAAACCAATTAGAATGGCTATAATAAAAAGATAGATGTCTTTTGTTAATCTTTTCCCACCTCCCCTCTTGCTTCCCTCCGAGGTTTGTCAATCTGTTCCAAGTTTCCATGCTTCTGGTTCTATTTTATTCATGAGTTTATTTAGTTCATTAAATTCCACATATAAGTGAGATCATGTGATAGTTGTCTTTCTCTGACTGACTTACTTCATTTAACATAATACTCTCCAGGTCCCTCCATGCTGTCCCAAAGGGCAATAGATCCTTCTTTCTTACAGCTGCATAGTATTCCATTGTTTATATGTATCACAGCTTTTTTATCCACTCATCTACTGATGGGCACTTGGGCTGTTTCCAGATCTTAGCTATTGTGAAAAGCACTGCTATTAACATAGGGGTGTATATATTCTTTCTGATTGGTGTTTCAGGATTCTTAGATAAACCAAAGAATTTACATGCATATATGCATTACACATGGACACAGACTATAGTGTGGTGAATGCCTGAGATGGGACAGGACCAGGAAGAGGGGGTTAATGGGGGAAAAGGGAGTACATCTGTAATACTCATAACAATAAACAAATTTTAAAAAGATAGATATCTTTCGAAAGTCTCATATATAGCTGGTGGGAATGTAAAATGTTGCATCCACTTTTAAAAACAGGCAGTTTCCCTAAAGTTCTTCAAAAAGCATTACCATATGATCCAATAATTTACACTTTAAAAATAAAAACATTTAAAAACATATATCAACAAATTCATACACTCATATTTGTAACAGCAGTTTTCATAATAGCAAAAAAAAGTAGAAAACATCCCAATGTCCATCAACTGATAAATGGACAAATAAAATATCATATAGCCGTACAATAGTATATTATTAGAGCATAAACAAGAATGATGTACTGATGATACATGCTACATCATGGATGAATCTTGAAAACATGCCATGTTTTCATAGTATGTAAAAATGCAGATAAATAGCACACATATTGTATGATTATCTTTATAGGAAATGTCCAGAATAGTCAAATGCCTAGAGACAGAAAGTAGATTAATGGTTACCAATAGTTGGGGGCATGTAAAGGGAGATGACTAGAGACTGCTACTGTATATTGGGTTTCCTTTTGAAGTGATGAAAATATTCTGAATTTAGATAGTGATGATGGTTGAAACCTTGTGAGTCTACTAAAAATCTGAATTTGTATATTTTTATAAAGTGAAATTTATATGTGAATTATATCTTAATAAAGTTATTATTTAAAATGTTAGTTGAGCCTTTCTGTGGTTTTATCAATGTTAAGCTTCTAAAATATAATGAATTAGTCTGGCCGGTGTGGATCAGCGGTTGAGTGTCGACTCATGCACCAAGAGGTTGCCGGTTCAATTCCCCGTCAGGACACATGACCAGGTTGTGGGCCTGATCCCCAGTGCGGGGCAAGCAGGAGGCGGCCAATTGATGTTCTCTCTCATCGATGTTTCTATCTCTCTCTCCCTCTCACATCCTCTCTCTCTAAAATCAATAAAGGAAAAAAATTAAATATAGTGAATTAAATTGCACACAAAAAGGAAGAAAGAAAAGAGGGGAAAAGGGAAAGAGAAAGAAAAATATATGAACTTACTTTGAAAAGTATAAAAATAGGAGTCCCAGAATTGGATGCATATCAGAGTAACCTGAAATCTACATAAAATTATCTTCCTTGGACTCATCCCTAGATATTCTAATCTAGTGGGTATGAGGTCAAGTATTATGCATTTTTATATAGTTTTCAAACCACTAACATGCTGTGCTATACAAATGTATGGGTTTATTATTATTAATCAATAATTATGTGAAGGGGTTCCTAGTTGAATTTGGATTGTACAACTTTTGAATCTGGGAAAAATGACATTTTAACTTTTAAAGAAAGTCTCTGTGTTGTACAGAAATAGAAATTTGCCATTAGGTAGGCTGTCCCTTTAATTTGAGGAGAAACATATGAATGGTCTCTTTTAGTTACATAGAAATAAGTTTTAATCTAATACTTGCAGGTTCTAAGAACATGGTTGAACATTTTAAAGTTAGTAAGGATCTTGAGCTATAATTCTTTTGGTAGGTGAAGCAAAACTCTGACCACAAATATCTATTTTTAGTCATAAATTTTCATGGAATTTAAGAGGCTCATTGGAGAAGGATTAGAAAACCCTCCATCACTTCCCAGAGAGTGTCAAAGTTAGTAAGCCATGTCTGAAGGACTAAAGTGACCCGAGCCAAGATAACCTGGCAGATAACTGGAGCCTGAAAGTTAAGAAGCTTTAACTGATGATCCAAACCCAATATAGGGACTTAAACCATTGGAAAGGAGGTCTGGTTCCATACATAGTGCATAACTGCTGACAGTATCGATACTGTCTCAAAAATAGATGGATATTCTTTGGAAAAAAAATCACAATCTTTTTTAACAGAGAGTGAACAATTTTGAAGTTGAGATATCTCTGACTAAATATGATAGTAAAAGAAGAGTTTTCTCTCTCATAATTTAAAGAGCCACAAAGGTGTGGGTTAAATATCAGACATGAGTTACAGTGAATGGGGTTCTTGGATTTTTTAGATGTTGAGATGATGATATTCCTATCTGATGGTAATCAGAGATTTTTATTCTGCCAGTAATTTCCAAATATTATAGACCACTCTTCATGCTCTGAAACCAGCAGCAAGGCAACACTTAAGACAATTGTGACTAGCAGCATGAATTGTAAGGGCATCAGCATTTGTGGAGATTGGTCTCAAAGGATTCTGGAATATGAATAGTGCTGACAAAAACAATTGACAGACTAGGATAAGTAACCTAGAAAGTCCTTGAGAACATTCAGGGAGAAGAATAATAGATAAAATTTCCTCTTAATGTGGATCAGTAGTGCCTGTGAATTTGTAGTATTTAAGTCCAAATTCTTCATCTATTCTACACCTGCACCCAAGAGTTTAATCTCTGGAGAAAAACACACACCCACAAATGCATGGCCACAAACTTCAAGTTTGCTGAGGCTACCCTAAAGTTATATATTATTTTTCTTGTCAATTCATTCTCCCATCTTCATAAATTATTATTGGATAATTTCTCTTTTCTCTTCAAACTTTTAACACTTTCTTCCACATCCTCATTCTTAGTTGATTCTTTTGTTTCCTACTTCACTGAAAGCATCGCAACAATTAAAAATGTATTTTCTAAAATACTACATCTACCAATCTATCTGTATCTGAAACCATAGAATCTTTTTTTCTCTTCTATTATAATGAATGATTTTTCCATATTCCTAACCAAGGTCAATCAATTCACTTATTCACTAGATCCCATCCCATCTTGCCTACTCAAATATACAATTTCAGTATTATTGCCTCTGTACTATATTACACATTTTCACATTTTCTCTCCTTGCTGAATTATTCTATATTTTTCTATATAGGAATTAAAAACAAAACAACAACCAAAAACTTTCGCTTGACCCCACTACCCTTCACTAGCTACTGCCTCATTTCTCTGCTGCCTCTAACAACAATTCTCCTAAAAATAGTTGTTTATACCATCAGCAATTTCACTGTATGCATTTTCTCTCAAATTCACTACATTTAGTCTTTTACCTAGATAACTTATTTCAATAATTTCTATATAGCTAATTCCAACAGTCAATTCTAAGCATTCCGATTTTTTGACATAGCAGCATTTTACACAGTATATCACTGCTTTCTCCTCAAAACATTTTAACAAATGGTTTCCAGGATACCATACTACCTTGGTTTTCCTCCTATTTTATTGACTTTTTCTAGTTTTTCCTCTTCTCTCCATGTTATTAACTTTGGAGTATCCTACAGCTCAATGCCTGGACTGTTTTTTCTCCTAAATTCACTTGCTAGGTAATATAACTTATTTTCATATTCCATATATATATTGCCGATTCCCAAATTTATATTTCCTTCTCTGATTTCTCCCCTGAAATCTAGACTTACATATCCAACATCTCCACTTGAGTGTTAAATAGATATCTCAAACCCAACATATTCAATATGTAATTTCTTATCTTCACTTCTACAAATGTGCTTCTACACAGTCTTTCACTTCTCAGTGTGTTAATTATATATTGATGCACAAAAATGTACAACAGCCCGGCTGGTGTGGCTCAGTGGTTGAGCATTGCCCCATGCACCAAGAGGTCGCCAGTTCGATTCCTGGTCAGGGCACATGCCCAGGTTTTGGGCCAAATCCCCAACGGGGGGCATGCAGGAGGCAGCCATTTGATATTCTTTCTCATAGATGTTTCTATCTCTCTCTCTCTCTCTCCTCTCTTTCTAAAATCAATAATGAAAAAAAAATGTACAACATACTTAGTGGCTTAACATAACACCATTTATTATTTCAGTTTCTTTGGGTCAGAACACAGCTTAACTGGACCGTTAGCTTTCAGAGTCTTTCACAAGGCTGCAGTTAAAGTGTCAGCCATGTTTTGGGTCATGTATGGGAGTTTGATTAGAGAAAGATCCACTCCCAAGCCTACGTATTTGTTTGCAGGATTTAGATACTTTCTGGACATCCACCTGAATCCATCTTTGGTTCATTGCCACATGGATCTCTCTAATACATCTGATTGCTTCATCAAAGCCAGCAGGGTAGAGAGTCTTTATAGCACTATGGAAGTGACCGTCTTATGTCATGGAAGTGACCTGCCATCACTTTTGCCATATTCTATTCGTTAGAAGCAAGTTACTGGCCGCTTTCACACTTAAGAGGATATGATCACAGAAAGGTATGAATACCAGTAGGCTCAAATCACAGTAGGTCATCTTAGAATCTGTCAACCACATTCAGTTAATGCCAACTCCATTTAAGTGAAAATCCTAGACATTCATTATTCGGTATATCTTACAAGCTCTACTTTCCAACTATGCAGAATTTGACCAGGTTGTACCACTTCCACCTGTACCACTCTAGTAGAATTCTTCTGGATTACTTAATACCTCCCTAACTAATTAACTTACTTTGACCTTTACTACTCCCACACCATGGTCTACTCCATATACAGAAACCACAGTGATCCTTTGAAAATATATCAGCTCACATTACTTATTTGCTCAAATCCCTCCAATGGCTTTTGATCTCAGCAAAATCCAAATTTCATACACTGATGTACAAGGCCCTACATGGTCTGGGTTCCTGAACTTCTTTGACATCATCTCCTGTATAGCTTCTCCTTGTTCATTCCACTTTTGGCACACTGAAAACATCACTATTTGTTCAACACACCAGGTGCATCATTGTCTTAGGGTTTTCTTGGATGTTTCCTCTGCCAGAAACACACTTTTATAGATAGCCACATGAATCTCTTTCTCATCTCTTTTACATTTTTGCTCAAATGACACTTTTTCACATAGACCTACCTTTATTACCTAAGTAATCTTGGAACTTCTTGCCCCTCTCCACTCCAGTACTCCTAATTCCTTATACCCTAATACTTTTTTCCATAATCTTAATCTCCTTCTAACATAATACATATGGTATTCATTTATTGTGTTTAGCAGCCTCTGAAAGAATAAAAGCATAAAAAAGTTAGTGATGCTTTTCTGCTTTATTTGTTGATATATCTCTAGTCCAAAGAACAGTGTCTGAAACATAGTAGGTACTTAATACATTTTTGATGATAGAATAAATTAAGACCTCTATTTTGAAATTATAAGCTAGTGATTTCTGGGGTCAAATGAGTAATAAAAATAATCACTAACAATTATTCAACATTCACTATGGAACCAGACCCTTAGCTAAGATTTTACTACGTTATCTCATGTAGTAGATATTTTGTGTGGTAGGTGCTATGTTTATGCCCATTGATATTTGAAGAAACTGAGATGCAGAGTATTTTTCACTACTTTACACAAGATTGAACAGGTATATAAGTTATAGGACTACTTTTTACTACTACTTATGTGAGGAAAAATATATAATGTTGATTCCTTGTGCCTAGCCTGCTTTAAATGATAGTAACAATAACAACTTTTAAAAAATCCTACCCGAGGACATTTTTGCCATTTATCTTCAGATAGAGTGGGAGGGAGAGAGGGAGGAAGAAAGAAAGAGAAATATCGATATAAGAGAGACACATCGAGTGGTTGCCACCAACACAACCCCAACTGGGGCAGGGGACAAACTGCAACCGAGGCATGTGCCCTTAGCGGGAACCGAACCCGGGTCTCTCTATTGGCCAGGGCACAATAACAATCTTTAATGATGCTTAATATATGCCAGACACAGTTCCAAACACTTTATATGCATTATTAAATATACCACTTACAGTAACCCTGTAAAATAGTAGTACTATCAATATCCCCATTTCACAGATAAAAGTGCAGAGACATACCAAAAGTCGCAAATAATATGGCAAAATAAGGCCTCAGACATAAGTCAGCCTTATTTCAAAGCCTATCTTTTTAATTATTATAAATGTATTTAATATAATTATTAGATTAAAGTTCACTAGCTGTATTTCTGACAAGTGAAATTGTAGTAAGGATAAAGTACTCTCAAGTTCTCTGGTATAGATTTTTTTCTCATTTTCCTGCTTATCTTCTCTCCTTATATCTACTGCTCTCAAAGTCCATTCTAGTTATTATTTTTTTATTCCTCAAGTCATGGCTCTAATGAATTAATGTATAGATTTTGAAAACTTTACCCTTCTTTGTTTATATATTATAATCCATTCACATGCATGCCATATCTTTTCCCCAACCATTGTCCATTCCCCTATTCTTTCAAATAACTCAGAGACAGCATAATACAATGAGCTGAAGAAGACAGAAATAACACAATTCTGTTTATCAATTATACCAGATAATCAGAGATCACATAATTAGAAAAGCATCTGAAATGGATTTTCCTAGCAAACTAGTCTCATTTCAAGGTAAGATTAGATTCAAGAAAAATGAATGCTTTAGCTAACATTCTCTACATTTTATAATCTCCACAAAAGACAAAGATAGAAACTACTCAAATCCCTCATTTAGCATTGATAGAATTTGTATAAGAGACCTCTGAGGGCTCTAGAGGAGCTGCTTAAGCAAGAACTAGCTGGAGCAATATTTTACACAAGGAGCATGAAAAAACCTATTAGCTAAAAGAAAGATTTGTAGCAAATTGAGCCTGTTTCATTTATGAAAGCTGCAAACTTTGGGAGAAAAGGGAGTCTTGCTTTAATGACTGAACTCCTGGAGAAATAGTATGGAGTATCTGGACACCCACAGACACCAAAACCTGGAAAGCAACAGCAACAGCAGCTCAAAAAGAGTTGAATAGCATTATTTAGTCTCTTGATACAGCAGGGGGTGGTAATGAAATTGGAAGGCTGAAAATTGCTGCTGTGTGTGAGAGTGTTGTGTCACTAGGACCAAGTTGAGATTCATAATTGTAAGTCACTTTATACCCCCACTTTCTATATAATTTCTGGAAAGATAAGTGATCTCTCTCACTGTTCGTTGGATTTTAACAAGAGAGACACATATAAAGGAGATGGGGAAATTTCTTCTGATTCAAGCCATGCATTTATTTTTTAATCATTCAATTATACATTTTTATTGACTTTATTGGAGTGACATTGGTTAATAAAATTATACAGGTTTCAAGTATACAATTCTGTAACACATAATCTATATATTGTATTCGGTGTTTATCACCCCAGGTCAAGGCCCCTTCCATGACCATTTATCCTCCCTTTACCTTCTTCTACTTCTCCTGGCACCCTCATCCCTCTGGCAATCACCATACTGTTGTCTCTGTCCATGAGCCTTTCTTTTTTTTTTTTTCATTGCTTAATCCTTTCACCCTTCTCACTCAGCCCCCTAAACACCTCACCTCTGACAGCTGTCAGTCTGTTCTCTATATCCAAGAGTTTGTCTTCATATTGGTTGTTAGTTTATTTTTCAAGCTATACATTTAAAGAACACAAATTGAAGATATCCTAGTAGACATCATTTAGGAATTTGATAGAACACTAAGAGAGAGAGTGAGCGTATAAATTCATCAATTCACCAACCTCAGACACACAAAGTCTCAAGGCATATAAATTCAGTTATTACTCTAGGGAATTATGTTCACTGTCTATGCTCCTGCTCTGAACATATACACAATTAAAGTGTTCACCTTTGGGTTTCAGAGTCCTATAAATCCCATTAACCAACCTAAAAAATATGTGCTGCTTAATTTTTCTATTGCAGCTAAGTTAACAAGTCTCAACACTTATATTATTTCTAAAAAAAAAAATATTAGGCCACAGGCAAGATGTCCCCACTCTCAAGTATTCATATCACATAGGACTTGAGTTAGGAAAACAAAAAAGAAAATTGAAATGACTTCTTCTAGTTGTCTACACTTAGAACCATTACTTTATTCTTCTCCTACTTGGTGGTCACTTTTGTATTTAAAGAGAAAGGAAGAGAGAAACAGAATTCTGGTGGAGAAAATTATTTGAAAAAGGAGAGAGTGGAAGAGGCGTCATAAGGGCACCTTTGTAACCATAGTCCATAGCCACTGACACAATCTGTAGCCACTCTGTCACTGGGAAATAGAAAGTTAAATCTTACTCTCCCAGTACCCTCAGAACACTACAAAATGCTACCACACTGTCTACTACATAATGGCCACAGAAGACAAAGCATCATCTTAAAAGGTACAGACATTTAAATATAGGTAATTCAATAAGTAAAAATGATAATTATAAATTGTGATAAATAATGTAAAATCAATAAGCAGGCTAATATCAAAGCACAATGAGGGTGGGCTAGTTTAGATTGAGTGTTCAGAGAAATATTTTCTGGCCATATGACTTGAAGAGAAAGAACCAGTCGTGATGGTGGTAGGGATAGTGGTGGAGTAACTGTGTGGTGTGGATAAAATTAAGGCTGAACTAAAATAATCTTTCCATGCAATATCATTTTATACAAACTTACTGCCTAGCTAACTACAATCTTACTAGTAGTCAGAGATTGTTTAATGCCATTTTATCAATGAGATAACTGAGACTAGAAGAGGTTGCTTATTCAAAGTGACATAGCTAGTAAGGAATGGAGTTAGGACCTTAGTTCAGGGTCATTCCTGTATATTATTCTATCTCAAAAAAATGAAAAAG
This sequence comes from Tadarida brasiliensis, assembly GCA_030848825.1. Lineage (NCBI taxonomy): Eukaryota > Metazoa > Chordata > Mammalia > Chiroptera > Molossidae > Tadarida > Tadarida brasiliensis. The sequence goes on along the minus strand of CM061280.1, from coordinate 47,883,911 downwards.
AAACAAAGTTATAAAGGGAAGAGGTGTCATTCCTTTGGAGTCAAACCGTTACTTATCACTCATCAAGCTCATAGAAGAAGCTTTGTACATTCAGCATGAACTGGTAGGTAATATAGTTGGAAAATAAATTAGATGGGTGAACACATTGACCCAATAATAAAAAAGATCCTTAAATCAGAAACAGCCAATGAAGAGAGTTAACCACAGCAAGGTATTCCATAATGCCAGTACACCAGGGACATCAGGATGGAAGTGCTTCTGCATTATTCCTTTGGAAAAGATCATTATTGATAATAATAAATGCATACTTACTATGTGCCAGATACTTTTATAAGTGCTTTTCATAATTAACTCATTTAATCCTTATAACCACCATATGAGATAGTTATTATTATTAAACTCGTTTTATAGGATTCAACAGCAGACTTGATCAGGCCAAAAGAAAAAAATCAGTGGACATGAAGACAGGTGAAATAATTGAGTAAGGGGATCAAAAAGAAAAGTAAGAATGAAGAAAGTGAAGAGAGCCAAAAGAACTAATGGGACACTATCAAGAAGACCAATATATGAACTATGGAAATCTCAGAAGAAAGAGAGAAAGAAGTGAGCTTATGTGAATAATTAATGATCAAAACTCCCCAAATCTGAAGAAATGGATATACAAATTCAAAAAGTTTAGAGGAGTCCAACTGGAATAAATCCAATGAGAACCACGATAAGATACATAATAAAACAGACTAAAGTCAAAGACAATGAGAAAATTTTGAAATAATCAGGGGTCAAGTAAATTGTCACATAAAAGAGAGCTTCCATAAGAAAATTAGCAGGTGTCTTAGTAAAACTATTGCAGGCCAGAAAGCAGTGGGATAACATATTAAAAGTTCTGAAAGAAAATAAAACTGCAAACAAAAATTCTGTATCTGGCCAGGCCGGTGTGGCTCAGGGGTTGAGCATTGACCCATGCACCAAGATGTTGCCGGTACGATTCCTGGTCAGGTCACATGCCCAGGTTGTGGGTCCAATCTCCAGTGGGGGGCATGCAGAAGGTGGCCAATCGGTGTTCTCTCTCATTGATGTTTCTAACTCTCCTTCTCCCTTGCTCTCTCTCTAAAAATCAATAAAGAAAAAAAAAATTTAAATACTATATCTGGCAAATGTGTCCTTCAAAAATGAAGGTGAAAGTGAAAGTAAGATTTCTTGAAATGAACTACAGCTGAGGAAGTTCATTACCACTAGACCATTTTGGGAGCAATACTACAGGGAATCTAAGTTGAAACATAAGGATGGTAGACAGCAACACCAAGCTGTGCAAAAATAAAAGGTTACTGGTGAAGTTAAATATTAATACATGGACAAATAAAGCAACATGCACTATAGCAATTTTGGTCCATATATTTGAATGACAAAAATATGAAAAGATCCCTACAAATTTATGTTAAAGAATATATAATGTATAAAGATTTAATCTGTGAAATCAATAACAAAATGGAAGTGGAGCTGTAAAGATCAGAGTTTTGTATATGATGTAAGTTAAGTTGTTATTAGTTTGTAATAGAATGCTACAATTTTAAGCTATGTTATGTAACTGCAGTAGAACCACAAAAAATATCTATAAAACATGAACAAAAGGAGTTGAAAAGTGAATCAGAGCATATCACAACATAAAATCAATGAAACACAAAGGAAGGCAATAAAATATGACAGAAAAGCAACAAGACATACAGGAAACAACTAAACAAAGTGGCAAAAGTAAGATCATCACTATCAGTAATTACTTTAAATATGGGTGGATTACATTTCCCAGTCAAAAGACATGCATTATCAGAATAACTTTTTAAAAGAATGAATCCAGGATCCAACTATATGCTGTCTATACAATATTAATTTAGATATAAGGACACACATAAGATGAAAGTGAAGAAATGGAAAGAGATATTCTGTGCAAATGGTAACCCAAAGAGAGCAGGAATCTTGGTTGTGGATATATATCCAAAATTATTTGAAGTCGGATATCTAAGAGTTATTTGGAAAACAATGTTCAAAGCAAAATGATTTTCAATAGACAATAGGTAGAAGCAACCATAGTATCCATCAACTGATGAGTAAACAAAATATGGTATATACATACAATGGAAAGTTATTTAGTCTTAAAAATGAAGGAAATTCTGTCACATTCTACAAGGATGAACCATGAGGACAGTATGTTAAGTGACATGTTAGTCACAAAATGACAAATACCACCTGATTTCACTGATATAGGTATCTAAGGTAGTCAAATTCCTAGAAACAAAAAGCAGCATGGTAGTTACCAGAGGCTGGAGACAGGGGTAAAAAGAGTTGTTGTTAAACGTATACAGAGTTTCAGATGTGCAAGAGGAAAAAGTTCTGAAGATCTGTTTCACAACCATGTAAAAAAGAAGGATCTCTTACCCATTGAGACAATGTGGCAGGACCTGAAGACTATTATGCTAAGTGAAATAAGCCAGTCGGAGAAAGACAAGTATCACATGATCTCACTTATATATGGAATCTATTGAACAAAATAAATTGATGAACAAAATAGATTCAGAGACATGGAAGGATGGAACAGACTGAGGATTTTCAGAGGGAAGGGGGGAGGGAGGACAGGAAAAGATTAACCAAATAATTTATCTGCATATATGCATTGCCATGGACACAGACAATAGTGTAGTGAAGGCCTGGGGGGGGGGGTGGCAGGAGTGGGGTAGAAGGAGTCAATGGGGAAAAAAGTGTAGACATCTGTAATACTTTCAACAATAAAGATAAAATTTTAAAAATAAAAATAAAAGCAAGCTGAAAGAAATATAACCAAACAAACAAAAAAAAAATGGCTGAGTATAAATTTTATGTTATGAGATTTTTATCACAATAAAAGAGAAAATTAATACCCTAGCAACTCTAACCTAACAGAAATCATACAACTCCATGAATGAACCACAAACACTACTCACTGGTACAATTTGTGCTTCTTTGACCACGAGGACTCTGGAAGCTGTGAAGTTAGGGCTGCAACAACAAATCATATGAGGCCAGTTAGCCCTGGCCTGTTGTGGACCACACCTTGGTAAGATAATAAGTAGATGAGTTCAATATTGCCACTTTAGAAAGCTGAGTAATGTTCTTGGGCCACTGTTTTCATTCTCACAGTGTCTCTTGAGAAAACTCATGTAAACCTGGAACAAGAAAAAGTCTTTTAAAGTCTTCAAAAGCTCTTTAATGAGCATCTGTTACTTTATGCTAAGAGGAGCTCATTTAAAAATTAAAATCCTTGGAATGATATAAAAGAAAAAATATATAACTACCCCAAAACCTCTAAAACCAACAATCTTACAGATGATAATCCATTCTGCCATCAGGAATATTAACAATTAATATAAACAATACAAATAAAGAAAAAGGGTATTTTTGTTTTTGCATTTAGTTTCCTTACAGAGTCTACTAGGGAAAAGCTTACCTATTTGTCTTTGAGTTCTCCTCTCCTTTCTAATTTATCCCATTTAAATTGTCCTGTTTTATGAAATTGCTGCCTACATTGCTTTTCAATCATGGAGTATTCTTGGCGGGTACTAAAAAAAGGTCTGAGGATGGATACTTGTATTTGACAAAACATTTTTTTTCTGAACTATCATAAAAATCAGTAAAATGTCATGTAAATTCAGCACTTAACACTTAACATATTTCCATTCTTATGATTTTTTGGCACTGCTATGGAGGACTGAAAGCACCAGCAAAGATAATAAATTTTTCTACTCCTTTAATAATAAAGTAAGTTGATATTCAGTCATTTAATTCTACTGTGTAAGACTCCAACATAATGTGGAACATTTATAACATCCTCTCCTGTGAGCTTGACATGTGAAAAAGTTTTTCCAAGTTTTACTGAATTGGCAAATTCATTCCCTAAGAAATATATCATTATATTGATTTCAGATGGCATGATATTAATGTTCAGGTATTTTTGCATGTCATTCTCCTAGAGATATATTTTTTAAAGCTGGCATAAGTCAAATAACTTTAATTCCAACTCAGTTTTTTTGCAGAAAGTAGCAAGTTTGGAAAGTAGTTCTTCAAAGATAATAGTACTCTTCTGTAAATATGGTTCACTTCTCAAAAGTTAGTTCAACACAGGCATGTGTCCAGCTCAGATATATCTAGCTTTAAGAGAAAAATAAGGTGGGTATCACTTTCTAGAGATGCTAGAACTAAAAATAGTCACCACTATTAAGAGAGAAAGAAGCTCGGCTGGTGTGGCTCAGTGGTTGAGCATCGACCCATGCACCAAGAGGTTGCCAGCTCTGTTCCTGGTCAAGGCACATGCCCAGATTGTGGGCCCAATCCCCAGTGGGGAGCATGCAGGAGGTGGCCAATTGATGTTCTCCTTCATCAATGTTTCTATCACTCACTTCCTCTTTCCTCCTCTCTCTCTAAAAATTAATCAATTAAAAAAAAAGATGGAAAGAAAATAAGTCCAAAGTCTCTTATTTTTGCACAAATCTCAGGACGGTGTTGATATGGTTTCACTGAACCTGACAAATGAACACAGTCCACAGTTATTTAACCTGGTTTCCATACTGATTTTGCTTAGTGCCATGATACAGGTAAATGGCAGAATTTCATATATTTTGAGATGAAGAACAAGGCTCTAAAACTAGACAAGAACATGCACAGTATCAGCAAAACAAAGGTCTTAACTTCACCTTTTCTGAATTCAATCCCAACTCTTAAGCAATCCCAAAGGTATTTTCTGAAGGCTTAATCAATAAAGAAAGGAATTTAACTCAAAACTTTCTAAAGTGGAGGAACAGTGAAGAGTGGGGTGATGTGGAATAAAATATAATATTTTTCTAAGCTTCCTTATCATCTAACTATCCCATGATAGCTGGAATATAAGAAAAAAATATGAAAAAAATCTCACAATCACTAATCATCAGAGAGATGCAAATTAAAAAAAAACTATGAGGTATCACCTCACACCTGCCAGAATGGCTACCATCAACAAATAATCAAACAAGTGCTGGCAAGGATATGGAGAAAAAGGTCCTCTAGTACACTGCTAGTGGGAATGCAGACTGGTGCAGCCATTATGGGAAAAAGGATAGTGTTTCCTCAAAAAAAAAAAAATGGAATTGCCATTTGACCCAGTGATCCAAGTTCTAGGAATATATCCTAAGAAGCCTTAAACACCAATCAGAAAGAATACATGTACCCCTATGTTTATAGCAGCACTATTTACAATAGCTAAGTTCTGGAAACAGCCCAAGTGTTGACCAGTAGATGAGTGGATAAAAAAGCTGTTGTACGAGAGACCAAAGATGACAACGGGCAGGACTGGAGCGTGGGTGAGTGTGTGAGAGTGTGAGAGAGTGTGAGTGAATGTGAGCGTGGAAGACCAACCTTGAGCAGTGCAGAGACATGGGGCAGAAGGTTCCTGTGCTGAGGATGGAAAGCAGAAGGCTGCATGGTAAGCGGCAAGCCAGCAAACTTTCCCTAGCACTGCCGGGAGGCCCCGCCATTTTGGAGGATCCTGGGTCTTCCTTAGGAGGAGGAAACGGGGAGCGGCTGGGGCCCAGCAACCTGAGTCCATTAGAGCACCCTGCACCATCCATCCAGTGAACTCAGCTGTGTTGGCACAGTTAGCACACAGTAGGTGCCTGCCGGGAGCTAGAGCCCCACCCTCAGCTGCCGGGGCCCCACCCCTAGCAGCAACAGCCACTCGCCAAGGCCTGTGGGGGCAGCTCTGCAGCCTGCAGGCTCCAGGCCTGCAGTGGTGCACAGGCTCCAGACTCCAGGCCCTCGGTGGCATGCAGCCAGCCCAGGATCCAGGCCCGCAGCAGCACACACCCAGCCTAGGACCCAGGCCCACAGTGGTGTGCACCTAGCTCAGGCCTCCAGCCAGTGGCAGTGCACACCCAGCTCAGGACCCAGGGCCACCACGGCCTGCACCCAGCCCAAGCCCCGGGCCACTGTGGCGGGTGGGCCAGCCCAGGCTCCTGGCTCCAGGCCTGCAACAGCGCAGCAGCCCACCCAGGCTCCAGGCAGCTTGCTCAGGCTCTCGTGAGCACTAACACCAGCTTGGGAGCCCAGCACCTCCTCCCACAGCAACAGTGACTGGGCGCGAGTAGAGCCCCACCCCAACAAGCATTAGCGGCTCAGTCTGACAGCTGAAACCATCCCCAGTGGCATCAGCAAAGACTTACCAAGAGTGGTGCCCCAGACCAAGCATCAAGGCTAGGGCAGCTAAGACCTGCCCCTGACAACTGCAGCAGCGGAGTTGGAGTAGAGACCCTCCACCCAGGAGCAGCAAAATCCCAGGTGCAGAGCATCCTCAGCCCCCAACAGCAATAAAGGTTTGGGACCTGAGAGCACCTCCTGGCAGCAGCAGCAGCAACAGCAGCAGCAGCAGTAGCAGTGGGAACCGGGAGCTGACACCCACACCCAGCAGCGACTGATCATGAGTTGAGCCCCACCAGGCAGCAGGGTGTCCCAACAGTACACCAGCAAAACCCACCCACCCAGCAGCGTAGCAGAGGGCCCAACGAACCCCAGAAGTGCACCAGTGGAACCCACGAACCCCAGCAGAACACCAGCTGTACCCACACGTCCCAGCTGCATATCAGAGGGACCCATGAACCCCAGCAACATATCAGCGGGTCCCCCACACCCCAGCAGGGCATCAGACAAACCCACACACCCCCTGGCAGAAGCAGCACATATTGGCAGCTAAGACCCATCCCCAGCAGCATCAGCAAAAGCTGATCAAGAGTGGTGCCCCAGCCCAAGCAGCAGCAAGTCTCGGGGAGCCGAGACCAGCATGGCAGACCAATTCCAGCCACCAGGTGTCAACCCTCCAGGACTCACAGCAAACAAGAGGAGACACACTAAAACAGTCTGAGAGGCACAACAGCCTTAATTGATACACACTGACCTGCCTACACATTCCAATTTCCCTCACTGGGCGTAGAACTACCAGATTGCTAAAATGCTGAGACATATAAACAACACTCAAATGAAAAACAAAGAGGAATCACCAGAAATGGAATTACAGGAACTAGAAGAAAGCAACTTGTCAGACAAAGAATATCAAAGCAATAATTATAAGGGTGCTCAAACAATTTGGTGAGAACTACAAGCAACTTAAGAATTATGAAGAGCTCACTGGGAACTACTTCAGCTTAAAAAAAGAGGTAGAAGCTATGCATAAAGAGGTAGAAGCTATACATAAAAATCAAGAGAAAATAAAGAATGACATAGCTGATATGAAAAATATCTTAGAAGGGCTCAATAGTAGATTAGAAGAAGCTGAAGACTGAATCAGGGACTTAGAAGACAAGGAAGAGAAAAACACCGAAAAAGAGCAGCAGATGGAAAAAAAGTTTAAAAAGCAGGAGGAGAGTTTAAGGGAGCTGTGGAATAATACAAAAAGTAACAACAATCGCATCATATGGGTACCGGAAGGAGAAGAATCAGAGAAGGGAATCAAGAACTTGTTTGAAGAAATAATGGCAGAAAAATTTCCTAAACTAGTGAAGGGAAAATTCATACAAGTCCAGGAAGCACAGAGAGTCCCAAGCAAGATGAACCCCAGAAGACCCACAGCTAGACACATCATAATAAAATGGCAAACATTAAAAACAAAGAAAGAATCCTAAAGGAAGTAAGAGAGAGACAGAAAGTAACCTACAAGGGAGCTCCCATTAGACTGTCAGGTGATTTCTCAATAGAAATGCTGCAGGCCAGAAGGGAGTGGCATGAAGTGTACAAGGTAATGCAAGGCAAAGGTCTGAATCCAAGACTACTGTATCCAGCAAGGCTATCATTCAAAATTGAAGAAGAAATAAAGAGCTTCACAGATAAAAAAAAAAACAAAAAAAAAACAAACAAAAAACAAAACAAAACTAAAGGAATTTACCACCACCAAACCAGCACCGCAGGAAATGCTGAATAGACTATTTGAAGAAGAAGAAGAAGAAGAAACAGAGAGAGAGAAAGAGGAACACAGTCATAAAATAAAAATGGTAACTAACAACTATCTATCAATAATAACCTTAAATGTAAATGGCTTAAATGCTCCAATCAAAAGACATATGGTAGCTGATTGGATAAGAAAGCATGACCCATATATGCGCAGTCTACAAGAAACTCACCTCACAACAAAAGACTCACACAGGATGAAAGTGAACGGATGGAAAAAATTTACCAAGCAAATGGTAATGAAAAAAAACAAAAACTGGTGTAGCAATAATCATATCTGACAAGATAGATTTCAAAACGAGAGCCATAATAAGAGACGTAGAAAGTCACTACATAATATTAAAAGGATCAATCCAACAAGAGGGTATAACCCTGGTAAACATATATGCACCAAATACGGGAGCTCCAAAATATATTAAAAACTTCTGGAGGACTTCAAGGGAGTGATCAATATTAATAAGATCTTAGTGGGTGATTTTAACACCCCACTTACACCACTGGATAGATCTTCCAGACAAAAACTTAAAAAGGACCTACAGTCCTTAAATGATGACCTAGATCAGTTGGACTTAATTGATATTTACAGAACATTTCACCCCAATGCTGCAGAATATACATTCTTCTCAAGAGTACACGGGACATTCTCAAAGGTAGACCACATGTTATGTCAACAAAGCAAGTCTCTACAAATTCAAAAAGATTGCAATCATATCAAGCATCTTCTCGGACCACAGTGGCATGAAACTAGAACTCAATTACAACAAAAACACACAAAAACATTGAAACACTTGGAGGCTAAATAGCATGTTATTAAACAACTAATGGGTTACCAACGAGATCAAGAAAGAAATTAAAAACTTCCAGGAAACTATTGAAAATAAACTCACAACAACACAAAATCTATGGGATGCAGCAAAAGCAGTCCTGAGAGGGAAGTTCATAGCACTACAGGCCTACCTCAAGAAACAAGAAAAAATCGTAATTGACTCTCTAACCCTACAACTTAAAGTTCTAGAAAGAAAAGAAAAAGAAAAACCCAGAGCAAGTAGAAAGAAAGAAAGAAAGAGTAAAGGTCAGAGCAGAAATAAATGACATAGAGACTAAAAAAACAGTTCAAAAGATTAATGAAACAAAAGGCTGGTTCTTTGAAAAGATAAACAAGATTGATGGACCGTTAGACAGACTCACCACGAAACAAAAAGGTAGGACAAAAATAAACAAAACCAGAAACGAAAGAGGAGAATTAACAACTGACATCACAAAAACACAAAGGATCATCAAAACATACTATGAACAATTATACGCCAACAAGTTGGACAATCAAGATGAAATGCACAAATTTCTAGAAACACACAGTCTCCCAAAACTGACCAGGAAGAGATAGAAAACTTGAACAGACCAATAACAACAAAGGTAATTGAAGACGTAATTAAGAAACTCCCACCAACCAAAATCCAGACCCGGATGGCTTCATGAGGGAGTTTTACCGAACATTTAAAGAAGATCTAATACCCATTCTTCTCAAACTATTCCAGAAAATCCAAGAAGATAGGAGACTTCCAATCTCATTTTATGAGGCCAGCATAATCCTAATTCCAACACCAGATAAAGACACTACAAAAAACAAAAAACAAAACTACAGGCCAATATCCCTGATGAATACAGATGCCAAAATCCTTAACAAAATATTAGCAAATAGAATCCAACAATACATCAAAAAAAAGTATCCACCATGACCAAGTGGGATTCATCACAGGGATGCAAGGCTGGTACAATATTCGCAAATCAATAAATGTGATACATCACTTAAACAAAATGAAAGATAAAAAAACCATATGATCATATCAATAGATGCTGAGAAAGCATTCAACAAAATTCAGCACCCATTTCTCATAAAAATGCTCAGCAATGTGGGAATACAGGGATCATATCTCAACAAAATAAAAGCCATATATGAAAAACCTACAGCCAACATCATACTCAATGGGCAAAAACTAAAAACATTTCCCTTAAGAAGGGGTACAAGACAGGGATGTCCACTTTCGCCATTCTTATTTAACATAGTATTGGAAGTCTTAGCCACACCAAGTAGACATGAGTAAAAAATAAAAGGGATCCAAATTGGAAAGGAGGAAGTGAAACTGTCATTATTTGCAGATGACATGATATTGTACATAGAAAACCCTAAAGACACCATCAAAAATCTACTAGACTTAATAAATGAATTTGGCAAAGTAGCAGATACAAAATTAACGTCAAGAAATCAATGGCATTCTTATACACCAACAATGAACTCAAAAAAAGAGAAACTAAAAAAACAATCTCATTTACCATTGTGGCAAAAAAAATTAAAATACCTAGGAATAAACTTAACCAAAGAAGTATAGGACTTCTTCATAGAAAACTACAGGTCATTGAAAAAAGAAATAGAGGAAGATATAAAAAAGTGGAAGGATACACTTTGTTCATGGATTGGAAGAATTAACATCATTGAAATGTCCATACTACCCAAAGCTATATATAGATTCAATGCAATCCCCATCAAATTACCAATGATATACTTCAGAGAACTAGACCAAATATTCCAAAAGTTCATATGGAACCAAAAAAGGCCCTGAATAGTCACAGCAATCTTAAAAAAGAAGAACAAAGTAAGAGGGATCACATTACCAGACATCAGATTATACTACAAAGCCACTGTAATCAAAACAGCCTGGTACTGGCACCAAAACAGGCACATAGATCAATGGAACAGAATAGAGAACCCAGAACTTGACCCAAGACAATGTGCTCAATTAATATCTGACAAAGAGCATAATACAGTGGAGTCAAGACAGCTTCTTTAATAAATGGTGTTGGGAAAATTGGACAGCCACATGCAGAAAAATGAAGCTAGAGCACCAACTTACACCATACACAAGAATAAACTCAAAATGGATAAAAGACTTAAATGTGACTCGTGATTCCATAAAAATCCTAGAAGAAAATGCAGGCAACAAAATTTCAGACATCATACGCTGCAGAATTTTCACTGATACATCACCTAAGGCAACAGAAACAAAGGAAAAAATGAAGACATGGGACTACATCAAACTTAAAAGCTTCTGCACAGCAAAGGAAGCAACCATCAAAGTAGAAAGGGAACCCATTATATGGGAGAGCATAATTGCCAATGATACATCAGATAAGGGGTTAATTTCCAAAATATATAGAGTGCTCACACAACTCAACAAAAGGAAGACAGAGAACCCAATTAAAAAATGGGCAGAGGACCTAAAGAGACACCTCTCCAAACAGGACATACAAATAGCCAAGAGACATATGAAAAAATGCTCAACATCACTAATTATCAGAGAGATGCAAATTAAAACAACAATGAGGTATCACTTCACACCTGTCAGAATGGCTGCCATTAACAAATTATCAAACAGCAGGTGCTGGCGAGGGTGTGGAGAAAAGGGGACGCTAGTACCCTGCTGGTCGGAATCCATACTGGGGCAGCCACTATGGAAAACAATATGGTGTTTCCTCAAAAACAGACAAACTGACAATTGCCAGATGAGGGGGTGGGGGAGGGGAGCGATGAACCACAGAACTTGTACGCATGTACTCATAACCAATGGACATGGACAACAAAACTGGGGACGGGGCAGGGGGGGAGGGGTAGGAGGGTGTTAATGGGGGAAAAAGGAGAAACATCTGTAACAAAAGTAAATTAATAAAAAAAATTAAAAATTGAATTGCCATTTTACCCAGTGATCCCACTTGTAGGAATATACCCTAAGAAGCCTGAAACACCAATCAGAAAGAATATATGTACCCCTATGTTCATAGCAGCACTATTTACAATAGCTAAGATCTGGAAACAGCCCAAGTGTCCATCAGTAGACGAGTGGATAAAAAAGCTATGGTATATATACACAATGGAGTACTATGCAGCTGTAAGAAAGAAAGATCTCTTATCCTTTGAGACGACATGGAGGCACCTGGAGAGTATTATCCTAAGCAAAACAAGCCAAGCCGAGAAAGACGAATATCACATGATCTCACTTATTTCTGGAATATAATGAACTAAACAAACGGATGAACAAAATTGACCCGGAGACGTAGAAGTAGGGAACAGACTGACATTCCTCAGAAGGGGGGGGGGAGGGAAGGGATAAACCACAGAACTTATATGCATTTATGCATAACTGATGGACATAGACAACAAAGCTGGGGATGGGGTGGGAGGGGATAGGGAGGAGGGAGTCAATAGGGGGAAAAAGAAGAAACATCTGTAACAAAAATAAATTAATAAAGAAAAAAATGTACATCTACACAATGGAATACAATGCAGCTGTAAGAAAGAAAGATCTCTTGCCATTTGAGACGACATGGAGGAACCTGGAGAATATTATACTGAGCAAAATAAGCCAGTCAGAGAAAGACAAATACTATATGATCTCATTTATATTTGGAATCTAATGTCCAAAGTAAACTGATGAACAAAGTGGTCCAGAGGCCAGGAGCATGGTACAGACTGTCGAATCTCAGAGGGAAGGAGGGAGGGGGCAAAGGAAGAGATAAACCAAAGAACTTATATGCGTAACCAATGGACACAGACAACAGAGAGGTGAAAGCAGGAGGGGCAGGTGAGGGGAGGAGAGTGTCAATGAGAGAAAAAAGGAGAGACATCTGTAATACTTTCAACAATAAAGATAAATTTTGAAAAAGGAAAGAAAAAGAGCTCACTGGTTGAGTGTCGAGCCATGCACCAGGAGGTCGCTGGTTCAATTCCCAGTCAGAGCACATGCCCAGGTTGTGGGCCCAGTCCCCAGTGAGGGGCATGCAGGAGGCGGCCAATCAATGTTCTCTCTCATCGATGTTTCTATCTCTCTCTCCCTCTTCCTTCCTCTCTCTCTAAAATCAATTTAAAAAAAAGGGGAAGAGGGTGTCAATGGAGGAAAAAGGAGAAACATCTGTAACAAAAACAAATTAATAAAAAAATGAAAAAAAAAAAAAACAAGTGTTTTCCTTATTTTCTTCTCTAAAATTAAATTTTCAGTTGAATGCTCTTACATCTGACCCCAAACAGCTTCTTTGCAGGACAAACTACTGCTATAATTACAAATATTGTAAATTATTGATTAAATTTTAAGTTCAAGATTTCCATTCTTCACTGATCCTTTCAATGTTTTAACTTACCTGACCCTTGTTTCCTTAGCAATATTCTAAGGTTAAAGCTACTCATTTCTCATAATTTCCATATACCATCAGGATTTGGAAATGAAAATGCTATATCTCTTATTCTTCAGTGTCACTTTCTAACCATTGCTCCTCCACCTCCATGCAAAAACACTTGTTCCCTCAATCAGATGTTATCTGGCTGAACCACATGTTCTTTCTATTTTCAAATATTTTGACATCTGGCTTATAATCGTTCCTTTTCAGCACAAGTCCTCCCATTATTTTTGGTGACTTCAGCAACTCCATGGATGATCATGTCAAATCCTTGCATCCTTGAACTCTTCATCTCCAAGGTCCTCATCTATGTTATCCCTACCATTTGGTCACACCCCAATCCTTGTCATAGTAGGAACTGATAAAGTTTTAAATCTAAAACTCACACATTCTAATTTCCAAGCATTATCTCATCCTTCTAGCTGTCTCATCCCATCTCAGGACAGGAAACCCTTTCTTCAATCTTGATGAGGAGGAGATATTGCACAATAGTTTACTGATTCTATTTTATTAGTACCTATAAAATGATTCAAGTTGCCTACTTCTTCATGAGTCAGTTTGATAATTCATAGATACTTGTCCATTTGGCTTATATCTTTAAATATATAATACATAAAGTTGATTATAATGGTCTCAAAAATTTTATGTTCCCTTCTACATTTGTATTTATCATCCAGTTTTCATTCCTAATAATGTCTTCTCTCTCTTTATTTTCTTTGATCAATCTTGCCAAAGAGTTGTCCATTTTATTTACAATTTCTACTGGGATTTTTTTCATCCTCTCCATTGTATTTTTGTCCATTTTGTTCTTGTCTATTCTTTAGTTAGCTATTTTTAGGTAGCACTTTTTAAAAATTCTTAATTGGTGTGCTTGATTCACTAATTTTCAGCTTTTTTATTTTCTAAAATGAATATTTATACTATAACTGCTCCCCTAAATACCACTTTAGCTGCATTCCAGAAGATTGATATGTAGTATTTAAGTCTTCAATTAAACTCTTTTTAATTTTCATTGTTTTCTTCTTTGATTATCAGTCATTTACATGTGTGCCTGTCAGTGTCTATATATATATATATATTTTTTTTTTTACATACGTTTCTGTTATTGAGTTATAATTTATTTGTGTTTTGGTCATAAATGTGGTCTTCATTATACTTTGAAATTTGTAGTGGTTTGCTTTGTGACAAAAATGATGATTTTCAAATATGTTCCATGAAGACTTGAAAATAATGAGTATTCTGTAGTTAATATACATGAAGTTTTTCACACTCTCACACATGAATCACATCAATTTGATTAAGCTTGTTTATATTATATAAAATAAATATAGGAATACAGAAAATATATAATTTAATTACTATTTTAAAATATCTTTGAACTATAAAATATTGAAAGAAGTGTGTTGAAAATCATCCTCTATTTTGGTGAATTTTCCACTTCTTTATATTTTTTTCTTTATTTATATTAGAATTGTTTTATTAGGCACATTTAAGTTTAGAATGGTCCAGTCCCCCTAAGGAACTTACCCTTTATTCCTGTGCATTAACTCTCTTTATTTTTAGTAATTTATTTTAATAAAGACTATTTTAACTGATACTAATATAGTCACCCTAGCATTATTTTGGCTAGTATCTTACTTGTGTTATATGTAAATTTTCAACATTTTTGTGTTCTTAAATTTTAACAGTGCTTCTGATAAATACCATATAATTGGGTTTTTAAAACCTTGTTATGTCAAACTATCTTTTAAATAGAAAGTTTACTCCATTTATGTTTACTGTGATCCTGCTTTATTTAGATTTTATCTACCATGTGATTTGGTATCTTCAATTTGTTTCATTTTCCATTTTTCTGTTTTCCCTCTACTTTCTTACTCTCTTTTGTATCTTTTATCCCTTAATTCACTTTTCCTTCTCACAATTTTAAGTTATACTCCTTTTTATTATATTTTTAGTGATCCCTGAGTAAATTAAAAAACAAACAAACTTGACACTAAAGCTTTAATACTACAAATCAGACATTTTGTGGCAACCCGGAAATATAATGTGTTTGCTGTAAGAAAACTTTAAGCCATCACAAATAGACAAGAGTAACAAACCTTAGCTGAGATACATCTTCCAATAACCAGTAAGTCATAATTATAAAGCCTAGTAACCATAATCAATTTGGAATTTAAAAACTATTCTTGTTCCAGGCTTAGCCTTTCAACTCCTTGGGTTACACAAGTAGGCAGTAGCCTCAAAAAGCATCACAGCAACACATTACATTAACCTAATAAGATAATAGTAGAGGAAGTTTTTACAAAGTTAAAACATATTGTCATTAAATTAATGTCAAGATTACTGAAAAAGGGAAAAAATTACTTGTGTGTTGTTATTTTCAAGTGTCATTAGGCCCAAATCTAATAGGAATCATATTTACCCTTTGTGGTATATTAAAGTGAGTAAAATAAGCTTGAAATTTAAGGTCTCAGTTACCTTGTTTAATCCTCTCAGAGAAAACAACAAGCAGATACATAGAACTCTGTACTAGTTTTAATATTCCAAGAGAGGCATATATGGGTCAATGCAGACCTACTGATGAATAAAAAAAAAAATCAAACTTCCAAATTATAGGCAGCAAGTAAAAGCTATGAACATTTAAGCAAATATTTAAGGTGAGGATTTGAGGTGAGGTTGGCTGAAGCACCGGTGAGCATACAGGTATAATCTATGTTAGCAGTATCGTAACTCAATTCTAGAAAAAAGAACAATGGGCTAGGAGTCTTGAAATATAGATATCGCTTCTATTCTAATAAGTGAAAATCCCTTTTGTATACAGTAAGCCACCTGCCTATGATAAATAAAAACAATTTTAAATTAGGGCATTGATAAATAAGGACAATGTTAGCAGTTCAGTTTAGAAGCAGAATTAAACAACATAAGACCCTATATACAGAAACAAATTTTGCCTCAGGAAGGAGTTATGAAAATGGCAGGGATTTAAAATTTCATAGAATGCTGAAGACAGATTTCTCCCCTTCTCTAATAAATAATACCTATAATTATGGGGCATTTAATAAAATCCAGATTTAGAACTAGGAATTTTACATATATTAAATCATTTAATCTTCATAACAATTATATGAACTAGAAACCATTTCTTTCCATTTTTATACAGATAAGGAAACTGAGGTGCCAAGTAGTTAAGAGATTTGTCCACAGTCAGACATAAAAAATGACTAAGCTAGGGGTTGGAATTCCATGCCCCTGAACCTTTAGAGTACTTACTGTATCTATCACTTACTTTATACATGAAGATGAAATAGTTTATGACATAACTTATTTTGTACATAAAGATGAAACAGTTTATAACACAAGAAATCTCCCAAAGACAGTATATAAAAATCATGCCCCAGGTAAACACACATCATCTAGTATAGAACTAAGTACATAGTAGATACCCAATATATATTCTTTTTGAAATAAGTTGACCAATTACATTGGGTATCCACAGCTTTTAATATCTAGACTCAGGCAATGCTAAATTTTGTAGCTAATGTTCTCTAATGAATTCCTAGGCATTGTTTAGAGAAACAAATACTAGCAATGGAGAAGCCTGTGCCACCTGGTTTACACATGAAAGCCAAGCACTGTCTTCATAGTTTAGTTTACCAGGAACACTTTGTTGAAATGTAAAAGGGCTATCATTTCATTAGTAGCCCACTGTTTCATGCTAGATGCATCGTCAGAGCACTCACAATTAAAAAAGAGAAGACAGCCCTGGCCGGTTTGGCTCAGCGGTTAGAGCGTCAGCCTGTGGTCCAGAGAGACCCTGGTTCGGTTCCCGCTAAGGGCATGTACCTTGGT
Source organism: Tadarida brasiliensis (assembly GCA_030848825.1). Lineage (NCBI taxonomy): Eukaryota > Metazoa > Chordata > Mammalia > Chiroptera > Molossidae > Tadarida > Tadarida brasiliensis. The sequence goes on along the minus strand of CM061280.1, from coordinate 47,866,847 downwards.
TGCAGTTTGTCCCCGGCCCTGGTTGGGTCATGCGGGAGGCAGCCACTCGATGTGTCCCTTTCACATCAATGTTTCTCTCTCTCTCTCTTCCTCTCTCTCCCTCCCACTCTATCTGATGAAAAAATGTCCTCGGGTGAGGATAAAAAAAAAAGAGAGAGAAGACAGACAGGCCTGTGTGGCTCAGTAGTTGAGCGTCGACCCATGAACCAAGAGGTCACTGGTTCAATTCCCGGTCAGGGCACATGCCCAAGTTGTGGGCCCAATCCCCAGTGGCGGGCATGCAGGAGGCAGCCAACCAGTCGATGTTCTCTCTCATTGATGTTTCTATCTCTCTCTCCCTCTCCCTTCCTCTCTCTAAAAACCAATTAAAAAAAAAAGTCAAAAAAAAAAGAGAGAGAGAGAGAAGATACTGTCTCTAAATAATAAGCTCAAGATTGAATTTGTTAGCCAGGTCGGTGTGGCTCAATGGATTAAGCAATGTCTTATGGACTGAGTGGTCCCGGTGAGATTCCCAGTCAAGACACATGCCTGGTTGCCTGCTCCATCCCACAGGGTATGCAGAAGCAGCCAACCGGTATCGCTCTCACATTGATGTTTCCATCTCTCTCTCCTTTCCTCTTGCTCTACAAAAATTAATAAAAATATATTTAAAAATATTGAATTCATTAAAGGGAGAGCAAACAGATCTTTTCAAAATAAAGAGAGTAAGAAAATAAATTGAATGAATCACTGAAATAGCAACTTACATTTTAAGGGAGTAGTTATCTACCTTGTAATTATGCATGTGTTACATTGAGCTCTCCAAGAGTGGTGTTCAAGATTAGGGAAAGATAAGAGATGTGAGTTTCAGGGTGGGAGACTGAATGGAGTGACTTGTGATGAGGGTTTACTGGTAGAAAATTTATAGAAGTCACCTCAGTTTTTTCTTGAAGTTAACATTACTAACTTAACTCTTTTTTTATTATTATTTTTATTAATTTGTTTTTGTTACAGATGTTTCTTTTCCCTCCATTGACACCCTCCTCCCCATCCCCCCCGCCCCATCCCCAGCTTTGTTGTCTATGTCCATTGGTTATGCATACATGCATATAAGTTCTGTGGTTTATCTCTTCCCCCCCCCAACACCCCCTCTTTTGGGGTTTGTCGGTCTGTATCCTACCTCTATGTCTCTGGGTCAATTTTGTTCATCAGCTTGTTTAGTTCATTATATTACACAAATAAGTGAGATCATGTGATATTAACTTAACTCTTAATTCTTTTTTCTTTTTAAATTTATTTTTATTGTTGAAAATATTACAGATGTACCTCCTTTATCCCTCGTTGACATCCTCCATCCCACATCCACACCCTGCTTTCACCACACTGTTGTCTGTGACCATTGGTTATGCATACCAGTTCTTTGGTTTATCTCTTCCTGCCCCACCACCCACTTTGCCTCTAAGGTTTGTCAGTGTATTCCCTACTTCTATTATTCTGGATGTATTTTGTTCATAAAATTATTTTGTTCATTACATTCCACAAATAAATGAGACCATGTGATACTTGTCTTTCTCTGACTGCCTTATTTCACTTAGCATAATACTCTCCAGGTCCCTCCATGTCATCTCAAAGGGAAAGAGATCTTTCGTCCTTACAGCTGCATAGTATTCCACCATGAAAATGTACCACAGCTTCTTATCCACTCATCTACTGATGGGCACTTGGGCTGTTTCCATATCTCAGCTGCTGTAAACAGAGCTTCTATGAACATAGGGGTACATATACTCTTTCTGATCATTGTTTCAGGCTTCTTAGGATATAATCCTAGGAGTGGGATCATGGAATCAAATGGCAGTTCAATTTTTAATTTTTTTGAGGAAATACCATATTGTTTTCCATAGTGGAAAACATTTCCACCAGCAGTGTACTACAGTCCCCTTTTCTCCACATCCTCACTAGCACTTGTTGATTGATGATTTGTTGATGGCAGCCATTCTGACAGGTGTGAAATGATACATCATAGTCATTTAAATTTGCATCTCTCTGATGATTAGTGAGGTTGAGCGATTTTTCATGTCTCTTTGACATTTAATTGTGTGTCCTGTTTGGAGAAGTGTCTCTTCAGGTCCTCGGCCCATTTTTTAATTGTATTTTTGTCTTCTTTTTGTTAAGTATTTTATATATTTTAGAAATTAACCCCGAATCTGATGTATCATTCACAAATATGTTCTTCCATACAGTGGGCTGCTTTTTCATTTTTTTTTTAATCCTCACTTGAGGACATTTTTGCATTTATCTTCAGATAGAGCAGGAGAGGGAGAGGGAGGAAGAGAGAGAGAGAAACATCGATGTGAAAGAGACACATCGACTGGTTGCCACCCGCATGACCCCAACTGGGGCCGGGGACGAACCACAACTGAGGTACCTGCCCTTAGCGGGAACCGAACCTGGGACTCTCTGGTCCGCGGCCGATGCTCTAACTGCTGAGCCAAACCGGCCAGGGCTGCTTTTTCATTTTGAAGCTGGTTTCATTTACTGCACAGAATCTTTTAAGTTTGATGTAGTCCCAGTTATTAATATTTTCATTTGTTTCTCTTGCTTTCAGCGATGTATCAGTGATAATTCTGCTACATGTGATGTCTGAGATTTCACTGACTATATTTTCATCTAGAGATTTTATGGTTTCACGACTTACATTTAAGTCTTTTATCCATTTTGAGTTTATTCTTATATATGGTGTAATTTGGTGGTCTAGTTTCAGTTTTTTGCATGTGCCTGTCCAATTTTTCAAACACCATTTATTGAAGAGACTGCCTTTACTCCATTGTATGTTCTTGCCTCCTTCGTCAAATATTGATTGAGCATAAAGTCTTGGGTCAATTTCTTGGTTCTCTGTTCTGCTCCATTAGTATATATCCCTGTTCTTGTGCCTGTACCAAGCTGTTTTGATACAATGGCTTTCAACTATAACCTGATATCTGGTATTGTAATATCTTCAACTGTGTTCTTTTTTTTTTTTTTTTGGTCAAGATTGCTGTGGCAATTCAGGGTCTTTTTTTGGTTCCATGTAAATTTTTGGAGTATGTGGTCTAGATTTGTAAAATATACCATTAGTATTTTAATAGGAATTGCATTTAATCTATAGACTGTTTTGGGTAGTGTGGATATTTTAATGATGTTGATTCTTCCAATCCATGAACCTAGTATATGTTTCCACTTATTTATATATTTCTCTCTTTCTTTTTTCAATGCCCGTAGTTTCCTGAGAATAGGATTTTCATCTCTTGATTAAGTTTATTCCTAGAAATTTTATGTTTTGTTGCAATAGTAAATGGGTTTGATTTTTTAGTTTCTCATTCTGAGTGTTTATTATTGGTGTATAAAAATTCCATCAATTTCTGAATGTCAATTTTGTAAACAGCTACTTTGCAGAATATATTTATTAAATCTGCTAGTATTTTTTGTGTGTGTGTGTGGAATTATTAGGGTTTTCTACACACAATGTCATGTCATCAGTGAATAATAACAGTTTCACTTCCTCCTTTCCAATTTGGATCACTTTTTTTTTCCTTCTTGCCTGATCTCTGTAGCTAACCCTTCCAGTATTATGTTGAATAAGAGTAGGGAAAGCAGACATCCCTGTCTTGTTCCTGTTGATAAGGGAAATGCTTTTAGTTTTTGACCACTGAGTATGATGTTGGCTGTAGGTTCACCATATATGGCCTTTATTATGTTGAGGTATGACCCCTCTAGTCCCACTTTTCTGAGAGTTTTTATATAAAAATGAGTGCTGGATTTTTTTGAAATGCATTTTCAGCATCTGTTGATATGACCATTTGATTTTTATCTTTCATTTTGTTTATACGGCATATCACATTTATTGATTTGTGAATATTGTACCAGCCTTGCATCCCTGAGTTAAATCCCACTTGATTATGGTGAATTTTTTTTAATGTATTGGTGGATCTAATTTGTTACTATTTTATTGAGGATTTTGGCATCAATGTTCATCAGGGATATTGGCCTGTGATTTTCTTTCTTTGTATCGTCTTTATCTGGTTTTGGAAATAGAATTATGCTGGCTTCATGAAAAGAAATTGGAACTCTTCCTTCCTCTTGAATATTTTGCAATACTTTAAGGAGAATGGGTGTTAGTTCTTCTTTGAATGTTTGGTAAAACTCCCCTGTGAAGCCGTCCAGACCAGTGCTTTTGTTTGCTGAGAGTTTATTGATTAGTGTTTCAATTTCCTTAGTTGTTATTGGTCTGGTTCCAGTTTTTTGCTTCTTCCTAGTTGAGATTTGGAAGATTGTATGACTCTGTGAATTTGTCCATTTTGCCTAGGTTGTCCAATTTTTTGGCATATGATTTTTCATAGTATTTTTTTACAATCCTTTGTATTTCCGTGGTGTCAGTTGTTATTTCACCTCTTTTGTTTCTGACTTTCTATATTTGGGTCCTATTTCTTTGTTTCTTGATGAGTCTGGCTAAAGGTTGATTAATCTTTCTTATCTTTTCAAAGAACCAGCTCTCGGTTTCATTGATTTTTTTTTTTGTTATTGTTTTTTTTTTTTTTTTACTCTCTATGTGACTTATATCTGCTCTGTTCTTTATTATTTCCTTCTTTCTACTTACTCTAGGCTTTTCTTTCTTTTTTTTTCATTCTAATTTTTCGAGTTGTAAGTTTAGATAGTCAATTACAAATTTTTCTTGTTTCCTGATATAGGCTTATATTGCTATGAATTTCCCTCTCAGGACTGCTTTCGCTGTGTCCCCTAGAATTTGTGTTGTTGTGTATTAGTTTTCATTATTTTCCAGGATGTTTTTAAATTCTTCCTTGATGATATTAGTAAATAACCCATTCATTTTTTAATAGCATGTTATTTAGTTTCCATGTATTTGAATGTTTTTTGAATTGTTTTTTTTTTTTGTGTGTGTGTGTTTTTAATTGTGATTGATATCTAGCTTTAGGTGATTGTGATCTGAAAAAATGCTTGATATGATTTCAATCTTCTTGAACTTGTAAAGACTTATTTTTGTCCTAACATGTGGTCTATCTTTGAAAATGTCCCGTGTGCACTTGAGAAGAATGTATATTCTGAAACTGTGAGGTAAAATGTTCTGTAAATATCAATTAGATTCATCTGATTTATGCATTTTTAAGGTCTCTATTTTCTTGCTATTTTTTTTTATCTAAAAGATCTATCCAGTGATGTCAGTGGGGTGTTAATGTCCTCTGCTATGATTGTATTGCTATTGGTCTCTCCATTGAAGTCCTCCAGAAGTTTTTAAATATATCTTGGTGCTCCTGTTTTGAGTGCATATATGTTTACTAGGGTTATATCCTCTTATTGGATTGATCCTTTTAATATTATGTAGTCACCTTTTTTGTCTCTTGTTATGCCCTTCATTTTGAAGTCTATTTTATCAGATATGAGTATTGCTACCACTGCTTTATTTTTTGTTTCCATTTTCATGGAATATTTTTTTTTCCATTCTTTCACTTTCAGTCTGTGTGAATCTTTTGCTCTGAGGTTGGTCTTTTGTAGACATCATTTATATGGCTTATGTATTCCCTATGTCTTTTGATTGGTGTATTTAATCCATTTACATTTAAGGATATTATTGATAGCTGCTTAGTTAATGCCATATATATATTTGCCTATGTTTCTTTCTCTCTATATTTCTTCTTCTTAAAGCTGTCCCTTTAGCATTTCTTGTATTGCTGGTTTGGTGGTACTAAACTCGTTTAGCCTTCTTTTTCTCTGAGAAACTCTTTATTTCATCTTCAATTTTAAATGATAGCCTTGCTAGATAGAGCAGTCTTTATTTCAAGTTCTTGCTTTTCAGTATTTTGAATATGTCATGCCAATTCCTTCTGGTCTGAAGTGCTTCTGTTGAGAAATCCATTGACAGACTTATGGGGGTTTCCTTGTAGGTAACTTACTGTCTCTCTCTCTAGATGCCTTTAAGATTCTTTCTTTGTCTTTAGCCTTGGCCATTTTAATTATGAAGTGTCTGGGTGTGGGTCTCTGAATTCACCTTGATTGGGACTCAGTGCTTTTTCAACTTGTGCAACTTTTTCTTTCACCAGGTTAGGTAAGTTTTCTGTGATTATTTCCTCAAACAGTTGATCTATCCCTTTCTGGTTTTCTTCTCTTTCTGGTAACCCATGATGCGGATTTTATTACATTTCATATTGTCCCATAGTTTCCTTAAACTATCCTTATTATTTTTTGTTGTTGTTGCCCTGTTTGGGTGTTTTTTTTGTTTGTTTGTTTGTTTTACCTTGTCTTCCAAATCACTGATTCTATCCTCTGCTTCATCCATGCTACTTTTAATTTCTTCCAGTGTATTCTTGATGTCAGATATGCTATTCTTCATTTCTGACTGGCTCTTGTTCAGAGTTTCTGTCTCTTTTTTTGTCACATTAATTTAGTTTTCATTAAGTTCCTTATAATTCTCACTAAATTGTTTGAGCATCTTTATGACCATTATTTTGAACTGTCTCTGATAAATTACTTGCTTCCTTTTCATTTGGTTCTTTTTCAGAAGATTTTTCCTTGTCTTTCACTTGGAGGTTGTTTCTTTGTCACCCCATTTTAGCTGTCTCTGTGTTTTTTCTATGTGTTAGATAGAACTACTAAGACTCCAAGTCTTTGTGGGATGGCCTTATGTAGTAATTTTCTGTGGAATACAGTGGTGAATTCTACTTGATCTCCTGAGCTGAATGCTCTAGAATTATCCCTTGTGTGGGTTATGTTGACCCTCCTGTTGTAATTGGGAGCTGATTGTTGTTGGCCCATTCATGGGTGGGATCAACTTTCACCTTGTGGAAATGAGTTTAGCAAGATGGGGCCAGCAGGATCTGGGAATGCAAATCTAATCCACCATTTGATTTGGGTGACACAGGCCCTTGGCCATCAAGAGGGGAAATAGATGCTTGCCTTCTAGCTCAGCAGTGCCTCACCAGAGACCCTGAGAGGATACTCTGAGGGGCTTGCACCAAATGCTCCAGTTCTGAGTTTTGTCCCCTTTCATCTGTGAGGCTGTGCCAGCAGTGATGTGTTGGTGGGACTTGGAGCAAGAGAACAAGGTTACCTCTTCTACTTGGGGTGCTGCTAGTCCTTGGGGGGAGAGAGAGATGTTGGTCACCTTCTATTTCTGCAGTACATTGCCAGATGCTCTGGTGGAGTGCTCCAAAGAAGTCACGTCCAATGTCCAAGCTCTGATTTGCACCCACTTCCCCCAGTGTGTGTGAGTTTAGCAGGGTGGGGCCAGCAAGATCTTGGTAAGCAAATCCAATCCACCCTTTGATTGGAGTGGCATAGGTCCTCAGTCAGAGGCAGGTAGCTGCTCTCTTTCTAGTTCCACACAAGAGGTTCTGAAGGGAGGTTCCAAGGGAGTTGTACCAGATTTCATAGTTCTGAATTGTGACCCCTTTCCCCTATGATGCTGCACCTTCTGGAAGATGCAGGTAGGGCTTGGAGAAATAGATCAAGCCTGCTTCCTCTGCTTGGGGTGGCACCGGCTCTTGGGAGTGGAGAGAGCTTGTCGCCCCTTCTATCTCTGCAGCTCACTGCTAGAGACCCTGATATAGGTCTGAGGGTGTCGCTCCAAATGTTCTTATGTTGGTTTTCACTTCCTTCCCTCTGCAGGACTTCACTTGGCAGGTGGTGCCAGCCAATTTTGGGAATGCTAATCCAGGCAGCCCTTTGGGCAGGCTTAGGCCCTTGGCCCTCAGGAAGGGGGTTAAGCTCTTATCTTCTAGTTCAGAGATGCCCAGCCAGAGCTCCTAAAGGGTGGTTCCAAGGGGGACATGACAGAATTCCCAGTTCTGAATTGTGATCCCTTTACCCTGCGAGGCTGCACCTGCTGGAAGGTGCAGGTAGGACTTGGAAGAATAGATCAAAGCTGCCCCATCTGCTAGGGGTGGTACTGGTTCTTGGGAGGAAAGAGAAATGTCACCCCCATTTATCTTTGCAACTCACTGCCAGAGGCCCTGATGGAGCCCTCTGGCAGGGGGTGGCTCCAAATGTCCTTTTTTAAATTGCACTTCCTTCCCCCTGTGGGACTGTGGTTTGAAGGTGGTACTGGCATATTTCAGGAATGCAAATCAAGGTAGCCCTTTAACAGGGCTGGCATGGGGCCTCAGCTGGGTAGTTAGCCACTTGCTTTCTACCTTGGTGTTGGTAGCACACCAGAGATCCTGAAGGGAGGCATGCAAGTGCCTCCCCTCCCCCTAGCTTCACAGCTGCCTGCTGCCTGAGGCTCTGACCAGGGCACTTTCCCTTGGGATGGCACCTGCTTAACCCATGGGGAGGGGAGAATATTGTTTCCTGTTCCCAAGCCACTGAGTTCAATGTTCCTCTAAGACTATCTACAGTTTCTTCAGAAAAAAAAAAAAAAGCGCACCTCAGGTCCCTTTTGGGGACAACCAAAAGTCCTTTATGTAGGACTCAACCTTGGCAGGGTAGAGTGGCCAGTATTTGGAGGATGAAGTTAGTGCACTTTCTCCAGCTGGTGCTGTAAGAATAGAAGTGCTGGACCCTGGGAGATGGCGTCTGAGGGTGGTGTGGGATGTTGGCTCAGGACGGGAATTCAGAAGCTTACCTTCTCAATATCCAGCACTACACCACCCATATTTTTTCCTTTTAGCTTCCATATGCCCTGAGTCTCCCTCCCTCTACCGAAGCCCCCAGTGAGTGCCCTAGAGCGAGTCCCTGTACATTAGCCTTTAAGGAGATCACCTGGGATTCAAGCAGACTCTCTCCTCTTCTCAGTGGACCAACTCCCCACATTTTTTTGCTGAAAAATGTTATGCAGGCTGTTCTTCCAGGCCCTGGTGTTCTGAGTTTGGAATCCCAGTGTGGGATTGAGACCCCACTTTCCTTTGGGGGTGCTTTTACAGCTGCAATATTTCTCTGGCTTCACAGCCACTGCCCATGAGTGCCAGGACCAACCTTTTCTGCACCTCTGTTCTTCTTACCAGTCTCTGTGTAGCTTCTTTTTTTCACTCCTTGGATACATTACTCCAGTTCAGAAGACCTTCTATTGTTAATTCAGGTTAATTGCTCTAAATTTTAGTTGTAACTCCAGTTCGGCACCAGGAGGAAGTGTGTGTTGCTTTCACCTATTCCATCGCCATTTTTCAAAAACTTCTTTTAGGATATGTTTTTTTTTTTTTTTTTTATCCTCACCTGAGGACATTTTTTCATTCTTTGTTCAGATAGAGTGGGAGGGAGAGAGAGGAAGGGAGAGAGAGAGAAACATCGACGTGAAAGTGACACATCGAGTGGCTGCCACCCACACGACCAACCAGGGCCGGGGACAAACTGCAACCGAAGTACATGCCCCTAGCGGGAACCGAACCCGGGTCTCTCTGGACCGCTGAGCCAAACCGGCCAGGGCTAGGATATGTTCTTTTAAAAATTATTTCAAATTATAAAATTAATAAGACTTTGTGTAACAGTGTTGACATAGGAAAACATTAAAGAACTAATGTCATTCATATTAATTCAATAAAAAATAATTGTTGCATCAAAAAATAATGAAAGGAAATTCAAAACATGTATAATCTCACAACACAGAGATAGTAAGAATTAAGATTTTGATGAATTCCTTTATTCTCTACTTTTGAATTTCAGTTATTTTTCCTGAATGCAGTGATTGGTAGCCATGATGCTGCCCATGTGATTGCCTATCTCTGAAAAGTCTGACTCTTCTAAGGAAAGTATCCTATGGTTAGATGATGGAGGACCAAAAAAACAAAAACAAAAAAGACCAAGACTAAAGCCAAAGATATGATCTAGCTTTGATTAACATGGTAGTCTAAGCCACTGGTTCTCAAATTGTAGTCCCTGGATCAGCAGCATAGGAAAACTTGTTAGAAATATAAATTTTCAGCCCCACTGAAGCTATATGGAATCAGTAATCCCGGATGTGGAGCCCAGTAATCTGTGATTTAATAAGCTCTCAAGGAGATAGTGATGCACACTCAAGTTTAAGAACCACTGCTCTAAGCAAATTTGTTACCTAGAAATGCACATTCAGAATGGGATTAATAATACCCAATACTTTCTGAGTACTTATTAAGTTCCAAATATTGTACTAAACACTTAAAATAAATGATGTTATTTATTCTCACACATACATATGGGGTAAGTACTCTTATTTCCATTTTATAAATGAAGAAACTAAAGTAGTTTGCCCAAAGTTACATAAATAATAAATGGTACAGTCATGTTAAAAATTCAGGTAGTCTGTTTCCAGAGACCCTGCTTTTAACTAGCATGATATATTACTTTCCACCTTATAATACTAGGGCAAAACTAGCCTGAATATTACTATTTACAGTACTGTGTAGAAATAAACCCACTAGTCTCAAGAATAACTCTCTCACCACATGGTATTCTCCAGAGTGAAAAAAAAAGGGAGGGAGGCAAATTATTCTTTTGTTCTCTGATTAAACAGGGCATGTGCTATCTCTTTTATCTCAAACTTACTAAACACAATAAAAATAAATTTCAATATAGTAGTTAAACTTTTGGGCCAGTGGCTCTGCAATTCTTTGTTAAATTATTTATTTCTGTAAATTCTCAGTTTCCTTCTTAATAAAAATTGGATAATAATGGTATCTAGCTACAAATAAATTGCTTATGAGGATTAAATGAAACTGTGTGTTTGTGTGTGTGTGTGTGTGTGAGAGAGAGAGAGAGAGAGAGAGAGAGAGAGAGAGAGAGAAGTGGTAGTATATGCAGTTGTGTATGGCATTTAAATGTTAAGGAATGTCTAAAGTTTGCCCTGCTTATTAAGAAACACATCAGGGTTCTCTATGTGGAAGATGTTTGGAAGGATTTGGAGATGTGAACATTGCCTAAGGAAACTCAGTCTCTAGCCATCCAAGTCTAGTATTTCATAGGTAACTTAAAGTAAAGCTTGTTGCATTATCTTAATTAGGTTATTAAAATTATTTTTATTATTATATTGGAAAATTACATAAATCAGCTAACTGGAGCAGGATTTCATGATGAAATTAACAGGAATGTTATAGTGCTGGGAGCTTCTAATATCTAAGGTCTACCTTAATATTGAAGTTTAAGAGTGCTTCTACAAAGCCTTCCTTACCCTAAGAACCTCTAATTCAGTGGTTCTCAACCTTTCTAATGCCGTGACCCTTTAATACAGTTCCTCATGTTGTGGTGACCCCCAACCATAAAATTATTTTCGTTGCTACTTCATAACTGTAATTTTGCTACTGTTATGTCTTAGGCGACCCCTGTGAAAGGGTCATTTGACCTCCAAAGGGGTCACAACTCACAGGTTGAGAACTGCTGCTCTAATTCATAAGTAGTGACATTCTAACAATTTGGTACTTATTTATATCCAGATTTATATTGATAATATATGTTAGATTTAACTTTAAAAGCATATTAAAATTTTTTTGAGAGGATGGACTGTCTCTCATGTAGCACAGTATTAAATATGTTTTCATAAATAGTCACAATTAATCCCAGAAAATAATCATATGTATATATATAGGGTATCTCAAAAAATGTATACACAACTTTGAATAATTATAAAGCCAGTGTTTATTAAAATGCATTTCATTTTCAAAATGTAATAGAATCTACAGACACCCTGTTTCCTTGTTTTGTGTGTGTGTGTGTGTGTGTGTGTGTTTGACACCCTGTATATGCAAAAGAGATATGTTCACTACAGTGATGTTTGTAATACCAAAACATAGGATAAAACTTAAATGTGCATCAATAAAACAGACCTATCTAAGATCCATTATGTAGTCATATCTGTAGTATAGATTATATATCATGGAGATAGGATATTTTATTTCATTTTATTTTATTTTTATTAATTTATTTTTGTTACAGATGTTTCTCCTTTTTTCCCCATTGATACCCTCCTCCCCATCCCCCCACCCCATCCCCAGCTTTGTTGACCATGTCCATCAGTTATGCATACATGCATATAAGTTCTGTGGTTTATCTCTTCCCTCCCCCCCCTTCTGAGGGTTGTCAGTCTGTACCTTACTTTCACATCTCTGGGTCCACCCTGTTCCCCAGACTGTTATGTTTATTATATTCCACAAATGAGTGAGATCATGTGATATTTGTCTTTCTCTGCTTGGCTTCTTTCGCTTAGGATAATATTCTCCAGGTCCCTCTATGTCGTCTCAAAGGATAAGAGATCTTTCTTTCTTACAGCTGCATAGTACTCCTCTGAGATAGGATATTTTAATCAGCCTGGCACAGTGCTTGAGTAAGCAGTGTCACTTTATATCTCTATGACTATTTCCTAGACTTCTGTGCCTGACTGTTTGCTCCTTTTAATTGATGTAGCCTTTCTTTTAACTTATAGTAATACTTTCATTTAGATTATATGTCAAGTCTTACTGCTGCATAAGCCTTTTTTTTTTCCTTAAAGGTGATATCACATCTCTTTTGTACTTCCAACTTCACCTTTTAAACTCTGTTACTTCAAAGTTCTTAGGGATGAACTTCATTGTTTCCTCTCACATACTGACTGTTTTATACATGAAATGATCATATTACATAGATTGACATGACTACTCATAGGCATTTTCAAAATTTTTATCCCTTCTCTGTGTTCATCTGCAAACATTTGCAGTCATCCCAACAGTCCTCTTGATATAAAGTCTTTGTTACCCATTTCATTATATAGGGGTAAGAGGAACATGCTTTCTTCATTATTCCTTCTGGCGACAAGCATGAATAAATGAGAGTCCATTCATTTGTTTGACACTATATTACAAATTCTGTACATATGTATAATAACTACTGTATGTACCTATGCATTACACTTAAGCAAATCACTATGCTGTAAAGTGAACATAGTATTCCTATTATAAATGTGAGGCTTAAATAGAGATACATATGAAAGCTTGCATGGATTAAGTAACTTTCCTAGAGTAACACACTAGATTACGACTGGCAAAGGCAAGGGTGAAACCTAGTTGGGCTGATTTCATTTTATTTCCAGTATGACATATAGAACCTCTCTTCATGCTGTTGTTTCCACTTACACAAGGAAGTTATTGATGGTGGTATTAAATCAGCCCTTGGAGTTAAATCACACTCGACTTTTAAGTCTCAATGTCTTTCATACTAGAAGGGAGATAATAATCGTATCTATCCCCAGTACTGTTGTGGGAATTAAGTGAGGTAATTAATGGATATGAAGTGCCTAGCTCAGTGTCTGAAATATAGGCATTCATTTATTTCAAAAATATTTTTGTTGATTCTTACAGAGAGAAGGGAGAGGGAGAGAGAGAAACATTGATGTGAGAGCAACACATTGATCAGCTGCCTCCTGCACACCCCCTTCTCGGGATGGAGCCAGCAACCTAGGCATGTGCCTTGAACAGGAATCGAACCAGCAACCTTTCAGTGCACGGGATGATGCCCAACCAACAGAGCCACACTGGCCAGGGCAGGCATTCATTTAAGACTGTATATTAAGTTGTAACTTTTTCCCCATTTTAATAAAAATGAGAAGAAAGTAGTGTAATCTCTTTTCTTTATTCATTTAGTTGGATTGTTGGGTTGGTCACTTTTTTCCTTTGGATGTCACTATATAGTTTTATTTTCTTTTTTATTTAATAGATTTATTTTTGTTACAGATGTTTCCCCTTTTTCCACCGTTGACATCCTCCTCGTGTTCACGCCCCTCCCCCCGCATTGTTGTCTACATCCATTGGTTATGCTTATATGCATAAATTTTTTGGTTTCTTTCCTCATGCCTTAATGGAATCACATTGGAATTTTCTATTTCTAAAATATTCCCTGTTTTCTTTTCTTTTTTTTTTTATTAATTTACTTTTGTTACAGATGTTTCTCCTTTTTTCCCCCATTGACACCCTCCTCCCCCTCCCTCACTGCCCCGTCCCCATTTTTGTTGCCCATGTCCATTGGTTATGAGTACATGCGTACAAGTTCTGTGTTCATCGCTCCCCTCCCCAACCCCCTCTTCTGGCAAATGGCAGTCTGTACCCTACTTCCACGTCTCTGGGACTACCCTGTTCCTCACACTGCTATGTTCATTGTATTCCAGAAATAAGTGAGATCATATGATATTTGTCTTTCTCTGCTTGGCTTGTTTCGCTTAGGATAATAGTTTCCAGGTCCTCCCATGTCCTCGCAAAGGATAAGAGATCGTTCTTTCTTACAGCTGCATAGTACTCCATTGTGTATATGTACCATGGCTTTTTTATCCATTCGTCTACTGATGGACACTTGGGCTGTTTCCAGATCTTAGCTATTGTAAATAGCGTTGCTATGAACATGGGGGTACATGTATTCTTTCTGATTGGTGTTTCAGGCTTCTTAGGGTATATTCCAAGGAGTGGGATCACTGGGTCAAACGGTAATTCAATTTTTAATTTTTCGAGGTAACACCACAGTCTTTTCCATAGTGGCTGCACCAGTCTGCACTTCCACCAGCAGTGTACTAGAGTCCCCTTTTCTCCACACCCTCGCCAACACTTGTTGTTTGATGCTTTGTTGATGGCAGCCATTCTGACAGGTGTGAGGTGATACCTCATTGTTGTTTTAATTTGCATCTCTCTGATGATTAGTGAAGTTGAGCATTTCTTCATATGTCTCTTGGCCATTTATATGTTCTCTTTGGAGAGGTGTCTATTTAGTTCCTCTGCCCATTTTTTAATTGGGTTCTCTGTCTTCCTTTGGTTGAGAAGTATGAGCACTCTGTATATTTTGGAAATTAGTCCCTTATCTGATATATCATAGGCAATTATGCTCTCCCATACAGTGGGTTGCCTTTCCACTATGATGGTTGTTTCTTTTCCTGTGCAGAAGCTTTTGAGTTTGATGTAGTCCCATGTGTTCATTTTTTCCTTTGTTTCTGTTGCCTTAGGTGATATATCAGTGAAAATTTTGCTGCCTATGATGTCTGAAATTTTGTTGCCTACATTTTCTTCTAAGATTTTTATGGATTCATAAGTCACATTTAAGCCTTTTATCCAGTTTGAGTTTATTCTTGTGTATGGTGTAAGATGATGACCTAGTTTCATTTTTTTGCATGTAGCTGTCCAATTTTCCCAACACCATTTATTAAAGAGGCTGTCTTTACTCCAGTGTATGATCTTGCCACCTCTGTCGAATATTAATTGAGCATAATGTTTTGGGTCAATTTCTGGGTTCTCTGTTCTATTCCATTGATCTCTGCGCCTGTTCTTGTGCCAGTACCAGGTTGTTTTGATTACAGTAGCTTTGTAGTATAACCTGATGTCCGGTATAGTGATCCCTCCTACTTGTCCTTCTTTTTCAAGATTGCAGTAGCTATTCGGGGTCTTTTATGGTTCCATATGAACTTCTGAAGTATTTGTTCTAGTTCTGTAAAATAGGTCGTTGGTATTTTGATGGGGATTGCATTAAATCTATAGATTGCTTTGGGTAGTATGGACATTTTAATGATGTTAATTCTTCCAATCCATGAACAAAGTATGTGCTTCTACTTTTTTACATCTTCCTCTATTTCTTTTTTCAATGTCCTGTACTTATCTGCAAATAGGTCCTCTACTTCTTTGGTTAAGTTTATTCCTAGGTATCTTAATTTTTTTGCCAGCGATGGTAAATGGGGTTGTTTTTTTAGTTTCTCTTTCTTTGAGTTCATCATTGATGTATAAGAATGCCATTGATTTCTTGACATTAATTTTGTATCCTGTTACTTTGCCAAATTCATTAATTAAGTCTAGTAGATTTTTGATGGAGTGTTTAGGGTTTTCTATGTATAATATCATGTCATCTGCAAATAATGACAGTTTCACTTCCTCCTTTCCAATTTGGATCCCTTTTATTTTTTCTTCATGTCTGATTGCTGTGGCTAAGACTTCCAGTACTATGTTAAATAAGAGTGGTGAAAGTGGGCATCCTTGTCTTGTTCCTGTTCTTAAGGGAAATGCTTTTAGTTTTTGTCCATTGAGTATGATGTTGGCTGTAGGTCTTTCATATATGGCCTTTATAATGTTGAGATATGATCCCTCTATTCCCAAATTGCTGAGCCTTTTTATCAGAAAAGGGTGCTGGATTTTGTCAAATGCTTTTTCAGCGTCTATTGATATGATCATATGGTTTTTATCTTTCATTTTGTTTATGTGATGTATCACATTTATTGATTTGCATATATTGTACCAGCCTTGCATCACTGGGATGAATCCCACTTGGTCATGGTGAATAATTTTTTTGATGTATTGCTGGATCCGATTAGCTAGTATTTTGTTAAGGATTTTGGCATCTATGTTCATCAGGGATATTGGCCTGTAGTTTTCTTTCTTTGTAGTGTCTTTTTCTGGTTTTGGAATTAGAATTATGCTGGCTTCATAAAACGAGTTTGGAAGTCTTCCTTCTTC
The DNA here is from genome assembly GCA_030848825.1 of Tadarida brasiliensis. Classification (NCBI taxonomy): domain Eukaryota; kingdom Metazoa; phylum Chordata; class Mammalia; order Chiroptera; family Molossidae; genus Tadarida; species Tadarida brasiliensis. The sequence goes on along the minus strand of CM061280.1, from coordinate 47,850,465 downwards.
TTGAATTTTTTTATATAATTTGAGGAGAATGGGTGTTAGTTCTTCTTTGAATGTTCGGTAAAACACCCCCATGAAGCCTTCAGGGCCTGGGCTTTTGTTTGCTGGGAGGGTCTTGATTACATCTTCAATTTCCTGCGTTGTTATTGGCCTGTTCAAGTTTTCTATGTCTTTCCGATTCAGTTTTGGCAGACTCTGTGTTTCTAGAAATGTGTCCATTTTGCTTAGATTGTCAAATTTGTTTCCATATAAATGATCATACTATTTGCTAATGATCTTTTGTATTTCTGTGGTGTCAGTTGTTACTTCTCTTATTTTCTTTCTGATTTTTTGTATTTGGGTTCTCTCCCTTTGTTTTTTGGTGAGTCTAGCTAAGGGTCCATCAATCTTGTTTATCTTTTCAAAAAACCAGCTCTTTGTTTTAATGATCCTTTGAATTGTTTTTTTGGTCTCCATGTCGTTTATTTTTGCTCTGATCTTTACTATTTCCTTCCTTCTACTTCCTCTAGGGTTTTCTTTTTGTTTGCTTTCCAGTTCTTTAAGTTGTGAGATTAGGTAGTCAATTAGAAATTGTTCTTCTTTCTTAAGGTGGGCCTGTAGTGCTATGAACTTCCCTCTCAGAACTGCTTTCGCTGCATCCCATAGATTTTGCATTGTTGTGTGTACATTTTCATTGGTTTCCAGGAATTTTTAAAATTTTTCCTTGATCTCCGTGGTAACCCATTCATTGTTCAGTAACATGTTATTTAGCCTCCATGTGTTCCTATGTTTTTGCCTTGTCTTGTTGCAAATGATTGCTAGTTTCATGCCATTGTGGTCTGAGAAGATGCTAGATATGATTTCAATCTTCTTGAACTTGTAGAGACTTAGTTTGTGCCCTAACATATGGTCTATCTTTGAGAATGTCCTGTATGCACTTGAGAAGAATGTGAATTCTGCAGTTTTGGGGTGTAATTCTCTGTAGATATCTATTAAATCCATTTGATCTAGTGCTTCATTTAGAGTCTCTGTTTCCTTGTTAATTTTTTGTCTAGATGATCTGTCCAGTGATGTCAGTGGGGTGTTGAATTCTCCAGCTATGATTTTATTGCTGTCGATTTCTCCTTTGAAGTCCTCCAGAAGATTTTTAATATATTTTTTGCTCCTATATTGGGTGCATATATGTTTACCAAGGTTATATCTTCTTGTTGGCTAGACCCTTTGAATATTATGTAGTGGCCTTCTTTGCCTCTAGTTATGGTCTTCAATTTGAAATCTAATTTATCAGATATGAATATTGCTACCTCAGTTTTTTTTTCCTTTCCATTTGCTTGGAAGATTTTTTTCCATCCCTTTACTTTCAACCTATGTGAGTCTTTTGTTGTGAAGTGGATCTCTTGTAAACAACTCCCTCAGATGTTTACAGTGTAAGAGGATTTCCCAAGGGTGGGGCCAATGCTGGTTGTTAATGAGCCTCAATTTGCATTTCTTTACCTCTTTTCCTCACCTGGAAATCTCCAAGGGAAGGGCTTCCACAGCTCCAGGAAGGAGCAAATTTAGCTGCCCTTTTGTGTAACCGGGAAGGAGGGGCTGGCCATCACCGTCCTTTGTGGCCACAGCTCAGCACAAACTCTGAGCGCCCTCCAAATCCCAAGTGTCCCCACAGAGTTCCAGTCCAGTCCGCTGCTGTCCGTGGGCTCCCAGCCCGCCACCCTCACATGCCTTCGCAGATCCTACCAAGCTCATTCAGTGTCTCTGGTTGTATGGTCCTCTCCCACTGCTTTTCTGTTGTTTTTTCCCGACGATTTGTCTTTCTTTTAGTTGTAATTCCCGTTTGGTCCTGGGAGATGGTCTGTGTAGCTACCATTCACTCCACCGCCATTTTTTCATGCTTTTTCTGTTTTCTTAAGATAATAAAAATCACCTTTCTACTCCACATACTCAATGCCTATATCCTGCTTAGAAGAGGCACTTATCACATACTAAAGTACCTTCTAATGTAGTAACCTGTATTTGTTTCATTTCTCCTGTAATCTCCTTGAATCCGGGCACTTATTTTTTTTGGCCCCAACATGCCCAAAAACTGCCTAGTGTATCATATGATTTTTAAATATACACTAAATAAAGTAACTAATAGAATATGTATCTGGGTGACCGCAAGTGCATTTTGAATAAATTTTAGAATTTGGCACAATACTTAGGTCTATTTTTTACAAAACATTGTTTAAAATGTGTTGCAATATACTATTTAACTTATTTGCATGAAGGTATTTATTGCTTATTTATACAAATGACATTACAGTTGTCCCTCGCCAGTTCGCACTTCGGCTTTCGAGGCTTCACTCTATATATTTGAAAAACTGCAATAGAGTGAAGCTGCGAAAGTCGAAGCACGAAGTGGCCAAGGACGACTATATATAAAGAATCCTGGGGATTGGAAAATGGCGGTGGAGTGAATGGAAGCTACACAGACGATCTCCCAGGACCAAACGGGAATTACAACTAAAATAAAGACAAATCGTGGGGAAAAAGCAACAGAAAAGCAGCGAGAGAGGATCATACAACCAGGGACACTGAATGAGCATGGTAGGATCTGTGAAGGCGCGTGAGGGTGGCGGGCTGTGAGCCCACGGAGAGCAGCGGCTTTGGCTGTGAGCGCAGCCTTAGCTAGGAGCAGCGGCAGTGCCCGCCCTCCAGGTTAAGAGCCCCAGCTGCTCCACAGCGCAGAGGGTCTGGAAAAAGTGCTAAATAGCAATAGCCACTCACCTGGGGCTCCGGCAGAGGGAGGGCGGACTGGACTGAAACTCTGTGGGGACACCAGGGATTTGGAGGGCGCTCAGAGTTTGTGCTGAGATGTGGCCACAAAGGACGGTGGTGGCCAGCCGCTCCTGCCCTGTTACACAGAACTGAAGTCAAGTTTACTCCTTCCATGAGTTGTGGCAGCCCCTCCCTCAGAGATTCCCAGGTGAGGAAAAGAGGTAAAGAAATGCAAATTGAGGCTCATTAACTACCAGCATTGGCCCCACCCTCGGGAAATCCTCTCACAGTATAAACACCTGAAGGAGTTTCTCATTCAAATGAGATCCTAAGGCTTTTCAAGTAACTGAGGCTAATAGCCTCCAGGCAAAAGGCTAGAGCATAACTGAACCTTTCCTGAGCTTGCAAATCTACCCAGGAAAGTGAGACTTGACAGTGGTAGTGAAGGAGGGCCCTCCATGCTCATCCAAACCCAGTAGAGGAAGCCAAAAATAGCAAAACACCAACACCAACAGGGAAAATTTGGCAGGCTCCAAAACCCACTGAGATAGCAAAAACGGTTAAACAAAGAAACAGATCCCAAATGAAAGAACAAGAGAACTCTACCGAAGATGAGATAAATGAAATACAGTTAAGCAAATTAACAGAGGTAGAGTTCAAAGCCATGATCTTGAGGAAACTAAACAGCATGAGTAAGGATATCGACACCATGAAAACCAACCAAGTGGAAATAAAGAATGACATAGCAGAAATAAAGAACACATTGGAAGGACTGACGAGCAGAGTAGAGGAAGCGGAGGACCCAATCAGTGAATTAGAAGACAGAGTAGAAAAAATCAATCAATCAATCAGAAAACCAAAAGGAAAAAACAATGAAAAAACAGGAAGATAGCTTAAATAAACTGTGAGACAACTGGAAACGTAATAACATTCGCATTATAGGAGTCCCCGAAGAAGAAGAAAATGAGCAAGGGTTAGAGAATATATTTGAAGAAATAGTGACATAAAACTTTCCTAACCTGGTGAAGGAAGAAGGCATTCAAGTTCAAGAAGCACAGAGAGCACCAAGTAAGAAGAACCCAACCAGGCCCACACCAAGACACATAATAATTAAAATGCCAAAAATTATAGACAAAGAGAGAATCCTAAAGGCAGCAAGAGATAAGCAACAGGTTACCTACAAAGGAACCCCCATCAGGCTATCAGCTGACTTCTCAACAGAAACACTACAGGCCAGAAGGGAATGGCATGAAGTAATCAAGGTCATGAAAAACAAGGATCTGAATCCAAGACTACTCTATCCAGCAAGGCTATCATTCAAAATAGAAGGTCAAATAAAGAGCTTCCCAAACAAAAAGAGGATAAGGGAATATATTAGCACCAAACCAGCACTGCAAGAAATGTTAAAAGGACTGCTGTAATTAATAGAAGAAATAGAAAGAAAATTAGAACCACACTGTACAAAAATGGCAATAAATAAGTACATATCAATAATCACCTTAAATGTAAATGGACTGAATGCTCCGATAAAAAGACACAGAGTAACTGACTGGATAAGAAAGCATGATTCACATATATGTTGTTTACAAGAGACCCACCTCACAACAAAAGACTCACATAGGTTGAAAGTAAAGGGATGGAAAAAAATCTTCCAAGCAAACAGAAAGGAAAAAAAAGCTGGGGTAGCAATACTCATATCTGATAAATTAGATTTCAAATTGAAGACCATAACTAGAGACAAAGATGGCCACTACATAATATTGAAAGGGTCTATCCAACAGGAAGAGATAACCTTGGGAAACATATATACACCCAATATAGGAGCACCAAAATATATTAAAAATCTTCTGGAGGACTTCAAAGGAGAAATCGACAGCAATACAATCATAGCAGGAGACTTCAACACCCCACTGACATCACTGGATAGATTATCTAGACAAAAAATTAACAAGGAAACAGAAATTCTAAACGAATCACTAGATCAAATGGATTTAATAGATATATACAGAGAATTACACCCCAAAACTGCAGAATTCACATTCTTCTCAAGTGCACATGGGACATTCTCAAAGACAGACCACATGATAGGACATAAACGAAGTCTCTACAAGTTCAAGAAGATTGAAATCATATCTAGCATCTTCTCAGATCACAACGGCATGAAACTAGAAATCAATTGCAACAAGAACATGCAAAGACATTTGAAGACATGGAGGCTAAATAGCATGTTATTGAACAATGAATCAGTTACCATGGAGATCAAGGAAGAAATTAAAAACTTTCTGGAAACTAATGAAAATGAACACACAACAACACAAAATCTATGGGATGCAGCGAAAGCAGTTCTGAGAGGGAAGTTCAAAGCACTAAAGGCCCACCTCAAGAAACAAAAAAAATTTCTAATTGACTACCTAACCTCACAACTTAAAGAGCTAGAAAGCAAACAAAAAGAAAACCCTAGAGCAAGTAGAAGGAAGGAAATAGTGAAGATCAGAGCAGAAATAAATGACATAGAGACCAAAAAAACAATTCAAAGGATCAATGAAACAAAGAGCTGGTTTTTTGAAAAGATAAACAAGATTGATGGACCCTTAGCTAGACTCACCAAGAAACAAAGAGAGAGAACCCAAATACACAAAATCAGAAATGAAAGAGAAGTACCAACTGACACCACAGAAATACAAAGAATCCTTAACAAATACTATGAACAATTATATGGCAACAAATTCAACAATCTAAGCGAAAAGGACACATTTCTAGAAACACATGGTTTCCCAAAACTGAATTGGAAAGAGATAGAAAACTTGAACAGGCCAATAACAACGCAGGAAATTGAAGATGTAATCAAGACCCTCCCAGCAAACGAAAGCCCAGGCACAGACGGCTTCACGGGGGAGTTTTACCGAACATTCAAAGAAGAACTAACACCCATTTTCCTCAAACTATTCCAAAAAATTCAAGAAGAAGGAAGACTTCCAAACTCGTTTTATGAGGCCAGCATAATTCTAATTCCAAAACCAGAAAAAGACACTATAAAGAAAGAAAACTACAAGCCAATATCCCTGATGAACATAGATGTCAAAATCCTGAACAAAATACTAGCAAATCGGATCCAGCAATACATCAGAAAATTATTCACCATGACCAAGTGGGATTCATCCCAGGGATGCAAGGCTGGTTGAATATTGGCAAATCAATAAATGTGATACCTCACATAAACAAAATGAAAGATAAAAACCATATGATCATATCAATAGACGCTGAAAAAGCATTTGACAAAATCCAGCATCCATTTCTGATAAAATCGCTCAGCAATTTGGGAATAGAGGGATCATACCTCAACATTATAAAGGCCATATATGAAAGACCTACAGCCAACATCATACTCAATGGACAAAAACTAAAAGCATTTCCCTTAAGAACAGGAATAAGACAAGGATGCCCACTCTCACCACTCTTATTTAACATAGTACTGGAAGTCTTAGCCACAGCAATTAGACATGAAGAAAAAATAAAAGGGATCCAAATTGGAAAGGAGGAAGTGAAACTGTCATTATTCACAGATGACATAACATTATGCATAGAAAACCCTAAGACTCCATCAAAAATCTACTAGATTTAATAAATGAATTTGGCAACATAGCAGGATACAAAATTAACGTCAAGAAATCGACGGCATTCTTATACACCAATGATGAACTCACAGAAAGAGAAACTAAATGAACAATCCCATTTACTATCGCAGTAAAAAAATTAAGATACCTAGGAATAAACTTAACCAAAGAAGTAAAGGACCTATTTGCAGAAAACTAGAGGACATTGAAAAAAGAAATAGAGGAAGATATAAAAAATTGGACGCACATACCTTGTTCATGTATTGGAAAAATTAACATCATTAAAATGTCCATACTACCCAAAGCAATCTATAGATTTAACGCAATCCCCATCAAAATACCAACGACATATTTCATAGAACTAGAACAAATGCTTCTAAAGTTAATATGGAACCAAAAAAGACCCCGAATAGCTACAGCAATCTTGAAAAAGAAGGACAAAGTAGGCGGGATCACAATACCAGACCTAAGGTTATACTACAAAGCTACTGTAATCAAAACATCCTGGTACTGGCACTAGAATAGGCACAGAGATCAATGCAAGAGAACAGAGAACCCAGAAATTGACCCAAAACATTATGCTCAATTAATATTCGACAAAGGTGGCAAGAGCATACACTGGAGTAAAGACAGCCTCTTTAATAAATGGTGTTGGGATAATTGGACAGCTACATGCAAAAAAATGAAACTAGGTCATCATCTTACACCATACACAAGAATAAACTCAAAATGGATAAAAGACTTAAATGTGACTCGTGAATCCATAAAAATCCTTGAAGAAAATGTAGGCAACAAAATTTCGGACATGATACGCAGCAGAATCTTCACTGATATATCACCTAAGGCAACAGAAACAAAGGAAAAAATGAACACATGAGACTACATCAATCTCAAAAGCTTCTGCACAGGAAAAGAAACAACCATCAAAGTAGAAAGGGAACCCACTGTATAGGAGAGCATAATTGCCTATGATATATCAGATAAGAGATTAATTTCCAAAATATATAGAGTGCTCATACATCTCAACAAAAGGAAGACAAAGAACCCAATTAAAAAATAGGCAGAGGAACTAAATAGACACCTCTCCAAAGAGGACATACAAATGGACAAGAGACATATGAAGAAATGCTCAACTTCACTGATCATCAGAGAGATGCAAATTAAAACAACAATGAGGTATCACCTCACACCTGTCAGAATGGCCGCCATCAACAAAGCATCAAACAACAAGTGTTGGCGAGGGTGTGGAGAAAAGGGGACTCCAGTACACTGCTGGTGGAAGTGCAGACTGGTGCAGCCACTATGGAAAACACTATGGTGTTACCTCAAAAAATTAGAAATTGAATTACCATTTGACCCAGTGATCCCACTCCTAAGAATATACCCTAAGAAGCCTGAAACACCAAACAGAAAGAATATATGTACCCCCATGTTCATAGCAGCGCTATTTACAATAGCTAAGATCTGGAAACAGCCCAAGTGTCCATCAGTAAACGAATGGATAAAAAAGTCATGGTACATATACACAATGGAGTACTATGCAGCTGTAAGAAAGAAAGATCTCTTATCCTTTACGACGACATGGGAGGACCTGGAAACTATTATCCTAAGTGAAACCAGCCAAGCACAGAAAGACAAATATCATATGATCTCACTTATTTCTGGTATATAATAAACATAACAGTCTGAGGAACAGGGTAGTCCCAGAGATGTGGAAGTAGGGTACAGACTGCCAGAAGAGGGGGTGGGGGAGGGGAGCGATGAACCCCAGAACTTGTACGCATGTACTCATAACCAATGGACATGGACAACAAAACTGGGGATGGGGCAGGGATGTGGGGGGGAGGGTGACAATGGGGGGAAAAAGAGAAACATCTGTAACAAAAATAAATCAATAAAAAATAAAAAAAATAAAAAAAAAATGAACAGTATTTTACAGGGCACAGTACCATATTGTTAACATAGGTTAACTATGTTGTGTAGCAGATCTCTAGAACTTATCTACTTGTGTAACAGAAACATTGCATATGTTCAAATTCATCAATAGTTTGCTTATTAAATGTGTGCAATACTTTACTGTCAAATTATGCTTCAATGAAACTGAAAAAGAAAAACAAAAAAGAATCCTAATTCGCAGAAATTCATTTATCGCGTTAGAATCCTGAACTGATTAACCACGATAAATGAGGGCCGACTGTATTTGTTTATTCCTGTGGAATAAACTGTTATACCATTGTGAAAGATTCTCCAAAGTGGGTAATAAAAGATAAAAAATATATGTAAGTGGGAAACTATAACAGCAAAGATAACTATCCATTCCTAGGGTTCTGCATTCAAGTTCTCAATTATCAAGATTCCTTGTATCTTTCCCTATTACTCAATGAGATAATATTGGTTATAGAGTCAGAAAACATGGTTTAAATTCAAGTATGGCTTTACTTCAGCCACTGTACCTTACTTCACCTAAGTTTCCTGGTGGTAATATCTAGTTTGCAGATTGTTGTGAGACTTGAGATAATACGGTATATGACTTTGAAAATATTAAGCATTCATTAAATTATAAAAATTATTGTTACTGTGATATTCATATGTAAATTAGATAGTAAAGAGTTTAAATTTAAACCAGTTGTCTTGTGTGTGAACTGTTTTGGTAAATTATTTGAAGGGAGAACAAATTGAAATAAGGATTTAAATGAGAAGGATTATATATGGATTCTAATTATCCTTATCTTTTTGTTCTTCCATAATCCTTCCCCATTACTTTCAGTTAATTTGGCTTTTCTCTATCCCCAAATTTCCCCAGAATTAGGTGGTTTCATGAATAAATGTGAAATCTTCTTCAACAATATTATAAAATGCAGTTTTTACCAAATACAGCTTTTCATGAGTGAAATAGAAGCATTTCTCATTTAAAATATATAGTATTATACATTGGAGTCGGAATTAAAATTTTATCTATATTTTTCATTTTATATTTACTGTTCTCATTGTTATAGCAGAGATGGTGGAAAATGGATTGCATGAACAACCAAATAATATATTTAGAGCTATTTTTTTTCTAAAATGACAGATGCATTGCTAAAATTTCAGACTCAATGTCCATACCGGGTCTTTTATTTTTTATGCTTCACACCATTGCAATGGATTGTAATGGTTCTGTGCTCACAATTGCATGTGTACCCTCTACTCTAATATATATTTATCATTCTCAATGTAAATTCACCACCAGGGCTATAGATTATAGCTCTATGCAATGTACTTACAGAAACATAATGGAAAAGGATAAATTGTAGAGAAAGAAAGTACCAGCTACTAATATGATTCCCAATATCAGGGGCCCTGAAATTATTTAACATGTGTCAAAACTACTTGCAGTGATTACAGCATTAGTGGGGAAAATGGAAAAATAAATTAACATCAATTGAAAAAACTTATTTTTGCTTTTGTTCGTATAATAATGTGGTTATGCAGTGAATTAAGTGAACTAGGTAAATTGTTAGGTTCTTGTAAAACATAAGGTTTTATATTGTTATATTGTTGCACCAAATATAATGAAGTAGAAAGCTTTACCACTCTAGGGTATTGGGAGAGCAGTAGTTAAATGAAGCACAAAGATATTTGTAGAGACTTCTCCCTTGAATAAACATCTTCTTCCCTAAGTGCCCAGGAATTACAAATATTAAGTTATCATTCTATGATTTGATGGCATCAAAAGTCTCCCTTGCTCCAGATATTTCATTTTCAAAGAGCCAGAAATATTTACTTTATGCACACCTTTGGATAGAGTTTATAAAGGCTTTGGTGGCCATATTTTATCATCTGAATGGATGATAGTTTAAACATAATGCCCTATGAACCATAACAGACCTGCAGATGTGTTTTCATTGACCAGAAAGTAATTAAATAATCTACATTTAAACATGGAGAACTTTCACATAAACATCTATATTCTACACTTCTTCTGAAAATTCATGAAATCTAGCAAAATTAAACTCAAACACTCCTACACAGAGAACAATGATTCTGATCAAGTCACTTCATCTCTGAATTTTAGTTTCCTCGTTTGCAAAATGAAGATAATAATATCTGGGTCAGAAAAGTATTATTAGGATTAATAAGATAAAAAGAGAGAGCTTAATACATGTTAAGCACTTCATAAATGATAATAATTATCAGTATCATTGATTAGTGGTTGCTCCCTGTAGATAGGGTAAGTCCCCTCCAATTTGACATCAACCTTTCTGCACCAGATTTTTCTGCCAACACAGATGATGAACATTACTTGCTATTTTATCAGTACACGTGAACTGTTCTTTTCCTTATAATAAGAATGTTTCTATTCTTCAAAATGAGTGACAAACTGAGACGACTAGCTAATTTAAAAAAGTAGAAAAGAACATGAAAACACCAAATCTCCAGATACTTCAAACATTGCCTGTTTTCTAAGCAAGGCAGAACTTGTCTACCATAAAAAAATGCTAATTTAATTTAAAGTTTTCCCCCATTTGGAAGTATGGTTGTTCTAACTATTTGTATTTCAAATTGGTCATTCTTAGTTTCAAAGTTTCAAGACTTCAAAAAGCCCAAGATATCTGAGTTGGCATACTTTGATTTCAACAATCTGGAATCAAGATGTGTTTTTGATAATCACTAATTTTTGTTAATCACTAAAGCACATGTTTGTCTAAGAAATGACAGTGACTAATAATGATGTCTGAATATTCTGGTTAATTGAGAATGATTTTGTAGGTCATTAAAGATTTTACTCTAACTCCCTACCATGATGAATACAATGATTTTGCTCTAGATGGCCAAATATATTAAACAACATTGAAAAAATTACGGGGCTTCACTTTATTTCACTATTTTAACATACTTATCAATTCTAAACTCTCTTATCTCAGTTGTTACATTTTATAACAATCAGAAAAATGCTAACTATGGCTACTTTGGGTAAATATTTGTATTTCTTCTTGGTTACTTGATAATGTATTCTGCTTTAGGCTGTCTTTAAACATCTGTGGTGGTGATAGGGAAATTCATTTCTTTTAAAGATGATGCATTTAAATCAGTTTTGGTTTGAGTTGATAAAGCTTAAACTGCTCAGAAATGTAATACCAAGTAGGGTGTATTTGCTTGTGGTCTCCTGAGTGAAAGACAATTTGAACATGAGACCTCACCTCATGCTGCTCTGGAAAATAGAAAGCCCATTATATTGGCAGCTATCATTTCTGCTTTATATACATGTGCACAAATCAGGGGACATGCCAAAATGAGTTACATTTTTTAAAAGCAGAATTTTCAACAATGGGATTTTGGTTCATCATTTTTACCCAGCAAAATTTAAAAGGGGGGAGGGGTTTGGAAAGAATGTGCCAGTGAGCATTATAATTTCTCCTTTTGCCTCACCTGCCACATCTAATCAACACCAGTATTTCATGATTTGTACCTCTTACAAAGCCTTGGAATACAACATTATTCTCTATTCCCATGTGACTTCTCTAGGTAAAGCCACCCTCATCTTTTACCCAGACCACTGAATCCTAACAAGTGCCCCTACATCCAATCTTTTCCCATTCAAAACTACATTTTATAGTGTAGCATCACTGATCTTTCTAAATAAAGCACAATTCTGATTATGCCACCCTGTGCCTTGCCTTCAGGCTTCCCATTACCTGCTGAGTTAAGTTCAAATGTTTTAACAAGCCATGCAAGTGCAAGTCTCATGTCTTGTCACTAACCATCTCCATCATTATGTAGTTATATTTCATGTTCTAATTATACCAAACTACTTACAACTCCACACATATATATTTCATTTCATATCTGGAATTTAGAATACACTAGCCCCTCTGCCTTGTGCACACTTTAACATCACACTCAGACTTTTCTAATATTAACCCTTACTCATTCTTCAGATCTCAGTCAAAACAGTCTTCCTCCAGGAAGCTTACTTTGACTTTCAATGGCTGTGTTAAATACCCTTTCTTCATTTTACCAGAGTACTTTGTAATTCCTTGACCATACCATTTAATTTAATTGTATTTTTTATTAATTAATTTACTTTTGTTACAGATGTTTCTCCTTTTAACCTCATAGACACCTTCCTCCTGATCCCGTCCACCCCCTCATTGTTGTCTATGTCCATTGGTTATGCATACATGCATACAAGTTCTGTGGTTTATCTCTTCCCGCCCCTCCCCCTCCTCTGAGGTTTGTCAGTCTGAACCCAACTTCTTTCTATGTCTCTGCATCTATTTTGTTCATCAGATTACTTTGTTCATTATGTTCCACAAATAAGTGAGATGATTATTTCACTTAGCATAATACTCTCCAGGTCCCTCCACGTCATCTCAAAGGATACGAGATCTTTCTTTCTTACAGCTGAATAGTGTTCCATTGTGTATATGTAACACAGTTTTTTATCCACTCATCTGTTGATGGACACTTGGGCTGTTTCTAGATCTTAGCTATTGTAAATAGTGCAGCCATTTAAACATAGGGGTACATTTATTATTTTTGATTGGTGTTTCAGGATTCATAGGATATAGTCCTAGAAGTGGGATCACTGGGTCAAATGGCAGTTCAACTTCTAAATTTTTGAGGAAACACCATATTGTTTTCCATAGTAGCTACACCACTCTGCATTGCCAACAGCAATGCACTAGAGTCCCCTTTTCTCCACACCCTTGCCAGGATTTGTTGTTTGATGATTTGTTGATGGCAGCCATTCTAGCAGGTGGGAGGTGATATCACATGGTTGTTTCAATTTGCATCTCTCTGATGATTAGTGACTTTGAACATTTTTCATAGGTCTCTTAGCCATTTATATGTCGTTTGGAGAGGTGTCTATTTAGGACCTCTGTCCATTTTTTAATTGGATTCTTCATGTTCCTTTTGTTGAGTTGCATGACTACTCTACATATTTTGGAAATTAACCCCTTATCTGATGTATCATTGGCAATTATGCTCCCCACATAGTGGCTTCCTTTTCCATTTTGATGCTTGTTTCTTTTGCTGTGCAGAAGCTTTTTACTTTAATGTAGCCCTATGTATTAATTTTTTCCTTTGTTTCTCTTGCTTTAGGCATTGTATCGGTGAAAATTCTGCTGCTTGTGATGTCTGTAATTTTGTTGCCTACATTTTCTTCCAGGATATTTATGGATTCACAAGTAACATGTAAGTTATTTATCCATTTTGAGTTTATTCTTCTGTATAGTATAAGTTGGTGGTCTACTTTCATTTTTTTTGCATGTAGCTGTCCAATTTTCCCAACACCATTTATTAAAGAGTCTGTCTTTACTCCATTGCATGCTCTTGCCACCTTTGTCAAATATTAATTGAGCATAATGTCTTGGGTCAATTTCTGGATTCCCTGTTCTGTTCCATTGGTCTACATGCCTATTCCTGTGCCAGCACAAGGCTGTTTTGATACTATGGCTTTGTAGTATAACCTGATATCCTGTATTGTGATTCCTCCTAATTTGTTCTTCCTTTTCAATCTCGCTGTGGTTTTCGTGGTCTTTTTGGTTTCATATAAACTTTTAGAGTATTTGACCTAGATCTGTGAAATATGTCCTTGATATATTAATGGGGATTGCATTGCATCTATAGATTACTTTGGGTAGTATGGCTATCTTAATGATGTTAATTCCTACAATCCATGAACAAAGTATATGCTTCCATGTTTTTATATCTTCATCTATTTCTTTTTTCAGTGCCCTGTAGTTTACTGTGAACAGGTCCTTTACTTCTTTGGTTAAATTTATTCCTAGGTATGTTCATTTTTTTTTAATGCAGGTTCATTAGATGTATAAGAATGCCATCGATTTCTTGATGTTGATTTTGTATACTGCCAATTTGCCAATTTCACTTATTAAATCTGGTAGATTTTTTATTGAGTCTTTATAGTTTTCTATGTACAATATCATGTCATCTGAAATAAATGACAGTTTCACTTCCTCCTTTCCAATTTGGATCCCTTTTATTTTTTCTTCACGTCTGATTGCTGTGGCTAAGACTTCCAGTACTATTTTAAATAAGAGGGGTGAAAGTGGGCATCCCTGTCTCATACCTGTTCTTTAGAGAAATGCTTTTAGTTTTTTTCCATTGAGTATGATGGCTGTAGGTTTGTCATATATGGCCTTTATTATGTTGATATATGATCCTTTCTTCCAACATTGGTGAATGTTTGTACCAGAAATGGGTGCTGAACCTCAATGAATGCTTTTTCAGCATCTATTGATATGATCATATGATATTTATCTTTCATTTTGTTTATGTGGTGTATCACATTTATTGGTTTGCGAATATTATACCAGTTTTGCATCCCTGGGATGAACCCTATTTGGTCATGGTGAATAAATATTTTTATGTATTGCTGTATTCGATTTGCTAATATTTTGTTAAGGATTTTGGCATCTATTTTCATCAGGGATATTGGCCTGTAGTTTTCTTTCTTTGTAGTGTCTTTATCTGGTTTTGGAATGGGAAGTATGCTGGCCTCCTAAAACGAGTTTAGAAGTCTTCCTTCTTCTTGGATTTTTTGGAATAGTTTGAGGAGAATGGGTGTTAGTTCTTCTTTGACTATTTGATAAAACTCCTCCGTGAAGCCATCCAGGCCCCGGCTTTTGTTTTTGGGAGTTTCTTGATTACATCTTCAATTTCCTTAGTTGTTATTGGTCTGTACAAGTTTTCTATCTCTTCCTGGTTCAGTTTTGGGAGACTGTGTGATTCTAGAAATTTGTCCATTTCTCCTACATTGTCCAATTTTTGGCGTGTAATTGTTCATATTCTTTCTTTAACAATCTTTTTAATTTCTGTAGTGTCGGTTGCTACTTATCCTCTTTCGTTTCTAATTTTGTTTATTTGGGTCCTCTCTCTTTGTTTCTTGGTGAGTCTGGCTAAGGGTCCATCAATCTTGTTAATCTTTTCAAAGAACCAGCTCTTTGTTTCATTGATCTTTTGATTTGTTTTTTTAGTCTATGTCATTTATTACTGCTCTGACCTTTACTATTTCTTTCCTTGTACTTGCTCTGGGTTTTTCTTTTTCTTGGTTTCTACTTCTTTAAGTTGTGAGGTTAGGTAGTTAATTAGAATTTTTTCTTGTTTCTTGAGGTAGGCCTGTAGTGGTATACACTTCCTTCTCAGTATTGCTTTCGCTGTGTCCCATAGATTTTGTGTTGTTGTGTGTTCATTTTTATTGGTTTTCAATAAGTTTTTAATTTCTTCCTTGATCTCTTCAGTAACTCATTCATTGTTTAATAACATGTTATTTAGCCTCCATGTGTTTGAAAATTTTTGAGTGTTTTTATTGTAATGAATTTCTAGTTTCATGCCATTGTGATCTGAGACAGTGCTTTATATGATTTCAATCTTCTTGACCTTTTAGCGACTTATTTTGTGTCTTAACATGTAGTCTATCTTTGAGAATGTCCCATGGGCACTTGAGAAGAATGTGAATTCTGCAGTTTGGGAATGTAATTTTTTGTAGATATCTATTAAATCCATTTGATCTAATTCATCATTTAGAGTCTCTTTTTCCCTGCAAATTTTTTGTCTAGAGGATCTATCCAGTGATATCAGCAGAGTGTTGAATTCCCCTGCTATGATTGTATTGCTGTCAATTTCTCCTTTGATGTCCTCCAGAGGTTTTTTAATGTATTTTGGTGCTTCTGTATTGGGTGAATATGTTTACTAAGGTTATACCCTCCTGCTGGATAGATCCTTCCAATATTATGTAGTGGCATTCTTTGTCTCTAGTTATGGCCTTCATTTTGAAGTTTATTTTATCGGATATTAGTATTGCTACCACAGCTCTTTTTTCCATTCTGTTTGCTTGGAAAATTTTTTTCAATCCCTTCGTTTTCAACTTATGTGAGTCTTTTGTTGTGAGGTGAGTCTCTTGTAAACTACACATATATGAGTCCTGCTTTCTTATCCACTCAGCAACTCTTTGTCTTTAGATCTGAGTGTTTAATCCATTTACATTTAAGGTTATTATTGATATGTACTTATTTATTGCCATTTTTGTTTATTATGGTAATGTTTCTCTTCCTAGTTCTTCTGCTTATTACAGTAGTCATTTTAACATTTCTTGGATGGCTGGATTGGTGTTAATATATTCCCTTAGGCTTTTTTTTTTTTTTTTTTTTTGTCTGGGAAGCTCTTTATTTCACCTTCTATTTTGAATGATAGCCTCGCTGGTTAGAGTAGTCTTTGATCCAGATCATTGTTTTTCATTACCTTGATTACTTCATGCCAATCCCTTCTGACCTGTAGTGTTTCTGTTGAGAATTCAGCTTATAGCCTTATGGAGGTTCATTTGTATGTAACCTGTGCTTATCTCTTGCTACCTTTAGGATTCTCTCTTTGTCTTTAATTTTTGGCATTTAATTATTATGTGTCTTGGTGTGGGCCTCTTTGTGTTCTTCTTACTTGTGGCTCTCTGCTTCTTGAACTTGAATGTCTTCTTCTTTCAACAAGTTAGGAAAGTTTTCTGTCACTATTTCTTCAAATATATTCTCTAACCCTTGCTCATTTTCTTCTTCTTATGGAACTCCTAGGATATGTATGTTTTTACATTTCATGTTGTACCATAGATCTCTTAAGCTGCCTTCCTGTTTTTTTAATTGTTTTATCTTTTTGGTTCTCTAATTAGGTGAGTTTTTCTACCATGTCTCCTAATTCACTGACTTGATCCTCGGCTTCCTCTACTCTGCTGGTTATTCCTTCCAATGTGTTTTTTATTTCTGCTATATCATTCTTCATTTTTGTTTGGTGATTTTTCACTTCCTATGGTTGATTTTCAATGTTTCTATATCTTTACTCATGCTGTTGAGCTCTTTACTCATGCTGTTGAGCTTCCTCATTATTATTACTCTGAATTCTACCTCTCATAACTTGCTTACTTGCATTTCATTTATCTCTTCTTCTGTAGAATTCTCTTTTTCTTTCATTTGGGATTTGTTTCTTTGTTTCACCATTTTGGCTACCTCAGTGGGTTTTAGAGCCTGCCAAATTTCCCCTGTGGGTGTTACAAGTCCTCTGCTGCCTGTGGCTCCTTCTACTGGGTTTGGATGCATGTGGGAAGTCCCACATTAAACACTACTGTTAAGTCTTACTCTAATGGGTAGATCTCCAGGCCAATCAAAGGTTCAGTTACCCTCTAGCTTTTGCCTGGATGCTATTAGTCTCAGTTACTTGATGAGCCTTGGGTTGTAACCCTGAGCTGAATGAAAAATCCCTCAGGTGTAAGATGATTTCCAGTGGGTGGGGCATTCACTTCCTGGCAGACTCCAGCTGTTAATGAGTCTCAATTTGCATTTCTTTGTCTTTCCCTAATGATACTAAATTCCTGAGGGAGGGGTTGTTGCTTCTCCCTTGGTTTCTGGGAAGAGGCTCTTTGAGTAAGATGGCTACTGTCCTATGAGGGAGCACTTCAGCATAAAACTTCCAATATCCTCCCTCCAAGCTCTCCAAATCCCCAAGTCTCTCCACACAGTTTCAGTCCTGTCCACCCTCCCTCTGCCAAAGCCCAAGGTGAGTGTCTGTAGCTAATTTAGTGCTCTGCTCTTTTTTTCCCCTTGTGCCCCTCCTTGCTGGACCAAGCCTCAGCTCTCATGATCTCTTATGCAGGCACCTTTCCCTGTCCCAGCACTCTGTGGAGCTGGCTTGGTGTTTTAAGCCTGACTAGACTACTTTGAGGGAACTTCTCACAGCTAAAGCAGACCTCAACTGCTGTTTGTAGACTCCCAGCCTGCCCTCTCCTTCGCAGTTCCTACCAGGCTCAATTTGGTGTCCTCTTTCCATCCCTGGTTATAGAGGTTCTCTCCAGCTGCTTTTCAGGTGATTTTTCCTAATAATTTGTACTTATTTTAGTTGTAATTCCAGTTTCGTCCTGGGAGATGGTCTGTGTAACTTCCATTCACTCCACCACCATTTTTTGAGTCTCTGTACCACTTAATTTTAATTGTCTGTTTATTTGTCTAATTTTTAAACTAGACTGTAAACTGCAGGAAAGCAGTTTTATCTTCATAATCATTGCATTCTCAACCCTTAGCATAATGGTTCCAAATAACTTTTTGCTAAGTAAATAGGCCTCCTATCTTATAGTTACAGCTTTTTTTCTTTCTTTTTAACTTCAGAGAATCAGTGGCCAAGTAGGCAGCCTAAAGATGGGGAAGTTTTAAAGTTTGATGGAGGGGGATTGCCACTTGTGTTGCCAGTCAAATCCAGAAACTCAATCTATAAAATGAAATGCTCTATAAAGTGCTCTCTCTTCTAGGATTTTTAAAAATGTGAGCAGTATGAGGCATTCACAGAAGCTTTAAATTTTCAGGGATTTCTCCCCTTTATTACTAATTAAAATCATCCTGTAAAGGCAGAGACACCTCTTCACACAATATAGAAAAAAAAAGAAAAAAAAAACATTATTATTGAATAAGCACTAAACCAGACTACAATGTGCATCATAGTCAATCTGCTAGGAGATTACAAAGACAGAAAGAAATTCCACCCTATATTATCACCAAGCAGTTATAATCTATTACATACATGTTCTCAAGGTTAACCTTAACTTTCCCTCCTGGCAGCAAGAAAAGATAATAAAAAATAAAAAACTTCACTCTTACACCAGTCAGCTCAAACAGTTAGGTAGGACTTTGTACATCCCTGATATGCAGGCTTCGTTAGTAGAACATATGTTCTCTCACACAATCTATATACCTCACATTATAGAATGTACTGAGAAGGCACATCCATAGCTTTATATCTCCCAGATTATACTACTGGTACTGATCTTTCCCTTGAACTCAAGACTAATATACAGAAGATACATCACAATATTTAAAGATTGGTATTGCCTGAGTATTAACTAATCAGAAGATATATCAACGTGAATCCTTTACAGGTATGCTGTATATATGCACCTGTCTACTCAATTCTACTGAATAACTAATAGGCATCTTAAATGTAATGTGTCCAAAATTTCCATCCTAAGGTGCTAGTACCATATTCTCCCCCGTGTCAGTAAAAGGTGACTCCATTCTTTATCTTATGTTTCACATTGATAAAATTATGACAGTGACCTTAACCTTAATATGGAAGTTCTGTGAGAGGAGCTAGGGCACATGGGAGGAGATATCACACTCTGCCATTGCGAGAGCATTACAGGAAGACTCTATGTTGTAACACAGAACTCGTGTTAAAATATAGCTCTATGGTTATAACCACCCCTCACCTTGATTTCCTCTTTCCCTCTATAAAGTATTTCTTCTGTCTTTGTCCAGTTCAGTGTGTGCACATAATTTACCATGGTGATGGAGCACCTAATCAACTTTTATCCACCTTGTCAGGAAAGCTGTTTCCTCAGACTTAAAAACATGTCCCCAAATCTAAATATTTCTTATGCTTTTGACTGTTAAGACTATTAAAAGCTATCATTATGTTTTGCCTGGATTATCGTAAAAGCCTACAAACCATCTCCCTGCCTCCCACTTTGTGCTCTTACATATTCTTTTCCTTACAAAATCCAAAATGAGACTTTGAAAACCCAAGTCAGATAATGTCTCTCTTCTGCTCAAACCTCCAAGGATATTCCATTTCACTAGAATATAAGCCAAAGTCTACACAATGGCTTACAAGGACCCTCAAAGCCTCCTATAACTTCCATCAGTTCATCTCCTATGGGTATCCTTGTTGTTCCACCGCATTACATTCACACCTAACATTCCTAAAACATGCTAGGCATGCTCTGGCCTTGAGATTTTTGAACTGCTTATTTCTTTTCTCTTGAACTTGCATTCCCCAGCAACTAGCCATGCCTTTTTCCTCTATTTTCTTCACCATTTTTTTAGGAAGTATTTTTAAATGTAATTTTATCAAAAAATAACTTAATATACTTTAATATTCACAGCATTAAAGTGTACAATTCAATGATTTTTAACATATTTACAGAGTTACACAATCAATACCATTTTATAATTACAGAAAATTTTCATCAGCTCAAAAGATACTCTCTACTCATTAAGCAGTCGCTTTCCCCTTGCCCCCAACTCTTTAGCCCCTAGCAACCATTACTTTCTGTCTCTGTGGATTTGAGTATTCTAGTCATTTCACACAAATGTGCCTAGCTTCTTTTATTTAGCATCACGTTTTTGAGGTTCACCCATGCTGTGGCATGTACAGTACTTCCTGTTTATGGGTGAAAATATTTCATTGTATGAATACACTACAATCTGTTTATCTATTCATTAGATTATTGGTGGACAGGAACATTAAGTATTGAAAGTATAAGTTCAACATCAGTGTATCCACAATTATAATTGGTAATGTCACAGGATTATACATGATATGAACAGAATGCTATGTAGAAATTATATGTAAATTATTTGTCAGTGTCTTTTATATATATATATAAAATCCCTTCTAGCTTTTTTTTTTTTAATTAAATGTGTGAACATAGTATTTTCATCAATACCTTACCTTTGAGAACTTGTGTTTGGGGTAGGGTTAGCCAAATCCCCAGGACAACAATAGAGTTGTTAGTCTGTGCCTCAAAGAGTAGCCCACTATAGTTATAACCATGAATGTGATATAGAATAAGAGAACACTAAGCATCACCGTCAAGAATTCAGCCATCACAGAGATAGTTGTGCCACAGTATTTTTTTTCTGTTCAAAGTGCTATTCAGTGAGTCACTCAATCCTGTAAAAGACATGTGTGTTGTGCTCAAAGATTGCTGGAATGTTCTGAGAAGTCTTTGTGACACAATGACCATCAGAAATCCACCCATCTGGGACTGACCAGCACAGTACTCAGGGTTTGTGACCTTTAATGTTGAAGGACAGGCTTCAGTTTAGGAATGTCCCTAGCCTCCTCCTGCCTCCTTTTACTTCCAGGGGAAGTCTGGTTGTCTCTGGATTTGAAGCAACCCCACTCGGCCAAATTTTCTTAGACTCTGGCCAAATATAACTTTGTCTTGAGGTCCTTAAAATTAATATAATTCACATACTATAATGCCTACCATTTTTAAGTACATATTAGTTTTTAGTATATTTATTTGATTGTACAACAATCATCATTATCTACATTCAGAACATTTAATTATCCCACAAAGAAACCTCACACACTGAAATATTAATTCCCCACTCTCCCTCCTCAGACCCTGGCAACCACTAATCAACCTTCTGTCTCTATGGCTGTTCTTATTTTGAAAAATTTATATAAATAATATCATATACACTCTATGTCATTTTGTGTTTTGTTTCCTTCATTTATCATGTCTTTGAAGTTGATTTATATTGTGGTATGTATCAGAATTTATTCCTTTTTATGGCTAAATAATATTCCATTCATCTACTTATGAAAATTTGGTTTGTTTCAACTTTTTGAATACAATGAATAATACTGCTATGAACATTGATGTACAATTTTTAGTGTGGACATATCCTACATCTTTTTAAAAATCCAATATCCCCTTCTAATCAAGGTCTGCTCTAACTATTCTATTTAAAATGATAGCATCCCTCCCCTATCATGACATTCTCTAATCCTACTCCCTGATCTACTTTTCTCCATGCCATTTGTAGCAATTTACTCATTCATCTTTCTCCACTGAAATGCAAACTGCATGAGGGTAGAGAATCTTATCTGTTTTGTTTCATGCTGCATTCTCAAGTACTAGAAAAAGGCCTTATACACAGAAGATGCATAACTGACATGTATTTGCTGACATTTTCTGTGCCCTTTGCTAATTCCTTGACACCACTATACTCTCTCCTAAGTAAAACAAAGGCCCTAAGATTAACATTTGGGAAGAGATGGGAAGAGGGTACATAGTCCCAAACTTCCTAAAGAAAATGGTGTATAAAACTGTCAATATTACATGAGCTGTATAATATGGAAGTTAAGCATATTGACTATGGAGGCCAAGGGCCTGGATTTGAATCCCTATTCTGCTGCTCTTTAGGTATATGACCTTGAGTAAGTTTGTTTCTTTACCTTAGTTTTCTCATGTGTAAAGCTGGTAATAATTGTACCTATCTCGTGGAGTTGTTATGATGATATATATGTTAAGGACTATGAAGAATTTATGATAGTTTCTGGCCCACAGTAATTAACTATTATTATCATCAGTATCATCATTATCATCATCACCACAACATAAAATTTAAAACAATTCATACCAACTCAATGGCATGGAAATTATAAAATAAAGAAAAAACATTCACACTTTGACATCACGCAACTGACAGGGGCATATCAAGTAAATAATACCAATAAAGAAACAATTATATCAACCAACATTTAATGATAGGCAGCACAACATGGTAATTAGGAGAATAGTCTTTGGAGCCATGTTGCCTGAGCTCAAATCCTTATTATACTGCTTACTAGCTGAGTGACCTTGGACAAGTTACTTAACCTTTCTTGCCTTGTTTTCTATAAAATGGGGATAATAATAGTACCTAGTTCATTAAAGTGCTACTGAGAATTAAGGAAGATTATACAAGTAATAAGCCTAGTTTGCCTGGCACCCAGTAAGTGCTCTCTATATTTTAGCTATTACTACTGGGCACAATATGTCATGCACTATGCATGGAGACCTCCACCACAACTACATCCAAGTAATCTAAATTACTTTCAAACACTTTATCTATGCTGTGCATATAATAGAAAGGTTTATGTCCCAGTGAATTTCTGTCTTATCCTCTTGATTCAACTGGGTCTCATTAAGGGCTCATAATTCTTTAATATCCACATATTGATTGTCTAGGAGATTGCCTAGACTACAGTATTTGATAGTATGTAAGATATGGTGAATAAATGATAAATGCTTGTAGATGGAAGGAAAGGAGGACAGAAGACAATAGGCTCTAGTCAACCAAACCATTGCTATATTTCTATCCCAGAGTCTACAATTTCTCAATTTATTAAAAATTTTTTTTTCTTTATTGATTTTAGAGAGGGAGGAAGGGAGAGAAGGAGAGAGATATAAACATCGATGAGAAAGAACATTGATTGGCCATCTCCTGCATGCCCCCCACTGGGGATCGGGCCCACAACCTGGGCATGTGCCCTGACTGGGAATAGAACCAGAGACCTCTTGGTGCATGAGTTGACACTCAACCACTGAACCACAATGGACGGGCTCTCAATTTATTTTTTTAATGTATTTTATATTTTATCATTTTATTTTTTATTGAATTTATTGGGATTCCATTGTTCAATAAAATTATATAGGTTCCAAGTGTACAATTCTATAATAGATCATATGCACATTGCATTGTGTGCTCACCATCTAACGTCTAATCTTCTTCTGTCACCATTTATTCCCTTCTCACCCTCTTCTACCTGCCCCTATGATCCCCTTCCATCTGGTAATCATTATACTGTTGTCTGTGTCTATGAGGGTTTTTTCTATTTTTTACATAATCCCTTCACTTATTTCACCCAGTCACCCAGCACCACTCCCCTCTGACAGTCTGTTCTCTGTATCTATAAATATGTTTCTATTTTGTTAGTTTATTTTGTTCATTAGACTCCAAATATAAATTAAATCATATAGTATCTGTCTTTCTTTTACTTATTATTTCAGCATAATATCCTCTAGGTTTATCCATGCTGTCATGAATGATAAGATTTCCTTCTTTTGTCCAACCAGTGTGGCTCAGTGGTTGAGCATCGACCCATGCACCAAGAGGTTGCCAGTTTGATTCCCAGTCAGGACATATGCCCAGGTTGTGGGCCTGATCCCCAGTGAGGGGCATGCAGGAGACTGCCAGTCGATGTTCTCTCTCATCGATGTTTCTATCTCTCTCTCCCTCTCACTTCCTCTCTCTCTAAAATCAATAAAAGAAAAAAAAAAAGATTTCCTTCTTTTTTACAGCTGAGTAGTATTCCACTGTGCAAATGCCACAGTTATTTTATCTATTCATCTATTGATGGGCACTTGGGTTTTTTCTGCAGCTTGGATATTGTTGGTAATGCTGCTATGAATATAGGGGTGAATATATTCTTTTTAATCAATGTTTCAAGTTTCTTCAAATATATCCCCAGAAGTGGAATCACTGGGTCATGAGGCAGTTCCATTTTACATTTTTTGAAGAAACTCCATACTATTTTCCACAGTGGCTGCACCAGTCTGCATTCCCACCAACAGTTCACAAGGGTTCCCTTTTCTCCACAACTTGGCCAACATTTGTCATCTGTGGATTTATTGATGATAGCCATTCTGGCAGGTGTGAGGTAATATTTTATATATACACCTTCTGACTAATATGACTGTCCATGTTAGACAACTCTCCAAACAGGACATACAAATGGCTAAGAGACATATGAAGAAATGCTCAACATCACTATTCATCAGAGACATGCAAATTAAAACAACAATGAGGTATCACCTCACACCTGTCAAAATGGCCACCATCAACAAATCATCAAACAACAAGTGTTAGCGAGGATGTGGAGAAAAAAGGACTCTAGTACACTGCTGGTGGAAATGCAGAACGGTGCAGCCACTATGGAAAACACTATGGTGTTACCTCAAAAAATTAAAAATTGAATTGCCATTTGACCCAGTGATCCCACTTCTAGGAATATACCCTAAGAAGCCTGAAACACCAATCAGAAAGAATACATGTACCCCCATGTTTATAGCAGCGCTATTTACAATAGCTAAGATCTGGAAACAGCCCAAGTGTCCATCAGTAGGCGAATGGATAAAAAAACTGTGGCACATATACACAATGGAGTACTATGCAGCTGTAAGAAAGAAAGATGTCTTATTCTTTGAGACGACATGGAAGGACCTGGAGAATATTATCGTAAGCGAAACAAGCCAAGCAGAGAAAGACAAATATCACATGATCTCACTGATTTGTGGAATATAATGAACATAACAGTCTGAGGAACAGGGTAGACCCAGAGACATGGAAGTAGGGTACAGACTGACAACCTTCAGAAGAGGGGATGGGGAGGAGGGAAGGGATAAACCACAGAACTTATATGTATGTATGCATAACCAATGGACATGGACAACAAAGCTGGGGACAGGGTGGGGGGGAAGGGGAGGATTGTGTCAATGGGGAAAAAAGGAGAAATATCAGTAACAAAAATAAATCAATAATAAAAAAAAAGAAGTAATGAAGTGCAACAGGTTGTTTTATAATAAGTATGGCCAATATCGGTCAGGGTCATTGCAAAATAGCATGGTAGGGCAGTCTTAATTTTCACATGATGGACTCCAAATTGTCAGAGTGCGGAGCTCTTAAATTATTTATTTGTATTTATGATTTTGCATTTTAAATGAGCTTTCAGTGTAAAAACTGGGTAGTTGTCATTTCCTCAGAAAAGTAAACATCACAAGCCAACCAAAGAAAATTTTCATCATCTTTTGAAGTTTCTCTCCCATATTTAATTTGGATTCTAAATAGCTGACATGCCATCTAAAGTTTTAGTTAATACTAAAATATATAATCCAGAGAATTAAGTTTTTCATTTCTCATGAAAAAATATGGCTGTGACAAAATATTAGTGATCAGTGAATTGTTTAAATTCCAAGCCTCCAACTGGAATTTTGTTATTTTGAGGGACTAAGAAGAACAGAAGAAAATTATTCTTTAACTTGATCCCTAGAAATGATATTCACTGATCCCCAAGCAATGCCAGGGTATCTGCCTTGATATAACAAAACAAGCAAAATACGCAAGCAAAAACATATAGGTTCCTATGTTTGACTATAATATCCCTAACCCTCCATGAATTAAAAACAGTGATCCAATAGTTCCGTGATAGCAAATAACAGAAATTTTGAGTTAGAAGTGACAAACTATCAATTGCAAGTACTGTGTATACTCACTGGATACCCCCAGAAATGCTGAGAATTTACTCTTCCTAGGCTCTTTTGAATTTCTGAATTTAGTATTATTATCTTTGATTTGGGTATTCATCTACCAATCTCTGCCTGATTAACCCTTTTTATTCTACAAGATCCAATTAAATTGCCACCAATATTTGTAATATAAGGTAGAATGTATTAGAGGCTGTGAAATGGTACAGGAAAGGTACTGTGGAATTCTAAATTCAGAAAAGGTTGCCCGGCCCTGGCCACTTTGGCTCAGCAGTTAGACCGTCAGCCCGTGGACCAAAGAGTCACAGGTTTGATTCTGGTCAAGGACACGTACCACCAGGGCCCTGTGGGAGGCAGCCAATCAATGTGTCTCTCTCACATCGATGTTTCTCTCTCTCTCTATCTCTCCCTCCCACTTTATCTAAAAATAAATGGAAAAATATCCTCAGGTGAAGATTGAAAAAAAAAAAAAAGATTGCATGGCTGGTGTGGCTCAGTGGTTGAATGTCGACCCATGCACCAAGAGGTCACCAGTTCAATTCCCGGTCAGGGCACATGCCCAGGTTGGAGGCAGCCAATCAATGTTTTCTCTCATTGATATTTCTATGTCTCTCTTCCTCTCCCTTCCTCTCTCTCTGAAATCAATAAAGAAAAAATAATAAATTCAAAAAGGACAATTAGATTAAGGTCATATCTGCTAGATTTTTCCACATAAAGTTACATGGCAAAGAGCCTTATTTTATCCTTCCATCCAAAGAAATATCTCTTAATAGCTCAGAGGCTAGGGTTGGCTAGTGACTGGAGATAAAAAGCAAAAACAGATATCTCAGCTAAAGCATGGATTCTACTCTAATTGGAGGGAGGAGTTTAGCTATTTTATGCATACTCAAGCAAATGAGGTTTCCTGATTTGTGTTGCAGCTGTAGTTATTCAATTCAATTCATTTCAACCAAACCACTATTAATCAAGCACTTAATAAATGTTCATCTGTATGTTGAATGTGACTGTGGAGAAAAGAAACAGCAAATATTGCTTCTGGCTTTGAGGAACTCATAACCTAATTTTGTTGATAAGCATATGCTAGAGTTATGTAACTGCATCAGGAAATAAATGATTAAGCACTCAAATGAATAGTACCGATTACACATTATGAAGCAGTTCATAGGGTGCGTTGGATCGGTCATGGAAGGATTTGGAGAAGAGATAGAATGTGAGCTGGGTCATTCAAATAGAGAAGAAATTGAATTATGTCCTATTTGAAAATATCATATCTATTCATTGGAAGTAGCAGAGTAGTTTAAAAGAATCGTGAACTAATATTTCTGATACTAATTGTTTTATAAACTAAATTGCTTAGATTCTTTGGACTTCAGGTTTCCCATTCATAAAACGAGAATATTTGGCTACATGACTTCTAAGGACTCTGGGAGCAATACCACATTCAAACTATGATTCAGTGATTGGTTCCATGCTCTGACGAATTATATGCTTGAAGGGAATAACTGCCTTTAAAAAATACATATTGTAATTTTTATCTTTCAGTTATTGAGACTGAGTTTTACTCACATAGCAATCTTTGCAGGAATCTCAAACACGGTTACTTACAGAAGCCAAATGGAGTGGGTATTGGTGAAACCTGTGGCAATCTTTAATGTTTCTGCCCTTTCTAAAGAAGGGAGGATGCTTACTATTCTTAGCTCAGCATGAACATGAGGCCACTGTAGCAAGATCTTCCAGGTTGAAAGGAAAGTATAAATCTGGAGTTTTTGTTAGTGTCTCAGAATTTAAATTTCTTGTAAGTTATATGGAAGTTTATGTAATCTTTTTCAAGCAATGTGTGTGTGTGTGTGTGTGTGTGTGTGTGTGTGTGTGTGTGCTACAATAAGCCCAAAGATTGCCACTTTGAAACCTCTCTTATACTACACACTGTTATTCAGGATAAAATTAATACATGGGTATACTGACTACTGTGGTACTATGAAGAATTCATATAGTTCAAGATGAAAATGTGCTTTCATGCATTGAAGACATATTTGAGCATCAGGCATGCAAGAAACTTGAGTCAGTCATAGGGTTGACTTTATCCGAATCCACAGTGAATACCTGCTCATATTAACTCCCTTTTGACCAATTGTATATATTTATAAGATGGCTGGCTAAAGACATTATGGGAGAATCAGCCTTTTAATCTGTGTAAATTATTTCATACCATGAGGCAGAAATCAGCCAATCATATGCCATTTTAAATTCTCAAATAGAATGACAATTCCATGCTTGTTTTAGAAATCAGCTTTAACCCGCATGCTGTTCCCAGCAGCTGTTGCTAACAGTTAATGAAGAGAGATATTTCCTGCCCAGTCTCTGCTAGTCAATGCTTCTAATTCCATTAATAGCTGGCTTACTAAAATAAACTGATTCTAATTTTAGGACAATTTATTTATTTGCCTTTTAACCTTCAAAATGTAATCTACGCTGAGAAACATAGAAGTCAACACACGTGCTTAAAATCATTATAGTTTCATTGACTGGCTATAATCAACAGTTCTCATGCCCCAGGAGGGGAAAAAAAGTATACTAAAGCTAAATACAGCACAATATATTTCAAGTATTACTTCAAGCTGTAAGTTATATTTATTTTATGTGATTGAGAGACAGGAGGATCCAGTTTTGTTCTTTCCTAGAAAAGGATCTTTCTATCCAGCTCACAATCTGTCTTGGTTCCTCCTGAGTCTTCTATTGCTAAGAGGTCAAAAAGAAAGATTTCAGCTCTGAGGTTCCTGTTGCACTAGCATTTACAAGGACTGTCACTTGGAACATTCTTTAAGGGGTATTCAGGAAGCTGAGCTTCATGCTATCAGAATCTGGGTTATTTGGAATATAAATCTTTGTGACATTATCGTGTTTTCTCTAAAGCTTGCCCCAAACAGTCTAAAATGTTGGCTTGGCTCTACAGCTCCTTGTTTATTAAAAATTCATCTCACAAAGTACAATGTACAACTATTATCAGGAAAAGGCAACACTTGAGATGGGATTGGAAATGATTAAAAAAAAAAAAAAGAAAAAAAAAAAACAACAACAGTCCAAAGGAAATGGAGATTTTTAGTTTATTCCCAGAGGAAGATTTATATCGGAGATCTGATCCAGGCATCACTCTCAAACAATGTGAGAAATTAACTGTTCTTTTATGTTAGGGACCAGAGCCCATGGAGAGTATGTACAATTTTTCTAGAACATTAGTGAAATGTAGAGTGACCAGACACTATCAGAAGTCATCTAGTATTGTGCAGTACTCCAAAGCATTGCAACCTTCTTCTCCATGCCAAATTTAACACTTTTATAAAGTTATTTTCTCTGTAGGAGGCTTTATTCCATCAATTAAGTTAAATTATATAATTGAGCTTTGACTATGTACATAAAAATGTGCTAATCACTGAGAATTATGGAATAAATAAGGCATGGCCCTTCCCTAATGGAGACATCAATCTCACATTGCCTAGTATATCTAATATATCACATGACAATGTATTTAAAAGACTTGGCTTTAGAATCCTGTCTCCCAATAAAAAGCTTTTGGCCACTAAGCTCAAGGGCATTTTCACCATTATACATTGTGAATGTCACTACCTTTTTCTGTTTACCTGTTACTTTTCCCTCATATTGCCTCAAATATGCATGCAGATCTATGCATCTGGATGTTAAACTCTTCAAAGTGATTGACTATTCAAATTATATACATATATACAATGGACTGGGTGAACAGCATCAATCAATTAATTGATTAATTAATTAATTAATTCCACAACTTTTATAGAATCAATAACTGTCATGTAATTTTATTTCTAAACTTAAATGCAAATTTTCATATTGAGTAAAATGATAATTTATATACACAAGAAGACAGTTGATTCAGAGGAAAGAGCATTATCTATGATGATAGAAAATATGTTCAAGGGCTGTGTCTGGTTTAGTCTGTGTGTGACTTGGGGCAACTCATTTCAAATCTCTGAGCTTCAGTTACTATCTCTGTAAAATTAGATAACATGGCCTTCTCCTCCTCTTATTGGGAGTTGTGAGAGTAAAATTAGCAATCAAAGTGTATATAAGATTTTAGTTATTTTTCATTAAACATTGTAACTGCCTTTTAATAAAAAATATTACATTTCATTAACAACTTTCCCTCATGGTTTCTCTTCTATTAAATAATTTATATTCTTTAAATATTTATTTGCATCCCTTTGTATTACATCCATGTTCCAAAAAAACCCAAATAAATGAGGTGATATGATATGCCTATACATGTTTTTATAATTAATTCAGGATTTCACAGATGTTTTTCCATTATTCTTTAATAAAAAAATTTTCTTTTTAAGAAGCAAAACAAAGCAAGATATTCCAGGTTATCACGTATTCTCTTAATAAAGCTACCATATGTGACACATCTAAGTAATCATTTTCTAATATATGTAGTGTGATAAATTATACTGATAATAATGTAATTTTTATGAATAAGAAGGAAGGCCTTTAAGAACTGTCAAACTGATCCTAAAACTCATATAGAAATGCAAAGGATTCAGAATAGCCAAAACAATCTTAATAAAGAAAAACAATATTGGAAGACAAACACCTTCCTGACTTCAAAACATATTACACAGCTGCAGCAAACACAACAGTGTAGTACTGTGTAAGGATAGATATATAGACTGATGGAATAGAATTCAGAGTCCACAATTAAATCCTTCTTTATTTTCAAAAAGGATGTGAAGATGATTCAATGGTGTAGGAATAGCTCCTTCAAGAAATGCTTTTGGTACAAATATGCTATGCACTTTCTGAGGAGTCCGACTACAGGCCAAAATCCTATATATGATCTTTCAGGCCTACCACAAGAAATTATAAAGGGTTTATCTGGTAGGCCTCATGGGAGAAAACTGCCTTCCCCAGACCTGATATAGTGCATAGTCAGTGCATTACAAACTCTAATGGGAGTTGCAGTCAAGGACTCAGACACCTGGTCCCCAACACTAGTGATGCTTCTATACATTTATTTCCTTTTTAAAAATTGAATTCATTGGGATGACACTGGTTAATAAAATTATATAGGTTTCATGCACACAATTCTACAATATATTATCTATATATTGTACTGTGTGTTTTACCACCCCAAGTCAAGTCTCCTTCCATCACTATTTCCCCCCTGTACCCTCTTCCCCCACCACCCACCCTCCCTTACCTCTCTGGTTGTCACCATACTGTTGTCTGTATCCATGAGTCTTTCTTTTTTCTTTTTCTCTTTGCTTAATTGCTTCACCTTTCTCATGCACTCCCCCACACTGCCCCTCTGACAGATGTCAGTCTGTTCTCTGTATCTATGAGTCTATATCCACTTTATTAGTTTATTTTATTCATTAGATTCCACATATAATTTAAATCATATGGTATTTGTCTTTCTCTGACTGGCTTATTTCACTTAGCATAATACTCTCCGAGTCCATCCATATTGTTGCAAAAGGTAAGATTTCCTTCTGTTTTATGGCTGAGTAGCATTCCGTTGTATAAATGTACCACAGCTTTTCTATCCACTCATCTAATGATGGGCACTTGGGCTGCTTCCAAATCTTGGCTTTTGTAAATATCACTGCAATAAATATAGGGGTGCATACATTATTTCCAATTAGTGTTTCAGGTTTCTTTTGATATATTCCCAGAAGTGAAATTGCTGGGTTATAAGGCAGTACCACTTTTAATTTTTTGAGGTAACTCCATACTTGTCCACAGTGGTTGCATCACTCTGCATTCCCACCAACAGTGCACGAGGGTTCCCTTTTCTCCATATACTGGCCAACACTTGTTTATTGATTTATTGATGATGGCCATTCTGATAGGTGTGTGAGGTGATATCTCATAGTGTTTTTTTTTTTCTTTACCCTCACCCAAGGAATTTTAAAGAGAGAGGAAGGGAGAGTGAAAGAGAGGGAAACATCAATGTGAGAGAGAAACAATGATTGATTGGTTGCTTCCCACACACACCCCAACTTGGAATGGAACCCACAACATTTTGGTGTACAGTACAATGCTCCAACCAAATGAGCCACATTGGCCAGGGCTCTATGTCATTTTAACTTGCATTTCTCTAGTGATCGGTGATACTGAACATCTTTTTATATGTTTATTGGCCATCTGTTTATCCTTTATGGAGAAGTGACTAGTCAGGTCCTTTACCCATTTCTTGATTGGATTGTTCGTTTTTTTAGTGTTGAGTTTTATAAGTTCCTTATAAATTTTGATATTAAGCCCTTATCTGATGTATCAGCACCTATGCATTTCTATATTTCCATCTGTGTGCCTCAGATGAGACCTCCTTATCGAGAACCTTATCTTCAGTATTTCATATTTTTCTATTCCAAACTCTTCCTCTTCTCACTCTCCCAGCCCTTGGGTTTCTAAAACAGTAGAAGGCCTTTGTTTGGAAGATCATCTACCACGCGCCCCACCCTTCCTCTGCTCATCTGGGCTGATACATTTGACCCTCTTCCTCTGTTTTTGAGGAGAAAAATGGAACACTAGAGATGCTAGCACATTCTTTCTTGTGTCTTGCTTATTCTATCACAGTAATTGAAAAAAGACTTGATTGTTACTATCACTTTGTCTTGCTGTTTTAATTCTCCACCTTGACACCTGTCAACTCCCAATTCATGCAAAATAATAAAGTTGAACTCCTACCCCACACCATATACAATCATTCACTCAAAATGGACCATATATCTAAATGTAGGAGCTAAAAATATAAAATGCTTAGAATAAAATATAGATGTAATCAACCAGAACTTGGGTTAGACAAAGCCTTGTTCTCTATGACACCAAAAACAAAAACAACACAAAAACAGAACTGATAAATTTGACTTTGTCAAAATTTAAAACTTTTGTGTTTCAAAAGAAACCATGAAGAAAGTGAAAAGACAACCAACAGAATGAGAGAAGGCACTTTCCAATCATATATCTTATAAAGGATTTGTATCCAGAATATATAAAGCATACTTATAACTCAATAATAAAAAGATAAATAAACCAATTTTAAAATGTTTAAATAATTTTAATAGGCATTTCTCCAAGGAAGATATACAAATAGCCAATACACACACAAAAAGATGCTCAACATCATTAGCCATCAGGTAAATACAAAGCAAACCACAATGAGATCCTACCTCATATCCACTAAATTGACTAAAATTAAAAAGGTAGACAATAACAAATGTTGGCAAGGATGTGGATAAATTGAAACATCCATACATTGCTGGTGGTATTGTAAACTGGTTCACCACTTTGTGAAAGAGTTTGACAGTTTGCCAAAAAAGTTAGACATAGAGTTATGATATAATACAGTGATTCATTTTCTAGGTATATAACTAAGATAAATGAAAACATATTTTTTCATGAAAATTGTACATGAATATTCATGTTAGAACTATTGATAATAGATGAAAAGTGGAAACAATCTTAATGTCCATCAAACTGATTAATGAATAAACAAATTGTGACATATTCATACAATGGAATATTACCTGGCTGTAAAAAGCAGTGAAGTACATTATACAACATGTATGAAAGTTGAAAACATTAACCTAAGTGAGAAAAAAGTCATAAGAGACCATATGTTGTATGATTCCATTTATATGAAATGACCAGAATGGGTAAACCTTTAGATATTTATTTATTACCAGGGGTTGGGTGTGCAGAGGAAATGAGGAGTGACTGTGAATAAATACATATTTTCTTTTTGGGGTGATAAAATGTTCTAAACTTAGATGTGGTCATGGTTGCATAACTCCATGAATGTACTAACAATCATTGACTTTTACAATTTAAAAGGGTGAATTTTATGTTATGTGAATTATCTTGTAGGACATTTTGAGATCAATCTTAGGAAAGCCAATCTTTATGACATTTAACTAAGCAATAAAATGCAGGTTAGGGGGGCCTGACAACTGACAGAATTATTGACAAACCCCTTTTACTGTTCCTTTATTCATGTACACACGAGCCTTTTCTCCATAAACAGAAATCACAACTACTTATTACTCTGTTCCCAAAATAGTAGCATCTGAGCAGAATAATGGGCTTCTACTGAAAAGACTAGGGTGCTAGTTTCACTTCTGCTACTTTGTGAATACATACAAGTAATAAACTTATCTTATTCCAATATCCATCAGAGAAATTGTGAAAACCATCTTCAAGATTTCTGCTCCATGACTAAATGTGCAGTTCCTGAAGTGTCTGTGCTTGCTCTAACCTCCAAATTATTTTATATTCTGTTTTTCTTACAAAATCACATTCATTCCTCCATTCTTCTCTTGGCTAACTACTACTACTTAACTTTCATGCCTCATTTACATATTAACTCCCTCTAGGAAACCTTCCCTGAAAACCAAGCTGACTTAGATAAGTTTCCTCTCTGTTTACATATTACAGTAGTGCCCCATTATCCACAGAGGATATGTTCCAAGACCCTTAGTGGTTGCCTGAAACCACAGTACCAAACTCCATGTATACTATTTATTTTCTTATACAAACATATCTTCCCATTTAAAGGAAGCACTTTGCAGCTTCTCGTTGGCGTATCCAAATTGCCAACATCACTACTCTTGCACTTAGGGACTATTAGTAAGTAAAATAAGGGTCACCTGAACACAAGGACTGTGATACCACAGCAGTCCATCAAATAACCAAGACAGTTAATTGGCAGAGAGTGTATACAGCGCTGATACAATAGACAAAGGGATAATTTACATCCTGGGTGGGATGGAGCAGGATGGTGAGAGATTTCATCGTGCTACTCATAATGGTGCACAATTTAAAATTTATAAATTATTTCTGGAATTTTAATTTAACATTTTCGGACCATGGTTTACAGCAGGTAACTAAAACTACACAAAGTGAAACTGCGAATAAGGGAGGACTACTGTGCTCTGAACTTCAGCACATAACACTGTATTTGAATTTATTTACTTCTCTCTATTCAACATTACACTATAAGCTCCAAGATGGCATGAATCATACTCTTATTTAACGTTAAATCACTACAGCTAAGTAAAAATATCTAAGACATAGCAGCTTGATATATATATATTTTTTCTTGTGAAGGTAAAGGAGAGAGAAAAGGAGGGGAAAAGGAAGGAAAATGGCTCAAGAGCCAGTCCAGAAAGGTCTCAACTTTGTTCATTGGATATGATTAGCTCAGAAGACAAGCAGGCATGTCCTTGAAATAAAAATGTTATCTGTTTTTTGTTTTTGTTTTTGTTTTTGTTATTGTAGTTTTTCCTGTTGAGGGAAGAAGAAGAATAGTTCTCCACCCCCAAATTCTTACCTCTAAAACCTCTAATTCTTGATAAAAAATAAATTTACCATCAGCCAGGCATTTATCAAGTCTGCCCAAAATGAAGTGCTGCAGAATCCTCAATATCAATTAAAATTTGCTACTTTCATTAAAGAAAGTCAAGACCTTAATACTAGCAATAAAGTTAATCCTATATAATAAGGTCAATTGCACAGAAACACGAGGAACATCACTAACTCTTCAGACATCATATATTACTTATGGGGAATTTTTAAAGTCAATTCCAATTTCCCCACAATCAATTTATTGTACTTTATGTTCATTAATCCTTATTTGCCTTATATAAATTGTATTTATAATCTGAAAGATTAATTTTATATTGCTTAAAATATTTTTCATCCATTTTTAAATTTAACACCATTAATTCAATTTCAAGGATTTTTATCAAAGGCAATAATTGGAAACATGTTTATTCAAATTCATAAGCAAATAATCAATTTTCCACTATTTTCTCAAATCATTTCCGAGTGTGTGTTGCTAAACTTTTTCATTGTAATTTATTCTATATAGCCTTTCTTCAACTACTTAATTTAGATTATTCATTACCTTTTTTTATTAATTAATTAATTAATTAATTTTTGTTACAGATGTTTCTTTTTTCCCCCATTGACACCCTCCTTCCAATCCCGCCCCCCCCCAGCATTATTGTCTATGTCTTTGTTTACACATACATGCGTAAAATTTCTGTAGTTTCTCTCTTCTCTCTCCCCACATCCACCTCTTCTGAGATTTGCCAGTCTGCACCCCACTTCCATGTCTCTGGGTCTATTTTGTTTCTCAGCTTGTTTTGTTCATTATATTCCCCATATAAGTGAGATCATGTGATATTTGTCTTTCTCTGCTTGGCTTGATTCATTTAGGATAATACTCTCCAGATCCCTCCATGTCGTCTCAAAGGATAAGACATCTTTCTTTCTTATGGCTCCATAGAATTCCATTGTGTATATGTACCACAGCTTTTTTTATCCACTCATCTATTGATGGACACTTGAGCTGTTTCCAGATCTTAGCAATTGTAAATAGTGCTGCTATGAACATAGGGGTACATATATTCTTCCTGACTGGTGTTTCAGGCTTCTTAAGGTATATTCCTAGAAGTGGGATCACTGGGTCAAATGGTAGTTCTATTTTTAACTTTTTGAGGAAACACCATATTGTTTTCCATAGTGGTTGCACCAGTCTGCATTCCCACCAGCGGTGTGCCAGAGTCCCCTTTTCTCCACACCCTCGCCAGCACTTGTTGTTTGATGATTTGTTGATGGCAGCCATTCTGACAGGTGTGAGGTGATACCTCATAGTTGTTTTAATTTGCATCTCTCTGATGATTAGTGACATTGAGCATTTCTTCATATGTCTCTTGGCCATTTGTATGTCCTGTTTGGAGAGGTGTCTCTTTAGGTCCTCTGCCTATTTTTTAATTGGGTTCTTTGTCTTCCTTTTGTTGAATTGTATGAGTACTCTATATATTTTGGAAATTAGCCCCTTATCTGATGTATCATTGGCAATTATGCTCTCCCATATAGTGGGTTCCCTTTCCATTTTGATGGTTGTTTCTTTTGCTGTGAAGAAGCTTTCTAGTTGGATGTAGTCCCATGTGTTCATTTTCTCCTTTGTTTTTATTGTCTTAGACATTGTATCAGTGAAAATTCTGCTGCGTGTGATGTCTGACTCCATTTCCAGAAATGCATCTTATTCCAGAGCTTTTCATTTTCTTAGGAATGTGTTGAGATTACTTTTCAGAGTCCAAGTGGAATCATACACATCCATAACTCCTAGCAGGTGAGGCAACATTGTCAGTATCAGCATAACTCACCAATTAACACCAGAAAACAGATATATATTACTGTTCCTTATTATATTTTCTCAAAGTCCTATACAGCCTATACTAAAGACCTGAGAGAAGAATGAGAAAAACAACATTTGCTGTAGGGTTGGGGGTTTGGTGGATGGACAAAGTGTAACCTTGAGGTATGCATTTTCTTGACCTGACTGGCTGAAGACAAAGTATGCAAGAAGTGGGTTGGAAAACCACCCAGGGGAGTGAATGTGTTTGATAAGAATCTTGGCTGAAAACAGCCTGATGCAGCTGGAATGGTAAGAATGCTGGGCTTGGCTGAAAGATCAGCAGAGACACTATCTCAAGGAAATGTTTACCTAAAACACAGTGTAACCAAGGGAACTGCTAAGAAAATAAATCGGGCTGCATCCAGAGATCAGGAGCATTTCCTCCCTTGCAATGCTCCCAGTCACTCCAAGCTGTGTCTGCTTGTAGTTCATTATGTTGCGACGACCCCCGGCAGGCCAAGAGTCGGCAATTTGCTATTTCAGACTCATAAGACTAAAAAGATATGTCTACATGAAGTCAACTCAAGTGCCTGAAAAGGAGGGAAATCCTGTTAAACCAATATTTTGATTTATTAATTTGCCCACAGGACCCATCTAAACAGTTTTACTGAACTCTACAATTTAATTGACCAGTTTCTTACAGAAAGAGCAGGCATTAAGACCACAAGATACTTTTTAACTACTATAATGAATTGTTTCTGAGTAATGAAGCAATGAACACATTCTTTTAGGTAGAATTGGGAAGATATGATTTATATATTCTCTTATATTCAACTCTCTAATACATATACACATTGGTCGTCTCAAGAAGGCATTCCACTCTTTAAGAGTCACTGTAAATTTTCCTCTTTCCCACTTCCAATCTACCATAATCACTGTTTTTCTGTCTGACCTATCTTCTTGTTTTTGTTTATACTTTTAAGTCTCCCCAAATAAGATAATATATTGACTTGGCTATATCAGCATAATTCATTAAGAGACTCCTAGTGCTCTTGGGAAATATTAATTCTAACTATCCTATGACATTTTAAGAATTTATACACAGGTAATGTGGTGACAAAGAATAAACACAAGCATTGAGAGTCATACATAAACTCAAATCTAAGATTGGTCACTTAACTGTAAAATTTTGAGCCAGTAACTTAGTTTTCCCAAAATTCATATTACTTATCTTTAAAATGGAGATAGTAATAATCTTCTTGAGTTGTGAGTATTACATACAAGCATATGGCATATGGACAATAATCACTAACTCATGGTTCCTTCCCTTCCTGCTTTGGAAACTTAACTTAGATTTGGAGTTTTTCAAGAACTTTATAAAGTAGCATAAGCTTTTCACTTTTCTCTAAATAGGAGAAATGTTTTCTCACTGTATGTAATTAACACACTGAGTATTAACACACTGAAGTATACATCCAGTGATGTTTCATTACTTGTTGAGATTCTACTAGTTAAGCATTTCTCTTGCTCCTCATGGCTTCTGTCATTTCCTTTCACGTCGAATGGTTCTGGCAGCATTGATGTTCTCCTGCAGTTCCAATCAGCATGAAGTAACAATTTATAAAGTCTAATAAATAAACAACCATTCAGGCATGCTCCCTTAATTCCCATTCCTCTAAATACAGACAGTAGTAATAATTGAAATCCCCTAAATGCTAGAGCAAGGAAACACATGAGAATATTTCTGTGGCCACTTAATCAATTCTATAATTGTATAGTCATGAGCAAAAATATCCAGATCTCACAACAAACTGATTTCTAAATGCAGGCTTTTACTTATTCAACGTTGTGAACAAGCTCATAAAATTGTAAACCCTATGTAAGTACAGTAATATGGAACATGCATAGGATTTGGCAACCAAGGACAAGGATAATTGTTAAGAGACACTTGTCCATTGGTTTCCTCTATCTCTTTACATCTTCTGATCAGAAGCATTCAGAGATTTTATTCCAGACTACATTTTTTAGTATGTTTGTTTTGCAAACAACTTTGGAAGATTGCGATAGTGTCTTCCACAAAGGCAGAGGGCAGATTTGTTTGCTGTCCAGGAATAAAGATAACATCTTCCTCTAATGCGAATGGTGGAGAAATTAAAATATTGGGGTTTCCTAAGCTTAGGTCTTCTCAATTTTGCAGCACAGCTACTGCATGGGCAACAGCCACTTGAGCCATTTCATACTACTTTCATGCTAATTGAAGGGTAATGGGTAGAGATGTAAATATGATCATGCTGCCTGCTGACCCATGAGTAGTACAGTTAATTGTCTCTGACTTAGGAATCCTGTATTTTCTTCTAGCCTCCATGAAACTGTGGCAGCCTAATTTGTTAGCTTGCAAGTAGGGTAAAATCTCAGACCTTTCATGGTTCTTTATAATTATGACAGTGAACATAATTATAAAGTTCTACAAACTTATATTATTTTATTTGTATAAAATAAATGATAATTGTAATACATATATTTACCTTATGAAGCTATTAAAGTTTAAATTAGATAACAGTTTTGAAAGTTATTTGTAAATTGTAAAACACTGTGCATATTACATAGTAATCATCATTACCATCTCACTTTCATTAGTATTGAAAACATTTCAATTTCCTTGTCTCTGAGTCATTTGTCACTCCCCAATAGCCACTAAGTAACTTACTATGTTATTTGACATTTTTTCTTTTAGTTCCTCATTATTTATGTCTTACCTTAATTACTCCAACAGCCTCCAGAATAGTCTCCCCACCTCCATTATTGAGCTCTCAAATTAATTCTCTATGCTGCTGTCAGATAAGCTTTATAAAGCATCAATTTGATTATGTCCTTTTTCTGCCTAAACTTTCAATGGTTTCCCAATACCCTTAGGAAAAGGCTCAAACTCACAAACTGGCTTACTAGAGCTTTTATGACCTGGTCCTTGTTTTTTTCCTTCCACCCTCAAATCTCCTATTTATGACAGTGGGATTATACAGGGTGGGGCAAAAGTAGGTTTACAGTTGTTGGTATGGAAAATAATACAATAATTAATAAATACTAATAAGAATAAACTCTGTTTTGCATACTCACAACTGTAAACCTACTTTTGCCCCATCCTGTACGCTCCTTTCTTTTGAATTCTTTTCGGTTGCATTCAAGTGCCATGTTCTTTTTAATCTCTGGTCTTGGCCTATGTTGTTCCATCTTTCCTGAACTCATTCCCATCTTCCCAGCCCTCATTTATTTATCCAATTTCTCCTATTTATTTAAGGTTCAACCTAGAAGGAGAAAACAGTGCTGGAGAGTGTACTCTTAAATGAATAATACATATAGACCCCCAAACACACACAACTCTGTATAGAATGAATTGCTCTAGATGTATGCTATTTGTTCCTTCCTGTCTGTTTGTGCATCACCAATCAAAGTTTGTGGATTTTTTTTTTAGCTCATAGACACAAAGAACATATTGGTGGTTGCCAGAGGTGGGGGTGTGGGTGAAATGGATGAAGGGGGTCAAAAGATACAAACTTCCAGTTATAAAACACGTAAGT
The DNA here is from genome assembly GCA_030848825.1 of Tadarida brasiliensis. NCBI lineage: Eukaryota > Metazoa > Chordata > Mammalia > Chiroptera > Molossidae > Tadarida > Tadarida brasiliensis. Next base: position 47,809,515 of record CM061280.1, on the reverse strand, counting down.
CATGGGGATGTAATGTACACCATGGTAACTAAAGTTGATAATATTTTGTTGGATATTTAATTTTTGCTCAGAAAGTAGATCTTAAAAGTTCTTATCACACAGAAAATGATGTGGTAACTATGTATGATGACGGATGTTAACTATACTTACTGTGGTGATCATTTCACAATATTAAAAAATGTTAAATCATTATGTTGTACACCTAAAACTAATATAGTATTATATGCCAATTATACATCAATAAAAAGTTTTTTCGCAGCAGTAATAATGCTGCATCATAGCTCTTTAGTAACTGTACTGTGACTGCATACAACCAAAACTGTTATCAAGGGGCATCTCATCTGAAATCATGACTTACACCTCCATTAAGAGTGTTTATTTCCCTTAGGGAGTCAAAGTAAGAAAGGCTATCTTCCTTTGTAAAGCTATTTTTTTTTTAAGTAAATACAACAAGCCTGTTAGAGTAAGATTTTCCAGAACAAGATTTTCTCTTTGCTGACACTTTCCGAGTGTCTTGATACTATCCTAAAGTACAGCACCCATGACCTCAGCATTTTCAGGAAAACTTAACAAATCAGATTATCTCTCTAGGAATCTTGCCTAAAACAATTCTTATGAAACTCCTGACCCAATAGATAGGCTTAATTTTCTTTCCTCCAAACTTTGTACTCAGACCCCAATAGTTGAGAAAACAAAGAGAAACAGTACTCAAAATTTCTTCAGTTGCTTCCAACTCCCCATCCAGCTGAATTCGCATTAAGAGAGGCCCTATCAGTGGGTTCCATCACATAAAATGGCCAACATTTCTTCAGTCTGTATTGGGGGCTGAAGTTACAGATTGTTTAATGAACCTGAAAATTTGGTACACAGCAAGGAGAAAAGTTTGGCTGGCAAACACTAATGTTTGCTACTGAGCAATAGAAAAATACACTTTTTTTATTTTCCCCAGAGAAGCACATTCTCAAATCCTAGAACCATATTTGACAACAGATGCACAAAGAACAAATAATTTAACTTCTAGGAATGATTACATCCTTTTCCAAAACTATCAAAGACTCAAAATAATATCAAGGTGATAGAAGAGGAAGACTAGAATTTCAGATCACTCAAGGTATTCATTATTTGTTCTAAAGATGGGGAACCCTGGTGCAGAAAATCAAAACTACAAGTAATCCAATATATATTAGCTATTTCAAGTCTATACCAAGTTGGAGGTAAATACTAGGTTAATATAAAATAACAACTCAAACATTCATATATCATTGTGTAGAGTTTTTTTTTTTTCTTACACAGTGGTCACTGAGAAGATGAACTTAAATTATGAGGCAGAAAACTGCACAAGATCGATGATAAGAGAAAATAAAAACCCTGGGAAATTAGAACATAATAAACTTAATCTGTTCACCAACTGATGTAACAAATGCATCCTTGACTACAGAGGGCTGACCTTGTTTTCAGTTCAAACTTTTTGAACTTCAGACCAAATACCATGCATTCAGCTTGATAGGCCATCCTTAAACTTAGAAAGTTCTAGTTGAAATGTTTAGAATCCTTCCTGTGTCTTAAAATGAAAGAAGTTTAAGATCATGTGTTTCTGATTCATTTACACTGACTCAGCCAAATGTACTTTTTTCCTACTGTGATATTTTATACACAAAGAATCATCAGATTACTTTGATGAGCCATATTAGCATTCTCCTTTGAATAAACAAAAAATTCCCTTTTTCATGAATAAACAAATAACAGATTATATCATTGACAGGGTCTTAAATGTAAGTGATATAGGTAATTTCAGAAGAGTGTGATATGAAAGGTGTGCTTATAGCCCTCCCCACCCCAATCTATTCCATACCCATCACCATCCAGTCTCACAACACTGTTCATTCTTCCTTCTGGACAAGAAATTCTTATCAGTGAATGGATTGATTCATGAGTTAGATTACAATTGGTCTTACTTATATTCCAATGGCTGTTGTTTAAATGAATAATACAGATTATTATATAAAATTAGTATTTTTTTTCCTCTTGAAAGGTGAAGAGAGTGCTACCATTTGCCAAAATAACAGAAGACAGATTTTATATATATATATATATATATATATATATATATATACACACACACACACACACACACACACACAGATATATATATACACACACAGATTATATATATATATATATATATATATATATATATATATATTTTTTTTTTTTTTGGCAACTGACATGTGAAGGTGACCACAAGCCTGCAAGTAAAAGGGAAGCAAGTAAGATGACAACTATGAAAAACAGGCCAAAATACTGTGAAGATAAAGACTTCACACAGTAAGATAAATGACTATGGTTCCAATTTTCTAGTTTCCTTTTATAATGTATAGCTGCCTCTAGAAATTTTGAAGGAAATTTGTATGTATGCAACAACCAGGGACTCAACTCTTATTGTAATTATTCATATATGTAATTTTAAAATTGTTGTACCCTTTATAGTCTCCATTTTCATAAATTTGAATATGTGTGCATGGCGTACATTTAGTATAAAATACAATGTCAAATAGAACATAATTGTATTACCTCTCAAAGAAATCTTAGCAGAGCTGTCTAATCTACATATTATAATATCTTATGGGTTCACTGCTTTATTAGTTCTACTTGGGTCAGAAGTTACTTGACAACTGCCTTTTTAAAAATTACTATTTTTTTTTTTAATTATGGGAACAGGGCAGGGGGGGAGGGGGAGGAGGGTGTCAATGAGGGAAAAAGGAGAAACATCTGTAACAAAAATAAAATAATTTAAAAAAAAAAAAGAAAATTGATATAAACTCTACTTACAAAAAATTATTTTTATTAATTTGTTTTTGTTACAGGTGTTTCTCCATTTTCCTCCATTGACACCCTCTTCCTCACCCCACCCCCACACCATCCCCAGCTACATTGTCTATGTCCATTGGTTATGCATACATGCATATAAATTCTGCGGTTTATCTCTTCCCCCCCTAACACCTCCTCTTCTGAGGTTTGTCAGTCTGTACCCTACCTCTATATCTCTGGGTGAATTTTGTTCCTCAGTTTGATTAGTTCATTATATTCCACAAATAAGTGAGATCATGTGATATTTGTCTTTCTCCACTTGGCTTGTTTCGCTTTGCATAATACTCTCCAGGTCCCTCCATGGTATCTCAAAGGATAAGAGACCTTTCTTTCTTACAGCTGCCGAGTACTCCATTGTGTACATGTACCACAACTTTTTTATCCACTCATCTACTGATGGACACTTGAGCTGTTTCCAGATCTTAGCTATTGTAAATAGTGCTGCTATAAACATAGGGGTACATATATTCTTTCTGATTGGTGTTTCAGGCTTCTTAAGGTATATTACTAGAAGTGGGATCACTGGGTCAAATGGCAGTTCAATTTTTAACATTTTGAGATAACACCATAGTGTTTTCCCTAGTGGTTTCACCAGTCTGCATTCCCACCAGCAGTGTACTAGAGTCCCCTTTTCTCCACACCCTCGCCAACATTTGTTGTTTGATGATTTGCTGATGGCGGCCATTCACAGGTGTGAAGTGATACCTCATAGTTGTTTTACTTTGCATCTCTCTGATGATTAGTGACATTAAGCATTTTTTCATATGTCTCTTGGCCATTTGTATGTCCTGTTTGGAGAGGTGTCTATTTAGGTCCTCTGCCCATTTTTTTAATTGGGTTCTTTGTCTTTCTTTTAATGAGTTGTATGAGCACTCTATATATTTTGGAAATTAACCCCTTATCTGATGCATCATTGGCGATTATGGTCTTCCATATAGTGGGATCCCTTTCCATTTTGATGGCTGTTTCTTTGGCTGTACAGAAGCTTTTTAGTTTGGTGTAGTCCCATGTGTTCATTTTTTCCTTTTTTCTGTTGCCTTAGGTGTTGTATCAGTGACAATTCTGCTGCATATGATGTCTGAAATTTTGTTGCCTGCATTTTCTTACAGAATTTTTATGGATTCACAGGTTACATTTAAGTCTTTTATCCATTTTGAGTTTATTCTTGTGTACGGTGGAGGTTGGTGGTCTAGCTTCATTTGTTTGCAAGTAGCTGTCCAATTTTACCAACACCATTTATTGAAGAGACTGCCTTGACTCCACTGTATGCTCTTGCCACCTTTATCAAATATTAATTGAGCATATTGTCTTGGGTCAATTTCTGGGTTCTCTGTTCTGTTCCATTGATCTATATGCCTGTTCTTATGCCAGTACCAGGCTGTTTTGATTACAGTGGCTTTGTAGTATAACCTGATATCTGGTAATATGATTCCTCCTACTTTGTTCTTCTTTTTCAAGATTGCTGTGGTTATTCATGGTCTTTTTTGATTTCATATAAACTTTTGGAGTGTTTGTTCTAGTTCTGTGAAATATGTCGTTGGTATTTTGATGGAGATTGCATTGAATCTATAGATTGCTTTAGGTATTATGGACATTTTAATGATGTTAATTCTTCCAATCTATGAACAAGGTATATGCTTCCACTTTTTTATATCTTCCTCTATTTCTTTTTTCAATGTCCTATAGTTTTCTGTGAAGTGCTTTACTCCTTTGGTTAAGTTTATTCCTAGGTATCTTAATTTTTTGCTGCGATGGTAAATGGGATGGTTTTTTAAGTTTTTCTTTCTTTGATTTCATCATTGGTGTATAAGAATGCCATCAATTTCTTGACACTAATTTTGTATCCTACTACTTTGGCAAATTCGTTTATTAAGTCTAGTATATTTTTGATGGAGTCTTTAGGGTTTTCTATGTATAATATCATATCATCTGCGAATAATGACAGTTTCACTTCCTCCTTTCCAATTTGGATCCCTTTTATTTTTTCTTCATGTCTGATTGCTGTGGCTAAGACTTCCAGTACTATGTTAAATAAGAGTGGTGAGAGTGGGCATCCTTGTCTTGTTCTTGTTCCTAAGGGAAATGCTTTCAGTTTTTGCCCATTGAGTATGATGTTGGCTGTAGGTTTTTCATATATGGCCTTTATTATATTGAGATATGATCCCTCTATTCCCACATTGATGAGCATTTTTATCAGAAATGGGTGCTAGATTTGTCAAATGCTTTTTCAGCATCTATTGATATGATCATATGGTTTTTTATCTTTCATTTTGTTTATGTGGTGTATCACATTTATTGATTTGTGAATATTGTGCTATCCTTGCATCCCTGGGATGAATCCTACTTGGTCATGATGAATAATTTTTTTGATGTATTGCTGGATCCAATTTGTGAATATTTGTTTAAGGATTTTGGCATCTGTGTTCAACAGGGATGTTGGCCTGTAGTTTTCTTACTTTGTAGTGTTTTATCCGGTTTTGGAATTAGGGTTATGCTGGCCTCATAAAATGAGATTGGAAGTGTTCCGTCCTCGTGGATTTTTTGGAATAGTTTGAGGAAAAAGGGTATTGGGTCTTCTTTGAATGTTGGGTAAAACTCCCCCGTGAAGCCATCCAGGCCTGGGCTTTTGTTTGCTGGGAGTTTCTTAATTACATCTTCAATTTCCTTTGTCGTTATTGGTCTGTTCAAGTTTTCTATCTCTTCCTGGTTCAGTTTTGGGAAGCTGTGTGTTTCTAGAAATTTGCCCATTTCTCCTTGTTTGTCAAATTTGTTGGCTATAATTGTGCATAGTATGTTTCGATGATCCTTTGTATTTCTGTGGTGTCAGTTGTTACTTCTCCTCTTTCGTTTCTCATTTTGTTTATTTGTGTCCACTCTTTTTTGTTTCTTGGTGAGTCTGGCTAAAGGTCATTGATCTTATTTATCTTTTCAAAGAACCAGCTTTTTGTTTCATTGATCTTTTGAATTGTTTTTTAAGTCTCTATGTCGTTTATTTCTGCTCTGACATTTACTATTTTCTTCCTCCTACTAGCTCTGGGTTTTTCTTTTTGTTTTCTTTCTAGTTCTTTAAGTTGTACGGTTAGAAAGTCAATTAGGAATTTTTCTTGTTTCTTGAGGTAGGCCTGTAGTGCTGTGAACTTCCCTCTCAGGACTGCTTTCACTGTGTCCCATACATTTTGTGTTGTTGTGTGTTCGTTTTCATTGGTTACCAGGAAGTTTTTAATTTCTTCCTTGATCTTCTTAGCCACTCATTCATTGTTTAATAACATGCTATTTAGCCTCCAAGTGTTTGAATAATTTTGTGTGTTTTTATTGTAATTGAGTTCTAGTTTCATGCCACTGTGATCTGAGAAGATGCTTGATATGATTTCAGTCTTCTTGAATTTGTAGAGACTTGCTTTGTGTCCTAACATGTGGTGTATCTTTGAGAAAGACCCATGTGCACTTGAGAAGAATGTTTATTCTGCAGTTTTGGGGTGAAATGATCTGCAAATATCAGTGAAGTCCAACTGATCTAGTTCATCTTGTAAGGACTCTATGTGTTTGTAAATTTGTCTAGAAGATGTATCCAATGGTGTCAGTGGTGTGTTAAAGTCATCCATTATGATTGTATTTCTATTGATCTGACCTTTGAAGTCCTTCAGAAGTTTTTAAATATATTTTGTTGCTCCCATATTTGGTGTGTATTTGTTTACCAGGGTTATATCCTCTTGTTGGATTGATCCTTTTAATATTATGTATTGACCTTCTCTGTCTCTTATTATGGCCCTTGTTTTGAAGTCTATCTTGTCAGATATGCGTATTGCTACACCAGCTTTTTTTTCATTTTCAGTTGCTTGGAAAATTTTTTTCCATCCCTTCACTTTCATCCTGTATGAGTCTTTTCTTGTGAGGTGGGTCTCTTGTAGACAGCATATATATGGGTCTTGTTTTCTTATCCAATCAGCTACCGTATGTCTTTTGATTGGAGCATTTAAGCCATTTACATTTAAGGTAAATATTGATAGATAGTGATTAGTTACCATTTTAATTTTATGCTTGTGTTCCTCTCTCTCTCTCTCTCTCTCTCTCTCTCTCTCTCTCTCTCTCTCTCCTTTCTGTCTGTTTCTTCTTCTTACAACAGTCCCTTCAGCATTTCTTGCAGTGCTGGTTTGATAGTGGTAAATTCTCTTAGCTATTTTTTATCCTTCAATTTTGAATGATAGCCTTGCTGGATAGAGTAGTCTTGGATTCAGACCCTTGCCTTGCATTACTTTGTACACTTCATGCCACTCCCTTCTGGCCTGCAGCGTTTCTATTGAGAAATCAGCTGACAGTCTAATGGGAGCTCCCTTGTAGGTAACTTTCTGTCTCTTGCTTCCTTTAAGATTCTTTCTTAGTCTTTAATGTTTGCCATTTTTATTATAATGTGTCTAGCTGTGGGTCTTCTGGAATTCATCTTGCTTGGGACTCTCTGTGTTTCCTGGATTTTTTCCTTCACCAGTTTAGGGATGTTTTCTGTCATCATTTCTTCAAACAGTTTGTTTATTCCTTTCTCTGATTCTTCTCCTTCTGGTATCCATATAATGTGAATCTTGTTACATTTTGTATTGTCCCACAGCTCCCTTAAACTCTCTTCCTGTTTTTTAAACTTTATTTCCATTTGCTGCTCTATTTGGGTGTTTTTCTCTACCTTGTCTTCTAAGTCACTGATTCGGTCTTCAGCTTTTTCTAATCTACTATTGAACCCTTCTAAGGTATTTTTCATAACAGCTATGCTATTCTTTATTTTCTCTTGATTTTTATGCCTAGCTTCTACCTCTTCATGCATAGCTTCTACATCTTTTTTTTAAGCTGAAGTAGTTCCCAGTGAGCTCTTCATAATTCTTATTAAGTTGCTTGTGGTTCTCACCAAATTGTTTGAGCACCCTTAAAGTCATTGCTTTGAATTATTTATCTGACAAGTTGCTTTTTTCCATTTCCTGTAGTTCCTTTTCTGGTGATTCCTCTTTTTCTTTCCTTTGGGTGTTGTTTCTTTGTCTCCCCATTTTAGCTGTCTGGTAGCTCTTGACCCGGTGAGGGATGTTTGTATGTGTAGGTTGCTCACTGTATATCAAATAAGGCTATTGTGCCTCCCAGATTGTTCTGTTCATGTTCCCTCTTGCCTGCTGTGGATCCTGTAGGATGAACTACTGGGGGCTGGTATTGGTGTGTCCTGGTATGTGCTGCTGCTGGATCGTGTGGGCCCCTCTGAAGCTGTGTCCCCTCTGTTCACTGGTGCCACCTGTAGCTGTATCTCTCAGGACCTGCTGGAGCCACACTCTTTGCCTGCACTGCACCATGGGCAGCTGAGTTGCACAGGCCCTGTTGGAGCTCCTGCTTCCCGCTGATCCCGTGGGGAACTGGATTGCACAGGCCCCTCTGGAGCCCAGGCTCCCCACTGCTCTTGTGGGCAGCTGTGTTGCACAGGCCTCTATGGATCTCCAGGTTCTGCCACTGGTGGCTGGGGAGCGCTGCTCCCCAGTGGGGCTCAGCTCCTGCTCAGCCTTTGCTGTAGTTTTTGGGGATGGGTTTCAGCTGCTGATCTGTGCTTCTGTTGCCTGCAGATGGATGTCTGCTCTCCAGCCTCTGTTGCTGCGGGTATACCTTGACTCTGATCAGGCTGCTACTGTGAGGGATGGTGTTGGGCTCCCGACATTTTGTGGTTTCCAGAACAGACACCTTGACAGTTCTGCTACTGTGCACTGGTCTGATGGTGCCAGGTGCACTGGTGGGCTCAAGTTGCTGGGCCCTAGCTGCTCCCAATGCCTCCTCCCAGGGAAGACCTAGGAACTTCCAAAATGGTGAGACCTCCCCACGGAGCAGGAAGAAATGCCCTGAAGAACTGCTTACCGAGGTAGCTGGCTCCTCCCCGTTCACAGCACAGGAACCTTCTTCTCCGTGTCTCTGTTCTGCATGAGTTTGGTTGTCCACCTTCACATCCACTCACACTCTCTCACACACTAGCTCACTCTCTCATGCACTCACCCACCCTCCGGTCTTGCCCGCTGTCATCTTGAATCCCCAGAGACAACTGCTTTTTTAAATTGTTTTTTTTTTCCTTTTAATTGAAAAATTTAAATAGGCACTTTGTCAAACACAAAAATAACAAAAATACAAATAAATAGAAATTAAAATATCCTTGCAGTTCCAGCTGATTCCAATGCCAAAAGATAAAAAAAAAAAAGTCCTCCAATTCAATAGGGTTCAATCTGACTGATCATGATGTTTACAAGATGGCAGATTTCTACAAGTGCACAATATTATATATATATATATATATATATATATATATATATATATATATATATCTTCCCTAAAATCTCTCAAGCATGCACTGATTATATATATTAAAAGAAGTGACTATACAGCATTTTCTGTTGCTTGAGTATACAATTATCATAGGTCTATATATACAGATCATGTAAGTATATAAATAAATAAACAGAAATGTTTTTTTTTTTTTAGTATGGACACTATTTTATTATTCTTGTGTTGTTTGAAAATCTACAACTATAACAATAAAATAATTTGAGAGTTAGTAAACCATTTAAAGAAAATGATGGCCTCACAGGTGTCAAATATGAAGAAACAATATTCATATAAAGATAGATTATGGTTCTTTGGAGACAGAAGGTTAATAAAGCAGGGATACAAATATAAAATTGGCATAGTAGTATTATGGTCAACTATACGCTCTAAGAAAATCTTAAGAAAGATAAAGGGTTAGTTTTGTTGCTTGCTCTCTCTCTCTCTCTTTTTTTTTTTGTCTGCAATAATTAATTTATTTTTGTTACAGATGTTTCTTCTTTTTCCTCCTTAGACACTCTCATCCCGAACGCCCCCCCCCCACAGCATTGTTGTCTATGTCCATTGGTTATGCATATATGCATATAAGTTATTTGGTTTATCTCATCCATCCCTCCACCCCCCTTCCTCTGAGGTTTTTCAGTCTGAATTGTACTCCACAGCCTGTTTAATAAATGGTGCTGGGAAAAGTAGACAACTACATGCAAAAAAATGAATCTAAACCACCAACATAAACCATACACAAAAATAAACTCAAAATGGATAAAATACTTAAACCTGACTCTTGAATTCATAAAAATCCTAGAAGAAAATATAGGCAACAAAATTTCAGACACCACATGCAGCAGAATTTTCACTGATACAATGCCTAAGGAAAGAGAAACAAAAGAACATAATTAATTCATGGGACTACATCAAACTGAAAAGCTTCTGCACAGCGAAAGAAACAAGTATCAAAATGGAAAGCGAATCACCTATATGGGAGAGCATAATTGCCAATGATAAGTCAGATAAAAGGTTAATTTCCAAAATATATAGAGTACTCACACAACTCAACAAAAAGAAGACAAAGAACCCAATTAAAAAATGGGCAGGGGGACCTAAATAGACACCTCTCCAAACAGGACATACAAATGGCCAAGAGACATATGAAAAAATGCTAAAAGTCAGTAATCATAGGAGAGATGCAAACTAAAACGACTATGAGGTATCACCTCACACTTGCCAGAATGGCTGCCATCAACAAATCATCGAACTACAAGTGCTGGCAAGGGCATGGAGAAAAGGAGACTCTAGTACATTGCTGGTGGGAATGCAAACTGGTGCAGCCATTATGGAAAACAATATGGTGTTTCCTCAAAAAATTAAAAATGGAACTGCCATTTGACCCAGTGATCTCACTTCTAGGAATATATTCTAAGAAGCATGAAACACCAATCAGAAAGAAGATATATACCCCTATGTTCATAGCACCTCTATTTACAATTGCTAAGATCTGGAAACAGCCCAAGTGTCCATCAATAGATGAGTGGATAAAAAAGCTGTGGTACATTTACACAATGGAATACTATGCAGCTGTAAGAAAGAAAGGTCTCTTCTTATCCTTTGAGACAACATGGAGGGACCTGGAGAGTATTATGCTAAGTGAAATAAGCCAATCAGAGAATGACAAATACCACATGATCTCACTTATTTGTGGAATATAATGAACAAAATAAGCTGTTGAGCAAAATAGACCCAGAGACATAGAAACTGTTATTTTTATGTATGTACACACACACTTTTATACATACACATGCACCTGTTTGATATAAATAAGCATTTAAATGCAATCAGATCCTCAGTTAATCAGAAAGTCTCCCAAACTGCTTTTCTCAGATGTATTATGCCTCTATCCTACATAAATATTCCAACCAGAGGAAAAATATAACTGGTTTCAATGTTATTTACACAGGGTATTTAAATATATTTGGATCAAAATTAAAAAAACAATTCAATATTAAATATGTTTTTCCTTACTTTCTGGGATCAACATCTCTTATGCAGAAATAGTGTGTGTGTTTGTATGTAAGGCCAATTGATACAACACAAACTGAAATATGGTATACTATTTCTTCCCAAAATAGCTATTTTAGCAGCATATCATGATACATGTGGACTATAAATACACAACAACTGGCACTATTTAATGGATGACAAAATGTCTTTCCCTCAGTCCTTACTGAAATATCTATTTGGATTCACTGATTTATAAATGTCCTTCGCATATACTCATTTTCAGCCTCAAGCCCTAGAAATTCTGGACTTCCCTTGTCAGTCTCTACATTGGTTAAATAAATACTTCTCATCAAATTTTCATCTGCTCAATCTTTGTTATTTAAATACTGAGAATACAGAAATGAATGTGGCACATTATCTACAGATATGGAGAATATTGCCTATAGGGAATATAGCTAGGTACATAGACAATATAGCTTAAAAATACCAGGATAAAGGAAAAAGTAGGTGGTATGGGATCAATAAAATGGTGCATTAACTCTGATTAGGACTGTAGGGGTTCAATGAAGACATACCAAAAGAAGTATAATGATTGAACTAATTCTTGGATTACAAAAGAGATTTACAGACATAAAAACATGTGCAAAGATACAGACATAAAGAAATTATAACATGTTAAAAGTGTACCTTGCCATAACTTAGCAAGATCATAACTGAGGCCAGCTCATGCAAGGGTCTAGCGTATCATGCTAGAGTGATTGCTTTCATCCTGAAGACAGCTAAGCTAGGTTTTTCTCCATATGTTTTCAACACAAAGAAAGCTAGCCTGGGATTTTTCACATGGTGGTACCAGGTTTCAAGAGAATAAGATTAAAACTGCAAGGCCCTAAGACAAAGGTTCAGAATTTATCTAACATTTGCACCAAATAAAGTCATAAAGATAGTTCAGATTCAATAGGCAAGGAAATAGACTCCACCTCTTGATAGGAATAGCTGTAAAGAAATTTTAGCCATTTGTAATCCTACATAGTGAAGGCATAAGGGAAAGGAAGAAATCAAATTACTGCTTAATGACTTTATGAATGGGTACTAATAATTTGCGTTGAGTTAGAGCTTACTGTGAGAAAAGCGGATTTGAGGTAAATATAATATATGTATTTTTTATATATTTATTTCAAGAGGTCTGCAAAACTCCAAGTTGAAATGTCCTAGTGCCGTGACCTGCATGGCTAGTCAAATCAGTCTTGAGTAGGAGCAACGGGAGACTAAGAAAGACACAGAGACATTATAGAGAGAAAAGCTGGGGCCAGGTGGGATCCTGCTCTCTGATGGAGAAACAGTGACCCCGAACTAGCTCAGCAAGTTTATTATATAGCCAATTGAAGGGGAGGAAGTTCAAAAGCTTCATTGTTTTCAAACACCACATGTTTCCATCGGCCTCTGAGCTCAAGGTCCAGACTGTCGATACATTCTCATCCATGGTTCAGATGGCTCCTGTGTGGGCCTTGCCAGCACACAGGAACAACAAGAGACCTTGAGCAGAATTTTGCTGCGTGGGCCTTGCCAGCATGCGGGATCAACAAGTGGCCTTGGGACTAAAGGTTCCTGGGAGAGACTGTGCAAACACCACAGGGCCTCGTCCCTGGCACTGAAAGCTCCTGGGCAAGTCCGTGCAAACACCACAGGAGCAGCCACCCTCCACACAGTAGAGTTAGATATATACATCTAGAGCTTAGAAGAGACTTCTGGACTGGAGATACAGATTTATAAAGCATCAATTTACAAGTAGAGAGGGTATAGTTGAAACTGTGGAAACCAATAAACTGCCCACAGAGAGTGTATAGATTAAGAAAGAAAGAAGTTAAATATTGGATTTGGATAACACTAATGTTTGAAAGGTAAGTATTAATAGAAGAGGATCCAAATGAGAAGAGAAATAATAAATTAATAGCAAAGAAGAAAATCTGGAATATTAAATATAGAAGTCAAATGAATAAATATTTTAAAGAAGGCAGGTGTAGACAATTTCAAATCATAAAGAGTTGTTAAAGTAAAATAAAAACTAAAATGTACTCATTAATTTAATAACTAGGAAGAAGGAGCATGGTTATTCCTGAAGCCATTCCTCACTTTGATTCTAGAAATTTCCCACGGATACTATGGTCTAGTTTACAGAGAGCAAATTCTATGATAAACAGAAGTCATGGAAACTTGGAAGTCATTCTGATTATGAACCTACCCCACATTACTACTACTGAGCAAAACTCTTTACACTGAACACAGTTATTTAAGCCTTATCATATGCATATTGAGTAGGGAACAGACTAACAAACCTCAAAAGGATGGTGGGTGAGAGGAGTGGGGAAAGATAGACCAAAGAACTTATATGCATATATGCACAACCAATGGTTACAGACTTTAGGTTGGGGAAAGCAGGAGGGGGGGTGGGAGTGGGGAGGAGGGCGTCAATGGAGGAAAAAGAGGGACATCTGTAATACTTTCAACAATAAAAAAAAAAGAAAATAGATATTTGGACAGAACAATTTTAATGAAGAATATACTCTATCAGGAAGACATACCCAACACATTTTAGTCACTTGGTGATATGGAAAGTAGAACTCAGATACAGTCACTTATAAATCAGAAAAATCTTCCTTTGTAACATTCTACAGGCTTCTATTTTAGAACTATAGAGCTCTAGTGATAGTGAAAAAAAAAAAACAAAAAAAAAAAAACAAGAATCAAAGACTTCATGTTGGATTGTATCAAAACCTGAAAAGGTCTGAAGAAGAACCTACAAGTGAGAATCTGAGACAGTATGGAAGAGTAAAACATATATTGGGGAAAGTATATATTTTACTAATAAAATAAGGCAGAGAAAAGATAAATGAAGGAGGGAAAAGAGTGTTCTGAAACACAATAGAACATTAAAGAGAGGCAACAATGGGGTAAGAATCCAAAGCCAGAGCGGGTATGAGGATAGTCTTTGGTTTCGAAAATTTGGAATGGTTATTAAAAAGAAGTAATTTGAATCCTGAGCAAGAGAGAAAGATTTTAAGAGTACATTATATATACCTTAAGAAGCCTGAAACACCAATCAGAAAGAATATATGTTCCCCTATGTTCATAGCAGCACTATTTACAATAGCTAAGATCTGGAAACAACCCAAGTGTCCATCAGTAGATGAGTGGATATAAAAGCTGTGGTACATATACACAATGGAATACTATGCAGCTATAAGAAAGAAAGATCTCTTATCTCTTGAGACAACATGGGAGGGACCTGGAGAGTATTATTCTAAGTGAAACAAGCCAAGCAGAGAAAGACAAATACCACATGATCTCACTTATTTGTGGAATATAATGAACTAAACAAACTGATGAACAAAATTGACCCAGAGACATAGAGGTAGGGTACAGACTGAAAAACCCCAGAAGAGAGGGTGTTGGTGGGGAAGAGATAAACCATAGAATTTATATGCATGTATGCATAACCAATGGACATAGACAATAAAGCTGGAGATGAGGCGAGGGGGATGGAGAGAAGGGTGTCTATGGGGGAAAATGGAGAAACACCTGTAACAAAACCAAATTAATAAAAATAATTTTAAAATAATAAATAAATAAATTCATGCCAAAAAAGAGTACATTATATATTTTTTACCATATATATTATTTTATAATTTTTTAAAATTTTATTAATTAATTAATTTTTGTTACAGATGTTTCTCCTTTTTCCCCCCTAGACACCCTCCTCCCAATCCTACCCCCACCTCCACTGTTGTTTATGTCCACTAGTTACACATACATGCTTATAAGTTCTTTGGTTTATCTCATCCCTTCCCCCCGCCCTCCTTCTCTGAGGTTTGTCAGCCTGAACTGCACTCCTTTAGTGGAACTGTTTACAATTACTAAGATCTGGAAACAGCCCAAGTATCTATCAATAGATGAGTGGATAAAAAAAGCTGTGGTACATATACTCAGTGGAATACTATGCAGCTGTATAAAAGAGAGATCTCCTATCCTTTGAGAACACATGGAGGGACCTGGAGAGTATTATGCTAAGTGAAATAAGCCAGTCAGAGAAAGACAAGTATCACATGATCTCACTTATTTGTGGAATATAATGAACAAAATAAGGTGATGAACAAATAGACCCAGAGACATAGAAAGGAGAACATTATAATCTTAAATGAAGTTAAGATACCAGATGTAAATAAATTATATTCCAGAGAAATATCAACAAATAAGCAACAGAATTTCTTAGTATGTACTATGAACTAGGTTTGTTACATATATAGACTTTCTAAGTTTCAGAATGCTTCTTGCCAAATAGAAAACATCATTTACATTTTACAAAGGAAAATATTGAGACTGAGATTTTAAGTAATCTTCTACACAATAAATTGTGGAGTCCAAAGTTGAATATAAATCTAATTCTATGGCTAATTTCTTTTTACTTTATACCACAAGGCTGCCCTGTTTGTATATGAGATGATGAGATTTGAAGAATCCTGGGAAGGATATCGGAAGACCAGAAATAAACCAGTGTTTCTTAATTTTTCTTAAAGAATAAAGAGGGTTGAGACAGAAGTTTATCTTGACGATTTAAAAGGTGGTTTTATAAACACTTTTATAGGATTTCACATGGATTCACGAAGAACAAGTTGAACCAAGTAATCTCATTTCCTTTTTTGGGTTTATATGACTGGTAGATCAAGGAAAATATTATAAGCATACTGCATCTGTCCTTAACCAGGGCATTCCACAAAGCCTCAATATCCTTAATGAAAAAAAAAAGGGAGGGATAACAAAATATAGACTGAGTGCTGGTAGAGTTAGATTGATCTTATATGAATTTGGTTATAGGTGAAGCAGTGCCAACTTAGAACTTCAGTGGTATTCAGTGGTCATTCTCATTCAAAATTATTAATTATTTGGAAGAAAAATTTGAAGTTTGGCTTATCAATTTTGTCAATGATAGAGGATTCATATGAGAGTGAACAGACTGGATGGCAAAGAGAGGAACCAAAATACTATCAAAATAAATTAATACTTGGTTCACTGCATAATCTTGCTGTTGGTTCTAAATAATAAAGTGTTCAAGACTGGGAAAATCATGATTCTTAAGTCATATATGTTAACAAAATAAGGTTTGCGTGCACTGACTACACATTTGTTCTGAGTCAGCTGTGTAACATAGCTGTTTAAAAATGGATATGATCACTGTCACTTTGTGAGGTGTATAATACCTAATTCATAACATATAAATTTCTAATAATTATTTTGTACACCTGAAACTAATGTAATATTTTATGTCAAATATAATTGAAAAATAAATTCAAAAATAGTTGCTACAATGTATATTTTTGGCTACTTTGCTGAAAATTATTTGCCCATATACATGTGGCTTTGTTTCTGGGTTCTCAACTCTGTTCCATTGGTCTATGTGTCTGTTCTTCTGCCAATACATTGATGTTTTAATTATCGTCACTTTGTAGAATAATTTAAGTCAGGGAATGTGATACTGTCTTTGTTTTTTTCTCAGGATTGCTTTGGCTGTTTAAGGTCTTTTGCATTTCCATACAAATCTGATGATTTCTTGTTATATTTCTTTAGAATATTACATTAGGATTTTGATGGGTATTGCATTAAATCTGTATATTGCTTTGGGTAACATGGACTATGTTCCTATATTCATTTTTCTAGTGGAAGAAATGGATATCTTTCTATTTCATTGCCTTTTTAGATCTTTTTAAATTATTATTTTATTGTTGACAGTATTACAGATGTTCCTCAATTTCCTCACCTTTACTCCCCTCCTCCCAGCCCCTGCCCCTCCCCAGGCCTTCACCACACTATTTTCTGGGTCCATTGGTTATGCATATATGTGCGTAAGTTCTTTGGTTAATCTCTTCCCATATCACCCGCCTCCTCTGAGATATGTAAGTGAGTTCCATGCTTCCATGCCTCTCTGAACTGTTTTGCTCCTGAGGTATATTATGCTTATTAAATTCCACTTTTAAGTGAGATCAAGTGATATTTGTCTTTCTGACTGGATTATTTCACTCAACATAATACTCTCCAGGTCCATCCATGCTGTCCCAAAGGGTAAGAAATCCTTCTTTTTACCGTTGTGTAGTATTCCATTGTGTAAATGTACCACAGCTTTTTTATCCACTCATTTACTGATAGGCACTTGGGCCCTTTGCCGATCTTAGCTACTGTAAACAATGCTGCTATGAACAACGGAGTGTATATATTCTTTCTAATTGGTGTTTCAGGGTTCTTAGCATATATTTCTAGAAGGGGATCATTGAGTTAAGCAGTAGTTTCATTTTTAAATTTTTCAGTAAATTCCATACTGTTTTTCATAGTGGTTGCACCAGTCTGCATTCCCACCAGCAGTGTACTAGGGTTCTTTATTCCCCACATTCTTGTCAGCACTTGTTGTTTGTTGATTTATTGATGGTAGCCATTTTTGCAGGTGTGAGGTGATAATTCATTGATGTTTTAACTTGCATCTCTCTGATGGTTAGTAACTTTGAGTGTTTTTTCATATGTCTGCAGGCCATTTGTATGTCCTCTTTGTAGAAGTATCTGTTCAGGTCCTCTGTCCACTTTTTAATTGGATTGTTTGTCTTCCTCTGTTGAGTTGTATGAGTACTTTATATATTTTGGAAATTAACCCTTTATCTGATGTTTCATTGACAAATATATTCTCCCATACAGTGGGTTTCTTTTTCATTTTGATGCTGATTTATTTTGCTGTGCAGAATTTTTTTTTTTTAGTTCAATGTAGTCCTGTTTGTTTATTCTTTCCTTTGTTTCTCTTTCCCAAGGCAATGTATCAGTGAAAATTCTGCTATGTGAGATGTCTGAGGTTTTTCTATCTTTATTTTCTTCTAGGATATTTATGGTGTTGCAACTTACATTTAAGTCTTTTATACATTTTGAGTTTATTCTTGTGTATGGTGTTAAGTTGGTAGTCTAGTTCCTTTTTTTGCATGTACTTGTCCAATTTTCCCCTAAACCATTTATTGAATGGATTATCTTTACTCTACTGTGTATTCTTGCCTCCTTTGTCAAACATTAGTTTACCATAATGATGTGGGTCAATTTCTGAGGTTTCCGTTCTGTTCCATTGATCTAGATGCCTGTTCTTGTACCAGTACCAGGCTGTTTTGTTTACAATGGCTTTGTAGTATAATTTAATATCTGATATTGTGATACTTCCAACTTTGGTCTTCTTTCTCAAGATTGCTGCAGGTATTTGGTGTCTTTTTTGGTTCTACAAAACTGTTTGGAATATTTGTTCTGTATCAGTGAAATATGCCATTAGTATTTTAATAGGGATTAAGTTGAATCTATACATTGCTTTGGGTAATATGGACACTTTAATGATGTTAATTCTACCAATCTATGAACATGGTGTATGCTTCCACGTGTTTATATCTTCCTCTATTTCTTTCTTTTTTTTTATCCTCACTCAAGACACTTTTTTATTTTTGCATTTATCTTCAGATAGAGCGGGAGGGAGAGAGGGAGGAAGAGAGAGAGAGAAACATCGATGGGAGAGAGACACATTGACTGGTTGCCACCCACAACCTCAACCAGGGCCGGGGACAAACTGAAACCAAGGTATGTGCCCTTAGTGGGAACCGAACCCGGGTCTCTCTTGTCTACGGGCCAATGCTCTAACCGCTGAGCCAAACCGGCCGGGGCTATTTCTTTTTTTTTTTTAATTTTTTTTCCCATTGATTATTAGTGGGAGAGAAAGATAGAAACATCGCTGAGAGAGAACATCGATTGGCCGCTTCCTGCACACCCCCCACTGGGGATTGAACTCACAACCTGGGCATTTGTCCTGACCAGGAATCGAACCAGTGACCTTTCAGTGCATGGGACGACACTCAGCCAACTGAGCTATGCCAGCCAGGCTTCCTCTACTTCTTTTTTTAATGTCCTGTAGTTTTCCAAGTGTAGGTTTTTTTTACCTCCTTGGTTAAGTTTATCCAAAGGTGTCTTATTTTGTTGTTGTTACAATAGGGCATGAAATTTTTTAAATTTCTCTTTCTGAACGTTCATTATTGATGTATAAAAATGCCATTGATTTCTGGATGATGACTTTGTATCCTGCTACTTTGCTGAATTCATTTATTAATTCTAGAAGGTTTTTTGTTTTTTTTTTTTTTTTTTTTTTTGTGGAGTCCTTAGGTTTTTCTATGTACGATATCATGTCATCTGTGAATAATGACAATTTTACTTCATCCTTTCCAATTTGGATACATTTTATTTTTTCTTCTTGTCTGATCTCTGTGGCTAGGACTTCCAGTATTATGTTGAATAAGAGTAGTGAAAGTGGATATCCATGTCTTGTTCCTGTTCTTAAGGGAAATGTATTTAGTTTTTGCCAACTGTGGGTGATGTTGGCTGTAGATTTGTTACATATGGCCTTTATTATATTGAGGTATGATCATTATTTTCTTGTTTTGCTGAGAGTTTTCATCAAAGATCGGTGTTGGATTTTGTCTAATGTTTTTTCTGCATCTATTGATATGATCATGTGACTTTCACCCTTCTTTTTTTATGTGATGTATCACATTTATTGATTTGTGAATATTGTACCAGCCTTGCATCCCCAGAATAAATTCCACTTGGTCATGGTGTATGATAATTTTAATGTATTGCTATATCTGATTTGCTCATATGTTGTTGAGAATTTTAGCACCTTTGTTCATCAGGGATATTGGCCTATAATTTTCTTTCTTAGTAGTGTCTTTATCTGGCCTCATAAAAAGACATTAGAAGTGTTCCTTCCTCTAGATTTTTTGGAATATTTTGAGGAGGATAGGTGTTAGTTCTTCTTTGAATGTTTGGTAAAACTTACCTGTGAAGTCATCCAGTCCAGGCTTTTGTTTGCTGGGAGATTTTTTTTTTTTTAATCCTCACCCGAAGATATTTTTCTATTTTATCTTCAGATAGGGTGAGAGAGAGGGAGAGAGAGAGAGATAAAGATCAACATGAGAGGGACACATCGACTTGTTGCCTCCTCCATGACCCTGACCAGGGCCGGGGATGAACCACAACTGAGATAGGTGCCCTTGACTGGAATTGAACCCATGACCCTTCAGTCAGCGGGCCAATGTTCTAACTGCTGAACCAAACCTGCCAGGGCTCTCCTTGTTTCATGATGACTTCTGGCTAAAGGTTCATCAATCTTGTTTATCTTTTCAATGAACCAGCTATTTGTTTCATTTATCTTTTGTATTGTTATTTTAGTCTCTATGTCATTTGTTTCCACTCTACTCTGTATTGTTTCCATCCCTCTACTTGCTCTGGGGTTTTCTTGTTGTTTTCTTTCTAATACTTTTAGTTGTAAAGTTAGATTGTTTATTTGAACTTCTTCTTGCTTCTTGAGGTAGGCCTGTAATGCTATGAACTTCCCTTTCAGGAATGCTTTCACTGTGTCCCATAGATTTTAGGTTGCGTGTGTTCATTTTCATTTAATTCTAGATAGTTTTTCTTTCTTCCTTGATCTCGTTGGTAATCCATTTAGTGTTTAATAACATGCAATTTAGTCTCCATGGGTTTAAATGTTTTTGAGTTTTTTAATGTATTTGATTTCTAGTCTCATGCCATTGTGAACTGAGAAAATGCTTGATATGATTTGATTCTTCTTTAATTTGTTAAGGCTTATTTTGTGTCCTACCATATGTTCTATCTTTGAGAATGACCCAAGCGCACTTGAGAAGAATGTATAATCTGGAACTTTGGGATGAAATGTTCCGTAAATATAAAGTAGATCCAAATGATCTAATGTGACATTTAAGGCCACTGTTTCCTTGCTGAATTTTTGTCTGGAAGATCTATCCAGTGATGTCAGTGGGGTATTAAAGCCCCCTACTATGATTGTATTGCTCTTGATCTCTCCCTAAACTCTATCAAGATTTTAAAAATATATATGTTTAGGGGTTCCTGTATTGGGTGCATATATATTAACAAGGGTTATATTTTCTTGTTGGTTTGATTCCTTTCGTATTATGTAGTGACCTTCTTTGTCTCCTGTTATAACCTTTGTTTTGAAGTCTATTTTGCAAGATAAGAGTATTGCTACCCCAGCTTTTTTTTTTTCTTTCTCATTTACATGGAATTTATTTTCCCCATCCCTTCACTTTCAGTTTGTGTAAATCTTTTGTTCTAGGGTGGGTCTCTTTTAGACAGCACATATATATATTGGTTATATTTTCTTATCTATTCAGCTTCCCTGTGTCTTTTGATTGGAGCATTTAGTCCATTTACTTTTAAGGTTATCATTGATAGGTACTTATTTGTTGCCATTTTTTATTTATACTTTTGTTCCTCTCTCTCATTTTCTTCTTCTTAAAGCAGCCCCTTTAACATTTCTTGTGATGCTGGATTGGTGGTAATATACATCTTTAGCCTTTTTTTTTTTTTTTCTGGGAAGCTCTTTATTTTGCCTTCAAATTTAAATGACAGCCTTGCTGGATAGAGTAGTCTTGGATTCTGTTTCTTACTTTTCATTACTTTATATACTTCATGCTACTCCCTTCTCGTCTGAACTGTTTCTATTGAGAAATATGCTGACAGTCTAATGGGAGCTCTCTTGAAAGTAACTTTCTGTCTCTCTCTCTTGCTGCCTTTTTTTGTTGTTTTTGTTTTTGTTTTTGTTTTTGTTTTTGTTTTTATCCTCACCCTAGGACATCTTTTTCATTTTTTTTTTGTTCAGATAGAATGGGAGGGAGAGAGAGGAAGAGAGAGAGAGAGAAACATCGACATGAAAGGGACACCTCGAGTGGCTGCCACCCGCACGACCAACCAGGGCCAGGGACAAACTGCAACCGAAGTACATGCCCTTAGCGGGAACCGAACCCGGGTCTCTCTGGACCGCAGGCCGATGCTCTAACCACTGAGCCAAACTGGCCAGGGCTCTCTTGCTGCCTTTAAGTTCCTTTCTTTTTCTTTAATGTTTGTCATTTTAATTATGATGTGTCTAGGTCATTTTGGGTTCATCTTGATTGGAACTCTCTCTATTTCCTGAACTTGTGTGACTTTTTTTTCCACCAAATTAGGAGTGTTTTCTGTCATTATTTCTTCAAACACATTCTTTATTCCTTGCTCAGAGTCTTCTCGTTCTGGTACTTCTGTGATGTGGATGTTGTTACATTTCAGAATGTCCCAAAGTTCCCTGAAACTAGCCACTATTTTTAATGTGTTTGTTTCTAATTGCTACTCTGATTGGTTATTTTTTCTACTTTGTCTTCTAATTTGCAGATTCAGTCATCAGCTTCTTCTAATCTACTGTTGATTCCTCCCTGGGTATTCATTTCAGCTATATCATTCTGCTTGTTTATTGTTTTTACACCTTTTTCATGCTTATGTTGTTCCCACTAAGTTCCCTGTAGTTCTCATTAAGATACTTATAGTTACATTAAGCTGCTTGTAGTTCTTACTAAGTTGTTTGAGCATCCTTATAACCATTACTTTGAACTCTATATTTGACAAATTGTTTGCCTCCATATCATTTAGATCCTTTTCAGGGGGTTGTTTCTTTGTCTCCCCATTTTATCTGTATATTTGTGTTTATTTCTATGTATTAGATGGGACTGTTATGCCATACAATCTTTGTGAGGTGACCTTATGTACAAAGTGTCTTCTATTTGGTGGAGCCTCTTTGATCATCTGATCTGGATGTTCTAGGAATGTCACTTGTGTTGGTTATTTGGGCTCTTTTGTTGTACATGGTTCTTGATTGCTGATGCCCCTTTTGAGGGTGGGGTCTCCACAAAGGTTTGCTCACTGTAAGGCTCAACACTGACCACATTATGCAAGCTGTTATACAGGTGTTTGGATCTGCTATTTGTGGAATTTGATGGATTTTGCTCTGATACAAATGATTCTAACCGCTTGGTGTGTCAGTCCTGGGCCTCCCGGGAGGTTCTCTGATGCAGGCTAATGTCACTGTCTGAGCAGCTGGGGGTGCAGTGTCATAGTGGTGATGCTAGGCATGACAGGTCTCAGTGGCAGGTCTGGGCATCCAAGGTTGCTGTGCCATTGCAGTGATTATGGGTTTGCTGGAGGTTCTTAGTCAAAGCACTGAGTCTGGGTGCATCAGGTGGCAGCAACGGGTCTGTGTGTCCAGGAGCATCAAGTCACAGCAGCAGGGCCAGGCACGTTAGGTCATGGCAACACATCTGGTCATCCAGGGATGCTGTTTCAGGTGTGCTAGGTTGCAGTGGCATATCTGTAAATCTGGGGGCATTGGGTCACAGAAGCAGAGTGGGCATGCTGGTCTGCAGCTTTGGGACACTGGGTCACAGCTACTCCCTACAGTCTCTTCTTGAAGAGGACCCTGCAATTTCTCCAAAATTGCATGCTCTCCAATCCTAAGCAGTGAGATATGCATAGCCAAGCAGTGAGTAGCAACAGCTGGTGGTTCCCCCACCAGGAGTGTGCAAATCACCTGCCCTGAGTCCTCACCCAAAGAAAGATTTCCACCCACACTCGCAAGCACACATGTTCTCCCTCATACCTGTTCACAAACTCACATTCTTACCCTCACTCTGGTTGCCTGCTGGCATGTTTGAATTCAGTCTTTTCAATCTCTTTTAATAATGCTTTGTAGCTTTTAGTATATAGGTCCTTCATATTCTTTGTTAAGTTTATTCCTAAGTATTTTATACTTTTTGTTGTAATTGCAAAGAGAATTAGTTTTTCATTTCTTTTTCAAAAATTTCATTATTAGTATATAGGAATGCCATGGATTTTTGAATATTGATTTTGTATCCTGCAACTTTACTGTATTTTTAAATTGTTTTTAATAGTTTTTTGGTGGAGTCCTTAGGTTTTTTTTTTTTTTTTTTTTTTCCTATATAAAGAATCATGTCATCTGCAAGAAGTGACACATCTACTTCTTCATTTCCAATTTGGATTCTTTTCATTTTTTTCTTTTGCCTAATTGCTCTGGCTAGGGCTTCCAATACTATGTTGAATAAGAGTGGTGAGAGTGGACATCCTTGTCTTGTTCCTGATGTTAGAGAAAAAGCTTTAAGTTTTTTACTGTTGAATATAATAATATATGTATCCTTATGTTCACTGTAGCATTATTCATGGTGGCCAAGACACGGAAACAACAGAAGGGTTCTTCGATAAATGATTGGATAAAGAAGATGTGGTATATATGTACAATGGAATGCTGCTTAGCCATAAGAAAAGATGAAATACTACCTCTTGCAAAAACATGGACAGACCTTCAGAATATTATGCTAAGTGAAATAAGTCATATCAAAAAAGTTAAGAACCATATGATTTTACCATTTGTAGGATGTAAAACTGAAAACAACAAATGAAAAAACAAGAAAAACAGAAACTCTCATAAACATAGATAATAGTATGGTGGTTATCAGATGGAAAGGGGTGGGGGCAGTAAAGGGAAAGGGGGTCTAATATATGGTGATGGAAGATGATTTGACTTTAGGTGGTGGGCACACAACACAATGCAACATACAGATAATATATCATAGAAATATGTACTTGAAACCTATATAATCTTATTAACCAACACCACCCCAATACATTCAATAAAACAAGAATTGCTCAATGAATGTGTTATTACAGTTACAAGATGCTCTTTAAAATTTGTTAAAGTGAGTGTATTTTTCTTGGAAACCATATATTTGTTTAGGATTATAAAGGACAATATTTATTTGAATAAGAAAATTAGGTTTCTAGATTTTTATTTTTAGAACATCAGTTCTCAGGTATTTATATTTTAATTTGTTTCAAGGAACAGTCATGGTTATAATACACTTGAAAGTTAAACTCTGATTTATATTTATATTTGTTAAAATGTATATTTTATCTACTCTGTTGCACAAACTTTTTTTGGAAAATTCTAATGTAGGTCATTGTTTTCTTGTCACTATCTCTCACATTCATTTACACAACTGTACAAGCCCAAATCATGTGTTTTTTATGGGCTGAGAACTTTCACTATGAGACTTTGGTAACAACTTCTTCCTTTCTGGACTTCAGCTACTTCATCTATTAAGTGAGCAGATTTCACTAAATAATTTTTAATGGATCTTCCATCTCTGATATCTGATAATTCTACATCAAATATCCTTCCAATCTACTGAGAAAATCAAGTCACACAACAATTTACTGCTATTCAAAATCACCTAATCATTCATATATATATATAAAATTTATTTAACCTACCTTAATATTTCACTGACCTATTTATTCTCAGTTGCAATTATCTTCTCTGCAGTGTCTACCATCTTAATGGCAGACAACATATAATCATTATAATGAGTACCTTTTATGAAAATGATGTAGAGAATAAGATTAACCCTGTTACCACTGGCTTCTAATTGATGGAGTTGTTATGCTTCCTGTGACATGATTTGGCCCAAAATATATCTGGTTTCGCGAAATAGTAAGCAACATTACCCTAAGGCTTTATTGTCTTTGGCTTAAGCTTGATTTTGGAAGAGTAAATATTTTAGAAATCACTATCTATATAGAAATTAGTACTGACATTTGTCCTTGAGAGTTACATTTGCTGAGTCTGCATTCAATTTTCAGTTTTATTTCTGCAATGTTCAAGAGCAAATTGCCAAAGCAAACATTTGGTTTCAAAAAGAGCTATCTCTCTACCAAGAGAGACAGACACCAAAGACACTATATCTGTGCTAGTGAAAGACTTTTTTCCATCATAAAATTAATACAGTGCTACAGAACTTAACTTCCCCTCACTCCAATTTCTTAGCACCAGGGTCTTTGTCACCAAAAGTAATTTCTCTTGCTCATTCATCTGTGTTTCCTAGTAGAGCATGAAAGTAAGAGGCTTAGCATCTTCCATTAACTAATTAATCTCCATGAACACTATAGCCATAGCTAGCCATCATCTCTGAAAAAAATAGAGTGAGAAAAAGGGTGGTACACACTGACAGGTTAAACAAAAATGATAACTTGATAAAAATTTGGGGACATTCTCAAAAATAATCCTGTGTTTGATAGTAGTATAGTATATGCAAAGGGACAGATAATAACTATTAGGATTTATGGGCCATATGGTCTCTACCAGAACTAAATTTGCAATTATAGCTTGAAATCAGCCATAGGCAGTTAGGCAATCTCTAATGAAACGTGCATGGCTATGTTGCAACAAAACAAGTAATGAATAAGATTTAGCCAATGGACTATATTTTGCCAAACCTTGGTTTAGTGGAATGATTCTGAGAGATGGAAGCTCTACAGCAGTTATATCATTTATTAGCCCAGTGATCCTAGGCTGTTTATTTAACATCTTTCAGATTTTATATCATTATCTATAAATAGGGATAATACTATTCTGTAGGATTGTCATGAGCTTTAATTATTATTGCTATGAACTGAACTGTGTCCCCTCAAAATTCATAAGTTGAAGCCCTAATTTCCAATGTGACTATATTTGGAGACAGAACTATAAGAAAATAAATATCTTTTGTTTAAGCCACCCAGTGTATGGTATTTTACTATGGAAGCCTGAGCAGGCTAATACACTGTGATCAAGTAAACAAAGTTTTTAACACGGGGCTGGTAACATGGTATAATTTTTAATAAATGCTAGTTACATTTCCTTAAGTAATTTTAAATTCCCCATAACCATAAAACAGAATAAAACTAGAAAGATGATAAATAGTATTTAAATATGCATGTGCTATGAAAATTTGATATTAATCCACACTGAAATGCAAAAGTAAACTCTATATTGAACCCATGGCCTGATGGACTGAAAACAGCCCAATGCTAAAGGAGTTCAGTCAAGACATTTCGATAGCATAAAAGTAAGCTCTACCTTAAATCCTATTCAAGCCTCATGACTTTTTTAAAAAATTATTTTTATTAATTTGTTTTTGTTACAGATGTTTCTCTTTTTTCCCTCATTGACACCCTCCTTCTCATTCCCCCCGCCCCTTCCTCAGCTTTGTTGTCTATGTCTATTGGTTATGCATACATGCATATAAGTTCTGTGGTTTATCTCTTCCCCTGCAACACCCCCTCTTCTGGGGTTTGTCAGTCTGTACCTTACTTCTATGTCTCCGGGTCAATTTTGTTCATCAGTTTGTTTAGTTCATTATATTCCACAAATAAGTGAGATCATGTGATATTTGTCTTTCTCTGCTTGGCTTGTTTCGCTTAGCATAATACTCTCCAGGTCCCTCCATGTGTTCTCAAAGGATAAGAGATCTCTCTTTTATACAGCTGCATAGTATTCCACTGAGTATATGTACCACAGCTTTTTTATCCATTCATCCCCTGATGGACACTTGGGTTGTTTCCAGATCTCATGACTTTTTTTCGTTAACTTCTCAAACATTTCTCAAATGTGTCCTAACACTTCTATCCCACCTGTTTTATTCCAGATCTTCATCTTGGTTGTCTAGAGTACGCCGGCTTCACCTTCTTCATTGGTTTCCCTGCCTCTAGTCTTATCTCCTTCTATAATGCAGCCACAATGATGTATGTAAATTGCAAGTGTAACTATGCTTAAATACTCCCGATCAGCCATGGGCCAAATCTAACCTTCTTATATATGCAGCTATTTTGAAAGATTGAGAATGATTTGTACGCATAGACATGGGAAAATGCCCGATATATATTGTTAGTTGAAAAAAAAAGTTACAAAAAATGCATGATGTAATCCTGTTTGTGTATTTTAATAAGGACATGGTCATCTCTCAAATAGCTAGACAGAATTTTATATATATATATACATATATATATATATATTTGTAGAAATCTAATCAATGTTAGAAAAACCCATGGGATAGCACGTAAACTGATGGAGTTGCAGCGTTATGCTGTGAATGCAGCTTTAGGAATCATTCAATGGGGCATGAGCACTTAGAAAATGAAAAATTGACAATATGGATTACCCCCCCCAAAAAAAAAATAATTACCCAAAGATATCCAAGTTCTCCTTTCAACCAAATGAAATTTGGTTTGGGGTTTCCAATCCTGGCCAAGATGGAGTAAGTCAACTATATCTTACTTCTCTCACTGATTACAACTATAATATTTGAAAAAAAAATACAAAAGCCTCTATCTAGGCAAGGGCTCTGAAAAGAAAAAAAATAGGAGGCAAATTGAGGACTCTTGTCACAACTTAAATAACAGTAAGTTTCATAGATTCCCCCCTCCCTCTGTGTAGTGAACACTGAACACAAAAAAATCCTGGAGAAACTCCATATTTATATTCAGAGGACCTGGTGGGGAAGCCTCTGAAAACCAAAGAATATGGAGTAATCCTGTTCTTTAAAAAAAATTAATAAACATTTTATTTTAAAGCTGTTTTAGATTACAGAATTATTGTGAAGATAGCACAGAGAATTCCCATATGCACAACACTCACCCTGTTATTACTTTACATTTCTATAGTATATTTGTTATAATAAAGAACCAATATTGATACATTATTATAAACTAAAGTTTATACTTTACTAAGATTCCTTCAGTTTTTCTCCAATGTCTTTTCTGTTCTAGGAACCCATGCACTACACCACATTACATATTTTGAAAACTGTCCCTCTATTGGTATTTATCTGATGTTTTTCTCATGATTAGTCTGAGGTATTATGTTTTGGAGAGGAAGATATCAGAAGTAATGTTGCCATTCACATACCATCATATCAAGGGAACATACTATCAATATAACTTACCAATGATGTTAACCTTGATCAAATGGCCTAAGGTAGTGTTTGCCAAATTTCACCATTATAAACTTATTATGCTTTTCCTCATTTTCCATAATGTAGTCGTTGGAAGAAAGTTTCTATATGCAACCCAAACTTAATAAGTAAAGTAAGTTCTCAATTAACGTCTATGATAGGTTCTTGGAAACTGTAACTTAAAGTGAAAACACATATAAGAAACCAATTTTACCATAAGCTAAGAGTTAATTTCCTATTGTATATTTCTTGTTACAAAACATCACCAAATTTCTCAATAAGATCTAAACACTTCTAATACTAAACATTGAAATAAATGTGAGCTATACATACATTTAAGAAAGACGAATAAAAAAAAAGTCAGGTAATTACATTTCCACCACTTATTCCAGTTCAGAATCCAGGTTGCCAGAGCCTAACTAGGCAGCTCAGGTCACAAGGCATAAACACACACTTCAATCATGGGTATATCACACACAGCCACACTCACTGGGACTGGGACAATGTAGAAATGCCAGTTGACCTCACGTGCACATTTTTCAGATCTGGGAAGAAACTGGAGTCCCTGGAGAAACTCCATGCAGACATGTGGAGAATGTCGACATTCCACACAGTGTCCCCAGATGGGAACTTATTGTTTTTCTTTTTCTTTTTTTAAATTAATTTATTTTTTATAACAGATGTTTCTCCTCTTTCCCCCATTGACACCCTCCTCCCCATCCTTCCCTGCCCCGTCCCCAGTTTTGCTGTCCATGTCTATTGGTTATGCCTTCATGTATATAACTACTGGGGTTTATCTCTCCTCTCGACCCACTCTTTTGAGGGTTGTCAGTCTGTACCCTACTTCCACATCTCTCAGTCTACCCTGTTCCTCAGACTGTTATGTTCATTATATTCCACAAATAAGTGAGATCATATGATATTTGTCTTTCTCTGCTTGGCTTGTTTCACTTAGGATAATACTTTCCAGGTCCCTCCATGTCGTCTCAAAGGACAAGAGATCTTTCTTTCTTACAGCTGCATGGTACTCGATTGTGTATATGTACCACAGCTTCTTTATCCACACATCTACTGATGGACACTTGGGCTGTTTCCAGATCTCAGCTATTGTAAATAGTGCTGCTATGAACATGGGGGTACATATATTCTTTCTGATTGGTGTTTGAGGCTTCTTAGGGTATATTCCTAGGAGTGGGATCACTGGGTCAAATGGCAGTTCAATTTTCAATTTTCTGAGATAACACCATAGTGTTTTCCACAGTGGTTGCACCAGTCTGCATTCCCACCAGCAGTGTACTAGAGTCCCCTTTTCTCCACACCCTCGCCAACACTTGTTGTTTGATGATTGGTTGATGGTGGCTATTCTGACAGGTGTGAGGTGATACCTCATTGTTGTTTTAATTTGCATCTCTCTGATGATTAGTGATGTTGAGCATTTCTTCATATGTCTCTTGGCCATTTGTATGTTCTGTTTGGAGAGGTGTGTATTGAGCTCCTCTTCCCATTTTTAAATTGAGTTCTTTGTCTTCCTTTTGTTGAGATGTATGAGCACACTATATATTTGGGAAATTAATGCCTTATCTGATGTATTATTGGCAATTATACTCTCTCATAAAGTGGGTTCCCTTTCCATTTTGATGGTTGTTTCTTTTGCTGTGCAAAAGCTTTTGAGTTTGATGTAGTTCCATGTGTTCATTTTTTCCTTTGTTTTTGTTGCCTTAGGTGCTGTCTCAGTGAAAATGTCTGAAATTTTGTTGCCTATATTTTCTTCTAGGATTTTTATGAATTCACAAGTCACATTTAAGTCTTTTATCCATTTTGAGTTTATTCTTGTGTGTGGTGTAAGTTGACGGTCTAGTTTGATTTTTTGCATGTAGTTGTCCAATTTTCCCAACACCCTTTATTAAAGAGGCAGTCTTTACTGCACTGTATGCTCTTGCCACCTTTGTCAAATATTAATTGAGCATAATGTTTTGGGTCAATTTCTGGGTTCTCTGGTCTATTTTATTGATCTCTATGTCTGTTCCTGTGCCAGTACCACACTGTTTTGATTACAGTAGCTTTGTAGTAGAAACTGATATCCTGTATTGGGATCCCGCCTACTTTGTCCTTCTTTGTCAAGATTGCTATGGGTATTAGGGATCAGTTTTGGTTTCATATGAAGTTTTGAAGTATTTGTTCTAGTTCTGTGAAATAGGTTGTTGGTAATTTGATGGGGATTGCATTGAATCTACAGATTACTTTGGGTAGTATGGCCATTTTCATAATGTTAATTCTTCCAATCCATGAACAAGGTAGGTGCTTCCACCTTTTTATATCTTCCTCTATTTATTTTTTTAATGTCCTGTAGTTTTCTGTAAATAGGTCCCTTACGTCTTTGGTTAAGTTTATTCCTAGGTATCTTAATTTTTTTGCTGCGATGGTAAATGGGATGGTTTTTTTAGTTTCTCTTTCTGTGAGTTCATCATTGGTGTATAAAAATGCCATCGATCTCTTGGTGTTAATTTTGTATCCTGCTACTTTGCCAAATTCAGTTATTAAGTCTAGTAGATTTTTGATGGAGTCTTTAGGGTTTTCTATGTATAATATCATGTCATCTGCGAATAATGACAGTTTCACTTTTTCCTTTCTAATTTGAATCCCTTTTATTTTTTCTTCTTCTCTGATTGCTGTGGCTAAGACTTCCATTAATATGTTAAATAAGAGTGGTGAAAGTGGGCATCTTTGCCTTGTTCCTGTTCTTAAGGGAAATGCTTTTAGTTTTTGTCCATTGAGTATGATGTTGGCTGTAGGTCTTTCATATATGGCCTTTATAATGTTGAGATATGATCCCTCTATTCCCAAGTTGCTGAGCGTTTTTTATCAGAAATGGGTGCTGGATTTTGTCAAATGCTTTTTCAGCATCTATTGATATGATCATATGGTTTTTATCTTTCATTTTGTTTATGTGCTGTATCACATTTATTGATTTGCGTATATTGTACCAGCCTTGCATCTCTGGGATGAATCCCACTTGGTCATGGTGAATAATATTTTGATGTATTGCCTGATCCGATTTGCTAGTATTTTGTTAAGGATTTTGGCATCTATGTTCATGAGGAATATTGGCCTGTAGTTTTCTTTCTTTGTACTGTCTTTTTATGGTTTTTGAATTCGAATTATGCTGGCCTCGTAAAATGAGTTTAGAAGTCTTCTTTCTCCTTGAGTTTTTTGGAATATTTTGAGGAGAATGGGTGTTTTTCTTTGAATGCTCAGTAAAACTCCCCCATGACGGCGTCTGGACCTGGGCTTTTGTTTGCTGAGAGAGTCTTGATTACATCTTCAGTTTCCTTAGTTGGTATTGGTCTGTTCAAGTTTCCTATCTCTTCCTGGTTCAGTTTTTGGAGACCATGTGTTTCTAGAAATTTATCCATTTTGCTTAGATTGACCAATTTGTTGCCTTATAATTGTTCATAGTATTTGTTAACGATCCTTTGTATTTCTGTGGTGTCAGTTATTACTTCTCCTCTTTAATTTCTGCTTTAGTGTATTTGGGTTCTCTCTCTTTGTTTCTTGGTGAGTGTAGATAAGGGTCCATCAATGTTGTTCATCTTTTCAAAAAACTAGCTCTTTGTTTCCTTGATCCTTTGAATTGTTTTTTTTGGTCTCCATGTCATTTATTTCTGCTCTGATCTTTATTATTTCTTTCCTACTTGTTCTGGTTTTTCTTTTTGTTTGCTTTCTAGTTCTTTAAGTTGTGAGGTTAGATAGTCAATGAGAAAATTTTCTTGTTTCTTGAGGTAGGCCTGTAGGGCAATGAACTTCCCTCTCAGAACTGCTTTTGCTGCATCCTATGGATTTTGTGTTGTTGTGTGTTCATTTTCATTGGTACCAGGAAGTTTTTAATTTCTTCCTTGTTCTCCATGGTAACCCACTCATTGTTTACTAACATGCTATTTAGCTTCCATGTTTTCAAATTTTTTCGCATGTTCTTGTTGCAATTAATTTCTAGTTGCATGCCATTGTGATCTGAGAAGATGCTTGATATTTCAATCTTCTTGAACTTGTAAAGACTCAGTTTGTGTCCTAACATGTGGTCTATCTTTGAGAATGTCCCATGTGCACTTGAGAAGAATGTGAATTCTGTAGTTTTGGGGTGTAATTCTCTGTAGATATCTATTAAAGCCATTTGATCCAGTGCTTCATTCAGAGTCTCTGTTTCCTTGTTAATTTTTTGTCTAGAGGATCTATCCAGTGATGTCAGCATGGTGTTGAAGTCCCAGGCTATGATTGTATTGGTCAATTTCTCCTTTGAAGTCCTCCAGTAGATTTTTAATATATTTTGGTGCTTCTATATTGGGTGCATATATGTTCACCAAAGTTATATCTTCTTGTTGGATAGATCCTTTCAATATTATGTAGTGCCCTTCTTTGTCTCTAAGTATGGTCTTCATTTTGAAATCTACTTTGTCAGATATGAGTATTGCTACCCCAGCTTTTTTTTTCCTTCCTGTTTGCTTGGAAGATTTTTTTCCATCCCTTTACTTTCAACCTATGTGAGTCTTTTGTTGTGAGGTGGGTCTTTTGTAGACAATGTATACGTGAGTCATGCTTTCTTATCCAGTCAGCTACTCTGTGTCTTTTTATGAGAGCATTCAGTCCATTTACATTTAAGGTGATTATTGATATGTACTTATTTATTGCCATTTTTTTTAGTGTGGTTATATATATTTTTTCTATTTCTTCTACTAATTACAGCAGTCCTTTTAACATTTCTTGTAGTGCTGGTTTGGTGCTAATGCATTCCCTTAGCCTTTTTTTTGTCTGGGAAGCTCTTTATTTGACCTTCTATTTTGAATGATAACCTTGCTGGATAGAATAATCGTGGATTCCGATCTTTGTTTTTCATGACCTTCATTACTTCATGCCATTCCCTTTTGGCTTGTAGTGTTTCTGTTGAGAAGTCAGATGATAGCCTTACGGGGGTTCCTTTGTAGGTAACTTGTTGCTTATCTCTTGCTGCCTTTAGGATTCTCTCTTTGTCTTTAAATTTTGGCATTTTAATTACTATATGTCTTGGTGTGGGCCTGTTTGGGTTCTTCTTACTTGGGGCTCTCTGTGCTTCTTGAACTTGAATGCCTTTTTCCTTCACCAAGTTAGGGAAGTTTTCTGTCACTATTTCTTCCAATATATTCTCTAACCCTTACTCATTTTCTTCTTCAGGGACTCCTATGATGCAAATGTTATTACGTTTCCAGTTGTCCCACAGTTCTCTTAAGCTGTCTGTCTTCTTGTTTTTTTTTTTAATTGTTTTTCCTTTGGGTTTTCTGATTGGTTGATTTTTTCTACCCTGTCATATAATTCACTGATCTGGTCCTCAGCTTCCTCTATTCTGCTGGTTAGGCCTTCCAATGTATTTTTTATTTCTGCTATGTCATTCTTCATTTCCACTTGGTTGATTTTCATTATTTCTATATCTTTACGCATGGTGTGGTGTTTGTGTCCTTACTCATGCTGTTGAGCTTCCTCAAGATCATGGCTCTAAACCTACTTCTGATAACTTGCTTAACTGTATTTCATTTATCTCATCTTCGGTAGAGTTCTCTTGTTCTTTCATTTGGGATTTGTTTCTTTGTTTCACCATTTTGGCTATCTTGGTGTGATTTGGATCCTGCCAAATTTTCTCTGTGGGTGTTAGTGTTCTGCTGTTTGTGGCTCCCTCTACTCGGTTTGGATGAGTGTGGGAGGACCCATGTTAAACACCACTGTCAAGTCTTACTTTCCTGGGTAGATTTGCAAGCCCAGGAATGGTTCAGTTATCCTGTAGGTTTTTGTGTGGAGGCTATTACTCTCAGTTACTCATGGCCTTGGGTTGTAGCCCTCAGCTGCATGAAAAACTCCCTTAGGTGTTCAGTGTAAGAGGATTTCCAGAGGGGGGGGAGATGCTGGATGTTAATGAGCCTCAATTTTCATTTCTTTGGCCCAGCTGGGTGGGGTTGAATATTCAAGGGAGGGGCTGCTGCTTCTCCCCAGAGCTCTGGGAAGGAGCAAGATGGTCACCGTCTTGTTTGGCCATGACTCAGCAAAAACTCTGAGCACCCTCCAAATCCCAGGTGTCCCCACAGAGTTCCAGTCCAGTCCACCCTCCCTCTGCCAGAGCCCAAGGTGAGTGGATGTAGCTAATTTAGTGCTCTGTCCCGGCCCTCTGCACTGTGGAGCTGGCTTGTTATTTTAACCCTGAGGGCACTGCCCGCAGCTAAAACTGCTGCTGTTTGTGGGCTCCCAACCCGCTGCCCTCTCATGCCTTCACAGACCTACCAGCTCGATTCAGTGTCCCTGGTTATATGGTCCTCTCCAGCTGCTTTTTTGTTGCTTTTTCCCAATGATTTGTCTTTATTTTAGTTGTAATTCCAGTTTGGTCCTGGGAGATGGTCTATGTAGCTTCCATTCACTCTGCCACCATTTTTTCTGATCTTGCTCTATTCTTAAAGCATGCAACCCAGAAGTCCCCTGTTAAATGTACGTGGGACGATTTCCACTGCTGTGGATTTGACTCCATCATCTGCCCTTAGTTCAGCCACAAAAGACCTCAGAACTTATTTTTTTTCACATCAATGTTATACTAAAACAACATTGAATGAAATGATGTTACTCAACAAAGTGTCTCCATAAATTTTGTGGGCTGTTTCTGCAGAGGAAGGTTGTCCCTTCTCCCCCATTTACTTATTTGTTTGATCATTTATATCAGTTTGACTCATGAATGTTTATTTTATATGTAAGCTATAATCTAATATTACTTTATTTTGTTGTTCAAATTTTTCTGGCTTTGGAAACTGGAAGCTCTTTTAGTTGGCTTCTGGTATCTTTTGATATACCCTATAATAGTGTTTTGGTTCTTATATTTTTTTGGAGGGGAGCATTTTCTTATTTTCTGTCATTACAAGATATCTCAACCTCATTTCCAATATTCCCTGCCCCAGTCCTATAAACATTCATTTCTCAAAAAAGTTCTTGTTCCTTTTACTAGAGAATGGTATTAGAAACTAAGATCTGGGTGCAAGGTGTACTCATTGGTACTAGATTGTTGTTGATTCTATGTTTTCTCAACTGACAGAGCAAAAAAGATACGTGTGTATTAATATATATACCTATATCTATCTAATCTATATCTGTATCTACATCTATATAATCTAATCTATATCTATATCATCTATAATCTACATAAATATATAGAGCTAAACATGAGTTCATACTAATATCTTCATCACCAATCCATTAACACATGGATTATTCTATCCCCTCTTTTTACTTATCTATAATCTTCCATGCCAATAGTGAGAAAACTAGCTTTCACCATCCACCATTCTCTTACTTGTTTCACTCCAATATATATGTATAGTGGTTTCAAGAATTGTCAATCCATACCCCCATAGAAAATAATTTTATCAACTAGAATGCATGCTTATACACAGTTTCTTATATCTTTAGTCTTACACATTCCATCCATTCCTAAAGTATACTATGTCAGTACTTCATTTCCCCAGTCTCTTCAGTTGTTTCATACATATGTGATACATTTACATTCATTTGTCATATTCTGAAATTCATCCTTAGATCACCCAACCTCCAAAATTATTTATTCTAAATTTGCACACATTGAGGATCAGTCTCTACTGCAAATTTTTCAGGGTTTTTGTAAAAGTATACTGTCGTATAGCCACCATTCAGCATCATTCAGAAAAGGTTAGCTGTCCTAAAATAACCCTATGATTTGACTAGTCAACCCTTCCCACTATCCCCTAGCAACCATGATATTTTTTAGTGACTCTGTAGTTTTGTTTTTTTCCAGAAAGTCATATAATTGAAATCAAACAATATGCAAGGGGGAGGGAAGAGATAAACCAAATAACGTATGCATATAAGCATAATCAATGGACATAGACAGCAATGCTGTGGGAGGTGGGGAGAATATGAGGAGGGTGACAATGGGGGGGGAAGTAGAAACATCTGTAAAAAAACTAAATTAATTAAAAGAAAAGAAAGAAACTAGACCCTCAATTACACCATATACAAAAATAAACTCAAATGGATAAAAGGCTTAAATGTAACCTGTGAAACCATAATAATCCTAGATGAAAATTTAGGCAGAAAAAGCTCAGACATCATATGTAGTGAAATTTTCACAGATACATCACCTAGGGAAAGAGAAACAAAGGAAAAAATAGTAAATAAGACTAGATCAAACTTAAAAGTTTTGCATGGCAAAAGAAACCAGCATCGAAATGGAAAAGGAATATTAATTGAGCATAATGTCTTGGGTCAATTTCTGGGTTCTCTATTCTGTTCCATTGATCTATCTGTCTGTTCCTGTGCCATTACCAGGCTGTTTTGATTACAGTGGCTTTGTAGTATAACCTGATATCTGGAAATGTGATCCCTCCTACGTTTTTCTTCTTTTTCAAGATTGCTGTAGCTATTTGGGGTCTTTTTTGGTTCCATATAAACTTTTGGAGTGTTTGTTCTAGTTCTGCGAAATATTAGGGGGACCGGAAAGTAATGTCGTATCTGCACGTTTCGATATTTGGTTGTCATTTATCAGCTCATTGTGTACTTCAAAATCGTGCCAAAGATATTTTAAGGTTAGAGTGACTTGTTTACTCATAAATAATTAAATCTTAATTTTATTTTTCAATTTATAGTGAAATGGCCAGCCAAATACCAGAAGAGGTACATATCCGGCACTGTATGCTTTTTGAGTTTCACAAGGGTAGTAATGAAACAGTTACTACCAAAAACATTTGCGATGTTTATCCGAGTGCATTAGACGTTTGTAAATGCCACAGGTGGTTTTATAAGTTCAAATCCGGTAATTTTGATCTTTCTGACTCATATCGATCAGGAAGATCAACAACTTTACACAATGACATGTTAAGAGTAGAAGTGAAAGCAAATCCGTGTCAGACAATTGAGGAACTGTCAAACACTCTTAACCAACCTTGGTCGACCATCCAAGAACATTTTCAGCAGATTGGTAAAGTAAGCAGAGCAGGTGTTTGGGTCCCGCATAATCTGTCCAAAGGAAACAATGCTAATCGGTCTACCACATGCAACCTATTGCTTCAGCGGCACAATACAGAGAGTTTTTTGATTGCTTGATCACTGGACATGAAAAATGGGTCCTCTATGATAATCCTAAATGCAAAAGGCAGTGGCTCTCTCTGAAAGAATCGCCACGAAGTACAGCTAAGCCAGGTTTACACTCCAAAAAGGCACTTTTGTGTGTTTGGTGGAGTATTCACGGGGTCGTTCATTTTGAAGTGCTGAAACCTGGACAAACTGAATGTAGACCTTTACTGTGAACAATTGGATTGAGTAAATCAATCTTTAATTGAAAAGTGCCCAGCGATTGTCACCAGAAAAGGCGTTATTCTGCAACACGATGATGCAAGACCGCACTGCGCAAGACGAACCCTGGAAAAAATTAATGAATTGGGGTGGGAGGTATTGCCTCACCCACCATACTCGCCAGATATTGTGCCATCGGATTTCAATTTACCGATCGTTACAACATTTTCTAAGTGGCAAAAATCTGAAAATTTGGATGATGTTCAAAATTCCATCTCCAGATATTTTGCTCAAAAACCAATTGATTTTTATCGATCGGGCATTGAAAACTTGCACACTAGATGGCAAAAGGTTATTGATAACGAGGGTGATTACATCATTGATTAAAAATAAAAACTTGTTAAAAATTTATGTGTTTGAATTAATGTCGTAAAAACACGACATTACTTTCAGGTCCACCTAATATGTCATTGGTATTTCAATGGGGATTGCATTGAATTTATAGATTGCTTTGGGTAGTATGGACATTTTAATGATGTTAATTCTTCCAGTCCATGAACATGGTATATGCTTCCACTTTTTTTATATCTTCTTCTATTTCTTTTTTCCGTGACCAGTAGTTTTCTGTTAAGAGGTCCTTTACTTCTATGGTTAAGTTTATTTGACAAAGGTGGCAACAGCATACAGTGGAGTCCAGACAGTCTCTCCAGTAAATGGTGCTGGGAAAATTGGACAACCATTTGATAAAAAAATGAAGCTAGACCACCAACTTACACCATACACAAGAATAAACTCAAATGGATGAAAGACTTAAATGTAACTCGTGAATCCATGAAAATCCTAGAAGAAAATCTAGGCAACAAAATTTCAGACATCTTACCCAGCAGAATTTTCACTGATACAACACCTAAGACAAGAGAAACAGAGGGAAAAATGAACACATGGAACTACATCAAACCCAAAAGCTTCTGCACAGCAAAAGAAACAACCATCAAAATGAAAAGGGAACCCACTATATGGGAGACCATAATTGCCAATGATGCATCAGAAAAGGGGTTAATTTCCAAAATATATAGAGTACTCATACAACTCAACAAAAAAAAAAAGACAAAGAACCTAACTAAAAAATGGGCAGAGGACCTTAATAGACACCTCTCCAAACAGGACATACAAGCAGCCAAGAGACATATGAAAAAATGTTCAATGTCACTAATCATCAGAGAGATGCAAATTAAAACAACAATGAAGTATCACTTCACACCTGTCATAATGGCTGCCATCAACAAATCATCAAACAACAAGTGCTGGCGAGGGTATGGAGAAAAGGGGACTCTAGTACACTGCTGGTGGGAATGCAGATTGGTGCAACCACTCTGGAAAACAGTATTGTGTTACCTCAAAAAGTTAAAAATTGAACTGCCATTTGATCCAGTGATCCCACTTCTAGGAATATATCCTAAGAAGGCTGAAACACCAATCAGAAAGAATATATGTACCCCTATGTTCATAGCAGCACTATTTACAATAGCTAAGATCTGGAAACAGCCCAAGTGCCCATCAGTGGACAAGTGGATAAAAAAGCTGTGGTACATGTACACAATGGAATACTACGCAGCTGTAAGAAAGAAACATCTCTTATCATTTGAGATGACACGGAGGGATCTCTAGAGTATTATGCTAAGTGAAACAAGCCAAGCAGAGAAAGACAAATATCACATGATCTCACTTATTTGTGGAGTATAATAAACTAAACAAACTGATGAACAAATTTGACCCAGAGACATAGAGGTAGGGTACAGACTGACAAACCTCAAAAGAGGGAGTGTTGGGGGAGAGAGATAAACCACAGAACTTATATGCATGTATGCATAACCAATGGACATAGACAACAAAGCTGGGGATAGGGTGGGGGGCATGGGGAGGAGGGTGTCAATGGGGGAAAAAAGAGAAACATCTGTAACAAAAAATTAATAAAAATAATTTTTAAAAAAATGAAAAGGGAACCCACTCTGTGGGAGAAAATGTTTGCCAATTGTACATTGGGTAAGGGGTTAATATCCAAAATATAGAGAGCACTCATACAACTCAACAAAAGTAAGAGAAATAATTAAATTAAAATGGGCAGAGAACCTGAACAAATACTTCTCCAAACAGGACATACAAATGGCTAGGAGACATATAGAAAATGCTCATCATCTCTAATCATCAAAGAGATGCAATTTAAAACGACTATGAGATATCACCTCACGCTTGCCAGAATGATAGCCATCAACAAATCCTCAAACAACAAATGTTGGCTCGGATGTGAAGAAAAGGGTATTCTAGCACACTGCTGGTGGGAATGCAGACTGGTGCAGCCACTGTGGAAATCAATATGGTGTTTCTTCAAAAAATTATAAATTTAACAGCCATTTGACACAGGGATCCCACTTCTAGGAATATATCCTAAGAAGCCCAAAACACCAATCAGAAGAATATATGTACCCCTAGGTTCATAGCAGGGCTGCTTACAATAGCTTAGCTCTGGAAACAGCCTAAGTGCCCATCAGTAGATGAACAGATAAACAAGTTCTGGTACATTTCCACAACGGAATATTATTTAGCTGTAAGAATGAGAGATCTTTTATTCTTTGACACGACATGGACAGACCTGGGAATTATTATGCTAAGTGAAATAAGCCAGTCAGAGAAAGACAAGTACCTCACAATATCATTTATTTGTGGAACATAATGAACAAAATAAACTGTCGACCAAAAGAGATCCAGAATCATGGAAGTAGGGAACAGACTGAAAAACCTCAGAGGGATGGGGGTGGGATGGTTAAGAAGAGATAAACCAACAAATTTATATGTATATATGCACAACCAATTGACAGGATGGGGAAGGCAGGCGGGATGTAG
The DNA here is from genome assembly GCA_030848825.1 of Tadarida brasiliensis. Taxonomy (NCBI): domain Eukaryota; kingdom Metazoa; phylum Chordata; class Mammalia; order Chiroptera; family Molossidae; genus Tadarida; species Tadarida brasiliensis. The sequence goes on along the minus strand of CM061280.1, from coordinate 47,768,359 downwards.
GAGCAGGAAAGAAGAGCATCAATGGGGAAAAAAGGGGAACATATGTTATACTTTCAACAATAAATTAAATAAACTAGGGTTCGGAAAGTAATGCACAAGTTTTTTTGTGTTGTTTTGTTTCATTTAATCTATGCATTTCATTGAAGAAATGACATTGGAACCTGAGGAGGAGAAAAGAGTCAGTCATATGGGTATTTGGGGGAGGAGCATTTGGGAAAATGAAAAAGGAATTCTAAGAGCTCTGAAATGGAAAGAGGCCAGTGTTATCTGAAGGATGTGAGCATCAGAAACTGAGGTTGGAAAGGGCTTGGAAAAAGGAGTTAGTGACAGACCATGTGAGAGAGGGGTTTACAATGGATCCAGGGCCATAATGTACTTTGAGGGGATATTGTGTAAATCATTTGGTATTATTATGATTGGGTGGGACTACTGGCCTTTAGTAAGTAGGCAATATTTATGTTAAAATTATAGTAATGCTCAGGACAGTTTCACCCAACAAAGTCTTTTTTATACTTTTTGTGCAAGTGTAAATGTCCTGATGTTCATTCATGTAGATGTAAAACTTTATAGTTATTTATAATAACTTCTAAATTCCATTCATGGAAAGCTAGGTTATTGGGATCAACTCTCCAGTGAAAACAAGCAGACATTCTGGATGAAATATATTTGATCAAATTTGGAAAGCTTTTGTGAACATTTTTTCAAATACTTTTCTGCTCCATATTATGCCATTTTGCTTTCTAGGAGTCCACTTTCATGTCTGTTAGATCACTTGATACTATTCTATGAGTCATGGATGTTTTGTTTATTAAAATATATTTTTCTTGGTTTTAAAAACAGCAATTAATAAAAAATCATGCAAGAAATGGAGAACAGAGAAACCAAAAAAAGAATAAATATAAAACAAATAGTAGAATTATAGACCTAATCCAATAAAATCATTGAATTAAATGTAAGTGGTGGAAGAACACAAATGAAAACACAGAGACTGTTAGATAGGAGGTGGCCAATCGATGTTCTCTTTCATTGGTGTTTATATCTCTCTCTCCCTCTCCCTTTCTCTCTCTCTCAAATCAATAAAGAAAAAAAATAAAATAAATAAAAGGCTGTAAAAAAAAAATACCAGCAAACACTACTCGAAAGAGAGCTGAAGTAAACACACTGACATAAACCAAATCAGACTTATATATAAAGCTATTTACCAGGGATAAAGAGGGACATAATGATAAAGAGGTCACATTATTAAGAACAAATAACAGTCCTAAATGTTCATCCATGCAACAATAAAGCTATTCAGCACATGGTTCTGGAACAATTGAACATTCACATCCAAGAAATAATATTTAATCTATTGTTTACATCTTATTCAAAATATAATTTAAAAGATTTCATAGACTTAAACGTAAAATGAGAAAGTATAAAACTTATCGAAGAAAACAAAGGAGCAAAATATTTGTGTGCTTTGGTTTGACAAAGTTCTTATGTATTACCTCCAAAGCACAAACAATTTAAAGAGAAAAATTGATAAGTTGGACTTCATCAAAAGTAAAAACAAAAACTCTTTTAAAAGGATGAAAAGCCAAGCTGCGTTCAGAGAAAAAAAATAATTGTAAATCATATATCTGATAAAAGATTATATCCACAATATATAAAGAACTCTCAAAAATCAAAACTAAGGAAGAAATCTAATTTTTAAAATTGATAAAACACATGAAGCTACATTTCACCAAAGAAGATATATGGATGACAAATAAGCACATGAATAAGTGTTCAGTCTCATTAACCATTAGGGAAATAAGCAAAAATTAAGATAATGATGAGATACCACCACACAACTATTAGAGAAAGCCAATGCTGGAGAGGATGCAGAGCAACTAGAATTCTCAGGCATTGCAGATGCAAATGAAAAATGGTACAACCACTTTAGAAAACAATCAGGGAAGAGGGAAAGATGGTGGTTGAGTGAATGAAAGCTACACAAACCCTCTCCCAGGACCAAACTGAAATTACAACTAAAATAAAGACAAATCATTGGAAAAAAAACAACTGAAGAGCAGCTGGAGACAACCCTTAAAACCAAAGATGGAAAGAGGACACAAAATTGAGCCTGGTAAGAACTGAAGAGGCAAAAGAGGGTGGACTGGAAGCCTATAGCAGCTGAGGGCTGTTTTAGCCGTGAGCAGTTCCCTCTGAGAAGTCAGTGTTAAAACTCCAAGCTGGCTCCACAGCATAGAGTGGTGGGACAGGGAAAGGTGCCTGCATAACACCTGGCTGAGATAATGAGAGCTGAAGCTTTGTCCGGCAAGGAGAGGCACAGAGTACAATGGCAACTCCCTGAAGAGCCAGAGCACCAAATCAGCTATAGCCACTGACCTTGGGCACCAGCAGAGGGAGGGCAACTGGACTGGAACTGTGTGAGGAGAGTTGGGGGTTCAAGACACAGGGGAGAGAGCTAGGAAGGAAGACACCAGGAGTTTTATACTGAATTGCTCCTTCATAGGACAGTAGCCTTCTTACTCAAAGAGTCTCTTCCCAGAGCCCTAGGGAGAAGTAACTGTCCCTTCCTCAGGAATTTAACACCACCTGCCTACAGAAATACAAATTGAGGCTCATTAACAGCAAGAGACTACCAGCAAGCAAGTAGGAAAAAAAAAATGCCTCCAAAAAATCTGAAATTTGGTCCAGCTCTCAGTGTTGGGAGTCCTGTCATTGTTGTGGGTCCTGGCTCTAAGAACTAACTTGTAAAGGCTGAGTTCATATGCTGAGCCCCTCCCTCATGGTTTCAGTAGCCATGTCTGTCAAGCAGCCCTCTGTTTTAGCCTGGGGAAGAAGCAATTCTCCCTCCCTTGGGAATTTAGCACCAACCTGTGGCTCTGGGGACTGAGCTAAGAAGAAGAGACCAACAATCCACACCATAGAAACCACTTTCTTACCAAAGCAACTTTAGCCCAGGGGAAAGCAATTAAGCCCCTCCCTCCCCGCTGGAGAGCCTCTACCCTGTCCACCTGAGGAATTTTTCATTCAGCTGAGGGCTACAACACAAGGCTCAAGTAACAGAGACTGATAGTCTGCAGGCAAAAGCTAGAGGATAACTGAACCTTTTCTTGACCTGCAAATTTACCCAGGAAAGTAAGATTTGACATTGGTGTTTAACGTAGGTCATCCCATATTCACCCAAACCTAGTAGAGGGAGCCAAAATCAGTGGAACACAAAACTGACAGGGAAAATTTGGCAGGCTCCAAAACTCATTCCAAAATTTGGCAAGCTCCAAAAGGCAGAGAGCCAAAATAGTGAAACAAAGAAAGAAATCCCAAATGAAAGAACATGAGAATTCTACAGAAGAAGGGATAAGTGAAATGGAATTAAGCAAGTTATCAGAGTTTGAGTTCAGAGTAATGATTATGAACAAGCTCAACAGCAAGAGTAAAGAGCTGAACAGCAAGAGCAAAGATATAGAAACAATGTAAATCAACCAATCAGAAATGAAAAATCACCAAGCGGAAATGAAAAATGACATAAGAGAAATAAAGAACACATTCGGAGGAATAACCAGCACAGTAGAGGAAGCCAGGGATTAAATCAGTGAATTAGAAGACAAGGTAGAAAAAATCATCCAATCAGAGAACCAAAAAGAAAAAAACAAAAAACAAAAACAATTAAAAACCAGGAGGACAGCTTAAGAGAACTGTGAGACAATATGAAACATAACAATATTCGCATCCTAGGAGTTCAGAAGAACAAGAAAAAATGAACAAGAGATAGAGAATATATTTGAAGAAATAGTGACAGAAAATTCCCTAACTTGGTGAAAGAAAAAGGATATAAGTTCAAGAAGCACAGCGAGCCCCAAGTAAGAAGAATCCAAAGAGGCCCACACCAAGACACATAACAATTAAATGCCAAAACTTAAAGGCAAAGAGAAAATTCTAAAGGCAACATGAGATAAGCAACAGGTTACCCACACAGAAGCCCCATAACACCACCAGCTGACTTCTCAACAGAAACACTGCAGGCCAGAGGAGAATGGCATGAAGTAATCAAGGTAATAAAAAAAAAATGGATCTGCATACAAGACTACTCTATCCAGCAAGGCTATCATTCAAAATAGAAGGTGAAATAAAGAGCTTCCCAGAGAAAAAAGGCAAAGGGAATATATTAGTACCAAGCCAGCACTGCAAGAAATGTTAAAAAGACTGCTGTAATAAGCAGAAGAATGAAGGAGAGAAACAGAAACATAATTTAAAAAATGGCAATAAATAAGTACATATCAATAATCACCTTAAATATAAATGGATTAAGCTCTCAAATCAAAAGACACAGAGCAGCTGAATGGATAAGGAAGCATGACTCATATATATGTTGTTTACAAGAGATCACCCTCACAACAAAATACAAACATAGGTTGAAAGTGAAGGGATGGAAAAAAAAAAGATTCTGAGCAAACAGAAAGAAAGAAAAATAAGGTGGAGTAGCAATACTCATATCTGATAAACTAGACTTCAAAATAAAGGCCATAACTAGAGACAAAGAAGGCCACTACAAAATATTGAAAGGATCTATCCAACAGGAGGATATAACCTTGGTAACCATATATGCACCCAATATAGGAGCACCAAAATACATAAAAAAACAAACAAACAAAAAAAAAACCTTCTGGAGAACTTCAAAGAAGAAGTTGACAGCAATACAGTCATATCAGGAGACTTCAATAGCCTGAAGATATCATTGGATAGATCCTGTAGACAAAAAAACTAACAAGTAAACAGAGAGTCTAAATGATGCACTAGATCAACTAGATTGAATAGATATCTACAGAGAATTACAAACCAAAACTGCAGAATTCACATTCTTCTCAAGTGCACATGGGACATTGTCAAAGGTAGACCACATGTTAGGATACAAATTAAGGCTCTACAAGTTCAAGAAGACTGGAAAAATATCAAGCATCTTTTCAGATCACAATGGCATGAAACGAGAATTCAATTATAATAAAAATACTCAAAAACATTAAAACACATGGAGGTTAAATAGCGTGTTATTAAACAACGAATGGGTTATCAAGGATATTGAGAAGAAATTAAAAACATCTGGAAACCAATGAAAATGAACACACAACAACACAAAATCTATGGGACACAGTGAAAGCAGTCCTGAGAGGGAAGTCCATAGCACTACAGGCCTACCTCAAGAAACAAGAAACATTTTTAATTGACTATCCAACCCTACAACTCAAAGAACTAGAAAGTAAACAAAAAGAAAAACCCAGAGCAAGTAGACGGAAAGAAAAAGTAGAGGTCAGAGCAGAAATAAATGACAGATAAACTGAAAAAAAAAATTCAAAAGATCAGTGAAACAAAGAGCTTGTTCTTTGTAAAGATAAGAATGATGGACCCTTAGCCAGACTCACCAAGAAAAAAAGAGAGAGGATCCAAATAAACAAAATCAGAAATGGAAGAGGAAAAGTAAAAACTGATATCACAGAAATACAAAAGATTGTTAAAAAATACTACGAACAATTATACGCCAATAAATTGGACAATCTAGGCCAAATGGACAAATTTCTAGAATCACATAGTCTCCCAAAACTGAACCCTGAATATATAGAAAACTTGAACAGACCAATAACTACTAAGGAAATTGAAGATGTAAACAAGAACCTCCCAGCAAACAAAAGTCCAGGCCTGGATGGCTTCATGGGGGAGTTTTATGAAACATTCAAAGAAGAACTAATACACATTCTCTTGAAACTATTCCAAGAAATTCAAGAAGGAACACTTCTAAATTTGCTTTATGAAGCAAGAATAATTCTAATTCCAAAACCAGATAAAGATACTACAAAGAAAGAAAACTACAGGCCAATATCCCTGATGAACATAGATGCCAAAATCCTTAGCAAAATGTTAAAAAATAAGATTCAGCAATACATCAAAAAAAGTATTCACCATGACCAAGTGGGATTCATCTCAGGGATTCAAAGCTGGTACAATTTCACAAATCAATAAATGTGATACACCACATAAACAAAATGAAAAATAAAAGCCATATGATCATATCAATAGATGCTGAAAAAGCATTCGACAAAATCCAACAACCACTTCTGATAAAACCATTCAGCAATGTGGGAATAGAGGGATAATATATTAACATAATAAAGTCCAAATATGCAAAATCTACAGCTAACATCATACTCAATGGGAAAAAACTAAAAGCATTTCCCTTAAGAACAAGAACAAGACAGGGATACCCACTTCCACCACTCTTATTTAACATAGTACTGGAAGTCTTAGCCACAGCAATTAGACAAGAAGGAAAAATAAAAGGCATCCAAATTGGAAAGAAGAAGGAAAACACTCATTATTTGAAGATGGCATGATACTGTACATACAAAACCCTAAAGACTTCATTAAAAAGCTGCTAGATTTAATAAGTGAAGTTGGCAAATTGGCAGGATACAAAATTAAGATCCAGAAATTCATGGAATTATTATACACCAATAATGAACTCACAGAAAGAGAAAATAAAAAAATAATCCCATTACCATTGCAGCAAAAAAGTTTATGATACCTAGGAATAAACTTAACCAAAGAAGTAAAGGAATTGTTTGCAGCAAACAACAGGACATTGACAAAAGAAATAGAGAAACGTATGAAAAAGTATAAATGGATACCTTGTTCATGGATTGGAAGAATTAACATCATTAAAATATCCATACTACCCAAAGCAATCTATAGATTCAATGCAATCCCTATCAAAATGCCAACGACATATTTCACAGCACTAGAACAAATACTCCAATAGTTTTCATGGAACCAGATGAAGACCCCAAATAGCCACAGCAGTCTTGAAAAAGAAGAACAAAATAGGAGGGATCAAAATACCAGATATCAGGTTATACTACGAAGCCATTTTAATCAAAACTGCCTGGTACTGGCACAGGAACAGGCATATAGACCAATGAAACAGAACAAAGAATCCAGAAATTGACCCAAGACATGAGGCTCAATTAATATTTAAAAAAGGTGGCAAGAGCATAGAGTAGAGTAAATACAGCCTCTTTATTAAATGGTGTTGGGAAAATTGGACAGCTACATGTAAAAAAATGAAACTAGACCACCAACTTACACCATACACAAGAAACTACTCAAATTGATAAAATACTTAAATGTGACTCATGAATCTATAATAATTCTAGAAGAAAATGTAGGCAGCAAAATATCAGACATCACACCCAGTAGAATTTTCACTGATACATTGTCTAGGTCAAGAGAAACAAAGGAAAAAATAATACATGGGAGTACGTCAAACTAAAAAGCTTCTGTGCAGCAGAAGAAACAAACCTCAAAGTGGAAAGGGAATCCACTGTATGGGAAAGCATAATTGCAAATGATACATCAGATAAGGGGTTAATTTCCAAAATATATACAGTACTCATACAAGTCAACAAAAGGAAGTCAAAGAATCCAATTAAAAAAATGGTCAGAGGACCTAAATAGACACCTCTCCAAACAGGACATACAAATGGCCAAGAGACATATGAAAATTTTTTCAATGTTACTAATCATTACAGAGATGTAAATTAAAACAAATATGAGGTATCACCTCACACCTGCCAGATTGGCTGCCATCAACAAATCATCAAGCAACAAAAGCTGGCAAGGGTGTGAAGAAAAGGGGAGTCTAGTACACTGCTGGTGCGAATGCAGTCTGGTGCAGCCACTATGAAGAACAATATGGTGTTTTCTCAAAACATTAAAAATTGAACTGCCATTTGACGTAGTGATCCCACGTCTAGGAATATATCCTAGGGCCTGAAACACCAATCAGAAAGAATATATAAACCCCTATGTTCATAGAAGCACTATTTACAATTGTTAAAATCTGGAAACAGCCCATGTTTCCATCAATAGATGAGTAAATAAAAAAGCTGTGGTACATATACACTATGCCATACTATGTATCTGTAAGAAAGAAAGATCTCTTATCCTTTGAGATGACATGAAGGGACCTGGAGAGTATTATGTTAAGAGAAATAAGCCAATCAGAGAAAGACAAATATCACATGATCTCACTTATTTGTAGAATATAATGAACAAAATAATCTGATGAACAAAATATACCCAGAGACATAGAAGTAGGGTTCGGACTGACAAACCTCAGAGGAGGAGGCAGGTGGAGGGAAATGATAAACCAAAGAACCTTTATGAATATATGCCTAACCGATGTACATCAGGAGAAGGATGTCAATTGAGCAAAAAGGAGAAACATCTGTTCCAAAAATAAATAAATTAAAATAATTTGAAATATAAAACAAAAGAAAACAATTAGCTAGTTTCTGGTAATGTTTAATATATACTTTCCTTCTGGCCCAGTAATTCTACTGTTAAGTATTTATGGCAATAGAAATAAAAAGTATGTTCATACAAACGTCATTTGAGAATATTTATTACAACTTTATTCGTAACCACCAAAAATGAAAAATCCAAAAGACTACCAACTAGTGAATGTAAATAAATAAAATAAAATGAAAACAAAAACAAAATACTGTGGTATATTCATACAATGGGATACTTACCTAGCAATAAAAATAAATGAATTATTGATAAATGTAATACCATGGAGGAAATTCAAATGCATGATATGCTACTTGAAATAGCCAGACTCAAAAGGCAATATTCCAGGTATGATTAGATTGCTATGCCACTCTGGAAAAGGCAAAGCTATAGAGACACAGAATGGATCAACAGGGTTTAAGAATGTGAGGAACATTTCATGACAAAGGTGCAGCCTGAAGGAATTTTCTTGGAGTATGGGAACTATTCTGTTTCTTGATCTTAGTGATTGTTACATGACTCCATGCATTTGTCAAAACTGACATAACTGTATACCATAAAGAGTGTATGCAAATTTGGTGCATGCTATTTTCTTAAAATGTGTTTTTATTGCATAGAGAGAGAGGAATGGAGAGGGAGAGTGAGAAACATTGATTGACTATCTCCTGCACGCCCCCTCCTCGGGAATCTAATCAGCAACCTCATGGTGCATGGTATGACGTTCAGCCAACTGAGCCACACTGGCCAGGTTGATTATTTTTTTAATTGGGGAGGACAAAAGAGTGAATCATAATCATGTCCACATTTAGATTCCAGAAGAACAGCATCTCTTGACAACTTTGGGTCAGATATAACTGCATGTTTTTGTTTTATTGCTTTTTATTTTTATTCTGGAATACTGCTATAATTTCCATGTGGCAAAACCTTGGTGGTATTGATCATTAACTGGGCCATAATAAACTAAGTGTATGGCCTTTATTTCTGTCCTCCTGAACTGAGTAGATAATGCACTTCTATGACTGATACAGTACAACGGCCTTCACTTCAATCTACTAAACAAAACACCTCCCATAAAGAGGGGAACAGCAGTGTAGAACAGATCTAAATGCTTTCAACAATTTGTGAACAAGTATTACATAAAGTCAGTATACAGTTTTTTTATTAAGAATAAAAGAAGTAGTCCTAAACTCACCTGATTGGCATTTCCATCCTCTGCATAATAAAATGAGAATATTTGTCCATTCAAGTTTTATTATAAACTCTCAAAATACTTTCCTCTATTGCAATAATGTTCACATGAGACTTAAGAGCTTGCTGCTCAAGTACTAAGACCTGAGATACTCTCAAATAAAAATCCCTTACATTTGTATATTGCTGAACAAATTTTAAAATACTCTTAGATTTATTATCATTGGATTGTCCTCACACAACCCCAAATGTTAGGCAAGGCCAGTTTTAGCATTTTTTATTTATTTATTTTTAATAGATGTTAACTGCAGCTCCAGGAAATTCAGAGATATGCACAAAATCACATAGTTCAGAAGTAATGCAGCTAGAACCAACATTTAGTTCCTGAGATACTGACGTAACTCTCAAAATATATTAATATAAATTGCAAACCAACTTTGAATTCACATCTTCTTGAAGGTTTATGTCTCTTGATTTGGGAAGAAAATTGTACTGAAAATAATTTTAATCATTTGAGAATGATTAAAGACCTTACGTGCTTCAGGGTCCCCAATTCTCTGATCATCAACTTTATCATCACCATCATCATCATCATGAAGATAAGAATTGGAAGCTCAGAAGTTAAAGCAGAGATCATAAAGATTGATTCCATGGCAGAGAGACCTATGGCTTTCCTCTCACCTGACTGAGGTGACTGGAGGCCTTTTGGTCTTCCTCCACCTCATGGTTTAGAAGCCTTTTGCTCAATTCCAACCACATTTTATTGCCTGACCTCTACCTTAATTGCCAGTTTCCCAGTTCTTACATTCTATTTTTCTGGTAGCTCTCCCTCAATTATTTATTAAGGGGCCAAAACCCCTACCTGGTACATTCTCCATCTAAGGCCTAGCCCACTTCCTAATATGCTCACTGTCGCACAGATTGTTTTTTATTGAGGTATAATTGACATATACAAATATTTTGAACTCCATTAGATCACCAGTGCTTCTAAGAGTGATAGGGATATTATAAAGTTCAGTATGGATTTGTCAAGTAAATAAGTGAATCAGCAAATTATAAAAAGTTATTTATTTGGAGGTCAGAAACTTGGTAATTACAGGTGTTTTGATAATTGCTTTCTGCTAAGGAGAAGGAAATGGTGGCCATGGTCTCAAGAACAGTGAGAAATATTTGTAAGTGGTCAGATAATTGAAAACAAACTAAACAACTATAACTGTAATTGTGTTCTGATCCAGGCTAGAGGAGAGGTCCACAATCGAGGATCACAGTTATGTAACAATTTTTAAATCAGTATAAGCCTTGAATAACTGCATTTTCTCTATTTCAGTTTTAAAAAAAACAATATTCACGTTCTAATTTCCTCTTTAAAATCCTCTTGGAAATTTACGAAACTTGCAAATATTGTCAATCTAAAGGAAATCCTTAATTGAAATTTTCCTTCCTGAACACTCATTGAGGATTATGCATTTAAGGGCTTTTTATAACTTAATCTCCATAACTTTGAAGAGTGTCTTAATTTTTTAGCAGATTAAAATATTTTTAACAGCCCTTAAGCAAGATATGAATACATGCTGTGTGTATTTAATAGAGGAAATATGTTTTATGTGCTCCATTAAGTTTTTTGTGAAATTGCATTAGTGCCATGCCATTGATGTACCTGTTTCCGATACATATGTGGCCCTCTTTTGTCAGGTAAATTGACAGGTTAATCAATCTAATAAAAAATGTGTAGTGACCTTCTAATACAAAGAGAAATAGCCACCTGTTCATAAATTACAAAATAAATCACACATAGTTTTCAATAGAATACCACAGAAATGAATGGGAGATTATGCACTTGATGGATAATAATGGTATATTTAGAGACTTAATTAAATTAATATTCATTTGTTAGGTTAAAAAAATAAAAATATAATAATGGGGCAGATGTAGATGATTGTAAGAATTATGTTTAAAATGTGGTGACTATTTTAAGATTCCAAAATTGTTAGTATAAAAATCATATGTTTTATAACATGAAAACCTAAAGTGCTAGCGTATTGTTAAATGTTGACAGTAGAAACAGAACAAATGTTCTTTTTTAAAAAATATACCATTGCTAATTCTAATCTTTCACTATTTAATGAAAGGATAGTATTGTAGCAAAATGGTATCATGTGTAACTCTCATGCTCAATGTTTTTAATATGATTTATTATTTAATCTTTTAGAGATTAATAATAATTTAATAGGTATATCCCTGACTTTTCCAACTAGAGTGTAAATTATTTGTTAACAGTATGTAAGATGGTTAAACCTTGGGCTTAGCATCAGATAATCTTGAGATCAAATCCTGGTTCTGCCATTTGACTAACTATGTGATCTAGAACAAGTTGCTTCACCTCTTCAAATTGGTTTCCTTCCTTGTGAAATGAGGATGACATTAGTGCCTACATTATAAGGTTATAGTATCACCCCCCATACACACAGTATTTATCATTCTGTTGTATATATAGATGAAATATATAGAAATTTGTGGATGACCAAAAAATTGTCTCACTTCAGTATATCTTTCAAAATATATTAATAAAAAGTTCATATAGTAGGAAATATGTTAATCTCATTTTAAATTCTATAAAATTGAATTTCAATTTCATCTGCCTAAGACAATTAATGAATCAGAGGCCACCAGAAGAGGTGTATAATAAGAGCATAGGCTCCAGAACCAGACTACCTGTGTTTAAATCTCACCTCTGCTATTCACTGTGCGATATAAGATAATTTGCTGAAACTCTTTAAGCCTCAGGTTTTCCTCTGTAAAATAGGGCAGATGATAACAGTATGTGATAACAACATTATATGATAACAACATTATAAGGTTATTGTAAGGATTAAATGAGTTAATTAATGTGAGTCATTTGAAACATCACCTGGCACAAAGTGATTATTGTTGTATTTGTGCAACTCAAATATGATAAATTCTCAATTTTGTATCCTTATGAAGTAAAAAAGAAATGGTTAGTATATAGAGTAAATGCATTAAGGAAAATTTAATAGAAGGAGTGATGATTAAAGAATACCATCCCCATCTGTAAGTCCAGGAATTTCACTGAGTGGCCAAATCTTTAAAAGCCTATTTCTAAATTCTGTTTTCAGTTATTTACAATTAGTAGTCCATACATTTTTAAGAGTGACACACTGAGCAACAGTTTTATCACCTTCTCTGAGAAGATACAAATTACCATTCCAAATTATATGTATGGTGCATTCATTCTCTAAGAAGAAGATCAAGCCCCATCTTTTACAAGAAACTCATACATACCTGCTAGTATCCTTCTTTAGTTCCTATAACATTTTATCATCTACAGCAGGGATTGGAAAAGTACAGTCTCTGGTTAAATCCAGCTACAGGCTAGTTTTTGTACAGTCTATGAGTTAAGGTTAGTGTTTTATATTTTTAATGTCAAACAAAAATAGAGCATATGTGACAGAGATTGTATATGGTCTGCAAAATCCAAAATATTTACTATGTGTTCTTTCACAAAAAAAAGTTTACTGACCCCTGATCTATAGCCCTCAATTGGCACTTAATCAAACACTGATTAAAGGCATAACCTGTGTTCACTGTTATTGGTAGGCAATAACTGTAATAACCACATCATCATTATGAGGTGCTTATAGTTTTTCAAGCACTGTGTTAAGTATTTAACTAATTATTTTCACTGTAGCCCTATGAGGTAGATAACATTTTATAGATAATGAAATTAACATTTAGAGTAGTATGTATCATTCCAAGATCGCATGTATGGCCTGTATCTGAACTTAAATCTATCTTACTTAAAAAATCATGTTTTTTTTATACTGTGGCCACTGCTACTGTTTTTATTTTCTTTTAAGTCATTTAAATTATGTTGATGTGTGTTTAAGGCTAGATTATAAACTCCTTAAAGGCAAAGACTATGTGTCTCCCACAACAGAGAATGCTACATACACAATGGTTGTTCAATAATTATTTATTAAATGCAAATATAAATGAATGCAGGTCAATGTTTAATCTTTTACAGGCCCACTGAGGGATATGTTCATAAAGAATACTATTATACATTCATAAATTAGGGATGTACATGGGAATTCACAACTTTTCTCAATCTTTAAACAGATCTTTCTATTTGGACCTTTATTTTCCTATGGTAAAGTGAAACACTGTTTGAAATGATATTATCCCTAAATTTCCTTTCTTCCTCTCTCCCTCCCTTCTTCCCTCCTTCCTTCTCGTTCTTCCTTTTTTTGTCCCTTTCTTCCTTCGTCCCTCTATCCCTTCTTTCCTCTTTCTCTCCCTTCCTTCTTTCATTTATCTTTTCTTCCTTAAAAAATTATTTAGCAGGCTGCTTAATATATATAGGCTAAAGTGGTGGACAAAATAAAAATGGCCCATGTTCTCATGTAAACTTTAGTCTAGGTTCCTTGGTTCTTGTTTATATTTATCTTAGATGGATCACTTGCAAGTTTTAAAGTATATCATTAGTTTTCATTAACATCTAGATGTCAACTGCAATTAACCTTCACTAACGGTGCAAAAAAATTGGCTTAAAAGCCCAGTTGTCCTATGAGTTTAATATAGTTTAATATTTCTGCATATCCTGAGAATCTAAGCTTTTGCTAATCCTCTCTGGCTGTTATTTATGTCTTTTGCTGAATTTTCTTTACCATGATGCATTTTGTTGCTGCTCCCTTATTGGTTGAAGACGATTACTTGATATCATCTCTTCTCCTTTATCCTAATCCAACTTCCCCTTTCCCCATCTAACCCAGTAGCATATATGCAAGGCAAATGAGTGGACTGGACTTTAACTGGAGGTCTAAAAGCAGTGGTATATGAACCTCTAATAAACCAACTAATAAACAAAATAGAGCTTGTGCCCACACTGATTCCACAGTCTTTTTAGAGATGACAGATATATATTGAAGTATCACTTGTAAAATTACAAAAAGGTAAAAATAAATTTGCATCATTTAAGAAATGGTTAAAATAATTATGCTACACCCATATAGTTAAATACCAGAGCAGTCATTTAAAAATTATGTGTGTGTTGTTTGGGTGGGTGGGTAGATGTGTGTATATCATGAAAAAATAGCTCATGGTTAATTTTTCTTTATATCTAGAACAATATTCTATACACCAAACTGTCATCAGCATAGATTCAGGACAAAAAGGATTGTACAGAGGAGTAGAGATAAATAAAATACTTTAATTTTTCATATCTGCACAGTTCAGTATTTAAATGTTTATAATGAATAGAATTTTATAAATAAAACTGGACCAAAGGACCACCTGGTTGGAATTAACTGAGTATAAAAACACATTTTCATTTATTAGATTTTCATATAGTGGTTATATTTCTGCATGAAAAGCTACTTTTGCAGTTTTGGAATGGTTTTAGCATATTATAGAAAGTTTCACTTTATCTACCAAATTTCCTAGTGCCTATAAAACTTGCAGAGTTGGTAGTTTTTATTAGATATGATATTTCAAGATGGCAAATTAATCCAGAAGTCAAATTCATAAATTTCAAGACTAATTTGGTCTTAATATTGTTTTATAAAATCTTCCATATAAGAGACAAGATACTGTGAAAAGTAATAACATTGAGTTAAAAAAGAAGTCTCAATTATTCTGTCAACAAATGATAAGAGACTAATAGTAACCTACCTGTTCTGAAATTGCAATGCTAGTATATAGCTCAGCTAGTGTTGAGCACAAATAGAACAACATTTTATAAATGGTTTAGGTCAATAAATCTTCATGTTAGTAACAATGTTTTTGAGTAATTGCAGAAATCAATAGAAGAGGATATTTTCGGATCATTACTCGAATTCTAAAAACCTAGCTTACAAACAAATAAGGAAAACATTACATGTAATATGTTCAGCTCTCTTGAAAAAATGGTTGAAAAGTTAAAGAAAATAAACCTCCAAGAATTACACTGATTTAAGACCAAAATAACATTAGGATAGTAGTATCATTGGGGGGCAGCTGTACTGTTTTATTTTCCATTTTATTCTCTGTAAGAGTAAACAAAAAAATTCTAACAAAACTCAGAAAATCAACACACATGAGCAGAAACACACACATACATACACACACATGAAATTTATGTTAGATAGCAAAAGTGGGATACTGAATAAACAGAAAGCCAATTAAAATATATTTGAATAGCAATTACCTTTGTATCTATTTAGAACTTTTTCTATACATCTGAGAATGCTTAAAAGCCAGAAATTGATCCAAGAATTTCATGCCTGATGACCATTCCCCATTTGAAAGTAGTCCCTATATACATATCTTAACCTAAGGAGCACATGGCATTTTTCACCACTCTGTTACCTGAACTACTATGATGGCATGGAAGTGTAAGCAATAGCATTGATATTTATAGGAAGGAAAGAATAGATGCTATAACTTTGGAAGTACAAGGTAGAGGGGATGACAAAAGACAATATTATGAGTGTGTGTGTGTGTGTGTGTGTGTGTGTGTGTGTGTGTGTAGCATAGCCTAAGTATAGTATGTACTTTAAACTAAGTATGTAGTTTAAAAGCATCCTACAGTGCACAGGACAGTCCTGCTGCACCCCTCCCCCAATAAAGAAGTATCTGGTCCAAAATGACAATAGCACTATGGTTGAGAAACTCTGCTTTAAATTATCCTCAATGTGACTATGGTAGTAGTCTTTAGAACAAAATAATTCCCATATCTCTCTAGACTTTATATCATAAATTACTCTAAATTAATCTTCCTTTCACTGCTTTGCACCTCCTCACTTTTCCACTCCAGTTGGCTCCTGTATTATTTGACTTTGCACATCATCTCCCAATTTCTGTAACTCCATTCTGATTTAAGACCAGATTTTAAATTGCTTCTCCTAGTAGGGAAAGTACCTAGAATGTTTTTTCCCCTGGTACCTATCCTTATGTTCTATATTTTAATCTCCAGTAGGAGGTATTTTGCTTTTATATTCCAGACCTCCAGACAAGTTTACCCCTGCTAGAACTGCAGTTGACAAGAGAATCTGAAATATTGTCTTCCAACTAGAATGACATTACAAACAACTAACATCTCATAGGAACTGAAAAGGTTGCATTTCATTACAAAAGAAAGAAAACAGACAAGATATGGAAGCAGCCCAAGTGCCCATCAGTAGATAAGTGGACAAAAAAGCTGTGGTACATTTATATAATGGATTACTACTCAGTCATTTAAAAAAAAGAAATCTTAAAGATGGCTGAAGCTTAAGGAAGTCTTACTCGCTTGCTCCAAGCACAGGACTGGACTTGAGGCTAACCTACAGAACATTCAACTTGAAAAACCATCTGAAAATAGCTGACTGGAAACTGTGCGCAAGGAGCATGGAGAAGGGAAAGGAGAGGATGAAAAGTGAGGGAGTAAACTCACACAGCTGCATAGTGTGGCTGGGAAGACGGAGGTAAGGTGTGGTGGTGCAGCTCCTGCCCACTGAGAGCAGAAGGACTCAGCCCCACACAGAGATCCTCAAAGGAGAGCAACAGAGAAGGGGAGGGGAGCCCATGTAGCACCAGACAGTGAGAATTAGAGGTGATTTGGCCCACCACAGGGTCTCAGCACTATCCCAGCCTAAAAGCCAGTGGGTGGTTACCACACCAGCCTGGAAACCCCCCATGATTATGGGAGCCAGAGAGCACACAAAGCAGAATGGCACACTGAGAATGGGTCTGAACAGAAAATAAAGCAATGAATCTGAGGGGCTGGGTATTTGCTCAAAGAACTTTCATGGGGGCTAGCCAGAGTGCCCAGTGAAAGAGGCACATTCCACCCCACTTCAAGCAAAGAGCAATTGTCATATTCCCCAACCACTGAACAATGCTGGGCTGGTAATTGGCACCCCAGCAGCAGGGCCTGGTGGAGCTTGGAATTCAGACATCTGGCCTGGCAGGAGCCTGGGCAGAAGCCCAGCCCAGTGAGAGCTAGCTGTGCTGAAAGATTAAAGAATCAAGCAGGGCATTGTTTTTCTTTTCTCTTCTTTTAAAAAATGTATTCTCTCCTGCTTGGGGTGGGTGGGAGGGCAACCAGAGGGTGCAAGAAACCCAGGTAGAGTTGAAGCATTGGAAGGAGAGGAAGAAACTGCATGATTCTCTTAGAAGCTACAGGCACCATCTCGAACACAAATCTGCTTAAAGCACTCTGACTGATCCTGAAACCCCACAGAGCCCAGTGCCATGGGCAAAGGGAAAGCAGCCCAGAATAAATACATACAAGTGACTAGCCCCAAAGATGACCCAACTTATGGGCTAGGGAAGCCCCACCCACAGGACTGCCTGGGATCCTGCCCTACAGGGCTCTAGCCAAGAGGTCCACAGCCAGACTAGGACAGCAGTTCATATTGGCCTGCACGAGAGAACTGCCCAAGAAGACAGGGACCCACACCCAAGGGGCCAGATCCAACAACACAGGAGCAAACTCCATTGAGCTCCATAAATATTAGATCCAAGGTTTTTGTTGTTGCTGTTGTTGTAGTGGTTGTTTGGAGTGTGTCTTTTTAATTTTTATTTTTAATTTGAAAATTTTCCCTTCTTTTCTTTTCCCAGTTTTTACTTTCCTATCCTATATCTTATTCAATTTAGCATTATTACTTTCTAAAATTACTATTATTATTTCAGTCATTATTTTCTACCTTTTATTTTATTTATTTATTTATTTATTTATTTATTTATTTATTTATTTATCCTTACCCTATTTCTGGTATCTGCCTTCTTTGCTTTCATTTTTTTTTTCTTTTTTTCTCCCTCTCCTAACTCTTAGGGTCTCACAACTTCTGGTATTCCATGTGTGTGTGTGTGCGTGTGTGTGTGTGTGTGTGTGTGTGTGTGTGTGTGTGTTCTGCTTGCTTGTCTTTTAATATTTTTGTTGAGGCTGGTGCTTTTATCAGTGTTGATGCTAATTTTTTTTTTCCAGGTGATTTGTAGTTTGATCTGGTTTTTGTGTTGACTTCTTTACTTTCATATACATATATGTTTTCTTCCATTTCCAGTTATTTTTTTCTTGCATTTTCTGGTACTCTTCTTAGTGTGTTTGTGTGAGTAGGTGTATATGTGTGATTTCAGGTTGCTCATTTTTCTTTTAATCTTTCTGTTGAGGCTGGTGCTTTTATCATTGTTGATGCTGATACTTTTTTTTTTTTAAATCAGGTTCTTTTGGGTTCTGTCTGGTGTTGCCTGGACTTCCTTAGTTTCTTTCTTTCTTTTTTCTTTTCCTGTATTCTCCCTCTTCTAATTTGTTTGGTCTCTCACCACCTAATATTCTTCTTGTGTGTGAGTGTGCTTTATGTTTGTTTGTGTGTCTTTCAATATTTTTGTTGAGGCAATAAATTTTATTATTACTGGTATCTGCCTTCTTTGCTTTCATTTTTTCTTTCTTTTTTTCTCTCTCTCCTAACTCTTAAGGTCTCATCACTTCTAGTATTCCATGTGTGTGTGCGTGCATGTGTGTGTGTGTTTATAATTTTATTATAATTTTATTATTATAAGCAACTTAATGAGAATTAGAAAGAGCTCAGTAGAAACTATACCAGCATAAAAAAAAATAGAAGCTATGAGAAGGGGTTAATTTCCAAAATATATAAAGTACTTATACAACTCAACACCAGGAAGACAAACAATCTGATTTAAAAATCAGCTGAGGAAAGGTCCTGTGAGCTGAACATCCTCATCCCCCAACAGCAGCAGAGGATTGGGAGCTGAGAGCACCCCTTGGCAACAGCAGCAGCAGTAGCAGTGCAAACCAGGAGCTGATACTCACACCCAGCAGCACCAGCAGCGACTGATCAGGAGTGCAACAGCTGGACCAACACACCCCAGCAGTGAATACCATGACAGACTAAAACCAGCTGCCAGTTGTCAATATTCCAGGACCCACAGCAGGCAAGATGTGCCATGTACCAAAACAGTCTGGGAGGCACAGCAGCTTTATTTGATACACACTGACCTGCCTACACATCCCAACATCCCTCACCGGGCCTGGAACTACCAGAATGCTAAAATAGTGACACAAAAAAATAAAAAAAATAAAAAACACCCAAATGAAAGAAAAGGAGGAATCATGAAAAAAGGAAATACATGAAATGGAAGCAAGCAATTTGTCAGATAAAGAATTCAAAGCAATGATTTTTAAGGGTGCTCAAGCAATTTAGTGAGAACTACAAGCAACTTAATGAGAATTATAAATAGCTCAGTGTGAACTATATCAGCATAAAGAAAGAGGTAGAAATTATGAAGAAAAATCAAGTAGAAATAAAGAATGATATAACTGATATGAAAAATACCTTGGAAGGATTAAATAGTAGATTAGAAGAAGCTGAAGACTGAATCAGCGAGTTAGATGACAGGTAGAGAAAACACCCAAATAGAGCAGCAAATGGGAAAACAATTAAAAAGCAGGAGGAGAATTTAAGGGAGTTTTGGAACAATACAAAATGTAACAACATTTGCATCATAGGGGTACCAGAAGGAGAAGAATCAGAAAAAGGAATAGAGAACCTGCTTGAAGAAATGACAGAAAACTTCCCTAATTTGCTGAAGAAAAAAGTCACACAAGTCCAGGAAACACAGAGAGTGCCAAGCAAGGTGAACCCAAAAAGACCCACACATAGACACATCATAATTAAAATGGCAAATGTTAAAGACAAAGACAGAATCTTAAAGGAAGCAAGAGAGAGACATAAAGTTACCTACAAGGGAGCTCCCATTAGACTGTCAGCTGGTTTATCAATAGAAACACTGCAGGCCAGAGGGAGTGGCATGACATATACAAAGTAATGAAAGGCAAGGGTCTGAATACAAGACTACTCTATCCAGCAAGGCTATCATTCAAAATTGAAGGTAAAAGAAAGAGCTTCACAGACAAAAAACAAAAAACAAAACAAAATAAAAAAACCAAAAGGAATTGACTATCACCAAACCAGCACCGCAAGAGTTGCTAAAGGGACTGTTATAAGGACATACAAATGGCCAAGAGACATATGAAGAAATGCTCAACATCACTAATCATCAGAGAGATGCAAATTAAAACAACAATGAGGTATCACTTCACACCTGTCAGAATAGCCGCCATCAACAAAGCATCAAACAACAAGTGTTGGTGAGGGTGTGAAGAAAAGGGGACTCTAGTACACTGCTGGTGGGAATGCAGACTGGTGCAGCCACTGTGGAAAACACTATGGTGTTACCTCAAAAAATTAAAAATTGAATTACCATTTGACCCAGTGATCCTACTCCTAGGAATATATCCTAAGAAGCCTGAAACACCAATCAGAAAGAATATGTGTACCCCCATGTTCATAGCAGTGCTATTTACAATAGCTGAGATCTGGAAACAGCCCAAGTGTCCATCAGTAGACGAATGGATAAAAAAGCTATGGTACATATACACAATGGAGTACTATGCACGAGTAAGAAAGAAAGATCTCTTATCCTTTGAGACCACATGGGAAGACCTGGAAACTATTATCCTAAGCAAAACAAGCCAAGCAGAGAAAGACAAATATCATATGATCTCACTTATTTCTGAAATATAATGAACATAGCAGTCTGAGGAACAGGGTAGTCCCAGAGACGTGGAAGTAGGGTACAGACTGACATTTGCCAGAAGAGGGGGTGGGGGAGGGGAGTGATGAACCACAGAACTTGTACGCATGTACTCATGGACAACAAAACTGGGGACGAGGCAGGGAGGGAGGAGGAGGAGGGTGTCAATGGGGGAAAAAAGAGAAACATCTGTAACAAAAGTAAATTAATAAAATAAAAAAGGGACTGTTATAAGAAGAAGAAGAAAGAAAGAGAGAGAGAGAGAGAGAGAGAGAGAGAGAGAGAGAGAGGGAGAGAGAGAGAGAAAGAGAGAGAGAGAGAGAGAAGAAGAAGAAGAAGAAGAAGAAGAAGAAGAAGAAGAAGAAGAAGAAGAAGAAGAACAACAACAACAACAACAACAACAACAACCCAGGAATAAAATAAAAATGGCAACTAATACATATCTATCAATAATAACCTTAAATGTAAATGGCTTAAATGCCCCAATCAAAAGACTTAGGGTAACCTATTGGATAAGAAAAAATGACCCATATATATACTGTCTATAAGAGACCCACCTCACAAGAAAAGGCTCACACAGGAAGAGAGTGAAGGGATGGAAAAAAAGTTTCCATGCAAATAGAAATGGAAAAATAAGCTGGTGCAGCAATACTCATATCTGATAAGATAGACTTCAAAACGAAGGCCATAATAAGAGACAAAGAAGGTCACTACATAATATTAAAAGGATCAATCCAACAAGAGGATATAACCCTGGTAAACATATGTGCACTGACCATAGGAGCACCAAAATATATTAAAAGACTTCTGGAGGACTTCAAAGGAGAGATCAATAGCAATACAATCATAGTGGGTAACTTTAACACCCCACTGACACCACTGGATAGATCTTCTAGACAAAAAATTAACAAGGAAACAGAGTCCTTAAATCATTAACTAAATCAGTTAGACTTAATTGATATTTCCAGAACAGTTCACCCCAGAGATTCAGAATACACATTCTTCTCAATTGCACATGGGATATTCTCAAAGATAGACCACATTTTAGGACACAAAGTAAGTCTCTACAAATTCAAGAAGATTGAAATCATATCAAGCATCTTCTCAAATCACAGTGACATGAAACTAGTAATCAATTACAATAAAAATACTCAAAAACATTCAAACAGCCCTGGCCGATTTTCGCTCAGTGGTTAGAGCATCAGTCCGTGGACCAGAGAGTCCTGGGTTTGGTTCCCGCTAAGGGCACGTAACTCAGTTGAGGTTCGTCCCAGGCCAGGTTGGGGTCATGTGGGTGGCAACCAGTCAATGTGTCTCTCTCACATCGATGTTTCTCTCTCTTCCTCCCTCTCTCCCTTCTGCTCTGTCTGAAGATAAACGCAAAAAGAGTCCTCAGGTGAGGATAAAAAAAAAAACAACATTCAAACACATGGAGGCTAAATAGCATGTTAGTAAACTATGAATGAGTTATCAATGAGATCAAGAAAGAAGTCAAAAACTTCCTGGACTAATGAATATGAACACACAACAACACAAAATCTATGGGAAACAGCGAACCATCCTGAGGGCAGGCAATAACAGGCCTCCCTCAAGAAACAAGAAAAATTTCTAGTAAACTACCTAAACTTACAAATTAAGGAACTAGAAAGATTACAAAAGGAATGACCCAGAGCTAGTAGAAGGAAGAGAATAATAAAGATCAGAGTAGAAATAAATGACATAGAGGTTTAAAAAAATTACAAAAACTCAATGACACCAATAGCTGGTTCTTCGAAAAGATAAAAAAATATTGATCAGCCCTTAGCCAGACTCACCAAAAAACAGAAAGAGAGACAGGACCAGAATTAATAAAATCAGACACAAAAGAGGTGAAGTAACAACTGACACCACAGAAATACAAAGGATTGTAAGTAAATACTATATACAATTAATTACATGCCAACAAATTCAACAACCTAGCGAAAAGGACAAATTCCTAGAATCATACAGTCCTCAAAAATTCAACAGGGAAGAATCAGAATACCTGAACACACCAGTAACAACCAAAGAAATAGATGACACATTGTACATAGAAAACTCTAAAGATTTTACCAAAAACAAACAAACAAACTAGATTTAATAAATGAAAGTGGCAAAGTGGCAGGATACAAAATTAACATCCAGAAATTATTGGTATTTTTATACATCAATAATGAACACCCAGAAAGCAAAACTAAAAAAAAAAAAGTGAAAGTATATACCATGTTCATGGATTGAAAGAATCAACATAATTAAAGTGTCCCTACTATTCAAAACAATCTATGCATTCAATACTATCCTTATTAAAATATCAATGGCATATTTCACAGATTTAGAACAAATACCGCCAAATTTTATATGGAACCAAAAAAGACCCCAAATAGCCACAGCAATCTTGAAAAAGAAGAACACAATTGGAGGGATCACGATACCAGATATCAGGATATACTACAAAGTCATTGTAATCAAAAGAGCCTAGTACTGGCAAAAGAACAGGCAAATATATCAATGGAACAGAACATGGAACTCAGAAATCAACCCAAGACATAATGCTCAATTAATATTTGTCAAAGGAGGCAAGAGTATACAATGGAGTAAAGACAGTCTCTTCAATGAATCATGTTGGGAAAATTGGACAAGTGCATGCCAAAACATGAAACGACCATGAACTTACACTATACAAAAGAGTAAACTCAAAATGGATGAAAAATTTAAATGTAACTTTTGAAACTATAAAAATCCTAGAAGATAGGCAGCAAACCATCAAACATCACACGTAGCACTATTTTCACCAATATATCGCCTAGGGCAAGAGAAACAAAGGAATGGATTAATAAATGCAACTACATTAAACTAAGAAGCTTCTGCACAGCATCAAAATGAAAATGGAACCTACTGTATGGGAGAACATATTTGCCAATGATACGTTTGATAAGGGATTAATATCCAAAATATATAAAGTACTCATACAACTCAACAAAAGAAAGACAAGCAATCCAATTAAAAATGGGCAGAGGACCTGAATAGACAATTCTCCAAACAGGACATACAAACGGCCAAGAGACATATGAAAAATTTCTCAGTGTCACTAATCATCAGAGAGATGCAATTTTAAACAACTATGAGATATCACCTCACATCTGCCAGAATGACTGCCATCAACAAATCATCAAATAATAAGTGCTGGCAAGGATGTTGAGAAAAGGGACTCTATTACACTGCTGGTGGGAATGCAGACTGGTGCAGCCACTATGAAAAACAATATGGTGTTTCCTCAAAAAATTAAAAATAGAACTGCCATATGACCCAGTGATTCCAGTTCTAGAAATATATTCTAAGAAGCTTGTAACATCAATCAGAAAGAACATATGCACCCCTATGTTAATAGCAGCACTATTTACAGTAGCTAAGATCTGGAAATAGACCAAGTGTCCATCAGTAGATGAGTGGATAAAAAAGCTGTGGTACATTTACACAATGGAATACTATGCAGCAATAAGAAAGAAAGACCTTTTACCCTTTGAGATGATGTGGAGGGACTTAGAGAGTATTATGCTAAATGCAGTAAGCGAGTTAGAGAAAGACAAATATATGATCTCATTTATTTGTGTAATATAATGAACAAAATTAGCTGGTGAACAAAATTGATTTAGAGACATGGAAGTAGGGAACAGCCTGACAAACCTCAGAGAGAAGGGTGGTGCAGTGGGAAGAGATAAACCAAAGGACTTATATGCATATATGCATAACCAGTGGACAATGGACACAAGCAACAGTGAGGTGAAGGCAGTGGGGGGGATGGGAGTGGAATGGAGGGTATCAATGTGGGAAAAAAGAAAAGACATCTGTAATAAAAATAAAAAATAAAAAAGGAAATCTTACTCTGTGTAAAAGCATGGATGGGTCTGGAGAGCATTATGCTAAGTGAAATAAGGCAGTCAGAAAAAGAAAAATTCCATGTGGTTTCATGTATATGTGGAATCTAGTGAACTAAATTAACTGACAAGCAAAATACTGACAGACTCATAAATAGAGAGTAGGCTGACAGTTGTAGGCGGTGGGGTTGGGGGCCTGGGTGTGTTGTTGAAGGATTAAACAAAAAAAAAAGTGAAAGTATAAAAAGAGAACTCATGGACACAGACAACAGTGTGGTGATTGCCAGGGAAGGAGGGGAGATAAATGGTGATGGATGGAGACTTGACTTGGGACAGTGAACACACAATATAGTGTACAGATGATGTGTTCTGGAATTGTGCACCTGAATCCTGTATAATTTAGTTAACCACTGTCACCTAAATAAATTCAGTAAAAAAAAAAATGCTATGAAACTAAAATTAATAATAAGCCAATAAAAAGATAGAAAAAAAAGAAAATAGACAAAGCAAGAATTAAGGCACATACTTTTCATCAGCATAACTAATCAATCAAATCAATACAGCAGAACTCCTTTTTCATTTTTATTTTTATTTTTATTAACGTTATAGAGAGAGAGGAAGAGAGAATGAGAGATAGAAACATCTAAGAGAGAGAACATCAATTGGCCACCTCCTGCGTGCCCCCTACTGGGGATCAGGCCCACAACCTGGGCATGTGCCCTGACTGGGAATTGAACCAGATACCTCTTTGTGCATGGGTTGATTCTTAATCACTGAGACACACCAGCTGGGCCAGGAGAACTCCTTTATAATGCTCATGTTGGGATATTGGAATAATACATACCTGCCACCAAGTTAACCATGTTATATCAGGTTTTTACTATACAAAGTCATCTTATTTTGGGACAGGTCTTGACCCATGATATATCTAATAGTCTGTAATGATAAGTTTTTAAAATAGATTTTCATTTGATATAGTCCCATTCATTTATTTTTTCCTTTACTTTCCTTGACTTTATGGTCAAATTTATAAAATCTTCTTTAAAACCATGGTCCACAAGTTTAGTACCTATGTTTCTTCTATGTAATTTATTGTTTCAAGCCTTATATTTAGGTATTTGATTAAATTTTAATTAACTTTACAATGGAATACTACTCAGCCATAAGAAAAGATGAAATACTGCCTTTGCCACAACATGGCTAGACCTTGAGAATATCATGCTAAGCAAAACAAGTCAGACAAAGTTAAGAATCATACAGGATGGGCAAAAGTCAGTTTATAGTTGTGAGTATGCAAAACACAGAGTTTATTCTTGTATTATTTATTATTATTATTAACCTACTTTTTCCCACCCCTGTATGATTTCACTCATATGAGGGATGTTAAACTGAAAGCAACAAATGAACAAACAAGAAAAATAAACAAACTAAAACTCATAGACACAGACAACAGTATGGTGCTTACCAGAGGGAAGAGGCGTTGGGGAAGTTTAAAGGGTAAATGGGCTCAAATATAAGGTGATGGAAGATGATTTTGTCTTTGGATGGTGGGCACACAATGCAATAGGCATGCAGATCATGCATCATAGAAATGTGTACTTGAAACCTATATAATCTTATTAACCAGTGTTACCCCAATACATTTTATAAAAATAGATTTTCATTATATTATTAGAGCTCAGGTGTACTATTACTGAAGCCCAAATAAAAATAGTCATGATCTATATGGGTGTCTACAAAATACCACATCAGAGAAGAAAAGTTCAGTCTTTTAGAAAGGGGCAGAATATATACTAAGTTTACCCTATATTGATTAATCTTGCTATTTTTTAGAAGTGTTTTAAGTTTTGTAGGAAGGTTATTGACAACGTTGATCTAAGAAAGGTAATATGTATTGTAGGGGGAAAATGTGTCCCCTACAGTTATAATTTTTTTAATTCCTAGTTTCTAATCAAAGTGTAATTGAGGGTTGCTATGTCAATTCACGTTAGACTCAAGAAAGGTATTGATCTTACTTCTACTACAGAACTTATAATATTATACTATGTAATTTTTTTTCATCCAATGTACTATGTAAACTTGATGTCAGTTTCCCAACACCTTTTAGCCTTCTAGGATCACTTCTCCTGTGTATTTCTCATAGAAGGCAGGAGTCTGTCAAATGGCCAGTCTTTCCAGCGGTTCTCAACCTGTGGGTCGCGACACCTTTGGGGGTCGAACGACCCTTTCACAGGGGTCGCCTAAGACATAACAGTAGCAAAAGTACAGTTATGAAGTAGTAATGAAAATAATTATATGGTTGGGGGTCACCACAACATGAGGAACTGTATTAAAGGGTCATGGCATTAGGAAGGTTGAGAACCACTGGGACTCTAAACAGATTAAAACTGCTTTTGGTCTGCATTACTCAGATTAGCATCTCTGTTCCATCTGTGTGGTCACTTCTCTCTTCTCATTCAATGCTTCAATCTGTACAAGCATCAGTATATTTGGCATAGGGCAAAACACATTCTTTCAGACTTGTACCAATTCAGTCCATGTGACCTGAATACACAAAACTATATGGGCATATCAGATTTTACTGAAGATTTGAGAAGGGGGTCAGGATTTTATTTATAGATATATAAACAAGTAAACATTGACTATTATTGATTTTTTATTTTAAAGTCCTTCAACTATCCTATCACTCATATCGTGTCATTGGACACATCCTTCTGTAGTCTCACTTTCTCTCATGTTGCCCAACTTCTTCCTCTTTCCCTTCTATTTTGTCATTTCTGTAAGAAGGAATTCTTAACTTAAACACAATGAGGGCTAACGAAGTACTAGGCTTTACTAATTATACTTCCTCTTCTAGGGTTAGAATTCTACTGATTCAAGGTTTATGTACCTGATGCTTCAAAAAAGGTCAGTATTCAAAACATCAGAGTTTGGAGCAAGGAAGGTTTATTGATCAATAAGGTGCCAGCTCAAGAAGATAAGGGGCCTTAAAGCTTCCATAAATCCATTTTAAAAGATCCCAGAATCTAGGCTTCTTTTATTTCAAGGAAGGGAAAACAGGCAGCAAGAGGTATGTGACACCTAGGTTCCCACAGGTGTCCAAAGAAGAGCTCAAAATCTCTAAATCTCTTTGTTACCTGGCTCCATGACCCCTGCTGATCAGATTTGGTCTTGAGGCTTGTGCAAATCTTTGCTAGAAGCTCAAGCCTCTCATAATTAGTATATCTATAGCAGGAGGTTTTCTCCTGAAGGTTGTGGGAGAAATGCAGGCTAGAATTAAGACAGAGAGAGAGAGAATGAATTTCACTCTCTTACAAGACCAG
The DNA here is from genome assembly GCA_030848825.1 of Tadarida brasiliensis. Classification (NCBI taxonomy): domain Eukaryota; kingdom Metazoa; phylum Chordata; class Mammalia; order Chiroptera; family Molossidae; genus Tadarida; species Tadarida brasiliensis. Next base: position 47,740,032 of record CM061280.1, on the reverse strand, counting down.
TAGCAAGGATTAATTTTCTAGAGTTAGGGAGAAAGCAGGTATCAGGTTCCAGGATTCAAGATGACGTAGGGTTGTCACTGTGGACTCAGAGAAGGCTTTTTTGAAAAAGAAAATAACACTAAACTGTGAGTGACCAGGTTGACTCTAGGCTTCATGATTTTAAATAAGTGAACTTACCACTTTGAGTTTCCGTTTTCTCATGCTATAATTCCACCCAAACACAATTACTGTCTGATTTATCTTTGGGTTTTCTGTGGACAGAGTACCTGATACAAAGTAGTCACATAATAAATATCTGTTGAATTCAAGAACTATCAAATGAAGATGTTTAATTAAATTATTCCTCGGGTCCCTCAAGTCTCTAACTTGTTATTCAATGAAATAATTGTTAAAGACTTACTATTTATAATATACTGTGTTTCATACAATAAAAGTAAAACTTATGACCATTATTTTCAAGGACCTGATGCCAATTCTTGGCCTGCAGGGGGATGTTGCAATGCAATGAACTACAAGCAGACAAGGCTTGGAGTGAGGGGGAGTATCACAAGGGAGCAAATGCTCCCAATCTCCAAATGCAGCCCAATTTATTTTCTTAGCAGTTCCCTAGGTTACACTGTGTTTTAGGTAATTAAGTCCTTGAGATAGCATCTTTGCTAACCTTTCAGCCAAGCCCAGCATTCTTATTGTTCCAGCTGCCCCTGGCTGTTTTCAGCTGAGATTCCTAACAAACACATTTACTCCCTTGGGCAGTGTTCCAACCCATTCAAGAATTCACTCCCTTGCATACTTTTCCCCCAGCTAGCCAGGCCACTAGAATGCATACCTCAAGGTTACATTTTGTTCATCCATCAAACCCTTAAACTTACACCTGATAATTTCTTTGAAGAGATAAGATATCCTGGTGGTTCTAGCATTTACTGATAGTGCATCTCTCTAATTGTCTATGATATAATCACATCTAGAAAGAGCAGCCTTAAAGTTGCTCTAGCCAAAAGAGCCTCTTTGGAGAGACAAGAGTTTCTGTCCCATCTCCTATCTATTCTACATAGAGAATCTAGGATGATCGCTTAGAGGAAAACTGGAAACCCTCCCCATTTTTAACTTTGCTCTGAAGCCTAAGATAGACTCTAAAACCGAACCTTGAATCAAAGGCACCTCCAAAACAAAGTCACCTCTGTCTTAAACTACACATTTCCAAATCTAATATTCCAAACTGTTGCAAAGGAAGAGACGAGGGTTGTTATAGTGACTATGTATGTCACCAAAAGATTCCTCTATATGTTGTTGCAATGTCCTGACATTCTGTGGGTAGAAGAGGAGAAAGGCTATGTATACCATCTCCTCTGGCCTCCAGGCCAGAGCACTTATCTCCTTCTGGTTATATAATGTTATTAAAACACTGATTCAACTTCTGGAAATATATCCAAAGTAACCTGAAACACTAATTTGAAATAATATATTCAACCCTATGTTCATTGCAGCATTATTTACAAGCTGTGGTAGCAGCCTAAATGCCCATCAGTAGAGGATTCGATTAAAAAAAGCTGTGATACATTTACACAATGGAATACATCTTATCTCTTGCGACAGCCTGGATGGACCCGGAGAATATTATGCTAAGTGAAAAAAGCCAGTCAGAGAAAGACAGTACCATATGATTTAACTTAATATGTGGAATCTAATGAACAAAATAAACTAACAACAAAATAGAAAGACTCATAGAAACAGAGAAAAGACTGACAGCTGTCGGAAGGGAGGGGGTTTGAGGGATGAGTGAAAAGGGTGAAGTGATTAAACCACAAAAAAACCCTCATAGACAAAGAAAACAGTATGGCGATTACCAGAGGGAAAGGGGAGGTGGGGGGAGGTAGAAGAGGGTAAATGAGAGATAAATGGTGATGGAAGGAGATTTGACTTGGAGTGGTGAACCCACAGCACAATATACAGATGAAGTGTTATAGAATTGTACACCTGAAACCGACATAAGTTTATTAATCAATGTCACCCCAATAAATTTAAAAAAAAGATCACATGGGTAATTTTAATTTAAATTTGCTTCATGATAGAAAATATAATTTTCTTCATCAACCCATAGAACAATAACATTAATAGTTAATAATAACAGCTGCTAATGTTTAAATGACTGCTTACATTTTATACAGTGCTTACTTAACATGCATTGTCATTTGATATTTATTACAATCTTATAAAATGAGTGCTTTCATCATCCCCACTTGGATTATACTGAGGCTTAAAGAAGTTAAATAACTTTTCCCAAAGTCTCAGCTAGGAAGTAGCTGAGTTAAGATGCGTACTCTAATCTGATTGTTTCCAAAACCTAGACTAACTAGGAAAAAAAAAAAAAAAACACAAGACACAAATAATGGAGAGCATGAAGAGGTCAGAGAGAATCAATCCCTTTCTACTTTCTCCTCTTTCCCCATAGTCTCTAATTCTGTTAAAGAAAACCTTGCTTTGTATTGTAGTAAAGATCAATTTGTCTCATATTCAACAAAAACAAGCAGTCCCATTTTTGAAAAGTTTGCTTCAGGGCTCCTTCTCAATCTTCACATCTGGTGAAAATTCTCCACAAATGAAGCAAGTGCCCTTGAAGGAAAACCATAAAGAAAAGGAAACTAAACTGAAATTCAAAATACATTGGCACTTTCACGTACAAAGTATATTAGCACTTTTTTTTTTTTTTTTTAGCAGCACAAAAACAACTACCCATCATGTTCCTTTGGCTTCTGCAAGAGCGATTTGGAAAGCACAACTATGAAATGTACAAGAAACAAATCCTAGCCCTTCAAAGTCAATAAGTGTTTACTTAAATAAAAGTTGAAAGACTTTCAAATTATCTCATAGAAAGTAGTCACTATGGAAGTCACAAGAAAAAAATGAATACAGTTTACCTGAAGATTGTATTGAAAATGATCCTAGAAATGTATTTATTATAAAATATTCAAATTTTGTGGATTCTCAACTTTATATTAAATTCAGGTTTTGTTGACTCTTTGAAAATAGCTTAGATTTTTAAGCTTATAAATTTGGTGAGATCAGACAGTTCTGATCTAAGAGCATTTAAATAATTAGTATACAAAAGAAATTATTAAATTTCTCTTGGAAATATTTATTAGTCTCAAAGTACAATGAAAACTTATGATATTTTCCTCCTCCAAGGATATTGGTAAAATTTATATATAGGAGCACTTATCGTGAAAACATATAAAGGATTCAGAAAGCTAAATAGATCACGATGGAAGAGTTGATAAGCAAATAATTAGGCTCATAGATTTTATAAGTGCTGGGACAGGCAGGCACATAGGACTATGCTAGTCTAACCTCATCATTTTACAGTTGAGGAAACAGTGGATCAGAGAAGATTATTTTCCAAAGATCAAAAAACTTGATAGGGTGGGTAATATGTGAGATATAAGTAAGAAAGTGGCAAGATGTGTACATGAAAAATCAGGTAAAAGTATGGGAGTAGCAAGAGTATTTGAAAAAATTAAGAAAAAAAGGCTAACTTGTGGAGGGCTATGTAGGCCATGTTAAAGAGATTTTAACTTACAAACATTGAGAAAGCAATGATTTTAATCAGGGAAGCAAAATAATTAGATTTATATTTTAGAAACTTTCCCTGGAAGAAGTTAGAAAACATCTCAATTTGAAAAACAGTAAGAGAAAAATACTTGTGAAGAAGAAACCAGGAATGGAAGAATGGAGCAACAATAGCAGATGGAAAGATGGAGAAGGAAAAACATATTTACAACTTATTAATGAGGTAGAAGTTACACTCAACACAGTTTATGACTAAATTAGATGATGCAGGGAGAAAGTGTCAAAGAGTGAGCATAGTGTATGGCATGAAATGGTTAAGTACTTGGCACTGGGTCCAGATAGACTGAGTTCAAATCTCAAGATTTTCTGCTCCCTCAAGATGTAGCCATGGGCAAGTTATTCAAGCTCTGTGTGCTTCAGTTTCCTCGTCTGTAAAACATGCATAATTATGGTACCTACCACATGGGTTGTATGAGGATTAATGAATTAAAATGTATAAAATACTATTGTCTGTGTCCATTGGTTATGTAAATATGCATATAAGTTATTTGATTTGTCTCTTCCCACTTCCCATTCTCCTTCCCTCTGAAGTTTGGCACTCTGTTCCCTACTTCTGTAAAACTTTCAACAATAAAGAATTTAAAAAAATTGTAAAAAACTAAAAACAGTGTCTGATACATAGTGAGCACTATATAAGGATTAAATAAAATTTTGAAAAGACTGAGCCTGTGAATACAACCATTCACTGAGATAAAAAATAAAATGTCTTCTTAAAGTTAGGAATATGGAAAAATATTATGTAAAACATAATATTATGTATATAGTAAATATGTTCATTTTGTCAGTCAGCATTCTTTCCTTGGAGGAGCTATTTCACCCACACTGTAAATGATTTTAGTGGGACTATTAATCATACTGTCTAACCCTTTCCTAAACATGTTCATGGGCATGTGACCCAGACCCTACTGATCAGAACATCATATTCTCTTATTCAAAGGACAGGCCCATGACTCAAGCACAAGGAATCAGAGTTATATAAAATTTGCTATATGCACGCTGGGAGTGAGAGGGACTCTTTATGAGTTACAATCTGTAAAGGTGTAGACTCAGTGATGACTGGACCACCTTCCTTGCTACACGGAGAAAACTTCTCTGAAAATTATATTAATGCACAGAGAGAAATACAACCCAGGTAAAGTAGTAACTGATATCTACCATTAGGCTTCCCAATTATGTGGCCTAAGTAATTCCTTTTTTGCTTAAACTAACGTCAATAGAGTTATTGTTTTATTAAGCACAGAGTAATGTTAAGTGTAATATGTTTAAAGTAACTGCTCAGGGGGATTTCACAAAGGATTCTTTATTATTTTACTTTCTATTATTTTTTATTAATTAATTTATTTTTGTTGTGGATGTTTCTCCTTTTTCCCCCATAGATACCTTCCTCCTGATCCTGCCCCACTCCCAGCATTGTTGTCTATATCCATTAGTTATGCATATATGCATAAAGTTCTTTGGTTTATTTCTTCATGCCTCTGGGCCCCCTTCCTCAGGTTTGTCCATCTGAATCCTAATTCCTTCTGTGTCTCTGGGTCTATTTTGTTCATCAGCTTATTTTGTTCATTATATTCCACAAATAAGTGAGATCATTCCATGTATATCTTTTTCTGATTGACTTATTTTGTTTAGCATAATACTCTCCAGGTCCCTCCATGTCATCTCAAAGGATAAGAGATCGTTCTTTCTTACAGCTATATAGTATTAAATTGCATATATGTACCACAGCTTTTTTATCTACTCATCTATTGATGGACACTTGGGCTGTTTACAGATCTTAGCAATTGTAAATAGTGCTGCTATGAACAGAGAGGTACATATATTCTTTCTGATTGATGTTTCAGGCTTCTTATATATTCTTAGAAGTGGGATAACTGGGTCAAATGGCAGATTCATTTTTAACTTTTTGAAGAAACAACATATTGTTTTCCATAGTGGCTGCACAAGTCTGCATTCCCAAAGCAGTGTACTAGAATCCCCTTTTCTCCACACACTCGCCAGCACTTGTTGTTTGATGATTTGTTGATAGTCACCATTCTGGCAGGAGTGAGGTATACTTCATAGTCGTTTTAATTTGCCTCTCTGATGATTAGTGACATTGAGCATTTTTTCGTATGTCTCTTGGGCAATTGTATGTACTGTTTGGAAGGGTTTCTGTTTAGGTACTTTGCTCATTTTTTAAAAGAATTCTTTCTTCCTTTTGTTGAGTTGTGTGAGTATTCTGTATATTTTGGAAATTAATCCCTTACCTGATGTATTGTTGGCAATTATGCTCTCCCATATAGTGGGTTCCCTTTCAATTTTGATGCTTGTTTCTTTTGCTGTGGAGAAGCTTTTTAGTTTGATTTAGTCTCATGTATCAATTTTTTCTGTTGTTTTTCTTTCCTTGGGCATTGTATCAGTGAAAATTCTGCTACGCGTGATGTCTGAAATTTTGTTTCTTACATTTTCTTCTAGGATTGTTGTGAATTCACGAGTCACATGTAAGTCTTTTATCCATTTTGAGTTTGTTCTTGTGTATGGTTTAAGTCGGTGGTCTAGTTTCATTTTTTTTTTTTTTTTTGCATATAGCTGTCTAATTTTCCCAGCACCATTTATTAAAGAGGTTGTCTTTACTCCACTGTACGCTCTTGCCACCTTTGTCAAATATTAATTGAGCATAAAGTCTTGGGTCAATTTCTAGGTTCTCTGTTCTGTTCCATTGATCTATATGCCTGTTTTTGTGCCACTACCAAGCTGTTTTGATTGCAATGGCTTTGTAGTGTAGTGTATCTGGTACTGTGATCCCTCCTACTTTGTTCTTCTTTTTCAAGATTTCTGTGGCTATTCTAGGTCTTTTTGGTTTCATATAAACTTTTGGAGCATTTTTTCAATGTCCTGTACTTTTCTGGAATAAGACCTTTACTTCTTTGGTTATATTTATTCCTTGATATCTTAATTTTTTGCCACACTGGTAAATGGGATTGTTTTTATAGTTTCTCTTTCTGTGAGTTCATTACTGGTGTATGAGAATGCTGTCTATTTCTGGATTTTAATTTTGAATCCGGCCAATTTGCCAAATTCATTTATTAAATCTAGTAGCTTTTTCTATGGAGTCTTTAGGGGTTTCTATGTACAATATCATGTCATCTGAAAATAATGACAGTTTCACTTCTTCCTTTCCCATTTGGATCCCTTTTATTTTTTCTTCATGTCTAATTGCTGTGGCTACAACCTCCAGTACTATCTTAAATAAGAGTAGTGAAAGTGGGCGTCCTTGTCTTGTTCCTATTCTTAAGGGAAATGCTTTTAGTTTTTGCCAATTGAGGATGATGTTAGCTGTAGGTTTTTCATATATGGCCTTTATTATGTCAAGATATGATCCCTCTAGTCCCACATTGCTGAGCGTTTTTTATCAGGAATGGGTGCTGAATTTTGTTGAATGTTTTTTCAGTGTCTATTGAAATGATCATATGGTTTTTATCTTTCATTTTGTTTATGTGGTGTATCACATTTATTGTTTTGCGAATATGTTACCAGCCTAGCATCCCTGGGATGAATCCCACTTGATCATAGTGAATATTTTTGTTAATGTATTGCTGGATCACATTAGCTAATATTTTGTTAAGGATTTTGACATCTATGTTCATCAGATATATAGGCCTGTAATTTTCTTTCTTTGTAGTGCCTTTATCTGGTTTTGGAATTGGAAACATGCTGGCCCTATAAAACGATTTTGGAAGTTTTTTTTTTTTCTTGAAATTTTTGGAATAGTTTGAGGAGAATGGGTGTTAGTTCTTCTTTACATATTCAGTAAAACTCACTAGTGAAGCTGTCCGGGCCTGGGCTTTTTTGTTTTCTGGGAGATTCTGGATTCCATCTTCAATTTCCTTAATTGTTAATGATCTGTTCAAGTTTTCTGTTTCTTCTTGGTTCCATTTTGGGGGATTGTATGTTTCTAGAAATTTGTCCATTTGGCCTAGATTGTCCAATTTGTTGGCATATAATTGTTCATAGTATTTTAAACAATCTCTGTATTTCTGTGGTGTTGGTTGTTACTTCTCCGCTTTCGTTTCTGATTTTGTTTATTTGGGTCTTCTCTCTTTGTTTCTTGGTGAGTCTGGCTAAGTGTCCATCAATCTCGTTTATCTTTTCAAAGAACCAGCTCTTTGTTTCATTGGTCTTTTGAATTTTTTTTAGTCTCTGTGTTGTTTATTTCTGCTCTGACTTTTACTATTTCTGTCCTTCTACTTGCTCTGGGTTTTTCTTTTCGTTTACTTTCTAGTTCTTTAAGTTGTGAAGTTAGAGAATCAATTAGAAATGTTTCTTGCTTCCTGAGGTAGGCTTATAGTATTATGAACTTCTCTCTAAGGACTGAGTTCATGGCATCTCAGAAATTTTGTGTTTTTGTGTGTTCATTTTCATTAGTTCCCTGGAAGTTTTTAATTTCTTCCTTGATATCTTTGGTAAACTGTTCATTGTTTGATAACATGTTATTTAGCTTCCATGTGTTTAAATGTTTTTCAGTGTTTTTATGTAATTGATTTCTAGTTTCATGCCATTTTGATCTGACAAGATGCTTGATATGATTTGAATCTTCTTCAACTTGTAGAGACTTAGTTTGTGTCCTAACATGTGGTCTATTTTTGAGAATTTCCCATGTGTACTTGGCAAGAATGTGAATTGTGTAGTTTTGGGGTGTAATTCTCAGTAGATATCTATTAAATCCATTTGTTCTAGTCATCATTTAGGGTCTCTGTTTCCTTGCTAATTTTTTATCTAGAGGATCTGTACAGCGATGTCAGTGGGGTGTTGAATTCCCCTGCTGTGAATGTATTGCTGTTGATTTCTCCTTTGAAGTCCTCCAGAAGTTTTTTTAATGAATTTTGGTGCTCATATATTGGGTGCATATATGTTTATCAAGGTTATATTCTCCTATTGTATAGATCCTTTCAATATTATGTAGTGGCCTTCTTTGTCTCTAGTTATGGCCTTTATTTTGAAGCTTTTTTTCCCTTTCCGTGGGCTTTTCAATTTTTTCCATCCCTTCACTTTCAACCTATGTGACTCTTTTGTTGTGAGGTGAGTCTCTTGTAAACAACATATATATGAGTCATGATTCTTATCCACTCAGCTATTCTGTGTCTTTTGATCAGAATGTTTAATTCATTTACATTTAAGGTTATTATTGATATGTATTTATTTATTGTCATTTTTGTTTATTGTGTTTATGTTCCCCTCCTTCATTCTTCTGCTTATTACAGCAGTCCTTTTGACATTTCTTGCAGTGCTGGTTTGGTGCTAATATATTCCCTTAGTTTTTTTGTCTGAAAAGCTCTTTATTTCACCTTCTCTTTTGAATGATAGCCTTGCTGAATAGAGTTGTCTTGGATTCAGATCCTTGTTTTTCATTACCTTGATTACTTCATGCCATTCCCTTCTGGCCTGTAGTGTTTCTGTTGAGAAGTTATCTGACAGCCTTATGGGGATTCTTTTATAGGTAACCTGTTGCTTTTCTTTTGCTGCCTTTAGGATTTTCCTTTCTCTTTAATTTTTAGCATTTTAATTATTATATGTCTTAATTTGGGCCTGTTTGTGTTCTTACTTGGAGCTCTCTGTGCTTCTTGAACTTGCATGCCCTTTTCCTTCACCAACTTAGGAAGTTTTCTGTCACAATTTCTTAAAATATATTCTCTAACCTTTGCTCATTTTCTTCTTCTACTGGAACTCTTATAATGTGGATGTTGTTATGTTTCAGATGTGCCCACAGTTCTCTTCATCTGTCTTCCTGTTTTTTTTTTTTTGTTTTTTTTTTTTGTTTTTTTTTTTATTGTTTTTTCCTCTTTGGTTTTCTAATCGGGTGTTTTTTTCTACCCTGTCTTCTAATTCACTGATATGATCCTCGGCTTCCTCTACTCCACTGCTTTTTCCTTCCAATGTGTTCCTTATTTCTGCTATGTCATTCTTCATTTTTGCTTGGTTATTTTTCACTTCCAATGGTTGATTTTCAATGTTTCTATATCTTTACTCGTGCTGTTGAGGTTCCTCATTATTATTATTCTGAACTCTATCTCTCAAAACTTGCTAAATTGCATTTAATTTATCTCTTCTTCTGTAGAATTTTATTGTTCTTTCATTTGGGATTTGCTTCTTTGTTTTGCCATTTTGGCTGTCTCAGTGGGTTTTGAAACCTGCTAAATTTTCCCTGTGGGTGTTTGTCCTCCACTCTTTGTGGTTCCCTCTACTGCATTTGTATGAGTGTGGGAGGTGCTACATTAACCACCACTGTCAAGTCTTACTTTCCTGGGTAGATTTTCAGGCCAAACAAAGGTTCAGTTGTCCTCTAGCTTTTGCCTGCAGACTATTAGTCTCAGTTACTCAATGAGCTTTTCGTTGTAGCCCTCAGCTGAATAAAAAATCCCTCAGGTGTAAGATGATTTCCAATGGGTTGGGCAATTGCTTCCTGGCAAACTCAAGCTGTTAATGGGCCTCAATTTGCATTTCCGTGGCCTGGCCTGGTGGTATTAACTTCCTGAGAAAGAGGCTGTTGCTTTACCCTGGAGCTCTTTGAGTAAGAAGGCTACTGTCCTATGAGGGAGCGATTCAGCATAAAACTTCCAATATCTTCCCTCCCAGCTCTCTGAACCCCTGAGTCTCTCCACACAATTCCAGTCCAGTCTGCTCTCCCTCTGCCAGAGTCCCAGGTGAGTGGCTATAGGTAATTTAGTGCTCTGCCTTTTTGTCCCTTGCACCTTTCCTTGCTGGACAAAGCCTCTACTCTGGTAACTTCAGCCAGGTGTTATACTGGTGCCTTTCCCTGGCCCAGCACTCTGACTTGTGGAGCAGGCTTGGTGTCTTAACCCGAACTACTCTGAGGGAATTGTGTTCACTGTTAAAACAGCCTTCAGCTGCTGTCTGTGTGCTCCCAGTGCACCTTTTCATGCCTCCAGAGTTCCTGCTAGGCTCGATATGGTGTCCTCTTTACATCCCTGGTTATATGGTTTCTCTCCATCTGCTTTTCTGTTAGTTTTTCCCAATTTTTTTTCTTTATTTTATCTGTAATTCCAGTTTGGTCTTGGAAGATGGTCTTTGTAGCTTCCATTCACTCTGCTGTTATTTTTTTGAGTTCCAAGGATTCTTCACTTTAATTAATGAGCTTAATTTTATACATGACAGATATCCATGGAATACAGAGAAGAGAGGAAATACATCAAGATAGGACAATCATCTAAAATGTTGTAGTAGCAGAATAATTAGGCAAATTTTATAATATGCAAAAGCTATCCAAACTTAGACAGACAGACAAGAAAGACACAGAAGACTTGATGGAGAGAGGCAGATATATCCCAAGCAGGAAAAATGAAGTTAATGGAATACAGAATTTAGAAAGTTTCTGAACACAATCTTGTCTTAGAGATTTAAAAAATTTTTTTTTCTTTATTGATTTTTAGAGAGAGAGGAAGGGAGAGGGAGAGAGAAATGGAAACATCGATTGGCCACTTCCTGCATGCCCCCCACTGGAGATTTGGACTACAACATGGGCATGTGCCCTGACCAGGAATCGAACTGGTGACCTCCTGGTGCATGGGTCAATCCTCACCCACTGAGCCACACCGGCTGGGCTGTCTTAGGGATTTTTGAAAAGAATAGTAAAGTAGAGATTTATAAATGATTACACTGTATGAAGAATTATAGTTATCCAAGTCTTGATTGGTATACTTAGTGATTCACTGGAACCAAAATGAAAGTTGGAGCATCACAGTATGACACTAAATTAGACATTATGGAAAAGAGCTAAACAATATCTAAAATGGACACATATATGTAATTTTGAGAACATCAGAAATGTTTCCTAAGACTAGACAAAATAAGTGTCCAACCTGGGATTCTCTATCTAATAGAGGCACCAAGGGAAAGAGACATAAAAAAATAAGTAATAGTTGATAAAATATCACCTGAAAAAGGTTACAGAGCTGCCAAAGCATTTAATGTCCATTCGTAAGTCTGCAGTGGATCTAGTACTTGAAAATGGTCTGTTAAGAACCTGTTCACTTGAGTGGAAAAAATCTTCAGTAAAGGTTCCAAAATGGTCTCTGGCTAATGCTTCTGATGCAACTACTCACATCTTATTCATAAACAAACAAACAAACAGACAGTAACACAACTAAACTATAACTGTTACTGGATTTGGGGAGGTATTGCTCTTTAACAATGTATTTAAGAAGACATAGATGGATTCTGAGGACATTATGCTAAGTGAGATATGTCAGGCAGAGAAAGACACATACTGTATGACATCACTGTCGTGCAAAATTTAAAATAGCCAAACTCATAAAAACAGAGTAAAATAGTGGTTACCAGGGATTGGGAGGCAGGGAAATAGGCTATGTTTAAGGGTACAAACTTGCAACCAGCATACCAATAAATACTGGAGATTTAATGCACAACATAGTGATAACAGACAACAATATTGTATTATAGACATCAAACTAGCTAAGCGACTAGATCTTAAATATTCCCACCACAAAACAGTAATTATAATTACATGACATGATAGACATGCTAACTATTGCTACAATTGAAATCATATTGTAATATATAAATGTACTAAATCAACATGTTGTACATCTCAAATTTACACAGTTATATGTCAGATATATTTCAATTTAAAAGTGTAAAAAAAAAAGACAATTCAAGAAGCAATCAAGTAGAAAAAGAATAGATAAAACACGGGATTATCCTAGGCTCCTGCTTGCTCTTCCTCTTTTTCTCTCTTGCTTTCTTCTCTATGGTTCATTACTGACCCTATTCTCCCTAAAGTAACTAATCAAACTGATTGCCAATGCTGGCTAATCATAAATACTTTCTGACAACTTAGCCAAAATCATACCCCCATCTTCATTTAATAAAAAAAATATGGTCTTGGCTGAAAAATATTCATAATAGTCCCCTAATTCATGGGATATACGCCATTGAGAACACTGTTATTTGTGCAAAACAGTGTGCTGCACAGATCAAACACGAAAGGCCTAGAATCAGGTGTAACCCAATTATCTGTGCTACTATAATAATATTTTACCTACAGGCTCATTATTAGCTAATCACATCAGCTCTTCTTCCGATCTATCCGAAATTTGTCCTATCCTCTTCATCTCCAGCTATTATCTTAACTCAAACAACCATTTCTATTTTTGCTTGGACCATTGTAAAAAAAATCTCTCAATAGTCTGTCTCCTACTTTTAATTTTTCCTCCTAAAGTTTATACCCTACAAAATAGCTAGAGTAAATCTTTCCAAAGGGCAAATCAGATCACATTACTTCTCTGCTTCAAAACTTTGAATAGCTTACCATTGTTCTCAGTAAAATATTCAAAACTCCTTACCATGGCCTACATAATCTCTGCCTACTATAAACTATGAAGGGAGTTGGGATATATTTAGGAATTATAACCAAAGTGTTCTCTATGATAAGAATACTAAATGTCCTGGTGTCAGTCACAAAGGTTTAGTAGGTTCAAAAATAACATCTAATGAATACACATTCTTTAGGAGCATTTTCACATATATTAACTTATTTGAACCTCAAATTATATGAAATAAGTGGAACAAGTTTCATTATCTCCATTTTACACTTCATGAAACTGAGAAAATAGAGACAAGGCTAGAACAAGCTTTCCTGATTCCCAGCCAGATACTATATTCCACTGCATTACAAGCCCATGGGAATGTGAAAAATGACACATGACACTATAACATAGTGTCTTTTGTTAACAAATCATATACTCTTTTTTTTTTTTTTTTTTTTTTTGGTGCATGCCCCTAGCGGGAACCGAACCCAGGACTCTCTGGTCCACAGGCCAACGCTCCAACTGCTGAGCCAAACCGGCCAGGGCCATATACTCTTTCTTCTTGACATTTTCATTGCTATGGAGACATGTAAAAAAAAATAGAAGCATTGTTGCTTAAAAAAAAAAAGTTATTCCTCTAAGGATGTGAAAAACTTATTTAGCTAGAATTGCATATCAACAGAAGGAATTTCTCCCACCCACCTCCAAAAACCTTTTCTGTTTTATTTCACTACTATACTTTTGGAAATAAGAAAAAAAAATGTCCATGTCTGATATTCTGGAATTATCCAACACCACATATCCTCACTAAACTATGACCTTCTCCAGGGCAGTTGCCATGTGTTACTCATGGCATCTCTAATACTTAGTACTGTATCTGACACAAAGAAAGTTCCTAATATATTAGTGCTGAATAAATATAAACATGCACCAGGAGTTCTTTCAGTTTAAATATCTATCAATGTAAAAGAGAAGGATACATCATGTTGTCTTGCTTATTCAGTAAATATATTTGCTTATATATCACTGCACTCATCAAATTACTAAATTATTTTTTATAGGCACTCACTAAATTTTAACTGAACTACTTACCCAGAAGTTTTCTCTCCTACATTTTAATATGTTGTACCACGGACATAAATATGTCCTAGGTATGACAGAAAACTCTAACTCTACCCTAATACCAATTCTTTCCTCTTTCTTCTCAATTTCAGCTGGGAACATAACTACCAGGCTAGGCACTACATTCCCCAGCCTCCCTGCAATTAGGCCTGCCCACTTTATGAGCTCTGGACAATGAGGAGAAGTACAGCTCCTGGGTTATCTTCTTAAATGCAAAGCAACTTGCCCTGAACAGCTGTGGACTATTCCGTGAGAGAGAAAATTTCTTCTCTTGTATCAGAACCACTGTTTGGGACTCTTTATTGTAAAAGCTTAGCCAGTTCCTTAACCAATGGAATACATCACTTTAGCTGAAGAGAAATATTATAAAACCAAAAAGTATCATCTTGTATGAGGAATGATTTAAACTTGAAAACTTCTATTTGAATTGGCTTTGACATACATAGGGATTGACAGCCCAAATGTTTAGTGTTTGAGAATATGAATAGTCAGATATCAAGAGCCTATTATATAGCACCTAACAGAAGTACACTTTAATACATGGTTGGCTGTTTGGTTTCTGTGATTGTTTTAAGTAGGATTCCCTAAGAACAGTATTTACTAAACTTCTTCCCATACATCACTAAAATCCTACAAGAAACAAGTAGGCATGCATATTTGCCAAACACCCATGCTTGGACAAACATGCATAAAGGGGGTGGAATAGTGATATTAAGAATGGAGGGTTCTGGCCCTGGCTGGTTTGGCTCAACGGTTAGAGCCTCGGCCTGCGGTCCAGAGAGACCTGGGTTCGGTTCCCGTTAGGGGCACGTACCTCGGTTGCAATTTGTCCCCGGCCCTGGTTGGTCATGCGGGAGGCGGGCACTCGATGTGTCCTTTTCATGTCGACATTTCTCTCTCTCTCTTTCTCTCTCTTCCTCTCTCTCCCTCCCACTCTATCTGTACAAAAAATGGAGAAATGTCCTCAGGTGAGGATGAAAAAAAAAAAAAAAAAAGAATGGAGGGTTCTGTTCTCACATTTCACAAACTGGGTTAAACAAGTATAACGCCTATAGTAATTCTCAGAGCCTTTAATATGCTTTAATATTCCACTAGGTTGGTTCTTTATTACAATAGTGTAATAAGCTGCAATGTGAGGATAAATGTGATTAAAAAAAACCTATCTTAAAATTGTCACAAGCACACTTGAAATTATTTAAAAGTGGGATATGCTCTCCAGTTAGCTACAGACCCTACTATTACTTAAAAACCCCACTTCTAGACTCTTTACAAATTTGTTAACTTCTCAGTTCTAAAAGGCATTAAAAGTTTTAATCTCTGGTTTAAAAATATTCTAGATTTAAGTAAAGATTTTTGACCTAGCTTGAACCCCAGACCAACTGACTTTCAAGGAAAGTTTCTATTAACACTTGGGAAACCAGTATGGGTACAACTCTTTGAAAGCCATCTGATAAAATGTGGAGAACTAGCTTTAGGCACTAACTATTTCCTTGATTGCTCATTTCACTGACTGAATAACAAGGGTATACTTTGAATAAAGTTTCTTAGCACAGAAAAATAACTCTACCTTCTTTTGTTACCAAGGAATGCAAGGAAGATCTTGCTATGGTTTTCCAAATCACCAAATTTGCTTCAGATTGATATTGCTTTAAAATCATAAATTCCAGTGAAACAAGCTAGCTAGAATTTGTGATACAATATAGTTGACTTTGGGGAATTATGGGAGGAGGCTTAACAGAAAAAAACTGCTCAGCCTAGTCACTGAATAAGCAAGAATCTTAGATATTTGTAATTTCCATCTCACTTAATAAACTTTAAACAAATACATGATGGTATTGGTTATCATTTATATTAAGCAGGCTAAAGAATTACTTTTTCCATTTACATGCCTCAGAGCTGAGTCATTGTTATGAATCTGTGCTCTTAACCAATGTTGATCAGCAGCGCTACAAAAACACAAGACAATAAAAAATGTTCCATCAGTGAGGCAGTATACATTAGGGGAGAATATGATACCACTTGTGTCATTCTTTACAGTCAATGAAGATGTTCCTACTTCTTCTCTTCTTTTCATATCCACAGTTGTTTACCTTTACATTATTTTATTTCAGTTGCAGTCACAAAAATACACTATAAAGAAAGATAATTTGTATAGAATTTAAAATTATTAGGATGATTTAAACTGAGAGGATGAAAGCTGAGCAATCAATCTGAAATCTGTAAAACCATAAACAATATAGATAAGATACTAAAACTAGCATGTTAACTTGAAATTGTTAGTTATTTTTTTTGCAAAGTAATGTTATTTTCATCAAACACATGAATTTTAACCAAAAGCTGTTAAACTAAATATGTCAAAATAGTGCCAGTCCCCTGATACCCTCACCTTATCTTGCATAGATAGTTTTAACACTATAAGCCATTTATCTCCATATTTCTGAATAAAATGAATAGACTACCATCTCTTGATTTACTAATTTTAATATTACCTATTCACTTGCTATATTATAGATGAAGATTCTATCTCTTTTATATGCCCCTCCATTCTTTCAGCTTCCTAATATTCTTGTCATATTTTTAAAATGTATCTTTATTGTTGAAAGTATTACAGATGTCCCTCTTTTCCCAAATTGACATGCTCCACCCCACATCCTCCATCTTCACCAGACTGTTGTCTGTATCCATTGGTTACACACATATGCATATAAGTACTTTGATTTATCTCCTCCCACCAGCTTACCCCTCGTCCCTCTGAGTATTGTCAGTCTATTCCCTATTTCCATGTCTCTGTATCTATTTTATTCATTAGTTTAATTTGTACATTAGATTACACATATAAATGAGCTCATATGATACCAATCTTTGTCTGACTGACTTATTTCACTTAAAATAATACTCTCCAGGACTCTACATGTCATTTAAAAGGGTAAGAGATCTTCCTTTCTTATGGCTATATAGTATTCCATTGTGTATATGTACCATAGCCTTTTTATCCATTCATCAACTGATGGACACTTGAGCTGTTTCGAGATCTCAGCTATTGTAAATAGCGCTGCTATGAACATAGGGGTGCATATATTCTTTCTCATTGGTGTTTCAGGCTTCATAGGATATACTCCTAAAAGATGAATCACTGGGTCGAATGGTAGTACACATTTCAATTTTTTTAGTAAACACCATATTGTTTTCCATAATGGCTGCACCAGTATGCATTCCCACCAGCAGTGTACTAGCGTCCCCTTTTCTCCACATCTTTGCCAGCACTTCTTGTTTGATGACTTGTTGATGGCTGTCATTCTGGCAAGTGTAAAGTGATATCTCAGTCATTTTAATTTGCATCTCTCTGATGATTAGTGATATTGAATATTTTTCCATGTCTCTTGGCCATTTGTATGTCCCATTTGGAGAAGTGTCTATTCTGGTCCCCTGCCCATTTTCTAATTGGATTGTCTTCCTTTTGTTGAGTTGTATGAGTACTTTATGTATTTTGGAAATTAACCCCTTATTCGATATATCATTAGAAAATATATTCTCCCATTCACTGGGTTTGCTTTTTATATTGATTCTGGTTTCTTTTGTTGTGTACAAGATTTTTAGTTGAATGTAGTCCCACTTATTAATTTTTTCTTTGTTTTTCTTGCCCTTGGCAAGGTATCAGTAAAAATTCTGTTACATGTGATGTCTGAGATTTTGCTGCCTACATTTTCTTCTAAGGACTTTTATGGTTTCACAAGTTACATTTAAGCCCTTTATCCATTTTTAGTTTATTCTTGTATATGGTGTAAGTTGATGGTCTAGTTTTTTGTGTGTTTTTTTTGCATATGCTGATTCAAGTTTCCCAACACCATTTATTGAAGAGACTGTCTTTACTCCATTGTATGCTCTTGCCTCCTTCGTCAAATATGAACTGAGTAAAATGTCTTAGGTTGATTTATGGGTTCTCTGTTCTGTTACTTTGATCAATATGCCTATTCCTGTGCCAGTACCAGCTTGTTTTGTTTACAATGACTTTATAGTATAACTTGAAATCCGGTATTGTGATCCCTTTAACTTTGTACTTCTTTTTCAAGATTGTTGTGGCTATTTGGGGTTCTTTTTGGTTCCATATAAAACTTTGGAATATTTTTTCTAGATCTGTGAAATAGATCATTGATATTTTAATAAGAAATGCATTTAATCTATAGATTGCTTTGAGAGGTATGGACATTTTAATGATGTTGATTCTTCCAATCCATTAAAAGGGTATATGCTTCCACTTTTCTATATCTTCCTATATTACTTTTTTCAATATTTTGTAGTTTGAGGCAACCCAGCCTCTGGGCTAGGGAAGCCCAGCTCATAGGACTAGCTGGGCCCACACCCTGCAGGGCTCCAGCCAGAAGGACAAGGACGAGGCAGAGTCAGTTATTCACATTGGCCTAGCACAGAGAACTGCACAAGAGGTCAGGGTCCCACACCTAAGGGTCAAGATCCAACTACCTTAGATAAAAATCCAGTGAGCTCCATAAAGACCATATCCAAAGGTCAACAGGGCCATGGCTGAGACTCATATTTAACATCCTAGAGGACTGAGCCCACCCACAAATGAACAATAGCAATCAAGGCCCAAATTCAAAGGAGAGCCCACATAACCCACACAAGGGTCTATCCTTGAAACCCAGCTCAGAAGACAAAGGACACTATTCCATTGGGTCCTACAAGAAGGTGAGCACACCAAGACTGGGAGACACAACTTTATGTATTTTGGAAATTAACTCCTTATTCGATATATCATTAGAAAATATAGTTTTATCTGATACACAATGACCTGCCTAAGTGGCCCAAGATGCCTTATCTGTCCCTGAACTACC
Organism: Tadarida brasiliensis; assembly: GCA_030848825.1. NCBI lineage: Eukaryota > Metazoa > Chordata > Mammalia > Chiroptera > Molossidae > Tadarida > Tadarida brasiliensis. The sequence continues at coordinate 47,721,113 of CM061280.1, read as the reverse complement.
AGACTAATAAAATGGTGAGACGAAGAAATAACCCTCAAATGGGAGAAAAGGAGGAATCACCAGAAAAGGAACTACATGCAATGGAAGAAAGAAATTTGTCACATAAAGAATTCAAAGCAATGGTTTTAAGGATGCTCAAACAACTTAGTGAGAACTACAAGAAACCTAATGAGAATTATAAAGAGCTCAGTGGGAACTACATCAGCTTAAAAAAAGAGGTAGATGCTATGAATAAAAATCAAGTGGAAATGAAGAATAACATAGCTGATATATATTTAAAAAATACCTTGGAAGGATTCAATAGTAGATTAGAAGAAGTTGGAGACCAAATCAGCAAGTTAGAAGACAAGGTAAAAAAAAAAATACCCAAAGAGAGCAGCGAATAGAAAAAAATAAAATTAAAAAGCAGGAGAGAGTTTATGGGAGTTTTGGTACAATATGAAATGTAACAACATTCACATCACAAGGGTACCAGAAGAAGATAAATTGGAGAAACAAGTAGAGAACCTGTGTGAAGAAATAATCACAGAAACTTCCCTAATCTGGGGAAGGAAAAAGTCAAACAAGCCAAGGAAACATAGAGAGTCTCAATCAATATGAACCCCAAAATACCCAAACCTAGACACATCATAATTAAAATGGCAGATATTAAAGACAAAGACAGAATCTTAATTAAAGTCAGCAAAAGAGAGACAGAAAGTTACCTACAAGGGAGCTCCTATTAGATTGGAAGCTGGTTTCTCAATAGAAAAAATGCAGGCCAGAAGGGAATGGAATTAAGTATACAAAGTAATGCAAAGCGAGGGTCTGTATCCAAGACTACTCTATCCATCAAGGCTATCACTCAAAATTGAAAGTGAAATGAAGAGCTTCACAGACAAAACAACAAAAAAAAGGGTAAAGGAATTCACTACCACCAAACCAGCGCTGCAAGTAATGCTAAAGGGACTGTTGTAAGAAGAAGAAGAAATAAAGAGAGACAGAGGAACATAGGCATAAAGAATAAAAATCATAACAATTAAGTACCTATCAATAATAACCTTAAATGTAAATGGCTTAAATGTCCCAATCAAAAGACATAGGGTAGCTGATTGGATAAGAAAACATGATCCATATATATTATGTCGACAAGAGACCAACCACAGAACAAAAGACACACAGGATGAAAGTGAAGTGATGGAAAAAAAATGACCAAAAAATTGAAATAATAATAAAAAAATACCTGGTGTAGCAATACTCATATCTGACAAGATAAACTTCAAATTGAGGGCCATAATAAGAGACAAAGAAGAGACTACATAATATTACAAGGATTGATCTAACAAGAGGATATAACTGGTAAATATATAGGCACCAAATACAGTTTTTTTCTCAAGTGCATACAGGTCATTTTCAAAGATAGACCACATGTTAGGACACAAATTAAATCTCTACAAGATCAAGAAGATTGAAATCTTATCAAAAGATCTTCTTTAATTACAATGGCTTGAAACTAGAAATCAATTACAATAAAAACACTCAAAAGCATTTAAACACATAGAGGCTAAATAGCACATTATTAAACAATGAATGGGACACCAGTGAGATCAAGAAAGAAAAAAACTTCCTAGAAACTGATGACAATGAACACAGACCAACACTAACTCTGTGGGACACAGTGAAAGCAGTCCTGAAAGGGAAGTTCATAGCAGTACAGGCATACCTCAAGAAACAAGAAAATTTTCTAATAGACTATCTAACCCTACAACTTAAAGACTTAGAAAGAAAACAAAAAGTAAAATCCAGAGTTAGTAGAAGGAAGGAAATAATAAAGATCAGAGCAGAAATAAATGACATAGAGACTAAAAAAAAAACAATTTGAAAGATCAATGAATCCAAGAGCTGGTTCTTTTAAAAGATAAACAAGATTGATGAAACTTTAGCCAGACTCACTATGAAACAAAGAAAGAGGACCCCAATTAATAACATCAGAAACGAAAGACGTGAAATAACAACGAAAACCATAAATACAAAGGTTTGTAAGAAAATACTATGAACAATTATATGCCAACAAATTCGAAAACTAAGGTGAAATGGATGATTTCCTAGAATCATTCCGTGTCCCACAACTCAACTGCAAAGAATTAGAAAACCTGAACAGACCAAAAACAACTAAAGAAATAGAAGCACTAATCAATCAAATCTCAGCAAACAAAAGCTGTGATCTGGACGGCTTCACAGGGGTGTTTTAAAAAACATTCTGAGAAGAACTAACACCTATTATCCTCAATCTATTCCAAAAATACTCAAGAGGAATGAAGACTTCCAAGCTCTATTTATGAGATCAGCATAATCCTACCCCAAAACTAGATAATGACACAACAAAAAAGAAAATTATAGGACAATATCCCCGATGGACATAGATGCCAATATGCACAGCAACATTTTAGCAAATCGGATCCAGCAATGTATTTAAAAAAGTATACACCACGACCAAGTGGGATTTATCCCAGGGAAGCAAGACTGGTACAATATTCACAAATCAATAAATGTGATACACCACATTAAAAAATGAAAGATGAAAATCATATGATCATATTAATAGATGCTGAAAAAGCATTCAACAACATTCAGCACCCATTTCTGGTAAAAACGCTCAGCAATGTGGGAATAGAGGGATCATATCTCAACATAATAAAGGCCATATGTGACAAACCTACAGCCAACATCATACTCAATGGGCAACATCTAAAAGTATTTACTGTCAGAATAGGAACAAGACTGAAATGCGCACTTTCGCCACCAATATTCAACATAGTACTGGAAGTCTTAGCCACAGCAATCAGACAAGAAGAAAAAATAAAAGGCATCCAAATTGGAAAGGAGGAAGTGAAATTGTCATTATTTGCAAACACTATAATATTGTCCAGAGAAAACCTTAACGACTCCATAAAAAAAGCTACTAGATTTAATAAATGAATTCGTCAGAGTAGCAAGATACAAAATCAACATTCACAAATTGTTGGCATTTTTATACAGCAATAATGAACACATAGAAAGAGAAATTAATAAAACAATACCATTTACCATTGCAACAAAAGAAGTAACATATGTAGCAATAAACTTAACCAAAGAAGTAAAGGACCTGTTTGCAGAAAATTACATGACATAGAATAAAGAAATAGAGGAAGATATAAAAAGTGGAAGCACATACCTTGATCATAGATTGGAAGAATTAACATAATTAAAATGTCTATACTACCCAAAGCTATCTATAGATTCAATGCAATCCCAATTAAAATACCAATGACATATTTCACAGATCTAGAACAAATACTCCAAAAGCTTATATGGAACTACAAAAGACCCTGAATAACCACAGCAATCTTGAAAGAGAAGAACAAAGTAGGAGGGAATAACAATACAAGATATCAGGTTATACTACAAAGCCATTGTAATCAAAAGAGCCTGGTAGTGGCACAAGAACAGGCATATAGATCAATGGAACAGAACAAAGAACTCAGAACCTGACTGAAAACATGCTCAAATAATATTTGACAAAAGAGGCAAGAACATGCAATGGAGTAAAGGTAATCTCTTTAATAAATGGTGTTGGGAAAATTGACAGCTGCATGCAAAAAAAATGAAACTAGATCACCAACTTACACCATACACAAGAATAATCTCAAAATGGATAAAAGACTTAAATGTCACTTTTGAAACAATGAAAATTCTAGAAGAAAATGTGGGCAGAAAAATCTCAGATATCACACTTAGCAGTATTTTCACCAACACATCGCTTAGGGCAAGAGAAACAAAGGAAAAAATTAGTAAATGACAGTACATCAAACTAAAAAGCTTCTACACAATAAAAATAACAAGCATCGAAACGGAAAGGAATCCCAATGTATGGGAGAACATAATTGCCAATGATACATCAGATAAGGGGTTAATTTCCAAAATATATAGAGTTCTCATACAACTCAACAAAACAATCCAATTAAAAAATGGGCAGAGGACCTAATAGTCACCTCTCCAAACAGGACATACAAATGGCCAAGAGACATATGAAAAAATGCTCAGTTTCACTAATTATCAGAGATATGTAAATTAAAACGACTATGAGATATTACCTCACACCTTCCAGAATGCTGTCATCAACAAATCGTCAAACAACAAGTGCTGGCAAGGGTGTGGAGAAAAGGACACTCTAGTGCGCTGCTGATGGGAATGCAGGCTGGTGCAGCCACTATGGAAAACAATATGGAGTTACCTCAAAAAGTTAAAAATTGAATTGCCATTTGACCCAACGATCCCACTCCTAAGAATATATGGTAAGAGGACTGAAACACCAATCAGAAAGAATATATGCACCCATATGTTCATAACCGCCCTATTTACAATAGCTAGGATCTGGAAATATCCCAAGTGCCCATGAGTAAGAGGAGTGGATAAAAAAGGTTTAGTACATATACACAATGGAGTACTATGCAGCTGTAAGTAATAAAGATCTCTTAGCCTTTGAGACAACATGGATGGAACTGGAGAGTATTATGCTAAGCAAAATAAGCCAGTCAGAGAAAGAAACATACCACATGATCTCACTTATTTGTGGAATATAATGAACATAATAAGCTTATGAACAAAATAGACCCAGACACATGGAAGTAGGGATCAGACTGACAATCCTCAGAGAAAGGTGTGGGGGAGGGTGGGAAGAGATAAACCAAAGAACTTATATGCATATATGCATAACCAATGGGCATAGAAATCATTATCGTGAAGGTGGGTGTGGAGGGGCGGGGCAGGACTGGGGAGGAGGGTATCAATAGGGAAAAAGGGAGAAACATCTGTAACAAAAATAAATAAATTAATTAAATATCTTGTAGTTTTCTGAGAACAGGTCTATGATCATATCAACAGATGCTGAAAAAACATTTGACAAAATCCAGCATCAATTTCTGATAAAAACTCTTAGCAATGCGGGAATAGAAGGATCATACCTCAACATTATAAAAGCATATATGACAAACCTACAGCTAAAATCATACTTAATTAGCTAAAACTAAAAAAAGCATTTGCCTCAAGAACAGTAACAAGACAGATATATCTCATTTCACCACTGTTACTCAACACAGTACTGGAAGTCTTAGCCACAGTGATGAGACAACATGAAAAAAATAAAAGACAACCAAATTGCAAAGGAGGAAGTAAAACTGTCATTATTCACAGATGACATGATATTGTGCATACAAAATTCTAATTACTCCACCAAAAAAAACTGCTAGACTTAATAAATGAATTTGGCAAAGTAGCAGGATACAAAATTAACATCCAGAAATCAATAGTATTTTTATACACCGATAATGAACACTCAGAGAAACTAAAAAAAAACAATCCCATTTACCACTGCAACAAAAAAATAAAATATCTGGTAATAAACCTAACCAAGGAGGTAAAAGACCTTTTCTCATCTCCATATTTTATAAAAATAAAAATGAAAAGTGTTTTCAAACTAGTTGAGAGAGGAAACATTTGGGGTCGAGTCTATAGGTATATTTTGGAGCTCATTATGCTTGGTAATGAAATCAGACGACAATGTAATCAATTCATGATCCACTGCTCTGAACTTCCCAGCATTCAGAGAACCACAAGGGATTGCTCACTACAGCTACTGGTTTGTTCCTTTCAACTAATATCTACACTTCTTAACTTCATTTGGTGCAACTTAACAAATGGCTAGTGACTTACTTTTAGGAAATGTGTGGATTTCTCCCCCAAAATGGTTCATTGTAAAAGAATAGTATTCGATGTATATGATGCATAAATAATGTGCTTTCTCATGGCAATCCTAACAGTATTCCTATTCACGTTTCTTTTAAAATAATTTCCAAAATGACCATGTAGACACAGCCTGAATAATGTTTTCAATGTCTAAACTATTCACTGTGGTCCATTCTTTTCAGTGAAAAGTTTAATAAATTATAGAAAGAATTTAGTTTATTTTCAAATTCTCTTCTTAGAAACTTTGAAAAACCATTCCCAATAGAGCATATGTATTTGAATTATCAAAGACAGAATTTGTTTAGATTTGTTTCACTTGTCTGATGGTATAACTATAAAATAGCCCTCTTACTGAAATTAATGCAATGTGAAAAATAAATATTTTGAGCTACCAAGGCTGAGACTAGCTATTGTATGTACCCTTTGAGTTTAGCAATTTATCATTCTAACAACTTGCCTTTTTCCGTGTGATTTTGATGTTTAAAACAGATCGCATTTGTAATCATTGGTAGTAGTATTTAAACAGTAGGCATTAATAGGTGGTCCAAGAAGACGGAAAATTAAAGTCAGGGAGGTCTGGTAATAAACATTAGGCAAATTTCCAAGACATAGGTGGAGCAAGGTGTTACAAAAGGCAGAGAGAGAGGGTAGTCTGTTAGCACGTAATAGGTGAAAATCCAGTTAGGGCTGCCTCATAGCACAACTTCAGGGGCACCATTCAGGGGCAGTCTTCACAATGATGTCCCCTGGAGTTAAGCAGTATATAGCTTGCTTGGCCATATGTGACAGTCCTGAGGTTTAGGCAGATAAACTGGGGCAGTGTCAGAGAAATCAAGTAGCACTTATCAAAAGTCAAGACATGGAAAATTAAATTATGAGTCTAGATTTTAGTCTCCGGGAATATAAAATGATAAAGAAAATGTAAGAATATGTTTAAAAAAACACTTAAATACTTGACAAAGGATCAAGCACAGGGTAAAATAGGGGTCCAGTTATGAGTATTGAAGAAGGCAGGGACCTACCTAATCATAGGAAACAAGGCAAGAAAGGGCTCAGTTATTGTGCAAAATCAGAATGACATCCTTGGCAAGAGTACCTTGATGTTGAGCTATTGGCCAATGATTACTTAAATTCCCTTTACTAGGGAATAGGATTATTGTCAGAATTTGTGGTAATTTAAAAAGTACTGACAGTAGGTAAATTACCTCTCTTTTGGAGTTCAGATATATTCAAGGGCAGAACTGAGTCAAAATTTTAACATACCAGTTCTCCTGTTTTATGTCTTGCTCTGTAAACAAGGCTAAAATATAAAGGTTGTCTAAGTCTGACAGCAAACTACACAAAATATTAAAAAGTCATCAACTATGGTTGATGGTTGATCTGCCCTATGCCAAAATGCTATGTGTTACTAAACATGGCAAGAGAAACAAAAAAATGTCTTGAGGATTGAAATAATGTTTCCCAAAATAAAAAATAAAATAAAATAATTAAAAATTAAAAAAAATGAAATTGTTTCACATTTAAACTATTTTAAGTATCTTAGCTATAAAAATCCTCCATTCCCACACTTAACCTGCTATCTAGTTCACCTCACAGATATTTTAAGTTGAAACATTGTTCAATTATATAACTTTTAATCTAGAGAAAGAAGATATTTGGGGACTTTTTTTTCATAAAGGTTATTAGAGTTTTTACATGTCTGATGAAGATCTAGGGAGTCAATAAAAAGAATATAGGCAAAGACATTTTTTGCCAGATGTTGCACACTCTGGCTAAGTATTTAAATTTCAAGTTTATTTGCAAGAAAGCACTAAAATGAATCTATAATGTTAAGAACTCTGATTTCATGTTCACAGATCTGTGTATATATCGTTACATCAAAGTAATCACATTCAGCATTAAAAGTTATGGAGTTTTGATGAACATTCTCATGCATTGGTAAATCAGAAGCCTGAAAACTATTAGGGGGACCGGAAAGTAATGTCGATTTATTACATTAAATTCAAACAGATAAAGTTTTAACAAGTTTTTATTTTTAATCAATGATGTAATCACTCTCATTATCAACAACTTTTTGTCATCTAGTGTGCAAATTTTCAATGCTGGATCGAAAAAAATCAATTGGTTTTTGAGCAAAATATCTGGCGATAGCATTTTGGTTTTTTTTGTTGTTGTTTTTTACTTTGATCTTGGACTTGTTGATCTTTTCCTTTTTATTGATTTATTTTTGTTACAGATGTTACTCCCTTTTTCCCCATTGACACCCTCCTCCCCATCCCCCCACCCCTTCCCCAGCTTTGCCGTCCATGTCCATCAGTTATGCATATATGCGCTTAAGTTCTGTGGTTTACCTCTTACGTCCCCCGCCACACCCCCTCTTCTGAGGGGTGTCAGTCTATACCCTACTTCCACATCTCTGGATCTACCCTGTTCCTCAGACTGTTATATTCATTATATTCCACAAATAAGTGAGATCATGTGATATTTGTCTCTCTCTGCTTGGCTTGTTTCGCTTAGGATAATACTCTCGAGGTCCATCCCATGTTGTCTCAAGAGATAAGAGATCTTTCTTTCTTACAGCTGCATAGTACTCCATTGTGTATATGTACCACAAAGTTTTTATCCATTCATTCACTGATGGACACTTGGGCTGTTTCCAGATCTTAGCTATTGTAAATAGTGCTGCTATGAACATGGGGGTACATGTATTCTTTCTGATTGGTGTTTCAGGCTTCTTAGGGTATATTCCTAGAAGTGGGATCACTGGGTCAAATGGCAATTCAATTTTTAATTTTTTGAGGTAACGCCATAGTGTTTTCCACAGTGATTGCACCAGTCTGCATTCCCACCAGCAGTGTACTAGAGTCCCCTTTTCTCCACACCCTCCCCAACACTTGTTGTTTGATGATTTGTTGATGGCGGCCATTCTGACAGGTGTGAGGTGATACTTCATTGTTGTTTAAATTTGCATCTCTCTGATGATTAGTGATATTGAGAATTTCTTCATATGTCTCTTAGCCATTTGTATGTCCTGTTTGGAGAGGTGTCTATTTAGTTCCTCTGCTCATTTTTTAATTGGGTTCTTTGTCTTCCTTTTGTTGAGTTGTATGAGCACTCCATATATTTTGGAGATTAACCCCTTATCTGATGTATCATTGGCAATTATACTCTCCCATACAGTGGGTTCCGTTTCTGTTTTGATGGTTGTTTCTTTTGCTGTGCAGAAGCTTTTGAGTTTGATGTAGTCCCATGTGTTCATTTTTCCTTTTGTTTCTGTTGCCTTAGGTGATGTAGCAGTGAAGATTCTACTGCGTATGATGTCTGAAATTTTGTTGCCTACATTTTCTTCAAGGATTTTTATGGATTCACGAGTCACATTTAAGTTTTTTATCCACTTTGAGTTTATTCTTGTGTATGGTGTAAGGTGATGGTCTAGTTTCATTTTTTTGCATGTAGCTGTCCAATTTTCCCAACACCATTTACTAAAGAGGCTGTCTTTACTCCATTGTATGCTCTTGCCACCTTTGTCAAATATGAATTGAGCATAATGTCTTGGGTCAATATCTGGATTCTCTGTTCTGTTCCACTGGTCTATATGCCTGTTCTTGTGCCAGTACCAGGCTGTTTTGATTACAGTAGCTTTGTAGTATAACCTGATATCCGGTATTGTGATCCCACCTACTTTGTCCTTCTTTTTCAAGATTGCTGTGGCTATTCGGGGTCTTTTTTGGTTCCATATGAACTTTTGAAGTATTTGTTCTAGTTCTGTGAAAGATGTCACTGGTATTTTGATGGGGATTGCATTGAATCTATAGATTGCTTTGGGTAATATCGACATTTTAATAATGTTAATTCTTCCAATCCATGAACAAGGTATGTGCTTCCACTTTTTTATATCTTCCTCTATTTCTTTTTTCAATGTTCTATAGTTTTCTGCAAGTAGGTCCTTTATGTCTTTGGTTAACTTTATTCCTAGGTATCTTAATTTTTTTGCTGTGATGGTAAATGGAATTCTTTTTTTAGTTTTTCTTTCTGTGAGTTCATCATTGGTGTATAAGAATGCCATTGATTTCTTGACGTTAATTTTGTATCCTGCTACTTTGCCAAATTCATTTATTAAATCTAGTAGATTTTTGATGTAGTCTTTAGGGTTTTCTATATATAATATCATGTCATCTGTGAATAATGACAGTTTCACTTCCTCCTTTCCAATTTGGATTCCTTTTATTTTTTCTTCATGTCTGATTGCTGTGGCTAAGACTTCCAGTACTATGTTAAATAAGAGTGGTGAAAGTTGGCATCCCTGTCTTTTTCCTGTTCTTAAGGGAAATGTTTTTAGTTTTTGCCCATTGAGTATGATGTTGGCTGTAGGTCTGTCATATGTGGCCTTTATTATATCAAGATATGATCCCTCTATTCCCAAATTTCCGAGCGTTTTTATCAGAAATGGGTGCTGGATTTTGTCGAATGCTTTTTCAGCGTCTATTGTTATGATCATGTGGTTTTTATATTTCATTTTGTTTATGTGGTGTATCACATTTATTGATTTTCGAATATTAAACCAGCCTTGCATCCCTGGGATGAATCCCACTTGGTCATGGTGAATAATTTTTTTGATGTATTGCTGGATCCGATTTGCTAGTATTTTGTTCAGGATTTTGGCATCTATGTTTATCAGGGATATTGGCCTGTAGTTTTCTTTCTTTGTAGTGTCTTTTTCTGGTTTTGGAATTAGAATTATGCTGGCTTCATAAAACGAGTTTGGAAGTCTTCCTTCTTCTTGAATTTTTTGGAATAGTTTGAGGAGAATGGGTGTTAGTTCTTCTTTGAATGTTCTGTAAAACTCGCCCGTGAAGCCGTCCAGGCCTGGGCTTTTGTTTGCTGGGAGAGTCTTGATTACATCTTCAATTTCCTTAGCTGTTATTGGTCTGTTCAAGTTTTCTATCTCTTCCTGGTCCAGTTTTGGGAGACTATGTGTTTCTAGAAATTTGTCCATTTCACTTAGATTGTCGAATTTTTTTCCATATAAATGTTCATAGTATTTGTTAATGATCCTTTGTATTTCTGTGGTGTCAGTTGTTACTTCTCCTCTTTCATTTCTGATTTTGTGTATTTGGGTTCTCTTTCTTTGTTTCTTGGTGAGTCTAGGTAAGGGTCTGTCAATCTTGTTTATCTTTTCAAAAAAACAGCTCTTTGTTTCATTGATCCTTTGAATTGTTTTTCAGGTCTCTATGTCATTTATTTCTGCTCTGATCTTTACTATTTCCTTCCTTCCACTTGCTCTGGGTTTTTCTTTTTGTTTGCTTTCTAGTTCTTTAAGTTGTGAGGTTAGATAGTCTATTAGAAATTTTTCTTGTTTCTTGAGGTAGGCCTGGAGTGCTATGAACTTCCCTCTCAGAACTGCTTCCGCTGCATCCTATAGATTTTGTGTTGGGTGTTCATTTTCATTGGTTTCCAGGAAGTTTTTAATTTCTTCTTTGGTCTCTATGGTAACCTATTCATTGTTCAATAACATGCTATTTAGCCTCCATGTGTTCAAATGTCTTTGAATATTTTTGTTGCAATTGATTTCTAGTTTCATGCCATTGTGATCTGAGAAGATGCTTGATATGATTTGAATCTTCTTGAACTTGTAGAGACTTAGTTTGTGCCCTAACATGTGGTCTGTCTTTGAGAATGTCTCATGTGCACTTCAGAAGAATGTGAATTCTGCAGTTTTGGGGTGTAATTCTCTGTATATATCTATTAAATCCATTTGATCTAGTGCTTCATTTAGAATTTCTGTTTCCTTGTTAATTTTTTGTCTAGATGATCTATCCAGTAATGTCCGTGGGGAGTTGAAGTCCCCTGCTATGATTGTATTGCTGTCGATTTCTCCTTTGAAGTCCTCCAGAAGATTTTTAATATATTTTGGTGCTCCTATATTGGGTGCATATATGTTTACCAAGGTTACATCTTCCTGTTGGATAGACTCTTTCAATATTATATAGTGGCCTTCTTTGTCTCTAGTTATGGTCTTCATTTTGAAATCTAATTTATCAGATATGAGTATTGCTACCCCAGTTTTTTTTTTTTTTTCCTTTCCGTTTGCTTGGAAGATTTTTTTTCCATCCCTTTACTTTCAACTTATGTGAGTCTTTGGTTGTGAGGTGGGTCTCTTTTAAACAATATATATGTGAATCATGCTTTCTTATCCAGTCAGCTACTCTGTGTCTTTTTATCAGAACATTCAGTCCATTTACATTTAAAGTGATTACTGATATGTACTTATTTATTGCCATTTTTGTTCAGTGTGGTTATATTTTTCTTCCTATTTTTTCTACTAATTACAGCAGTCCTTTTAACATTTCTTGCAGTGCTGGTTTGGTGCTAATATATTCCCTTAGCCTTTTTTTGTCTGAGAAGCTCTTTATTTGACCTTCTATTTTGATTGATAGTCTTACTGAGTAGAGTAGTCTTGGATTCAGATCCTTGGTTTTCATGACCTTGATTACTTCATGCCATTCCCTTCTGGCCTGTAGTGTTTCTGTTGAGAAATCAGCTGATAACCTGATGGGGGTTCCTTTGTAGGTAACCTGTTGCTTATCTCTTGCTGCCTTTAGGATTCTCTCTTTGTCTTTAATTTTTGGCCTTTTAATTATTATGTGTCTTGGTGTGGGCCTGTTTGGGTTCTTCTTACTTGGGACTCTCTGTGCTTCTTGAACTTGAATGCCTTCTTTCTTCACCAAATTAGGGAAGTTTTCTGTCACTATTTCTTCAAATATACTCTCTAACCCTTGCTCATTTTCTTCTTCTCCAGGTTCTCCAATGATGCAAATGTTATTACGTTTTCAGTTGTCCCACAGTTTATTTAAGCTACCTTCATGTTTTTTCATTGTTTTTTCCTTTTGGTTTTCTGATTGGTTGATTTTTTCTACCCTGTCTTCTAATTCACTGATCCGGTCCTCAGCTTCCTCTACTCTGCTGTTTAGTCCTTCCAATGTGTTCTTCATTTCTGCTATGTCATTCTTCATTTCTTCTTGCTGCTTCTTAATTTCAACTTGGTTGGTTTTCAGTGTTTCTATGTCTTTGCTCATGGTGTTGATGTCTTTCCTCATGGTGCTGATGTCTTTACTCATGGTGTTGATGTCTTTACTCATGCTGTTGAGCTTCCTCAAGATCATGGCTCTGAATTCTAGCTCTGTTAACTTGCTTAACTCCATTTCGTTTATCTCATCTTCGGTAGAGGTCTCTTGTTCTTTCATTTGAGATCTGTTTCTTTGTTTCACCATTTTGGCTATCTCAGTGGATTTTGGAGCCTACCAAATTTTCCCTGTGGATGTTGGTGTTGTGCTGTTTGTGGCTCCCTCTACTGGGTTTGGATGAGCATGGGAGGACCCATGTTAAACACCACCATGGAGTCTACTTTCCAGGGTATATTTGCAATCCCAGAAATGGTTAAGTTATCCTCTAGCTTTTTGTCTAGAGGCTATTAGTCATGGTTGCTTCAAGAGCCTTGGGTTTTAAGTTGAATGAAAAACTCCCTCAGGTGTTCAGCTTGAGAGGATTTCCAGAGGGTAGGGCAGATGCTGGTAGTTAATGAGCCTCAGTTTGCATTTCAATGGCCCACCAGGGTGTGGCTGGATCTCTGAGGGAGGGGCTTCCTCCTCTCCCCAGAGTCCTGGGATGGAGTAAGAAGGCCAGGCCACAGTTCTGTGTCAACAAAACTCAGCAAAAGCTCTGAGCGCCCTCCAAATTGTGAGTATCCCCACACAGTTCCAGTCCAGTTTGCCCTCCCTCTGCCGGAGCCCAAGGTGAGTGGCTGCGGCTGTTTTAGCACTTTGTCCCAGCCCTCTGTGCTGTGGAGCCAGCTTGGGCTTTATCCCCGAGGGCGGAGCACTGCTCAGGGCTAAGTCCGCTGCTGTCCATGGGCTCGCAGCCCCCCTCTAGCACCTCCGCAATCCTACCAGGATCGATTCAGTGTCCCTGGTTGTATGGTCCTCGCAAGCTGCTTTTCTGTTGCTTTTTCCTGACGATTTGTCTTTATTTTAGTTGTAATTCCAGTTTGGTTCAGGGAGACGGTCTGTGTAGCTCTCATTCACTCCACTTCCATTTTGGAATCCTGGCAATAGCATTTTGGACATCATCCAAATTTTCAAATTTTTTGCCACTTAGAAAATGTTGTAGCGATCAGAATAAATGGAAATCCAATGGTGCAATATCTGGCTAGTATGGTGGGTGAGGCAATATCTCCCACTCCAATTCATTAATTTTTTCCAGGGTTCGTCTTGTGCAGTGTGGTCTTACATTATCGTGTTGCAGAATAACACCTTTTCTGGTGCCAATCGCTGGCCACTTTTCAGTTAAAGATTGATTTACTTGATCCAATTGTTCACAGTAAAGGTCTGCATTCAGTTTGTCCAGGTTTCAGCACTTTAAAATGAACGACCCCGTGAATATTCCACCAAACACACAAAAGTGCCTTTTTGGGGTGTAAACCTGGTTTAGCTGTACTTTGTGGTGATTTATTCGGAGAAAGCCACTGCCTTTTGCATTTAGGATTATCATAGAGGACCCATTTTTCATGTCCAGTGATCAAGTGATCAAAAAATGCGTCTGTATTATGCCGCTGAAGCAATAAGTTGCATGTGGTGGACCGGTTAGCTTTGTTTTCTTAGAGCAGATTATGCAGGACCCAAACATCTGCTCTGTTTACTTTACCAATCTGCTGCAAATGTTCTTGGATGGTCGACCAAGGTTGGTTAAGAGTGTTTGACAGTTCCTTGATTGTCTGACACAGATTTGCTTCCACTTCCGCCCTTAACATGTCATTACTTTAACGACATTACTTTCCGGTCCCCCTAATATTTTGTGTTATCCATGCTTAAAGATGATGATGTGGGAATTTGGGAAAATGGTGATTTCATTAAAAGTGTGAAGGGAGTGAAGAACCTTGCTTAGGGTCAGAGATAGGGATTTAGGGGTTTAATTTAATTTAATTTATTTTAATTAATTAATTTATTTTTTATCCTCACCTGAAGACATTTTTGCATTTATCTTCAGATAGAGTGGGGGAGGGAAAGAGAGAGAGAGAAACATCGATGTAAGAGAGACACATCGAGTGGCTGCCACCCACACGACCCCAACCAGGGCCGGGGACAAACTGCAACGGAGGTACGTGCCCTTAGCGGGAACCAAACCCAGGTCTCTCTGGTTCGAGGGCCAATGCTCTCATTGCTGAGCCAAACCAGCCAGGGCTAGGGGTTTAATTTTAAATATGCTTAATTTTAAGCAGAATGGAATATAAAAACTAACTTATAACAACTGCTCAAGTTCTTAGAAGTCAGAGTACTTGAGTTCAAATCCTAGCTCCACAACTTACTAGTTTATGTGAACTTGGAGAAGTTATAAATCCTCTTCAAACTTGTTACTTCATCTGTATAATGAGGATAATGAAAGTACCTACCTTATAGAGTCGTTGAGATAAATAATTAGTACTTGCAAAACATTTGGAACAGTACCTGGCAGTGCTCAATAAATAACTTGTTTTAATGATTTTGGTATTATCTTTGCTATTTTTTTTTTTTGCTTTTGTTGTTTCTGTTGTTGCTGTTATATTTGGAAAAAAAAACTCCAGCAGATATTTACAAAAGCAGAATCAGATTGAGAAAGAGATTTGGACTTGGAAATAAATGTTTGATATGGCACAGATGGGTTTTATGATTATAGATTTAGTAGAATATTAGGAAGAAATATCAGATGAAACGTATTTAAGTTAGGGGTTAAGGGGTTGAGGAGGGACTGAATGTTGGGGACAGATAGTGAATTCACAAATTAAAAAGAAAGAAATAAGGAGGAATTTAGAAAGTGCAATAGGTTCAAGTAAAGATGATTTTCAGGAAAAGGAAAACCTGTGGGAGAAGTCATGACCTGTTAGCCACTATTTCAATGAGTTCCATGGGCTTTCTTAGCTCAGGTAACACATTTCTCCCTCTTTCCCTTTACTCAGCTTATACAATCAGTCCTAATGACTCAGCAGTTTTCAAACTCTATTATTGTCTTAGCTCCTCCTTTGGATTTTGCGCTCCAATATTTCCCTTACTTGTTTTGTTAATGGATTTCTATCCTCCTCAAACAATGTAAGGAGGGGCTGTGTAATTTTGACAGAGAGCACAACTGTCCTCAAAGAGAGAACAAAAAAAGGATCTAATTTCCTCTGCATCTGGACTCAGCATGCTCTTTTTCATGGCTACTCTCAGAAGTAAATTTTCCACTGTGGCCTCTAATTTTGTGATAAGATTCTTCTCAAGGTTACAATCTGGTTGCAGGTGCAAAAAAAAATTGCATGTGAGAGAAAATATTCTAAATGGAATCTATGGCTCATTAAGCTGTCTCTGACTTTCCTTATTCACTTAAACACTGAATAGTTTTCCTTTATCAGAGAAAATACATAATGTGACAGTATGGCAACAGTAGTAATGACAAGGGCACAGCTAGCTGATAGTTTCAGGGTGGATTTCATGAGATCAATATGCTTTAATGGAATCCTTGGTCTGGGGTATGGCCCACAACCCAGTAGGTTATAAAACTATGATTCATCAAAATCTAAATAACAATAGAACTATTTATGAATAAATTATGACTGTAATATAACAAGGTATATACTGTGGGGAGAAACTTTACACTCAAGGTTCTTTCACCTGGTCTAATAATCCAATAGACATGAGGCAAATTAGCAAGATAAAATGACCAAATTTAATTACATATATCTGTATGGGAACTCTAATTACATGAGAGAGCCAGAGATGCCCATATACATGAGAAGTTCAAAGACACAAAGGGAAAATGAGGCATGTATGACATTCTGAGGTAGGGATCACCTTGGGGCTTCAGAGGGGAGGAAAGCCATTGTAGGATAATAAGAGCAGATGTTCAGAAATTAGAAGTTTGCTCTGTCCTATAGACATGTCAAAAGGTTATCTCTGACAATATCTTACTATGGGCAAGGCCCCCAGTTCACATTCTTCTAGGTAGTTAATTGGGGTGGGGGTGCAGAAATTTCTCTTGAGCCCACAGTGTCTTGTTTGCCTTTAGCTCAAAACAATTTGCACAGCACAGAGGCACATCTTGGCGTTACTTATTCTGAATCCCTATAATACTTATTTCCAGTGAAATTAAGGCAACAACTCGAATATCAAATTTGTAAAGTCTGGTGAACATGGATAAAAAAAAAACATAATTCTTTCCATTTGGAGTTTGATACACATAAATGAACTTCCCTTCTCCAAAACTGTATCATACTAGTACAAAATGGGAACACCTGTATATACTAATTCAGAGTCTGCACTGCACAATTCTAGCAGGTGCCATTCACATTGTAATCAATGTGAATGATACCCAAGGAGTTGTGCAGTACCCAATTTGTGAAGCTGAACACAGTAACTCTGATGATGCTATCTACGTCTCTCATGTCTATGTATGGATTTGGCTAACTCCTGATAAGCTGTGCCTTTGTATTCAAGACATTACAACAAATCATCCATATTGAAATACAGTTCCTATATTGTACATTAATTTCCATTCATCACATTTTAGTGTGATGTCCTAATAACATAAAATTGTCGTTTTCAAAAATTATTACATAAAAAGAAAGAAAAGCAACCCTTGTATAAAATGCAGATTCCATGTACCTCCATCCAGGTACTCTTTTTCAGTAGGTCTGAATAGATCCCAGAAATCTGCATTTAAAAAAACACCCCTGGTGGTTCTGAAACAAGAAGTCCTTGAGAAACACTGACTAAAGTGCAGATTAATGCCATCATTTACTCTTTTCAAAAGCACTCTAAAACGTGGTTTTCTTTTTTTTTTTTTTTAGCGGGGAGAGAGAAAGTAACATTGACATGAGAAGGACATATCAAGTGGTTGCCACCCACACGACCCCAACCAGGGCCGGAGAAAAACCGCAACCGAGGTACGTTCCCTTAGCGGGAACTGAACCCGGGACTCTCTGGTCCATGGGCCAATGCTCTAACCGCTGAGCCAGACAAGCCAGGGCTGATCAGGTTTTTCTTCCATAACTAATTTCATCCATGCCATAGCTATTTTTTACCATTTCAGTAACAGATATAGAACTTTCTCTGATCTTATATATCTGTAAAGTTTGTGACCCTTTGTTCATGGGCTACACTGATACTTAGAACATTTCTTCCAAATAAAATGTATTCTTTTTTAGAGAGAAGATAAAAATTCAGTGTGAATCTTTTCATTTCTTGCTTGAGAATTTTATTTAGCCTAATTCTATTCTGGTGACTTCCAAATGGTCACAGCATGGCTGATTTCCAGTCAGTACTCTCCTTAGACTAAAATATCTTATTTTTGACCATTTTTACTGCATGATTGCTTCTACTTGATAAATTAAATCTGGCTTTCTTGTCTGCTTACACCCTTAACCTCTTCTGCAGAGGTTATTGTTTGGATTCTCAATTATGTTCACAATAATTTCTCCTTTACTACTAATTAATATGCCATTTAAATTCTTTTCAAAATCATTAATGAAAACATTAACCAAACACAGAAATAACACCATCACTCTGCAACTAGAAATAATGTCATCTTGAAAACAGGGCTCGTATTTCAAATGTTTCAGCTCCATTTTAAGGCTTCTACAAATATAGAGCCACTTGTTGGTAACAAATATATGAAGAAAAATATTCATTCAAATCAAGACTCCATACATATGGAGACACTCAACCAATAATCAAAAAAGTAAAACTTTAATCAAACACCTAAAACAAAACCAAATCATTAAGTTTTGTGGTGATTTTGAAGGGATGTGGTATAATAATCCAACTTGCTCCCTTCCACTGGGTCCTACAATTCTCCAAATTAGTGACATTTGAATATAGAGGTTAAGTCTTGTCCAAGCCCTGAGAAAAATTTTGTTCTATATCTTATATATATGAATTTAAGGAGCCCAGTTTTAGTCAGTAGCTTCAATATGACATGAAATTGTCTTTGTTAGACTTTAGACACACTCAGATCTAATGCTCCAGTTCAACTAGTCATCTTTTTTCTCCTGTGATCAAATTTTATAACAGGAACTTGTATGATTTCTACATGTCTCAGTCTTCAGAGTAACCCAATTTCACCAAGTCTGGGACCCTGACTTCCTCTTTCTTAACAGTCCTATAGTTCAACATTTAAAATCAAACTCAAATACAAAAGCCACAGTAATTGCTAGAAGATCTCCTCAATACTTAACCACAATCCTGAGACCCTGATCTCAGACTTATGTTGTTCGTTTCACACATTAGTTGTATAATAGAACTAACTTAGTCAGGCTGCCTCTGCCAGGCAGAAGTACATGATAATTAAAGCCTACCTAACATTTTCTTTGCTTGTCTAATAGGCCTATCATATTTTAAATTAGACAAAAATAGAACGTTGTGTTCTTCCCTCTTAGTACCATCATTACCAACACTATGCCTTCTCTAAGTCTAATATCTTTAATGTACTTTGATTAGGAAGTTCATGTTTTTAACATTTCTTTTTAGTTTTTTAAAAAGTTTTAATTTTTGGAGAGCCTTACATTGTCATACATGTTGGATATTATTTTCCCAACCTTGTGGTTTTCTTTCAACTTTGATTATGGTAATTTTACTACAAAGAACTTTTTATTTTATACAGCAAATGTACCATTAATTTCCTTTGTGATTTCCAAAATTTCCTAATTATACTTGTAAATATCTTCCTCAAAAAATGATATTTCTATTCATCTATATTTTATTCCTATTTCCTTTACTTTTTAACAAGTAAATACTTGTTCTATATGCAACTTATTACAATGCAAGAAATGAGACTCATGTCCACAAACTACCATTTATTGAAAATTTACTATGTTCCAGGCACATGCATTATTCTATTACGATGTCAGTATTACTGTGTCATTATACAGATAAAGAAACTAACGTTCAGAGCAGTTGTGTAACAAGCTGAATGTAACAAAGCCGGTAAATGGCAGAGCAGTAGTATGAATTTAGGACTGTCTGATTTCAAACCTTAGGCTTATTCTATCAAACTATTGAGTTGTGATGGTAAATTTCATTGGATACGTAGTTTTTTATGTACTTAATAACATGTCTGAAGTCTCTAATCTGTTCCATTTCTAGACCAGCACCAAAATGTTTTAATTTCTGTTTAGCTTTATAAAAGGTTTTAAAATCTGGAAGCCTTCGTTTTTCAGTAGTTATCTGTTATTGTAATATATTTACTTTCAGGGAAACATGAAATTATTTTCCAAGTTACAAAAACAGCCCATTCAAATTTTGATTGAGATTGAATTTATATATTAATTAAGTTAGGGGGAATTGATATATTTATAATTTGAGAAAAGGATACATCTTCCCATTTATTCAAGTTTTTATATATCCCTCAACTAAATTTTATAGATTATTCTTTTAGATTATATTTATTTGTTGTATAGTCCATGTTTAATTAAGATATTTCATGGTATTGTGAATGGGGTCTGATAGTGTATATATATGTATGTGTGTGTGTGTATACAAACTCTTTCCTTCTAGATTTCATTTGCACATAATTTTTATATAATTGTAATCAAAATTATAGTAATGTATAATATGATTTTATTCAATAGTTTCATTCAATTCAAACTATATTGTCTATTTCAAATATTTAATAAAGATTTTTCCAAAATGGCGGCGGAGTGAAAGGAAGCTACACAGATCATCTCCCAGGACCAAACTGGAAATACAACTAAAATAAAGTCAAATCGTCGGGAAAAAGCAACGGAAAAGCAGCTCGCGAGGACCATACAACCAGGGACACTGAATTAATCCTGGTAGGATTGCGGAGGCGCAAATGGGGGGTTGGGAGCCCACGGACAGCAGCGGCCTTAGCCGTGAGCAGCGCCCGCCCTCGGGGCTAAAGCCCGAGCCGGCTCCACAGCGCAGAGGGCCGGGACAGAGCGCTAAAACAGCCACAGCCACTCACCTCGGACTCCGGCAGAGGGAGGGCGGACTGGACTGGAACTGTGTGGGGACACTCAGGATTTGGAGGGCGCTCAGAGCTTTTGCTGAGTTTCGGCCATGCAGGACTATGGCCTGGTCGACTTACTCCATCCCAGGGCTCTGGGGAGAGGCGGCAGCCCCTCCTTCAGAGATTCAGCCACACCCAGTTGGGCTATTGAAATGCAAATCAAGGCTCATTAACTACCAGCATCTGCCCCACCCTCGGGAAATCCTCTCACGCTGAACACCTGAGGGAGGTTTTCATTCAACTGAGAACCCAAGGCTCTTTAAATAACCAGGACTAATAGCCTCTAGGCAAAAAGCTAGAGGATAACTGAACCTTTTCTGGGCTTGCAACTCTACCCAGGAAAGTAAGACTCGACAGTGGTGTATAACGTGGGTCCTCTCACGCTCATCCAAACCCAGTACAGGGAGCCACAAACAGCAGAACACCAATATCCACAGGGAAAATTTGGCAGGCTCAAAAAACCACTGAGATAGCCAAAATGGTAAAACAACGAAACAGATGCCAAACGAAAGAACAAGAGACCTCCAATGAAGATGAGATAAATGAAATGGAGTTAAGCAAGTTAACAGAGCTAGAATTCAGAGCCATGATCTTGAGGAAGCTCAACAGCATGTGTAAGGACATCAACACCATGAGGAAAGACATAGAAATATTGAAAATAAATCAATTGGAAATGAAGAATGACATAGCAGAAATGAAGAACACATTGGAAGGACTAAACAGCAGAGTAGAAGAAGCTGAGGACCGGATCAGTGAATTAGAACAGGGTAGAAAAAATCAACCAATCAGAAAACCGAAAGGAAAAAACATGAAGACAGCTTAAGAGAACTGTGGGACAACTGGAAACGTAATAATATTCGCATCATAGGAGTCGCCGAAGAAGAAGAAAATGAGAAAGGGATAGAGAATATATTTGAAGAAATAGTGACAGGAAATTTCCTTAATTTGGTGAAGGAAGAAGGCTTTCAAGTTCAAGAAGCACAGAGAGTCCCAAGTAAGAAGAACCCAAACAGGCCCACACCAAGACACATAGTAATTAAAATGCCAAAAATTAAAGACAAAGAGAGAATCCTCAAGGCAGCAAGAGATAAGCAACAGGTTACCTACAAAGGAAACCCCATAAGGTTATCAGCTGACTTCTCAATAGAAACATTACAGGCCAGAAGGGAATGGCATGAAATAATCAAGATCATGAAAAACAAGGATCTGAACCCAAGACTACTCTACCCAGCAAGGCTATCATTCAAAATAGAAGGTCAAATAAAGAGCTTCCCAGACAAAAAAAGGTTAAGGGAATACATTAGCACCAAACCAGCACTGCAAGAAATGTTAAAAGGACTGCTGTAATTAGTAGAAGAAATAGAAAGGAAAATAGAAACACACTAAACAAAAATGGCAATAAGTAAGTACATATCGGTAATCACATTAAATGTAAATGGACTGAACGCCCCGATCAAAAGACACAGAGTAGCGGATTGGATAAGAAAGCATGACCCATATATATGTTGTTTACAAGAGACCCACCTCACAACAAAAGACTCACATAGGCTGAAAGTGAAGGGATGGAAAAAAATCTTCCAAGCAAAAAATAAGGAAAAAAAAGCTGGGGTAGCAATACTCATATCTGATAAAATAGATTTTAAAATGAAGGCCATAACTAGAGACAAAGAAGGCCACTACATAATATTGAAAAGATCTATCCAACAGGAAGAGATAACCTTGGTAAACATATATGCACCCAATACAGGAGCACCAAAATACATTAAAAATCTTCTGGAAGACGTCAAAGGAGAAATTGACAGCAATACAATTATAGCAGGGGACCTCAACACCCCACTGACATCACTGGATTGATCCTCTAGACAAAAAATTAACAAGGAAACAGAGACTCTAAATGAAGCACTAGATCAAATGGATTTAATAGATATTTACAGAGAATTACACCCCAAAACTACAGAATTCACATTCTTCTCAAGTGCACATGGGACATTCTCAAAGATAGACCACATGTTAGGACACAAACTAAGTCTCTACAAATTCAAGAAGATTGAAATCAAATCAAGCATCTTCTCAGATCACAATGGCATGAACCTAGATCAATTGCAACAAGAACATGCAAAGACATTTGAATACATGGAGGCTAAATAGCATGTTATTAAACAATGAATGGGTTACCAAGGAGATAAAGGAAGAAATTAAAAACTTTCTGGAAACGAATGAAAATGAACACACAACAACACAAAATCTGTGGGATGCAGCGAAAGCAGTTCTGAGAGGGAAGTTCATAGCACTACAGGCCTACCTCAAGAAACAAGAAAAATTTCTAATAGACTATCTAACCTCACAACTTAAAAACTAGAAAGCAAACAAAAGGAAAACCCCAGAGCAAGTAGAAGGAAGGAAATAGTAAAGATAAGAGCAGAAATAAACGACATGGAGACCAAAAAAACAATTCAAAGGATCAATGAAACAAAGAGCTGGTTTTTTGAAAAGATACACAAGATTGATGGACCCTTAGCTAGACTCACCAAGAAACAAAGAGAGAGAACCCAAATACACAAAATCAGAAACGAAAGAGGAGAAGTAACAACTGACACCACAGAAATACAAAGGATCGTTAACGAATACTATGAACATTTATATGGCAACAAATTCGACAATCTAAGCAAAATGGACACATTTCTAGAAACATATAGTCTCCCAAAACTGGACCGGGAAGAGATAGAAAACTTGAACAGACCAATAACAACCAAGGAAATTGAAGATGTAATCAAGACTCTCCCAGCAAACAAAAGTCCAGGCCCAGACGGCTTCACAGGGGAGTTTTACCGAACATTCAAAGAAGAACTAACACCCATTCTTCTCAAACTGTTTCTAAAAATTCAAGAAGAAGGAAGACTTCCAAACTCATTTTATGAGGCCAGCATAATTCTAATTCCAAAACCAGAAAAAGACACTACAAAGAAAGAAAACTACAGGCCAATATCCCTGATAAACATAGATGCCAAAATCCTGAACAAAATACTAGCAAATCGGATCCAGCAATACATCAAAAAAATTATTCACCATGACCAAGTGGGATTCATCCCAGGGATGCAAGGCTGGTTCAATATTCACAAATCAATAAATGTGATACACCACATAAACAAAATGAAATATAAAAACCACATGATCATATCAATAGACGCTGAAAAAGCATTCGACAAAATTCAACACCCATTTCTGATAAAAAGGCTCAGCAATTTGGGAATAGAGGGATCAAATCTCAACATTATAAAGGCCATATATGAAAGACCTACAGCCAACATCTCAATCAATGGGCAAAAACTAAAAACATTTCCCTTAAGAACAGGAACAAGACAGGGATGCCCACTTTCGCCACTCTTATTTAACATAGTATTGGAAGTCTTAGCCACAGCAATCAGACGTGAAGAAAAAATAAAAGGGAATCAAATTGGAAAGGTGGAAGTGAAACTGTCATTATTCGCAGATGACATGATATTATACATAGAAAACCCTAAAGACTCCATCAAAAATCTACTAGACCTAATAAATGAATTTGGCAAAGTAGCAGGATACAAAATAAACGTCAAGAAATCGACGACATTCTTATACACCAATGATGAACTCACAGAAAGAGAAACTAAAAAAACAATCCCATTTACCATCACAGCAAAAAAATTAAGATACCTAGGAATAAATTTAACCAAAGAAGTAAAGGATCTATTTGCAGAAAACTACAGGACATTGAAAAAAGAAATAGAGGACGATATAAAAAAGTGGAAGCACATACCCTGTTCATGGATTGGAAGAATTAACATCATTAAAATGTCCATATTACCCAAAGCAATCTATAGATTCAATGCAATCCCAATCAAAATACCAGCGACATATTTCACAGAACTAGAACAAATACTCCAAAAGTTCATATGGAACCAAAAAAGACCCCGAATAGCCACAGCAATCTTGAAAAAGAAGGACAAAGTAGGTGGGATCACAATACCAGATATCAGATTATACTACAGAGCTACTATAATCAAAACAGCCTGGTATTGGCACAAGAACAGGCATATAGACCACTGGAAAAGAACAGAGAATCCAGAAATTGACCCAAGACATTATGCTCAACTAATATTTGACAAAGGTGGCAAGAGCATACAATGGAGCAAAGACAGCCTCTTTAATAAATGGTGTTGGGAAAATTGGACAGCTACATGCAAAAAAATGAACCTAGACCATCAACTTACACCATACACAAGAATAAACGCAAAATGGGTAAAAGACTTAAATGTGACTCGTGAATCCATAAAAATCCTAGAAGAAAATGTAGGCAACAAAATTTCGGACATCATACGCAGTAGAATCTTCACTGATACATCACCTAAGGCAACAGAAACAAAGGGAAAAATGAACACATGGGACTACATCAAACTGAAAGGCTTCTGCACAGCAAAAGAAACAACCATCAAAACGGAAAGGGAACCCACTGTATGGGAGACCATAATTGCCAATGATACATCAGATAAGGGGTTAATCTCCAAAATATATAGAGTGCTCATACAACTCAACAAAAGGAAGACAAAGAACCCAATTAAAAAATGGGCAGAGGACCTAAATAGACACCTCTCCAAATAGGACATACAAATGGCTAAGAGACATATGAAGAAATGCTCAACATCACTAATCATCAGAGAGATGCAAATTAAAACAACAATGAGGTATCACCTCACACCTGTCAGAATGGCCACCATCAACAAAGCATCAAACAACAAGTGTTGGCGAGGGTGTGGAGAAAAGGGGACTCTAGTACACTGCTGGTGGGAATGCAGACTGGTGCAGCCACTGTGGAAAACACTATGGTGTTACCTCAAAAAATTAAAAATTGAATTGCCATTTGACCCAGTGATCCCACTTCTAGGAATATACCCTAAGAAGCCTGAAACACCAATCAGAAAGAATACATGTACCCCCATGTTCATAGCAGCACTATTTACAATAGCTAAGATCTGGAAACAGCCCAAGTGTCCATCAGTAGACGAATGGATAAAAAATCTGTGGTACATATACACAATGGAGTACTATGCAGCTGTAAGAAAGAAAGATCTCTTATCCTTTGAGGGGACATGGAGGGACCTCGAGAGTATTATCCTAAGCGAAACAAACCAAGCAGAGAAAGAAAAATATCACATGATCTCACTCATTTGTGGAATATAATAAACATAACAGTCTGGGGAACAGGGTAGACCCAGAGATGTGAAAGTAGGGTACAGACTGACAACCCTCAGAAGAGGGGGTTGGGGGGGAAGAGATAAACCACAGAACTTATACACATGTATGCATAACTGATGGACATGGACAACAAAGCTGGGGAAGGGGTAGAGGGATGGGGAGGAGGGTGTCAATGGGGAAAAAAGGAGAAACATCTGTAACAAAAATAAATTAAAAAATAAATAAATAAAACAAAAAAAATATTTAATAAATTACTTCAGAGATACAAAATCAAATATATAAATAATGAGGGCAAATATACAATGATGTATTTACAATATAAGAATCTTATCAATTTTGTTTACTAAAATTGGTAGCTGTATTAGGTTGTGTTGTCATAACAAATACCATAGATTGGGTGGCTTAAACAACAGAAATGTATTTCTCAGGGTTCTTGACACTGGGAAATCCAAGATCAAGGTGCTAGCAAGGTAGGTTTTATTCTGAGACCTCTTCTCTAAGATTTCAGAAGGCCACCATCTATCTCACTGTCTGTTCACATGACCTCTTCTTTGTGCACCTGCACAGAGAGACAGACAAAGAGACAGAGGGAGTGAGGGAAGGAGGTAAAGAGAACAACCAAGCAAGCTCTCTGATGTCTTTTCATTTTTTGAAACCATTTTTTCTTTATTGATTTTAGAGAGAAAGGAAGGGAGAGGGAGAGATAGAAACATCGATGAGAAAGAACATCAATTAGCTGCCTCCTGCATGCTCCCCACTGGGGACTGGGCCCACAATCTGTGCATGTGCCTTGACCAGAAATTGAACTGATGATCTCTTGGTGCATGGGTCGACACTCAACCACTGAGCCACACTGGCCGGGCTTGATGTCTCTTCTTATGAGGACTAATCCTACCATATCAGGGCCCTACTCTCATGACTTCATTTAACTTTAGTTACCTATTTTTAAACCCTGCATATCAGTACATTTTATATTAGGGGATATGGCTTCAACAAATGGGTTGGGGGTGCACAATTCACTCTATAGCATTAGCCAACTATTTTACTGAATCTCCATATTCATAGCTTTTTTCTTTTTCTTTCTTTTTTTTTTTTTTAACAGCTCTTCTTGGTTTTTCTAGATGTGCAATCCTCAGAAAATAATGGTAATTTTGCCACTTTATTTTAAATATTTAGGTTTCTGTGGTTTAAATAATATTGGTGATTTTTGTGTTCCTGATTATTATAGAAATGGTTGTAGTGTTTGAACATTAAATATGATACTGGCTGTTACTTTAATGAAACATCTTTCTGTTTGTATTTTATTATATTTTTATCAGCAATAGATGTTAAATTTTATAATTTTAGACACCTGCCAACATGATCATATGCTTTATTTTTTTTTGGACCTGTTATTACTGTTGCAAATATCATCAGATTTCCTAGTATTGAACAATCTTGCACCTCTGAAATGAGACCTACATTTTCATGTTCTATTTTCCTTTTATTACTCTTGCATTCTATTTATTAATATTCTTCAGATGTTCACATCTTTATTCAGTAGTAACAATTGTCACTATTTTTTCTAATTTTTTAACTCTGTCAGGTTTTGTTATTAAGCTAATGCTGGCCAATAAAACAAACTTACTTCCTTTCTTCCTTTCTTTCTGATACAATATCAGAATTCTTTTGTGAATGAATGTGTGAAATAATTTTCCAGTGAAACTCTCTGTGCTCAAAATATTTTAATGGCCTTCTCATTCCCTCCCATGGGTAATGATTTTCATAGTATTTTCTCTTTTACTGAGTCAATTTTGGAAATTAATATTTGCACATGGAATCATTTCATCCAGATTTTAAAATTCACAAAATGATACACAAATACTGTCTTGAAACTTTTATCTGTGTTTATTTTCTGCTTTTTATTATTAAGTTGTGTATTTATTTTCTTTGGCCTTTTCTCATTTATTGGCTATCAAAACTATTGCTTTACATTTTGTGTTGTTTATTAAATTATAACAACAGCTTCATATGTATTGTTCATTTTTCTTCTTTGAAATCCATTTATTTGTTTTTATTTTTATTAACATCTTTCTTCTTTGTAGCTTAGATTTATTTTTTCATTCTTTCATTTTCTTTTTTAAAATATGTTTGTATTGTTTTTTTAAAGAGAGAGGAAGGGAGAGAGAGATAGAAACATCGATGTGAGAGAGAACCATCCATCAGCTGCCTCCTACACGCCTCCCACTGGGGATCGATCCTGCAACCCCGGCATGTGCCCTGAACAGGAATGGCACTGGGACCCCTCAGTCCATGGGACAATGCTCAATCCACTGAGCCACATCGGCCAGGCTGTCTTTCCATTTTCTTGAGTTGCAATGCTGATACATTTTATGATCCCCTTATGAAGATACTTAGGCATTTTAACTTACCTTTCAATACAGTTTTTTCCTATCACAAATATTTTAGCACATAACATTCTCACTGCCCATGACCCTCCTTCCTCCAATATTCTTAAATAGGGTTTAGCTTTTTTCTTTGAAAAACTTTGAGAAGGAAGTTTTCTATATTAACATTTTATTAACATTTTCAAGTAATTGGGTGTTTTATATCTTAATTTAAATTGACTTCTTATTTTATTGCTTTGTGGTACAGAACCTGATTTATGATACCCGCACTCTGGGGACGTCATTGAGGTTTGCTTTGTGAACTATTCAATTTTGATAAAAATGAAGTGGTGCCAGCCCTGGCCAGTTTTGCTCAGTGGTTAGAGCATCGGCCCATGAACCAGAGAGTCCCGGGTTCGGTTCCCGCTAAGGGCTCGTACCTCGGTTGCAGTTTGTCCCCGGCCCAGGTTGGGGTTGTGTGGGTGGCGACCAGTCGATGTATCTCTCTCACATTGATGTTTCTCTCTCTCTCTTCCTCCCTCCCTCCCTCCTTCCCACTCTATCTGAAGATAAATGCAAAAATGTCTTCTGGTGAGGATAAAATAAATAAATAAAATAAATGAATAAATAAATAAAGTGGTGCCATGTTAATTTTCTTTTGCTATGTAACAAACTGTCACACATTTATCAGTATAAAACTTCAATTTATTATCCCATAGTTCCTGTAGATCAGGATCCAAGTACAGTGTGGTTCAGCTAGTTCTCTGTTTGGAGTCACATAGGACCAAAGGCATGGTGTTAGACTGAGCTCTTATTGGGAGACCCCAGGAAGAATCTGCTTCCAGGCTCATTTAGATTGTTGGCCAAGTTTCAATTCCTTGTAGTTGTAGGACTGAGGTTCCCATTTCCTTTCTGACTGTCAGCTTTGTCACATAGCTTCCTCTATTTCTAACCTAGCAAAGGTTCTATCAACTCCTCATACTTCAATCTTTCTAACATCTGCTATCTCTGACTGGCTTATCTACCACATTGCACTGAGTTCAGACATAAAATGTTCTCTGCTTTTAAGGGCTCAGAACTAGAATAAATATTCCAAAAATTTATATGAGATCACAAAAGACCCTGAATAGCCACAGAAATTCTGAGAAAGAAGAACAAAGTTGGAGGAATCATGCTCCCTAATATCAAGACCATAATAATAAAAACAGCATGATACTGGCATAAAAACAGACATATAGATAAACATAACAGAATAGAGAGCCCAGAAATAAACCCATGCCTTTATGGTCAATTAATATTTGACAAAGGAGGCAAGAACACACAATGGGGGAAAGATAGTCTATTCAATAAATGGTGTTGGAAAAATTGGACAGATATGTGTAAAAAATAAAATGAGACCACCTTCTTATACTGCACACAAGAATAAACTCAAAATGGATTAAAGACTTAAATGTTAGACTCGAAACCCTAAAAATCCTAGAAGAAAACATAGGCAGTAAAATCTCAGACATTTCTCATACCAATATTTTTTCTGATATATCTCCTTGGGCAAGGAAAACAAAAGGAAATATAAACAAATGGGACTATATCAAACTAAAAACATTTTGGAAAGAAAGGAAAGCATCAACAGAACAAAAAGACAACCTACTGAATAGAAGACGATGTTTGCCAATGGTATATATGATGAAGGATTAATACTCAAATTTATAAAGAACTTATAAAACTTAACACCCAAAAACAAATAAACAAAAAAATCCAACAATGATTCAATTAAAAAATGGGCAAAGGACCTGAATAGACACTTCTCCAAAGAGGACATATAGATGGCCAATAGACATATGAAAAGATGCTAACATCACTAATCATCAGAGAAATGCAAATTAAAACCACAATGCAATATCACCTCACACCTGTTAGAATGAGTATCATTAATAAGTTAACAAACAAGCGTTGGCAAGGATGTGAAGAAAAGGGAACTCTTGTACTCTTGTGCACTATTGATGGGAATGCATATTGATGCAGCCACTGTGGAAAGTAGTATGAAGTTTCTTCAAAAAATTAAAAATGGAACTGCCTTATGACCCAGCAATTCCACTTCTGGGAATATATCCCCAAAAGCCTGAAACATTAATTTAAAAGAATATATTTACCCCTATGTTTATTGCAGCATTATTTACAATAGCCAAGATTTGGAAGCAACCCAAGTGCCCATCAGTAGATGAGTGGTTAAAAACAGTGATACATTTATACAATGGAATATTACTTGTCCATAAAAAAGAAGGAATTCTTACCTTTTGTCACGGCATGGACGGGCCTGGAAAGTATTATACTAAGTAAAATAAGCCAGTCAGAGAAAGACAAATATCATAGGATTTCACTTATATGTGTAATCTAGTGAACAAAATAAACTAACAAACAAAATAGAAGCAGACTCATAGATAAAGAGAACAGACTGACAGCTCTCTGAGGGGAGGAGAATTGGGGTACTGGGTGAAAAATGTGAAAGGATTAAGAAAAGAAGAACTCATAGACAGTCAACTGTATGGTGATTACCAGATAGAAAGGGGGTGGGAGAGTGTAGGAGAGGGTACAAAGGTGATAAATAGTGATAAAAGGAGACTTGACTTGGGGTAGTGAACACATAATACAAAATATAGATAATACATTATAGAACTGTACATCTGAAATGTATATAATTTTATTAACAAATGTCACCCTGATAATTTTTTTTTTCAAAAGATAAGAGATAAGTGTCGGTGAGGATGTGAAGTAAAGGAACCTTTGTTTGCTTTTGGTGAGAATGTAACTTTGTACAGCTACTATGGAATACAGTATGGATGTTCTTCAAAATATTAAGAATAGAACTATGATCCATCAGTTCAGTTTCTGAGTATCCAAAAGAAATCAAATCACTATTTCTTTTTTTTTTTTTTTTTTTTTTTTTTGGTACATGCCCCTAGTGGAAACTGAACCCAGGTTTCTCTGGTCCTCAGGCCAACGCTCCAACCGCTGAGCCAAACCGGCCAGGGCTGAAATCACTATTTCAAGAAAATATCTATACCTGTGCGTTCATTACAGCATTATTTAAAATATTCAAGACATGGAAACAAGCTAAGTGTACATCAATGGGTAAATGAATTAAAATGTGGTATATATAATAAAATATTACTCAGCCATAAAAAGAAGGGAATTCTGTCATTTGTGACAAAATGATTGGACCTTGATGGCATTATGCTAAGTGCAATATGTAAGACAAAGACAAATACTGTATGACCTCATATATATTTGGAATCTAAAAAAAATAAATTTTTAAAAATGTTCATAGATACAGAGCACAGACTGGTAGTTGGCAGAGGCAGGGAGTGGGGGTAGTCAAAAGGTACAAATCTTCAGTTATAAGATAAAAGGCCTTAGTATGTAAAATAAAAAGTTATATGTGGAAGATACATAACAACAAAATCATATGACAAAGAAATGTTTGATGAACAGGCCTCATAACTATAAAATCAAACACATTATTGATATATAATTTGAAACAATCTCTCCATACCATAACACCAATTTAAAAATCTCCCACCAATTTAAAAATCCTTCAAGGAGGGATCACATTCCATTCATTTTTTAACTGACCAATAGCACCAAAACAAAGTTTGGTACATAGTACTAGTTCAATACATTATAAAATTGTATAACTGTAACTAATTTAGGGAACCAACCTTTTGATTTATTTTTTTATTGACTTTTAGAAAGAGAGGAAGGGAGAGGAAGATAAAAAAAAACATTGATGTTAGAGAGACATTGTTTGGCTGCCTCCTGCACACCTTCCACCAGGGATCGAGCCTGCAACCTGGGCATGTGCTCTGACTGGGAATAGAACTAGGACCTCTCTGTCCATGGGACAACACTCAATCCACTGAGCCACACCAGCCGAGTTGAACCATCTTTTTTAGAGATCAAACTGTATCAGACTAAAAACTCTTTCACAGAGAAGAAGCTTGTCAATAGACAGAAAAGAATGCTTGATATCTACCTCCAGAGAGAGTTTTACTCTAAGTCAGACATTCTATAGATGCCATCTTTGGTATTTTCCCTTTTGATAAAAAAAAAAAGAAACCCAGTTTGCAAAAGCAACCCATATTTCAGTTCAACCACATCTCTTACATCATTTATAGCACACAGCTTTGTCCAATAATTATGTGAATTCAAAGTATTTTTGAGTAAAATAATTTGCTCTGCCTAGAGGTGTCACTGTGGCCTATCTCCATGCAAGGGTGGAATGGTCCTTTGGGAAGGAATATAAGCAATACTTTTTCTTTTCTGTAAGCACATGTTGATTTTATTATTACTATATGTAAGTTACCTAGGGTATATGACTTTTTCTTTAATCAACAGCAAAAATATTGGATCCTCACACATTCATCTGAGAATTCAATCAAGAACTATATACATACTTGTCTTTAACTTAAACTTATTACATACATTTGAAAAGCCATGTAAAGAAAGATATTAACTGTATTCCATATTTTAACGATATTCTTATCCATACTATTAAATTAATGAATATTTTTTCTTTATTGATTTCAGAGAGAGAGGAAGAGAGAGGGAGAGAGATAAAAACATCAGTGAGAGAGAACATCGATTGGCCACCTTCTGCATGACCCCCACTGGGGATTGGGCCCACAACCTGAACATGTGCCCTGACCGGGAATCACGAACCAGCAACCTCTTGGTGCATGGGTCGATGCT
Source organism: Tadarida brasiliensis (assembly GCA_030848825.1). Taxonomy (NCBI): domain Eukaryota; kingdom Metazoa; phylum Chordata; class Mammalia; order Chiroptera; family Molossidae; genus Tadarida; species Tadarida brasiliensis. Next base: position 47,687,976 of record CM061280.1, on the reverse strand, counting down.
CAACCATTGAGCCACACCAGCCAGGTAAAATTAATGAATATTTAATATTAGAACAACAGAAGTCAGGGTATATGAATATGGTTAATTAAGATACAATTTAATGAATACAAACAATTAACATTAATTTATTTACTACTATGAGTTCTCTGTTGGAGGATTAAAAACATAAACTGACATAGATCCTAACCTTAAGGAACTGACAAGATAAGTGTGATCATACATATACATACATCAGTATAAAGTAGAAAATAATATGCAAAATAAGGAAATATCATGACAATTAGAAAAAGGAAGATTGCTTCTTGCTGTGAAAATCAAAGATAGCTCCATGGAGGAGGTGGCATTTTAACTGGACCTTGGTAAACAGGGAAAATTTAGATAAACTATGATGGGAGACAACAGGCATTCCAAGAGGAGAGAAGAGCAAATGTATGCAGGCCAGGAAACACAGCGAATTTATGAGAAAATGTGAATAGTTTAGTTGTGCTAAAGCATAGAATTTGTGAAACAAAATACTTATAAGACTGAAAAACTAGATTCAAGCTTCACTGAGGTGAGCCATAAAGACATAAAGATCAGGAATATGGACTTCACTCTACAAACCACTGGAAGACAATGTTGATTTCTAAGCAATGAAGTGACATTAAAGATGATTAACTTGGCCACAGAATATGGTAAAGACTGGATATAAATAGATCTCTATTTAGAGGTAAGTTGCTATTTTTAATGGAATGAGAAATGAGGGTCAGAACTAGTTTAGTGGTAGTGAAATAGGAAAAAAAAATTATAAGAGATATTCCAGAAATGCAAACAATAGGATTTGGCAATTGATATTATGTTAGAAATCAAATACAGGAAATAATTAATTATTATGACTGATGTTTTAAGCCTGATTACCTGGAAAGATACTTGTACTATTAAAGAACAATGCATTCAAAAGAGAAAGTTTTGGGAGAGAAAAAGATGGATTCCATCGTCATCTGATCTTGTTTCTTATTTTTTATTGTTATTTGAGCAATATCATGTTAATTGTTACTATATATTGAGTGCTTATCATTGCCAAACTAAGTGCTTTTCAAATACGATACATTACCTCATTTGGCCCTCACAACAACCCTATGAAGAAGAAAATGTTTGTTGCCAGTGTGGTGGTGCTGACGTGAGCCCCTTCCCACCAAAAAACAAGAAATGGAGGGAAATAATTGCCCTCTGAGAATCAAACAAAAGGATACGCACCTAATGTACAGTCTCCTAAGGAAACAGAGGACATCCAAGCCAGCAAGCGTTTATAAACTGCTGGAATGTATTAATATAGCTAATGGATGACTGTCAGGTAACAGAGATTTTAGAAGGTGGGAAGCATAGAAAACATTTAGTGATAGAGGGTTACATTAGCTTTCTAGGGAAGAAGAAACTTTGGTCATTGAAATTTGAAAATCCAAATCCAATTTGCAAGAGTATTGCTGTGATAAAATGAATATTTTAATCTATCCCTTCTTGACATATTAGATATTTCAGTTCAAATTAATTTTCCCTTCATCATTCCATGTTAACCAACCAACCTTGTGAATATGAGTTGATTGTAAATTGATATCTAACAGTTTTTTCACTGTCCTTCATCTTTAACTTTTGGTGAAGCACCTTCTCTTACACCACCTCACCCCATATTACCCAACCTTGTCATTATCAGTCCATGTGATTTAGAGGGACTGATTATAGCCCCTTCTTCCATGGATGGACACATGACATATGACTGGCTAATGAAAGCATTCCCTTACACTGGTTGCAGTCTTTGGTTCAGAGATGGGCATGTAATACCAGCTTGACCAACAAAGCCCTGTTCAGGACATTGGCTAGACTCTTGGGAAAAAAGGTTATCATTTCTGGAATCAATGATTATAGATAAATGTGAGCCTAGAGTTGTCAATGGCCACCTCTGCCTGAGAATAAAGCCAACTCAGAAAGAGAGAGAAAGATTGAGTGCTGAGGATATTATTGAGGCCCTGGATCTACCCCTAAACTTTTTAAAATGTGTTTTTATTGGTTTTAGAGAGAGAGGAAGGGAGGGGGAGAGAGAGAAAGAAACATCAACGTGAGAGAGAAATATTGATTGTTTGCCTCCCATATGCACTCCAACTAGGAACTGAACCTGCAACCTGGGCATGTACCCTGACTGGGAATCAAACCGGTGACCTTTCAGTACACTGGACAATGCTCAACCAACTGAGCCACAGGGGCCAGGGCTCCACCCCTAAACTTTTTATTTATTTATTTATTGTTATCCTCACCCGAGGACATTTTTCCAATTTTGTTCAGAGTGGGAGGGAGTGAGTGGGGGGGGGGGAGAGAGAGAGAGAGAGAGAGAGAGAGAGAGAGAGAGAAACATTGACGTGAAAGGGACACATCGAGTGGCTGCCTCCCGCATGACAAATTGCAACGGAGTTACGTGCCCTTGACCGGAATTGAACCCACAAGTCATTGGATTCATTGGTCCGTGGGCCGACGCTCTAACCCTTGAGCCAAACGGGCCAGGGCACCACCCCTAAATTTTTAATTCATGTTAACCAATACATTCTCCGTGTGAGACAATAATTTTGTCACATCTAGATCTATCTATATATATTTTAATTCCTAGATAACTATTTCCAACTTGCAGGTGAAAAAAACTAAAATGAGAAAACATATCTGTATATTTTATAATCTTTTTTGAAGAGATTGTCCATTGTATAATGTTATCATTGTTTTTTGTATAAGGATCTAGGCAGTGAAATCTTTGTACAATTTTAATTTTAGAGTTAAAGAAGTTTCTTTCTAAAGACAAATATTGTGGTTCTAACTCATTGAAGAGTTCTGAAATATGTATTTGTCTTTCTTCTGATGGTGTCTGTGCTTTCCTTTTAAATTTTTTAATTGCCTTATTTTAAAGATATTGTAATATTGCAAACCACTTTTAATATTTTTAAAATTAATGAAATGTGATATATTTATTAACGTTAAAATCTAGGTTTCTTTTTAGCTCTGAGATTCTCAACAATGTATTGCTAATGCATACAGAATCTCATTTTGACCCGTAATTCCTTTGACTAAGAGAAACTATAGAATGCCATAGGTAAAAAAAAACTTTAGAGGTCATCTATTATAGATAAATACTTTAATTTTGCATATAAATATTAAAATATTTGTTCAAGGTTATATAGCTAGTTATAAGCATATCAGAGATTAGCACCCAGATTATCTGAATCCCAATTTCCAATCCACTATTCTTATCTACTCTATCATATCCAAAATCAGAAAGAATTTAAATAGCCAATCCCAGGCAGAGAATATACCTTCTCTCTTAGATCCCTATCAGTAAATACTGTTCTCCCTAGGAATAAAGCTCCATTTTATTTCCAAATTGACTATGACTCTCTGTATATCTTATATTATGAAAATATATTCTTTAAAATTTCAATAGTTTATTTATTTATTTATTTATTTATTTATTTATTTATTTGGTATTTATGTGGGTTTTATTTATTTTATTTTATTTTTTTATTAATTTATTTTTGTTACAGATGTTTCTCTTTTTTTCCCCATTGATACCTTCGTCCCCATCCCCCCACCCCGTCCCCAGCTTCGTTGTCCATGTCCATCAGTTATGCATACATGCGCATAAGTTCTGTGGTTTATCTCTTCCCTCCCCCCCACCCCCTCTTCTGAGGGGTATCATTCTATACCCTACGTCCACATCTCTGGGTCTACCCTGTTCCTCAGATTGTTATGTTCATTATATTCCACAAATAAGTGAGATCATGTGATATTTGTCTTTCTCTGCTTGGCTTGTTTCGCTTAGGATAATACTCTCGAGGTCCCTCCATGTCATCTCAAAGGATAAGAGATCTTTCTTTCCTACAGCTGCAGAGTACTCCATTGTGTATATGTACCACAGATTTTTTATCCATTCATCCCCTGATGGACACTTGGGCTGTTTCCAGATCTTAGCTATTGTAAATAGTGCTGCTATGAACATGGGGGTACATATTTTCTTTCTGATTGGTGTTTCAGGCTTCTTAGGGTATATTCCTAGAATTGGGATCACTGGGTCAAATGGTAATTCAATTTTTAATTTTTTGAGGTAACACCATAGTGTTTTCCATAGTGGCTGCAGCAGTCTGCATTCCCACCAGCAGTGTACTATGACTCTCTGTATATCTTATATTATGTAAATATATTCTTTAAAAATTCAATAGTTTATTTATTTATTTAGACCATCATATTGTACCACATGATACATATTTACCGTTTTAAATAATGGCGATGCCATATGTACCTCTTTAAATAATGGTGGTCCTTCTTTTTGTTTAGGTAGATCCCTTCACTTCCAATGACTAAAATTATTGCATATTTTTCTGCTGCTCTAATCTTTCTATTGTAAGCCCGCACTGAACCAGAGAATCTTGTCAAATGCATTAGTATGCCCTTACCTCAGAGAACTCTGATGACTGCTCAGCATAATGAGGACTGGAGTGTCTGGTTCTTGAGAGTTAATTGGAGTTGGCTGACCTAAATTTTGAAGCTTTATGTCTTTACCTTTTCTTAAATGAACACACATCTCAAGCCTACAGAGGAAAGGAGGGGGTTGGGGGAATGGAGTACAAGAGCTGCAGAGCTGCTGGCTGTTCTCTTTGCATATAATTCCACCATGCCTTCAGCTTGTACAGGAATTCCAAGGCTCAGCTGGTTATTTTATCCTTCCTACATTTTATAAACATAAGTCAAAATAATAGGCCCCACATTTTGATGATAAAGAAACTGAGACACAGAGCTCAGAGGAAAAAGGCAATAGGCAGAAAAAGTCAAGATGTTTTGAGTCTATCTTTTGTAAACAACTCTTCCTCTAGCCATGCTAGCCATTACCAATAGCTGAAAGGCAGGAAATAAGTGTAGCAATCACTTATTTCTGGTCTGGTTACTCCAAGCCCTTTCAGCAACACTCACAATACTCTCAGCCTTCCTTTCATATAAAAAAAGAAAATACTAGCTTTTATTGAGCAGTGACTGTAGAGACACTTCACTAGGCAATTTAATATACATAATTTTATTACTTCTCTCATTAAGTTTAACTAGAAGGTGTGATCACACTTTTTCTCAAAAACAGAAAAACTAACTTTCCCCAGAGAGAATAAGTAAGTTGCCTAAGAATTACACAGTAAATGGCATTGCTAATGTTACAAAACCCAGATAGTCTGAACTTAAATCCCTTACTCTTTTCATTTTACCATGTTATTTCTCTTAACAATTTTGACAGATTGGGGAATTAAGTGTCAAGAACCTAAAGAAAATTGATGGGAAAAGGAGGAATAGCTAAAGTTGAATTTTAAGGTACTATAATACTTTGGTGAAACAGACCACTTTGGAAGAGGGGTTATTCTTCTCCTCTTGGAACCACACAACCAATTCTTCAAAGCACACAACCAATTAAATTACTGTTTATGTACAAGAAAGAATCATCTTAGTGAGGCTTTGAAATAGCAAAAAGTAGCCAAGAACACATTGCTGAGATTTGTGCTCTTATTTGAACCTTGAACAATAAAATACAGGGTGGGACAAAAGTAGGTTTACAGTTGTTCATATAGAAAATAATACAATAATTAATAAATAATAATATAAGAATAAACTCTGTGTTTTGCATACTCACAACTAGAAACCTACTTTTCCCCACCCTGCATACTGTGAATGACAGTTTGAATATTTAAAGCACATCTGACTCAGGTCTGTCTTTCATCCTTTACAATGCAGACACACATGACTCTATGCACACATGTGTGTGAGCACACTCACATGTTCTATGATTTGAATGTCTGTTAATTATAAAGAAATCAGACTTTGGATCTTAATACTATGACACAGACTAGTCAGAGGTTTGGCTCTAATAGATGTGTCAAGATGAGTTCAAAGTTGCAGAAAGTAAAAGCAAGTGTGTGCTGCATATGCTGCCAAGAAAATACCAAGCTTCTGACATGCTGACAGGTTTTTCCTACCCCAATCCTTAACCTCCACTTTCACCTTCCTGCTTAGTTGATTCTTAATATCTTCACACACATTCCAACAATTCTAACTTTGAACCCAATCAATTTCACATGTGCAATTTGGAAAAATGAGGCATTACAGATTTGAATGCATAACACACACAAACAAGACCTGAGTAACGATTTTTGTTCCATTGTCTTATAATGGTGGTTACACTAAGTCATGCTCACTTGCTTGTTAGACATGCACAAAAATAAACAGTTCCTTGAGAACAATACTTTTGTTTTTTTTATCTCTAGATCTGAGGAATATTGCAAGGCATATAGAACATAATAGGAGGCACATTAATATTTGTAGAAAGATAATATATTGGGAAAGCATCAGAAAATAAGTAGAATGCAATCATTATTTGTAGAATAGTTTTATATTAATAGTATCATAGCTATAGTGCACAAGATTTAGAATTCTGTAACACATGCCTCTGGTGCCTCATGTCATAACCTCTTGGATCACCTCTGATTTCAGAGGCTATTTTGGCGGACAGTTCCAGAGGAGTTCTGACAATTTCCTGCTGGCAGCTGTTCCACTTCAAGCCTTCCTGAATTGCAGTCTTTCTGCTTTCTACCTCAAAGCCTTCTCTCATACTTCTTGGTCTTTGAACAAATGCAGCCCAAAAGTGTCATTTAATAAACGCTCTCAGGGACAACCTTAAACCATTGGAGGCTGGGAGTCAGTGAATAAACCATCCAGCTATTTTTTCAGGTAGATTATTCTGTGAGATATTTTGTATACTTCTCAGGAGGTCCCAGTAAAATTGAGCCCATATTACCCACACTAGTGACTTAAAAATGCACTCTTTTCTTTATTTTATCTTCTTTCCTCTTTTTGTCTCCCTATTCTCACTTTGATTTCTGGGATCACATCCTAAATAAACTACATTGACCCAAATCTTTGTCACAAGTTCTTTCAGAAGAACCTAAATTAAGACAAGTGCATAAAGATAACAACTGAAATTACGGTTTTGCTACTTATTAGCTGTGTGGAGTTGGGCAATTTACTAATCTCTGAGTATCAGTTTCTCTGTCAATGTGTATAACAATAGCATCTAACTCACATGGTTGTTAAAAATATTAGAAACAATAATGCATGTCAAATGCTTAGCACAGTACCTAGCCTATGGTAAGTGATCAATAAAATGATTATAAATACCACTATGCATTTGACAAAGTTCATATATAAAATGAATTTGTGATAATCTTGTGGCACTCACATAATTAGCTGCTAAATAGCCTAGACGCCATTATACTCCATTCCCCCACATTCTTTCAACCTTGCTTCCCAAAGGATGCCTAGCACAAAGGATGATTTGGTACATATTTAAGTACTTCTTATAAATATGACAAGGATGCCTGATGAACCATAGTCAACAACATAACATGATATATTGAAATCTGACTGACACCACACTGATTATGGTAACATCCATGAGGGGAATAAGATTGAATGGGAAGATTGGTCTGTAGCAATTCCCTACTTTGAACTAATCAAGAAAACACCCCAAGTTGTGAGATTGGTATTTTTAACCTAATGAGCAGTGAATCACAATGAGCAAATCTTTCGTTAAGATGCCTTATCACTGAGCATACAAGTACCCGGCATCAGAGTCTCAAGGGTGAACCCTTACCGCACTCTCTCCTCATGGGAGATATTTTTTCATTATGCAATATGAGTTTAAAAAATGGTTCTGTATTCTCCTTATGAGCTACTTATTCATATTTTGATCCAGTATATTAGCAATAAAATAAAAATTAAAAAGCTATTTATTCGTTAAATCAACTGCATTAGATGGGAATACAAAAGTTAAAAATCAGAAAGAATTAGTAAAACAGATGATACAGCATTTGAACAATTTCCATAATACCTCAAATATTCACAGATGGAACAGTAGTTTTTCAGTGTACAGAAGATGGAACCACATGTGGAATCAGGTGTATATTAAGGCAGTGAATCCCAACCATTTTCACGTGATGGCACACATAAAAATGCTAACATTTTTATGGCATACAGGGGTGGAGGGATAATGCATGAGATTTATCTTTCCTTCCTCTTACCTAGGGCATCTTCCATTTAAAAAAATCACACCAAATTGGAAAAGAAGAAGTGAAACTGTCATTATTCACAGATGACATGATATTGTACATAGAAAATCCTAAAGACTCTGTGAAAAAACTACTAAATTTAATAAATGAATTAGGTAAAGTAGCAAGATACAAAATCAACATCCAGAAATGATAGGCATTTTTATACACCAATAATGAACACACAGAAATAGAAACTAAAAAAACAATCCCATTACCATTGCAGCAAAAAAAAAAATAAAATAAAAATAAATTAAGATACCTAGAAATAAACCTAACCAAAGAAGTAAAGGACCTGTTTGCAGAAAACTACAGGACATTGAAAAAAATAGAGGAAGATATTAAAAAGTGGAAGCACATACCTTGTTCATGGATTGGAAGAATTAACATCATTAAAATATTCATATTACCCAAAGCAATCTATAGGTTCAATGTAATCCCCATTTAAATACCAGTGACATATTTCACAGAACTAAAACAAACATTCCAAAAGTTTATATGGAACCAAAAAAAGACCCCAAATAGCCACAGCAATCTTGAAAAAGAAGGACAAAGTAGGAGGGATCCCAATACCGGATATCAGGTTATACTACAAAGCTACTGTAATCAGAACAGCCTGGTATTGGCACAAGAACAGACATATAGACCAGTGGAACAGAACAGAGAATCCGGAAATTGACCCAAGACATTATACTCAATTAATATTTGATAAAGGTGGCAAGAGCATACAATGGAGTAAAGACAGCCTCTTTAATAAATGGTGTTGGGAAAATTGGAAAGCTACATGCAAAAAAAAAAAAAAAAAAGAAACTAGATCACCAACTTACATCATATATAAGAATGAACTCAAAATGGATAAAAGACTTATGTATGACTTTTGAATCCACAAAAAATCTTAGAAGAAAATGTAGGCAACAAAATTCAGATATCACATGCAGCATGATTTTCACTGACAAAACACCTAAGGCAAGAGAAACAAAGGAAAAAATTAACACATGTGACTACATCAAACTAAAAAGCTTCTGCACAGCAAAAGAAACAACCATCCAAATGGAAAGGGAACCCACTATATGGGAGACCATAATTGCCAGTGATACATCAGATAAGGGGTTATTTCCAAAATATATAGAGTACTCACACAACTCAACAAAAGGAAGACAAAGAACCCAATTAAAAAATAGGCAGATAACCTAAATAGACACCTCTCCAAACAGAACATACAAATGGCCAAAAGACATATGAAAAAATACTCAATGTCACTAGTCATCAGAGAGATGCAAATTAAAACAACAATGAGGTATCACCTCACATGTGCCAGAATGCCTACCATCAACAAATCATCAAACAAGTGCTGACAAGGGTGTGGAGAAAAGAAGACTCTAGTACACTGCTAGTGGGAATGCAGATTGGTGCAGCCACTATGGAAAACACTATGGTGTGACCTCAAAAAATTAAAAATTGAACTGCCATTTGACCCAGTGATCCCACTTCTAGGAATATATCCTAAGAAGCCTGAAACACCAATAAAGAAGAATATATGTACTCCTATCTTCATAGCAGCGCTATTACAATTGCTAAGATCTGGAAACAGCCAAACTGTCCATCAATAGATGAGTGGATAAAAAAGATATGGTACATATACACAATGAATTACTATTCAACTGTAAGCAAGAAAGATTTCTTATCCTTTGAGACAACATGGAGGGACCTGGAGAGTATTATGCTAAGCAAAATAAGCCAGTCAGAGAAAAACAAGTATCACATGATCTCACTTATTCGTGGAATATAATGAACAAAATAAGCTGATGAACAAAATAGACCCAGAGATATAGAAGTCGAGTTTAGACTGACACACTTCAGAGAAGGAGGCAGGGGGGAGGGAGGAGATAAATCAAAGAATTTATGCATATAAGCATAACCAATGGACATAGACAACAATGTTGGGGGAGGGGGGACGGGAGGAGGGTGTAAATGAGGGGGAAAGGAGAAACATCTGTAACAAAAATAAATTAATTAAATAAAAAAAGGAAAAAAAATAAAACCAAAGTAAAACAACACAAGAAAAATCTACCAAATTCTCAAACATATGTCCCTCTTCTAAATATTCTTGCTTAAAATTTACAAAAGGAATCCTTCCATTTTCTTATTCATCAATGCTTGACCAGAATACAACCATGGTTATAAACATACTCATAGAAATTCTTTCCCATCTGAGTAGAGATTTTCAAATAGCACATTCAGGGGTGAAAATGAAGTTTTTCTCCAATCTCAGAGAGAAGGTCAGTGTCAATGTATGTAATAGGTAAAATAGTGGCTTTCCAAAGATGTCCATGCCCAAATCCCCATAACCTATGAATATGTTAAATTACATGGCAAAGCAGACTTACAGTGTTAGGTGAAATTCAGGTCAGTAATCAGTTACTAACCTTAAACTAAAGAGATTATCCTGGATTCTCTGGGTTGGCCCAATACAAGGACAAGGTCCGTTACATGTGGAAAAGGAAGGAAGAAGAGTCAGTTTCAGAGTGAGTCAATATGAGAAAGACTTGAACATGCATTGCTGGCTTTAAAAAAGAAAGGGGCTGTGGAGCTAAGGAATGTGGGAAGCCTTCAGAAGCTGGTAAATACAAGAACAGATGCTTCCCTTGAGCTTCCAGAAAGAAACACACCTGCTAACACCTTGATTTTAGCAATAAGCTCCATGCCTTCAGACTCTAAGATAATACATTTTTGTTGTTAAGTCATTAGTTTGTGGCAGCTTGTTACAGCAGCAGTAGGAAAGTAATATAAACACACTTTACCAAAAAAAAAGTATAGTTAAAAAACTAATTTATTCTTTAGGGCTAAATGAGGGGACATAACTTGTGGTTACTTTCCAGTTATTCCAAACAAATGATTAACATACTTCCAAGTAGAGGTACTTCCAGGGCTTTAAAATAACAGTTATATAGTGCTATAAGAGATGCATGAAAGACCCTCCCTCTTGAAAAAATATTTTAACCTCTTGTTACTTTTTTTTTTTTTTTTATCCTCACCCGAGGACATTTTTTCATTTTTTGTTCAGATAGAGTGGGAGGGAGAGAGAGGAAGAGAGAGAGAAAGAGAAACATCGACGTGAAAGGGACACATCGAGTGACTGCCACCCGCATGACCAACCAGGGCCGGGGACAAACTGCAACCGAAATACATGCCCTTAGCGGGAACCGAAGCCGGGTCTCTCTGGACCGCAGGCCGACGTTCTAACCGCTGAGCCAAACCGGCCAGGGCCACTTGTTACTTTCCTTAATATTACCTACACAAATTCTTTGAGAAGAAGGCATGTACAATAACACAAATAGGTCATCTGGGAATTAACATCTTTGGAAAGCCACTATTTTACCTATTACATACATTGACACTGACCTTCTCTCTGAGATTGGAGAAATTAACTACAAGCTTGTCAAAATGGAGTATCATATCCCCAAAATTGTACGTGTTACGAAAATCACAATAAAACCACAGTGCAAACATATTACATCTTCCTGGAGTGTCAATTTTATACTTCTAGATTGAGGAGCAGGTAAGAGCATTGTTTCTATACTTAAACATGTTTAAAAATAAATTAGATTTTTGTATGAGTTTTATTTTATTTTTTAAATTCTCACCTGAGGATATTTTTGTATTATCTTCAGATAGAGCGGGAAGGAGAGAGAGAGGAATAGAGAGAGAGAAACATCAACATGAGTGAGAAACATCCAGTGGTTGCCACCCACACGACTCCAACCTGGACCGGGGACAAACTGCAACCAAGGTACTTGCCCTTAGTGGGAACTGAACCCAGGACTCTCTGGTCCACGGGCCAATGTTCTAACCGCTGAGCCAAACCTGCAGGGGATTGTATGAGTTTTAAAACAAAACAATAAACTATCTCATATGTGAAGATTTTTTTGTTTGTTTTTAAATATGTTTTTTTAATTATATCAATTTCTTTTCCAAATTGAAACTTTTATTAATTTATTTTTGTTACAGATGTTTCTCCTTTTTCCCCCGTTGACTCCCTCCTCCCCCTCCCTCCATGCCCCATCTCCAGTTTTGTTGTCCATGTCCATTAGTTATGCGTACATGTGTACAAGTTCTGTGGTTTATCGCACCCCTCCCCCACATCCTTTTCTGGCAATTGTCAGTCTATACCCTACTTCAACGTCTCTGGGACTACCCTGTTCCTCAGACTATTACGTTCATTATATTCCAGAAATAAGTGAGATCATATGATATTTGTCTTTCTCTGCTTGGCTTGTTTCGCTTAGGAAAATAGTTTCCAGGTCCTCTCATGTCGTCTCAAAGGATAAGAGATCTTTCTTTCTTACTGCTGCGTAGTACTCCACTGTGTATATGTACCACAGCTTTTTTATCCATTCGTCTACTGATGGACACTTGGGCTGTTTCCAAATCTTACCTATTGTAAATAGCGCTGCTATGAACATGGAGGTACATATATTCTTTCTGATTGGTGTTTCAGGCTTCTTATGGTATATTCCTAGGAGTGGGATCACTGGGTCAAATGGTAATTCAATTTTTAATTTCTTGAGGTAACACCATAGTGTTTTCCATAGTGGCTGCACGAGTTGGCATTCCTACCAGCAGTGTTCTAGAGTCCCCTTTTCTCCACACCCTCACCAACACTTGTTATTTGATGCTTTGTTGATGGCGGCTATTCTGACAGGTGTGAGGTGATACCTCATCTTTGTTTTAATTTGCATCTCTCTGATGATTAGTGATGTTGAACATTTCTTCATATGTCTCTCGGCCAATTGTATGTCCTGTTTGGAGAGGTGCCTATTTAGTTCCTCTGCCCATTTTTTAATTGGGTTCTTTGTTTTCCATTTGTTGAATTGTATGAGCACTCTATATTTTGGAAATTAATCCCATATCTGATGTATCATTGACAGTTATGCTCTCCCATACAGTGGGTTGCCTTTCCGATTTGATGGTTGTTTCTTTTGCTGTGCAGAAGCTTTTGAGTTTAATGTAGTCCCACGTGTTCAATTTTCCTTTGTTTCTGTTGCCTCAGGTGATGTATCAGTGAAAATTCTGCTGCGTATAATGTCTGAAATTTTGTTGCCTACATTTTCTTCAAGGATTTTCATGGATTCGTGAGTCACATTTAAGTCTTTTATCCATTTTGAGTTTATTCTTGTGTATGGTGTAAGTTGATGGTCTAGTTTCATTTTTTTTGCATGTAGCTGTCCAATTTTCACAACACCATTTACTAAAGAGGCTGTCTTTACTCCATTGTATGTTCTTGCCACCTTTGTTGAATATTAATTGAGCATAATGTTTTGGGTCAATTTCTGGGTTCTCTGTTCCATTCCATTGATCTATGTGCCTGTTCTTATGCCAGTACCAGGCTATTTTGATTACAGTAGCTTTGTAGTATAACCTGATGTCCGGTATTGTGATCCCGCCTACCTTGTCCTTCTTTTTCAAGATTTCTGTGGCTATTTGGGGTCTTTTTTGGTTCCATATGAACTTCTGAAGCATTTGTTCTACTTCTGTGAAATATTTCGTTGGTATTTTGATGGGGATTGCGTAGAATCTATAGATTGCTTTGGGTAGTATGGACATTTTAATGATGTTAATTCTTCCAATCCATGAACAAGGTTTGTGCTTCCACGTTTTTATATCTTCCTCTATTTCTTTTTTCAATGTCCTGTAGTTTTCTGCAAACAGATCCTTTACTTCTTTGGTTAAGTTTATTCCCAAGTATCTTAATTTTTTGCCGCGATGGTAAAAGGGATTTTTTTTTTAGTTTCTCTTTCTGTGAGATCATCATTGTTGTATAAGAATGCTGTAGATTTCTTGGGGTTAATTTTGTATCCTGCTACTTTGCCAAATTCATTTATTAAGTCTAGTAGATTTTTGATGGAGTCTTTACGGTTTTCTATGTATAATATCATGTCATCTGAGAATAATGACAGTTTCACGTCCTCCTTTCCAATTTGTAACGCTTTGATTTTTTTCTTCATGTCTGATTGCTGTGGCTAAGACTTCCAGTACTATGTTAAATAAGAATGGTGAAAGTGGGCATCCCTGTCTTGTTCTTCTTCTTAAGGGAAATGCTTTTAGTTTTTGTCCATTGAGTATGATGTTGGCTGTAGGTCTTTCATATATGGCCTTTACTATGTTGAGATATGGTCCCTCTATTCCCAAATTGCTGAGCGTTTTTATCAGAAATGGGTGCTGGATTTTGTCAAATGCTTTTTCAGCATCTATTAATATGATCATACGGTTTTTATCTTTCATTTTGTTTATGTGATGTATCACATTTATTAATTTGTGAATATTGTACCAGCCTTGTATCCCTGGGATGAATCCCACTTGGTCATGGTGAATAATTTTTTTGATGTTTTGCTGGATTCAATTTGCTAGTATTTTGTTAAGGATTTTGACATCTATGTTCATCAGGGATATTGGCCTGTAGTTTTCTTTCTTTGTGGTGTCTTTTTCTGGTTTTGGAATTAGAATTATGCTGGCTTCATAAAACGAGTTTGGAAGTCTTCCTTCTTCTTGAATTTTTTGGAATAGTTTGAGGAGAATGGGTGTTAGTTCTTGGAATGTTCGATAATACTCCCCCGTGAAGCCGTCTCAGCCTGGGCTTTTGTTTGCTGGGAGGGTCTTGATTACATCTTCAATTTCCTTTGTTGTTATTGGCCTGTTTAAGTTTTCTATCTCTTCCCGGTTCAGTTTTGGGAGACTATGTGTTTCTAGAAACTTATCCATTTTTCTTAGATTGTCGAATTTTTTGCCATATAACTGTTCATAGTATTTGTTAACGATCCTTTGTATTTCTGTGGTATCAGTTGTTACTTCTCCTCTTTCATTTCTGATTTTGTGTATTTGGGTTCTCTCTCTTTGTTTCTTGGTGAGTCTAGCTAAGGGTCCATCAATCTTGTGTATCTTTTAAAAAAACCAGTTCTTTGTTTCATTGATCCTTTGAATTGCTATTCTGGTCTCTATGTCATTTATTTCTGCTCTGATCTTTACTATTTCCTTCCTTCTACTTGCTCTGGGGTTTTCTTTTTGTTTGCTTTCTAATTCTTTAAGTTGTAAGGTTAGGTAGTCAATTAGAAATTTTTCTTGTTTCCTGAGGTGAGCCTGTAGTGCTATGAACTTCCCTCTCAGAACTGCTTTCGCTGCATCCCATAGGTTTTGTTTTGTTATGTGTTCATTTCCATTGCTTTCCAGGAAGTTTTTAATTTCTTCCTTGGTCTCTATGGTAACGCATCCATTGTTCAATAACATGCTATTTAGCCTCCATGTGTTCAAATGTCTTTGCAAGTTTTTGTTGCAATTGATTTCTAGTTTCATGCCATTGTGATCTGAGAAGATGCTTGATATGATTTCAATCTTCTTGAACTTGTAGAGACTTAGTTTGTGCCCTAACGTGTGGTCTATCTTTGAGAATGTCTCATGTGCACCTGAGAAGAATGTGAATTCTGCAGTTTTGGGGTGTAATTCTCTGTACATATCTATTAAATCCATTTGATCTAGTGCTTCATTTAGAATTTCTGTTTCCTTGTTTAATTTTTTGTCTAGATGATCTATCCAGTGATGTCAGTGGGGTGTTGAAGTCCCCTGCCATGATTGTATTGCTGTCGATTTCTCCTTTGAAGTCCTCCAGAAGATTTTTAATATATTTTGGTGCTCCTATATTGGGTGCATATATGTTTACCAAGGTTATATCTTCCTATTGGATAGACTCTTTCAATATTATGTAGTGGCCTTCTTTGTCTCTAGTTATGGTCTTTATTTTGAAATCTAATTTATCAGATATGAGTATTGCTACCCCAGCTTTTTTTTTCCTTTCCGTTTGCTTGGAAGATTTTTTTCCATCCGTTTACTTTCAACCTATGTGAGTCTTTTATTGTCAGGTGAGTCTCTAGTAAACAATATATATGTGAATCTTGCTTTCTTATCCAGTCAGCTACTCTGTGTCTTTTTATTGGAGCATTCAATCCATGTACATTTAAGGTGATTATTGATATGTACATATTTATTGACATTTTTGTTCACTGTGGTTATATTTTTCTTCCTATTTCTTCTACTAATTGCAGAAGTCCTTTTAACATTTCTTGCAGTGCTGGTTTGGTGCTAATGTATTCCCTTAGTCTTTTTTTTGTCTGGGAAGCTCTTTATTTGACCCTCTATTTTGAATGATAGCCTTTCTGGATAGAGTAGTCTTGGATTCAGATCCTTGTTTTTCATGACCTTGATTACTTCATGCCATTCCCTTATGGCCTGTAGTGTTTCTGTTGAGAAGTCAGCTGATAGCCTGATGGGGGTTCCTTTGTAGGTAACCTGTTGCTTATCAATTGCTGTCTTTAGGATTCTCTCTTTGTCTTTAATTTTTGGCCTTTTAATTATTATGTGTCTTGGTGTGGGCCTGTTTCGGTTCTTCTTACTTGGGGCTTTCTGTGCTTCTTGAACTTGAATGCCTTCTTCCTTCTCCAAGTTAGGAAAGTTTTTTGTTACTATTTCTTCAAATATATTCTCTAACTCTTGCCCATTTTCTTCTTCTTCGTGTCTCCTATCATGTGAATGTTATTACGTTTTCAGTTGTCCCACAGTTTATTTAAGCTATCTTCCTGTTTGTTAATTGTTTTTTCTTTTTGGTTTTCTGATTGATTGATTTTTTCTACTTTGTCTTCTAATTCACTGATCCGGTCCTCTGCTTCCTCTACTCTGCTGTTTAGTCCTTCCAATGTGTTCTTTATTTCTGCTATGTCCTTCTTCATTTCCACTTGGTTGATTTTCAGTGTTTCTATATCTTTACTCATGGTGTTGTTGTCCTTATTCATGCTGTTTTTTTTTCGTCAAGATCACGGCTCGGAACTCTACCTCTGATAATTTGCTTAACTGCATTTCATTTATCTCATCTTTGGTAGAGTTCTCTTGTTCTTTCATTTGGTATTTGTTTGTTTGTTTCACCATTTGGGCTATCTCAGTGGGTTTTGTAGCCTGCCAAATTTTCCTGTGAGTGTTGGTGTTCTGCTATTTGTGGCTCCCTCTACTGGTTTTGGATGAGCGTGGAGGGCCCTCCTTAAACACCACTGTCAAGTCTCACTTTCCTGGGTAGAATTGCATGCTCAGGAAAGGTTCAGTTATCCTCTAGCTTTTTGCCTGGACGATATTAGCCTCAGTTACTTGAAAATCCTTAGGTTCTCAGTTCAATGAGAAACTCCCTCAGGTGTTTATAGTGTAAGAGGATTTCCGGAGGGTAGGGCCCATGCTGGTTGTTAATAAGCCTCAATTTGCATTTCTTTGCTAGCCTGGTTTGGGTCCAATCTCTGAGGGAGGGTGTGTCACAGCTCCAGGAAGGAGCAAGCTGGCCACCATTCTGTGTGACCAGGAAGGAGCAAGCTGGCCACCGTCCTTTATGGCTGCAACGCAGCACAAACTCTGAGCGCCCTCCAAATCTAGGGTGTGCCCACAGAGTTCCAGTCCAGTCCACCCTCCCTCTGCTGGAGCCCCAGGTGAGTGGCTGTCGCTATTTAGTGCTCTGTCCTCGCCCTCTGCGCTGTGGAGCCGCTTGGGATCTTAACCGCGAGGGTGGGCATGGTGCTCACAGCTAAGGCCTCTGCTGTCCGTGGGCTCCCAGCCCGCCACCCTCTCACGCCTTTGCAGATCCTTCCAGGCTCGTTCAGTGTCCCTGGTTGTATGGTCCTCTCCCGCTGCTTTTCTGTTGCTTTTTCCCGACAATGTGTCATTATTTTGGTTTTAATTCCTGTTTGGTTCTGGGAGTTCGTCTGTGTAGCTTCCATTCACTCTGCCGCCATTTTCTCCTCCCTTAAATATGTTTTTAATTGATTTTTTTAGAGAGAAAGATAGAAACATCAATTTGAGAGAGAAACATCAGTGTAAGAAAGAAACATCAACTGGTTGCCTCCTGCACGCCCCCTACTGGGGATCGAGCCAGCAACCTTGGTATGTGCCCTGACCAGGAATCTAAAGGATACCTCTCAGTCCATGGACAATGCTCAATCCGGTAAGCCACAACAGCTGGACTTGTTTTGTTTTTTAATATAAACTCCTACAGACTCTCTGGTGTGTGATTTGACTTTACTCTTCCTTTAGACACTTTGAGAAGTACTACATTAAATCATTATGTATATTCAGTTTTTTCATGTATGTATATTTAATGTTGCCAAATAGATTGCAAACTCTTCAAGAGCAAGGACTATGTCTTCTATTTCTTTGGCATCCCCACTATAGTTCTTTATGGGAAGGCTTCAGTTCAAATTTGCTTTTTCGACTTTGAATTATGCTCAATACATCCAGTTTTTTTTAAAAAAATTATTTTATTGTTGAGAGCATTATATATGTTTCCCTTTTCCCCCTCTTTGCCTCCCTCCACCCATCTCCCACCCCACACCCGTGCCTTCACCACACTGTTATCTCTTTCCATGGATAATGCTTATATGCATATAAGTTCTTTGATTAATTTCTTCCCACTCTCCTTCCCACCTTCCCTCTGAGGTTCATCAGTCTGTTCCTTGTTTCCATGTCTCTGGATCTATTTTGTTCATCAGCTTATTTTGTTCATGATATTACATAAATAAGTGAGATCATGTGGTACTTTTCTTTCTCTGGTTGGCTTATTTCACTCAGCATAATACTCTCCAGGTCCTTCCATGTCATTTCAAAGGGTAAGAGATCTTTCTTTCTTACAGCTACTTAGTGTTCCACTGTGTACATTTACCACAGCTTCGTAATTCACTCATTTACTGATGGGCACTTGGGCTGTTTCCAGATCTCAGCTACTATCAACAAATTAAACTGCTCTAGTACTGTTTCAAATATTTCCTGATTATTTTTACTTTTTTTTTTTTTTAATTCTGAGACAAGTGTGGGATGAAGAAAGACAGGAGGCAAATGGAGAATCAAAGAACAGCATTTCCTGTTCTTTGGAAAACTGTCATACAGTTTTGTGGAATATCTTATGTTTTCCTGTCCTACTTTGTATTAGCCCAGTGGGGAGCTAAGACCTACTAACCTCAGATTTTTGCATAAGGCGTTGACAGGGCATACCTATTCCTGTATTGTGTCAGAATGTCCCATTCACTAATTATTTATAATGAAATAAACACGGTCAAATCTGTTTGTGGCTTGTCACTTATCCAGTGGGACTAGGTCTCACCTTAAAAAGCTAGACAGGAAAGCACACATGACAGGATATTCCACAAGACTGTATGACAGTTTACCAAAGAATAGGAAATGCTGTTCTTTGCTTCTTCTTTTGCCTCCTGTCTGTTCTCATTCCAGACTGGTCTCAGAACTAAAACAGAAAAGCAAAAATAATCAGGAAGTGTTTGAAAAAGTACTAGAGAAGTCTAATTTGTTGACAGTAGAAGGTTTTCCATGTTTTAGAGCATTGCAATTTTCATATTCTGTACCTTACCCTGCATTGTTACTGAATGCTGCTGACACGGCTTCTCAGCAGTATGAAACTTAATTATTTTCCCCACTACATAGTCAGAAGAGCTTCTCTTTTCTGAGGCTTAGTACATGAAGCCAAAACAAAATAGCTGGTGGAAAAGTAATAAATACATCAATCAAAAGGCTGTTTTTCTAACACGGTACTCAAACACATAGGTATGTGTATATGTATGTGTATATCTATGTATATATGTGTGTGGCTACAGATACACACATATAATATTTGATTGAGTTGTTGCCATGTAAGTATAGTCTTAAACCTTACTTTGGTGGGCCAGGGTAGTTAGCTTTCCAAGTTGTGATATATGCAACTTGTTCTCCTTTTGGTGGGAACATCAATCTCTTAGTGACTCACTAACTATTTGTGCTCTGTATATCCAGCTCCTGATCTTTGTTACTGTCTTTCTTCTCATCCCCCATGTCTTCTCATGACATCTCATGCCCCATCTTATGCTTTCAATTGCAAATCAGGCTCCCTGACAAGCAAACTCTGAGATTAGAATGCAGGAGGAATATAACTGAACACTCTTTGGATCAATACCTGTAGAAGGGAAGGGAATGGAAGGAAGCAGGATTAGACAGAAAGAGAAGTTGAGCTGCCATGAAAAGCCAACAAAAATGTCAGCAAATAGAACCAAGATGGGCTTTCAGGGTCAGTGTACAGTATTGGTACAAGACATTTTGTACCCCTTTATCTATCAGTCCTTGATATGAGCTGGTCCTTGGGTGAGGCGTTTTTCTTCACCTCACCTAGCAGCTCAGAAAACAATTCCTTCATTCTTGAGGGGTTTCTGAGTGGTACAACATAGTGTCTACTACAGTCTTCAACAGGAACCATATTATTGAAAACTTTAATCAAAATAGACCTGCTAAATTTTCACTGATACATCACCTAAGGCAAGAGAAACAAGGGAAAAAAATGAACACATGGGACTACATCAAACTAAAAAGATTCTGCACAGCAAAAGAAACAAGCATCAAAATGGAAAGGGAACCCACTATATGGGACAGCATTATTGCCAATGACACATCAGATAAGGGTTAATTTCTAAAATATATAGAGTACTCACACAACTCAATAAAAGAAAGATAAAAAACCCAATTAAAAAATAGGCAGAGGACCTAGAGACACCTCTCCAAACAGGACATACAAATGGCCAAGAGACATATGAAGAAATTCTCAACATTACTAATCATCAGAGAGATGCAAATTAAAACAACAATGAAGTATCACTTCATACTTGTCAGAATGGCCGCTATCAACAAATCATCAAACAACAAGTGCTGGTGAGGGTGTGGAGAAAAGGGGACCCTAGTACACTGCTGGTGGGAATGCAGAGTGGTGCAGCCACTATGAAAACAATATGGTGTTACCTCAAAAAATTAAAAATTGAACTGCTATTTGACCCAGTGTTCCCACTTCTAGGAATATACCCTAAAAAGCCTGAAACACCAATTAGAAAGGATATAGGTGCCCCCATGTTCATAGCAGCACTATTTACAATAGCTAAAATCTGGAAACAGCCCAAGTGTCCATCAGTAGACGAATGGATAAAAAAGCTGTGGTACATATACACAATGGATTACAATGCAGCTGTATGAAAGAATCGCTTATCCTTTGAGATGACATGGAGGGATCTGGAAAGTATTATCCTAAGCGAAACAAGCCAAGCAGAGAAAGACAAATATCACATGATCTCACTTATTTCTGGAATACAATGAACTAAACAAACGGATGAACAAAATAGACCCAGAGTCATAGAAGTAGGGTACAGACTGGCAATCCTCAGAAGGGGGGGGAGGGATAAACCGCAGAACTTATATGCATGTATGCATAGCCGATGGACATAGACAACAAAGCTGGGGACAGGGTGGGTGGGGATGGGGAGGAGGATGTCAATCGGGGGGAAAAAGGAGAAACATCTGTAACAAAAATAAATTAATAAAAAAAAATAAAAATAATAAAAAAAATAGACCTGCTAAACATTACCATCACCAGATAAAGTTAAAAATAAGTTTTATTGAGATGGCCCTTAAGCAATATGGGGACATTTCTGACTCCATGATAAACTAGAAGAAGAGATGATTTTTAAGTCCTTTTAAATTGTTGCATAAAAACAAATGCTCACTTTATTAACATCGATAATCCACGCACTAAAAGTGAGTGAGTTGTTGTGTGGAAGAAACATGGACTTTGGAATCAGATAAAGTTGAATGAAACTTTTGACTTAACTGATTTTTTGAAATTCATTAAGCAATTTAATTTCTCTACGCTTCAATTTTGTCAGATGTAATAGCTGGCTAATAATAACACTTACTTTATGAGGTTTTTATTATTATTGAATGGGATGATCTGGGTAAAGTACTTAGTGCAGTGTTTGGCTAATATAAAGTATGACGATATAGTGAAGAGGTGAAGAGATCCGGCTTTGGAGTCATAAAAATGAGGGTTACCTTCTAACTTTGCTTTTTACTAACTGCTAACATTGAGTGAGTGAATTAACCTATGTAAGCCTTAGCTTACATCTGTAAAATGAGGATAATAATGGTACCCACTTTATAGAGTAATCATGGAGACCAAATGAGATGATATATGAAAAGCATTTGGCAAAATTCCTGGTACATAATAAGTACTCAATAGGTGTCAGCTATTATTCAATTAATCTTCTAAGAAGAATTCAATAAAGTCACAGACTCAGGCTTTCAAGTTTTCATTGTAACATGGTCCAACAGATGCATTTATTCATTCAGTATTCAAATTTCATGTAATTTATTATCAATTCATAATAAAATAGTTTTGAAAAATTCAACAGTTCATTTTAATTGTAGACTTTACTAAAAAGTTCTAGAAATAGACATCTTTTGGATTTGCCTAACAGTTTTAAGACCCAGGGATAAAAGGAACTAAAATTGGAATCTTGAAGGGTTTTTTGCACTCCCATGTTCACTGCATCACTTATCACAACAGCTGAGATGTGGAAACAACCTAATTTTCCATCAACACATGAGTGGATAAAGAAAATGTGGTATGTAACACACATACATACACAATAGAATATTATTCAGATTTTTAAAAGAAGAAAACCTAACCACAAGGGACATGGATGCACCTTAAGGGTATTATGAAATATGCTAAGTGAAATAAGCTAGTCACAGAAGGATAAACACTGTATGACACTACTTCTATGAGGTATATAACATAGTCAAACACATAGAAGCAGAGAGTAAAATGGTGGTAGCCAGAGGCTTGAGTGAGTAAATAGGGTGCTGTTATTTAATGGGTATAAAGTTTCAATTATGCATAATGATTATATTCTAGAGATATTTTGTACATTATTGTACCTATAGTCAACTATACCATATTAAACAGTGGTTGGCAAATGTAGGATTACAGTTTATAGTGCATGAAACACAGATTTTATTATTGTATTATTGTTTGTTATTATATTATTTTCCATAGGAACAACTGCATATCTACTTTTGTTCGCCCTTGTGTACATTAAATTTTTTAAGAGGGCTCATCTTTTGTAAAATGTTCTTAACATAATTTTTAAAAAAGAACCTGGAGTGGATTTTCTGCTTTGCTAATGGCATGATAAAGATGGTGTTAGATTAAAAAACCAAAAAGATAATGTATCCTTACATTTCAAGGGCTAAAATAGGAATTTCAGTGAGATACAATACAGACTATACAAAAGTTCATGGTTCTTTTCTTTGACTTTTGACTACAGGTGATAGCAAAGGAAAAAAATATGAGATTAGTTAATGTGGGCGACTGGTTTACTAAAACAAAAAAGAAAAATTAAAAACATAAATTAGAGTATAAAGCTTTTCTTTGTTAATTTATCCTTCAATTTCCCTAAATATCAAATTCTCCAAATGCATTAAATTTTTGAATGTGTTATTTGACAGAAATCTTATGAAAGCAAACAATATTATAACCATAAAATGATTTTAGGGAGCTGTGTTATCTAATCTCCCTAACCATATGATGCTTAGGTCCTATTTCCAAAATTCTTACTTGAAAATATTTAGAAACAGGGAGCTCACAACATTCATGTGGCTCTGGCTGTTAAGTATTCTTCCTATCCTTTACCTTGTTGGTGGGAATGTAAACTGGTACAGCCATTATGTTAAACAGTTTGGAGGTTCCTCAAAAACATTAAAAATAGAGTCACCATATGATACAGAAATTCTACTCCTGAGTACATATCCAAAGGAAACAAAATCAGTATCTTGAAGAGGTAGCTATATTCCCGTGTACGTTGCATCATTATTCACAAAAGCCCAGACTACCTAAGTGTCTGTCAATAGATGAATGGATAAAGAACACACACACACACACACACACACACACACACACACACACACACACACAGGAATATTACTTTGCCATAAGAACAAGGAAATCCTGCCATTTGAGACACCATGGATAAACCTGGAGGGCATTATTCAAAGTAAAATAAGCCAGGAAGAGAAAGACAAATACTGCATGCATCATTTATATGTAAGATCTATAACAATAAAAACAATAAATTCGAACTTATAGAGTGTAGAATGGTGGTTTACAGGGAGTAGGGGATGGAGGAAAAGGGGGATGCTGGTCAAAGGATAAAATGTTCCAGTCATGAAATGAATAAGTTCTGAGGATCTAATGTATAGCATGGTGACTATAGTTAATAACACTGTATTGTATACTTGAAATTTACTAAGAGAATGAATCCTCAGTATTCTCTCTATACATGCACATACATGGTAACTATGTGGAATGATGGATGTGTTAATTTACTTGATTATGTCAATCATTTAACAATATATACATGTATCAAATCATCACATTGTACACTTTAAATATATATTATTTTATTTTTCAATTTTACCTCGCTAAAGCTGGAAAAAATAAATTAGAAGAGAAAAAAGTTATTTCCAAAGTTAATTGTTGTTGAATTATCTCTATGTACCACACCTACTGGTCTTAATTCTAGCACTTGAAATTAGTCAGGAAAAATTTAATTCCCCTACTCTCTCACAGTCTTCTTACTAGTGCTTCATCAGCCATTACACATTACTGTCTCTTATTGAATTTGCTGTCAATTAAAACCTTTTAATAATTTATTCATCTAGCTATTCTTCCATTCATTTTCCCTCCTTGCATCCCTCTTTTCATTCATTCACTTACTAATTCATTCACTAAACTGCTTATTATGTACCAGCCAGTAAACTAAGTGTTCTCAATAGGGCAGCAATAAAGAAAACTAGTCTTGCCCGGCTGGTGTGGCTCACTGGTTGAGCATCAACCCATACACCAAGAGGTCAATCACCAGTTCAATTCCCAGTCAGAGCACATGCCCAGGTTGTGGGCCCAATCCCCAGTGGGGAGCATGCAGGAGGCAGCCAATCGATGTTCTCTCTCATTGATGTTTCTATCTCTCCCTCCCTCTCCTTTACTCTCTCTCTAAAACCAATAAAGAAAAAAATTAAAGAAAAAGAAAAGCAGTCTCTGTGTTTAATATTCTAATAAGGGAAAGAAAGAAAGAAAGAGAGAGAGAGAGAGAAAGAAAAAGAAAGAAAGAAAGAGAGAGAGAGAGAGAGAGAGAGAGAAAGAAAAAGAAAGAAAGAAAGAAAGAAAGAAAGAAAGAAAGAAAGAAAGAAAAAAAGAAAGAAAGAAAGAAAGAAAGAAAGAAAGAAAGAAAGAAAGAAAGAAAGAAAGAGAAATCATGAATAAAATTACAATTTGTAAAACTTGTTATAAAGCAGAAAAGCTAACTGTGATAGACAATATCACATATGTTCAAATGAAGTATAAAATATTTTAAGTCCTGCAAAACATAAAGTAACCACAATTTTCATGGAAATCATAATGAAATTTATAGGGAATAATTTAATTTATTAAAACAGAAAGATTTACAGAAGGAAGATATAATTGAAAAAATATTTTCCACTGAAAAGTCAAGTATTTCTCCTGCTGTTCTGAGGAAAATAAAAATACAAGAAAAGCTAAACTCTTAAAGAGAAAAATAAAATGTAAGAGCAATCAAGTGCTGGATATAGTGACCACAGAAAAAAAAGTATTTATATTGAACAATGATAAAATCTACATTTGATTTATATAAGCTACAAAGGTTTTCTACCATCCTATCTCAACAAGATATTAACCATAAGTGGCCTTGTGAATTTCAATGGACTGTTACAATTCCTTCAGATAACAATCTTATATATTAAAAAACACTAAGGAATCCACTAAAAACCTATTAGAGCTGTTAATAGATGACGGTTTTGGATATAAGATTCTTACACAAAAGTCAGTTGTATTCCTATACACTAGCAATAAATAATCAGCAAATAAAATTAAAAGAACAATATAATCTATAATGATATAAATAAGAATTCCATAATTATTAATAAATATAACCAAAGTACAAGACTTCTATACTAGAAACTACATACCATATTTAAAATTTTTTTATATTTCTTTATTTTTGTTACAGATGTTTCTCCTTTTTTCCCCCATTGACACCCTCCTCCCAATCCTGCCCCCCCCCCAGCATTATTGTCTATGTCTTTGTTTACACATACATGCATATAAGTTCTGTGCTTTATCTCTTTCCTCCCCCCACATCCACCTCTTCTGAGGTCATACCATTTTGAAAGAAAGTAAAGACAACCTAAATAAATAAAAAGACTTTCCATACTCATGGATTGATGGCAATATACTCCAAATTAATATCATCTAAATTTTTACTTAAAGCCTAGATTGCATTTTACAGAAATTTGCAAGCTTATTGTAAAAGAATATGGAATTGCAAGGGACTCAGAATACTGAAGACAATCTTGAAAAAGAAGAATAAAGTTGGGTGACTCATATACCTGATTTCAAAAGTCAAGGCATAGCTATAATAATCAAAACACTATGGCATTGTCATAAAAACAAATTTAAAGATCAATGGAATAGAATTGAGTAAATAAATAAAACCTAACATTTATGATCAACTGATTTTTGACAAGGCTGCCAAGACAATTCAATGGAGAAAGAATAGTCTTTTTAACAAACTGTGCTGAGACAACTAGACATCTCCATGCAAAAGAATGAAGTTAGATCCCTGCCTCAACCATATATAAAACTTAACTCAAAATATGTCATAAATCTACATATAAGAGCAAAACTATAAAGCTCTTAGAAGTAAAATAAGGTGAAAATATGCATGACCTTAGATTAAGCAAAATCTTTTTAGACCCAAGAAAAGAAAATATAGATAAATTGGATTTCATGAAAATTAAAAACTTTTGTACATCAGAAAAGATTATGCAGAAAGTAAAAGAACAAATATAATAGAAGACAATATTTGAAAAATATATCTGATAAAGACTAGAAACTTGTGTACAGATACATAAGTAACTACTCAGATAAACCAATTTTTAAAATATCAAAGGATTTGAATTAAAATTTTTATAAATAATATATACAAATGGCCATGAAACTGGAAATCAGCCTCAATATCATTAGCTATTAGGGAAATGTAAATAAAAATCACAATGATGTACCACTTTATACTAACAAAAATAACTAGAATATAAAAGATAGACAATCACATACTGATGAAGATGTGGAACAATTGAAATTTTAATAACTTATTGCTGGGAAAGAAAATTGGGAATGTAAAATTAAAAATATAATTTTACAGTTCCTCAAAATATTAAACAGAGTATTATATAATCCAGCAATTTCATTCCTAGGTATACTCATGAGAAACAAAAACATTTGTAGACACAAAAATTTTAATATGAAAATTAACAGCAGCATTATTTATAATAGCCAAAAAGTAGAAACAACACAATGGCTCTCAATTGAAGAATGGATAAACAAAATGTGGTATATCTCTATAATGGAATATTGTTCAGCTATAAAAAAGAAAAAAATACTGATAGATGCTATAACATGGATAAGTTATAGTAAGTGCAAGAATCCAGATGTAATGGACTACTTATTTTATGATTCTATTCATATGAAATTTCCAGAATAGGCAAATCCATAGAAATATAAAGTAGATTAGTGGTTATCTAGTACTAGGGAGTCAAAGGAGAATGGAAAATGACTATGAATGTTATGGGTTTCTTTTGTGAATGATAAAAATACTCTAAAATTAGTTTATGGTGATCATTGCACAACAGTGAATATATTAAAGGTATTGAATTGTATGCTTTAAGTGGATGAATTATATGGTTAAATGAATTATATATCGATAAAGTTGCAAAAATGAACAGTTTTTAGCACATTTTAATTTCCTTCCGAATACACTTCCATACATAAACATTCCATAATTTTTTTCTATTATTTTAAGTTATGGTGTATTTTTTTTTTTTATCCTCACCTGAGGACATTTTTCCATTTTTTGTTCAGATAGAATGGGAGGGAGAGAGAGGAAGAGAGAGAGAGAGAGAAACATCGATGTGAAAGAGACACATCGAGTGGCTGCCTCCCGCACGCCCAACCAGGGCCGGGGACAAACTGCAACCGAGGTACATGCCCTTAGCGGGAACCGAACCCGGGTCTCTCTGGACCGCAGGTCGACGCTCTAACCGCTGAGCCAAACCGACCAGGGCAAGTTATGGTGTATTTTTAAATAAACAAAATTCTTGTTATTGTTGGTATCATTCTTTTTCTTATAGCCAATATTAACTTGACCACCAAATGTTATAATTTTTCACACTTGCTTTTGTTATATTTTTTTAATTTAATTTTTTGGTGTTGTTATTAATTCTTCTTTTAATTTGTATTGAATTTATTGAGGGGATATTTGTTAATAACATTATATAGGTTTCAAGTATATAACTCTATAATACATCATCTGTATATTGCATGGTGTGTTCACCACCCAAAATCTACCCTTTTTATTGTCCCCCAACCCCTCTTTCCCTCTGGTAATCACCATACTGTTGTCTATGTCTATGAGTTTTTGTTGTTGTTTTTCTGCTTTATCCATTCATCTTTTTCACCCAGTCTCCCAACCCCATCCCTTCTGACATCTGTCAGTCTATTCTCTGTATCTATGAGTCTGTTTCTATTTTATTTGTTAGATTATTTTGTTCATTAGATTCCACATTAGAGTGAAATCATACAGTACTTGTCTTTTTCTGACTGACTTGTTTCACTTAGACTAATACTCTCTTAGTCCATCCATGCTGTTGCAAAAGGTAAGATTTCTGTCTTTTTTATGACTGACCAGTATATCATTGTGTACATGTACCACTGCTTTTCTGTACACTTATCTACTAATGGGTACATGGGCAGCTTCCAAATCCTGTGGTTGTTGTTTTGTTTTGTTTTTTAATCCTTTAATAGTACTTTCAGGTGATAGTCCATGAGCAGCAAAATTTCTAAGTCTTTGCATTTTATTTTTCATTTAATCTTTTTTTTTTTAACGATAATTTTGCTAGTTACAAAATTTTAGGTTCAGAAGTATTTTCCTTCAGCTTTTTAACTATGTCACTCTATTATCTTATGGTATATATCATTGCTCCTAAGAAATTATTTTTTTATTCGATTGCCATTCCATTGGAAGTAATCTGTCTTTTTGTCTCTAATGGTGCTTAGTATTTTCATTCATCCTTCTTGTTCCACATTTTCATTTTTTTTATTATTTTTTTTGGTACATGCCCCTAGCAGGAACCGAACCCGGGACTTGTTTGTCCGCAGGCCGACGCTCCAACCGCTGAGCCAAACTGGCCAGGGCTCCACATTTTCATTTAATGTGTGTGCAGATTTGGTGGATATTTTCAATCCTATGACATATGACTTTGTTCATTAACAAAAAAAGTTCATTTTTCTTACACTATTTCCTTTTCCCATTCTCTCTATTCTCTCCTTTCTCTGGTAATTTCCATATCTTTATTTCTCTGTTCTACATTTTAGGAGACTCTCTGGTTACCCTCCTAGAGACAACTGTTAATTTTATTTCTATTATCACAGTTTAACTTTGCATATTCCAGAATTTTAAATGGTACATTTTTATTCATATATATTTTAAATTCCTTTCAAATTAGTATTATTATTTATAGTTTCTTGCATGTGAATTTGGGTGACTACTGGTGTGTAGACTATCTTACATGATGATGGACATCTTCATATATTTTGTAATTTTCATTTGTGGATTCATCTTCATGCAGAGTCATCTTCCACTGGAGCTTATTTCCATGCATGCGCTGTTTTGTGGAGGCCTTTCCATGAGGCAACTATACGGTGACTCTTGTCCTCTCCCCAGAGGGTTCATTGACTCTGAACAATTTTTTTACATTACTATATTATTTTGAGACTTTTACATCATTAGGATAACATTAATTCTGGTACTCAGACCTCTTATAGTATAGACTCAGTTCTCATTTCTGCTAAAGATGACCTCTCAAGTAAATGCTATGGTATGAGGAGAAAGGTGAATGGAAACCTGTAGAATTATCACCCTATGAGAGTAAATAAAAAGCAATATCAGATCCCACATGGAATGTGGAGATTAGCACTACCCTAAGAGATATAAACAATACAATTTAATTGACCCATCAGGACTCTATGAAAGCCAGATATATCCTAGAGGGTGACAATGGCCTATAAGAAATTCAACCAAGTCCAGCTGGTGTGGCTCAGTGGTGGAGCATCGACCCATGCACCAAGAGGTCGCTGGTTCAATTCCGGGTCAGGACACATGCCCAGGTAGTGGGCCTGATCCCCAGTGGGGGGCATGCAGGAGGCGGCCAGTCAATGTTCTCTGTCATCGATGTTTCTATCTCTCTCTCCCTCTCACTTCCTCTCTCTCTAAAATCAATAAAGGAAAAAAATATGCTAAAAAAAAAGAAATTCAACCAAATAGAAGGCAATTGCAGCTTCTAGCCATATGTAGTTCCTGTGCATATTAGCACAGCCTCTAATATATGATATGCAGCCAATGAGCTAGCAAATGTGTTCATTTCCATCCTTATCAGAAAGGAAAATAACAAGCCCTGGCCAATGTTGCTTAGTGGTTAGAGCATCGGCCCATGCACCCAAGGGCCGTGAGTTTGATTCTTGGTCAAGGGCATGTATCTGGGTTGCAGGTTCTATACCCAAGTCCAGTCAGAGCATGTGTGGGAGGCAAACAATTGATGTGTCTCTCTCACTTTGATCTCTCCCCCCATCCTTTCACTCTCTATAAAAGTCAAGGAAAAAACTATCCTCGTATGAGGATTAACCAAAAAAGAAAGAAGAAGAGAAAGAAGAAATAAAGAAGGAAAGAAATAAAGGAGGAAAGAAAGAAAGAAAGAAAGAAAGAAAGAAAGAAAGAAAGAAAGAAAGAAAGAAAGAAAGAAAGAAGAAAGAAAAAGAATAACAAGAATTCCATTTAAAGTCTTGCCCTCCAACTACATTAACACTTTCAATAGTGTTGTATTATATTTTGAGATCTGCACTATTATATATTCTACAGAACCTGGTAATTGGTCCACTATATCAATGTTATCTGTTAAACTGATCAGATGAGCAAGAAGTAGCAAGTATATTGAAGACATGTTGCTCCAGAAGGTGAAAGTTAAATGCTTTGAAAAGTGAAGAGTGACCACACAAATTCAGATCTTAAGGATACAATAGTCTAGAGCATGGTAGGACATAACTCTCAAAGTAAGACAAATTATTGCATGATTAGCTTCCCATAATTAAGAAGGAAGCACCATTACTGGTAGGCCACTTTTGAGTTCTGTAAGCAACACACTCCACATGAGGGATAATACTCAAATCCATATATGGGGTTACTTGAAAGGCTGATAACTTTGAGTGAATCCCAGAGCAAGAAAGGACCTTGTAGGGTTTCTAGGGTTGTGGATCAAGGTTATGCCATATTTGATAGAGAAATAGACACATTTAGAGAAATAGAGTCTGGTATGTTATTGGGCTTTGATAGAGATCAAGTAACTTACCATGGAGCAGCAAGTAACTATGCAATCAGAACTGCCCAAGTGGCAGATCCATAATTTCAAAAAGGTAGGGTGAGCCTCACAATATCTATTGTAAGATGGAAAGGGTACATCCAAAATTAGGCACAGGCAGGGCCAGAGAGTACAAATAAACTTCAGATAGCCATGACCCCCATAACATCCAAAATTGTTACACTGATGCCTCTCTTTATACCCATACTTATGGTTTCATGTGAGTTCCTTATGATTAGCTGGTCAAGGAGAAAAAGTCTAAGAGTGGTTCATAAATAGTGCAGCTAGGTATATGGGCACAGTCCTAAAATTAACAATGGCTTCACTACAGCTCCACTCAAGAGTGTCTCTGAAAGACATTAGTAAGGAGAGACCCTTCCAATGCACACACTATATATGGTACACCTGTTCATTCACTTTCTATGGAATGATAAGTAAACTGAAATAAGATATACATCAATATAAAGGCAGTGATAATGAAGATCCTTGTATTATATGCCAATACCCACCAGAGAGCATTTGCCAAAGAAGAGGTACTAAACAACAAAAAGGAATGAATACCATTCTATGTCAGTTTCTGTTACTGGCTATCATAGAACTAACAGATAAGAACATAAAATATCCATAGTAAAAGGGGTTAAAGCTATGCTTGGGCCCAAAGTCTGGGACATCACTCTCTAAGGCTGATCTAGCTACTTCAGTTGCCAAATATCCAACTTACTGGCAACAGAGCATGACAGTATGCCCTCAATAGAATACCATCTCCAGAGGAGATCAACCAGTCACTTGGTGTTAGATTGACTATATTAGACTACCTCCAGCAATGCTTTATCCTAAGTGCAATCAATATACATGAATTTATATAACTATATTTCTTAAATTTCTTATCTTCAGCCTTGGGATAATATAGACAAAATTACATATACAGCCTGATCCCCTGGCTCACTTAGAAAAATATCAGTTAAATTCAAAACCATGTCATGTCTCTTGTGTGAAAATTAGGGCATTTGCTAGGAAGCAAATAGAACTACCAATAATTAGAGTGGGGAGCATGGTAAACACAATGCTATATTCACCATACTATTTCCTTTGTCTTCTATATATACAGGAAGACTCTATTTTAGCTCATTGCACCTAGGTGGGGCATTTGATAGTTCTGGTCAATGGAATGTGGGAAGAATGATATACTCTATTTTTGCTTCTAGGCCTGACCTCTAAGACCTTTTGTGCAATCTGCCATTCATTCAATGATTCATTCATTGTTATTTTCATTTTTTCCTCTCTCTCTTTCTCTCTCCTTCCTTACTTCCCTCCCTCCCTCCTTCTCTCTCAAATCCACACAGTAAGAAACAAATATGGAGCCATTTTATGAATGGAGCTCAAATCCCTTAATTCCTACATGGAGAGAGCCACCCAAGAAGGCCTCCCATCAAGAACTGAACTACAAAAGGAAAAAGAAAAGATGAAACTTTTGATTTTGGTTAAGCCACTAAAAATTGGGGGTTAGTTTTTAGAGTATTTTAGGATTAATAATTTCAAAAATACAATGCAAAACTTCAAATGTCTGTTCATTAAGATTTTAGAATTATTGCACACCTTGACTACTTTGTATCTCACATTTGTCCCCTTTTCTAATTAAAGACCTCACTGAAGTTGTTACATCCCTGCTTTACCAATGGATATGAGGTGTGGAATGATTAGTAGATAACCTGCATTTTAGTTCAGGGGTCACTGAAGAAGTGACACCAGTACCTACTAGAGAATAATGTTTATCATCCAAAAATCTTGGATTTTGAATTTGATACAGTGTTTGGAACTACAGTTTATACATCTTGATGAAACGTAGTTGTGTTCTAGGTGTGGGAGAACAAATGAAACGGATATTTGATGACCAGAAAAGTACACTATGGCCGAGATTCGCTTAAATATTCACCAAACTCATTTTATCTCTCTGGGGGCCCAGCCTTCCTTGTATCTTGGTGAAGCTACATGACTAATCCTGGCCAATGAAATATGCACTAAATTGATGTAAACAATTTCCAGAACTAATCCCTAGAATCACCTTTGAGATCCTTAGCTTATTCTCTTTCTTAAGTCCATGTGAATAGATGTAAAGATGTTCTGAGATGGCAGAACTCCATGATGCAATGAACTCAGATCCTTGTGTCATTACTTGGAGAAGAGTTATCCATGACTATAATGTTAGAAAAATACATATTTTATTAAGTCACTGAGACTGAATAATTTCTCTGCTATAGTGCCTATCATCAATTGTCATGACTAATACAAGAACAAATGAGAGGATTCAAATGACTCAGAGAATCCTAGACTTAAAAAAAAAAAAAAACAAACAAAAAAACAATGAGAGAGTATATAAGAGGACTGAGATTACTTTTGACACCCTAGTACTACCAAGAATCCCTTGCCAGCTGAAAAATAACCTTCTCTTAATCAAGCTTTCTTGAAGACCATTGTAACAACCTCTCCTGAAACAGTGACTTTGTACATGGATGCCACTTTTCCATAGGTCCTGCTGTTAAGAGCCCTCATGGCCACTAAAACTGTAACTGGAGTTAGAATCAGAAGGCCCAAGGAGAACATTTTCAAAGTCAAATACTTGATTAAAAGGATTACATACTAAAATAATCTAAAAGATTCTAAATTAATCTTAATAAATTTCTGGGTCATGGGTTTGGAAAAGTATTCCAAGGATGAGAGATCATAGAGGAACACAATTTTATTCAAGATAATTACTGATATGGGTGCATTTACCAGAGATTCTCTATTGCAGGTGTTAATCTAAAGAGCTATGAGTCCGTCTATGTGCTTGGCTGATTGACTGAACTTTATTGACTGAACTACAGTTTTGGCCTATACTAAGTAAAAATGCAAGAAATCCTTAGCTATAATAGAGAAAACTAATAAGCATTCTTATGAAATCAACAGCATTGGAATGGAATAATCATATGTAATATATACTAACCCACTCATTAAATTTGTCCCACAAGAAGGTCCAGAAGATTCTCTTCATCATAACATTGAGAAATCCATTGATGAAGGTGGCATAGCATCTGTGAAAAGTCCTATGATTGATGTCCTCCCTAGATTGAGGATGAAGGGAAGAGATGCTACCACTAACCAGGGCTTCTAATTTCATTGCAATAATGGTTTCTCAAGGTGGCAGATGCCAAATAGCAGCACTTGATAGCCGGAAGCAATGTAGGCAGGGTAAATGAAATGACTGAGGCCAGCTTTTTAATATTGAATTGCACCTCGAAGATCTTTGGTAAAAACAAAAAAGAAAAACTGATTATTGAAATAGATGGGAAGCTTTATTTGACATTTAAAACTGAAAACAATTCTAAATCTTCTTACAAGATTCTAACTTGAAACATCAATATGATAAGTCATTGCCCCTCAATCAGGTCACAAACCTAAAGCTAGTTAACAAACTCACCATCTTTGAATGAAAGGGTGACAGGGAATCCTTGAGGAAAGACCCTGTGATAAAATTACATGAACTTATGCAATTATCAATGAGCCTGTGCCTCAGAGACAAAAATAAAATCACTCATATATTGCAGGTATTACTGGACACTAGCTCTAATGTAAAATTAATATTCAAGAACTCAGAACACCACTGTACTCTTATGGTGAAAGAGGGGATTTATAAGCTCAGTTGATAGATGGAGTTTTAGAAGTCATTATATCTCCAAATCATCTAGTAGCTACAACTCCAGTGCTTGATATATAGTTGGTACAGACATATTCACCAGTGAGCAGAATACCTACATTGGCTCCCTGAGTCATGGGAGAGATGTGTCATGGGAAAACTTCTGGGCTCCCCACACCAAAAAATAAATAAATAAACTGCCTAGAGAAATCAAAGTCACTAAAGGCACTATCAAATGTTTGAAATATAGATATCATTTTTTATCTTCATTTAAATAATATGTTTAGCCTGTGTACAAGGCAAAATCATCTTGGAGCAGAACAAATAATTTTGAATTATGTTAAGCTCAATCAGGTGGTGACTCCAACTGCAGCTGCAGATTAGACAGGTCAATTGTCTGGAAAAAATCAATATAGTCTCCAGCACCTGGTGTGCAACTATGACACTGGCAAATACTTTTTCTCCCATCCCAACAAAAAAATAATATTATGTTAGATTTCATCTGGTAGGTATAGCACTGAACATTTACCATCATGCCTTGGGGGTATATTAACTCTCCAGATATCATGCCCAGGACACCACACTTATTGATACTAATGGTGACAGTATTATAACAAGACCATGTGATCATGAAGTTGCAGCAGTTATGTTAGATGTTAATCAGAATGCTAATCAGAATGTAGGATAAATCACATGAAGATCTGTAAGCCTAAACATTTATATAATTTCCTGGGCGTTCAGTGGTCTGGAGAATGAAGTGATAATCCTTTCAAAGTGAAAAATGAGTCCCTGAATGTTATTCCTCTAAAATTTAAGAAAGAGGTATAATAATTTATGGGATTCTTTCCATAAACCACATGTGGGTATGCTGCTTCAACCCATATATTAAATAACCCATAAAGTGTTGGTTGTAGATTAGAAAAACATATTTAATTCTTTATCCAAGATGGTAATAGAGGAGGTAGTTATTGCACTCACCTCCTTCCAGTACCAAAATTTAATTACAACTAAAATATAAAGCAATCAACCTGAATAACCAACTAAAGACTAGCTAAAGAGAAGTCTTATAACCGAGGATTTACAGAAGAAGCCACATCTAGGCTGGAGATCCCCTAGACCACTCTTAGGGCTCCAAGTGGCCTCATCCTCCTGACTCCCGGTGGCTCTGCCCTGCCGAGCTCTGGGAAAAATCTGGGACAGACTGAATTGTATGGCTCTGGAGTGGGGCCCACTCTTCCTACCTTATGCCAAGCCTGACCAGCACCACTCCCTCACTGGAGATCCACTAGCCTCATCCTCCAATACCTGGTGGCCCTATCCTGCTGAGATCAGCCTCCAGGCAGGATCTGGAACAGACTGATTTGTATGGCTCAAGGACAAGTGACATTTTTCCCTCACAAGCCCAACCAGAACAGAGCCCTCCCTTCACACAGCTAAATTCTGGTCTGTTTGGGCCTGATAAACTCTTGGCTGCACCCTGATGACTCCCTGACACCCTGCCCCACTGCAAAGGTATGTGAGCACCCAATGGGTGGCAGCTAGATTTGGTATACAGTGGGTCATTTGTTGAATGGCCTCACAACCAACACTGGCATGAGTTTGAGCCTGTATTGATCTGGTAAATACCACTCATCCCTACCTGGTGACTCAATGAGAACCTACTTCATGCAACTCAAGTATAGCCACAGACTCTTTCAGTGACTGAGCCTCACAGGCAGCCTGCAGGTGGAGGCAGGTGGAGGAGGATATCAGAGTGCATTGGGATTTTTGTTGACTTGTCATCAGTCACAGTTCTGGTAAAAGTCAGCCTTGGTGTGCAGCCTTGCCCTTTGTGTGAACACCCAGGCACAGCAGGGGCAGCCACAAATTGTGAATTGCTATGTAGTTCCAAACAGGTTGCCCAGGGCCAATCATAGGCAGTATCTTACATTGGCTTACACCAGACTCCTTAACAAGAGGCCCCAGAACCAACACACCCAGTGGCCAGCTTCAGACAACATCAGAGCAGGATCCAATTAGCTTCACAAGCAGCATATCCAAAAGGAGATCTCAGCAGGCACCAGACCCTGCTGAGGTGAATTCCGTATTATATGGTCAGCACCTGCACAGCAGCTCATACATTGTAGTCCTCAC
Source organism: Tadarida brasiliensis (assembly GCA_030848825.1). Taxonomy (NCBI): domain Eukaryota; kingdom Metazoa; phylum Chordata; class Mammalia; order Chiroptera; family Molossidae; genus Tadarida; species Tadarida brasiliensis. Next base: position 47,650,599 of record CM061280.1, on the reverse strand, counting down.
AGTCAGCCAGCCTGAGAGTCAACCCCATGCATGAACAAGCCAATTGAAATCAAGACTTGATTACAATAGCAGGGCCCATATAACACACACAGGGGCATTCCTGGAACACCCAGCTCAGGTAATAAAGGAGACTGCACCACTGGGTCTTACAGAACATTACTTTACAAGGCCACCCTACCAAAACTGGAATTCATAACAGATCTACCTAATACTTAGCACCAAACACAAAGAAGCAGACAAAAATAGGGAGACAAAGACACATGCTCAAAATTAAAGAACAGGAGAAATCTCCAGAAAAAGAGCCAATGAAATGGAGGCAAGAAATTTATCAGATATAGAGTTCAAAAAAATGGTAATAAGGATACTCAAAAAACTTAAGAACTACAACAGCACTAAACAAACAAACAAACAAACAAAAAAACCACACACACACACAAACACATAGAGCCCTGGCTGGTGTAGCTAAGATGGTTAAACGTTGTCCCATGCACTGAGAGGTCATTAGTTCAATTCTTGGTCAGGGCACATGCCCGGGTCATGGGCTCCATCTCCAGTAGAGGGTGTGCAGGAGGCAGCCTATTAATGTTGCTCTTGCACATCAATGTTTCTCTCTCTTTCCCTCTCCCTTCCTCTCTCTCTAAAATCAACAAAGATGTATTTTTTTAAAAAAACCAACATAGAGCCATGTCCAATTTTGCTCGGTGGTTAGAGTGACGGCCAACAGACCAAAGATTTGCAGGTTTAATTCCTGGTCAAGGGCACGTACCTCAGTTAAAAGTTTGATCCCCAGCCCCTGTCGGGGCTGTGCAGGAGGCAACCAACTGATGTCTCTCTCTCACATCTCTCTCTCTCCCCCTCTCTCTGTCTCTCTCTCCCTTCCTCCCTCCCACTTTATCTAAAAATAAATTGAAAAAGATTCTCAGGTGAGGATTAAAAAACAACAACAACATAGAAACAATAAAAAAGAACCAGTCATAAATGAAGAATACAATATCTGAAATGAAGAGCACACTAGAAGGTTGAATGAAGCAGAGGGTTGAATTAGCACTTTCAAAGACAAGGCAGCATGAACCAGGCCATCAGAGCAACAACAACGACAAAAAATAATTTAAAAAATGCAGATAGTTTCAGGGACCTTTGGGAAAACATGTAGCATAACCTCATCCACATCATAGGGGTACAAGATGTAAGAGAGAGAGAGAGAGCAAGGGATCAATAACATATTTGAAGAAATAATGACTGAAAATTTCCCTAACCAGGTGAAGGAAAAAGACACACAAGTTCAAGAAGGGCAGACATTCCAAAACAAGATGAATCCAAAGAAGTTCAGATCAATATACATGATCATTTTAATGGCAAAGGGTAAAGACAAAGTGAGAATCTTGAAAGCAGTAAGAGAAAGACAGTTACCTATAAGTGAGCTCCCATAAGAATGTCAGCTGATTTCTCAACAGAAACATTTCAGGCTAGAAGGTAGTGATATGAAATATTCAAAGGGATGAAAAGCCAGGACCTACAACCACAACTAATTTACCAGCAAGGCTATAATTTAAAAATTGAAGGAGAAACAAAGAGCTTCCCAGAAAAGAAAAATCTAAAGGAGTCTGTTATCACCCAACCCCATTATTACAAGAAATGTTAAAGGGACTTCTTTAAGAAGAAAGAAGAAAACAACAACAAAACAAACAAAAAGAGAAGAACCTAATTATGAAGAATAAAATGGCAATACATCTGTACCTAGCAATAATCACTTTAAATGTAATTGGCTTAAATGCTCCAATCAAAAGACATACGGTAGATGAATGCATAAGAAAACATGACCCATATATAGGCTGTCCACAAGAGGCCCACCACAAAACAAAAGATACACACAGACTATGAATAAAAAGATGATGTAAAAATATATTTCATGCAATTTAAAATGTAAGAAAAGCTGGGCTATCAAAATTACTATCTAACAAAATATACTTTAACGGAGTCTATAGTAGTAGCAGAATGGACACTACATAATGATAAAGGGAACAGTTCAACAAGAGGATATAATCCTTATAAACATTTATACACCCAACATAAGAGCACATAAATATATAAAGAAAATCTTGATAGACTAAAAGGGAGAGATGGAAAGTAATATGGTCATAAGAAAATATTTTAACACCCCATTGACATCAATGGATAGATTTTCCAGGAAGAAAATCAACAAGAAAAGAGCAGCCTTCAAAGACACACTAGGATAAGATGAATTTAATTGTTTTCAGAGCATTTCACCCCAAAGCAGAAAAATATACATTATTTCCAACTGCACATAGAACATTTTCTAGGACAAATCATATGATTTGACACAAAATAAATGTCAATAAATTTAAGAAGACTGAAATCACATTAAGCATCTTCTCTGACCATAACGGGATGAAACTAGAAATCAATCACAAGAAACAAATAAAAACACATAAAGACATGGTAGCCAAATAACATGTTACTAAGCAATGACTGGGTTAACAATGAGATCAAAGGATAAATCAAAAGAAAACTTGAAACAAATAAAAATGAGAACAGAGCAACCTCTAATCTAAGTGAACAGAAGAAAGAAAATAATAAAGATCAAAGCAGAAATAAACAAAATAGAGTCTAAGAAACAATACAAAAACAATGAAACCAAGAACTGGTTCTTTGAAAGATAAACAAGATTGACAAACCTTTAGCCAGACTCATTTAAAAAAAAAAAAAAAAGAAAAAGAAAAAAGAGCAGAACCAAATAAATAAAATCAGAAATTAAAGAGAAGAAGTAACAACTGACATCAAAGAAATGCAAACAAAATATTATGAACAACTATATGCCAACAAATTAGACAGTCTGGATAAAATAGATAAGTTTTTAAAAACATACAATTTTCAAAAACGGAATCTGGAAGAATCATGGAATCTGAATAGACAGATAACAACTAATGAAATTGAAGTAGTAAAAACAAAACTCTCAACAAAGAGAAGCTCTGCGCCATATGAATTCACAGGGAAATTTTACCAAACATTCAAAGAAGAACTATCATGTATCCTTCTCAAACTATTCCAAAAGAGGAGGGAAGACTCAAAAACCAGATAAAGATTCTACAAAGAAAAAATAAATACATAGGCTAATATTCCAGATGAACATAGATGCTAAAATCCTCAAAAAAAAAAAAATGTTAGCAAACTGGATCAAGAAATATATTTTAAAGATCATACACCATGATGAAGTGTAATTTATTCCAGGGATGCAAGGTTAGTATAGTATCTGCAAATCAATTAATGTATGTGATACACCACATAAACATAATGAAGGATCAAAATTACATGATCATATCAATAGATGCAAAAAAGCATTTGATAATATCTAGCACCGATTTATGGTGAAAACTCTCAGCAAAGTGAAAATAGTGGGAACATACCACAGTGTAATAAAGGCCATATATGACAAACCCTCCGCCAACACCATACCTTATGGACAAAACTCAAGGCGTTTTCTTAAGATTGGGAACAAGACAGAGATGTCTGCTTTCACCTCTCTTATTCAGCATAGTGCTGGAAGACCTAGCCACAGCAATTAGACAAGGACAAGAAATAAAAGGCATCTAAATTGGAAAAAAGAAGCAAAACTGTCATTATTTTCAGATAACATTATACTGTATATAGAGAACCCGAAAGACACCACCAAAAAACTTTAAGAGCTGATAAATAAATTAGCAGGATATATAATAAATACCCAGAAATCAGTTGCATTTTTATACACCAATAAAAAACGAACAGAAATGGAAACTAAGAAAACAAACCCATTCACAATTGCTTCAAAAAAATAAAATGCCTAGGAATAAATTTAGCCAAGGATGTATAAGATCTGCACTTGGAAAATCATAAGACACTGAAGGAAGAAATTGAAAATGATACAAATAAGTGGAAAAATATAATGTTCATAGGTAGGAAGAATTGAAATCATTAAAATGTCCATGCTACTCAAAGCATTCTATAGATTTAATGCAATCTCTATCAAGACACCAATGGCATATTTCACAGAACTGGAACAAATATTCCAAAATTTTATATGGAACCAAAAAAGACTCTGAATAACAACAGCAACCTTGAGATTGAAGAATAAAGTGGGAAACACCACACTACCCGATATCAAACTACACTATAAGTCCATAGTAATAAAAAGAGCATGGTACTGACATAAAAAGTCATAGATCATTGGAACAGAAATAGGGAGCCCAGAAATAAACCCATGTCTTTATGGTCAATTAATAGTTGACAAAGGAGGCAAGAAGGTATGATGGGGTAAAGACAGTCTTTTCAAAAAATAGTGTTGGGAAAATTGGACAGACTTGCAAAAAACTGAAACTAGACCACCTTTAACACCATACACAAGAAAAAACTCAAAATGGATTAAAGACTTAAATGTTAGACTCAAACCCATAAAAATCTTATAAGTAAACATAGGCAGTAAAATCTCAGACATTTCTTGTACCAATATTATTTCTGATATATTTCCTAGGGTGAGGGAAACAAAAGAAAAAATAAATAAACAAATGGAACTACATAAAACTAAAATGCTTTTGAACAACAAAAGAAACCATCAACAAAATGAAAAAACAACCCACTGAATGGGAGAACATTTTTGCCAATGATACATCTGATAAGGGGTTAATATCCAAAATTTATAAAGAAGTTATACAACTCCATACCAAAAATTAAGCAATCCAATAAGAAAATGGGCAAAGGACCTGAATAGACACTTCTCTAAATAAGACATACAGATGGCCAACAGACATATGAAAAGTTTCTCAAAGTCACTAATCATCAGAGAAATGCAAAATAAAACCACAATAAGATATTATCTTATAGCTGTCAGAGTGGCTATCATCAAAAAATCAACAAACAACAATTGCTGTCACTGTGGAAAACATTATGTAGTTACCTCAAAAAATTAAAAATGGAACTGCCTTATGACCCAGTGATTCTACTTCTGAGAATATATCCAAAGAAACTGAAACATTGATTTGAAAGAATAAATGCACCCCTATATTCATTGCAGTGTCATTTACAATAACCAAGATTTGGAAGCAGGCCAAGTGCTCATCAGTAAATGAGTGAATAAAAAAGCAGTGATACATTTACACAATGGAATACTACTCAGCTATTAAAAAAGGAAATCTTAACCATTTATGATAGCATGGAAGGACCTGGAGAGTATTATGCTAAGTGAAATAAGCCAGTCAGAGAAAGATAAACCCAGTGATCCCCCTCCTAGGAATATATCCTAAGAAGCCTGAAACACCAGTCAGAAAAAATAAATGTACTCCTATGTTCATAGCAGCACTATTTACAATTGCTAAGATCTGGAAACAGCCCAAGTGTCCATCAATAGATGAGTGGATAAAAAAGCTGTGGTACATATACACAATGGACTACTATACGGCTGTAAGAAAGAAAGATGTCTTATCCTTTGAGACGACATAGAGGGACCTGGAGAGTATTATGGTAAGCGAAATAAGCCAATCAAAGAAAGACAAATATTACATGATCTCACTTATCTGTGGACTATAATGAACAAAACAAACTTATGTACAGAATGGACCCAGAGACATGGATGTGGGGTAGAGACTGACAAACCTCAGAAAAGGAGGGTGGGGGGAGGGAAGAGTTACCCCACAGAACTCATATGCATGTATGCATAACCAATGGACATAGACAACTATGCTGGGAGGGAGAATCAGGAGGAGGGTGTCAATGGGAGAAAAAGGAGAACCATCTATAACAAAAATAAATAAATAAATAAATACCATATGATTTCACTTATATGTGGAATCTAATGAACAAAATAAACTAACAAGCAAACTAGAAACAGATACATAGATATAGAGAACAGAATGAAGGGTTTTGGGAGTTTGGTAAAAAAGGTGAGGGGATTAAGCAAAAAATAAAAATAAAAATAATAGATACAGATTACAATATGGTGGTTACCAGAGGGAAAGGGGTATGGAGTAGGTAGAAGAAGGTAAAGGGGAGATATATGGTGATGGAAGGAGGCATGCCTTGGGATGGTAAACACACAATACAATATACAGATAATGTATTAGGAATTGTACACCTGAAACACATATAATTTTATTAACCAATGTCAGCCCAATTAGTTCAATAAGAAAGTAGCATCTCCAAATATTCCAGACTATACTGATTTGTAAGCAACTTTGCCACTTGACTACTATGTCCCAGGTGATCCAGTTTTGAAAGCGTATTAAATCATATAAAAATTGTGCAAAATCCTTGACAATATCTTATAAGAGCCTCACAGCAGAGATTCTTAGAGTTTTAAAGTAAAATTATGCCTCCTCTAGTAAATATCTATTTACCTTTATGGAAACCACTTTTGACTTATTAGTTACCCCTGCTAGAGACCAAATGCCCAACAGTGAAAAACCTTCTGAACCTTTCAGCCATCACAAAATATATATGCCAAGGATAAGTCCTCTATCAAGTGGAAGTGGCACTGAGGGATTGTGCTTAGAGGCACATGTAAGTTGTATGAGAAACAGCAGGTGGTTTACAATACCAATGTGCCTACTTCGAACACACAGCCATCACTTACCTACAAACATGGACTCAATGGGGAATTTCTTAAGAGGGAAAAAAAGCAAGCCTCACTTAAGTGTGACTCTGCACAATATGTTCGCACCTTCCTAAAGTGTATTGCCTCAATAATTCAGTCCCATTCAGTGGTAGCTCTGAAGAACAGTAAGGAAAGGGACTCCTCCTCATATTGGCAGCAATTTGGTTGTGCACTCTGTTTGTAAGGAGAGATTATCTGAGAGATGGATCTATACTAATTAATGGGTAGCAGCTAAATATTCAGTTATATTATCTGGGACTTTGCCCTATTGTAAGGGATTGGAAATTAGTGACAAGTCTGGAAAAACAGTATGTAAACTGGTATTTTATAATTGGCCAAGACTTTGAATATATGTGTCCTTTTTGAATAACTGTCAAAAGACCCATCTTTACAGAAAAAAAATGCTGTCAATAATCTAGGGAACAAGATGACATGTCATGCAAATGACAAGGCTCTTTTACTAGTTTCCACAATGTTTTCTCAATGAGTTCATGGATAAACTGGTCATAGTAGCAGGAATGATCATTCTCTACAGCCTCGCCTTGCCAAGCTGAGTTAAGTACTGTTTGTTTGTTTTTCAGTTCCTATGCAAGTTATCTATTGCTGCATAACAACACACGCCAAAACACAGTGACTGAAAATAAAAGTAGTTTATTTAGCTCAAAAATGTGCAATTTGGCCATGAATTTAGATAGAAGTTGCCTTTCTGTTTTAAGTAGTATCAGCTGAGGCAGCTCAAATGGGGACTGGCAACTCCACTTTCAATATGGTATATTCATGGCTGGCAATTGCAGCTGACAGTTGACTGGAAGCTCAGCTGTGGCTGAAGTTTGGGAGCTTCCCTTCCTATCCACATGGGCCACTCCATGTACTAATTGGCTTCCTCTTACAATGATTACTGGATTCCAAAAGTGAGAAGCCCATGAAAAAACCCTCCTTGTGACCTAGCCTTGGAATTCCTATTCTACCATATTCTGTTGTTAAAGTCAATCAAAACATCAACCCAGGATCAATGGGAGAGGACATAGACTCTATTTCTTGATGCAAGAGTGGCAAATTATTTTTAATAAAGAGCATATAGAATGGAAGACATCGTGTTGGACATCTTTGGAAAAAAAATATGCTCCCATGACTAAACTGGCAATGGTAGAAACCAATTTTGAGTATCAAACACAGTGTTATTACCTAGAATAACCAGAGAGACCTGTACTGGCAGATGGAGAATATTGAATTTCTTCTGTCATAAAGATGATAACAGTCTGTCCTCACTGGAATAGATAATCTAAATATGAATGTTTCTTCCTTTCACACCATGCTTCTGCCCAATAACATTCATGAACTTAGTGAATGCCTTATGCAACATAAAGATAAGAATTTTTTCTTTAATTAATTTATTTTTGTTACAGATGTTTCTCCTTTTTTCCCCATTGACACCCTCCTCCTCATTCCGCCCACCCTTTCCCCAGCGTTGTTGTCCATGTCTATCGGTTATGCGTACATGTACATAAGTTTTGTGGTTTATCTCTTCCCTTCCCCCTGACCCTCTCTTCTGACGATTGTCAGTCTGCACCCTACTTCCAAATCTCTAGGTATACCCTGTTCCTCAGACTGTTATGTTCATTATATTCCACAAATAAGTGAGATCATATGATATTTGTCTTTCTCTGCTTGGCTTGTTTTGCTTAGGATAATACCCTCCAGGTCCCTCCATGTCGTCTCAAAGGATAAGACATCTTTCTTTCTTATAGCTGCATAGTACTCCAATGTGTATATGTACCACAGATTTTTTATCCTTTTGTCTACTGATGGACACTTGAGCTGTTTCTAGAACTTAGCTATTGTAAATAGAGCTGCTATGAACATGGAGTACATATATTCTTTCTGATTGGTGTTTCAGGTTTCTTAGGGTATATTTCTAGAAGTATGATCACTGGGTCAAATAGCACTTCAACTTTTAATTTTCTGAGGTAACACCACAGTGTTTTCCATAGTGGCTACAGCAGTCTGCATTCCCATTAGCAGTGTACTAGAGTCCCCTTTTCTCCACACCCTCGCCAACTCTTGTTGTTTGATGATTTGTTGATGGTGGCCATTCTGACAGGTGTGAAGTGATACCTCACTGTTGTTTTAATTTGCATCTCTCTGGTGATTAGTGATGTTGAGTATTTCTTCATATGTTTCTTGGCCATTAGTATGTCTTATTTGGAGAGGTGTCTATTTAGCTCATCTGCCCATTTTTTAATTGGGTTCTTTGTCTTCCTTTTGTTGAGTTGTATGAGCACTCTATATATTTTGAAATTAAACCCTTATCTGATGTATCATTGGCAATTATGCTCTCCCATACAGTGGGATCCCTTTCCATTTTGATGGTTATTTCTTTTGCTGTGCAGAAGCTTTTTCGTTTGGTGTGGTCCCATGTGTTCATTTTTTCCTTTGTTTCTCTTGCCTTAGGTGATGTATTAGTGAAGATTCTGCTGCGTATGATGTCTGAAATTTTGTTGCCTACATTTTCTTCAAGGATTTTTATGGATTCACGAGTCACATTTAAGTCTTCTACCCATTTTTAGTTTATTCTTGTGTATGGTGTAAGTTGATGGTCTAGTTTCATTTTTTTGCATGTTGCTGTCCAATTTTTCCAACACCATTTATTAAAGAGGCTGTCTTTACTCCATTGTATGCTCTTGCCACCTTTGTCAAATACTAATTGAGCATAATGTCTTTGGTCAATTTCCGGGTTCTCTGTTCTGTTCCACTGATCTATACGCATGTTCTTGTGCCAGTACCAGGCTGTTTAGATTTTAGTAGCATTGTAGTATAAGCTAATATCCGGTATTGTGATGCCACCTACTTTGTCCTTCTTTTTCAAGATTGCTGTGGCTATTCGGGTTTTTTTTGTTGTTGTTGTTGTTGTTTTGGTTCCATACAAACTTTTGGAGTATTTGGTCAAGTTCTGTAAAATATGTCATTGATCTTTTGATGAGGATTACATTAAATCTATAGATTGCTTTGGGTAGTATGGACATTTTAATGATGTTAATTCTTCCAATCCATGAACAAGGTATGTGCTTCCAGTTTTTTATATCTTCCTCTATTTCTTTTTTCAATGGCCTGTAGTTTTCTGCCAATAGGTCCTTTACTTCTTTGGTTAAGTTTAATCCCAGGTATCTTAATTTTTTTGCCAGGATGGTAAGTGGGATTTTTTTTTTTAGTTTCTCTTTCTGTGAGTTCATCATTGGTGTATAAGAATGCCGTCAATTTCTTGAAGTTAATTTTGTATCCTGCTACTTTGCCAAATTCATTTTTAAGTCTAGGAGATTTTTGATGGAATCTTTAGGGTTTTCTATGTATAATATCATGTCAACTGTGAATAATGACAGTTTCACTTCCTCCTTTCCTATTTAGATCCCTTTGACTTTTTCTTCATGTCTGATTGCTGTGGCTAAGACTTCCAGTACTATGTTAAATAAGAGTGGCAAACAAGGGCATCTCTGTCTTGTTCCTGTTCTTAAGGGAAATGTTTTTAGTTTTTGCCCATTGAGTATGATGTTGGCTGTAGGTTTTTCATATATGTCCTTTACTATGTCTAGATATGATCCGTCTATACCCACATTGCCGAGCATTTTTATCAGAAAAGGGTGCTGGATTTTGTTAAATGATTTTCAGCATCTATTGATATGATCATGTGCTTTTATCTTTCATTTCATTTATGTGGTATATCACATTTATTGATTTGAGAATATTGTACCAGCCTTGCATCCCTGGGATGAATCCCACTTGGTCTTGCTGAATAATTTTTTTTGAGGTATTGCTGGACCTGATTTGCTAGTATCTTGTTAAGGATTTTGGCATCTATGTTCATCGGGGATAATGGCCTATAGTTTTCTTTCTTTGTAGTGTCTTTTTCTGGTTTTGGAATTAGAATTATGCAGTCCTCATAAAATGAGGTTGGAAGTCTTCCTTCTTCTTGAATTTTTTGGAATAGTTTGAGGAGAATGGGTGTTAGTTCTTCTTTGAATGTTCCATAAAACTCCCCCGTGAAGCTGTCCAGGCCTGGGCTTTTGTTTGCTGGGAGGGTCTTGATTACATCTTCAATTTCCTTAGTTGTTATTGATCAATTCAAATTTTCTATCTCTTCCTGGTTCAGTTTTGGGAGACTGTGTGTTTCTAGAAATTTGCCCATTTCCTTTAGATTGTTTAATTTGTTGTGGTATAATTGTTCATAGTATTTGTTAATGACCCTTTGTATTTCTGTGGTGTTAGTTGTTACTTCTCCTTTCATTTCTGATTTTGTGTATTTGGGTTCTCTCTCTTTGTTTCTTGGTGATTATAGCTAAGGGTTCATCAATCTTGTTTATCTTTTCAAATAACCAGCTCTTTGTTTCATTGATCCTTTGAATTGTTGTTTTGGTCTTCATGTCGTTTATTTCTGCTCTGATCTTTACTTTTTCCTTCCTTTTACTTGCTCTGGGGTTTTCTTCTTGATTGCTTTCTAGTTCTTTAACTTGTGAGGTTAGATAGTCAATTAGGAATTTTTCTTGTTTCTTGATGTAGGCGTGTAGTGCTATGAACTTCCCTCTCAGAACTGCTTTCACTTTATCCCATAGATTTTGTGTTGTTGTGTGTTCATTTTCATTGATTTCCAGGAAGTTTTAAATTTCTTCCTTGATCTCCTTGGTAACCCATTTATTGTTTAATGACATGCTATTTAGCATCCATGTGTTCAAATGTCTTTGCATGTTCTTGTTGCAATTGATTTCTAGTTTTATGCTTTTGTGATTTCAGAAGATGCTTGATATGATTTCAATCTTCTTGAATTTATAGAGACTTAGTTTGTGTCCTAACATGTGGTCTATCTTTGAGAATGTCCCTTGTGCACCTGAGAAGAATGTGAATTCTTCAGTTTTGGGGTGTAATTCTCTGTAAATATTAAATCCATTTGGTCTAGTGCTTCATTTAGAGTCTCTGTTTCCTTTTTAATTTTTTGTCTAGAGGATCTATCCAATGATATCAGTGGGGTGTTGAAGTCCCCTGCTATGATTGTATTGCTGTCGATTTCTCCTTTGAAGTCCTCCAGAAGATTTTAAATATATTTTGGTGCTCCTATATTGGGTGCATATATGTTTACCAAGGTTATATTCTTCCTGTTGGATAGATCCTTTCAATATTATGTGGTCGCCTTCTTTCTCTCTAGTTATGGTCTTCATTTTAAAATCTATTTTATCAGATATGGGTATTGCTACCCCAGCTTTTTTTCTTTTTCTGTTTGCTTGGAAGATTTTTTTCCATCCCTTCACTTTCAACCTGTGTGAGTCTTTTGTTGTGAGGTGGGTTTCTTGTAGACAACATATATGTGAGTCATGCTTTCTTATCCAATCAGCTACTCTGTTTCTTTTTATTGGAGCATTCAATCCATTTAGATTTAAGGTGATTATTGATATGTACTTATTTATTGCCATTTTTGTTTAGTGTGGTTATATTTTTCTTCCTGTTTCTTCTACTAATTACAGCAGTTCTTTTAACATTTCTTGCAGTGCTGGTTTGGTGCTAATATATTCCCCCCCCCCGTTTTGTTTTTTTTTTTTTTTTTTGTCTGGGAAGCTCTTTATTTGACCTTCTATTTTTTTTTTTTATCCTCACCCAAGGACATTTTTGCATTTATCTTCAGATAGAATGGGTGAGGACATTTTTGCATTTATCTTCAGATAAAGTGGGAGGGAGAGACGGAGGAAGAGAGAAAGAAACATTGATAAGAGAGAGACACATTGAGTGGTTGCCACCCACAGGACCACAGCCAGGGCCGGGAACAAACTGCAACCAAGGTGTGTGCCCTTAGCGGGAACTGAATCCGGAACTCTCTGATTCAAGAACCGCTGCTCCAACTGCTGAGCCAAACTGGCTGGGGCTGACCTTGTATTTTGAATGATAGCTTAGCTGGATAGAATAGTCTTGGATTCAGATCCTTGTTTTTCATGACCTTGTTTACTTCATGCCATTCCCTTATGGCCTGTAGTGTTTCTGTTGAGAAGTCAGCTGATAGCTTTATGGGGGTTCCTTTGTAGGTAACCTGTTGCTTATCTCTTGCTGCCTTTAGGATTTGCTCTTTGTCTTTAATTTTTGGCATTTTAATTACTATGTGTCTTGGTGTGGGCCTGTTTGGGTTCTTGTTACTTGGGGCTCTCTGTGCTTCTTGAACTTGAATGCCTTCTTCCTTCATCAAATTAGGGAAGGTTTCTGTCACTATTTCTTCAAATATATTCTCTAACCCTTGCTCATTTTCTTCTTCTTCGAGGACTCTTATGATATAAATATTATTACGTTTCCCATTGTCCCACAGTTCTCTTAAGCTGTTCTCCAGTTTTTTCTTTTTTTTTTTTTCTTTTTGGTTTTCTGATTTGTTGATTTTTTTCTACCCTGTCTTCTAATTCACTGATCCGGTCCTCAGCTTCCTCTACTCTGCTGTTTAGTCTTTCCAGTGTGTTTTTTATTTCTTCTATGTCATTCTTCATTTTTCTTGTTGATTTTTCATTTCAATTGGTTGATTTTCAATTTTTCTATATCTTTACTCATGGTGTTGATGTCCTTACTCATGCTGTTTAGCTTCCTCAAGATCATGGCTCTGAACTCTACGTCTGATAACTTGCTTAACTGCTTTTCATTTATCTCATCTTCGGTAGAGTTCTCTTGTTCTTTCATTTGGGATTTGTTTCTTTGTTTCACCATTTTGGCTATCTCAGTGGGTTTTGGAGTCTGCCAAATATTCCCCTTGGGTGTTGGTTTTCTGCTGTTTGTGGCTCCCTCTACTGGGTTTGGATGAGTGTGAGAGGACCCACGTTAAACACCACCGTGGAGTCTTACTTTCCAGGGTATATTTGCAATCCCAGAAAAGGTTAAGTTATCCTCTAGCTTCTTGCCTAGAGGCTATTAATCTCAGTTACTTGAAGAGCCTTGGGTTTTCAGTTGAATGAAAAACTCCGTCAGGTGTTCTGCATAAGCGGATATCCCAAGAGTGGGGCAGATGCTGGTTGTTATTGAGTCTCAATTTGCATTTTTTGGGCCAGCTGGGTGGGGTTGAATGTTCGAGGGAGGGGCTGCTTCTTCTCCCCGAGCTCTGGGAAGGAGCAAGATGGCTACCGTCCTGCGTGGCCACAACTCAGCAAAAACTCTGAGCACCTTCCAAATCCCGAGTGTCCCCCCACAGTTCCATTCCAGTCCACCCTCCCTCTGCTGGAGCCCAAGGTGAGTGGCTGTAGCTAATTTAGTGCTCTGTCTTGGCCCTCTGTACTGTGGTGCAGGCTTGGGATTTTCACTCTGAGGTCACTGCTCATAGCTAAGACCACTGCTGTCCGTGGTCTCCCTGCCCCCCTCTTGCACCTCCGCTGACCTACCAGGCTCGATTCAATGTCACTGGTTATATGGTCCTTTCAAGCTGCTTTTTTATTGCTTTTTCCCCATGATTTATCTTTCTTTTAGTTGTAATTCCAGTCTGGTCCTGGGAGATTGTCTGTGTAGCTTCCATTCACTCTGCAACCATTTTGGAATCTCAAGTTAAGAATTTTGGCCTTTATTCATCAAAAGAAATAAGACCATGAGGCTAAAATTCTGGGAAATTACTGTTTGTAGCTTGAATCCCATTTCATAGAGATAGCTGGCTAAATGAAATTTTAGAGTTCCCCTTAGAGGAAACTCAATACAGAAGCAACTGGGTATCTTGAAAGGCAATAACCAATAAATGGTGCTGTTTCTCTTATAGCCACACTTGAAATTATCTCTGCCTGGCTTGTTACATTACCTCTGAATCTTGGTGTCAACTCTTTTAACTCCTTGCTTGTCAAAGAGATGACCTTAGATAAACATCTGCACTAATTCATGGCAATAGATATTTGTTCAACCTGATGGTCAAGCAGTTAGAAGGAACTTTGTGTTGTAATGAAATCTGGAAAAGTCTAAAATATCATCTTCTTGGCCTAGTCTTCACTGAAAATGTTATTGGAAATTGTGAAGTCCCTACCTTTATCACCAGCACCTTTGACTTCTTATCCCTCTTTCTTTCTTTGCTTTTGTTCATAGTATTTTATCACCATACAAAATACTATGTAGTTGTTCAATTTACAGGAATGCCTCGCTTTATTGCCCTTCAAGGATGATACATTTTTGTTTGTTTAAAAATTGAAGACAAGACCCTCCACTAGGAAAAAGATGACAATTCACTTTATTGTGATACCCCCTTTGCTGCGGTAGTCTTGAACCAAACCTGCACTATCTTCAAGGTATGCCTGTCCTTCTTGTCTCATAACATTGAAATTTTTTTTGTTTGTTTTCTTTACTGATACATTCGTATCACCTAGAATGTTGTGGGGGAAAGTAAAATCATTCAATAAATATTTGTTATTTAAATTGTCAAGGATAAATTTGATTTCTGCCAAAATGTTGCATGGGAGAAGAATATTCAGAACACAGTTAATGAAAGATCATAGAAACTCCAACTAGATAGGACTACTAATGACATATATCTCAGGAATAAAAATTTGATCTCCCCTAGTGCTATGGTCTGAATGTGTCACCCTAAAAAGTATGCAGGCACACCTCATTTTATTGTGTTTTACTTTATTGAACTTATAAGATATTACATTTTTTACAAATTAAATATTTGTGACAACTCTGCATCGAGCAAATCTATCAGCAACAGTTTCCCAACAGCATTTCTCACAATATCTCAAACTTTATTATCATTATTATTATTATTATTATTATGATCTGAGATAAGTGATCTTTGATATTACTTACTGTAATTGTTTTAGGGTTGCCATGAACCATGTTCATATAAGATGGCAAACTTAATTGGTAAATGCTGTGTGTTCTAACTGCTCCACAGTCTTTCTCTCTTCTCCAAGCTCCCTATTCCCCAAGACACAATAATATTGACCAATTAATAACCCTACACTGGCCTCTAAGTGTTCAAATGAAAGGAAGAGTCATACGTCTCTGACTTTAAATCAAAAGCTACACATGACTGAGCTTAGTCATGAAGGCATGTTGAAATTTCTGTTGTTTATAAACTATCTAGTCTGTGGTGTTTTGTTATAGCAGCCCGAACAGGCTAAGATACCTAGTAAAAAATGTGAACCAACTTATTTTCCAGGTTAAGACAAAGAGAACATGGAGAGGGTAGGGAGCAAAGGCAGCTATATTAAATGATGTCCTAACCAGTTGTAGAAATGAAGCCTGCAGTGGCAATATGGTATTTTTTTAAATTTACATTTTAGTCCACAGGTTTCAGATTTAAAAATATATATATATATGACTAACCTAGAGAATGAATGACCAACATCCAGAGATCCTGGACTTAAAATGGTGAGATCCTGCATTATATTAAGTAGGAACTTATTATTGTTACTTGAAACAAGAAGAATCATAGACAGGTATATAATGTTTCTAGAAACAGCCCAGGTAGGTGGACTACACTAAGCCATAGTAAACATGTGCTATTCTCAGTTGCCTAATACCCTTTTACATCTGATAATTTTCCACATTGCAAGTCCTACCTTCTCAAGGTAGTATACAAGGAATTCTGTTCCTGAGTCCGTTGTGCAGATAGTGTATAGGTAAGAGAACTAAGTTCTACCAAACAGATATACCAATGCAAGATCTGTAAACAAACAATATGTGGAAACAGGCTCTGGTTGGCCATCTGATTTTTGGCTTGGATAGTGGCACAGGTGGTCTACAGCAGCAGTTTCTTTTAAAAAAAAAAAAATATATATATATATATATATATATGTTGTTGACAGTATTACTAATTGTTCCCCATTTTTCCCACTTTATCACCCTCAGCCTAGCACCGACCCCCTTAGGCCTTCACCACCCTATTGTCTATGTCCATGGGCTATGCATCCAAGTGTATAAGTTATTTGGTTTATCTCTTCTTGTTCCACCTCCTCTGAGATATGTCAGTCTTTTTGATGCCTCCATGCCTCAGGACTTATTTTGTTGGTCAATTTATCTTGTTCATTAGATTCCACAAATAAATGATATCATGTGATATTTGTCTTTCTATAACTGGCTTATTTTGCTTAGCATAATACTCTCCAGGTCCATCCATGCTGTCTCAATGGATAATAGATCTTTCTTTCTCACAGCTGCATAGTAATCTACTGTGTAAATGTACCACAGCTTTTTTATCCACTCATCTACTGATGGACACAACAGCAGTTTCTTTATCTGGTGAGTTTTGCAATATAATTTTGTACATTGATTTAAGAAGCTTAGTTTCCAGCAAGTTTTTTCCAGCTCTCTCAGAGATTCTCTAAAACACAAGTGCTAAAACTAGCCAAAATAGATTCTGGTTTTTGTAACTTAAATCCCTAACTGATACATTCTCCCACAATGATTGTGAAATTATTTTCTCTTTGTGTTTATATCAATTTTTCCTGTAAATATTTCAAATCTATGATGTTAAAGTCTAAGATTCATAGGTATATCTTTTCCATGGATTACACCTTTTAGAAATTTAAATTATCCCTTTGAATTAAATGCATTTCTCCTTGAAATTTATTTGAAATTAACATTACACTTGATTTTCTGGCTGGTATATCTTTTTGCATTATTTCATTTCAATTTTTTGTACCATTTTGTTTTAGACTTTTTTTTTTATTATACTAAATTTTTCAATATCCTAGATGAGTATATCTGTCTTTATGGAGCAATTTAATTCTTTCATATATATTATGGTTAATACCAGATTTAAACTTATTCCTGCCATTTATTTTTTCTGTTCACAATGACTTCTTTTTTTTTAGTTTAAATCTTTTAATATTTTAAACTTTATTTTTATTGTTGACACTATTACAGGTGTTTCCATTTTATCCCCCCTTTGCCCACCTCCATTCAGCCTTGCCACCCCACCTCTTCCCTCTGGCCATCACCATACTGTTTTCTGTGTCTATGGGTCATGTATATATCTTTTTTGGCTAATCTCTTCACCTTCTTTCATCCAACCCCCACCCCTCCCCTCTGACAGCTGTCAGTCAGTGCTGTTGTTTTATCATAAACTGGTGTGTTTTTTCTTTCCCCATCCAGTATGAGATGATTAATGTTTTTTATTCCATTTTTGTCCACATTGCCATTCTCTAATGCTCTCAAATTTTTAAATAAACCTTATTATAATTTTCTAGAGCAGAGGTCAGCAAACTATGGCCTATGGGTCAAATTAAAATCTAGACCAAAATATTTTTTTTACCACCCATGCATTAAGAATGCTTTTTTATATTTTAAAATGGTATTTTGTAAGTATTTTATATAGATGCCTACATAATATGACTCTTGGCCTACCAAGACAAAAAACAAAATTTACTCTTTGTTTAAGGAAAAGTATGCTTACCCTTGGTCTAGAATGAATCACTATCTATATCCTCCCACTAAAAAAAAAAAACACAAGATTATTGGCTTACTTTCTCTTCTTTCTTCCTTTCTCCTAATTCTTTCAACAAACATATATGGAGCACTAATTATGTGCCATAAAACATTTTGGATGTTTGGAGTAGGACATTTTAAAATCTGAAATCTTGATTCTAGGTGGCTATTTAGTTTATTTTACTTTATGAATTAACCCATATTTAGATTACATGACTTATTTCAATGGTATCATTAATAATTTCTACTTCATGTAAACTATGTCATCTTTTATAAACTTATTTTTTTTCATTTTGCTGTCATTTATTCTTGGGAAATTTTTCAGAGAGCGTATATAGGATGAAAATTTTCAGTTTCCTTATATGTTTTAAACATGATTGTTCCCCCTATGACTTTGAATGTTTATGCTGCTACATATATTCCTCTTTCTTTTATAGATTGTCATAATTTTCTTTCTTGTAGGATTTTAAGATTTTCTTTTCATCCTTGGAGTTCCAAAAATTTAACAACATATGTTTAAATGAGTATACATTTTAAACAATTTTCCCTTCCAATATTGAATATTTGTATTTTTAATAACAAAATTTTATTCTAGCATTAATTAGATTATTTCTCTTATTTCATTTTCTCTGTTCTTGTGTCCAGAAACTATTAGACATTGGGGCTGCTAGATAAACTTCTATAAGCCACTAACATTTTTTTCTTTTCTCTTTTTGCCCTAGAATTAAATTAAAACAAACAAACAAACAAACAAAAACACAGAATAGACATGATCCCTGTCCTCATGGGGCTTATATCTGGTAGCTATAAAGAAAAAAAGAAGATTATAGGTGGAAGATGGCGGCAGGCAGGACCTGAGGGAGGGTGAGTGTGTGAGAGAGTGTGAGTGGATGGATGTAAAGGTGGACGACCAAACTTGTGCAGTGTAGAGATGCTGAGCAGAAGGTTCCTGTGCTGTGGACGGGGAGCATCTGGCTACCTCTGTAAGCAACTCTTCAGGGCTCTTCTCCCTGTGCTTGAGGAGGTCCCACCATTTTGGAAGATCCAGGATCCTCCCTGGGAGGAGGCAGTGGAAGTGGCTAGGGCCCAGCAAACTGAGCCCACCAGTGCACCTGGCACCATTGGACCAGTGGACATCCTGTGTCAACACAGACCAGTGCACAGTACTGGAGCAGCCAAGATGCCAATTGCAGAAGCTGCAAATGGCCAGGAGACCAGCACCATCCCCCAGAGTAGCAGCCCAATCAGAGTCAAGATATACCCCCAGCAACAGAGGCTGGGGAGCAGACATCTATCCCCAGGCAACAGAAGCACAGATCAGCAGCAGAGAACCATCCCCAAAAACCACAGAAAAAGGTTGAGGAGGAGCTGAGCCTCAAGGGGCAGCAGCACTCCTCAGCCACCAGTGGCGGGACCTGGGGCTCCACAGAGGCCTGTGCGACCCAGTGGCCCACAAGATAGGTGTGGAGCCGAGTTTCAAAAGAGACTGTGTGATCCAGCTGCCTGTGGAACCTGCTGGGAGCTGGGGCACCAGAGAGGCCTGAGTGACCCAACTGCCCACAAGATAGGCATGGAACCTGGTCTTCAGAAGGGACTGTGTGCTCCAGCTCCCGACGGGATCAGTGGAAAGCTGGGGCTCCAACAGGGCCTGTACAACCAAGCTGCCCACAAGAACAGTGGGGAGGCAGGGCTCCAGTGAGACCTGTGCAACACAGCTGCCCAAAATACTGCAGGGAGCATGGCTCCAACATGGCCTGACCTATAAAGCTACAAAAGGCCCCAGCAACCAGCAGGGAACACAGCTCCAGAGAGGCCCACATGATCCAGCAGCAGCACCTACCAGGACACACCAGTACCAGCCTCCAGTAGTCAATCCTCTAAGATCCACAGCAGGCAATAGGCAACATGCAACAAAACAGTCTAGGAGGCACAGTAGCCTTATTTGATATACAGTGAGCTGCCTACACATCCAAACATCCCTCACCGGATCTAGAGCTACCAGACAGCTAAACTGAGGAGACAAAGAAACAACACCCAAAGGAAAGAAAAAGAGGAATCACCAGAAAAGGAAATAGAGGAAATGGAAGAAAGCAACTTGTCAGATAAAGAATTCAAAGCAATGATTTTAAGGGTGGTCAAACAATTTTGTGAGAACTACAAGCATCTTAACATGAATTATGAAGAGCTCACTGGAAACTATTTCAGCTTAAAAAAAGAGGTAGAAGCTATGCATAAAGAGGTAGAAGCTATGCATAAAAATCAAGAGGAAATAAAGAATGACATAGCTGTTATGAAAAATACCTTAGAAGGGTTCAGTAGTAGATTAGAAGAAGCTGAAGACCGAATCAGCGACTTAGAAGACAAGGTAGAGAAAAACACCCAAATAAAGCAGCAAATGGAAATAAAGGTTAAAAAGCAGGAGGAGAGTTTAAGGGAGCTGTGACAATACAAAATGTAAAAACATTCACATTATAGGGGTACCGGAAGAAGAATAATCAGAGAAAGGAAGAGATAACCAGTTTAAAAAAATGGCAAAAAACTTTCCTAAACTGGTGAAGGAAAAAGTCACACAAGTCCAAGAAACACAGAGAGTCCCAAGCAAGATGAACCCCAGAAGACTCACAGCTAGACACATCACAATAAAAATGACAAACATTAAAGACAAAGAAAGAATCTTAAAGGAAGCAAGAGAGAGATAGAAAGCTACCTACAAGGGAGCTCCCATTAGACTGTCAGCTGATTTCTCAACAGAAACACTGCAGGCCAGAAAGAAGTGGCATGAAGTGTACAAAGTAATGCAAGGCAAGTGTTTGAATCCAAGACTACTCTATCTAGAAAGGCTATCATTAAAAATTGAAGGAGAAATAAAGAGCTTCACGGATAATAAAAAGCTAAAGGAATTTACCACCACCAAACTAGCACTACAAGAAATGCTGAAGGGACTGATGTAAAAAGAATAAGAAATAGAGACACACAGAGAGAGAGAGAGAAAGAGAGAGAGAGAGAGAGAGAGAGAGAGAGAGAGAGAGAGAGAGAGAGGAATACAGGCATAAAATTAAAATTAAAATGGCAACCAATAACTATCTATCAATAATTACCTTAAATGTAAATGGCTTAAATGCTCCAATCAAAAGATAGGGTAGCTGATTGGATAAGAAAACATAACCTATATATATGTTGTCTACAAGAGACCCACCTCACAACAAAAGACTCACGCAGGATGAAGGTGAAGGGATGGAAAAATATTTTCCAAGCAAATGGAAATGGAAAAAAAGTTGCTGTACCAGTATTCATATGTGACAAAATAGACTTCAAAACAAGGGCCATAATAAGAGACACAGAAGGTCACTACATAATATTAAAAAGATCAATCCAACAAGAGGACATAACCCTGGTAAACATACACGCACCAAATACAGGAGCACCAAAATATATTTAAAATTTTCTGGAGGATTTCACGGGAGAGATCAATAGCAACACGATCATATTGGGTGACTTAACATGCCACTGACACCGCTAGATACATCTTCTAGGCAAAAAATTAATAAGTTAACAGGGACATAAAGTCCTTACAAGAAAAACTAGATCAGTTGGACTTCATTGATATTTACAGAACATTTCACCCCAAAGCTGCAGAATATACATTCTTCTCAAGTGCACATGAATCTTTCTCAAAGGTAGACCACATGTTAGGACACAAAGCAAGTCTCCACAAATTCAAGACTGAAATCATATCAAGCATCTTCTCAGATCACAGTGACATTAATTTAAAACTCAATTACAATAAAAACACACAAAAGCATTCAAAGACTTGAAGGCCAAATAGCATGTTATTAAACAATGAATGGGTTACTAACGAGATCAAGGAAGAAATTAAAAACTTCCTGGAAAGCAATGAAAACAAACACACAACAACACAAAATCTGTGGGATACAGTGAAAGCAGCCATGAGAGGGAAATTCATAGCACTACAGGCCTACTTTAAGAAACAAGAAAAATTCCTAATTGACTTTGTAACCCTACAACTTAAAGAAAAACCCAGAGCTAGTAGGCGGAAGGAAGTATTAAAGGTCAGAGCAGAAATAAATGACATAGAGACTAAAAAAAAAAAAAATCAAAAGATCAATGAAACAAAAAGCTGGTTCTTTGAAAAGATAAACAAGATTGATGGACCTTTAGCCAGACTCACCAAGAAACAAAAAGAGAGAAACCAAATAAACAAAATCAGAAATGAAAGAGGAGAAGTAAGAACTGACAGTAAAAACTGTTCAGTAAGAACTAAACAGAAATACAAAGGATCATCGAAACACACTATGAACAATTATACGACAACAAATTGGACAACCTAGGAGAAATGGACGAATTTCTAGAAACACAGTCTCCCAAAACTGAACAAGGAAGAGATAGAAAACTTGAACAGACCAATAACAACAAAGAAAATTGAAGATGTAATTAAGAAACTCTCAGAAGCCCTGGCCAGTTTGGCTCAGCGGTTGGATTGTAGGCTTGCAGACCAGGGAGTTCCGGGTTCAGATCCCGCTAGGGGCACATACCAAAAAAAAAAAAAAAAAAAAAAAAGAAAGAAACTCTCAGCAAACAAAGTCCAGGCCAAGATGGCTTCATGGGAGAGTTTTACTGAACATTCAAAGAAGTACTAATACCCATTCTCCTCAAACTACTCCAAAAAATCCAAGAAGATGGAACACTTCCAAACTCATTTTATGAGGCCAGCATAATCCTATTTCCAAAACAGGATAAAGACACTACAAAGAAAGAAAACTACAGGCCAATATCCCTGAAGAGCAGATATGCCAAAATCCTTGACAAAATATTAGCAAATCGGATCCAGCAATACATCAAAAAAAATTATGCATCATGACCAAGTGGGTTTCATCCCAGGGATGGAAGGATGGTACAATATTCGCAAATCAATAAATGTGATACACCACATAAACAAAATGAAAGATAACAACCATATGATCACATCAATAGATAATGAAAAGGCATTCAAAAAAATCTAGCACCCATTTATGATAAAAACGCTCATTCCCATGCTCAGCAATGTGGGAATAGAGGGATCATATCTCAACATAATGAAGGCCATATTTGAAAAACCTACAGCCAACATCATACTCAATGGGCAAAAACTAAAAGCATTCCCATTAAGAGTGGGACAAGACAGGGATGCCCACTTTTGCCACTCTTATTTAACAGTACTGGAAGTCTTAGCCACAGCAATTAGACATGAAGAAAAAGTAAAGGGGATCCAAATTGGAAAGGAGGAAGTGAAACTGCCATTATTTGTAGATGACATGATATTGTACATAGAAAACCCTAAAGATCCATAAAAAAATCTACTAGAACTAATAAATGAATTTGGCAAAGTAGCAGGACACAAAATTAATGTCAAGAGATCGACGGCATTCTTATACACCAATGATAAAATCACAGAAAGAAAATTTTTTTAAAATCCCATTTACCATCACAGCAAAAAAATTAAGATACCTAGGAATAAATTTAACCCAAGCAGTAAATGACCTCCTCACAGAAAACTACAGGTCACTGAAAAGAGAAATAGAGGAAGATATAAAAAAAAATGGAAGCATATACCTTGTTCATGGATTGGAAGAATTAACATCATGAAAACGTCCATACTACCCAAAGCAATCTATAGATTCATGCAATCCCCGTCAAAATACCAATGACATATTTCACAGAACTAGAACAAACTCTCCACAAGTTCATATGGAACCAAAAAAGACGCTGAATAGTCACAGCAATCTTGACAAAGAAGAACAAAGTAGGAGGGATCACATTACCAGAAATCAGTTTATACTACAAAGCTACTATAATCAAAACAGCCTGGTACTGGCACAAGAACAGGCACATAGATCAATGGAACAGAATATTGAACCCAGAAATTGACCCAAGACAATATGCTTATATAATATTTGACAAAGGAGGCAAGAGCATACACTAGAATCAAGACAGTCTCTTCAAAAAATGGTTTTGGGAAAATTGGACAGCTATTTGCAAAAAAATGAGGCTAGACCACCAACTTACACCATACACAAGAATAAATTCAAAATGGATAAAAGACTTCAATGTAATTCACAAATCTGTAAAAATTCTAGAAGAAAATGCAAGCAACAAAATTTCAGACATCATACGCAGCAGAATTTTCACTCATAGAACACCTAAGGCAAGAGAAACAAAGGAAAACATGAACACATGGATCTACATCAAACTAAAAAGCTTCTGCAAAGCAAAGGAAACAACCATCAAAACAGAAAGGGATCTCACTATATGGGAGACCATAATCGCCAATGATGCATCAGATAAGGGATTAATTTCCAAAATATATAGAGTGCTCATACAACTCAACAAAAGAAGACAAAGAACCCAATTAGAAAATGAGCAGAAGACCTAAATAGAAACTTCTCCAAACAGGACATACAAATGGCCAAGAGACATATGAAAAAATTTTCAACATCACTAATCATCAGAGAGATGCAAATTAAAACAACTATGAGGTATTACCTCACACTTGTCAGAATGGCCGCCATCAACAAATCATCAAACATCAAGTGTTAGCGAGGTTGTGGAGAAAAGGGGACTCTAATACACTGCTGGTGGGAATGCAGACTGGGGCAGCCACTATGGAAAACACTATGGTGTTACCTCAAAAAGTTAAAAATTGAACTGCCATTTGACCCAGTGATCCCACTTCTAGGAATATACCCTAAGAAGCCTGAAACACCAATCAGAAAGAATACATGTACCCCTATGTTCATAGCAGCACTATTTTCAATAGCTAAGATCTGGAAACAACCCAAGTGTCCATCAGTAGATGAGTGGATAGAAAAGCTGTGGTGCATATACACAGTGGAATACTATGCAGCTGTAAGAAAGAAAGATCTCTTATCCTTTGAGATGGCATGGAAGGACCTGGAGAGTATTATGCTAAGCAAAACAAGCCAAGCAGAGAAAGAAAAATATCACATGACCTCACTTTTTTGTGAAATATAATGAACTAAATAAACTGATGAACAAAAATTGACCCAGAGACCTAGAGGTGGGGTACAGACTGACAAGCCTCAGAGGAGGGGGTTTGGGGTGGGTGGAAGAGATAAACCACAGAACTTATATGCATGTATGCATGACCAATGGACAGAGACAACAAAGATGGGGATGGGGCAGGGGGGATGGAGAGGAGGGTGTCAATGAGGAAAAAGGAGAAACATCTGTAACAAAAACAAATAAATAAAAAAATATATAGAATGCAGTGATCTTTACATCATAATTTATCTCCTCTTCCGTTTATACCATGTATAGTAAAAATAAACACTTCCAATTTTCTGTGAGGCAAAAAGGAATACAGATAAAGAGAATGAATAAAATAAATTTTAGTAAGATATTTAAGTAAACAAAGTGGTGTTATAAAAAGTGTGGGGATTTAACAGTTAACGGGAGACCTAAAGAAAGATAAGAAGCCCACCATACAAGATGAATGAAGGTATGTGCAAAAAGTACTTGGTATGCTGAAGGCACTGTATAAAGGACAATTTGGCTGGATTATGGAGAGCAAAGAAGAGTGTGGACCAAATTGAGTTTGGAATTTTAGACTGGAGCTAGATTATTCTAGTCAATGCACACTGTGGTAAACAGTTTGTATGATTTTATTCCAAGTGCAATTGGAGGCCATTCAAGGGTTTACTTTTTTCAAAAATTACTCAGGATTCTTGTATAGAATAGTTTGAGATGGTTAATACAGAGGAAAAAAATAAAGGTGGCTTGGTTTATAAAATATCAAAAATAACAAAAATCATAATTTATCAAAATTTTAGTATATGGCCATAGATGTACTGAGAGAAAAAGTCAGATTATTATTATTTTTAAATCTTTATTGTTGAAAGTATTATAGATATCCCTCTTTTTCCCCCATTAACTCCCTCCTCCCCACTCCTGCCCCCCTCCCACCGCCTTCACCTCACTGTTGTCTGTGTCCATCCATGGGTTATGCATATATGCATATAAGTTTTTTGGTTTATCTCTTCCTGCCGGCCCTCAACCCTTCCCTCTGTGTCACTCTGTTCCTTACTTCTATGTAATTAACACTCCTAAATTTATTATTATAAGAAGGGATGAAGATAATAGAAGCATTACATTTAAGAAACATGAAAAAAATCAAAACACACTTAAGTAGAACAAAGTAAACAGTAAAATAAAGTCCATAGAGTAATTAGATAAAAAGGCTGATGAGAAACAAGAATTGGTTTTTCTAGAAAGTAACAAATGACAAGTATAAGCAAAATTTTAATTTTTATATCAATTTCTTGACTGGCAACCTGAATGGTTTTGTCAATTTATACCTTTATTAAAGTCCATCAACTTTGTTTTCTCCATAGTTTATCAGCATTATTAGTGCCAGAATAATTTACTTGCCATACTGATGCATGAAAAATTGCGTCTCATTTTTATTTGCATTTATATAAGAAGTAGTGAGAACATTTTCCCATTTTTATTGGCCTTTAAGTTTCTTTTTTAGTTAGATGACTATTTGTACCCATTGTTCTGGGATATGCTTGACTTTCTCTCATTTGTTTATGGCACTTTTTATTATGAACTATATTACTTCTTTATTTGCCTTGTATTTAACAAATATTTTCCAATTTAAGCAACTTTATTTATGGTGGCTTTTGATATTAGATGGACTTGTATCATTCTTATTGTTTCTTCTTATGCCCTTTTTGAATGTGGATAATTCTTTTAATTTTTTCCTTTATGGTTTCCAGTTTGGGGATAATACTTATAACCTTCTTTGTCATCATAACATTATTAAAATAGTAACCTAATTGTTGCCTAGGTCATTTCTGGTTTTGTTTACATTTAGTCTATCTAGGATTTATTTAGTAGTAAAGAGTGAGGTAAAAGTACAATTTATTGCTCTCAAAATAGCTAACCAGTTATTGCTAACACCATTTATAGTATGCTTTCTGCACTGTCCTGACAATAAAAATACTTCTAGAGGAGTAATTTTTCTGTATGTTCTGGGAAGTATGATAGGACTAGACATAAGTATGCATTGCAAGGAATATTATCATAATTAACTACATTAAAAAACAATAGCAAAGTTATAATTTAAGTGTTGGACATCTCAGAGATTTTATTGTGTTAATGTTTTTTGTTTGTTTCTTTATAGCCAAAAGAGAGCACAAACAAACTTAATCCACTTTAGAATAGAAAACAAGCAACATTAAACACCGTACTTTAAATCCTTCTAATAAAAAGAAATAATCATATAAGTTTCTTTTTTAATCTATTAATATTATGAAACAGGCTAACAGATTTTTTAACAATTCACTATCCTTGCTTTACTAGAATAAATCTTTCTGAATTATGTTGCATTACTTTTGCAAAATACATCAGATAAGTTGAGTGAATTTTTTTTTTTCAGCTGTGGACACCTGTCACTCTGCTTTCTTTACCTTCTTGCTTTGGCTTTGGCTTTGGGAGGTGCAGGGGCTTCCTCTTTCGCTTTCTCCACCATCTTTCTATTGAGATGGTTGATAATCTTATTGTTTCTTATTTGTAGGAACTGTTTATATAATATTATATTGGTTTCCTAGAGCAAGTGTCTAATTCATTTCAGCCACATACGTAGGGGCTTAAAACAATATAATTTTCTCACAGTTCTGAAGTCTAGAAGTCTGAAATCAATGTCAGTAGAATTTTCCTCCCCACTTGAAAGCTCTAGGAGAAAAGGCTTCCTTGTCTCTTCCACTTTCTGGTGCCACTAGGCTGTCCATGGTTTGTGGCAACATAACTTCAATCTCTTCCTCTGCCTCTCATGGCTTTTTCCTGTGTCTCTGTGTATTCTTTTCAGAATCATATAAGGATGATATAGTATTACCAAGAGACTTAGGACTTACCCCCATTCAAGATTATCTTAATTACATCTGTAACGATTCTTATTCCAAATAAGGTCACTTTCTTAGGTTCCAGGTAAGCATATCATTTGGAGGACAGGGGGCACTATTCTACCCATTTCAAATAGGGATTAACATTTATAAAAGAGGTATTTGTTTCATAGATATTTTAAAAAGATGTTGATTCAGCTGTGAGTAGGTAATCAAATTTCACGACACTAATGCTTTCAAACTGATTCCCCACCTACTCTGCTTAAGAGAGGCTAGGAAGGCACATGGCACAATTGAATCTCTCTGAGATCATAAATAAAACAATATTTACATTCTGAAGGGAAACATACCTTTATTACCCAAAATGCTTACATCAACATGGTTAAGATGACAAAGCAGCTATGTCCTCGCATTTTTCCGAAATATTAGAGATAAATGCCACTATGTGTATCATAAGTACTGAACTTTAATACCCTCTGAATGTTGTGGTTATGCCTATAGGTGGATAAAACAGATTACAATGACATTCTCTATTTTTCATTTCTCACAAACACCTACTATTCTTTACTTTTCACTTGCCCAAGCCTCTTGAACTTATGGCACTAAAAGGACATTCTAAAGCACAGCTCATTTCTCTGTTTTATAGTTCTACATTTAATCTTATTTCAGATGGTGGTAGTAGGTGAAATTTTTAAAAAATACAAAAAGAAAAACAAAAATCAGTCCACTTATCACACCAAACTCACAGTTCTGAAAACAATATATTCTGAAAAGCCTAAAACATTTATAATTGGTTTTTGTTTGCTTATAGCTTCCCACCTCTGTCTTAATTACCAAAAATTGAAAACAGCATTTCTGTTACACATTTTCTCAAATTCAATAGATGCACAAATGGTGAAGTCTGAAATAAAGAGTCATAGATGAGAAATTCTACATAATTGAATACAAGCATTTATCTCAGGAAAATGACTTGACTTTAACATACACAAATTTAATAGCATAGGGTATTTTTAATTGAAAAAAGCAATCATTGTAAGTACATGCAGAATTAGCTACATTTTGTCAACATACTGTAATTTTTTCCATTGGATATAAATCTTTTTGTTCATTTCTTGGTCTATGTGATATAATTTAAATTAAGAAAGCATATTCCAATGCACAGTCAAAAACTTAATGACCTTGGTTATGTAACAGCCACTATCCAAACAACAGTGCGGTGTTCAGAAAAGTGGCAGAAGAAAGTTATAAAAGAAATGGCAAACCACATGAAGAAATTTATAATTGGTCACATATTTGGAACAGGGAATAGGTTAAAAAAAACATATGAAAAAGTGAAATCAATGGATTATTAAGCAAATAGCAGGATTCTTCTTCAAAGCAGACTGATCTAATGTCTAGGAATTTGAGGAAATACGTAGGGGATGGAGTTTCCACACACAGGTTGAGGTTCACGATTTTATCACATTTTGGAATTACTCATTAGAAACTCTCACAAGTGTCTAATTCAGTTCAACATAAGTCCAATTATAGCAAGCCTTTTAGTCTATATAACTTTAAACATGTTGGAGCTCAGACTTGATCACCAATGATAACATTTAAGAAAATAAGTACTTTTAGGGCTAAATTAAATGGAGATAAGCAAGTTGTCAGATGTACTGTTCAGAGTAATGATTATGAGGAAGCTCAACAGCATGAGAAAAGATATAGAAACAATGAAAATCAACTAACTGAAAATGAAAAACAACTAAGCTGAAATGAAGAATGACAGAGGGGAAATAAAAAACACATTGGAAGAAATAACCAGCAAATTAGAAGACAGGGTAGAAAAAAATCACTCATTCAGAAAACCAAAAAGAAAAATGAAACAAAAACAATTAAAATACAGGAGGACAGTTTAAGAGACCTATAGGACAACATGAAACATAACAATATCCACAACATAGAAATACCAGAAGAAGAAAGTGAGCAAGGTTTAGAGAATGTATTTGAAGAGCTTGGGGAAGAAAACTTCCTTAACTTGATGAAGAAAAAAGGCATACTAGTTTAGGAAGTACAGTAAGCCCCAAGAAAGAAGAATCCAAAGGGGCCCACGCCAAGATGCACCATAATTAAAATCCCCAAAATTAAACACAAAGCGAAAGTCTACAAGACAGCAAGAGAAAGGCAACAGGTTACCTACAAAAAAGCCCCCATAAGGTGGTCAGCTGATTTCTCAAAAGAAACACTACAGGTAAGAGGTGAAGTATTCCAGGTAATGAAAAACAAGGATCTGAATCCAAGACAACTCTATACAACAAGGCTACCATTCAAAATAGAAGGTGAAATAAAGAGCTTCCTAGACAAAAAAAAAAAAAAAAAAAAAAAAGGCTAAGGGAATATATTAGCACCAAACAAGCACTGCAAGAAATGTTAAAAAGACTGCTGTAATAAGCAGAAGAAATAGGGAGAGAAACATAACTATAATAAATAAAAATGGCAATAAATAAATACATATCAATAATAACCTTAAATGTAAGTGGATTTAATGCTCCAATCAAAAGACACAGAGTAACTGAACGGATAAGAAAGCATGCCTCGGAGATTCCAAAATGGCGGCGGAGTGAATGGAAGCTACACAGACCATCTCCCAGGACCAAATTGGAATTACAACTAAAATAAAGACAAATCGTCGGGAAAAAGCAACAGAAAAGCAGCTTGCGAGGACCATACAACCAGGGACACTGACTCGATCCTGGTAGGATTGCAGAGGCGAGAGAGGGGGGCTGGGAGCCCACGGACAGCAGCGGCCTTAGCCGTGAGCAGCGGCCTTAGCCGTGAGCAGCGCCCGCCCTTGGGGTTAAAGCCCGAGCTGGCTCCACAGCGCAGAGCTGGGACAGAGCGCTAAAATAGCTGCAGCACTCACCTGGGCTCCGGCAGAGGGAGGGCGGACTGGAATGGAACTGTGTGGGGACACCCGGGATTTGGAGGGCGCTCAGAGCTTTTGCTGAGTTGCGGACACGCAGGACTGTGGCCTGGTCGTCTTACCCCATCCCAGGGCTGTGGGGAGAGGCGGCGGCCCCTCCCTTGGAGATCCAGTCACACCCTAGTGGGCCATTGAAATGCAAACTGAGGCTCATTAACTACTAGCATCTGCCCTACCCCCTGGAAATCCTCTCACGCTGAACACCTGAGGGAGGTTTTCATTCAACTGAAAACCCAAAGCTCTTCAAGCAACCACAACTAATAGCCTCTAGGCAAAAAGCTAGAGGATAACTTAACCTTTGCTGGGCTTGCAAATATACCCTAGAAAGTAAGACTCCAGGGTGGTGTTTAACGTGGGTCCTCCCACGCTCATCCAAACCCAGTAGAGGGAGCCATAAACAACAGAACACCAACATCCACAGGAAAATATGGCAGGCTCCAAAAACCACTGAGATAGCCAAAATGGGGAAACAAAGAAACAGAGCCCAAATGAAAGAACAAGAGACCTCTACCGAAGATGAGATAAATGAAACGGAGTTAAGCAAGTTAACAGAGCTAGAATTCAGAGCCATGATCTTGAGGAAGCTCAACAGCATGAGTAAGGACATCAACACCTTGAGTAAAGACATCCACACCATGGGCAAAGACATAGAAACACTGAAAACCAACCAAGTGGAAATAAAGAAGCAGCAAGAAGAAATGAAAAAGCAGCAAGAAGAAATGAAGAAGCAGCAAGAAGAAATGAAGAATGACATAGCAGAAATGAAGAACACATTGGAAGGACTAAACAGCAGAGTAGAGGAAGCTGAGGACCGGATCAGTGAATTAGAAGATAGGGTAGAAAAAATCAACCAATCAGAAAACCAAAAGGAAAAATCAATGTAAAAACAGGAAGACAGCTTAAGAGAACTGTGGGACAACTGGAAACGTAATAATATTCGCATCATTGGAGTCCCTGAAGAAGAAGAAAATGAGCAAGGGTTAGAGAATATATTTGAAGAAATAGTGACAGAAAACTTCCCTAATTTGGTGAAGAAAGAAGGTATTCAAGTTCAAGAAGCACAGAGAGTCCCAAGTAAGAAGAACCCAAACAGGGCCACACCAAGACACATAGTAATTAAAATGCCCAAAATTAAAGACAAAGAGAGAATCCTCAAGGCAGCAAGAGAAAAGCAACAGGTTACCTACAAAGGAACCCCCATCAGGCTGTCAGCTGACTTCTCAACAGAAACACTACAGGCCAGAAGGGAATGGCATGAAGTAATCAAGGTCATGAAAAACAAGGATCTGAATCCAAGACTACTCTACCCAGCAAGGCTGTCATTCAAAATAGAAGGTCAAATAAAGAGCTTCACAGACAAAAAAAGGCTAAGGGAATACATTAGCACCAAACCAGCACTGCAAGAAATGTTAAAAGGACTGCTGTAATTAGTAGAAGAAATAGGAAGGAAAGTAGAACCACACTGAACAAAAATGGCAATAAATAAGTACATATCAATAATCACCTTAAATGTAAATGGATTGAATGCTCCGAAAAAAAGACACAGAGTAGCGGATTGGAGAAGAAAGCATAACCCATATATATGCTGTTTACAAGAAACCCACCTCACAACAAAAGACTCACATAGGCTAAAAGTGAAGGGATGGAAAAAAATCTTCCAAGCAAATGGAAAGGAAACAAAAGATGGGGTAGCAATACTCATATCTGATAAAATAGATTTCAAAACGAAAGCCATTACTAGAGACAAAGAAGGTCACAACATAATATTGAAAGGATCTATCCAACAGGAAGATATAACCTTGGTAAACATATATGCACCGAATATAGGAGCACCAAAATATATTAAAAATCTTCTGGAGGACTTCAAAGGAGAAATTGACAGAAATACAATCATAGCAGGGGACTTCAACACCCCGCTGACATCACTGGATAGATCCTATAGACAAAAAATTAACAAGGACACAGAGACTCTAAACGAAGCACTAGACAAAATGGATTTAATAGATATTTACAGAGAATTACACCCCAAAACTATAGAATTCACATTCTTCTCAAGTGCACATGGGACATTCTCAAAGATAGACCACATGTTAGGACACAAACAAAGTCTCTACAAGTTCAAGAAGATTTAAATCATATCAAGCATCTTCTCAGATCACAATGGCATGAAACTAGAAATCAATTGCAACAAGAACATGCAAAGACATTTGAATACATGGAGGCTAAATAGCATGTTATTAAACAATGAATGGGTTACCGAGGAGATCAAGGAAGAAATTAAAAACTTCCTGGAAACCAATGAAAATGAACACACGACAACACAAAATCTATGGGATGCAGCGAAAGCTGTTCTGAGAGGGAAGTTCATAGCACTACAGGCCTACCTCAAGAAACAACAAAAATTTCTAATAGACCATGTAACCTCACAACTTAAAGAACTAGAAAGTAAACAAAAAGAAAACCCCAGAGCAAGTAGAAGGAAGGAAATAGTAAAGATCAGAGCAGAAATAAACGACATAGAGACCAGAGAAACAATTCAAAGGATCAATGAAACAAAGAGCTGGTTTTTTGAAAAGATAAACAAGATTGATGGACCCTTAGCTAGACTCACCAAGAAACAAGAGAGAGAACCCAAATACACAAAATCAGAAATGAAAGAGGAGAAGTAACAACTGACACAACAGAAATACAAAGGATCATTAGCAAATAATATGAACATTTATATGGCAACAAATTCGACAATCTAAGTGAAATGGACAAATTTCTAGAAACACATAGTCTCCCAAAACTGGACCGGGAAGACATAGAAAACTTGAGCAGACCAATAACAGCTAAGGAAATTGAAGATGTAATCAAGACTCTCCCAGTAAACAAAAGCCCAGGACTGGATGGCTTCAAGGGGGAGTTTTACCGAACATTCAAAGAAGAACTAACACCCATTCTCCTCAAAGTATTTCAAAAAATTCAAGAAGAAGGAAGACTTCAAAACTCGTTTTATGAGGCCAGCATAATCCTAATTCCAAAACCAGAAAAAGACACTACAAACAAAGAAAACTACAGGCCAATATCCCTGATGAACATAGATGCCAAAATCCTAAACAAAATACTAGCAAATCGGATCCAGCAATACATCAAAAAAATTATTCACCATGACCAAGTGGGATTCATCCCAGGGATGCAAGGCTGGTTCAACATTCGAAAATAAATAAATGTGATACACCACATAAACAAAATGAAAGATAAAAACCACATGATCATAACAATAGACGCTGAAAAAGCATTCGACAAAATCCAGCACCCATTTCTGATAAAAACGCTCAGGAATTTGGGAGTAGAGGGATCATATCTTGATATAATAAAGGCCATATATGAAAGACCTACAGCCAACATCATACTCAATGGGCAAAAACTAAAAACATTTCCCTTAAGAACAGGAACAAGACAGGGGTGCCCACTTTCGCCACTCTTATTTAACATAGTACTGGAAGTCTTAGCCACAGCAATCAGACGTGTAGTAAAAATAAAAGGAATCCAAATTGGGAAGGAGGAAGTGAAACTGTCATTATTCGCAGACGATATGATATTATATATAGAAAACCCTAAAAACTCCATCAAAAATCTACTAGACTTAATAAATGAATTTGGCAAAGTAGCAGGATACAAAATTAACGTCAAGAAATCAACGGCATTCTTATACACCAATGATGAACTCACGGAAAGAGAAACTAAAAAAACAATTCCATTTACCATCGCAGCAAAAAAATTAAGATACCTACGAATAGACTTAACCAAAGAAGTAAAGGACCTATTTGCAGAAAACTACAGGACATTGAAAAAGAAATAGAGGAAGATATAAAAAAGTGGAAGCACATACCTTGTTCATGGATTGGAAGAACTAACATCATTAAAATGTCCATATTACCCAAAGCAATCTATAGATTCAATGCAATCCCCATCAAAATACCAGTGACATATTTCACAGAACTAGAACAAATATTTCAAAAGTTCATATGGAACCAAAAAAGACCCTGAATAGCTACAGCAATCTTGAAAAAGAAGGACAAAGTAGGTGGGATCACAATACCGGATATCAGCTTATACTACAAAGCCACTGTAATCAAAACAGCCTGGTACTGGCACAAGAACAGGCATATAGACCAGTGGAACAGAACAGAGAATCTGGAAATTGACCCAAGACATTATGCTCAATTAATATTTGACAAAGGTGGCAAGAGCATACA
Source organism: Tadarida brasiliensis (assembly GCA_030848825.1). Lineage (NCBI taxonomy): Eukaryota > Metazoa > Chordata > Mammalia > Chiroptera > Molossidae > Tadarida > Tadarida brasiliensis. Next base: position 47,615,427 of record CM061280.1, on the reverse strand, counting down.
ATGGAGTAAAGACAGCCTCTTTAATAAACGGTGTTGGGAAAATTGGACAGCTACATGCAAAATAAATGAAACTAGACCATCAACTTACACCATACACAAGAATAAACTCAAAATGGATAATAGACTTAAATGTGACTCGTGAATCCATAAATATCCTAGAAGAAAATGTAGGCAACAAGATTTCAGACATCATATGCAGCAAAATTTTCACTGATATATGACCTAAGGCAACAGAAACAAAGGAAAAAATGAACACATGGGACTACATCAAACTCAAAAGCTTCTGCACAGCAAAATAAACAACCATCAAAGTGGAAAGGCAACCCACTGTATGGGAGAGCATAATTGCCAATGATATATCAGATAAGGGACTAATTTCCAAAATATATAGAGTGCTCATACATCTCAACAAAAGGAAGACAAAGAACCCAATTAAAAAATGGGCAGAGGAACTAAATAGACACCTCTCCAAAGAGGACATACAAACGGCCAAGAGACATGTGAAGAAATGCTCAACTTCACTAATCATCAGAGAGATGCAAATTAAAACAACAATGAGGTATCACCTCACACCTGTCAGAATAGCTGCCATCAACAAAGCATCAAACAACAAGTGTTGGCGAGGGTGTGGAGAAAAGGGGACTCTAGTACACTGCTGGTGGGTGTGCAGACTGGTGCAGCCACTATGGAAAACACTATGGTGTTACCTCAAAAAATTAAAAATTGAATTACCATTTGACCCAGTGGTCCCACTCCTAGGAATATACCCTAAGAAGCCTGAAACAGCAATCAGAAAGAATACATGTACCCCCATGTTCATAGCAGCGCTATTTACAATAGCTAAGATCTGGAAACAGCCCAAGTGTCCTTCAGTAGATGAATGGATAAAAAAACTGTGGTACATATACACAATGGAGTACTATGCAGCTGTAAGAAAGAACAATCTCTTATCCTTTGCGTCAACATAGGAGGACCTGGAAACTATTATCCTAAGTGAAACAAGCCAAGCAGAGAAAGACAAATATCATATGATCTCACTTATTTGTGGAATATAATGAACATAACAGTGTGAGGAACAGGGTAGTCCCCGGGACGTGCAAGTGGGGTACAGACTGACATTTGCCAGAAGAGGGGGTGGGGGAGGGGAGCAATGAACACAGAACTTGTACGCATGTACTCATAACCAATGGACATGGTCAACAAAAATGGGGACGGGGCATGGAGGGAGGCAGAGGAGGGTGTCAATGGGGGAAAAAAGGAGAAACATCTCTAACAAAAGTAAATTAATAATAATAAAAATAAATAAATAAAACCACCCCCCAAAAAAACAAAAACAAAAACAAAAAAAAAAAACAGAATCAAGATCTCTGGTTCTTAAAACAACCCTGTTGCTATTTTGATAGTCATTATTTTAAATAAAAATAAATGACATTTTTATGATAATGAGCCCCATGTCCAAGAGAGAGAATGTCTCTTATTATCTTTATTAACATTTAACTGACATACAAAAAATCACACGTTTATAATGTATGATATGGTAACTTTGATATACATGCACACCCATAAATCTACTACCATAGTCAATAAAAGGTATTATATAATTACTGCCCAAAAGTTTCCTAGTGCCCCTTTGTAATTTCTTGTTCCACATCTCTGTGCACCCTCCTAGAACCCCACCCACAGAAACCCACTTTATGTCACTTTATAAATTAGTTTGCATTTACTAGTGATTTATATAAGTGGAATAATCTAGTATAAATTTTTCAGTCAGGCTTCTTTCACTTAGCATAATTATTTTGACATTCATCTATGTTATTGAGTATACCAATAATGCATCAATTTTTGTTGCTGGAAAGTGTTACATTTTACAGATATATTATGTTTACTTATGCATACACAGGTTAATGGACATTTGGGTTGTTTCCAGTTTTGACTATTAAGATAAAGGTACTTGTTTGCAAGCAATATTTTTTTTCCTTTGGGTTAAATATTTAGGAGTGGAATGGAGTGCATTAATATGGAAAATGTGTGTTTAACATTGTAGGAAATTGCTTTCCAAAGTGATTGTATCATTTGACATTCCCATCAGCAGTGTATGAGAGTTCCACTGCCCCCAAATCCTTGCTAACATTTTCAGTACTATCAGTTTTTATGATTTAAGTATTTTAATAGGTATATGGTGGTACCTTATTGCAATTTTCATTTTCATTTTTTTAATGACCAATGATACAATATATTTGATGTACTTATTTGTCATCTCTCATATGATGATGTTTTTGTACAAATGTTTTCCCCATTTTTTAATTTTTAATTTTAATTTTTTAGCAAGTTCCAAATGGACTTGACTGATGAGGTGTAAATATATGGTTACAAGGTTATATATGTAAGGTTAACAAAGAACATTTTTCAACATAGGAAGAGGAAAAATGAGCTGTTACTGGGCCTGTGAGGTGAGATGATTATCATAATTGGGTGATGCTATGATTATCCTGGTAGCTAATGCAGAAAAAGAACCAAGGAAGTGAGACTGTTTTTATTTGCCTGAAAGGGAATGCAAATAGTCATCTAAGGGCCACATCTCTCTAGGCACAAAGATGAGACAGGCTATATTATGTATTAAGCCCACTAGATAATGCATTTATTCTTTATAGATCATCAAAATCTCCTTAAAAAGAGAATTTTTGAATAAATCTTCCTTAGAAAACAGAGGCTATAATATGAAATACTACATTTAAATCACTGAGTGTTCAGTTTGGACAGGGCCAACCTCAGAGATTAAACTCATTTGCAGATGAAAAACTTGGGGGTCAAGTGGTGAAATAATTTGGTCAGTGAGTAAGAGAAGGACTAGAATCCATGTCCCTTGATCTCTGACCCAGTGCTGTTTGTTTTCTTTTGATTGTTTTAGTTTTAAATTTTTATTGAATTTATTGGAATGGCATTGGTTAATAAAATTATATGAGTTTCAAGTGTACAAGTCTGTATTATATCACCTGTATATTGTATTATGTGTTTACCACCCAAAATCAAGTCTCCTTCCATCACCATTTTCCCCATTTTTAATTGGGTTTTCTACCTTCTTATTCTTTTTTTAAAATTTATCTTTATTGTTGGAAGTATTACAGATGTTCTCTCTTTTTCCACCATTTACCACTTCCACCCTGCTCCCACCCCACTCTTGATTTCCCCACATTATTGTCAGTGTCCATTGGTTATGCATATATGCATATGATTATTTGAGGTTCCTTAGTCTAACAACAAATTTGTACTTCTTAACCCCTCACTTTTTTTACCCATCCCCCCAACAACCCTCCCATCCAGCAACCAACAAAAAGTTCTCTGTATCTATGAGTTTGTTTCTGTTCTGCTTGTTCATTTGGTTTATAGATTCATTTGTTGATATATATGTATTTATTGCCATTTTATTTTTCATATTTTTAATCTTCTTCAAGAAGACTCTTCAGCATTTCATATAATACCGGTTTGGTGGTGATGAACTCCTTTAGCTGTTTTTTTTTTGTCTGGGAAACTCTTTATATGTCCATTGATTCTAAGTGATAGCTTTGCAGGATAGAGTAATCTTGGTTGTAGGTCCCTGCTTTTCATCACTTTGAATATTCCTTGCCACTCTCTTCTGGCCTGCAAAGTTTTTTTGGAGAAGTCAGATGACAGTCTTATGGGAGCTCCCTTGTAAGTAACTAACTGCTTTTCTCTTGCTGCTTTAAGATTCTCTCTGTCTCTAACTTTTTGCATTTTAATTATGATGTGTCTTGGTGTGGGCCTCCTTGGGTTCATCTTGTTTGGAACTCTATGTGCTTCCTGGACTTGTATGTCTGTTTTCTTCACCAAGTTAGGGAAGTTTTCTATCATTATATTTTCCAATACGTTTTCAATTCTTTGTTCTCTCTCTCTTCTTCTGGCACCCTCATGATGCAAATGTTGGTATACTTGAAGTTGTCCCAGAGGCTCCTTACACTATCCTCACTTTTTTCAATTCTTTTTTTTTCTTTTTTCTGTTCTGATTGAGTGTTTTTTGCTTTCTTATATTCCAAAGGATGGTTTGCTTCTCAGCTTCACTTACTCTACTATTGGTTTCCTGTAAATTACTCTTTATTTCAGTTAGTGCATCCTTCATTCCTAACTGTGCATCCTTCATTTCTGGCTGGTCCTTTTTTATGCTATTGAGATTCTCACCAAGTTCCTGGAGCATTCTTATAACCAGTGTTTTGAACTCTGCATCCATTAGATTGCTTATCTCCATTTTGTTTATTTCTTTTCCTAGAGTTTTGTTCTGTTCTTTCACTTGGGACAAGTTTCTTTGTCTCCTCATTTGGCTGCCTCCCTGTGTTTGTTTCTATGTATTAGGTAGAGTTGCTATGTCTCCTAAGCTTGGTAGGGTGGCCTATTGTAGTAGGTGTGCTGTAGGGTCCAGTGGCACAGCCTCCCCAATTACCCCAGCTGGGCACTCAAGGTGCACGCGCTGTGAATGGACTGTATACTTTTCTATTGCAATTGAGTTTTGATTGCAGTTGGCATGTCAATGGGAGGGATTTACTCAGGCTGATCATCTGTAAGGACTGGCTGTGACCACTGACCACCAACCTTTGACCACCTTGAAGGATCAGCTGTGCAGGGGCTCACCAAGCAGAATAAGACTTACTTCATCTTGTGGAGATGGTTGGGTGGTGGTGCTTCAACTTGGTCTGAGGCTGTCTACTGGGTGTGTTGGTTCTGGGGTCTTCCAGGAGGCACAGGGCAAGGTCACCCATTGCCTATGTTCTACCCTGGGATCACCAAGCATAAGCTACAAAGTTATCTAAAGATGGATGCTTCTTATGCTGAGCTTCAAGGTGCCCAGGCAAGGCCAAGCTGTGAACCAAGGTAGGCCGCTACTAGTGCCAGATCTGAGGCTACTTAGTGAGAGATATGGGGCTTGCTTAGGCCAAATGCTGTTGGTTTGAAAGATCTTAGGAAAATAGAAGCATGAGCACAGATAAGCCATTCCTATGGTAAAGCCATGAACAACTTGGGTGGGCCTGATATTTGGGTGGGGCAGGGCTTCAGGGAATCATCATGGTGGGGAAAACTGTATGAGCCAGGTTTCTGGATTCCCAGTTATGGCACCCATGTGCCTTCCCAGTCAGGGAAGGGTTAACCAAATGAGCAACTGCCTCTGCCTCTGCCAGCACATCTGTCCAAGAGAAAGCTGCTCCTCCAACTCTTACCCCGATGCCAAACCACTTAGTTCTTCCCCATACGTCTCTGGTGGCTTTCAAGTTGCCTTCCCCATGCTGGAGCCCAGAGGCAGTGATTCTTAGTAATTCCCTGTGCTGATCCTTTAAAACGAACTGTCTAGGACAATGCAGCCTCAATGCCCACTGGTTTTTATAGCCTGAGATTAAGGGGACTTCTCTTCCTGGCACTGGAGGAATCTTGAGCTGAGGGATCTGGTGTGGGACAGGGACCCCTCACTCCTCGGGGAAGATCTTCACAGTCAAGGTATATTTCCTGATTTTTACCCACCAACATGGGTGTGGAACCAGCCCTTCTATACCTCCATCCCTCCTACCAGTCTCGATGTGGCTTCTTCTTTAATTTTGTAGTGGTAGGACTTCCATTCAGCTCGATTTCAGGTGGTTCTGAATGATGGTTGTTCTGTACTTTAGCTGTAATTTTAATGTGGTTGTGAGAGGAATCGAATACCGCTGTTTACCTATGCTGCCATCTTGACCAGAAGTCTTACCTTCTTATTCTTGACGTGTAACAGTTGCGTTTTTTTTTTTTTTTGGTTTTTTTATGTATTCTAAATATAAGCCCTTTAGGTAAACACGGTATCGCCTCCTCCCACAACCACATCAAAATTACAACTAAACTACAGCATAACCATCATTCAGAATCACCTGATGTTGAGCTGAATGGAAGTCCTACAACTATGAAATTAAAGAAGCCACATCGAGACTGCTAGGAAGGGTGGAGGCACGGACAGGCTGGTCCCACTCCCACATTTGGCAGAGAAAAATCAGGAGGACACCTTGGCTGGGAAGGTCCTCCAAGAGAAGTGAGGGGTCCCCGTCCCACACCAGGCTCCCAGCTCAGGGTTCCAGTGCCAGGAAGAGAAGTCCCCATAACCTCTGGCTGTAAAAACTAGCAGGAACTGAGGCTGAGGGAGGCTGAGGCTCTGGAGCCCCGGGTAGCTCCTCTTAAAAGGCCCACACACGGCCCTGGCCAGTTTGGCTCAGTGGTTAGAGCATTGGCCTGTGGTCCAGAGAGACCCGGGTTCGGTTCCCGCTAAGGGCATGTACCTCGGTTGCAGTTTGTCCCCGGCCCTGGTTGGGCCGTGCGGGTGGCAACCACTCGATGTGTCTCTCTCTCTCCCTCCCACCCTATCTTAAAAAAAAAAAAAAAAAAAAAAAGCCCACACATGGATTTACTCAGACTTGCTCCCTCTAAGCTCAGAGGGGAGGCAGCCTGAAAGGCATCAGAGACATACAGGGAAGAACTGAGCTGTTTGGCCTCCAGACAAGGGCTGGAGAGGCAGCTTTCTCTCAGACAAATGCGCTGGCAGAGGCCTTTGTTCCTTTGGTGAGCCTTTCCCCGGGGCGCCAGACAGGTGCCATCTCTGGGACTCTAGCAACCTGGCTCACACTGTTTGCCCCACCCTGGTGATTCCCTGAATCCCCCACCCCCAACCCAACTTTCAGGCCCACCCAAGATGTTTCCAAAGGTTTTAGCATAAGATTGACCTGTCTTGGATCCTACTTCAGAGTTTCTTAAAATCTCTCAAACAAGCAGCATCTGATCGCAGCAAGCCCCATACCTCTCGTTAAGTGGCCCCAGACCTGGCACTAGAAGCAGCCAACCTTGGTTCACAGCTTGACTTTGCCTGGGCAACTTCAAGCCCAGCACAAGAAGCAGCCATCTGAAGATTACCTTGTAGCTTATGCCGGGTGGCCCCGGATAGAACACAGGTGGAGGCTGACCTTACCTCAGCCAGCACACCCAGTGGACAGTTTCAGACCACATAGAAGCACTAGTACCCAACCACCTCCACAAGTGACACACTCAATGAGTGGACTCAGTGGGTACCAGAGCCCTGCTGTAGTAAGTCTTGCTCTGTGTGGTGGGCCCCTACACCACTGATCCTCCAAGGGAGTCAGAGAGCAGTGGTCAGTAGGCATAGCCAGTCTTTGCAGCTGATAAGCCTGAGTAAATCCCTCCCATTGACATGCAAATAGCAGTCAAGACTCAATTACAACAGAAGGGTGTATAGTCCACACTAGGGGTGCACCTCAAGGGCCCAGCTGTGGTGATCACGGAGGCTGTGCCACTGGATCCTACAGGACACCTACAACAATAGGCCACCCTACAAAGCCTAGGAGATGTAACAACTCTACCTAACATATAGAAACAATCACAGGGAAGCAGCCAAAATGAGGAGACAAAGAAATATGTCCCAAATGAAAGAAAAGAACAAAACTCCAGGAAAAGAACTAAACAAAATGGAGATAAGCAATCAATCAGATGCAGAGTTCAAAACACTGGTTATAAGGTTGCTCAAAGAACTTAGTGAGAACTTCAAGGAACTTAAGGAGACTTCCAAGGAACTTAGTGAGAACCCCAACAACATAAAAAAGGACCAGTCAGAAATGAAGGATGCACTAACTGAAATAAAGAATAATTTACAGGGAATCAGTAGTAGAGTAGGTAAAACCAGGAAGCAAACCACCGATTTGGAATATAACAAAGCAATAAACACCCAATCAGAATAGCAAAAAGAAAAAAGAATTAAAAAATGAGGATAGTGTAAGAAGCCTGTGGGACAACTTCAAGCATGCCAACATTCGCATCATAGGAGTGCCAGAAGGAGAAGAGAGAGAGCAAGAAATTGAAAACCTATTTGAAAAAATAATGACAGAAAACTTCCCTAACTTAGTGAAGGAAACCAGCACACAAGTCCAGGAAGCACAGAGAGTTTCAAACAAGTTGAACCCAAAGAGGTCCACACCAAGATACATCATCATCAAAATGCCAAATGTTAAAGAGAGAACTGACAAAGATGCTTCCATAAGACTGTCAGCTGATTTCTCGAAAGAAACTTTTCAGGCCAGAAAGGAGTTGCAAGAGATATTCAGAGTGATGAAAAACAACAACCTACAACCAAGATTACTCTATCCTGAAATGCTATCATTTAGAATTGATGGACATATCAAGAGTTTCCCAGACAAGAAAAAGCTAAAGGAGTTCATCACCACCAAACCAGTATTATATGAAATGTTGAAGGGTCTTCTTGAAGGAGAAGAACAAAAATATGAACATAAAATGGCAATTAATACATATCTATCAACAATCGAATCTACAAACAAAATGAACAAACAGAACAGACACAGACTCATGGATACAGAGAACTTTTTGTTGCTTGCCAGATGGGTGGGGGCTAGAGGGATGGGTGAAAAAGATGAAGGAATTAAGAAGTACAAATGTGTTGTTAGACTGATGAACCTCAAAGGGAAGGGGGGGAGGGAGGGCAGGATGAGATAAACCAAAGAACTTCTATGCATATATGCATAACTAGTGGACACCGACAATAGTGTGGGGAAGGCAGGAGGGGGGCGGGATTGGGGTGGAGGGGGTCAATTGGAAAAAAAAGGGGGGACATCGGTAATACATTCAACAATAAAGATGAGTTAAAAAATAAATGTAAGTCCTTTGTCAGATATATGCTTTACAAATATTTTCTCCCATTCTGTGTCTTTCCATTTTATTTTCTTAAAAGAGACTTTTGGGCAGAAAAATTCTTAACTTTAATGACAAGGAAAGCTTGAACAGCAAAAACCAGTAGAAGAAGAAATAAAAGAACATTTCATAACTATACAAGTTTAAATTTACTGGGAAGATAAAAATGCTCTAAATTTATATGCACCTAAAACACTATATGTCTATCTTATCTTTATCTCTAACTTGTTTCTATTCATATTATATACAGAAAGTAGATATTTGTACATATCACAGGGAAAATAGAAAAATCAATAAACTAATCATTATTTGATGTAATTAAGACTATATCCTCTGACACCAATGGAATCAATCTTGAAACCATTTACAATATCTTAAGTAGAAAATCCCTCACTTGTTTGAAATTAAGTAACACACTGTTAAATAAGACATGTGGCCGAGGAGAAATGAAAAAAAATTTTAATAATTTAAATTAGGCAATAATAAATATAGTATATATCAAATATTTAAGGATGCATCTAAAGTTATACTTATAAAGAAATATATAACCTTAAATACATATTTTAGAAAAGATGTAAGGCTGAGAAACAATTATTTAAACTCGCACCTGAAAAGAATATCAAAGTAATTCTAAGTAATGCAGAAAAAAGAAAATAATAAACAGTAGAACAGAGAGCAATACAATAGAAAGTAAAAATACTTCAGAGAAAATAAATAATGTCAAAATTGTTCATTAGAAGGCTAATAATATTCATAACACTCTGATAAGAATGACAAAGAAATGTAAACATACAAAGACTACATGTACTTCACATATCAACAATTAAAAACTATGGTATAAAATTTAAAAGTGATACCATTTATAATAGCATCACAGATATTATATAGTTAAAACACTTTTTAAAAATTTGAAACATTGGTCTTTTCTGTGCTACCCTGGGATGGGCCCATATGGCATTTTTCTCAGTTCCCAAGTAACTTAAAGGAAAACTTTCACAATTTCCAGAGCATTTGATGTTCTGCAAATGAAGGAGGAGGATATTCCCAAATTCCTTGCAGCAGGAACCCACTTAGATGGCAACAACCTTCAAAATGGAACAGCACATCTATGAAAGGAAGAGTGATGGCATCTTATATCTACATCATAAATCTGAAGAGAACCTGGGAGAAGCTCCTGCTGGCAGTTTTTGCCTTTGTTGCAGTTGAAAACCTCACTGATGTCAGTCATATTGTCCAGAAAGACTGGCCAATGAGCTGTGCTGAAGTTTGCTGCTGCCACTAGAGCCACTCCTATTACCAGCCGCTTCACTCCTGGAATCTTCACTAACCAGATCCAGGCAGCCTTCTGAGATCCCAGGGCTAACCACCAGCCTTTCACAGAGGCATCTTATGTTAAGCTACCTACCACTGTTCCGTGTAACACAGACTTTCCTCTGTGCTTTGTGGACATTGCCATCCCTGGCAACAACAAGCGGGCTCACTCAGTGGGTCTGATGTGGTGGATGCTGACCAGGGGAGTTCTGTGCATGCATGGCACCATCTCCCATTAACACCCATGGGAGTTCATTCTTGACCTCTACTTCCACAGAGATCCTGAAGAGACTGAAAAGGAAGGGCAGGCCACTGCTAAAAAGGCTGTGACAAAGGAGAAATTTCAGAGTGAGTGGACTGCTCCAGCTCCCAACCTCACTGCTGCTCAGCCTGAGGTCACTGACTGGTCTGAAGGCTTGCAGGTACCATTTTTGCCCATTCAGCAGCTTCCTACTGAAGAATGGAGTGCTCAGCCTGCCACTGAAGACTGGTCTGCAGCCCTCACTGCTCAGGCCACATAATGGGTAGGAACAACCACTGAGTAGTCGTAAGCTACCCATCTACAAACTCGTAACAGAATGGAAATTAGGTTGACAGAAAATGAACAGTTTCAAAATCAATCCAGAACACTAGTAAGGAAATATATGCAAGAAATGTATCCAGAAATAATGCAAAACATTAATGTTAAGACCATCTCACCAAATACAGAAACATCATTTGATAAAATCCAAAACCTATTATTGATAAATAACATAAACACACATTTTAAATTAAATTTGATAAAAACACAATATCTGTATAATACAAACTAGAAATGTTTTTAGAGCAAATTTGAGAGAAATATTCCTAGTTCATGGGTTAGAATACTTAAGATTGGGCAGTTTTCCCCAAATGGGTCTATATATTCAATGTAATTTCAATAAAGTTCCCAGAGGTTTGATTGTAGATATTTACAATAGCTAAGATCTGGAAACAGCCCAAGTGTCCATCAGTAGATGAATGGATAAAAAAGCTGTGGTACATATACACAATGGAGTACTATGCAGCTGTAAGAAAGAAAGATCTCTTATCCTTTGAGATGACATGGAGGGACCTGGAGAGTATTATTCTAAGTGAAACAAGCCATTCAGAAAAAGACAAATATCACATGATCTCACTTATTTGCAGAATATAATGAACATAACAGTCTGAGGAACAGGGTAGACCCAGAGATGTAGAAGTAGGGTACAAACTGACAACCCTCAGAAGGGGGGGGTAGGGAAGAGATAAATCACAGAACTTTTATGCACATACGCATAACTGATGGACATGGACAACAAAGCTGGGGACGGGGTTGGGGAATGGGGAGGAGGGTGTCAATGGGGAAAAAAAGGAGAAACATCTGTAACAAAAATAAATTAATAAAAAAAGAAGTTAATACTAAAAATTATATGAAATAACTATGTAGAATAACCAAAATAATTTAAAAATAACAAAGTTGGGAAAATTATACCACCTGATTACAAGGCTTCCTATAAAACAACAGTAATTAAGAAAGTATAGTTTTGACATATAGATAGACATATAGATCAATGATACAAAATAAGCAGTCCAGAAATGCACCTTTATGTATATAGTTAAATAATTTCTGACCAAGATGAAAGGACAGTCTTTACAACAACTAGTGGTTAAACAGTTGGATATTCCTTTTTTAAAAAATAAAAATGAAAAAGAAATAAAAACAAAAAAAGGAATCTGAAACCTTACCTCACTCTATATACAAAACAATTTAAAAATGGAGGGACCTGGAGAGTATTATGCTAAGTGAAATGAGCCAGTCAGAGAAAGACAAGTACCACATGATATCACTTATTTATGGAATATAATGAACAAAATAAGCTGATGAACAAAATAGACCCAGAGACATAGAAGTAGGGTTCAGACTGACAAACCTCAGAGGAGGCGGCAGGAGGGAGGGAAGAGATAAACCATAGAACTCATATGCATATATGCACAACCAATGGACACAGACAATAGTATGGGAAAGGCAGGAGGTGGGTGGGAGTGGGAAGGAGAAGGTCAGTGGGGGAAAAGAGGGGAACATCTGTAATACTTTCAACAATAAAGATAAAAAATAAAAATAAATAAATAAAATTGGAAAACTGCTTGTAATTTAAATAAATAAATAAATAAACAAATAAATAAATAAATAAATATATCACATACATAAGTGTAAGGTCTAAAACTAACAAATTTCTATAATAATAAACAGAAAAAAAATCTTTGTGACTTTGGGTTAAGCAAATATTTCTGAAATATGACACAAAAATACATGAAAATTAAATAAAAGAAAAAAATATACATCAGACTTCATCAAAATTAAAACTTTTGTTCTCCCAAAGACAGCAGTAATGAAATGAAAAAAACAAGTCACAGAATAAGGGATAGTTTTTGCAAAATATATATCTAATAAAGTACTTGTATTCAAATGGATTTTTAAAAAATTCTTCCAAATTCCTAAGAAGACAAACCAATACAAAATGAGCAAAATAATCAAATAGCCACTCCACTATAAAAGATAATTACATCGAAAATATGCATATGAAAGTTGCTCACCACCATTACTCATTTGGGGAAAGAAAATTAAAATCACAATGAAATGCCACTATACAACCACTGAAGACAAACAACAATAAGTATTGAGGATTTGTAGAAACTGGAACCCTCATATACTGTTTGTGGAAATGTAAAATGATAATGTCATTTGGGTAAACAATTTTGCGTTTTCTTAAAAAGTTAAACATCAGCTTATTATATAACTCAGCAATTCTCCTGCTTAGTATCTATCCTAGAGAAACGAAAACCTACCCACAAAAACATGTGAATATTTATAGTTGTGTAACTTATCATAGCTCAAAATGGAAACAGCCTATGTGTCAATCATCAGGGGAATGAATAAATCTAATATGACATTCAGTTGAATACTTACTCAGCAATTAAATTAAAAGGAGCAAACTATTGTTACATGCAACAACAAGGATTAATAGCAAATATATCGTGCTAAGTGAAAGAAGCCAAAACCAAAAGATGACATACTATATGATTCCATTATATAAAATATCTAGAAAAAGGCAAAACTATATATAGAGAAACAATGTCAGGGATTGCCTGGGTGTGGGGGCAGGAGCAGGGATTTGATGCAAAGAAGCATGAGGAAACTTTGAAGTGATGGATATGTTCTAAACTTGAATTGCCGTAATGATTGCACAATTGTATAAATGAAACATCAAATTTTACAGTTAAAGTAGATTAATTTTATGGTATATAAATTATACTTCAATGAAACTATTAAAACATTAGTGAGAAATATTAAAGAAGACCTCATTTAATGGGGGCATATATATCATGTTCCTAGACTCAAAATTTAAAGATAATTCTCTTCAATGTAATTGTAAGTAAAATCATTGCTGTGTTATATTTGGGGAAAGGAATGGGGTAGGGTGTTGATAAAGTGACTGTAAAACTTAAATGGAAATGCAAGGTCAGGAAGAATCAAGAGATGCTCAAGGAGGGATGGCACACATTATCAGAAATTAAAGTTTACTATAAAACTATAGTAATCCAGGCACTATAATATTGTTATGGTGGTAAAAAACAAACAAAAAACTATGGAACAGAATATAGAATCAAGAGCAGACTATACTAGCTTTCTACTGCTGTATAACAGATTATCTCAAAATCAGCAACATAAAACAACACCCATTTAGTATGTCTTGGCTCTGTAGGTCAGAAGTCCAGATAGGCTCAGTTGGGTTCACTGCTCAGGGACTCACAAATTAATCAGCTGGGCTAGGATCTTATCTGAAGACACAGGGAAGAATTGTTTTCAAGCTCATTCAGATTCTAGGCAGAACCTCAGTTCCTTAACATGTAGGTCTGAATTCCTTGTTTCCATACTATCAGCTGAGAGCTGTTAACTTCATTTTAAGGCTATCTACACACTGTCTCACAGGGCCACTTTTATCATCAAACCAGCAACAGTATGTTAAGTCCTTCTTATATTTCAAGTGTCTCTGGCTTTCCTTTCTGCCACAAGTCAAACAAAGTGCTCTGTTTTAAAGAGCTCGTTTGAATAAACCAGGACCACCAAGATAATCTCCCTATCTGTCCACTATGTGGTCCACTGTGCCATATAATACAACATAATTACTGGAGTGCTATATCACCATATTCACAGATTCACATAATTCATATGTGGCATCTTGGAGAGCCATTTTAAAATTCTGCCTGCCACACAGATTCACACACAGATGGTCTCATGATTTTCTTCAAATGTGGCACTGCAATGCAGTAGGAAAATTATTTTGTTTTCAATATGATTCTGGACTAGTTAGATATCCATATGGAAAAAATAAAACTTGCACATATGAAAACGATTTCAGTTAAACCATAGGCTTAAATATGGAAATTAAAATAATAAAGCATTCAGAAGATAACAGGAAAATGTCATCATTTCCTTCAGATAAACAAAGATTTGTTAAATAAGATATTAATGCACTAAACATGAAACTGTACTTCAATAAAATTTAAGAAATTTTGCTTATCCAAAGGTGACATTAAGGCAGAGAGAAAGCAAGCTACAGAATGGGAAAACATATTGACAATACATATATCTGAGGAAAGACTCTGATCCAGAGTATTCTTTTATTAAAAATACTGCATATTAGTAAGAAAAAGGCAGATTACTTGATTTTTATTTATTTGTAATTTATTGATTTGAGAGAGAGAGAGAAATATCAACTCATTGTTTCATCTATGTATGTATGCTTTTTTTTTTCTTTGCATTGTCTTTTATTTATTTCTTTTTTTGTTACAGATGTCCCTCTTTATTCCGCCATTGACAGCCTCTTCCCCACTCCTGTCCCCAGCCACCTTCACAGTATTGTTGTCTATGTCTATTTGTTATGCATATATGTATATAAGTTCTTTGGTTTATCTCTTCCCACCGTCCCAACCCCCTCACTCTGAGGTTTCAGTCTGTTCCCAACTTTCATGTCTCTGGGTCTATTTTGTTCATAAGCTTGTTTTGTTCATTATATTTCACAAATAATTGAGATCATGTGATATTTGTCTTTCTCTGATTGGCTTATTTCGCTTAGCATAATACTCTCCAGGACCCTCCATGTCATATCAAAGGATAAAGGATCTTTGTTCCTCGCAGCTGCATATGTACTATAGCTTTTTTATCCACTTATCTATTGATGGACACTTGTGCTGTTTCCAGATTTTAGCCATTGTAAATAGTGTTGCTATGAACATAGGGGTACATATATTCTTTCTGATTGGTGTTTCAGGCTCCTTAGGGTATATTCCTAGAATTGGGATCGCTGGGTCAAAAGGCAATTCCATTTTTAAGATTTAGAAAAAACTCCATATTCTGTTCAATAGTGGCTGCACCAGTATGTGTTCCCACCAGCAGTGTGCTAGAGTCCCCTTTTCTCCACACCCTTGCCAGCACTTATAGTTTGATGACTTGTTGATGACAGCCATTCTGGCAGGTGTGAGGTGATATCTCATAGTCATTTTAATTTGCATCTCTCTAATAACTAGTGACATTGAAGATTTTTTCATATCTCTTGGCCATTTGTATGTCCTCCTTGGAGAGGTGTCTGTACAGGTCCTCTGCCGATTTTTTTAATTGCTTTCTTTGTCTTCATTTTGTTGAGTTGTATGAGTGCTCTATATATTTTGGAAATTAATCCCTTATCTGATGTATCATTGGCAATTATGTTCTCCCATACAGTGGGTTCCCTTTTCATTTCGATGTTTGCTTCTTTTGCTGTGTAGAAGCTTTTCAGTTTGATGTAATCCCATTTATTAATTTTTCCTTTGTTTCTCTTGCCCTAGGTGATGTATCACTCAAAATTTTGATACAGTTTCTTCTAGTATGTTTAAGGTTTCAGGAGTGACATTTAAGTCTTTTATTTATTCTCAGTTTATTCTTGTGCATGGTGTAAGTTGGTCATCTAGTTTTACATTTTTGCACATACCTGTCAAATTTTCCCAACACCATTTATTGCAAAGACTGTCTTTTTTTTTCTCCAATTATTATTAATTTATTTCTGTTACAGGTGTTTCTCCTTTATCCCCCTTAGACCCCTTCTTCCTTAGCCCACCCCTCAACCACCTAGCACTGTTGTCTATGTCCATTGGTTATGCATACATGCGTATAAGTTCTTTGGTTCATCTCATCCATCCCCCTGCCTCCCTAGTATGAGGTTTGTCAGTCTGAACCATACTCCTTTCTGTGTCCCTGGGTCCACTTCGTTAATCAGCCCTCTCTGTTCATTATATTCCACAAATAAGTGAGATCACGTGTCATTTGCCCTTCTCTGATTGGCTTATTTCGCCTAGCATAATACTCTCAAGATACCTCCATGTTGTCTCAAAGGATAAGAGATCTTTCTTACAGCTGCATATTATTCCATTGTATATATGTACCACAGCTTTTTTATCCACTAATCTATTGATGGACACTTTGGCTGTTTCCAGATCTTAGCGATTGTAAATAGTGCTGCTATGAACATAGGGGTACATATAATCTTTCTGAATGGTGTTTCAGGCTTCTTAGGGTATATTCCTAGAAGTGGGATCACTGGATCAAATGGCAATTCAATTTTTAATATTTTTTGAAGAAACACCATACTGGTTTCCATAGTGGCTGCACCAGTCTGCATTCCCACCAGCAGAGTACTAGAGTCCCCTTTTCTTCACACCCTCACCAGCACTTGTTTGATGATTTGTCGATGGTAGCCATTCTGGCAGGTGTGGGGTGATACCTCATTGTTGTTTTAATTTGCATCTCTCTGATGATTAATGACATTGAGTATTTCTTAATATGTCTCTTGGCCATTTGTATGTCCTGTTTGGAGAGGTATCTATTTAGGTCCTCTGCCGATTTTTTTTATTGTGTTCTTTGTCTTCCTTTTGTTGAGTTGTATGAGCACTCTATATATTTTGGAAATTAACCCCTTATCTGACGTATCATTAGAGATTATGCCCTCCCATACAGTGGGTTCCCTTTCCATTTTGATGGTTGTTTCTTTTGCTGTGCAGAAGTTTTTAGTTTGATGTAGTCCCATGTGTTCATTTTTTCCTTTGTTTCTGTTGCCTTAGGTGATGTATCAGTGAAAATTCTGCTGCGTATGATGTCTGAAATTATGTTGCCTACAGTTTCTTCTAGGAATTTTATGGATTCATGAGTCACATTTAACTCTTTTATCCATTTTGAGTTTATTCTTGTGTATGGTATAAGTTGATGGTCCAGTTTCATTTTTTTGCATGTAGCTGTCCAATTTTCCCAACACCATTTATTAAAGAGGCTGTCTTTACTCCATTGTATGCTCTTGACACCTTTGTCGAATATTAATTGAGCATAATGTTTTGGGTCAGTTTCTGGGTTCTCTGTTCTATTCCATTGATCTATATGTCTGTTCTTGTGCCAGTACCAAGCTGTTTTGACTACAGTAGCTTTGTAGTATAACCTGATATCCCGTATGGTGATCCCACCTACTTTATCTTTCTTTTTCAAGATTGCAGTGGCTATTTGGGTGTTTTGGTTCCATATGAACTTTGTAAGTATTTGTTCTAGTTCTGTGAAATATGTCGCTGGTATTTTGATGGGGATTGCATTGAATCTATAGATTGCTTTGTGTAGTATGGACATTTTAATGATGTTAATTCTTCCAATCCATGAACAAGTTAAGAGCTTCCACTTTTTCATATCTTCCTCTATTTCTTTTTTCAGTGTCCTGTAGTTTTCTGCAAATAGGTCCTTTACTTCTTTGGTTAAGTTTATTCCTAGGTATCTTAATTTTTTTTGCTGCAATGGTAAATGGGATTGCTTTTTTATTTTCTCTTTCTGTGAGTTCATTATTGGTGTATAAGAATGCCATCGATTTCTTGATGTTAATTTTGTATCCTGCTACCTTGCCAAATTCATTTATTAAATCTAGCAGATTTCTGGTAGAGTCTTTAGGGTTTTCTTTGTAAAATAGCATGTCATCTGAGAATAATGACAGTTTCACTTCCTCCTTTCCCATTTGGATCCCTTTTAGACTGTCTGTACTCCATTGTATGCTGTTGCCACTTTTGTCAAATATTAGTCTAGCATAATTTCTTGGGTCATTTTCTGAGTTCTCTATTCTGTCCCACTTATCTATGTGCCTGTTCTTGTGCAACTACCATGCTGTATTTATTATAATGGATTTTTAGTATAACCAAATATCTGGTATTGTGATCCCTCCAACACTGTTCTTCTTTACAAAGATTGTTGTGTCTATTTGTGGCCTTTTTTGTTTCCATATAAACTTTTGGAGTATTCATTTTAGATCATTGAAATATGTTATTGGTATTTTAATGAGATTTGCATTAAATCTATCAGTTGCTTTGGGTAGTATGGACATTTTAATGATGTTAATTCTTCCAATTCATGAACATGGTATGTGCTTCCATTTTTCAACATCTTCCTCTATTTCATTTTTAAACATCCTGTAGTTTTCTGAGAACAGGTCTATTACTTCCTTGGTTAAGTTGATTGATAGTTATCTTAATTTTCTGTTGCAATGGTAAATGGGATTTTTTTTTAGTTTCTCTTTCTGTGTGTTCATTATTGTTGTGTAAAAATTCCAGTGATTTATGGATGTTAATTTTGTATCCTGCTACTTTGCCAAAAATTATTTATTAGATATAGTAGTTTTTTGGTGGAGTCTTTAGGGTTTTTATGTACAATATCATATTATCTGCAAATAATGACAGTTTCGCTTCCTCCTTTCCAATTTGGATGCCTTTTATTTTTTCTTCTTGTCTAATTGCTGTGGCTAAGACTTCCAGTACTATGTTGAATATGAGTGGTGAATGCAGGCATCCCTGTCTTGTTCCTGTTCTGAAAGGAAATGCTTTTAGATTGGCCAATTGAGTATGATTTTAGCTGTAGGTTTGTCATATATGGCTTTTATTATGTTGAGGTATGATCCTTCTATTCTCAGTTGGCTAAGAATTTTTATCAAAAATGGGCGCTGGATATTATCAAATGCTTTTTCGGCATCCATTGATATGATCATATGACTTTTATTTTTCTTCTGTTAGTGTGGTGTATCATATTTATTGATTTGTGAATATTATGACAACCTGGCATCCCTAGGAT
This sequence comes from Tadarida brasiliensis, assembly GCA_030848825.1. Classification (NCBI taxonomy): domain Eukaryota; kingdom Metazoa; phylum Chordata; class Mammalia; order Chiroptera; family Molossidae; genus Tadarida; species Tadarida brasiliensis. Next base: position 47,596,199 of record CM061280.1, on the reverse strand, counting down.
AAATCATGCTTGGTTGTGGTGTATACTTTTTTAAATATATTGCTGGATCCTATTTGCTAAAATTCCATTGAAGATTTTGGTGTTTATGTTCATTAGGAATATTGGCCTGTAATTGTCTTTCTTTTACAGTTTTTTATCCAGGTTTGTGATTAGAATTATGCTGTCCTCATAAAAAGAGCTTGGAAGTCTTCCTTCCTCTTGACTTTTTGGGAATAGATTGAAGAGAATAGGTGTTAGTTCTTTTGAATGTTTGGTAAAACTACCCTGTGAATTCATCCAGACCAGTGATTTTACTGGCTGGGAGTTTATTGAATACTGCTTCTATTTCCTTAGTTGTTATCGGTCTGTTCAGGTTTTCTGACTCTTCCCAGCTGAGTTTTGGAAGACAGTATGATTCTAGGAATTTGTCCATTGCACCTAGGTCATTGAATATTTTGGCATATAATTGTTCATAGTATTTTCTTACATATTTCTGTGGTGTCAGTTGTTATTTCACCTCTTTTGTTTCTAATTTTATTCATTTGGGTCCTCTCTCTTTGTTTCTTCGTGAGTCTGCCTAATGGATGATCAATCTTGTTTATCTTTTCAAAGAACCAGCTCACTTTTTCAGTGATCTTTTGCATTTTTTTTGTCTCTATGTTATTTATTTCCACTCTGGTTTTTACTATTTCCTTCCTTCTACTAACTCTGGGTTTTTCTTTTTGTTCTCTTTCTAAATCTTTAAGTTGTAGGGTTGGAGAGTCTATTAGAAATGTTCCTTGGTTCTTGAGGTAGGTCTGTATTGCTATGAACTTCCCTCTCAGGACTGGTTTTGCCATGTCGCATAGATTTTGTGTTGCTGTGTATTCATTTTTATTAGTTTCCAGGATGATATTTATTTCTTGATCTCATTGGTAACCCATTATTTGTTTAATAACATGTTATTTAGCCTCCATGTGTTTGAATGTTTTTCAGTGTTTTATTGCCATTGATTTCTAGTTTCATGTCATTAAAATTTGATAAGATGCTTGATATGATGTGCATCTTCTTGAACTTGTAGAGACTTAGTTTATGTCCTAATATGTGGTCTATCTTTGAGAATGACCGGTGTGCACTTGAGAAGAATGTATATTCTGTAGCTTTGGGGTGAAATATTCTGTAAATGTCAATTAAATCCAGCTGATCTAGTGTATTATTAGGGTCTCTATTTCCTTCTTAATTTTTTGTTAGAAGATCTATCCCGTGGTGTCAGTGGGGTGTTAAAGGCACCTACTATGATTGTATTGCTGTCTATCTCTCCCTTTAAGTCGTTCAGAAGTTTCTAAATATATTTTAGTGCTTCTATGGTTAGTGCATATATGTTTACCAGGGTTATTTACTTTAGTTGGATCGATCCTTTAATATTTTGCAGTGACCTACTTTGTGATTTATTCTAGCCCTTGTTTTGAAGTCTATCCTATGAGATATGTGTATTGTTACAGCAGTTTTGTTTTTGTGTTGTTTTTGTTGTTGTTGTTGTCCCCATTTGCCTTGAAATTATTTTCAATCCCTTCACTTTTATCCTGTGTCAGTCTTTGGTTGTGAGGTGAGTCTCTTGTAGACATCATACACATGGGTAATGTTTTCTTATCTGATCAGCTACTGTATACTTCTGATTGAAGCATTTAAGCCAATTATTTTTAAAAAGAAAGTAAGGGAGAGGGGGAGCGAGACAAAAACATTTATGAGAGAGAAACATCTATTTAAGCCATTTATATTTAAGATTGTTATTTTTATTTATTTTTTATTAACTTATTTTTGTTACAGATGTTTCTCCTTTTCCCCCCATTGACTCCTTCCTCCCCCTCCCTCCCTGCCCCATCCCCAGTTTTGTTGTCCATGTCCATTGGTTATGGGTATATGCGTACAAGGTCTGTGGTTCAACGCTCCCTTCCCCAACCCCCTCTTCTGGCAATTGTCAGGATGTACCCTACTTCCGTGTCTCTGGGACTACCCTGTTCCTCAGACTGTTATGTTCATTATATTCCAGATAAAAGTGAGATCATATGATATTTGTCTTTCTCTGCTTGGCTTGTTTCGCTTAGGATAATAGTTTCCAGGTCCTTTCATGTCGTCTCAAAGGATAAGAGATCTTTCCTTCTTACAGTTGCATAGTACTCCATTGTGTACATGTACCACGGCTTTTGTATCCATTCGTCTACTGATGGACACTTGGGCTGTTTCCAGATCTTAGCTATTGTAAATAGCACTGCTATGAACATGGGGTTACATATATTATTTCTGATTGGTGTTTCAGGCTTCTTAGGGTATATTCCTAGGAGTGGGATCACTGGGTCAAATGGTAATTCAATTTGTAATTTTTTGAGGTAACACCATAGAGTTTTATTTTTTTACTTCTTTTTTTTTTATCCTCACCTGAGGACATTTTTTCATTTTTTGTCCAGACAGAGTGGGAGGGAGAGAGAGGAAGAGAGAGAGAGCGAGAAACATCGATGTGAAAGGGACACATCGAGTGGCTGCCACCCGCATGACCAACCAGGGCCAGGGACAAACTGCAACCGAAGTACATGCCCTTAGCAGGAACCGAACCCGGGTCTCTCTGGACCATAGGCAGATGCTCTAACCGCTGAGCCAAACCGGCCAGGGCACACCATAGCGTTTTCCATAGTGGCTGCACCAGTCTGCATTCCCACCAGCAGTGTACTAGAGTCCCCTTTTCTCCACACCCTCGCCAACTCTTGTTATTTGATGCTTTGTTGATGGTGGCTATTCTGACAGGTGTGAGGTGATACCTCATTGTGGTTTTAATTTGCATCTCTCTGATGATTAGTGATGTTGAACATTTCTTCATATGTCTCTTGCCATTTGTATGTCCTATTTAGAGAGGTGTCTATTTAGTTCCTCTGGCCATTTTTTAATTGGGTTCTTTGTCTTCGTTTTGTTGAGTTGTATGAGCACTCTATATGTTTTGGAAATTAATCCCTTATCTGATGTACCATTGGCACTTATGCTCTCCCATACAGTGGGTTGCTTTTCCTCTTTTATGGTTGTTTCTTTTGCTGTGCAGAAGCTTTTGAGTTTGATGTAGTCCCATGTGTTCATTTTTTCCTTTGTTTCTGTTGCCTTAGGTGATGTATCAGTGCAAATTCTGCTGCGTATGATGTCTGAAATTTTGTTGCCTACATTTTCTTCTAGGATTTTTATGGATTCGTGAGTCACATTTAAGTATTTTATCCATTTTGAGTTTATTCTTGTGTATGGTGTAAGTTGATGGTCTAGTTTCATTTTTCTGCATGTACCTGTCCAATTTTCCAAACACCATGTATTAAAGAGGCTGTCTTTACTCCATTGTATGCTCTGGCCACCTTTGCAAATATTAATTGAGCATAATGTTTTGGTCAATTTCTGGGTTCTCTGTTCTATTCCATTGATCTATGTGCCTGTTCTTGTGCCAGTACCAGGCTGTTTTGATTACAGTAGCTTTGTAGTATAATCTGATATCCGGTATTGTGATCCTGCCTACTTTGTCCTTCTTTTTCAAGATTTCTGTGGCTATTCAAGGTCTTTTTTGGTTCCATATGAACATCTGAAGCATTTGTTCTAGTTCTGTAAAACATGTCGTTGGTATTTTGATGGGAATTGCATTGAATCTATAGATTGCTTTGAGTAGTATGGACATTTTAATGATGTTAATTCTTCCAATCCATGAACAAGGTATGTGCTTCCACTTTTTTATATGTTCCTCTATTTCTTTTTTCAATGTCCTGTAGTTTCTGCCAATAGGTCCTTTACTTCTTTGGTTAAGTTTATTCCTAGGTATCCTAATTTTTTTGCCCCGATAGTAAATGGGATTGTTTTTTATTTTCTCTTTCTGTGAGTTCATCATTGGTGTATAATAATGTTGTAGATTTCTTGATGTTAATTTTGTATCCCGCTACTTTGCCAAATTCATTTATTAAGTCTAGTAGATTTTGATGGAGTCTTTAGGGTTTTCTATGTGTAATAACATGTCATCTGCGAATAATGACAGTTTCACTTCTTCCTTTCCAATTTGGATCCCTTTTATTTTTTCTTCATGTCTGATTGCTGTGGCTAAGACTTCTAGTACTTTGTTAAGTAAGAGTGGCCATCTTTGTCTTGTCCTTGTTCTTAAGGGAAATACTTTTAGTCTTTGTCCATTGAGTATGATGTTGGCTGTAGGTCTTTCATATATTGCCTTTACTATGTTGAGATATGATCCCTCTATTCCCACATTGTTGAGCGTTTTTATCAGAAACGGGTGCTGGATTTTCTGAAATGCTTTTTCAGCGTCTATTGATATTATAATATGGTATTTATCTTTCGTTCTGTTTATGTGATGTATCACATTTATTGATTTGCGAATATTGTACCAGTCTTGCATCACTGGCATGAATCCCACTTGGTCATGGTGAATACTTTTTTTGATGTATTGCTGGATCCAATTTGCTAGTATTTTGTTCAGGATTTTGTCATCTATGTTCATCAGGAATATTGGCCTGTAGTTTTCCTTTTTGTAGTGTGTTTTTCTGGTTTTGGAATTAGAGTTATGCTGGCTTCATAAAATGAGTTTGGAAGTCTTCCTTCTTCTTGAATTTTTTGGAATAGTTTGAGGAGAATGGGTGTTAGTTCTTCTTGGAATGTTTGGTAAAACTTCCCCGTGAAGCCGTCTGGGCCTGGGTTGTTGTTTACTGGGAGGGTGTTGATTACATCTTCAATTTCCTTCGTTGTTATTGGCCTGCTTAAGTTTTCTATCTCTGCCTGGTTCAGTTTTGGGACACTATGTTTTTCTAGAAATCTGTCCATTTTGCTTAGATTGTCGAATTTGTTGCCGTAGAAATGTTCATAGTATTTTTTAACGATCCTTTGTATTTCTATGCTGTCAGTTCTTACTTCTCCTCTTTCATTTCTGATTTTTTGTATTTGTGTTCTTTCTTTTTGTTTCTTAGTGAGTCTTTCTAAGGGTCCATCAATCTTGTTTATCTTTTTAAAAAACCAGCTTTTTGTTTCATTGATCCTTTTGATTGTGTTTTTGGTCTCCATGTCGATTATTTCTGCTCTGATCTTTACTATTTCCTTCCTTCTACTTGCTCTAGGTTTTCTTTTTGTTTGCTTTATAGTTCTTTAGGTGGTGAGGTTAGTTAGTCAATTAGAAATTTTTCTTGTTTCATGAGGTGGGCCTGTAGTGCTATGAACTTCCCTCTCAGAACTGCTTTCGCTGCATCTCATAGATTTTGTGTTGTTGTGTGTTCATTTTCATTGGTTTCCAGGAAGTTTTTAATTTCTTCCTTGTTCTCCATGGTAACCCATTCATTGTTCAATAACATGCTATTTAGCCTCAATGTCTTCAAATGTCTTTGCATGTTCTTGTTGCAATTGATTTCTAGTTTCATGCCATTGTGATTTGAGAAGATGCTTGATATGATTTCAGTCTTCTTGTACTTGTACACACTCAGTTTGTGCCTTAAAATATGGTCTATCTTTGAGAATGTCCCATGTGCACTTGAGAAGAATGTGAATTCTGCAGTTTTGGGGTGTAATTCTCTGTATATCTCTTAAATCCATTTGATCTAGTGCTTCATTTAGAATTTCTGTTTCCTTGTTAATTTTTTGTCCAGATGATCTATCCAGTGATGTCAGTGGGATGTTGAAGTCTCCTTCTATGATTGTATTGCTGTTGATTTCTCTTTTGAAGTGCTCAAGAAGATTTTTAATATATTTTGGTGCTCCTATATTGGGTGCATATATGTTTACCAAGGTTATGTCTGTCTGTTGGTTAGATCCTTTCAATATTTTGTAGTGGCCTTCTTTGTCTCTAGTTATGGCCTTTATTTTGAAATCTATTTTATCAGATATGAATATTGCTACCCCAGCTTTTATTTCCTTTTCATTTGCTTGGAAGATTTTTTTCCATCCTTTTACTTTCAACCTATGTGAGTTTTTAGTTGTGAGGTGGGTCTCTTGTAAACAACATATATGTGAATCATGCTTTCTTATCCAGTCAGGTACTCTGTGTCTTTTTATCAGAGCATTCAATCCATTTATATTTAAGGTGATTATTGATATGTACTTATTTATTGCCATATTTGTTCAATGTGGTTATATTTTTCTTCCTATTTCTTCTACTAATTACAGCAGTCCTTTTAACATTTCTTGCAGTGCTGGTTTGGTGCTAATATATTTCCTTTGCCTTTTTTTGTCTGGAAAACTCTTTATTTGACCTTCTATTTTGAATGATAGCCTTTCTGGATAGAGTAGTCTTGGACACAGATCCTTGTTTCTCATGACCTTGGTTACTTCATGCCATTCCATTCTGGTCTGTAGTGTTTCTGTTGAGAAGTCAGCTGATAGCCTTCTGGGGGTTCCTTTGTAGGTAACCAGTTGTTTATCTCTTGCTGCCTTTAGGATTCTCTCTTTGTCTTTAATTTTTGGCATTTTAATTTTTATGTGTTGGTGTGGGTCTATTTGGGTTCTTCTTACTTGGGGCTCTCTGTGCTTCTTTTTTTTTTTATTTTTTTATTTATTTATTTATTTTTATTTATTTTATTTATTTTTTTTTATTAATTTATTTTTGTTACAGAGGTTTCTCCTTTTTTTCCCCATTGACACCCTCCTCCCCATCCCCCCACCCTGTCCCCAGCCTTGTTGTCCATGTCCATCACTTATGCATACATGTGCATAAGTTCTGTGATTCATCTCCTCCCTCCCCCCCACCCCCTCTCCTGAGGCGTGTCAGTTTATACCCTACTTCCACGTATCTGGGTCTACCCTGTTCCTCAGACTGCTATGTTCATTATATTCCACAAATAAGTGAGATCATGTGATATTTGTCTTTCTCTGCTTGGCTTGTTTCGCTTAGGATAATACTCTCGAGGTCCCTCCACGTCGTCTCAAAGGATAAGAGATCTTTCTTTCTTACAGCTGCATAGTACTCCATTGTGTATATGTACCACAGCTTTTTTATCCATTCATCCACTGATGGACACTTGGGCTGTTTCCAGATCTTAGCTATTGTAAATAGTGCTGCTATGAACATGGGGGTACATGTATTTTTTCTGATTGGTGTTTCAGGCTTCTTAGGGTATATTCCTAGAAGTGGGATCACTGGGTCAAATGGCAATTCAATTTTTAATTTTTTGAGGTAACACCATAGTGTTTTCCACAGTGGCTGCACCAGTCTGCATTCCCACCAGCAGTGTACTAGAGTCCCCTTTTCTCCACACCCTCGCCAACACTTGTTGTTTAATGATTTGTTGATGGCGGCCATTCTGACAGGTGTGAGGTGATACCTCATTGTTGTTTTAATTTGCATCTCTCTGATGATTAATGATGTTGAGCATTTCTTCATGTGTCTCTTAGCCATTTGTATGTCCTTTTTGGAGAGGTGTCTATTTACTTCCTCTGCCCATTTTTTAATTGGGTTCTTTGTCTTCCTTTTGTTGAGTTGTATGAGCACTCTGTATATTTTGGAAATTAACCCCTTATCTGATGTGTCATTGGCAATTATGCTCTCCCATGGAGTGGGTTCCCTATCTGTTTTGATGGTTGTTTCTTTTGCTGGACATTGAAAAAAGAAATAGAGGAAGATATAAAAAAATGGAAACACATACCTTGTTCATGGATTGGAAGAATTAACATCATTAAAATGTCCATATTACCCAAAGCAATCTATAGATTCAATGCAATCCCCATCAAAATACCAGTGACATATTTCACAGAACTAGAACAAATATTTCAAAAGTTCATATGGAACCAAAAAAGACCCCGAATAGCCACAGCAATCTTGAAAAAGAAGGACAAAGTAGGTGGGATCACAATACCGGATATCAGCTTATACTACAAAGCCACTGTAATCAAAACAGCCTGGTACTGGCACAAGAACAGGCATATAGACCAGTGGAACAGAACAGAGAATCCGGAAATCGACCCAAGACATTATGCTCAATTAATATTTGACAAAGGTGGCAAGAGCATACAATGGAGTAAAGATAGCCTCTTTAATAAATGGTGTTGGGAAAATTGGACAGCTACATGCAAAAAAATGAAACTAGACCATCAACTTACACCACACACAAGAATAAACTCAAAATGGATAAAAGACTTAAATGTGACTCGTGAATCCATAAAAATCCTAGAAGAAAATGTAGGCAACAAAATTTCGGACATCATACGCAGTAGAATCTTCACTGATACATCACCTAAGGCAACAGAAACAAAGGGAAAAATGAACACATGGGACTACATCAAACTCTCTGTGCTTCTTGAACTTGAGTGCCTTCCTCCTTCACCAAGTTAGGAAAGTTTTTTGTCACTATTTCTTCAAATATATTCTCTAACCCTTGCTTATTTTCTTGTTCTTCGGGGACTCCTATGTTGCGAATGTTATTAGGTTTCCACTTGTCCCACAGTTCTTTTAAGCTATCTTCCTGTTTTTTAATTGTTTTTTTTTTTTTTCCTTTTGGTTTTCTCATTGATTGATTTTTTCTACTCTGTCTTCTAATTCACTGATCCGGTCCTCCCCTTCCTCTACTCTGCTGATCAGTCCTTCCAATGTGTTCTTTATTTCTGCTATGTCATTCTTCATTCCCACTTGACTGGTTTTCAGTGTTTCTATATCTTTACTCATGGTGTTGATATCCTTACTCATGCTCTTTAGTTTCCTCAAGATCATGGCTCTGAACTCTACCTCTGATAATTTTCTTAACTGCATTTCATTTATCTCCTCTTCAGTAGAGGTCTTCTTCTTTCATTTGGGATTTGTTTCTTTGTTTCACCATTTTAGCTTTCTCAGTGGGTTTTGGAGCCTGCCAAATTTTCCCTGTGGGTGTTGGTGTTCTGCTATTTGTGGCTCCCTCTCCTGGGTTTGGATGAGTGCAGAGGGCCCTCCTTAAACATCACTGTCAAGTCTCACTCTCCTGGGTAGATTTGCAAGCTCAGGAAAGGTTTAGTTATCCTCTAGCTTTTTGCCTGGAGGCTATTAGCCTCAGTTACTTGAAAAGCCTTAGGCTCTCAGTTGAATGAGAAACTCCCTCAGGGGTTTATAGTGTAAGAGGATTTCCCAAGGGTGGGGCTGATGCTGGTTGTTAATGATCCTCAATTTGCATTTCTTTGCTGGCCTGGTTTGGGTCGAATCCCCGAGCGAGGTGCTGCCACAGCTCCGGGAAGGAGCAAGCTGGCCAGTGTTCGCTGTGATCAGGAAGGAGCAAGGTGGCCACCGTCCTTTGTGGCCGCGACTCAGCACAAACTCTGGGCACCTTCCAAATCCCAGGTGTCCTCACAGAGTTCCATTCTGCTCTCCCTTTGCCGGAGCCCCAGGTGAGTGGCTGTAGCTATTTAGTGCTCTGTCCTGGCCCTCTGTGCTCTCGAGCAGCTTGGGATCTTAACCCCGAGAGTGGGCACACTGCTCACAGTTAAGGCCGCTGCTGTCTGTGGGCTCCCAGCCCGCCACCCTCGTGCGCCTCCACAGATCCTACCAGCCACCTTCAGTGTCCCTGGTTGTATGGTCCTCTCCTGCTGCTTTTCTGTTGCTTTTTCCTGACGATTTGTCTTTATGTTAGTTGTAATTCTCGTTTGGTCCTGGGAGTTTTTCTGTGTAGCTTCCATTCACTCCGCCACCATTTTCTCTCTCCTCAATATTGTTATTGATAGGTACTTCTTTGTTGCCATTTTTTCCTTTATGCCTGTGTTCCACTCTAAGTCAGTATTTTTTTATTCTTTTTCTTTTACAACAGTCTCTTTAGCATTTCTTGCAGGGCTGGTTTGGTGGTAATAAATTTCTTTAGCCTTTTTTGTTTGTTTGTATTTTTGTCTGTGAAGCTCTTCATTTCACTTTAAATTTGAGTGATAGCCTTGCTGCATAGATTGTTCTTGGATTCCGACCCTTTCTTTTCATTACTTTGTATACTTCCTGCCACTCCCTTCTGGCCTACAGTGTTTCTATTGAGAAATCAGCTGACAGTCTAATGGGAACCCCCTTGTAGGTAACTTCCTGTCTCTCTCTTACTGCCTTTAAGATTCTGTCTTTGTCTTTAACATTTCCATTTTAATTATGATGGGTCTAGGTTTGGATCTTTTGGGGTTCATCTTGATTCGGACTCTTTGTGTTTCCTGGACTTGTGTGACTTTTTCCTTCACCAGGTTAGGGAACTTTTCTGTCATTATATCTTCAAAGAAGTTCTCTATTCCTTTCTCTAATTTTTATCCTTCTGTTTCCCCTATGATACAGACTTTATCAAATTTAGTATTGTCCCAAGCTCCCTTAAACTCTCTTCCTGCTTTTTAATTTTTTTTTTCCATTTGTTGTTCTATTTGGATGTTTTCTACCTTGTCCTCTAATTTGCTGCTTCAGTCTTCAGTTTCTTCTAATCTACTATTGAATCCTTCCAAGATATTTTTTTATATCAGCTATGTCATCTTCTTTTCCTATTGATTTTTATTCATAACTTCTACCTATTTTTGTATGCTGGCATAGTTCTCAGTCAGTTTCTTGTAGTTCTTCCTAATTTGTTTGTGAACCCTTAAAACCACTGCTTTGAATTATTTATCTGACAAATTGCTTGCCTCCATTTCATGTAGTTCATTTTCTGGCAATTCCTCCCTTTCTTTCATTTGGGAGTTGTTTCGTTCTCACACCATTTTATCAGTCTGGTAGTTCAGGGCCAGGCAAGGCATGTTGAGCCTTGTAGGCAGGTAGGTGTGCATCAGATAAGACTTCTATGCCTCCCAGTCTTGGTGTGGTGGACTTTTTGTGGGACCTAATGGAGTAGTAGTCTCATTGATCTTCTGAGCTGGGTGCTCTAGGAATGAACCTTGTGTGGGTTATGTGGGATCTCCTACTGAATTTTGTTCTTTATTGCTATTGTCTGTTGTGAGTGGCCTGAGCTCTTGGGGTTGTTAATTATGAGTCTCAATCCCAACCCTGTTAACCTTGTCATGACAACCATTATATAGGTATTTACAGAACAAAATTAAAGCAACCAGACAAATCTTTGGTTGATTCTTGTATGTGTCCTGACTGGAGATCAAATCCACAAACTTGGCATATTGGGATAATGCTTTAACCAATGATGCTCCTTGGTCAGGGCCCAAACAACTCAAGTTTTTAAATGGGAAAAATTTGTGGAAAAATCTTTCTACAAAGATATACAAATAGACCAAAACATAAAACATTTTCAACTTCACTTGTAACCAGAGAAATACAAAATAAAAGCACAGTATAATATCACTATACCCCAACCAGAATAACCAAAAATGGAAAAGAAAAAAAAATGGATGTGATAGATTGCATGAATGGTTTCAATTCTTCATCTTTCACTGTATCCACTCTCTGCCATGGGACTTTGCAATTCCTCACATAAAATTTGGAGAGCATATTCCTCTATCCTTTGACTTTAGATTTGGCATTATGACTTGCTTTGGCCCTATAATAAATAAGTAAATGAAAATGTGTGACATTTTCAAGACTAAGCCTTTGGGCCTTGGGTGTTTTTGCTACCACTCATGCCTTTTGGCCATCTTCCACTGTGCAAGGCCTGTTCACTCACCCTCTGGTCTATGCCCCTGAATGAAAACACATAGAACAGTTTACATTAAAGAGTTAACACCAGTCAGAACCATTATTTAAAGGAGAGCCACCCAGGAGCACTTAACCTATATTAGCTGACCCAACTGCAGATGTATAAGTAATAATAAATAATTGTTGTTTTAAGCCACTGAGGTATGTGGTAGTTTGTTTTATAGCAGTAGCTGTTACTAGCAAGTATTAGTGAGGAGGTAGAGCAAACAGAATTCTCATATGCTGATAGTGGGAGTGAAAATTGGTACATCCACTTAGGCAAACTGGCGGTATCTAAGAAAGATAATCAAGTGTTTGCCCTTCAACCCAACAACTCCAGTCCAGAAATGCAAACATATATACTCCTCGAGACATGCACAAGAGGGATCTCAGAAGTACTATTCAGATTGCCCAAACTGGAAATAGTATAATGGATAGATATGTTGTGGTACATTCTATACATTGAAATACAACAGACAGAGCAATGAAAAAGGATGAGAAATGAGCAATATTCAACAATATGGACAAGCCTACAATTATAATTTTGAGTAAAAGACAGACACAAAATAGTACATTCTGTATGATTCAATTCATATTAAACTTCAAAAATTGGCAAAATGAATATGAGCTTACAGAATAGTGGTTCTCTTTTTTGGAGGGATAATGACAGGCTGGGGGGATCTACATAAAAAGGCTTCTATAGTGATGATTATGTACTATATCTTGACTTGGGTGGTTGTTACATGAAAGTATTCATTTAATAAAAATTCATGAAGTAGTATACTTAGGATTTGTATACTTTTCTGTATTTATGTTCTACTTGAATAAACAAATTTTAGAATAAAAGACAAAAGAAAGTGGAAAGTTCTCTATGTATACTAATGCAGAATAATTTCTAAGATATAAGTGAAAATATTAGCTATGCCAGTTATCTTTCATTTCTAGTTAACCTGATTATATCAAACCCCTGAGGGAATTCCATCGTACAGCTACTCGGGTTCTTTTCTGGTAAGTGTGTAGTACCACTGATGTCCATAAACAGTGACCCCATTTGGTAATTCACAAGAATGCCTGATACCTTTAAATCCCTGTCTCTACTGAAATCCATGCAAGATAATTAGGTGAAAGTTACTGCCCCTTCCCCAGTCTTGCCCATACCAAACTCACAGTAGACTATAATAGTTTTATACCAAGTTATTTATTTAGGAATTATGTATACCTCTAAATAGTAACACAGTGTGGGAACAAGAGAAATTATAAGTTTATTAGGCTTGATCATTCTATTCTATCACACAGTGGAAGGGCCTTCCAAACTTGGAAGATGTCCTATGTGAACATTCTATTTCCATCAACTTCCTTTTGTATTTGTTTTTATTTTTCAATAACCATTCCATTCTATGTATCCCCTTCTTTCAATTTCCCAAGTACAGTCCCTTGTTGTTCTTCCCTTGAGAAACTTCATCCTTCTTTACAAGAAGATAAAGTTCTTTTCCCCTTAATCACTTCCTGTTTTTCTGCAAACTAGAGTTTCTTGGCTATTGGCTAAGTGCTAACAGAGACTCTCATCTGTGTAGACATCATTGCCTTTGGAGGAGTCATATATAAACCCTAAGTCTCTCAAAGAGTGAAAGTAGGAACCCTCATCTCACTTCTGTCTCTCCGTCAGTGAGATCCACAGCTGATTTCTTCACTAGTTTTTCTAATAAACATATAAACCTTACTATGCTGAGATATTTTTCTTGGAGTTAATATGACAATTTAATCTCAAACAAGCAAAGAATATTTTTCCTGAAAACTTGAGTGTAGCCATGTATTCCTTTCAAACAATAAATAAAATTAAAATAAGCTTATGTATTATTTTACTAAGGAATTCCTAAGCCATACTTACATTATAAGAACCACAACACCAAGCTCTCTCTTTACATTCAAGAAACCTGAAAACAAGCTGTTTATATTCTTTTTCATTTCAATTTTTCTCCCTGGTTGAGGCATGGGGATATGAGGACAGGGATTTGGTTTTCTAGTTCATTTCATCATGTCTTTTTCCTCTTTTTAAAAGAAAGAATCCATGTTTTCTTCAATGTCATTGAGAACACAACAAACAGTTTATAAATTGTCCTTTGATTTACTCTAGTAAATCATTTTCAATCTCAATAGAAAGAGCTGCTAGGCAGAACTTAGTGCTAGTTTTCAATTCAGTCTCCTCTGAACTATTTATAGTACACATTCATTTTAGTTTTTAGTCATATGGAAGTTTTACTTTCTTCCTTTTTTAGATATGGGATTATTTCTGGTGTTCTATCATGCTATTCATTTAAATGATTACATGACAAATGCATGTGTTAGATAAGGACTAGTTTCATATTACCATTCATCAGTGATTTAAAGAAGTACTTCTCAAACTTTAATGTATATATGAGAACTGAGGATCTTGTTAACATGCATATTCCTAGGCAGTAGGTCTAGGGTCGGTCCCTAGATTACACATTTCTAACAAGTTCCAAATGGTTCCAATACTGATTGTCCATGGGTCACAAAAGTAGCAAGTATTTAAAGTACAAACTCTGGCGACAAACCGCGTGGTTAAAATTCCACCTCCTCCATGTAATTTGGCTATGTTAAAGGAAAAATTTCTGTAGACAGTTTACTGATCAAGTAGGCTTTTATTCATTCATCAATTCATGAACTGGGCAGCATTCGATCTAGCAGATAGAAAGGAGCTCTGAAGAACTGTACAAGGAGAGAAATTTTTATAGACCAAAGTATCAAGAGCAAAGAACTTCTACTGGGCATTTGCTTATTGGTTAAAACAGGGTTAGTTTCCTTGTGTGAAAAAAGGGGAAATGTTGGATCCAGGTTAGTAATATGCATGCTAAGCAGGTAAGTAAGGCTTGGTTGACACAAGCCTTCCTTTTCTGGGAGATCCAAGCAAAGAAACTTGAGTTTTGGTTTGTTGATGTGAGGTTTAGCATGAACAACTTCATCTGATTTCATTAACAGCTATATGGGCAAGCAACTTAGTTTCCTCATCTTTAAGATAGGGATACTAATAATGCTTACGGTATGTAATATAAAGATTGAGAGAGCTAATGCATGTAAAATAATTAGAAAAGTATTTAATGAGAAGTAAGTGTACATATAGACACAGACAACACTGTGGTGATGGCCAGAGGGAAGTTGGATATGGGCAAAGGGGGGTGGGAATGGGACATCTGTAATAATGTCAACAATAAAAATAAAGTTAAAATGTTATAAAATAAGTAAGTGTACAATAAATGATATAAATATCTAACAGACAATTTGACTTCCAAATAAAAAATTATAATTATAGAAATAATTATGATAAAGTCTCAGATATTTTTACCAGCAGTTGAATTATTCTGATCAATTAAAACACATGACTTATTTCAACCATAGAAATAAAAGTGATCTTTAAAAAAATTAATGTCCTGGGCAAATGACCATTAGCAGTTAAAAGGAAAGGAACATATATGATGCTAGATGCATATGAATATATATATAGACTAAATTTACATCTTATAATAAACCAGCAAGGCAGATTTCCATTACAAAGTACATTATACATCATACTATTTCCATTATGCAGTTGAAGAAACTGGGGTTCAAAGAACTTAAATTTGACTAAAGTCACATGTTAGAAAATGGAAAAAAAAGGATTTGAATACAGTTGCAAATTTGTATTTCATTATCATCCTGGAAAAATTCACTGGTTTTCTGACAGAAATTCCATATAAAAAGTGAATTCTTCCTGCATGAATCTCTGAATAACGAAGAGAGTCTCAATTCCTTCTGCTTCAAATACTTTGCCAACCTTATTGTGAACTACAATCCTGCTGCACCTGCTAGCCTGGCTCTACTAAAGGCGCACAGGGTCAGCATTTCCATTCTAAATGCTGTAGGGGCACTTTACAACTCAGCCATAATTAATCTATGTTGCGCTGAGCTTTGTCATTAAAGGTCATGCCTCAAGAGCAACTTTAAAATAAAAACTCCTTTTAGCCAACTTCAGTATGAGTGAAGCACATGAAGAGAAAACAGATTTTGCACCTGATTGTAATTCACAGCCAGATGTCAGACTTAAGTATTTGCTTTATGCTTTCCAGAAGATGGCTGCTGTGTATTTGCACCTGCAACAAATAAGCAACTGTAGGAAAAATAATTACAGCTACAGCTAGCTCAGCCAATGCCCTCATCAAAGATGCTCCAAATATTCACTTCAAAAGATTTATCATGCTCAACTTTTATCACCACAAATATTGCAGATCCCAATTAAAGAAAATAAATATGAGAACATAGGTCCAAAATAAGAGCAGTAAATATTCTGACCTTGAAATTGAAGATAAAAACTTGTTTGTAACTGGAGATATTTAATAACTCAAGAAATATGTACAAACATGCAAACTGTAAGTATGAATATCTTTGACAAAAAAATTCCAATATTGCAATTCAACCTAGAAAGGTAGTCCTAATGTCATCTCATAAAGTGAGTAGTTTAATGAGGTAGGTTGGAGCACGTCAGCTATGATCAGTGCTGTGCTTCTAAAACAGCTCTCCAAAAAGATTTGTATCATTTGCTAATTTTTGTGCCACAAAATGCCTCAACCTAGACTGATTTCAATCTATGAATGTGACACCATTAAATGCAAAATTGGAAACAGGAGCATACAATTGGCTTTGTTTAGCTGACGTTAGGCAGCTATAGCACACATGGCTCAAATCAATAACCTAACCTTTCATTAGAGAATACTAGAATACAAGGGGCAAATTAAATTGAAAACAAACAGAAGGAAGGAAAAATAAAATAAAAACTTTATAGAGGAAAATGAAATAGAGAACAGAAAAATAATAGAAAAATATCAATGAAATCAAAGGTTGATTCTTTGAAAAAAAATCAACAAAATTGACAAACCTATGGCTACACTGAAAAAAAAAAAGGGAGAATACTATATTACAAACACAAAACAAAAAATTTAAAGGAAATACTATCAGCAACTATTGCCAAAAATTAAACAACCCATGAAATGCACAAATTCCTAAAAAGATACAAGCTACTGACATGGACTAAAAAAAAAAAAAAAAAAGAAAGAAAATCTGAGTAGACCTATAAAAAGTAAAGAGAGTGAATGAATAATAATAAAGGATCATTCAGGTAAGAAAAAATTGCGGCAGAGTGAATGGAAGCTACACAGACAATCTCCCAGGACCAAATGGGAATTACAATTAAAATAAAGACAAATCGTAAGAAGAAAGCAACAGAAAAGCAGCGGGAAAGGACCATATAACCAGGGACACTGAATCGATCCTGGTAGCATTGCAGAGGCACAACAGGGTGGCGGGCTTGGAGCACATGGACAACAGCAGTCTCAGCTGTGAGCAATGCCCTTAGGGTTAAAGTCCCAAGCCTACTCTACAGTACAGAGGGCCAGAACAGAGCACTGAATTAGCTACAGCCACTAACATTGGGCTCCAGCAGAGGGAGGGTGGAATGGACTGGAACTCCATGGGGACACCCGGGATTTGGAGGGAACTCAAGGTTTTTGTTGAGTCACAGCCACAAAGGTCAGTGGCCAGCTTGGTCCATCCTGGCCACACAGGATGGGGACCAGCTTGCTCCTTCCCAGAGCTGTGGGAAAACCAGCAACCCCTCCCTCGGAGATTCAGTCCCTTCCAGGTGAACCAAAGAAATGGAAATTGAGGCTCATTAACAACAAGCATCTGTCCTACCCTCTAGAAATCGTCTTCCTCAGAATACCAGAGGGCTACATAACAAGGCCCTGAGTAACTGAGACTAAAAGACGTGAGGAAAAAAGGTAGAGGATAACTGAACCTTTCCTGGGTTTGCAAATTTACCCAGTAAAGTAAGCCTTGACACTGCTGTTTAATGTGGGCCCTCCCACACTCATCCAAACCCAGTAGAGGAGAGCCACAAACAGCAGAACACCAACACCCACAGGGGAAATTTGGCAGGCTCCAAAACCCACTGAGAAAGCCAAAATGGTGAAACAAAGAAACAAATCCCAAAAGAAAGAACAAGAGAACTCTACCGAAGATGAGATAAATAAAATGCAGTTAAGCAAGTAATCAGAGGTAGAGTTCAGAGCCATGATCTTGAGAAAACTCAACAGCATGAGTAAGGACATCAAGACCATGAGTAAGATATAGAAACATTGAAAATCAACCAATTAGAAATGAAAAACCACCAAGAAGAAATGAAGAATGACATAGCCAAAATAACACATTGGAAGGACTAACCAGCAGAGCAGAGGAAGCTGAGGACCGGATGAGTGAATTAGAAGACAGGGTAGAAAAAATCAATCAATCAGAAAACCAAAAGGAAAAAACAATTAAAAAACAGGAAGACAGTTTAAGAGAACTGTGGGACAACTGGAAACGTAATAACATTCGCTTCATAGGAGTCCCTGAAGAAGAAGAAAATGAGCAAGGGTTAGAGAATATATTTGAAGAAATAGTGACAGAAAACCTTCCTAACTTGGTAAAGGCAGAAGGCATTCAAGTTCAAGAAGCACAGAGATCCCCAAGCAAGAATAACCCAAACAGGCCCACACCAAGACACATAATAATTAAAATGCCAAAAATTATAGACAAAGAGAGAATCCTAAAGGCAGCAAGAGATAAGCAACAGGTTACCTACAAAGGAATCCTCATAAGACTATCATCTGACTTCTTAACAGAACACCACAGGCCAGAAGGGAATGGCTTGTAGTAATCAAGGTTATGAAAAACAAGGATCTAAATCCAAGACTACTCTATCCAGCAAGGCTATCATTCAAAATAGAAGGTCAAGTAAAGAGCTTCCCAGACCAAAAAAAAAAAAAAAAAAAAAAAAAAGGCTAAGGGAATATATTAGCACCAAACCAGCACTGCAGGAAAAGGGACTGCTGTAATTACTAGAAGCAACAGGAAGAAAAATAAAACCACACTAAACAAAAATGGCAATAAATAAGTACATATCAATAATCACCTTAAATGAAAATGGATTGAATGCTCCGATAAAACGGCAGAGTAGCTGACTGAATGAGAAAGCATGATTCACATATATATCATTTACAAGAGACTCACCTCAGAACAAAAGACTCACATAGGTTGAAAGTAAAGGGATGGAAAAAAATCTTCCAAGCAAACGGAAAGGAAAAAAGAGCTGGGGTAGCAATACTCATATCTGATAAATTAGATTTCAAAATGAAGGCCATAACTAGAGACAAAGAAGGCCACTACATAATACTGAAAAGATATATCAAGCACAAAGATATAACCTTAGTAAATATATATGCACCCAATATAGGAGCATCAAAATACATTAAAAATCTTCTGGAGGACTTCAAAGGAGAAATTAACAGCAATACAATCATAGCAAAGGACTTCAACACCCAGCTGACATCACTGGATAGATCCTCTAGAAAAAAAATAAAACAAGGAAACAGAGACTCTAAATGAAGCCCAAGATCAAATGGATTTAATAGATATCTACAGAGAATTACACCCCAAAACTGCAGAATTCACATTCTTTTCAATTGCACATGGAACATTCTCAAAGATAGACCACATGTTAGGGCAGAAACTAAGTCTCTACAAACCAAAAGTACAAGAAGACTGAAATTATATCAAGCATCTTCTCAGATCACAATGGCATGAAAATAGAAATCAATTGCAACAAGAACATGCAAAGACATTTGAACACATGGAGGCTAAATAGTATGTTACTGAACAATGAATGAGTTACCATGGAGAACAAGGAAGAAATTAAAAACTTCCTGGAAACCAATGAAAATGAACACACAACAAGACAAAATCTATGGGATGCAGCAAAAGCAGTTCTGAGAGGGAAGGTCATAGCACTACAGGCCCACCTCAAGAAAAAAGAAAAATTTCTAATTGACTAACAAACCTCACAACTTAAAGAACTAGAAAGCAAACAAAAAGAAAACCCAGAGCAAGCAGAAGGAAGGAAATAGTAAAGATCAGCACAGAAACAAATGACATGGAGACCAAAAAAACAATTCAAAGGATCAATGAAACAAAGAGCTGGTTTTTTGAAAAGATAAACAAGATTGACAGACCCTTACCTAGACTCATCAAGAAACAAAGAGAGAGAACCCAAATACACAAAATCAGAAATGAAAGATAAGTAATAACTGACACCAGAAAAATACAAAAGATCGTTAACAAATACTATGAACAATTATATGGCAACAAATTGGACAATCTAAACAAAATGGACAAATTTTTAGAAACACATAATCTCCCAAAAGTGAACCAGGAAGAGATAGAAAACATGAACAGACCAATAACAACGAAGGAAATTGAAGATGTAATCAAGACTCTCCCAGAAAACAAAAGCCCAGGCCCGGACGGCTTCACGGGGGGGGGGGGGGGGGGGGGTGTTTTACCGAACATTCCAAGAAGAACTAACACCCATTCTCCTCAAGCTATTCCAAAAAATTCAAGAAGAAGGAAGACTTCCAAACTGGTTTTATGAGGCCAGATAATTCTAATTCCAAAACCATAAAAAGACACTACAAAGAAAGAAAATTATAGGCCAATATCCCTGATGAATATAGATGCCAAAATCCTGAACAAAATACTAGCAAATCAGATCCAGCAATATATCAAAAAAATTCTTCACCATGACCAAGTGGGATTCATCCAAGGGATGCAAGGCTGGTACAATATTCGCAAATCAATAAATGTGATACACTACATAAACAAAATGAAAGATAAAACCATATGATCATATCAATAGATGCTGAAAAAGCATTCAACAATACCCACCACTGATTTCTGATAAAAAAACGTTCAGCAATTTGGGAATAGAGGGATCATATCTCGACATAATAAAGGCCATATATGAAAGACATACAGTCAACATCATATTTAATGCACAAAAACTGAAAGCATTTCCCTTAAGAACAGGAACAAGACAAGGATGCCCACTTTCGCCACTCTTATTTAACATAGTACTGGAAGTCTTAGCCACAGCAATCAGACATGAAGAAAAAATAAAAGGGATCCAAATTGGAAAGGAGGAAGTGAAACTGTCATTATTCACAGATGACATGATATTATACATAGAAAACCCTAAAGCCTCCATCAAAAATCTACTAGACTTAACACCTGAATTTGGCAAAGTAGCAGGATACAAAATTAACATCAAGAAATTAATGGCATTCCTGTACACCAATGATGAACTAACAGAAAGAGAAACTAAAAAAAAACATCCCATTTACCATCTCAGCAAAATAATTAAGATACCTAGGAATAAACTTAAGCAAAGAAGTAAAGGGTCTATTTGTAGAAAACTACAGGACATTGAAAAAAGAAATAGAGGAAGATATAAAAAAGTGGAAGCACATACCTTGTTCATGGATTGGAAGAATTAAGATCACTAAAATGTCTATACTACACAAAGCAATCTATAGATTCAATGCAATCCCCATCAAAATACCAACGACATATTTCACAGAACTAGAACAAATACTTCCAAAGTTCATATGGAAACAAAAAAGACCCCGAATAGCCTGGCAATCTTGAAAAAGAAGGACAAAGTAGGCAGGATCACAATACCGGATATCAGGTTACACTAGAAAGCTACTCTAATCAAAGCAGCCTGGTGCTGGCACAAGAACAGGCACATAGATCAATGGATTAGAACAGAGAACCCAGAAATTGACCCAAAACATTATGCTCAATTAATATTTGACAAAAGTGGCAAGAGCATACAATGGAGTAATGACAGCTTCTTTAATACATGGTGTTGGGAAAATTGGACAGCTACATGCAAAAAAATGAAACTAGACCATCAACTTACACCATACACAAGAATAAACTCGAAAATGGATAAAAGACTTAAATGTGACTCACGAATCCAAAAAAATCCTAGAAGAAAATGTAGGCAACAAAATTTCATACATCATACACAGCAGAATTTTCACTGATACATCACCTAAGGCAACAGAAACAAAGGAAAAAATGAACACATGGGACTGCATCAAACTAAAAAGCTTCTGCACAGCAAAAGAAACAATCATCAAAATGGAAAGGGAACCCACTGTATGGGAGGGCGTAATCTCTAATGATACGTCAGATAAGGGGTTAATTTCCAAAATATATAGAGTGCTTATGCAACGCAACAAAAGGAAGACAAAGAACCCAATTAAAAAATGGGCAGAGGAGCTAATAGACACCTCTCCAAACAGGACATACAAATGGCCAAGAGACATAATAAGAAATGCTCAACATCACTAATCATCAGAGAGATGCAAATTAAAACAACAATGAGGTATCACCTCACAACTGTCAGAATGGCCGCCATCAACAAATCATCAAACAACAAGTGTTGGCGAGGGTGTGGAGAAAAGGGGACTCTAGTACACTGCTGGTGGGAATGCAGTCTGGTGCAGCCACTGTGGAAAACGTTATGGTGTTACCTCAAAAAATTAAAAATTGAATTACCATTTGACCCAGTGATATACCCTTAGGGATATACCCTAAGAAGCCTGAAACACCAATCAGAAAGAATACATGTACTCCCATGTTCATAGCAGCACTATTTACAATAGCTAAGATCTGGAAACAACCCAAGTGTCCATCAGTGGATGAATAGATAAAAAAGCTGTGGTACATACACACAATGGAGTACTATGCAGCTGTAAGAAAGAAAGATCTCTTATCCTTTGAGACGACATGGTGGTACCTCGAGGGTATTATCCTAAGCAAAACAAGCCAAGCAGAGAAAGACAAATATCACATGATCTCACTTATTTGTGGAATATAATGAACATAACACTCTGAGGAACAGGGTAGACCCAGAGATGTGGAAGTAGGGTATAGACTGACACCCCTCAGAAGAGGAATTGGGGGGGAGGGAAGAGATAAACCACAGAACTTAAGCACATATATGCATAGCTGATGGACATGGACAACAAAGCTGGGGATAGGGTGGGGGGATGGGGAGGAAGGTGTCAATGGGGACAAAGAGAAACTTCTGTAACAAAAATAAATTAATAAAAAAAATGAGCAAAGAAAAAAAGCATCAAACAACAAGTGTTGGCGAGGGTGTTTAGAAAATGGAACTCTAGTACAGTGCTAGTGGGAATGCAGACTGGTGCAGCCACTATGGAAAACACTATGGTGTTACCTCAAAAAATTAAAAATTGTATTACCATTTGACCCATTGATCCCACTCCTAGGAATATACCCTAAGAAGCCTGAAACACTAATCAGAAATAATATATGTATCCCCATGTTCACAGCAGCACTATTTACAATAGCTAAGATCTCAAAACAGCCCAGTGTCCATCAGTAGATGAATGGATGAAAAGCTGTGGTATATACACACAATGGAGTACTATGCAGCTGTAAGAAAGAAAGATCTCTTATCCTTTAAGACGACATGGAAGGGTTTGGAAACTATTATCCTAAGTAAGACAAGCCAAGCAGGAAAGACAAATATCATATGATCTCACTTATTTGTGGAATATAATGAACATAACAGTCTGCGGAACAAGGTAGGCCCAGAGACATGAAAATAGGGTACAGAATGACAATTTCCAGAAGAGGGGGTGGGGAGGGAGAGATAAACCACAGAACTTATACACATGTACGCATAACCAATGGACGTGGACAACAAAGCTGGCGATGGGGAGGGGAGGGATGGGGAGGAGGGTGTCAATGCGGGGAAAAGGAGAAACATCTGTAACAAAAAATAAAAAAATAAAATAAAATGTTAAAAAAAAAGTTTTATTTGACTTTTCTCTAAAGCAGATATATAATTGTGCACTATGCACATAAAAATGCTCAGTTTGTTGATGGTTTCCTTTGCTGTGCAAAAACTTTTTAGTTTCATGTAGTACTATTTGTTTATTTATTTTTTCTTTCTTCCCCCTTGCCCAAGGATATATCAGATAAAAGAAAAAAAATATTGCTAAGAGAAATGTCTGAGATTTTACTGCCTATGTTTTCTTCTAGGATATTTATGGTTTCAAGTCTAACATTTAAGTCTTTAATCCATTTTGAGTTTATTCTTGTGTATGGTGTTAGAGGGTGGTCTATTTTCATTTTTCTGCACATTTCTCTCCCATATTCCAACACCATTTATTGAATAGACTATCTTTACCCCATTGTATGTTGCCTTCTTTGTCAAATATTAATTAACTTTAAAGGTGTAGATTTATTTCTGTGCTCTCTGTTCTCTTCCATGGATCTCTATGTCTTTTTTTATACCAGTACCATGATGTTTTGATTATTATGACCTTGTAGCATAGTTTGATATCAGGTAGCGCGATTCCTCCAAATTTGTTCTTCTTTCCTAAAATTGCTATTTCTCTTTGTGGTCTTTTGTGGTTCCGTATAATTTCTTGGAATATTTGTTCTAGTTCTGTGAAATACACCATTGGTATCTTGATAGGAACTGCTTTGAATCTATAGATTGCTTTAGATAGCATGGACATTTTACTGTTCATTCTTACTATCCATGAATACAGTACATGCTCCCGCCCATTTGTATCTCCTTCAATTTCTCTGTTCATTGTCTTATAATTTTCTGAATACAGGCCCCTTACATCCCTGGTCAAATTCATTCCCAGGTATTCCAGTCTTTCTTTCAGTGATGCTTTGTAGTTTTCTGATACACAGTTCTTTGCTTCCTTGGTTGGGTTTGTTCCTGAGTATTTTGTTCTTTTGATGCTGCTGTGAATAAAATTGTTTTCTTAATTTAATTTTTGATTGTTACATAGTTTCCTTTTTTGGAGTGGAATTATTTGTTCAATTTTTATCTTTTTCTTTAAACTGTAAGCTTCAGGTGTGTAGAAACAGTGTCTGGTTTTGCTCACAGCTGCACCCCACATTCCTTTTTATAGCAGTAGTCACTGAATACAAGTTTCAATAAAAACTTGTTAATATTTTTAAAGGAAAAGTTAAAGATGCTCAAAATCATTAGTCTTTTGGGAAACATAAATCAAAACCTTATTGAGATAACATTTTACATTCACTAGGATAGTTAAAATTAAAATAAACAAGCAGACAATAGCAAGTAATATGAAGGATATGGGCAACTGGAACCCTCACAAATTACTGGTGGGGATAAAAAAATGCTGCACCTGGTTTAAATAACGGTTTTGGCATTTCCTCAAAATATTAAACATTGAGTTACCATAAAACTCAGTAGGTATTCCTAGATATATACCCCAAGAGAAATGAAAACATATGTTGTCACAAAAAAATTATTCACAAATGTTTATAGCAGCACTATCTATAATAGTCACAAAGTGGAAACAACCAGATGTCTATCATCTGATGAATGAATAAATAACATGTAGTATATTAGTACAATGGAATATTATTCAAGAATAAAAAGATTCCTGATATAAGCTAGAACATGTGTAAATCTTGAAGATATTATACTATGTTTTAAGATTATATTTATATGAGGGTGTTCCCCTCACCCACCATAAGAAGAGCTGGTTCTGGATTTTTCTCTGTCTTCCATGAGCTGCTGGTGGAATGTGTGGAGGAAAAACCTGCAAAAGGAGCGGGGCAAGATGGCTGAAGCCTAAGGAAGTCCTTTCAGCTTGCTCTAAACACAGGTCCAGACCTGTGGCTAAACTGCAGAGAATTTAACTTGAAAAACCACCTGAAAGTAGCTGACTGGAAATACTGTGAACAAGAAGGAGAGGAGAGAGGAGGAGACTGAGAAGTAGGTGGGTAAGTGAACTCACACAGCTGTACAGCATGGCACAGCTTGGAAGACAGAGGGACGGTGCAGGCAGTGATGCAGCTCCAGCCCCTGGGAAAGGGGGACAAGGAGAGCAACAGAGAAAGGAAGGGGGGCACATGTGGTGCCTGGGGAAAGAGACCCTTTCCTCCCCACCTTGAGCTAAGAGGAGGTGCCCCGCCTTGCACCCAAGGAACAACTCTGAGCTGAATCTCAGCACCCCAGCAAGAGTGCCTGACACCCTGGGGAATCAAATATCTGACCTGGAGGAAACCCCCAGACCAGTGGAATAGGGAACAGCCTAGTGCAGAAAATCTGCACCCCAGTGGCAGTGCCTGGTGAGCTGAGGAGTAATATTTCTGCCTGGAAGGGAGCCTGAGTATAACCCCTGCCCTGCTGAACAGCTAACAGTGAACAGAATAAGGTGTAGGGCAGGAAATCTGCACCCCATCAGCAGGGACTGACATATTGGGGATTGCCAGGTAGGAGCCTGGGCAGTAGCCCTGTCCAGCACAAGCTGGTGTTGCTGGAAGATTAAAGAGCTAAGCAGAGCATTATTATCTTTCTTTTTTTGTTTTCTCCTTCTCTCTTTCCATTATACTCATTTTTCCATTTTTTTTTCTATTCTCACCTGCTTGGGGTGGGGGTGCCAGCACACCAGGCAGAATTGAGTCATTGGAAGGAGAGAAAGAGATTGTCTGCCTCTCTTGCAAGCTAAAGGCACCACCCCCAACAACAATCTGAGTACACCACCCTGACTGGACCTGATACCCTGGAGAGCACAGTGCCATGGTGGGGCGGGGGGGAAGCAGCCCAGAGAAAACATATACAAGTGGCTAGGCCTGAAGGTGACCCAGCCTCTGAGATAGGGTAGCCCAGCTCATAGAACTACCTGGGACCAAGCCCTTTAGGGCTCCAGCCAGGAGGACAAGGACCAGGCTGGGACAGTAATTCACATTGGCTTACACCAGAGAACTGCCCAAGAGGACAGGGATACTCACCCAAGGGGACAGATCCAACTACAATAGAGAAAAATCCAGTGAGCTCCATAAAAAGTAGATCCAAGTTTTTTTTTGTTGTTGTTGTTGTTATTGTGGTGGTGGTTTTGGTGTGTGGGTTTTGTGTGTGTGTGTGTGTGTGTGTGTGTGTGTGTGCGTGCCCAGATATTTATTGCATCACTCCAAATTGACAAAAATGTGTACACAAAGACATACATTATATTAATATACAGAACACAATATTCTTCAGATAATTCAGAAAATTTAGGTAAGCCACAGAACACAATATTTTTGTTTATATCTGCTAACCTGGAAGGATTTCCAAAAGCAATTAGTGAGAAAAGTAAGATGCCCCTCTCCAAAAAAAAATGTGTGTAGTATAGTTTCCCTTTTTTTTTTCTTAATTTATTTTGTTAACAGAGGTTTCTCTTTTTTTCCCCCGTTGACACTCTCCTCCCAATCTGCCCCCCCAGCATTATTGTCTATGTCCTTGTTTACGCTATATGCCTATAAGTTCTGTAGTTTATTCCTCCCCCTACATCCACCTTTTCTGAGGTTTGACATTCTGCACCCCACTTCCATGTCTCTGGGTCTATTTTGTTCCTCAGCTTGTTTTATTCATTATATTCCACAAATAAGTGAGATCATGTGATATTTGTCTTTCTCTAATTGGCTTGTTTCGCTTAGTATAATAATGTCCAGGTCCTTCCATGTAGTCTCAAAGGATAAAGAGATCTTTCATTCTGATGGCTGAATAGTATTCCATTGCATCTCTCTGATGACTAGTGACGTTGAGCATTTTTTCATATGTCTCTTGGCCAATTGTATGTCCTGTTTGGAGAGGTGTCTATTTAGGATTAGGTCCTCTCCCCACTTTTTAATTGAGTTATTTGTCTTCCTTTTGTTGAGTTGTATGAACACTCTATATTGGAAATTAACCATTTATCTGATGTATCGTTGGCACTTATGCTCTCCCATATAGTGGGTTCACTTTCCATTTTGATGGTTGTTTCTTTTGCTGTGCAGAAGCTTTTTAGTTTGCTGTAGTCCTATGTGTTTATTTTATTGTTTTGTTTCTATTGCCTTATGCATTGTATCAGTGAAAATTCTGCTGCGTGTGATGTCTGAAATTTTGTTGCCTACATTTTCTTCTAGGATTTTTTATGGATTCATTTTGAGTTTATTCTTGTGTATGGTGTAAGTTGTTGATCTAGCTTCAATTATTTGCATGTAGCTGTCCAAAACCATTTATTGAAGCTGTCTTTACTCCAGTGCATGCTCTTGCCACCTTTGTCAAATATTAATTGAGCATAATGTCTTGGGACAATTTCTGGGTTCTCTGTTCTGTTCCATTGATCTATATGCCTGTTCTTGTGTCAGTACCAGGTTGTTTTAATTTATTATTATTATTCAATTGTTTTTTTCCCATTTTCCTCTTTCTTATTTTATATTTCATTCAAATCAGCATTACTGCCTTCCAAAATTATCATTATTATTTCAGTTATTATTTTCTACCCTTTATTTTTCATACTTAGTCTATTTCTGGTATCTGCCTTCTTTGCTTTCACATTCTTATTTCTGTTTTTCCCCCTCTCCTAACCCTTTTGGTCTCATGCTTTCTAGTATTCTTTTTGTGTGACTATGTGTATATTTTCTGGTTGTTTGTTTTTCCTTTAAGCTTTTCATTGAAGCAGGTGCTTCTACCACTGTAGATGCTGATATCTGTTCAAGATGTCCTTTGGTTTGGTCTGATATTGCCTTGCCTTCTTTACTTTCATATACATTTTTCCACCCCTTTTAAGTCATTCAGTCTCATCTCTTCTAGTATTGATCATTCTGTGTGTGTGACAGGGTGTGAGCATGTGTTTTCAGTTTGTTTGTCTTTTAAACTTATTGCTGAGCCTGGAGCTTATATCATTGTTCAAACTGATTTTTTTTTCTTTCTTTCTTTTTCTTTTTCTTTTTTTTTAGTCTGTTTGTGTATTGCCTTCTTTAGTTTTATTTTATTTGATTTTAATTTATTTTTTTTCTCTTCTAATTATTTTGCTTTCATACCTCCTAGTATTCCTTGTGTGGGTGTATGTTTTTTGGATTGTCTGTGTGCCTTTTAATATTTTGTTGAGACAGGTGTTTCTATTATTGTTGAGGTGGATATTTTGGGAGGGGGATCTTTTTGGTTTGATCTGGTTGCTTTATTTAGTTTTGTCAACACGGAAGTAACAGTAGGCACGACACGGACAACAGGGCCGGGGTTGCAACTCAGTTAACAACCCAGAGAACTGAGCCCATCCACAAACAGACTACAGCAATCAAGACCAAAATTCAACAGGAGAGCCCACATAACTCACACAGTGGTCATTCCTAGAGCACCAAGCTCAGAAGACAAAGGACAGTACTCCATTAGGTCCCACAAGAAGGCCACCACAGCAAGACTGGGAGCCATAGCAGTCTTGTCTGATACAAAGCTACCTACCTACATGGCCAAATATACCTCACCTGGCCACAGGCTACCAGACTAATGAAATGGTGATACAAAGAAATAACCCTCAAATGAAAGAAAAGGAGGAATCACCAGAAAAGGAACTACATGAAATGGAGGCAAGCAATTTATTAGATAAAGAATTCAAAGTAATGGTTTATGGGTGTTCAAACAAATTAGTGAGAAGTGCAAGCAACTTAATGAGAACTACACCAGCATAAAAAAAAAAAAGAGAGAGAGAGAGATAGAAGCTATGAGTGAAAATCAAGTGGACATAAAGAATGACATAGCTGATATAAAAAATACCTTGGAAAGATTCAATAGTAGACTAGAAGAAGCTGAAGACTGAAGCAGTGAATTAGAAGACAAGGCAGAAAAAACACGCAAATAGAGCAGCAAATGGAAAAATAAATAAAAAGGAGGAGGAGAGATTAAGGAAGCTTTGAGACAACATGAAATGTAATAATATTGGCATTATAAGGATACCAGAAAGAGAAGAATAAGAGAAAGGAATAGAGAACCTCTTTAACAAAATAATCACAGAAAAGTTCCCTAACCTAGGGAAGGAAAGAGTCACACAGGCCAAGGAAACACAGAGAGTCCCAATCAAGATGAATCGCAAAAGACCCACAGCTAGACACATCATAATTAAAATGGAAAATGTTAGAGACAAAGACAGAATCTTAAAGGCAGCAAGAGAGAGACAGAAAGTTACCTACAAGGGATTTCCTATTATATTGTAAGCTGGTTTCTCAATAGAAATAATGCAGGCCAGAAGGGAATAGCATGAAGTATACAAAGTAAAGCAAAGCAAGGGTATGAATCAAAGACTACTCTGTCCAGCAAGGCTATCATTCCAAATTTAAGATGAAATGAAGAGCTTCACAGAAAAAAAAAAAGGATAAGGCTAAAGGAGTTTACTACCACCAAATCAGCACTGCAAGAAATGTTAAAGGAACTCTTGTAAGAAGAAGAAGAAATAAACAGAGAGAGAAACACAGGCATAAAGAATTAAAATAGCAACAAATAAGTACCTATCAATAATAACCTTAAATGTAAATGGGTTAAATGCTCCAATCAAAAGACATAGGATAGCTGAATGGATAAGAAAACATGACCCATATATATGCTGTATACAAGAGACCAAACTCAGAACAAAAGACGCACACGATGAACGTGAAAGGATGAAAAAGTTTCAAGGCAAATGGAAACAAAAAAAAAGCTGGTGTAGTAATACTCATATCTGACAAGATAGACTTCAAAATAAGGGCCATAGTAAGAGACAAAGAAAGCCACTACATAATATTAAAAAGATCAATTCAGCAAGAGGATATAATACTGGTAAGCATATATGCACTGAATATAGGAGCAACTAAATATATTTTAAAAAAACAAAACAAAAAATCTAGAGCACTTCAATTGAGAGATCCATAGAAGTACAAGCATAGTGAGGGATTAATGTTACTGTTGAAAGAATTACAGATGTACACCTTTTTTCCTCATTGACTCCCTCCTCCCTGCTCTCTCCCCCTCATAGTGGGAGACTTTAGCATCCCACTGACACCACTGGATAAACCTTCTAGAAAAAAAAATTAACAAGGAAACAAAGAACCTAAACAATGCACTAGATCAGCTTATTTCATGTACATTTACAGATCATTGTACCGCAAAGCTACAGAATACACGTTCTTCTTAAGTGAACATGAGTCATTCTCAAAGATAGACTACATGTTAGGATACAAACTAAGTCTACAAGTTTAAGAAGATTGAAATCATATCAAGAATCTTCTCAGATCACAACTAGAAATTAACTAGAATAAAAACACTACAATCACTCAAACACATGGAGGCTAAATAACATGCTATTAAACAAAGGATGGATTGCCAAGGAGATTAAGGAAGAAATTTTAAAAAGTTCCTGGAAATCAATGAAAATGAACACACATTAACACACAATCTATGGGATGCAGCAAAAGCAGTCCTGAGAAGGAAGCTCATAGCACTACAGGCCTACCTCAAGAAACAAGAAACGTTTCTAATAGACGATCTAACCCTACAACTTAAAGAACTAGAAAGTAAACAAAAACAAAAACCCAGAGCAAGTAGAAGGAAAGAAATAGTAATATCAGAGCAGAAATAAACGACATAGAGACTTAAAAAAAAAACAATTAAAAAGATCAATGAAACAAAGAGCTGGTTCCCTGAAAAGATAAACAACATTGATTATCTTTTAGCCAGACACACAAAGAAACAAAGAGAGAGGATGCAAACAAACAAAATCAGAAACAAAGGAGGAGAAGTAACAACTGACACCACAGAGATACAAAGATTGTTAAAAAATACTATGACTAGTTATATGTCAACATAATGGACAACCCAGGTGAAATGAACAAATTTCTAGAATCACACAGCCTCCCCAAAATTGAACCAGGAAGCATCAAAAAATCTTAACAGAACAATAACAACTAAGAAAATCGAACCTGTCGTCATCAAATTCCCAGCAAAAAAAGGCCCAGGTCCAGATGGATTCACAGGGAGTTTTATCAAACATTGAAAGAAGAACTAACACCCATTCTCCTCAAACTATTCAAAAAAATACAAGAGGAAGGAAGATTTCCAAGCTCTTTCTATGAGGTCAACATAATTCTAATTCCAAAACCAGATAAAGAAACTACAAAGAAAGAAAACTACAAGCCAATGTCCTTGATGAACATAGATGTCAAAATCCTCAACAAAATATTAGCAAATCAAATCCAGCAATATATTTTAAAAAAAAATCACCATGATCAACTGGAATTCATCCCAGGGATGTAAGGCTGACACAATACTCACAAATCAATAAATGTGATATACTACATAAACAAAATGAAAGATAAAATTTATATGATCATATCAATAGATGCTGAAAAAGCATTTGACGAAATCCAGCACCCATTTCTGATAAAAACACTCTGCAAAGTGGATATAGAGAGTTCATACCTCAACATAATAAAGGCCATATATGAAAAACCTACAGCCAACATCATAATCAATTGGCAAAAACTAAAAGCATTCCCCTTAAGAACAGGAACAAAACAGGGATGCCCACTTTCACCACTCTTATTTAACATAGTACTGGAAGCCTTGGGCACGGTAATTAGACAAGAAGAAAAAATAAAAAGGATCCAAATTGGAAAAGAGAAAGTAAAACTGTCATTATTCTCAGATGACATGATACTGTACATAGAAAAACCTAAAGACTCCATCAAAAATCTACTAGATTTAATAAATGAATTTATCAAAGCAGCAGAACACAAAATTAACATCCAGAAATCAATGGCATTCTTATACACTAATAACGAACACTCAGAAAGTGAAATAAAAAAAAAAAAGAAAAGAAGCAATTCCATTTACCATTGCAACCAGAAAAATAAGATACCTAGGAATAAACTTAACCAAGGAGGTAAAAGACCTGTTCTCAGAAAACTATAGGACATTGAAAAAAGAAACAAAGGATGATATAAAAAAGTGGAAGTATATATCATGTTCATGGATTGGAAGAATCAACATCATTAAAATGTCCATACTGCCTAAAGCAATCTATAGATTCAATGCAATCCTTATTCAAGTACCAGTGACATATATCACAGATCTACAACAAATACTCCAAAAGTTTATATGGAAGCAAAGAAGACCCTGAATAGCCACAGCAATCTTGAAAAAGAAGAACAAAGTAGGAGGGATCACAACACTGGATATTAGGTTATACCACAAAGCCACAGTAATCAAAACAGCCTCGTACTGGCACAAGAGCAGGCATATAGACCAGTGGAAGAGAACTGAGAACCCAGAAATTGACCCAAGATAGTATGCACAATTCATATTCAACAAAGGCAAGAACAAACAATAAAGAAAAGACAGTCTCTTCAATAAATGGTGATGGGAAAATTGGACAGGTATATGCAAAAAAATGAAACTAGACCACAAACTTACAGCATACACAAGAATAAACTCAAAATGGATAATATACTTAAATATCACTCATGAAACCATAAAAATCTTAGAAGAAAATGGAGGCAGCAAAATCTGAGACATCATAGGTCGTGGAATTTTCACTGATACATCACCTAGGGCAAGAAAAACAAAGGAAAAAATTAATAAATGGGACTCCTTCAAAGTAAAATGCTTCTGCACAGCAAAGGAAACCAGCATCAAAATGAAAAGGGAAACCAATCTCTGGGAGAACATAGCTACATTGGATAAGGGGTTAGCCCAAAATATATAGAGTATACATACAACTCAACAAAAGGTAGACAAACAATAGCATTAAAAAATGGGCAGAGAACCTGAATAGACACTTCTTCAAGCAGGACATAAAAATGGCCAAGAGACATGTGAAAAAATGTTCAACATCTCTAATCATCAGAGAGCTGCAAATTAAAACAACTGAGTTAATTGGGTTCTTTGTCTTCCTTTTGTTGAGTTGTATGAGCACTCTATATATTTTGGAAATTAATCCCTTATCTGATGTATCATTGGCAATTATGCTCTCCCATACAGTGGCTGGCCTTTCCGCTTTGGTGGTTGTTTCTTTTGCTGTGCAGAAGCTTTTGAGTTTGATGTAGTCCCATGTGTTCATTTTTCCCTTTGTTTCTGTTGCCTTAGGTGATATATCAGTGAAAATTCTGTTGCGTATGATGTCTGAAATTTTGTTGCCTACATTTTCTTCTAGGATTTTTGTGGATTCAGAAGTCACATTTAAGTCTTTTATCCATTTTGAGATTATTCTTGTGTATGGTGTAAGTTGGTGGTCTAGTTTCATTTTTTTGCATGTAGCTGTCCAATTTTCCCAACACCATTTATTAAAAAGGCTGTCCTTACTCCATTGTATGCTCTTGCCACTTTTGTCAAATATTAATTGAGCATAATGTTTTGGGTCAATTTCTGGGTTCTCTGTTCTATTTCATTGATCTATGTGCCTGTTCTTGTGCCAGTACCAGGCTGTTTTGATTATAGTAGCTTTGTAGTATAACCTGATGTCTGGTATTGTGATCCCTCCTACTTTGTCCTTCTTTTTCAAGATTGCTGTGGCTATTCAGGGTCTTTTATTGTTCCATATGAACTTCTGAAGCATTTGTTCTAGTTCTGTGAAATATGTCATTGGTATTTTGATGGGGATTGCATTGAATCTATAGATTGCTTTGGGTAGTATGGACATTTTAATAATGTTAATTCTTCCAATCCATGAACAAGGTATGTGCTTCCACTTTTTTATATCTTCCTGTATTGAAAAATGGGCAGAGGAACTAAATAGACACCTCTCCAAACAGGACATACAAATGGCCAAGAGACATATGAGGAAATGCTCAACATCACTAATCACCAGAGAGATGCAAATTAAAAGAACAATGAGGTATCACCTCACACCTGTCAGAATAGCCACCATCAACAAAGCATCAAACAACAAGTGTTGGCGAGGGTGTGGAGAAAAGGGGACTCTATCACACTGCTGGTAGGAATGCAGACTGGTGCAGCCACTATGGAAAACACTATGGTGTTACCTCAAAGAATTAAAAATTGAATTACCATTTGACCCAGTGATCCCACTCCTAGGAATGTACCCTAAGAAGCCTGAAACACCAATCAGAAAGAATATGTGTACCCCCATGTTCATAGCAGCGCTATTTACAATAGCTAAGATCTGGAAACAGCCCAAGTGTCCATCAGTAGATGAATGGATAAAAAAGGTGTGGTACATATACACAATGGAGTACTATGAAGCTGTAAGAAAGAAAGATCTCTTATCCTTTGAGACCACATGGGAGGAACTGGAAACTATTATCCTAAGCGAAACAAGCCAAGCAGAGAAAGACAAATATCATATAATCTCACTTATTTCTGGAATATAATGAACAGAACAGTGAGGAACAGGGTAGTCCCAGAGACATGGAAGTAGGGTACAGACTGACAATTGCCAGAAGAGGGGGTGGGGGAGGGGAGCGATGAACCACAGAACTTGTATGCATGTACGCATAACTAATGGACATGGACAACAAAACTGGGGATGGGGCAGGGAGGGAGGGGGAGGAGGGAGTCAATGGGGGAAAAAGGAGAAACATCTGTAACAAAAATAAATTAATAAAAATAAAATAAAATAAAAATAAAATAAATAAATAAATAAAACAACTGAGTTATCACCTCACATCTGCCAGCATTGCAGCCATCAACAAATCCTCAAAGAACAAATGCTGGCGAGGATGTGTAGAAAAGGGTACTTACTACACTGCTGGTGGGAATGCAGACTGATGCAGCCACTATGGAAGACAATATGGTGTTTCCTCAAAAAATTAGAAATGAAACTGCCATTTGACCCCGTGATTCCACTTCCAGGAATATATCCTAAGAAGCCTGAAACACCAATCAGAAAGAATATATGCACCCCTATGTTCACAGCAGCACTATTTACAATAGCTAAGATCTGGAAACAACCCAAGTGTCCATCAGTAAATAAGTGGATAAAAATGATGTGGTACATATACACAATGGAATACTATGCAAGTGTAAGAAATAGAGAGCTCTTACCACTTGAGACAACATGGAGGGATCTGGAGAGTATTATGCTAAGCAACATAATTCAATCAGAGCAAGACAAGTACCACATGATCTCACTTATTTGTGGAACATAATGAACAAAATAAGCTGTCGACCAAAAGAGATCCAGAGACATGGAAGTAGGAAACAGACTGACAAACCTCAGAGGGATGGTGGTTGGGAGAGGTGTGAAGAGATAAATCAAATAACTTCTATGCATATATGCACAACCAATCAACAGGCACACTAGGCTGGGGAAGGCAGGAGGAGCCTGGGGGGGGGGTGTGAAGGTAGTCAATGGGGGAACAATGGGGAACATCTGTAATACTTTCAACAACAAAAAATAAATTAGTTAATAAAGATTATATTTATATGAAGTGTCAAGAGTAATCAAATCTATAGAGATAGAAATGATATTAGTGCTTCCCTAGGGCTGGGGTAAGGAAAATGTGGAGACTACCAATGGCTACTATTTTATTTCTGGGAAGATAAAAATGTTGTAAAATTAGATTTTTGTGATGTTGTGAAATCTTGTTAATTTACCAAAAAACATTGAATTGTATACTTTAATGGATGAAGTATACAACATATGAATTATAATAACTCTATAAAGCTTTACAAACAAAGGGAAAAGCAGTAATAAGTATTTATTATTTTCCATCACTGTGCTATTTACTTTACAGTTATTATTTCACCTAATTCTCATGATAACACTAAGAGTCAGGTATATCATTGACCCTTTTTAACAGAGGGGTAAGTTAAGTATCAAATAATTTAAGTGTTACTAGGCTGTAGATCCCATAGCTAATAAGTGGTAAAGGTGAATTTGAACCAAGATTTGTTTTATTCCAAAATCCATGCCTGCAATTTAATTTACTTGCTTACACTTCCTGGTCATTGGAAAACAAAAGGTGACCATTCAATAATAAATGGACATAATGAATGTGTGTAGAAGGAGAAACTAAGGGTCTTTGGATGGAACTTTGAAACACTATAATTTCAGGGTCAGATAGAAAAAGAATCACTCACAAAGGGAAAGAAAAAGATGAATAGAAAGGTGAGAGAAGAGTAGCTTCTTGGAAAGATATTAAATATATATCAGGCACGTATCATGCGTTAGCATGCCAGATTCAGGAATACAACAGTGAACAAGACATAATTTTTGTTCCAAAAATATATTAACAAAATAGTAATATCAGAGAAAATAGTATTTTTTAAAAACCAGAGTCAAAATTAAGATTTGACTTAGGATTTCAAGGCTTTTATTTTATACTTATTCATGGGTGTAGTCACATATGCTTCAGGAAAGACAGCCTGAGGCAAAGCCATTTTCAGTATTCCCCTATTGGCCCTTTTTGTATTGTTTTCTCTTCCAACACACATTCTCCCAAGTCCTCTTACTTTTCTGATGCTTAGCAAGTTGTTTCTCCTGTTCCTCCTGATGTCTGAAAATAACAAGAACAACAAAAAAACAACCTCAGTGGGAATTAAATAGCATTATATGAAACTTTAGTAAAAACAAACTGACATAAGTCATCAGTCTTAGGAAGATTTTCAGAAATGTAAAGTACTCAGGGTAATATATTACATAATATGTTCCATTATATATATATATATATATATATATATATATATATATATGCACATATAAATATAAATATATATATATACACACATATATATATAAACATATTTTCCAAAATATTCTATAAATACTTTGAAAGCAGAGGCCATATTTTCTATATATCCTAGATATAATACTACATCTGAGAGCTGATTCGGAGATAAATATATACTCAGTGCTTGGTTGACTGATTAATAACTGTGTTAATTTTATCCTAATTATATTTTATGATATTTCCTAGGAAGTCAGAAATAAATTTATATTTTCCCTTCACCAAAAACCAGAGAAAATTATGATAATGTCCTCCCCATCATAGTAATGATTTCTAAATTCAAATTTTGTTAATTGTAGCCCTTTTCTTTTTACCATATCAATACTTTATCCCTGGTAGAGCTAAAATAATGGACTTTCAAATGCACTATACCATTACCTCTCTCAGAGAAGGGCTTCTTATATTTTTCAAAAGTCTAAGCTGATGAACACACCACCTGAGTGTTTTGTCCCTTAGATAATGCAGATCTCAGCAGTTATGTTGTTTAAGACACCCACTGGGGACAGTGTGGGGAGGGAAACTGTGCTCACAATATCTTCAAAACTCTCTTAAATAAAAGATAATTATCTACAAACAGTAGGCCAAACCTTACAGTTCTTTGTCCAGCAAAGTTCCTTTTGTACTTACTAGGAGCTTTCTCTGCGTGAGGATTCCTAGCTCAGTAGAGCCTGAACTTAAAAGAAAACTTTCACCCCCAGACTGAAATATATAGGAAAATTAGAAACAAGGAGTTTCTAGTGAAAAATTCCCCTGCTTGCCTTGAAAACTGCTGAAAGTTAGAGTGGAAATTAGCACCTTAAACTTGTATACAAAGAAAAGTCCTCAACTCAGAGCTTTCCAAAAATGTCAAAAGTCACCAGTCTTAGGGCTTATCTTTTAGAAAGGCAGATAAGGATCCTACATTGCCTCATTTAAGGATCATCTGTTGGGAGTCTTTACCCCCATAACTGTTTTCCTCCCTGTCCTCTCTGGGTCTGAAATTCATGAGTCACTGGATCCCCAAGAAGAAGAAATCTGTGAAGGAAGGGATTGTAATTAATATTAACTGCACATTTACTATGTCCAAGGCATCAGCATCTCAGTCCTCATAACTACTTTATGAGGTAAGGATGATTATCCCTTATTTTTTAAAATGAATAAACTGAGGTACAAAGAAGTTCAACAACTAGCCCAAGGTCACATGCTAAGAAGTGGGAGGGACAACATTCAAATCCAGATATTACGTTCCAGATCCTATGTTCATAACATGGAGGCCTGCAAATACCTTCAGACTGTTGCTGAGGATCAGCCCAAGAGGGAGATACTGTGAATTTTCCTGTAAGTGTGAGTTAGTTTATTTGGCAGGCAAGAGTAGGGAAATGAAATACCTTTAACTTACTTTTTAAAGAAAATTCCCTTTGAGGTGCTCTAAGCCTCAAAGGTTAATTTAATGTCACCTGCTCTTCAGAGGTCTTTATGACTAGCAAGAGTTTTTGTTCATGAACACTACGAGAAGTGCCTTCTGCACATTCCGTAGCTCCTGCTGGCTTGTAAAGGAAATAGTTATCCAATTTCCAATTTCCAATTAATATTGATTTTATAGGCTTCTGGAGTTTTCTATGGAAATAACTCAGTACCTAATATTAATTTTTCCTTAAAGTTCTATAAATTCATTGCCAAATAGACAATTTCAGGAAAGTTGTCTGGTCTCACTTAATTAAATCTGCAGTATTACCTCACCTTTCATAATGTATAATATCAACCCAAGACAGATAAATAACATTTTCCATCCATCAATCAAGTGCTTTCATTTTGCAGTTTTATTTGTTATGCAAAATCTACTTACTGGGCACTCTTATCTTTTCTCTGTATAAACTACCCTTGCAATAAAGAAAGCAGAGGATTTTGACAGTGCATGGAGATGTGTTTTTGATCTGAAACCAAGTCAAGATGTCACTTTGATTCCCTTTTCTTGGATGCTTGTATTTCGTACAAAGCCGTAATACCAAACCTGGCCTGTACTGTGAGCCTCTCTCTCCATTATGGAAAAAAGTAGAAATATCTCCTGAGTAGCTAACCAACAACAAATTAATCTCTGAGTTTGTCATGGGATTTTTTTCTCAGAGTAATAAATGATCTGATATGATTGGAATTGCTGACACCTAGTCAAAGACATAAAAAGGGAATAGTCTATTGACATTTCCGAGCATTTCACTTTAGACATAACAAAGAGTAAAATAAAAGCATCATCTTTTTCAATTGCCAAACGACAAAGATTCTCTATTTAGGATGAATTGAAAAGCCCATCTTTCCACAGATCTCTCCCTCATCACATACCAGGTTTCCTGAATATTCTGCTATTATCATCTTTCCAAGAGCTGTTAGAGGGAGATATGGTCATTTCATTCATTTAAGAGATTTTATTACTGAGATAGTCAGCTATCTCTCTTCTGTGTTACCATTATACTCTCTCATAATATTTATTCATCATGCTGTATCATGATTGTTAATATTCTGACTCTCATATTAACTCTTAGGTCTTTGGTGAAAAGGA
The DNA here is from genome assembly GCA_030848825.1 of Tadarida brasiliensis. NCBI lineage: Eukaryota > Metazoa > Chordata > Mammalia > Chiroptera > Molossidae > Tadarida > Tadarida brasiliensis. The sequence continues at coordinate 47,556,642 of CM061280.1, read as the reverse complement.
CCAGTTAGACTATCGCCAGTGCCTAGAAGAGTAACTAAAGTCAACTAAGTCATATTTGCATAGTAAATATCTTATTAATGCAAAACTGAAAGGAGAGAAGAAGAAGTAATAAATACATGAATTCCAAATTAAAATGACAGGGATTTATTTATATTATTAAGCCATTATCACCCAGAGCACAAAGCAAGCCTCTAAAACAGAATTTGCAAACCAGTGGCTTTTCAAGTAACATGTAACCCATAGATGAGCTTTCTGTGACTCACACTGTGTAATGCAGAACAATGTTTTTAAAAGAATTGGTTTCCAGCATTGAAAAAACAGATTTCATGTTTTTAAAGATCCATATGTTTGGCTTTTCACGGGAACTTAGAGTTTAGATTGATCAATCCATCGATACAAGGTCGATGTTCATATGTGGCAATCATCTGTTGTTCCATATTAGATGGGGCATAGGCTTTCCTTTTGTTTACATTCCCAACTTGATCCATTTTATTTCTTTATATTAGCTGTGTAGCCAATATAACTATTTGAGATTGTGCCCTAAAGTAAGAGGATACAAGACAAGTATGTTATCTATGAAGGTTAGGAGTGAGAGAATAAGTCACTGATTTAGAAATTTCATATGGTATTTGTCCAATTTAACAGCAATCAGTCATTTCTTTTCATGAACCTTGGAATGTAATTTTGCCTTTTTCCATTCACGTGCAAATGCATTATTTCAAGTGCACAAAAGATTCACAAAGAAAGAAATTCAAACATTATATGTCCTAATATTAAGGGTGTAACATGCCAAGTGAATTTTTAATAAAGCCTTTTTTTTCAGCTTTTGTACAATAAGAGAGCTGTTTCTATTCATCCAGGTTATTATTTTCTTTTTTTGAGGAAACTGGTGACTGTGATTACAGCATAATGACTTCCTAAATCATATTCAAAATAGAAAAATTTTCTTTTAAAATATCATTGAGAAATGTAAAGTGTTTCTACAACAAAGTTAAATTATATAAACCCAAATGTTTGTTAGAAGTAACAAGTAATATGGGAATAATTTCTACATATTTTTTCTACCCTTGGGAAGAAAAATCTAACCAAAAATGGCAAATTAAAAAAATGTATTAGAAAGAAAGTAAAGACTGAAAGTTTACACTGACCAGATTTTGGATACTTCCATGTACCATCAAAACCAGTAATATTTCTATTTAAGAACTATTTTTAATGTTAAATGATTTGATTCATTTTCTGATTAATATCAGTGACTATACAAAACAAGAAAGTTGAGGTAGGGGGATGAGAAAATAAGTATTCAAGTATAGAGAAAAATAAATTCAAACTATGAAACTATTTAAATCTCTAAACTTCCCCTTGTTTCTATTCTTTCAAAAAATTAATAAGCTTTCCCTAAATCACTGAATAAAATGCTACTCACCACAACTGTATTTTTAGGACTTGAATAAAGAAACAGGGACATCTTTTTGACTATACTGTGATTTTTGGTTTTAATCTATAAGAACTTACTGATTTCACTGAAGGACATCCTATTTGTCAATGTTCTCTCAAAATCCCAGATGTTTATTGAATGCCATCTATGTTCAAATAACAAGAGAAGTAATATTTATTGAGCACTTACTAAGTACCTTTCTATCTTTTTCACTAACTTTTACTTTAATCATTTCATGTTACCACAATATTAGTCACATTATAGATATTTTCCACTATATATGATATATAGATAGGTATATATAGATGTATAAAGTTAGATCTACCTCATAATTTGTATATATACATATACATATATATACACACATATATATGAGAGCTGTAAATTTGATTATCTTCTTTTTGCACATAAGAAAATTGAGATAGAGTGTTAAAGTAGCTATTACAAGATCACATCACTAATCAATGGTAAAAATATTATTTTAGTCAATGTTTGTCAAACTCCAAAGCTCATCCTCATTACACTGTGCTACACAAATTTACACTATGATCAATGGCTCCTTCTTAAATATAAATGTGCTGTTTTCCAAGCAGTGAGACTGAACTTTCAGGAAGTCATACCCTCTTTTGTTTTCTTCCCTTTGTGTCCAAGAGTGCCAGAATCTTTATGGTATAGAAATAAATATGGGTTCAAGATAAACTATTAATTTAAGTGAGATGATCTGGATGAGAGCTGTGGTCCATTTATTTAAAAGCCAAAGCAAAAATAAAAGGATTGAAATGGGCCTTCCAGCAAGAAGAAACTCCTTACACCAGACAAGTTCAATACAGAATCTTGGCTTCGAGAAATGTTGTTACAAGGTTGAATTATTCTTTATAAACATAATTACCAAACACTGCATAATCATACCACAACTGCCTTTTCCTCAGGCAACTGGGGCCTGAGACCTAATCTCCTTTGTCTCATTTACAGAAACAAATGTATGGTGACCAGTAAAAAAATTGAATGAAAATTACCTCAGTTAGCCCTGGCTGGTTTGGCTCAGTGGTTAGAGTGTCGGCCTGTGGACCAGAGGGTCCCAGGTTTGGTTCTCGCTCAAGGCACATACTGCAGTTGAAGTTTCTCCCTGGCCCATGTTGGGGTCCTGTGGGTGGCAACCACTTGATGTGTCTCTCTCACATCGATGTTTCCCTCTCTCTCTCTTCCTCCCTATCTCCCTCCTGCTCTATCTGAATATAAATGCAAAACTGTCCTCGGGTGAGAATAAAAAAATAAAAAATAAATAAAAAAAAATAAAAATAAATAAATAAATAAATAAAATTACCTCAATTAGATTTATCCACAAAGAGATCTGTAAATTTGATGATGAGCCATCAACATAAAGGTTTTCACTTCTTCTTTTCTCATCTTATTCTTGAGAACATGAATAAATTCCTTTAATCATGTTCTCTAATCTAAGACAACTCTTACAAGATTTATATTGAACTACATTCCTCAGTTTAGCAAAGTGATATGATAGTACAAACACAGCCTTTAGAGTTTACCCAACTGAGGTAAAATTCCATCTTTTGTTTGAAACTCGGAGTAACTGATAACAATTTCATCTTCTCTAAAATGAACATACTACTAACTTCATGGGGAAGTTATAAGCAGTAAGTGAGATAATGCAGTGATTTGCAAGTGTCTTGTTTTAGATTTAGAGACTTTTCTTTAAATTAAATCTTATGGAAAACTCATCCTATATAACAGATAAAAATGCAAAGGTATTGCCTTGGCCCGTGTGGCTCAGTTGTTTGGAGAGTCGTCCTATGCACCAAAGGGTCTCGGGTTCAATTCCCAGTCAGGACACATACTTAGTCTGTGGGTTCAGTCCCAGGTCAGGGCACAAGTAGGAGGCAACCAACCTCTCTCTCTCTCTCTCTCTCTCTCTCTCTCTCTCTCTCTCTCTCTCTCCCTCTCCCCCCATCTCCTTCTCCATCTCCCTTTCTCTCTAAAATCAATAAAATCATATCCTTAGGTGAGGATTTTAAAAAATGCAAAGCTGCTTTTGAAGCCATTTTGGGAGAGAAAAAATTCAAGAGAAAATTTGAAAACTCTTATGATTATGTATACAAAGTTTCTAGTGCTTGCCAAATAATAGCAGAAAATAAATGGCAGCAATTATTATTGCTTGATCATTCTCCTTTAAATCAGCAGTTGGAAAGAAAACTTGCATCATGAACCACTGGGAATAAGGTTGGAAGCAAAAGATCTTTTGGCCCATTTGTCTCACTATAACAAGCTTGTTCTGGGAAATGTTGGTTTCAAACATATTTTTTCCAAATCAAACTATAATTTAAATGCACTATGAGGTTTTCTGTGTTTTTTTTTTTTGCTTAATCCTTTCACCTTTTTCACCCAGCCCCACAAACTGCCTCCCCTGTGACAGTTGTCAGTCTGTTCTCAATTTATTAGTCTGTTTCTATTTTGTTTGTTAAGTTTGTTAGTTTATTTTGTTCATTAGCTTCCACATATGAGTGAAATCATATGGTACTTGTCCTTCTCTGACTGGGTAATTTACAATACACAGATGATGTATTATAGAATTGCATACTTGAAACCTACATAATTGTATTATCCAATGTCACCCAATAAAATCAATAAAAAAGAAAAACAAATAAATAAATTAATTAATTCATTATAGCAGTTTACTATTTAACTAAATTGTGTTGTGAACTTAGTATTGGCACAAATAATTATCTCTAACATGCTTTTTGTTTTCAAGAAACCGTGAGATAGTAGAGAATTCACTGGACCAAAATTAAGGGACCTGATTTCTAGTCTGAATTCTGCTATTACCTACCCAATAAATAATATTTATAACTTCTAAGTTTACTGTTTTTCCTTCTAGCACTGAGGTCAGCACATTTTTCTTTAAAGGGCCAAATGCTGTATAGTTTATGTTTTGTAGTCCAAGAGTCTCTGTTGTAATGATTCAAGTCACCTGTTGTGGTACAGAATCATTGATAGACAATACATAAACAAATAAGCATGGCTGTTTTTCAATAATAATGTATTTACAAAAACAGGTGCTAGGCTGGATTTCATCCACCCCACAGGCCATAGTTTTGAAAATCCTACCCAGGAAATACCAGGGTCGGATGATATATTAATTTCAAAACTGGTTAGGTATCAGAATAATTTGGGGATGCTTTTGTAAAATACCAATGACATATTTCACAGATATAGAACAAGTATTTCAAAAATGTATGTGGAACCATAAGGACCCTGAATAGCCTCAGCAATGTTGAGAAAGAAAAACAATGTTTGCGGTATCATACCACCCAATTTCAAACTATAACCTGGTATTGGCACAAGGACAGACATATAGATCAATGAAACAGAACAAAGAACCCAGAAACCAACCCAAGATATTATGCTCAATTAATATTTGACAAAGGAGGCAAGAGCATACAATGGAGTAAAGGAAGTCTTTTCAGTAAATGGTGTTGGGAAAATTGTACTGATACATGCAAAAAAAAAAATGAAACTAGACCACCAACTTACACCTTACAGATGAAAAAATTCAAAATGGATAAAAGATCTAAATGTAGGTCACCAAATAATAAAAATCCAAGAAGAAAATATAGGCAGTATAATATTAGATATCCCTTGTTGCAATATTTTTGCAAATATATCTCCTCAGGCAAGGAAAAAATAAACAAATGAGACTACATTCAACTAAAAATCTTCTGCATAGCAACAGAAACCATCAACAAAACGAACAGGGAACCTACTGAATGGGAGAACGTATTTGCCAATGATACATCTGATAAAGGGTTAATTTCCAAAATATATAAAGAAGTATACAATGCAACACCAGGAAGACAAACAACACAATTTAAAAATTGGGCAAAATATCTGAACAGATACTTTTCCAAAGAGGACATACAGATGGCCAATAAGCATATGAGAAGACACTCAACATCACTAATCATCAGAGAAATGCAAATTAAAACCACAGTGAGATATCACCTCACACCTGTCAGAATAGCTACCATCAATAAATCAAAAAACAACAAGTGTTGGCAAGGATGTGGAGAAAAGGGTACCCCGGTGTACTGTTGGTGGGAATGCAGACTGGTGCAGCCACTGCGGAAAACAGTATGGAGTTTCCTCAAAAATCTAAAAATGGAACTGCATTTTAACCTAGCAATCCCACTTCTGGGAATACATTCTGAGAAACCCAAAACACTAATTCAAAAGAATATATCCACCCCTATGTTCATTGCAGCAGTATTTATAATAATAGCCAAAATATGAAAATATCCGAAGTGCTCATCAGTAGATAAGTGGAAATAAAAGCAGTGCTACATTTATACAACGGAATACTACTCAGCCATAAAAAGAAGGAAATCTTACCTGTTGCAGCAGCATGGACGGAACTGAATATTATTATGCTATGTGAAATAAGCCAGTCAGAGAAAGACAAATACCATATGTTCACTTATATGTAGAATCTAATGAACAAAAAAAGTGACAAACAAAATACAAACCAAGGTATGTGTACAAAGAACAGACTGGCAGCTGCAAGAGAGGAAGAAGGTTGGGGGACTGGATGAAAGAAGGTGAAGGGATTAAGCAAAAAAAACATCTATACAAGACACATAGACACAGACAACAGTGTGGTGACAGCCAGAGGGAAAGGCAGTGGGGGTAGGTGGAGGTGGGCAAAGGTGGGTGGGTAAATGGAGACAGAAATAGACCTTGCTTGGGGCAACAGGCACATAATGCAGTGTGCAGATGCTTTGTTGAGTTGTACACTTGAAAGTTGCATGGTTCTGTGAACCAGCATCACTCCAATGAATTCAATGAAAAGTAATTGTTACATCAATATGACTTCTACCAGTGATATATAAGAGTTCCCATTTCCTCACATATCTACAAATATTGTTATTAGAAGAAGCATTCAATATCCCCAAAACAGATAGAAATAGTCAAATTACAATAATTAGATAAAGGTTTAATGAAAGAATTAATGTTAAATGGTGTGGGCAAGGTATAGGGAAACCACATAGAATAGTATGGCATCCTAGAGCTGTGACCATTCCTAGGACCTAAGTAATAAGGAGAGGGAGCACATACCAGAACAAGGAAGATAAAAAGTATTATATGATAACTGCCTGAGAGAAGCTATAAACTTTGGTAAAACGTCATAGCTCAGTCAAAGGCCAACCCTTCAAGGAGTGAGACAGGGATATGAATGTTTTAATGCATTATCTTCTTCTTCTCTGATATCTTTTCAAGACTCCTTGCTGGTTCAAACTGACAAGAGCTGGGGGATCAAGGTGGATATAGTCCTTACAGGTCAGCCTCCTGGAGAAGTGTGGAGAGTATATCAGGAGGGACAAAAAATATATATACAAAAAATCCACTCCTCTAGCATCTCAGCATTATCTGCACTTGTCCTTCATCCAGATGAAAAATGTGTGTATCAACACACACAGAACATATAAAATCCCATCATCTGGATTAATACTCATGGAGTGATATCAATGTGGTTATACTCTAACCAATAACTAAAAATTTTAGCTGCCATCTATGTTCTTCATACAAGGTGCTGGAGATGATTTGCATACCTGTGATGACATTGAATACCAATGATTGCCTAGGTATAATTTCTCCTCAGCCAATAAATTATTCCCCCATTCAACAAATATATGCATAATTCAATTTCAGAATCTTATTTTGGGAGTATTTTCTGGATTCACGTCGAGTAACAATGACTATTTAGTGAAAGATCCAGCAGAAAGCAGATGCCACACTCAAATCATAATAATATAGGGAATTATTTACAAAGATTAAGCATGGTGTAGTATAAACAAAAAGGATAATGCACTATCCCAGGACTTTTACAATCTCTAGATCCAAAAGTGATAAGGAAAGAGAGGAGTAACAGGCAAAATGGAGAGAGAAGGTTGTCTTGAGAGATTTTCTGTGTTTTTGTTTTTTTTTTTTTCAAAGGATGAGATAATTCAGAGGCAATCCCACAGGACAGAATCCAGGAGAATAATTTCCCTGATATCAACTCCTCCTACAATATTTTGATCACTCCAACAAGAAGATGAAGGACAAAGGGACTGACCCATTGATGTAATTCATATAGGTTAGTTCCTGAAGCAGGGAAGAGAGTACTATAAGACGGTACAAAATGAAAATATCTGGGATAGTCCTAAATGGTGGCTCAGTGAATGGAAGCTACACAGAAGATCTCCCAGGACCAAAAGTGAATTACAACTAAAATAAAGACAAATCATGCAAAAAAAAGGAACAGAAAAGCAGTGGGAAAGGACCATATAACCAGGGACACTGAATCAATCCTGGTAGGATTGCAGAGGTGCCAGAGGGTGGTGGGCTGGGAGTCTACAGACAAGGGCGGTCTTAGCTGTGAGCAGTGCCCTCAGGGTTAAAGTCCCAAGCCTGCTCCAAAGTGCAGAGGGCCAGAGCAGAGCACTAAATTGGCTACAGCCACTCACCTTGGGCTCCGGCACAGGGAAGGCGGACTGGACTGGAACACTGTGGGGACACCCAGGATTTGGAGGGCACTCAGAGTTTTTGCTCAGTTGTGGCCACAAAGGTCGGTGGCCAGCTTGCTCCTTCCCGAACACACAGGATGGGGACCAGATTGATCCTTCCCAGAGCTGTGGGGAAAACCAGCAGCCCCTCACTTGGAGATCCAGCCCCTTCCAGGAGAGCCAAAGAAATGCAAATGGAGGCTCATTAACAACCAGCATCTGTCCCACCCTCTGGAAATCCTCTTCCACAGAATACCACAGGGCTACATTCCAAGGCCCAGAGTAACTGAGACTAATAGCCTCCAGGCAAAAAGCTAGAGGATACCTGAACCTTTCCTGGGTTTGCAAATCTACCCAGGAAAGTAAGACTTGACAGTGGGGTTTAACGTGGGCCCTCCTATGCTCATCTAAACACAGTAGAGGGAGCCCGAAACAGCAGAACACCAACACACAAAGGGGAAATTTGGCAGGCTCCAAAACACACTGAGACAGTCAAAATGGTGAAACAAAGAAACAAATCCCAACTGAAAGAACAAGAGAACTCTACCAAAGATGAGATAAATGACATGCAGTTAAGCAAGTTATCAGAGGTACAGTTCAGAGTCATGATCTTGAAGAAGCTCAACAACATGAGTGAGGACATAAACACCATGAGTAAAGATATAGAAACATTGAAAATTAAACAATTGGAAATGAAAAACTACCAACAATAAATGAAGAATGACATAGCAGAAATAAAGAATATATTGAAAGAACTAACAAGCAGAGTAGAGGAAGTGTAGGACCGGATCAGTGAATTAGAGCACAGGGTAGAAAAAATCAACCAATCAGAAAACCAAAAGGATAAAACAATTAAAAAACAGGAAGACAGCTTAAGAGAACTGTGGGACAACTGGAAACATAATAACATTCGCTTCATAGGAGTCCCTGAAGAAGAAGAAAATGAGCAAGGGTTAGAGAATATATTTGAAGAAATAGTGACAGAAAACTTTCCTAAGCTGGTGAAGGAAGAAGGCATTCAAGTTCAAGAAGCACAGAGAGCCCCAAGTAAGAAGAACCCAAACAGGCCCACACCAAGACACATAATAATTAAAATGCCAAAAATTAAAGACAAAGAGAGAATCCTAAAGGCAGCAAGAAATAAGCAACAGGTTACCTACAAAGGAACCCTCATAAGGCTTTCAGCTGACTTCTCAACAGAAACACTACAGGCCATAAGGGAATGGCATGAAGTAATCAAGGTAATGGAAAACAAGGATCTGAATCCAAGACTACTCTATCCAGCAAGGCTATCATTCAAAATAGAAGGTTAAATAAAGAGCTTCCCAGACAAAAAAAGGTTAAGGGAATATATTAGCACCAAACCAGCACTGCAAGAAATGTTAAAAGGACTGCTGTAATTAGTAGAAGAAATAGGAAGAAAAATATAACCACACTGAACAAAAATGGCAATAAATAAATACATATCAATAATCACCTTAAATGTAAATGGATTGAATGCTCTGATAAAAAGGCACAGAGTAGCTGACTGGATAAGAAAGCATGATTCACATATATGTTGTTTACAAGAGACCCACCTCACAACAAAAGACTCACATAGGTTGAAAGTAAAGGGATGGAAAAAAATCTTCCAAGCAAACAGAAAGGAAAAAAAAGCTGGGGTAGCAATACTCATATCTGATAAATTATGTTTCAAATTGAACACCATAACTAGAGACAAAGAAGGTCACTACATAATATTGAAAGGGTCTATCCAACAGGGAGATATAACATTGGTAAACATATATGCACCCAATATAGGAGCACCAAAATATATTAAAAATCTTCTGGAGGACTTCAAAGGAGAAATCGACAGCAATACAATCATAGCAGGGGATTTCAACACCCCGCTGACATCACTGGATAGATCCTCTAGACAAAAAATTAACAAGGAAACAGAGACTCTAAACGAAGCATTAGACCAAATTGATTTAATAGATATTAACAGAGAGTTACACCCCAAAACTACAGAATTCACATTCTTCTCAAGTGCACATGGAACATTCTCAAAGATAGACCACATGTTAGGACACAAACGAAGTCTCTACAAGTTTAAGAAGATTGAGATCATATCAAGCATCTTCTCAGATCACAATGGCATGACACTAGAAATCAATTGCAAGAACATGCAAAGACATATGAAAACATGGAGGCTAAATGGCATGTTATTAAACAATGAATGGGTTACCGAGGAGATCAAGGAAGAAATTAAAAACTTTCTGGCAACCAATGAAAATGACCACACAACAGCACAAAATCTATGGGATGCAGCGAAAGCAGTTCTGAGAGGGAAGTTCACAGCACTACAGGCCCACCTCAAGGAAGAAGAAAAATTTCTAATTGACTACCTAACCTCACAACTTATAGAGCTAGAAAGCAAACAAAAAGAAAACCCTAGACCAAGTAGAAGGAAGGAAACTTAAAGATCAGAGCAGAAATAAACGACATGGAGACCAAAAAAAAAAACCAATTCAAAGGATCAATGAAACAAAGAGCTGGTTTTTTGAAAAGATAAACAAGATTGATGGACCCTTAGCTAGACTCACCAAGAAACAAAGACAGAGAACCTAAATACACAAAATCAGAAATGAAAGAGGAGAAGTAACAACTGGACCACAGAAATACAAAGGATCATTAACAAATACTAAGAACATTTATATGGCAACAAATTCAACAATCTAAGTGAAATGGACACATTTCTAGAGACACATAGTCTCCCAAAACTGAACCGGGAAGAGATAGAAAACTTGAACAGGCCAATAACAACAAACAAAATTGAAGGTGTAATCAAGACCCTCCCAGCAAACAAAAGCCCAGGCCATGACAGCTTCACGGGGGAGTTTTACCTAACATTCAAAGAAGAACGAACACCCATTCTCCTCAAACTATTCCAAAAAATTGAAGAAGAAGGAAGACTTCCAAACTCGTTTTAAGAGGCCAACATAATTCTAATTCCAAAACCAGAAAAAGACACTACAACGAAAGAAAACTACAGGCCAATATACCTGATGAACATAGATGCCAAAATCCTAAACTAAATACTAGCAAATCGGATCCAGCAATACATCAAAAAAATTATTCACCACGACCAAGTGGGATTCATCCCAGTGATGCAAGGCTGGTACAATATTCGCAAATCAATAAATGGGATACATCACATAAACAAAATGAAAGATAAAAACCATATGATTATATCAATAGATGCTGAAAAAGCATTTCACAAAATCCAGCACCCATTTCTGATAAAAACAGTCAGAAATTTGGGAATAGAGGGATCATATCTCAACATTATAAAGGCCATATATGAAAGACCTACAGCCAACATCATACTCAATGGACAAAAACTAAAAGCATTTCCCTTAAGAACAAGAACAAAACAAGGATGACCACTCTCACCATTCTTATTAAACATAGTACTGGAAGTCTTAGCCATAGCAATCAGACAAGAAGAAAAAATAAAAGGGATCCAAATTGGAAAGGAGGAAGTGAAACTGTCATTATTCGCAGATGACATGATATTACACATAGAAAACCCTAAAGACTCCATCAAAAATCTATTATACTTAACACATGAATTTGGCAACGTAGCAGGATAGAAAATTAACGTCAAGAAATCGACGGCATTCTTATACAACAATGGTGAACTCACAGAAAAAGAAACTAAAGAAACAATCGCATTTACCATCGTGGCAAAAAAAATTAAGATACCTAGGAATAAACTTAACCAAAGAAGTAAAGGACCTATTTGCAGAAAACTACAGGACATTGAAAAAAGAAATAGAGGAAGATATAAAATAGTGGAAGCAAACAAAAAGAAAACCCTAGACCAAGTAGGGTTGTTCCATACCTTGTTCATGGATTGGAAGAATTAACATCATTAAAATGTCCATACTACCCAAAGCAATCTATAGATTTAACGCAATCCTTATCAAAATACCAACGACATATTTCATAGAACTAGAACAAATGCTTCAGAAGTTCATATGGAACCAAAAAAGACCCTCAATAGCCACAGCAATCTTGAAAAAGAAGGACAAAGTAGGTGGGATCACAATACCAGACATCAGGTTATAGTACAAAGACACTGTAATCAAAACAGCCTGGTACTGGCACAAGGACAGGCACATAGATCAATGGAATAGAACAGAGAACCCAGAAATTGACCCAAAACATTATGCTCAATTAATATTCGACAAAGGTGGCAAGAGCATACACTGGAGTAAAGACAGCCTCTTTAATAAATGGTGTTGGGAAAATTGGACAGCTACATGCAAAAAAATGAAATTAGACCATCATCTTACAGCATACACAAGAAAAAACTCAAAATGGATAAAAGACTTAAATGTGACTCATGAATCCATAAAAATCCTAGAAGAAAATGTAGGCAACAAAATTTCGGACATCATACGCAGCAGAATCTTCACTGATATATCACCTAAGGCAACAGAAACAAAGGAAAAAATGAACACATGGGACTAAATCAAACTCAAAAGCTTCTGCACAGCAAAAGAAACAACCATCAAAACCTAAACACAACCCACTGTATGGGAGAGCATAATTGCCAATGATATATCAGAGAAGGGATTAATTTCCAAAATATATAGAGTGCTCATACATCTCAACAAAAGGAAGACAAAAAACCCAAGTAAAAAATGTGTTGAGGAACTAAATAGACACCTCTCCAAACAGGACATACAAATGGCCAAGAGACATATGAAGAAATGCTCAACATCACTAATCATCAGAGAGATGCAAATTAAAACAACAATGAGGTATCACCTCACACCTGTCAGAATAGCCGCCATCAACAAAGCATCAAACAACAAATGTTGGCAAGGGTGTGGAGAAAAGGGGACTCTAGTACACTGCTGGTGGGAATGCAGACTGATGCAGCCACTATGGAAAACACTATGGTGTTACCTCAAAAAGTTAAAAATTGAATTACCATTTGACCCAGTGATCCCACTCCTAGGAATATACCCTAAGAAGCCTGAAACACCAAAAGAAAAAATATATGTACCCCCATGTTCATAGCAGCGCTATTTACAATAGCTAAGATCTGGAAACAGCCCAAGTGTCCCTCAGTAGACGAATGGATAAAAATGCTGTGGTACATATACACAATGGAGTACTATGCAGGTGTAAGAAAGAAAGATCTCTTATCCTTTGCGACAACATGGGAGGACCTGGAAACTATTATTCTAGGTGAAACCAGCCAAGCAGAGAAAGACAAATATCATATGATCTCACTTATTTCTGGAATATAATAAACATAACAGTCTGAGGAACAGGGTAGTCCCAGAGATGTGGAAGTAGGGTACAGACTGACAATTGTCAGAAGAGGGGGTGGGGGAGGGGAGCGATGAACCACAGAACTTGTACACATGTACTCATAACCAATGGACATGGACAAAAAATCTGGGGACACGGCAGGGAGGTGGGAAGGGTGACAATGGGGGGGAAAGGAGAAACATCTGTAACAAAAATAAATCAATAATAAAAAAATAATAAAAAATAAATAAATAAAAAGTTCATATGGAACCAAAAAAGACCCTGAATAGCCACAGCAATCTTGAAAAAGAAGGACAAAGTAAGCAGGATCACAATACTGGATATCAGGTTATACTACAAAGCTGTTGTAATCAAACAGCCTGGTACTGGCCCAGGAACAGGCACATAAATCAGTGGAATAGAACAGAGAACCCAGAAATTGTCCCAAAATATTGTCTTCAATTAACATTCAACAAAGGTGGCAAGAGCATACAATGGAGTAAAGACAGCCTCTTTAATAAATGGTGTTGGGGAAATTGGACAGCTACATGCAGAAAAATAAAACTAGACCATCAACTTATACCATACACAAGAATAAACTCAAAATGGATAAAACACTTAAATGTGACTCATGAATCCATAAAAATCCTAGAAGAGAATGTAGGCAACAAAATTTCAGACATCATACGTGGCAAAATTTTCACTGATACATCACCTAAGGCAACAGAAACAAAGGGGGAAACAAATGAACACATGGGACTACATCAAACTCAAAAGCTTCTGCACAAGAAAAGAAATAACCATCAAAATGGAATAGCAACACAGTTTATGGGAGAGCATAATTGCCAAATGACACATCAGATAATGAGTTAATTTTTAAAATATATACTGTGTACATACAACTCAACAAAAAGAAGACAAAGAACCCAATTAAAAAATGAGCAGAGGAGCTAAATAGACACCTCTTTAATCAGGACATACAAATGGCCAAGAGACATATGACAAAATGATCAACATCACTAATCATCAGAGAGATGCAAATTAATACAACAATAAGATATCACCTCACACCTGTCAGAATGGCTGCCATCAAGAAAACATCAAACAACAAGTGTTGGTGAGGGTGTGGAGAAAAGGGGACGCTAGTACACTGATGGTGGGAATGGAGACTGGTGCAGCCACTATGGTAACACTATGGTGTTACCTCAAACTTTAAAAATTGAACTGCCATTTGACCCAGTGATTCCACTTCTAGGAATATACCCTAAAAAGCCTGAAACACCAATCAGAATGAATATATAGACCTCTATGTTCATAGCAGCACTATTTACAATAGCTAAGATCTAGAAACAGCCCAAGTGTCCCTCAGTAGACGAATGGATAAAAATGCTGTGGTACATATACACAATGGAGTACTATGCAGCTGTAAGAAAGAAAGATCTCTTATCTTTTGAGATGACATGGTGGGACCTGGAGAGTTTTATTTTAAGCGAAACAAGCCAAGTAGAGAAAGACAAATATCACATGAACTCACTTATTTGTGGAAAATAATGAACATAACTGTCTGAGGAACAGGGTAGACCCAGAGACGTGGAAGTAGGGTACAGACTGGCAATCCTCAGAAGGGGGGGGGGAGGGATAAACCGCAGAACTTATATGCAAGTATGCATAACCGATGGACATGGACAACAATGCTGGGGACGGGGTGTAGGGGGAATAGAGAGGAGGATGTCAATGGGGAAAAAAGTAGAAACATCTGTAACAAAAATAAATTAATAAAGAGAAATCACCTAAAAAGAAAAAGAACAATTCATGTCAGTTCTTCACAAACTCTTCCAAAATATAAAAGAGGATGCATCACTTCCCAGCTCAACCTATGAGGTCATCATTTCTCTAATGCCAACACCAGACAAATAAACAACAAGAAACAATACTACTGACCAATATTCCTTATAAATAAAGATGCAAAAGTCCTCAACAAAATTTTAGGAAATCTATCCCACCAGCACAATAAAAGCAATATCATCCCCAACCAAGTAAGATTTATCCCAAGGTTAAAAGGTTGTTTCAACATGTAAAATGAATAAATGTAATACACCATATTAATAGAATAAAGGACAAAATCCACCTGACATCTCAATAGATGCAGAAAAAAAAATCTTTGGGCAAAACCCAACACCATCTCATGATTAAAAAAAAAAAAAAAAAAAAAACTCAAAAAGTAGTTATACAATGGAATTTTCTCAACTCAAAGGGCATCCATGGGGAAAAAAAAGTTATCATACTTAGTAGTTTAAGACTAAAATATTTCCCCTTAATATCAGGAACAGGACAAGGATGTCTGATCTTGTAACTTCTGTTCAACCTTGTGCTGGAGGTCCTAACTGCCAGGGAAATTAGGCAAGAAAAATAAGAAAATATATAATAGGCATCCAAATTGGAAAGGGAAAAATAAAACTGTCTGTGCTTGCAAATTATCTGATCTTATATAGAAAAATCCTAGGGAATCCACAAAAAATCATATTCCAGCCCTGGCCAGTTTGGCTCAGCAGTTAGAGCATCGGCCCGCAGTCTGGAGAGACCTGGGTTCGATTCCCGCTAAGGACATGTACCTGGGATGCGGTTTGTCCCTGGCCCCGGTTGGGATTGTGTGGGTGGCGGCCAGTCGATGTGTCTCTCTCACATCGATGTTCTTCGCTCTCTCTCTTCCTCCCTCTCTCACTCTCGCTCTATGAATGCAAAAAGTGTCCTCAGGTGAGGATTAAAAAAAAAATCATATTCTTTTAATTTCAGCAAAGTTTCAGGATACACGAGCAATATACACCAATTCTATTTTTTTATAATAGCAATGAATAATCTGGGAAGAAAATTAAGGAAATAAAAGCATCAAAAGAATAAAATGGTTAGGAAAAGTTAACAAAGGAAGTGCAAGACTTGCACACTGAAATCTACAAAACATGGTTGAAATTAATTAAAGATGACCTGAACAAACAGAAAGACATGTACTGTTCATAGATTGTAAGATTAAATTGATAAAATGAGAATACTCCAAAATTGATCTATACAGTCAACTAAATCCCTGCCAGGAACTAGCGGGAGAAGATAATAGGGGAGACTGCTAACAGGTACAAGGTTTCATTTTGGGGAAAATGAAAATGTTCTGGAATTACAACGATCTTTGCACAACTTTATAATTATATTAAACATCATTGAAATATACACTTCAAAAGGGTGAATTTTATGCTATATAAATCATATTTCAAAGAAAATACACTTTATTAATATTTACAACACATACACATAGTGAATGCATGCTCAAAATGTTTTTTAATCCTCACCCAAGAATAGTTTGCATTTATCTTCAGATAGAGTGGGAGGTGGGGGGGGGGAGAGAGAGAGAGAGAGAGAGAGAGAGAGACTTCGATGTGAGAGAGACAGATCGACTAGTTGCCTCCCACATGACCCTTGCCAGGGCTGGAAACTGAACCACAACCGAGGTATGTGCCCTTGACCAGAACTGAACCCACGACTCTTTGGTCTGCAGGCTGACACTCTAACTGCTGAGCCAAACTGGCCAGGGCAGGCCTTCAAATTTACTCACCACTCACTCACTGACCCACCCAGAGCAACTTCTAGTCCTTCAACGTCCATTCATCATAAGTGACCTATACAGGTGTACCATTTTTCATCTTTTATACTGTATTTTTTCTATGTCTAGATACATTTAGAGTCACCAATACCCTTGTGTTGTAATTGCCTAGAATATTCAGTATGGTAACATTCTGTACAGGTTTGTAGCCTAGGAGGAATAGGTTACACCATATAGCCTATTTGTACAGTAGGCTGTACCATCTAGGTTTGTGTAAGTGTACCCTTTGATGTTCATATAACAAAGTTGCCTAATGATGCAGTTCTCAGAACCTATCCCCATCATTAGGTGATGCATGACTACAAATTTATCATCAAAATTATCTTTTTATTATTTTTATTTTTTACTGTTGAAAGTATTACATATGTCCCCATTTTTTCCCCATTGACCCCCTCCTTCCCACTCCCAGCCCCCTCCTGCCTTCCTCAGCCTAATGTCCATGTAGATTAGCTGTGCATATATGCATATAAGTTCTTTGGTTTATCTCTTCCCACCCCTCCCACCCCCATTCCTCTGAGGTTTGTCAGTCTGTTCCCTACTTCCATGACTCTGGATCTCTCTTTTTTTTGTAATTTTTTTTTTGTTATTGATTTCTAGAGAGAGAGGAAGGGAGAGATAGAAACATCGAGAGATAGAAACATCAATGAGAGAGAACATCAAGTGGCTGCCTCCTGCATGCCCCCACTGGGGATTTGGCCCACAACCTTGGCATGTGACCAGACTGGAAATTGAACCAGCGACCTCTTGGTGCATGGGTCAACACTCAACCACTGAGCCACACCAGCCAGGAGACTCTGGATCTCTTTTGATCGACAGCTTATTTTGTTCATTATGTTCCATAAATAAGTGAGACCATGTAGTACTTATCTTTCTCTGACTGGCTTATTTCACTTAGCATAGCACTCTCCAGGTCCCTCCATGTCATCTTAAAGGGTAAGAGATCTTTCTTTCTTACTTCAAACAAAAAATCTTCTGCATGGCAAAAGAAACCAGTATCAAAACGGAAAGGGACCCCACTATATGGGAGACCATAATCGCCAATGATGCATCGGATAAGGGATTAATTTCCAAAATATCTAGAGTACTCATACAACTCAACAAAAGGAAGACAAAGAATCCAATTAAAAATGGGCAGAGGACCTGAATAGACACCCCTCCAAAAAGGACATACAAATGGCCAGGAGACATATGAAAAAATGCTCAACATCTCTAAATTAAAACAACTATGAGACATCAAAAATTATTTTAATGACCTGTCTGTCAGTTGACAATTCAACTAGGTTCTCCTTCAATTTTGTTAAAAGCAAAGAATTAGAAATTACCTAAATTGCATGAGGATATTACTCAGCATTAGTCATTCATTTTATCAACTTCATTAACATAATTTCAAATTGTCTCTTTGTTTGGCACACCACAGGTTTTTCCATCCTGTGGCAATATACTATAGTAAAAATATTGATGACTGAGAGGTATGTTTTTCCTTGTTGAAGTGGGAGAAGGAGGTTGTGAATGGGAAGCCAGAGAAAGATAATCTGCAGATTGTAGGTGTTGTCTAGGCAGATAACTAGTATGAAAGAATTCATATAGAAGTTGAAAGTCTAAAATTGATTATCTAAAAAAAATCTCCATTTTTCTACAAGCCCTTTGGACAAGTTTTCATGTATCTCCAGGAGTATATGTGCTGTGGTTTATGGTCTTTGATTTACAACATGATATACTATTGTATTATCTCCATTAGTCTTCTTTCTCTCAATAAAATTATCAAGTCCTTTATAGCATAGATTCTGTGCTATTTTCTTTTCACCTTGCCTTATTTGGGGCATACAATAGCTAAGCAAGTATTACATTAATCTAAGTAGATTCTTGAGGCTATTCCTTCTATAAAATGAGAACTGAGCTAAATATAAGCAGAGTGGAGAAAATGGAGGCAGTTCCTGGAGACAGTAGGTTTGGAGAACAGGAGGCCAACAAAAGCAGAAAATGAGCAAAGGATTATAAGTAACTGAGGGCATTTTCTGCATCAGAATGGTGTTCAAACATCTACTTTCACAAGAAAATAAATGTTAATTTTAGGAACCTTCTTTTTTTTTCTATGGACTTGGTGGTTTACAGCCAACTTTTTACCTATCTGAAAACCATTTATATTTCAGGAGCCAATGCCCATGTTTTACTTTTTAGTAAGTCTTTCCTGACTTCTTTGTTTTATTTTATTTTTCTGAACAACTAGACAATGTATAACCTGTATCATAAAATTTAGGACTTAATTTTATCCTATATAGTATTGTTTGAAGTTGTCCTAAGTTTGTCTAGTTTCCCCAATAGGATTGAAGGCAGGATTTAAGTTTTATTTCATATGCTTAGAAATTATGGTCCTGAACTATAAATAACTTGATTAAGAAGTAGATTAACACCTCCCTCTTTTTGTTTTGTATTATCTTTAAGGTTTTCTAGGAATTGTTCATTTTATTACCAATTAAATGCAGAATATTTTATAAAGTATGATAAGTTCACAGTAAACTTGGTTAAACAGTCATTTAGAAACTATGTAATTACCAAACACAGACCTAAGTCCACTGGAAAGTTTGGTCATTCTAGCTCAAGATCTATTAGGTTGTTGGTACCATTAAATTTTCAATGTTATATGTAGACTTTGAATGTAATAGCTAATAACCTTAAAACCATTTCCTTCCATTGTTTCCCCTACATGTAGTAATTTATATTTGTTATCAAGGAAACACTTTTCCACATTATATCTTTTTTCTTGTGACTGAGATATGCCATGAAGTTATAGCAATGCAGGGAAATTATTGAACTTTGAAGTCATTAAGAATTTCCTGATTTAAGGTTCTGCATAAGCATTTTCTGATAAACATTTTCTCTCTTTAGATCAGTGTTTTTCAATATGTTGGGTATGAATTTTAAGAATTTATTGATTTTCTTTATCTTTGATTTTATGATAACCTTGTATTCATTTGAAGCTAATCAATGATAAAAATGATAGTTGTTGTTTGTTAGAACACTATCACTATATAATCCCCTATCCCTTATTTGGTAAATGGTATCCAGAAGAAAATAAATAGAATAAGGTATGTGGATTCATTTGCTAGTAGTTATCTTTTAAAATAGTTAAGGAACTTTTCACTGTTAACGTCCTAATACTTTTCCCTTTGCTTTCCTGAGACTTCACTTTCTTGATTTATCTCATTTCCCCCTAGTTGATATTTTTCTATATTCCTTACTTACACTTTACTTTCCAGCTTCTTCTGGTTAACTGCATGTTCATTTCTGCATTTTTATTTCTTCAAAAATCTCACCCACATATATGGCCTTTATAATGTTGAGATATGATCCCTCTATTCCTAAATTGCTGAGCGTTTTTAACAGAAATGGGTGCTGGATTTTGTCAAATGCTTTTTCAGCATCTATTGATATGATCATGTGGTTTTTATCTTTCATTTTGTTTATGTGATGTATCACATTTATTGATTTGCGTATGTTGTACCAGCCTTGCATCCCTGGGATGAATCCCACTTGGTCATGGTGAATAATTTTCTTGATGTATTGCTGGATCCGATTTGCTAGTATTTTGTTCAGGATTTTGGCATCTATGTTCATCAGGGATATTGGCCTGTAGTTTTCTTTCTTTGTAGTGTCTTTTTCTGGTTTTGGGATGAGAATTATGCTGGCCTCATAAAACGAGTTTGGAAGTCTTCCTTCTTCTTGAATTTTTTGGAATAGTTTGAGGAGAATGGGTGTTAGTTCTTCTTTGAATGTTCGGTAAAACTCCCCCGTGAAGCCGTCAGGGCCTGGGCTTTTGTTTGCTGGGAGAGTCTTGATTACATCTTCAATTTCCTTCGTTGTTATTGGCCTGTTCAAGTTTTCTATCTCTTTCCGATTCAGTTTTGGGAGACTATGTGTTTCTAGAAATGTGTCCATTTCGCTTAGATTGTCGAATTTGTTGCCATACAAATGTTCATAGTATTTGCTAACGATCCTTTGTATTTCTGTGGTGTCAGTTGTTACTTCTCCTCTTTCATTTCTGATTTTGTGTATTTGGGTTCTCTCTCTTTGTTTCTTGGTGAGTCTAGCTAAGGGTCCATCAATCTTGTTTATCTTTTCAAAGAACCAGCTTTTTGTTTTATTGATCCTTTGAATTGCTTTTTTGGTCTCCATGTCATTTATTTCTGCTCTGATCTTTATTATTTCCTTCCTTCTACTTGCTCTAGGGTTTTCTTTTTGTTTGCTTTCCAGTTCTTTAAGTTGTGAGGTTAGGTAGTCAATTAGAAATTTTTCTTCTTTCTTAAGGTGGGCCTGTAGTGCTATGAACTTCCCTCTCAGAACTGCTTTCGCAGTATCCCATAGGTTTTGCGTTGTTGTGTGTTCATTTTCATTGGTTTCCAGAAATTTTTTAAATTCTTCCTTGATCTCCATGGTAACCCATTCATTGTTCAGTAACATGCTATTTAGCCTCCATGTGTTCATATGTTTTTGCATGTTCTTGTTGCAGTTGATTTCTAGTTTCATGCCATTGTGGTCTGAGAAGATGCTTGATATGATTTCAATCTTCTTGAACTTGTAGAGACTTAGTTTGTGCCCTAACACATCAAAATACCAACGACATATTTCACAGAACTAGAACAAATACTTCAGAAGTTCATATGGAACCAAAAAAGACCCCGAATAGCTACAGCAATCTTGAAAAAGAAGGACAAAGTAGGAGGGATCACAATACCGGACATCAGGTTATACTACAAAGCTACTGTAATCAAAACAGCCTGGTACTGGCACAAGAACAGGCACATAGACCAGTGGAACAGATCAGAGAATCCGGAAATTGACCCAAGACAGTATGCTCAATTAATATTTGACAAAGGTGGTAAGAGCATACAATGGAGCAAAGACAGCCTCTTCAATAAATGGTGTTGGGAAAATTGGACAGCTACATGCAAAAAAATGAAACTAGATCATCAACTTACACCATACACAAGAATAAACTCAAAATGGATAAAAGACTTAAATGTGACTCATGACTCCATAAGAATCCTAGAAGAAAATGTAGGCAACAAAATTTCAGACATCATACGCAGCAAAATTTTCACTAATATATCACCTAAGGCAACAGAAATAAAGGAAAAAATAAACACATGGGACTACATCAAACTCAAAAGCTTCTGCACAGCAAAAGAAACAACCATCAAAGTGGAAAGGCAACCTACTGTATGGGAGAGCATAATTGCCTATGATATATCAGATAAGGGACTAATTTCCAAAATATATAGAGTGCTCATACAGCTCAACAAAAGGAAGACAAAGAACCCAATTAAAAAATGGGCAGAGGAACTAAATAGATACCTCTCCAAACAGGACATACAAACGGCCAAGAGACATATGAAGAAATGCTCAACTTCACTAATCATCAGAGAGATGCAAATTAAAACAACAATGAGGTATCACCTCACACCTGTCAGAATAGCCACCATCAACAAAGCATCAAACAACAAGTGTTGGCGAGGGTGTGGAGAAAAGGGGACTCTAGTACACTGCTGGTGGGAGTGCAGACTGGTGCAGCCACTATGGAAAACACTATGGCGTTACCTCAAAAAATTAAAAATTGAATTACCATTTGACCCAGTGATCCCACTCCTAGGAATATACCCGAAGAAACCTGAAACACCAATCAGAAAGAATACATGTACCCCCATATTCATAGCAGCGCTATTTACAATAGCGAAGATCTGGAAACAGCCCAAATGTCCATCAGTAGACGAATGGATAAAAAAGCTGTGGTACATATACACAATGGAGTACTATGCAGCGTTAAGAAAGGACGATCTCTTATCCTTTGCGTCGACATGGGAGGACCTGGAAACTATTATCCTAAGTGAAACAAGCCAAGCAGAGAAAGACAAACATCATATGATCTCACTTATTTCTGGAATATAATGAACATAACAGTGGGAGGAGAAGGGTAATCCGGGGGACGTGGAAGTGGGGTACAGGCTGACATCTGCCAGAAGAGGGGGCGGGGGAGGGGAGAGATGAACACAGAACTTGTACGTATGTACTCATAACCAATGGACATGGACAACAAAACGGGGACGGGACAGGGAGGGAAGGGGAGGGGGGTGTCAATGGGGGAAAAAAGGAGAATCATCTGTAACATAAGTAAATTAATAAAAAAAAAAAAAAAAAAAAAAAAATCTCACCCACTCTCATAATGTCAAATTTCATGTGAATGGTTTCCAAAGTCATTATCTTGGCCACTACCAATATGTCTTCCCATTTTTATTTCTGCATTCTGTTTTTCTATTTATCATTCTTCCAGTCTTCATGGGAACCTACTGGAGATAATGCAGACTGTTCTTCTTTGATATTTATCTAGTCCTTGATTAAGTTCTACCCACTCATTGTATGTTCTAGTGCTACCTTTCTAATTGAGGACCTACCATCTATCTTGATTGTTATAAAAACCTTCTAATTGGTTTCTCAGATTGAGTCTCTCCACCAATCGAGCAACCCCCCAATTGTCTTAAGAGACCATTTTCCTTATAAATCTAGTCTTTTTCCTTCTTAAGAATTATACCTGCAAAGTAGATAGAAACCACAAGGTGGATTGGGATGTTTGGCATGGCTCTTTGTGTACCAGCTGGGTAGGACTTCTCCATATGTGAGTAAATGAGGATAAACACTGGTGTATTTTTCTACTTGACTTTTTTTTCACATAAAGTGGACTCAATATAATAAGCATAAATATTAAAGTTGTAAAGAAACCAATATTTAGATAAAAATTAAATATCTTCTTCAATAAGTTTCAACCACACCCCTCTAATCACTGCTAAAGTTAACAGTGGCTTGTTTCTCTAATTTAGGTAGAAAAATACATTTGGACATTTTGACAGTTTTAAAATGTTTTATAGATATAAATGTGTATATGCATGTTATTATTGCACTTAAAAGCTTCATGCAGATTGATAGGGTGACTTTTGAAAGGTACCTAATTTCCTCATGTAGTTTTTTAGGGAGAATGGTTTACACTAATTAGTGTAATAAACTAACACCAGTGCTTTTGTTATAACCTGACGGCGAGATAACCAGAGACGCACGGCCGAATTGTAAAGGAGCACTTTATTACACCGGTGGGCTGTTACACCGGCGGGCTGGGGGGGTACAGCTTCCCCAAATCCTCAGCCCCGAGCCTTCTTTGTTGCCCGCTTTTAAAGGCACAGACTACAGAAAAAAACTACATTCTCTTGGCGCCGCTTTTGGCACCGTTAAGGGGGGCTGATACAGAGAAGGGGGGAGAAGAGCAGGGTTACTATTAATCTCTTTTTTCTCATGATTTCTCTGAGTTTCCCAAGGCCATCCTCAACCCCTTATCTTTACAGTTTTCTTTGGGTGTCTCAAGGCCCTTATGTTTACAGAAAAGAAACTGCCAGGGTGTGTACGTGCAGTAACTGAGGGTCAGAATGGAGTTATTACACTTTAACACAGTATTATTGCTCAGTTATGAAGAGTTCAGTGTGGAAATTGTAGTTTGGTTGGTTCTCCATCAGTGATGACTCAGTGTTTTAGTCAGTTTGGGATGTTGTAAGAGAATACCATCGACTGGGTCCCTCACTCGTAAAAAGCAGAAATTTATTTCTCACAGTTCTGGAGGCTGGAGGTCTGAGATCAGAGTACCAGCATAGTCAGATTCTGGTGAGAACCATCTTCCAAGTTGCAGACGACCATTCTCTCATTATATCCTCATGTGGTGAAGAGAGCAAGAGAACTCCTGGAGGTCTATTTTATAGGAGTACTAATTCCATTCATGAGGATTCCATCCTCATTAACTAATCATCTCCCAATGGCCCCACCTCCTAATACCATCACATTGGATGTTAGAATTTCAATGTATGATTTTGGGATGTATGATTTTGGGGGACACAAACATTCAGACTGTAACACTCAGGCATCATGATTCCTTCATCTAGTGGCTCAACATTTTCTATGGCTCTGCTGAATCCTCTACATCAGTGAGCACAATGAAAGAACATGAAGGACCACATAGGACATTTTAGCAAACTAGTATTGGTAGTATCATTTGTTGTTTTCACCTACCTTTTATTGGCTAAGAATAATAAATGGCTTCACTTACATGCAAAGAGGTTAGAAAATATAGTTTGTGTGCCCAGGAAGAAGAAATGAGTTGTTAGCATTTAGCCAATTTTTTTCGCCACAGATGATATCAATTTATCTTATGAACAATACCAATTAGCACTTTGGTTTCTGAGTTATTTGTCCAGTTGCCTACTCTTCATAGCAAGGGAAGTCCTTTTGTGTTGTTTTAGTTCCACATAAATACCTTAAGATAGAAATATCAATTTGCTGCCATCTATGTATACAGTCCTCATCTGGTAGTGGTGGTGCTGGTAATAGTAGAGAAAACTGAGGAGATGATGACAAGTTTTAAATAAATCACAAAGTAAATAAGAGCTATTGATAAAATATGGTTGCTGTAAAATATTTTTAATTTTATAGAAAACATTTTGAGCCCTGGTTGGTTTTGCTCAGTGGTTAGAACAATGGCCCATGGACCAAAGAGTCTCTATGAACAGGGATAAAGGCTGGATTGATTGGAAATATTGAGAGGAAAACAGGTAAGTCGTAGACCACCATAATAGTGACTGTCAGAAGGAAGTAAAAGGTGGCCTGAGAATCAGTAGGAATAAGAAATCAAGATGGAGTGATTAAGAAACATAGGATAAAGGAGACTAAGTATATGGTGATGAATAATGATTTGATTTTGTGTGGTGGGCACACAATGTAATATACAGACCATGCATCATAGAAATGTACACTTGAAACCTATATGATCTTATTCACCAATGTCACCTCAATCAATTTAATGGACATTTTTACAGTTTTTTTCTTTATTGATTTTTTCTTTCTTTTTTTTTTTGCTTTAAGTTTTTATTAATTTGTTTTTGTTACAAATGTTTCTCCTTTTTCCCCCATTGACACCCTCTTCCCCATCCACCCCGCCCCATCCCCAGCTTTGTTGTCTATGTCCATTGGTCATGCATACGTGCATATAAATTCTGTGGTTTATCTCTTTCCCCCCAACACCCCCTCCTCTGAGGTATGTCAGTCTGTACCCCACCTCTATGTCTCTGGGTCAGTTTTGTTCATCAGTTTGTTTAGTTCATTATATTCCACAAATAAGTGAGATCATGTGATATTTGTCTTTCTCTGCTTGACTTGTTTAGCATAGCATAATACTCTCCAGGTCCCTCCATGTCATCTCAAAGGATAAGAGATCTTTCTTTCTTACAGCTGCATAGTATTCCATTGTGTACATGTACCACCGCTTTTTTATCTACTCATCTACTGATGGACAATTGGGCTGTTTCCAGATCTTAGCGATTGTAAATAGTGCTGCTATGAACATAGGGGTACATATATTCTTCTTTCTTATTGGTATTTCAGGTTTCTTAGAGTATATTCCTAGAAGTGGGATCACTGGGTCAAATGGCAGTTCAATTTTTAACTTTTTGAGATAACACCATAGTGTTTTCCATAGTGGCTGCACCAGTCTGCATTCCCACCAGCAGTGTACAGTCCCCTTTTCTCCAAACCCTCACCAACACTTGTTGTTTGATGATTTGTTGATGGTGGCCAGTCTGACAGGTGTGAAGTGATACCTCATAGTTGTTTTAATTTGCATCTCTCTCATTATTAGTGACGTTGAGCATTTTTTCATATGTCCCTTGGCCATTTGTATGGCCTGTTTGGAGAGGTGTCTATTTAGGTCCTCTGCCCATTTTTTAATTGGGTTCTTTGTCTTCCTTTTGTTGAGTTGTATAAGCACTCTATATATTTTGGAAATTAACCCCTTATCTGATGCATCATTGGCAATTATGGTCTCCCAAATAGTGGGTTCCCTTTCCATTTTGATGGTTGTTTCTTTTTCTGTGCAGAAGCTTTTTAGTTTGATGTAGTCCCATGTGTTCATTTTTTCCTTTGTTTCTCTTGCCTTAGGTGTTGTATCAGTGAAAATTTTGCTGCGTATGATGTCTGAAATTTTGTTGCCTGCATTTTCTCCTAGAATTTTTATGGATTCAAGAGTTACATTTAAGTTTTTATTGATTTTTAGAAAGAGAGGAAAGGATAGGGAGATACAGATAGAAACATCAATGAGAGAGGATATCGATTGGCCACCTCCTGCATGTCCCCCACAGAGGATTGGGCCCATAACCTCAGCATGTACCCTGACCGGGAATCGAACTGGCGAACTCTTGGTGCATGGGTTGATGCTCAACCACTGAGCCACACTGGCTGGGCCTGGACGTTTTTTTTTTAAAGTAGGGTGTTTAACATAGAGAGAGTATAGAACTAAGGACTCAATATTTTGACTTTGGAAATTTGTTTCTGGTTCCATTGACCCTATCTCATACAAAGAGCTCTTTCTGGCTTTGAATTGAAGGAAGAAATAAAACTTATCTATGCTTTACATCATTAGAACCTGAACCTATTTCCCAAGTACAAGGACAGGATGGCTCTACACGATCACAGAAAGCTCTTACTAAAGTGGTAGTGGCACTGAATACTTGTTAAGGTAGCTTCTGTGGACCTCTGTCCTTATATAGTATCTTACATCTTCAACAAAAGATTTACAGCAATGTACTCTGAAGACCATCTGGGAGGGCTGTAGCACCCTCTGAATATGTATTGATGAGGCTCCTCTGTATTGAAACAGACCAATGCTTGACTGATGGGGATGAAATCTGTGCACTCAAAACTGAGGTGCTCTGAGTGAGAGGAAATCCATTGTCAGGTTCCACAAATATTGTGCCAATCAGAGGAAAAAAATTCCTCCTGAACCACATATCCTCCCATTTCTTGAAGGATATTCACCTCCATTACAATCTTATGGGACCACAGTAGTATACAAGGTCCATCATTGACTATACATTGTTATATGGCACATGACTGTATATGATTTTTGGCTGTAATAAAATTATTTCCATTCACATTTAATTGTCTATGGGAACAAGTTTCTTTATGCTTACATATTCTAAAAATGAATTGAAAATGAGGGGAAAAAAAGAGAAAACCTGTCTTCTACTTGTAAAAAATAAAATTCATTTACAAAGTTAAAAAAAAAAACTGCAGAAAGTATTTATACAGAAAGAGTTACCTTCATCCATAGAAAATTGATAGCTCTTATCATTAAAGAAAATGATTTTCTTTTTATCTGGATGATTTACAAATAATATCTTGCCCCATAAAGCCTTAAAGATAAAGAAAATGTTTTCATTTAACTCCAAATTACTTCACCACCACCACCACACAACTTTTTTTTTTTTTTTACAACAAAAGACTCCTATTTATTTTAACCCTCAGTATACTATGAGGATTCACTAGACTCAATTTTAGTTCTTGAGTTTCTTTCTTGAGCAGTTCTGACTATTATTATTAAAGATTGATATTTCAAAACTTTTATTCTTATAGGTCTTCCAAAGTACAAAAAAAAAATTACTGATTTTAAAAAGCAGAATAAAATTTAATATGTGTGGCAATTAGGATTTGGGTCAATTGGATCCTTATATTAATCTAAGAAAAGTGGTAGGATCTTAGTGTTTTTACCTTTCCTCTACCTTGAAATATTTTGCTACTTAATCATCATTATACTTCAATTATTTCCACTTGTGTTTTAAAAACTAAAAGAAGCCCAGCTGGTGTGGTTCAGTGGTTGAGCATCGACCCATGCACCAAGAGGTTGCCAGTTCCATTCCAGGTCAGGGCACATGCCCATGTTGTGGGCCCAATCCCCAGTGGGGGGCATGCAGGAGGCGGCCAATCGATGTTCTCTCTCATCGATGTTTCTACTCTCTCCCTCTCCCTTCCTCTCTCTCTAAAATCAATAAAGAAAAAAAATTTTTTCTAAAAAACTATAATAAGAAAATGGAAGAATAATCAAATCATCTAGGAGTCTGATGCTATAGTGAAACTGTTACACGTCAGTGTTCATATTCCATTGCCCAAAGTATTGCATCATCTTCTAAGAAAATATAAAAGACTAAAGAGTCTTTGTTGTCTTTTACCTTTCTTGAGCACAGCTGACTTTTCAGAAGTTCTTATTGTCTACTACTCAGAGCAATGACAAGAAAACTGCGATGTTTCACTACTATTAATGAATGAGAACAAGAGTGAAAAAGCCTGAGAGCAGCACTCTAGACTCAAAACATAAAGTCTCAAACTATAAGTGTTTAGATGACAACACCAGAGATTAATAATCTCAAGCTTACAAAATCAATAAGTGAACAACACATTTCTAAAGACATAAAGAAAATAAAGTATTTTTTAATAAATTATTTTTTTTACAGATATTTCTCCTTTTTTCCCCATTGACACCCTCCTCCCGATCCCGCCACCCCTCACAATATTGTTGTCTATGTTCATTGTTTATGAATATATGCATATAAGAAAATAAAGTATTTTTATTCAGTTAGTTATTCAACAGGAAGGACTTCATCAGACAATATTGTCTGATAAGAACCTTTGCTATCTCACTTTGCTGAAAGGACATATAATAGTATTGTTTCATCTTTCTGATATGTATTTACCAAAACATACTTAATACAGAAGTTTGTTATGCTAAATCCTTATTAAAATGTCAAATAAAAAAAACTAATTGAAGCCCTGGCCAGTTTGGCTCAGCGGTTAGAGTGTCAACCTGTGGTCCAGAGACACCAGGGTTCGGTTCCCGCTAAGGGCATGTGCCTTGCCTCGGTTGCGGTTTGTCCCCGGCCCTGGTTGGGTCGTGCGGGAGGCGGCCACTCGATGTGTCCCTTTCATATCAATGTTTCTCTCTCTCTCTCTCTCTCTCTCTCTCTCTCTCTCTCTCTCTCTCTCCCTCCCACTCTGTTTGAACAAAAAATGGAGGAATGTCCTCGGCTGAGGATTAAAAAAAAAAAAACTAATTGAAAAAATAACTATAATTTCATGAGATACATGTCCAACAAAGTTTTGTTTTTTAGTTATCTGTCAAAAGGTTGACAAACTTCAGTTGTTTGTTCTAAAATTTTGTAGTGATAGCTCATCCCAGTAGAAAAAAATCAATATATACCTTTACAGACACAGAGAAAAATTAAATTTATATACATATTCTACAAGAGAAATATAGATGATCAACATGCTTTTTTTTTTCAGCACTAAATCATATAAATTAAGATAAAATACTGTAGGAAGTGTAAAATGAAACAAGTTAAAAAAGAAAAATGAATGATGTAAACCTTCCAAGTATTAATGTATTTTTAATTTGTTCATGTATATTTCAAATGATGGTAAGAATCAAATATTTTAAAATTTTAAAACATTTAAAAGAGGTATACAATTATTTTATTTTAATATATTGATACACTATAACAAATCATATCCTATGCAACTATTTAAACTTATGTGATGAATACTTTTAATATACTAGGTATCTTCCTTCCTTTTGCCCATGTAGATCAGTTAGCTACTATTTTCCACCCTCTTCCACAAATAGACGCTATACATAGACTTATTCCATGAAATAATGTTTCTTGACTAGAAAGTATCAGTTTCTTACTTACATAGGCAACTCTTTCACACACACACAAGCACACACACACACACACGCACACCAACCTATTGATAACAAAAATATGAAATGAAATATTAAATGCTATTTTATTATCTTAAAGGAGCCATTTCCCTCTTTTTAAAAACAACATTTCATGTAGATAAGTGCATATAAAAATGGGCACTCTCATAAACTCCCATTCAGAATGTAAATTAATTACTCTTCATGAGAGATAATTTGAAAAATGAATCAAAAGATTAAAAATGCCCATACTCTTTGACCCATAAAGTTTACTTCTGATATTTAGCCTAAGAAAATCACCATGGATAATAACAAATATTTAACTATAAATATGTTTATTAGAACTATATATATAACATAAAAAATAAAAGCAATCTAAATACCAAAAATAAGAAATGAAGGAAATGCCTACAAATAGGGGGATATTATGTAGTCACAAAAGAGGAGGCCACACATATGCACAGCATGCTGCCAGTTTTATAAAATGTGTCCAGTGTATATATACACAGGCATAGGCATAGAAAATAACCTGGAAGGCCAATCACCAAAATGTTAACACTGTCTAGCTCCACGTTAATTTTTATTTTGATTCCTTTTGCTTATCTGCATTATTTAATTTTCTTCTCTAATAAGCATGTATCATTTGTGTATTTTAAAAAATTATTTTAGAAGTATATATTTTAAACTCCCAAAATAGTCACATATATGAATACATAAAATAATATTCCAGGAAAAGTTACATCAAAATATAAACAGTGTTGCCCTGGCCAGTTGGAGCATCAGCCTGCGGTCCAGAGAGACCCGGGTTCGGTTCCGGCTAAGGGCACGTACCTGGTTGCAGTTCGTCCCCGGCCCTGGCTGGGTCGTGTGGGAGGCAGCCACTTGATGTGTCCCTTTCACATCGATGTTTCTTTCTCTCTCTCTCCCTCCCACTCTATCTGAATAAAAAATGAAAAAATGTCCTCGAGTGAGGATAAAAACAAAACAAAACAAAATGTAAACAGTGTTTATCTCTAAGGTTATGGATCACTTTTTATATTATTTTTGCCATTTATCTGTGTTTTCTAAAATTACTATGTGTTATTTACATATTTAAAATAATATAAATTATAAAATATAAAGCCACTTACGCTGGGATATATGATTTAATACTATTAAGAACTCATTTAATTTTGTTAAAACAGATTTAGAAGCACTCACTCCAATATTTTGTTGTCATGGTGATGGTGGTGGTTTAGGGTTTGCTTCTGTTTGGAGAGAGAGAAAAATTTTGCATCAGAATTTGAAGATGTTTAGGTGAGATATTTTTCACAAGCAGTTCAGGAATAAGACCATCTTGGCATTTTAATTGTACAGATCACAAACTCAGTTCCAGAACCATAGAGATGAAATTCTAGTCCAGATGGGAACAAAAGGTTATGATTACTAAGGTGAAGGATAGAATTGCTCTCTTCTTTGGGAAAGGAATGAAGAATTGGGGCAACATACAGATACTTTATTCATTTAAAGACTGGCACAGGAGTTGAATTAGAAGGAACAGGATTATATAAGCAATTATAATTGCTGTTTGTAATATAGAGTAAAGGATAAACAAAATCTAATCAAATAGTTTAGAACACAAATGAGAGGTCAGCATACGGTATAGTACAGTGTAACAACAAAGCTCTAGAATCAGACTTCCTGGATTCAAATACTGCTATTGTCTCTTATTAGATCTATAATCTTGGGTAAGTTGTTTTATTTATCCAAATTTATAGAGCTTCTTTAACTTGTTATAAGAAACTGTGCCTGAGTTTTCATATTTGTGAAATGGGATAATAATAGTAACTACCTCTTAGTAGAGTCAAGATGATTTGATTCAATAATTCTTTAATAAATGCTTACAATAATAATTAGTTCTGTACAGAAAAATATATAGAATGATATCATGAGCCTAGACTTGAGTTTATTATCTGTTTAATCCAGGTCAAATTAATTAAACTCATTATGCTTCTATTTCTTGCACTATCTCTTGTGGTTCTCATATACTCTCATACCTTTGTGAACAGGTATG
The DNA here is from genome assembly GCA_030848825.1 of Tadarida brasiliensis. Lineage (NCBI taxonomy): Eukaryota > Metazoa > Chordata > Mammalia > Chiroptera > Molossidae > Tadarida > Tadarida brasiliensis. Next base: position 47,524,029 of record CM061280.1, on the reverse strand, counting down.
GATAGAGTATATGGGAACAGGTAAAATGTGTCTATTAAAAATATTCCCTCATTACATTATTATAAGAATTACAGGAAACCATACATATATGGGATCTTGCACACTATACACGTTAAATAAATATAATTGCAGACCCAGCTTCAGTCTCTACACTTTTCTATCTGGCTTTCTGCCTCAGGAGGCTGGTGTGTGTGGGCATCATTGGACTACATCAGGGACTTCAGCCAATAGACAGCACCAGCAGAAAAAAAGAGGGAAAAGGAGTAAAGTCAGAGTATTTATTCTCCTGATTCCCTTCTTATGAGGTTTTACGCTGGCTGGCTGTCTCTCTAAGAGAAAGCACTGCTCTTAAAAGTACCAGCTTTGCCCAACTGGTGTGGATCAGTGGCTGAGCATCGACCCATGCACCAAGAGGTTGCTGGTTCGATTCCCAGTCAGGGCACATGCCCAGGTTGTGGGTCCAATCCCCAGTGGGGGGGCATGCAAGAGGCGGCCAATCGATGTTCTCTCTCATCGATGTTTCTATCTCTTTCCTTCTCCTTTCCACTCTCTCTAAAATAAAATAAAATAAAAAGAATTTTTTAAAAAAGTATCAGCTTTATGTGAACCTCGCTCCATCTGGATTCCAGTAACCACTCCTTGCCTTTGTCTCTCAGAACTAGGGATGGTAACATTGTCTACTTCCCTTGGTTCTTGCGCTATCTCTTATGGTTCCCATATACTCTATCCATACCTTTGTGAACAGTCCCAATGTAAATAAACCCTCCTCAAATTACTGTACTATGAATGTTGCATTTGTTTCCTGTTGAGGTTCTGATTGACTTAAGAGAGTATGTTGTAGCATATAATCAATCCTTATAATTTTACTATTTAATAATTTGAAGATTTTGTGTTAGGCATTTAAGAGGACTTAAAAATCACTTTGGCGGTAACTTTTGCTTTATGAAAAAGCAAACAAAGTGGGCTTATAGACCCCAAAAGAGAATCATTTTAAGGCGGAGAAGTGATGGAAAGTGGGGATAACCTGAAGTCTATGGGACAATTATCCCATAGGCTGGAGGATTTCATGGATATCTTGCTGAAAAGACCTGCCACAGTAAAATATCCCCACTACCTGGAATATTACTACTGATACTGAGATCATATCTCATCAGGAACATCTGAGAATCTGTCCTTTAAGCAGAGAAATTTTAAGTTAGTTCATAATAAAAATAAAAAGGAAGGGCAATTTGATTGCATATGTCCAGGTTTCCTGGAATTTTATTCTCACTCTCTGAAAATCATTTTGTTATTCTCATCCTTGCTGAAGTAAACACTAGAGTAAAGATTTAAAGTAGCTTCCATAGTTTCATAGCAAGAGATCCAAAAGTTCAAATATTCTTAGTGACACTTTCAAGATAAACTTCTCAACCATTGTCCTTGATGTGGTACCTGGAGAAAAGAGTTTCCTTCAGTATTTTTTTTTTATGTGTTGCTAAGTTAGCTGATGCCTTTACATGCATTAATAATTAGTAAACCCCAGTGTATCAAATTATCTTCTTTATATAAACAGTTTGTGAGGATTACACTTGCCACTAGCAACCTTGTGTATGTAGAACATAAACTCCTCAATGGCATATGCATTTTTCTCTTATTCCATATAGCATTGCTAGAACTTAATAATTGCAACATTGTTTGCAGGCAAGTAATGTTTATGCTTCATAAAAAGCCTCAAATATTTTAAGTATCTTAACAAAGGTAACTGCAATCAGCCACCAGCTTTTGTGCATAGGGAACAATTTGGTGATTTTCCCTGACTGATCCATTTCTGGACTTTACTAAAAGCCAGGGACTGGTGTGAGTAGATGTCTTAATAAGGAAAATATGACAGAAAAGTATGCATGCCAGGAAAAGTGAATTAGCATAAACTATGCATGGGTAGCACCCAAAAGAAAACATTAAAAGGAAGTAAAAAAATTAAATGAAGTCTTTTGACTTTTGTGTACATTAAATGGATATTAACTAAGTATAGTTTTGGCAAATTTCCTCTTATAACAACTGCCATATGGAATCATAAAAGCAATCCTAAGCCTAAACAAAAAATAGTACACTGTATGATTCAAAGCACAGAACACACATATTTAATAGCATTCTTTTTATGATTTATAAGTGAGTACCACATTAAAAATTATTGAATTAACATACAATTAAATGTACTTTTACAGAAAATTTAACTTTTGGATAACTTTTTTCTGCTAAAATAACTGGATACCTTCAAAATCAATAAAACAGACATAAAACTGTCAGTCACTTCAACTTTGAATTCTAACACATTTAAATGCCACTTTTACTTGGTACTACTCATTAGAAAATAATTTTATGGATTTTCAAGAAGAGAACTCTATATGTGTTTTAAAACATTACCTGTGTTTTGTTATCCAAATACTTACCTCATTGGTTCTATGACACTTCTTAACTGTAATTAAACTGTGTCCCAAATCATACCACAGCTGGAAATTGAACTATTCATACTGCAAATTGAATACTTCATAATGAATCCTTTATAAATAATGCACCTTAACTAAAAAAACTACTTAAATTAAATGAGGTCATTTCTATTTCTCAGAGGAAGCTTGATTTGCAACTCCATCAACTCCAATAAGACATATCAGAATCAGCAAATGGCAGGATGAACCTCAATCCTATGAAAATTAAAATCCAGCTCTTTCTTAAAGAGAAACACTACTACACAACTATTACTTACCAAATTTTAAAGATTTAAGGACTTTAGAAATCATACATATGACTTCTCCCCCTTTTTACGAGTCGAAGGACTGAGAACACACACACTATATATATACACACACATATATGTACATATACATATATATGTATATATATATATACACATGCACACACACACACACACACACACACACACACACACACACCATCTACCAAAACCCCACAAGCATGAGCAAGAATAAACAAAATTCAATAATAAAAATACTAGTGTAAGATGAAGTTAGGAAAGTATACAACCTCATGTCAGAAATGGAAGGAAAAATAATAATGACATATGGAACTAGTAGAGAAAGTGGACTAGAAACAGATACATAAATCCTAAGCTCATGAAAAAACCCATGTATATACAGTCAGCCCTCGTTTATCATGGTTAATCAGTTCCAGACTCTACCGCAATAAATGAATTTCCACGAAGTAGGATTCTTTATTTATATACAGTCGTCCCTCGCCACTTCGTGCTTCAACTTTCATGGCTTCGCTCTATCGTGGTTTTTTCAAATACTATACTATACTATATTTGAAAAAACCACGGTAGAGCAAAGCCGCGAAAGTCGAAGTGCGAAGTGGTGAGGGACGACTGTACAACAACATGGATACCCAACAAGTTTGACTTGGCCCTTGAGGGCATGAACTACAATAAAATAAAAGAAAAAGTATAGCACGGCCAGTGTGGCTCAGTGGTTGAGTGTCGACCCATGCACCAAGAGGTTGCCAGTTCGATGTGGGCCCAATCCCCAGTGAGGGGCATGCAGGAGGAGGCCAATTGATGTTCTCTCTCATCAATGTTTCTATCTCTCTCTTCCTCTCCCTTCTTGTCTCTCTAAAAATCAATAAAGAAAAAAAATTAAAAATAATTTGAGAAGGAACAATTTAGAATAAACCATAAATTATTTTTAAAATGATTTAAGAAACTTTAAAAAGGGATGGAAACCACAAGGAACAAACAGGATATTAGCAAAAGTACTAGTCCAATTTGAAAAATAACCACATAGAATTCTACTAATAAAACTCCATGAGCAGGTTGAATAACAAATGAGACAAACATAGGTGAAGAAATAATTTGTAGACTTAAAATTAGACCTAAAAAATTATCCAAAATACAACACATATAAATAAAACTATGGAGCATTTGAAAGGGAGTTTAAGAGATGTGAAGGAAAAAACAAGGTCTAATATGGGGCTAATCTTGGTCTGCTATAGTCACAGAAAAAGGTATTAGAAACAATATGAGAGACAATATTTAACAGATAATGTTAGTGAATTTTCCAAAATTGAAGAAATCACATTTGAGGTCTACAAAGATTACTGAGCATGAGAAACAAAAATAAATCCACACCTAGACATTAAAGGTATATACAAATAAAAAAGCCCTAATTTTGCTACTCATACACATTCCTTGAAAAAATTACTAAAGAATGCAATTCAGTAAAAAAAAAAAAAAATATATATATATATATATATATATATATATATATATATATATATGACCCAAAAGGAAAAAGTAGAATACAAAAGGCATTAATGAACAAGGACAGTGGTGACAAAGAAGAGTTTTAAATAAAATTAGTTACAAACAAGCAATAAACACAATAATGACAAATTATAATTAAAAATAAAGTGAAACTAAAATATTAAATAACTATTACACAGGCAGTGGGAGGAACTGATTGGAGTTAAACTGGCATAAGCTCCTTGAATTGTTTGGGAAGAGAGTATATATTTTGCTTTAATATTTAATAAATTAAAAAGTGTACCATATGCATTGATAAAAATATTCAATAGCATGAGGGTATATCTCCTTCCCAAATTAATCTGTAAAATAAATGTTATCCCAATTTAATTCCTTAATAGAACTTCTCCTGGAACTGGAAAAGTTAACTTTACAATTTGTAAGGAATATCCAAGAAAATTTTGAAGAACAAGGAGTAAACACAAAGCTCTACGATATATCATAATTTATTACAATGTTTCATAAATCAATGTGATATTGACCCTGAGTATACAAAGAGACGAATGGAATAAAATAAAGAGATCAGAAGTAGATTCAAGTACATATGGAAATGCAGTTAATAATAGAGGAGGCATTACAAATCAGTTGGAAGAAGATGGGCTATATTAAATTGAAGTAAGACTACTGGTTATACATATAGAAATATAAAATTTGAGCATTAGCACACACCATGAACACCATAATTATAAGAGAATAACTATATCATTGTGGCAAGTAAAGATTTATTAAGATGAACAGAAATTAATATTTAATAACACAAAGATAATACATGGATTGTTAATGATATACAAAATGTAAATGCTTATAGGTGGAAATAAACTTTAGATAAGTGATAGATCGACTAATATGTATCTAATATGTATGTGCTGATATATATCAGCATACATATACCATACATATAACATATATAACATATACAGCACATATATAGAGAAATATCTAGTAAAATTTAAGACATGCATACGCTATGACGCAGCTATTGCATTTCTATGTATATGCCCTAGAGAAACTCATTTGTGCACATTTATACAAGATCTCAATGCAAATTTTTTTTAAAAAACAGATAATTTGTAGATAAAATACCACCGGTAAGGATCTACCTGTATCAGCACATTTTAAAATCTCTGGAATTTCCAGTCAAACATAACTAAATACATTTGATATGAACAGGACATACAACATGGCAGGCAGTAGGTATTCTGTTACTATTTCAGCAAAAAATAATACAGAAATGCATTTAAATATAGTGCTGGTAATAGAGGAGAAAAATGCCAGTTGAAGAGCAATTTACATAACTCTGGCATAGGACAAAATATCTAATAAATGTATGCGATGGGAATGAGGAGAACAAATATGGGATAATGTTGTCAGAAATGGAGATTACCATATTATTTTTTATTTCCTATGTCAAATCTAAGAAGAGATATTCAGCAAATGATATTACAAAAATATTAATCAAAATATTCAGCTACTAAGCCCCAAAATCTTACAGATATCTAGATAAATCCTCTTCATTATCCCAAATATTCGGCTTAACATGTATGGGCCTTGAATTAGTCAGAGGGTTCATTTTGTACTATTCCACATTTGTTTTATAATTGTTTCTAAGCCCTATTATGAGCTTGTTTGCCCAATCTAAGGAAAAAAGCTACAATGTGTAGTTCCTTTCAGACAATAAAGAACCAACTACAAGAAAAATGGTGGTGGAGCGAATGGAGGCTGCACAGACCATCTTCCAGGACAAAACTAGAATTACAACTAAAATAAAGACAAATTATCAGGAAAAAACAACTGAAAAGCAGCTGGAGAGAACCTTTATAACTAGAGATGGAAAGAGGACATCAAATAGACCTTGGTAGGAACTGCGGAAGCATGAAAGGGTGGACTGTGAGCCCACAGACAGCAGCTGAGGTCTGTTTTAGCTGTGAGATGTTCTTTCTGAGAGCTGGGGGTTAAAACCCCAAGCTAGCTCCACAGCACAGAGTGGTGGCTCCCCAGCACAGAGGGTCAGCCCACCAGCACAGAGTGTTGGTACAGGGAAAGGAACCTGGTTGAGATCACCAGAGCAAAGGGTTTGTCTGGCAAAGAGAAGGGCAGGGAAAGACAGAAACCTCCCTGAAGGGCCAGAGCAGTCACTTAGCTACAGCCACTCACATTGGGCTCCAGCAGAGGGAGGGCAGACTGGACTAGAACTGTGTGAAGAGAGTCAGAGGTTCATGGCACAGGGGAGAGAGCTGGGAAGGAGAACACAAGGAGTTTTATGCAGAATCACTCCTTCATATGACAGTAGCCATCTTACTCAAAGAGGCCTAACCCAGAGCCTTGAGGAGAAGCAATGGCCCCGCCTTCTGGAATTTAACACCACCAGGACAGCCCAGAGAAATGCAAACTGAGGCTCCTACCAGCAAGCAAGGAAGGAGAAAAAAAGAAGCCATTGCCCCACCCACTGGAAATAGTCTTACCTTGTACACCTGAGGGATGTTTTCATTCAGTTGAGGGCTACAACCTGAGGATCACCAAGTAACTGAGACTAATACTCTGCAGTCAAAAGATAGAGGATAACTGAACATTTGCTTGGCCTACAAATCTACCAAGGAAAGTAAGACTTGACAGTGGTGTTTAATGTGTGTCCTCCACACTCACCCAAACCCAGTAGAGGGTGCCAAAATCAGCAGAACACCAACACCCACAGGGAAAATTTGGCAGGCTCCAAAACCCACTGAGACAGACAAAATGGTGAAACAAAGAAACAAATCCCAAATAAAAGAACAAGAGAATTCAAAAGAACAAGGGATAAATGGAATGGGATAAAAAGCAAGTTATCAGAGGTAGAGTTCAGAGTAATGATTATGAGGAAGCTCAACAACATGACTAAAGAGCTCAATGGCATGGGTAAAGATATAGAAACATTAAAAATCAACCAATTGGAAATGAAAAATTACTAACCAGAAATGAAGAATGACAGCAGAAATACAAAACACATTAGAAGGAATGACAAGCAGGGTACAGGAAGCCAAGGATCGGATTATTGAATTAGAAAACAGAGTAGAAAAAATCAAACAATCAGAGAACCAAAAAGAAAAAAAAAAACTATTAAAAAACAGGAAGACAGCTTAAGAGATAGCATGAAATGTAACAATATCTGTATTAAAGGTGTTCAAGGAGAAGAATAAAATGAGCAAGAGTTAGAGAATATATTTGAAGAAAGAGTGACAGAAAACTTCTCTAACTTGGTGAAGGAAAAAGCATACAAGTTTAAGAAGCACAGAGAGCCCCAAGTAAGAAGAACACAATCCGGCCCACACCAAGACACATAGTAATTAAAATGCCAAAAATTAAAGACAAAGAGAGAATTCTAAAGGCAGCAAGAGATAAACAATAAGTTATCTACAAAGGAACCCCCATAAGGCAATCAGCTGAGTTCAAAACAGAAACACTACAGGTCAGAAGGGAGTGGAATGAAGTAATCAAGGTAATGAAAAACAAGGATCTGAATCCAAGACTACTCTAACCAGCAAGGCAATCATTCAAATAAGAAGGTGTAATAAAGAGTTTCTCAGACAAAAAAAAAAAACCCTAACAGAATATATAAGCATCAAACAAGCACTGCAAGAAATGTGAAAAGGACTGCTGGAATAAGTAGAAGAAATAGGAAGAAACATAAACAAAAATGACAATAAATAAGTACATATCAATAATAACCTGAAATGTAAACCTTTTAAATGCTCCTATCAGAAGAAAGAGAGTAGCTGAATGGATGAGAAAGCATGACTCATATATATATCATTTACAAGAGACCTACCTCACAACAAAAGACTCACATAGGTTGACAGTGAAGAGATGGGAAAAAATTTTTTTTCAAGCAAACAGAAAGGAAAAAGAAGCTGGGGTAGCAATACTGATATCCCATAAAATAGACTTCAAAATGAAGGCCATAACTAGGAACAAAGAAGGCCACTACATAATGTTGAAAGGATCTATCCAACAGGAGGATATGACCTTGGTAAACATTTATGGATGACATATAGGTGCACCAAAATACATTTAAAAACTTCTGGAGGACTTCAAAGGAGGAATTGACAGCAATATAATCATGGCAGGGGATTTCAAAATCCCACTGATATTACTAAATTGATCCTCTAGACAAAAAATTAACAAGGAAACTGAAACCCTAATGATGCTCTACATCAAATGATATTAATAGATATCTCCGAAGAATTACACCCCAAAACTGCAGAAGTCATATTCTTCTCAAGTGCACATGGGATATTCTCAAAGATAGACCACATGTTAGGACACAAGTTCTAAAGACTGAAATCATATCAAGCATCTTCATAGATCACAGTGGCATGAAACTACAAAATAATTAAAATAAAAAATAATCAAACACATAGAGGCTTAATAGGATATTAAGCAATGAATGGTTACCAAGGAGATCAAGGAAGAAATTACAAACTTCCTGGCAAGCAATGAAAATGAACATACAACACAAAATCTATGGGATGCAGTGAAAGCAGTCCTTAGAGGGAAGTTCATAGCACTACAAGCTCACATCAAGAAACAAAAAATTCTAATTGATTTTCTAACCCTACAACTTAAAGAACTGTACATTAAAAATATAGAAAACCCAAAGTAAGTAGAAGAAATAATAAAGGTCAGAGCAGAAATAAATGACATAGAAACTAGAAAAAAAATTCAAAAGATCAATGAAACAAAGAGCTGGTTCTTTGAAAAGATACACAAGATTGATGGACCCTTAGACACACTCACCAAGAAACAAAAAGAGAGGACCAAAATAAACAAAATCAGAAAAAAAAGAAAAGTGACAACTGACACCACAGAAATACAAAGGATAGTTAAAAAAATACTATTAACAGGATATTCAAAAATGGCGGTGGAGTGAATGGAAGCTACACAGACCATCTCCCAGGACCAAACTGGAATTACAACTAATATAAACACAAATCATCAGGAAAAAGCAACTGAAAAACAGCAGGAGAGGACCATATAACCAGGGACAGGAAAAAAGAACACTGAATCGAGCCTGGTAGGTCTGCAGAGACGGGAGAGGGTGGGCTGGGAGCCCACAGAAAGCAGCTGTTTTAGCTGTGAGTAGCTCCCTCAGCTTAGAATTCCAAGCCAGCTCCACAGTGCAGAGGGCCAGGACAGAGCACTAAATTAGCTACAGCCATTCACCTTAGGCTCCAGCAGGGGGAAGGTGGACTGGACTGGAACTCTGTGGGGACATCCAGGACTTGGAGGGCACTCAGAGTTTTTGCTGAGTTGTGGCCACACAGGACAGTGGGTACTTTGCTCCTTCCCAGAACTCTGAGGAGAAGCTGCAGGCCCTCCCTCGGACACTTAACCCTACCAAGCTGGGCCAGAGAAATGCAAATTGAGGCTCATTAACAACCAGCATCTGCCCCACCCTCTGGAAATCCTCTTAAGCTGAACACCTGAGGGAGATTTTCATTCAGCTGAGGGCTACAACCCAAGGCTCATCAAGTAACTGAGACTAATAGCATCCAGGCAAAAAGCTAGAGGATAACTGAACCTTTCCTGGGCTTGCCAATCTACCCAGGAAAGTAAGACTTGACAGTGGTGTTTAATGTCGGTCCTCCCTCACTCACTGAAACTCAGTAGAGGAAGTCACAAACAGCAGAACACCAACACATAGGGAAAATTTGTCAGGCTCCAAAACCGACTGAGATAGCCAAAATGGTGAAACAAAGAAACAAAGCCCAAAGGAAAGAACAAGAGAACTCTACTGAAGATGAGATAAATGAAATGCAGTTAAGCAAGTTATCAGAGGTAGACTTCAGAGCCATGATCTTGAGAAAGCTCAACAGCATGAGTAAGGACATCAACATGATGAGTAAAGATATAGAAACATTGAAAATCAACCAAGTGGAAATGAAGAATGACATAGCAGAAATACAGAACACATTGGAAGGAATAAACAGCAGAGTAGAGGAAGTTGAGGATCAGATCAGTGAATTAGAAGACAGGGTAGAAAAAATCAACCAATCAGAAAATCAAAAGGAAAAACATAATAATAAACAGGAACACAGCTTAAGAGAACTGTGGGACAACTGGAAACGTAACAATATTCCCAACTTGTCATATACGGAATTCAAAGCAATGATTTTAAGGGTGCTCAAACAATTTGGTGAGAACTGCAATCAACTTAAGAATTATGAAGAGCTCAGTGGGAAATACTTCAGCTTAAAAAAAGAGGAAGAAGTTATGCATAAAAAACAAGAGGAAATAAAGAATGACATAGCTGTTGTTTCTTTGTCTCACCATTTTAGCAATTTGGTAATTCTAGGCCTGGTGAGGGATATTGGAATGTGTAGGCAGGTTGGTGTATATCAAATAAGGCTGCTGTGCCTCTCAGACTGTTTTGGTGTATGGTGCCTCTTGCTTGCTGTGCGTCCTGGAGGATTGACAACTGGCAGCTGGCATTGGTCTGTCATGCAGGTCTCTGCTTCCTCAGTCTTGCTGCTGCTTGGGCTGTGGTACCACTCCTGATTAGCCTATGCTGATGTCACTGGGAACGGGCCTCAGCTGCTGATCTGTGCTGCTGCGGCCTGGGGTGCGTGGGACCAGCTTGTGCACTGCTAGAGTTCATGGGGTCCTGGTGTTATGCTTCTGGAGTGCATGGATTCCACTGCTATCCTGCTGTGGTTCGTGGGTCCCGCTGATACTATGCTGGGGTGCGTGGGTCCAGTTGGGTAATGAATTGGAAGAATTAACATCATTAAAATGTCCATACTACCCAAAGCAATCTATGGATTCAATGCAATCCCCATCAAAATACCAACAACATATTTCACAGAACTATACCAAATACTCCAACAGTTTATATGGAACCAAAAAAGACCTCGAATAGCTACAGCAATCTTGAAAAAAAGAACAAAGGAGGAGGGATCACAATACCGGATATCAGATTGTACTACAAAGCCATTGTCATCAAAACAGCCTGCTACTGGCACAAGAACAGGCATATAGATTAATGTAACAGAACGGAGAACCCAGAAATTTACCCAAGACATTATGCTCAATTAATATTTGGCAAAGGTGGCAAGAGCATACAGTGGAGTAAAGACAGCCTCTTCAATAAATGGTGTTGGGAAAATTGGACAGCTACATGTAAAAAAAATGAAGCTAGACGACCAACTTACACTTTACACAAGAAAAAACTTAAAATGTATAAAAGACTTACATGTGGCTGGTGAATACATAAAAATTCTAGAAAAAAAATGTAGGCAACAAAATTTCAGACATCATACACAACAGAATTTTCACTGATACATCACCTAAGGCAAGAGAAACAAAGAAAAAAAAGAACACATAGGACTACACCAAACTCAAAAGCTTCTGCACAGCAAAAAAAGAAACAACCATCAAAATGAAAAGGTAACCCACTATATGGGAGACCATAATTGCTAATGATACATCAGTTAAGGGGTTAATTTCCAAAATATATAGAGTACTCATACAACTCAACAAAAGAAAGACAAAGAACCCAATTTAAAAATGGGCAGAGAACCTAAAGAGACACCTCTCCAAACAGGACATACAAATGGCCAAGAGACATATGAAAAAAACGCTCAACGTCATTAATCATCAGAGAAATGGAAATTAAAACAACAATGATGTATCACCTCACACCTGTCTGAATGGCCACCATCAACAAAGCATCAAACAACAAGTGCTGGAGAAGGTGTGGAGAAAAGAGGACTCTAGTACACTGCTGGTGGGAATGCAGACTGGTGCAGTCACTACGGAAAACACTATAGTGTTACCTCAAAAAGTTAAAAATTGAACTGCCATTTGACCCAGTGATCCCACATCTAGGAATATATCTTAAGAAACCTGAAACACCAACCAGAAAGAATATATGTACCCCTATGTTCATAGCAGCACTATTTACAATAGCTAAGATCTGGAAACAGCTCAAGTGTTCATTAACATATGAGTGGATAAAAAATCTGTGGTGCTTATACACAATGGAATACTATGCAACTGTAAGAAAGAAAGATCTCTTATCCTTTGAGACGACATGGATGGACCTGGAGAGGATTATCCTAAGTGAAACGAGCCAAACGGAGAAAGACAAATATCACATGATGTCACTTATTTTTGGAATATAATGAACAAAACAAACTGATGAACAGAATCGACCCAGAGACATAGAAGTAGGGTACAGACTGACAAACCTCAGAAGAGGGAGTGGTGAGGGAAGAGATAAACCACAGATCTTATTATATGCATGTATGTATAACCAATGGACATAAACAACAAAGCTGGGCATGGGGAGTGGGGATGAGGAGCAGGGTGTCAATGGGGGGAAAAGGAGAAACGTGTAACAAAAATAATTAATAAAATAAATATGAAAAGCAAAAAAAAAAAAGGGCAGAGAACCTAAATAGACACCTCTAAACAGGACATGCAAACGGCCAAAAGACATATGAAAAAATGGTCAATGTCACTATTCATCAGAGAGATACAAATTGAAACAACTATGAGGAATTCCCTCCCATCTCCTAGAATGGCTGCCATCAACAAATCATCAAACAACAAATGCTGGAGAGGGTGTGGAGAAAAGGGACTCTAGTACACTGCTGGTGGGAATGCAGACTGGTGCAGCCACTGTGGGAAACAATATGATATCTCCTCAAAAAATACAAAATGGAACTGCTATTTGACCCAATGATCCCACTTCTAGGAATATACCCTAAGAAGCCTGAAACACCAATCAGAAAGAATATATGTACCCCTATGTTCATAGCAGCACTATTTGCAATTGCTAAGATCTGGAAACAGCCCAAGTGTCCATCAATAGGTGAGTGGCTAAAATGCTGTGGTACATATACACAATGGAATGCTATGCAGCTGTAAGAAAAAAAGGTTTCTTATCCTGTGAGATGACATAGCAGGACCTGGATAATATTATGCTCAGCAAAATAAGCCAATCAGAGAAATACAAATATCATATGATCTCACTTATTTGTGGAATGTAATGAACAAAATAAGCTGATGAACATAATAGATCCAGAGACATAGCAGTAGGGTTCAGACTGACAAACCTCAGAGGAGGTGGCAAGGGGGAGGGAAGACATAAACCAAAGATCCTATATGCATATATGCATAGCTAATGGACATAGACAACAATGCTGTGAGAGGGGAGTGGGATAGGGAGGAGGGTGTCAATGGGGGAAGAAGGAGAAAAAACTGTAACAAAAATAAATTAATTAAAATTAAAAAAAATAAGTAACTACGTGGTGACAATCATTACTAGAAACTCAGTAAACACCTGATTTAATCATATTTCTTCTTCCATTTATTAAGTAATCACTTACTGAAGGTTTGTTATGTATCAACTTCTATACTAAGTGCTGTTTTGTTTTTTTTTTTGTATTGTTTCTGTATCTCTTCTCATGCCTTTCACTGGATATTATTTCATGACATATTGCCCTTACACACTCTCAGAGGAGGAAGAAACTGTGGACATTTATAGATATGCTAACTCCAGGATACCCAATACGAAATGAAGCAGCAGGAGATGTTGGAGAATACTCATCATACCAGGATAAATCTATCACCATTACTAGCAATCACAAAATAAATACAAACTCACCACAGAAGAGAATATTTTATTTTGAGAAATAACAAAATTGGAGGTATCAAAATACCAGGTATCAAACTATACTACAAAGCCATTGTAATCAAATCAGCCTGTTACTGGCCCAAGAACAGGCATATAGATAAATGATACAGAACAGAGAACCCAGCAATTGATGCAAACCATTATGCTCAATTAATATTTGATGAAGGTGGTAAGATCATACTATGGAGTAGAGATAATCTCTTCATTAAATGGTGTTGAGAAAATTGGACAGATATGTGTAAAAGAATGAAACTAGACCACCAACTTACACCATATACAAAAATGAACTCAAAATAGATAAAATACTTAAATGTGAGTTGTGAAACCATAAAAATCCTAGAAGACATAAGTAATATCTCTTAGGGCAAGAGAAACAAAGGAAAAATATAAACTGATGGGTCTACATCAAACTAAAAAGCTTCTACACAGCAAAAAAAAAAATATATATATATATATATATATATATATATATATATATATATATATATATATATATATATACCATCAACAAAATGAAAAGGGAATCCAATGTATAGAAGAACATATTTGCCAATGATACATCTGATAAGGGGTTAATTTCCGAAATATATTAAGAACTTATACAAGTCAACACCAAGAAGATAAACAATTCAATTAAAAAATGGGCAATCCTGGCTGGGTGGCTCAGTTGGTAGGAACGTTGTCCCATGCACCAAAAAAATGGCAGGTTCGATTCCTGGTCAGGGCACATACCTAGGCTGCAGGTTCAATCCTAGTCAAGGCATACAGCAGGCAATCAATCGATGTTTCTCTCACATCTCTCTCTCTCTCTCTCTCTCTCTCTCTCCCTTCCTCTCTCTCTAACAATACATAAAAACATATTTTCAGGTCAGGATGAAAAACAAATAAATATATAAAATAAAATAAAAAGTGGGCAAATGACCTGAATAGTCACTTTCCCAAAGAGGACATTCAGATGACCGATAGATATATAAAATATTGCTCAGTGCCATGGCTGAGTAATTCAGTTGCTTGGAGCATCATCCCATACACAAAAAGGTTGTGGGTTCAATTCCCAGTCAGGATATATATCTAGATTGCAGGTTCATTCCTTGGTCAAGTGAGGATTAAACTTTTAAAAATGCTCAATGTCACTAATCAACAGAGAGATGCAAATTAAAACTGCTATGGGTTATCACTTCATACTTGCCAGAATGGCTACCATCAATAAATCAGAAACAACGATCGCTGGTGAAGATGTGGAGAAAAGGAGACCCTGGTGCATTGTTGATGGGAATACAGACTGGTGCAGCCACTGCGGAAAACAGTGTGGGGTTTCCTCAAAAAATTAAAAATGGAACTGCCTTCTGATCCAGTGATCCCATTTCTGGGAGTATATCTTTAGAATCCTGAAACACCAATCAGAAATAATACATGCAGCATTAATTACAATAGCCAAGATCTAGAAACAGCCAAAGTGCCAACCATTAGATGAGTAGATATAAAAACTGTGGTGCATTTACACAATGGAATACTGTGCAGCCATAATAAAGAAAGAACTCTTACCTTTTGCAACAGCATGGATGGATCTAGAGAATATTGTGCTAAATGAAATATACAAGTTAGAGAAAGACAAATACCATATGATCTCACTTATATGTAGAATCTAATGAACAACATAAACTGAATAACAAAATAGAAATAGAAGCAGGGATACATGGAACAGACTGACAGAGGTCAGAAGGGTGGGCGGTGGGGTGGACTGGATGAAAAAATGTGAAGAGATTAGCCAAAGAACATATATGTACAGCTCATGGACCGAGACAACAGTGTGGTGATGGCCAGTGGGAGGTGGTGGATGGGGGCTGGGTGGACAAAGTGGGGGAAATGAGGGACATCTGTAACAGTGTCAACAATAAAAATAAAGTTAAAAAGAAGAGAATATTCTATTTATATATATATATATATATATAAAGTGTATAATATGTGTGTGTATATATATGTGTGTATAATATATGTGAATATGTGAATATGTATGTGTATAATATGTGTGTGTGTATATATACATATGTCTGTGAATATATATATTTTTTTCATCCTCAATTGAGGCTATTTTTCCATTTATCTTCATATAGAGATAGAGGGAGAGAGAGAGATAAGGTGAAAGAGAGAGAGAGAGAGAGAGAGAGAGACATTGATGTGAGAGAGACACATTGATTGGTTGCCTCCTGCACAACCCCGACCAGGGCCGGGACCGAGCTGCAACCGAACTGCAACCAAGGTTCATGCCCTTCACTGGAATCGAATCCAAAACTCTTTTGTTCATGATCTGACGTTCTAACTGCTAAGCCAAACCGGCCAGGGCATATATTGTTTTCCTTTACACCCAAATTCTCTTAACTACTCTCAACATAGAAAACTTATCCTAATTACCTGCTTCAAAATCCCGAACATGATTAAAAAATTTCCATTTGAAAAGTAACCATGGCTCATCCAGAGCATTAACATAAGTGGTACCTAGAATTAAATCAACTGGGGAAAAACTGACTCCAGTTCTCAGGTTTGGAAAATAAACTGAAAATTACATTTTTCCTGGGGAAAGCAGCAGCTTTTGTCAAGCTCCTCCAGGGAGACTGAATGTTTTGATTGAGGTAAAAAGACTATGGGTTTCCAAAACTGAACTGGGAAAAGATAGAAAACTTGAACAGGCCAATAACAACGAAGGAAATTGAAGATGTAATCAAGACCCTCCCAGCAAACAAAAGCCCAGGCCCTGACGGCTTCATGGGGGAGTTTTACTGAGCATTCAAAGAAGAACGAACACCCATTCTCCTCAAACTATTCCAAACAATTCAAGAAGAAGGAAGACTTCCAAACTCCTTTTATGAAGCCAGCATAATTCTAATTCCAAAACCAGAAAAAGACACTACAAAGAAAGAAAATTACAGGCCAATATCCCTGATGAACATAGATGTAAAATCCTAAACAAAATACTAGCAAATCAGATCCAGCAATACATCAAAAAAATTATTCACCATGACCAAGTGGGATTCATCCCAGGGATGCAAGGCTGGTACAATATTTGCAAATCAATAAATGTGATACATCACAGAAACAAAATGAAAGATAAAAACCATATGATCATATCAACAGACGCTGAAAAAGATTTGACAAAATCCAGCACCCACTTCTGATAAAAACCCTCAGCAATTTGGGAATAGAGGGATCATATCTCAACATTATAAAGGCCATATATGAAAGACCTACAGCCAACATCATACTCAATGGACAAAAACTAAAAGCATTTCCCTTAAGAACAGGAACAAGACAAGGATGCCCACTTTTACCACTCTTATTTAACATAGTACTGGAAGTCTTAGCCACAGCAATCAGACATGAAGAAAAAATAAAAGAGATCCAAATTGGAAAGGAGGAAGTGAAACTGTCATTATTCGCAGATGACATGATATCATACATAGAAAACCCTAAAGAATCCATCAAAAATCTACTAGACTTAATAAATAAATGAATTTGGCAAAGTAGCAGGATACAAAATCAACGTCAAGAAATCGATGGCATTCTTATACACCAATGATGAACTCACAGAAAGAGAAACTAAAAAAACAATCTCATTTACCATCGCAGCAAAAAAATTAAGATACCTAGGAATAAACTTAACCAAAGAAGTAAAGGACCTATTTGCAGAAAACTACAGGACATTAAAAAAAGAAATAGAGGAAGATATAAAAAAGTGGAAGCATAAACCTTGTTCATGGATTGGAAGAATTAACATCATTAAAATGTCCATGCTACCCAAAGCAATTTGCCGATTTAATGCAATCCCCATCAAAATACCAACGACATATTTCATAGAACTAGAACAAATGCTTCAGAAGTTCATATGGAACCAAAAAAGACCCCGAATAGCTACAGCAATCTTGAAAAAGAAGGACAAAGTAGGCGGGATCACAATACTGGACATCAGGTTATACTACAAAGCTACTGTAATAAAAACAGCCAGGTACTGGCACAAGAACAGGCACATAGATCAATGGAATAGAACAGAGAACCCAGAAATTGCCCCAAAACATTATGCTCAATTAATATTCGACAAAGGTGGCAAGAGCATACAATGGAGTAAAGACAGCCTCTTTATATTCCCAGAACCATTTATAATAAGTGGTGTTGGGAAAATTGGACAGCTACATGCAAAAAAATGAAACTAGGCCATCAGCTTACACCATACACAAGAATAAACTCAAAATGGATAAAAGACTTAAATGTGACTCATGAATCCATAAAAATCCTAGAAGAAAATGTAGGCAACAAAATTTAAAACATCATACGCAGCAGAATTTTCACTGATACATCACCTAAGGCAACAGAAACAAAGGAAAAAATGAACACATGGGACTGCATCAAACTCAAAAGCAAAAGAAACAACCATCAAAGTGGAAAGGCAACCCACTGTATGGGAGAGCATAATTGCCAATGATATATCAGATAAGGGATTAATTTCCAAAATATATAGAGTGCTCATACATCTCAACAAAAGGAAGACAAAGAACCCAATTAAAAAATGGGCAGAGGAACTAAATAGACACCTCTCCAAACAGGACATACAAATGGCCAAGAGACATATGAAGAAATGTTCAACATCACTAATCACCAGAGAGATGCAAATTAAAACAACAATGAGGTATCACCTCACACCTGTCAGAATAGCTGCCATCAACAAAGCATCAAACAACAAGTGTTGGCAGGGGTGTGGAGAAAAGGGAACTCTAGTACCCTGCTGGTGGAAGTGCAGACTGGTGCAGCCACTATGGAAAACACTATGGTGTTACCTCAGAAAATTAAAAATTGAATTACCATTTGATCCAGTGATCCCACTCCTAGGAATATACCCTAAGAAGACTGAAACACCAATCAGAACGAATATATGTACCCCCATGTTCATAGCAGCACTATTTACAATAACTAAGATCTGGAAACAGCCCAAGTGTCCATCAGTAGACGAATGGATAAAAAGGCTATGGTACATATACACAATGGAGTACTATGCAGCTGTAAGAAGGAAAGATCTCTTATCCTTTGAGATGACATGGGAGGACCTGGAAACTATTATCCTAAGAGAAACAAGCCAAGCAGAGAAAGACAAATATCATATAATCTCACTTATTTCTGGAATATAATGAACAGAACAGTCTGAGGAACAGGGTAGTCCCAGAGATGTGGAAGTAGGGTACAGACTGACAATTGCCAGAAGAGGGGGTGGGGGAGGGGAGCGATGAACCACAGAACTTGTATGCATGTACTCATAACCAATGGACATGGACAACAAAACTGGGGATGGGGAGGGTAGCGCGGGGGAGGAGGGTGTCAATGGGGGAAAAAGGAGAAGCATCTGCAACAAAAGTCATTTAATAAAATAAAAAAATAAAAATAAAAATAAAAAAGACTATGGGTTTCCTGAAGTGATTTATTAGCAGAGCAATGCAATTTGCTATAATTTCAAAGTAAGTGTATCTTTAATTTATATATTGATTTATATATCTCAACAAACAGGAACACAGCAAAAAAAAAAAAAAAATTGAAGTGTCACCAGATCTAGTGCTAATACTATTTGTCATTACACAGTTGTAACAGCAGTATTTTCTGATACAGGAATACAGCAGTTATGGGCCCTATGTCCATCCCTAAGCCTTCTAGATGTCTATCCTACTAGGCATGATGGTCAATCTTTGTGGCTTTAAGACAGAATGGAAATGTCACCATAATGCATTGCGCAAAATTATTCCACAGGGGTAGTTCCCACTCTTGCCTCAGCTGGTCAACAGGTAAGATATTACACAATGAAGAGTATCTGGTATGATGCTTACTCACCTTAATATTTCCATTGCCTTATACATGGAACATATATGAGTAAATTACTACTAAAACTTTGGGCCTACCTTGATTTTCATTGTTGTAACACTTTAAGGAATTAAAGTAAATAATAAAATAAAATAAAGAGAGAGAGAGAAAGAAAAACATGACATTACTTTTAAAATGTCCTTGTGAGGTGAATTTGATTGTCCCTGCGATCCCTTTTAACTCAGAGTCTAAGCACTTTCATGAGAGACGGATATTTCTGTGGCCAACCTTGGCATTTTGACAGCCTGAGGATGTCATTTGGCTGAGAACCACAGAGACCTTTCAGAAACAAAAAGAAATTCTCCTATGTTATCTCAAGAGAAAGAATATTATTTTAGAACAGTCCTTTTAGCACAGGAGGTTCTTCGACCAAGAATAACCCAGGACCAAATTTATATTCTATTATTTATCAGAGCACTTTCAATATCCTTGTTATTCATGGACAAAAATTAGAAATGTAAATGAAGTTGTGGGTTCACTTCCCTGTCTCCAGTACTAACAAAGTGGTAAAGAAGCCACTAGGATGAAAATGAGGGGATGAAAAGCAGAGTTTCACCTTCTGCAGTTCTATTTTTAGCTCAGAGCTCTGACAGCAAAAGGAACAAAACAGGACTATCTCCAAAGACTCTTGCCTCCAGAATTAACCATGCCCAAAAGAAATATAGGAAAACTGAAGCATTAACAGGTAGAAAAGATCATGGAACAAGGCCAATCAACAAGATATAAAAGATTCAGAATTATAACTCTGAGCTTTTTGTAACCTGCTCTAAGAAGTTTCACCTCACTACAAGCACCCTATGTTAACGCCACTTACTCTTAATACGTACATTGTTACCAATTGGTAGAATGTGGACTGACACTTATTTTTTAGAGATTCTGACTGTATGTTTTTAAAAGAAAGCAAACTACTATTTGTTTTATGTCTACAATATACAAGACCCTGTTAAACACCTTAGCTTATTCTGATTTGCCTTTCTATATTCATTCATTCATCTAATATTTAGTGAGTGCCTACTATGGCCCAGGAACTGTTCTAGATACTGGGGTTATAGCATGGAACAAAACAAACAAAATTTACTGCCAAGAGGAACTTACATTCTGGTTAAGAGAGATAGATAATTAAAAAATAATAATACAGATAAATTATATAGTATGTTAGAAAGTAATAAAATAACTTCAAAAAATAAAATGTAAGTAAAGGGAATTAAGGGTGTGGGGAGAGGGTGAGTTATTATCATAAAATAAGGCGAAGCGGTAGATACTTGGGAAAGAATATTCTAGGAAAAAGAACAGAAAATACAAAGGTTACCATGACTGGAGTGTTCAAGGCAAAGCAGAGCAGTTGGTGTACCTGGAAAAGAATGAGAGTGTTAGATGAATTCAGAAAGGCAGATGGTAGCACTCCAAGTGGTACCTTATAGGTCCATTGTAAAGACTTTAGTTTGTACACTGGGAGAAGGCAATGTTATTACACTAGAGGGTTTAAATATAAGAGTGAAACCATTTGACTTACATTTTAATAGGCTACTCTGGCTGTTGTATTGATAATAGATTGTAGAGTGACAAGAATGGAAGCAGATAGACCAGACAGAAGGCTATTGAAATAATCCAGGTGAAAGATTATGATAGCTCAGGCAACAATGATAGCAGTGGAGATGGAAATAAGTGGTTGGATTCTAGTTATCTTTTAAAGGTAAGGCCAAAAGAGATTCCTGGAAGATTGAATTTGGACTGTTAAAGAAATAAGAGAGATGGGAAGGTTTGTAAGTTATTCACCTAAATAATTGAGTAGATGGAGTTGTCAATTACTGAGAGGAAAAAGACATTGGAAGTGCCAGGCATTCAGTTTTGGACATGTTAAATTTAAGATGCCTACTATATATCAAAGTAGAAACATTTGGTGAGCAGTTAAATATAAAAGTCTGCAGTTTGGGACAGAGGTCTATACTGAATAAGAAAATGTTAGTGTCCTTGGACTATAAATGGTAGTTGAAGATGTGAAGCTAAATGAGATCACCAAGGGAATGGGTGTAAATAAAGATGACTCAGGCCCTGGCTGGTTTGGCTCAGCAGTTAGAGCGTTGGCCCGCAGACCAGAGAGTCCTGGGTTTGGTTCCCGCTAAGGGCACATACCTCGGTTGTAGCTTGTCCCCGGCCCTGGTTGGGGTCGTGTGAGTGGCAACCACTCGATGTGTCTCTCTCACATTGAGGCTTCTCTCTCTCTCTTTCTTCCTCTCTCCCTCCAGCTCTATCTGAAGATAAATGCAAAAATCTCCTCGAGTGAGGATTTAAAAAAAAAATATATATATATATATATACATATATATATATATGTGTATATATATATGTATATATATATATATATATATATATATATATATATATATATATATATGACTCAGGGAACTCCTAAATTAAGAGGAGGTCATGAAGAAGATGATGGATAAGATAAGCAAAGGAGAAAGAGATGGATGGCCTATGAGTTAGTAGGGACAGGGAACAAAGAGTGTGATTTCCTGGAGACCAAGTGATCAAAAGTATATCAAGAAGGATTCACTGATCCTACTGAAACAAGTAACATGAAGGTTGATAATTCACTATTGTATTTGTGAAAATGAAGCTCATGGTGGCCTTTACAAAAAAATTACATCAATGGAGTCATGGAGAGAAAAGTCTGATTGGAATGAGTTCAAAGACCATGGGAGAATAGGATTTAGAGACCAAGCATAGCTATCTTTAAGTAGTTTTGCAGCAAAGAGGAACAGAGAAATTATTTGGAAGGTGGTGGAGAACAAAGGAGTGCATTCAAAAGATTGGTTTCTTTTAAGATGGGAGAAAAAGAACATTTCCATGCTGAGAAGAATGAGCAAGTAGAAGGAAAAAATTGATAATGTGCAAGAGAGAAGATAGTTGCAGAACTAATGTCCTTGACAAGGTAAAAAGGTTTAGAACCTAGTGCAAAATTGGGAAAGATTGGTAGTATTAATAGTACTGGGAGATCATCTAATTCTAACTTGCAGAAAGGCAGAGAATAGGAGTACAAATTTTGATAGGTTGGTAGATATTGTGATAAGAATCAACAGAATCTACTCAGAGGCCAAGACTAGGCTTTACGCTCTTTCCATTAGTCCTTATATCCATGTTTCAATAGAATGACAAATAGTAGAAGCACAGAAACAGCTACATAGATCAATGCAACAAAATCAAAAGTCCAGAAATAAATCCACGCACGTATGGTCAATTAATTTTTGACAGACACCAAAATTGCTCAATGTGGAAAAAAAAATACACTGCTTTCAATAAATGTTCTTGTAAAAAGTGGATATTCACTTGCAAAAGAATGAATTTGGACCCAGTTATACAACATACGTGAAAATCAAATCAAAATGGATGAAATCTTGAACATAAGACCTGAAACCACAAGACTCCTAGAAGAAAACATAGGGGATAAGTTCTCTGACATTGGTCTTGACAATAATTTCTTAAAATTTTATACTAAAAACAAAGGCAACAAAAATAAAAACAAGTAAGACTACTTCCAGCTGAGAAGCTTCTGCACAAAGGAAACAAACCATCAACAAAATTAAAAGGAAACATACAGAATGTGAAAAAAATATTTGCAACCCCCATATCTGATAAGGAGTTCACATTCAAAACATAAGGAGCTCATAAAACTCAATAACAAATAACTCAAAAAATGGGCAAAGGATCTGAATAGACAGTTTCCCAAAGAAGTCATACCAATGGGCAATAAGTATATGAAAAGATATTCAACATCACTAATTACCAGAAAATGCAAATCAAAACCACAATGAGATATCACCTCTGAACTCACACATCATACCCTAATAGTTCTATAATAAAAAAGACAAGAGTACAAGAAATGCTGGCAAGGATGTGGAGAAAAGGAAACCCTTGTACATTGTTGGTGGGAATGTAAAGTGGTAAACTACTATGAAAACCAGTATGGAGGTTCCTAAAAAAATGTTAAAAAGAACTACCATATGATCCAGCAATCTCATTTCTGAGTATTTATCCAAAGCAAATGAAATCTCTAGTTCAAAGAAATATCTACATCCCCAATTTTTTTTAGTATATTCGTGATACCCAAGATATAGAAACAACCTAAGTGTCCATTGATGATAAATGGATAAAGAAAATATGATACACACAAAAGCATGCACACAATGGAATATTATTCACCCATAAAAAAGAAGGAAACTCTGCCATCTGAGATAACATGCATGAACCTGGATTGCATTCTGCTAAGTGAAATAAGCCAAACAGAGAAAGACAAGTACTACATGATTTCATTTATATGTCAAATAGGAAGAAAAAAAAAGAAAAAAGTCAAGCTCATAGAAATAGAGATGTGAATAGTGGTTGTCAGGGGCTGAAAGATGGGGGAAATACAGAGAGATTGGTAAAGAGTAATAACTTGTAGCTATAGCAGTTAAAAGATGAGTAAGTTTTGAAGATCTAATGTATAGCATGGTGATCATAGTTGATAATGTTGTATCATACAACTGAAATTTTCTAAGAGAGTAGATCTTAAGCGTTCTCACCAAAAAAAAAGGGAGGTAACTATGTGAGGTGGTGATCGATGTGCTCATTAACTTTATAATGGGAATCCATTCATAATATATACATATATAAAATCATCATTTTTTATACTTCATATGTATTATAATTGTATTTGTCAATTATACCTCAGTGAAGCTGGAAGAAATATTTAATGTCACACACACACTGATCCACAGTTAGCCATCATTAGTGAAAAGGAAAGAGAACTGGACAATTAAAAACAATGTGTTTGAGTCCCAGCTCCAAAATTTACTATTTTGTGATTCTAGCAAATTACCTCAATTCTCTCATCTTCTGTTGTTTCAGCTGTAAAATAGGATAACTAAGACAGTTACTGAGAAATTATGTAAAAGCACTTAATGACTAAAGCTAAATTATTTTGTTTGTTTTTTTATTTCATTTTTATTTTTGGTATTTTTTTAAAATTTTTAATTAATTTATTTTTGTTACAGATGTTTCTCCTTTTTTCCCCATTGACACCCTCCTCCCCATCCCCCACCCCATCCCCAGCTTTGTTGTCCATGTCCATCAGTTATGCATATATGTGCTTAAGTTCTGTGGTTTATCTCTTCCCTCACCCCCACCCCCTCTTCTGAGGGGTGTCAGTCTATACCCTACTTCCACATCTCTGGGTCTACCCCGTTCCTCAGACTGTTATGTTATTTTGGTATTTTTTAACTTAATTTATTTTTGTTACAGATGTTTCTCCTTTTCCCCCATTGACACCCTCCTCCTGAAACTCCCCCCCCCTCGGCATTGTTGTCTATATTCATTGGTTACGCATACAAGCATATAAGTTCTTTAGTTTATCTCTTCCCTTCCCTCATCCCCCTCTTCTGAGGTTTGTCAATCTGTACCTTATTTCTATGTCTCTGGGTCTATTTTGTTACTCAGCTTATTCTGTTCATTATATTCCACAAATAAGTGAGATCATGTGAATTAGTCTTTCTCTGACTGGCTTACTTCACTTAGCATAATACTCTCCAGGTCCTTCATGTTGTCTCAATGGATAAGAGGTCTTTCTTTCTTACAGTTGCATGGTATTCCATTGTGTATATGTACCACAGCTTTTTTATACACTCATCTATTGATGGACACTTGGGTTGTTTCCAGATCTTAGCTATTGTAAATAGTACTGCTATGAACATAAGGGTACATACACTCCATTTATTCTTCACTACCTTTCAAAGTCAGCATGATAATAAATTAACATAATTTTTTTTTTAAAACTGAGGCTCCAAGGATGCTAGATGATGGCGGCGGGCAGGACTGGAGAGAGGGTGAGTGGGTGAGAGTGTAAGTGAGTGTGAGAGAGAGTGTGAGTGGATGTGAGTGTGGACGAGCAACCTTGAGCAGTGCAGAAATGTGAAGCAAAAGTTTCCTGTGCTGTGGATGGGGAGCAGCGGGCTACCACAGTAATTGGCTCGTCAGGGCACTTGTCCCTGCGTGGCTGGGAGGACCTGCCATTTTGGAAGATCCCTGGTCTTTTCTGGGAAGAGGCAGTGGGAGCAGCTAGGGCATAGCAACCTGAGCCCATCACTGCACCTCGCACCATCAGACCAGTGGACTCCGTTTGTGTCAACACAGACCAGTGCACAGTAGCAATGCTGTCAAGGTGCCTGCTACAGAAGTTGTAAGTGGCTGGGAGTCCAGCACCATCCCCCACAGCAGCAGACTGATCAGAGCCAACACACACCCCAGCAACACAAACTCAGGAGCAGACATCCATCCCCAGGCAGCAGCAGCACAGAATGGCAGCTGAGATCCATCCCTAACAGAATCAGCAGAGGCTGAGCAGGAGCTGAGCCCTATCAGGTAGCAGCACTCCACAGTCATCAACGGTGGGACCCGCAGCCCCAGTGGGGCCTGCAGCTCCAGTGGGTCTCACACAATCCAGCAGCAGCACATACCAGGACAGGCATGTACCAGCCACCAGTAGTCAATCCTCCAGGACCCACAGCAGGCAAGAGGTGCCATGTACCAGAACAGTCTGGGAGGCACAGCAGCATTATTTGATACACATCAAGCTGCCTATACATCCCAACATCCCTCACCAGGCATAGAACTACCAGACGGCTAAAATGGGGAGACAAAAAAACAACACCCAAATGAAAGAAAAAGAGGAATCACCAGAAAAAAACAAAAAACAAAACTCCATTAAATGGAAGAAAGCAATATGTCAGATAAAGAATTCAAAACAATGATTTTAAGGGTACTCAAATAATTCAGTGAGAACTACAAGCAACTTAATGAGAATTTAGAGAGCTCCGCAGGAAATACATCAGCTTAAAAAAAGAGGTAGAAGCTATGAATGAAAATAAAGAGGAAATAAAGAACGACATAGCTGATATAAAAAATACCCTAGAAGGATTCAATAGTAGATTAGAAGAAGCTGAAGACCGAATCAGTGAGTTAGAAGACAAGATAGGAAAAAACACCCAAATACAGCAGCAAATGGGGGAAAAAAAAAATAAAAACACAGGAGGAGAGTTTACAGGAGCTTTGGGACAACACAAATTGTAACAACATTCACATCATGGGGATTCCAGGAGGACAAGAATTAGAGAAAGGAATAGAGATCCTGTTTGAAGAAACAGTGACAGAAAACTTCCCTAATTTGGTGGAGGAAAAACTCACACAACTCCAGGAAATACAGAGTCCCAAACAAGATGAACCCCAAAACACCCACAGCTGGACACATCATAATTAAAATGGAAAATATTAAAGACAAAGAAAGAATCTTAAAGGAAGCAAAAGAGAGACAGTAAGTTACCTACAAGGGAGCTCCCATTAGACTGTCAGCTGATTTCGCAATAGAAATACTGCAGGCCAGAAGGGAGTGACATGAAGTGTACAAAGTAATGAAAGGCAAGGGTCTGAATCCAAGACCAATATATCCAGCTAGGCTATCTCCCAAAATTGAAGGTAAAATAAAGAGCTTCACAGACAAAAAAAAAAAAAAAAAAAAAAAAACTAAAAGAATTTACCACCACCAAATCTGCACTGCAAGAAATGTTATAGGTCTGCTGTAAGAAGAAGAAGAAATATGTATAGAGGAACACAGTCATAAAATAAAAATGACAACTATTAAGTATCTATCAATAATAACCTTAAATGTAAATGGCTTAAATTCCCCAATCTAAAGACATAGGGCAGCAGATTGGATAAGAAAACATGACCCATATATATGCTGTCTACAACAGACCCATCTCACAACAAAAGACTCACAAAGGATGAAAGTGAAGGGATAGAAACAATTATTCCAGGCAAATGGAAATGAAAAAAAAAGTTGGTGTAGCAATACTCATATTTGACAAGATAATCACAACGAGGACCATAATAAGAGACAAAGAAGGTCACTACATAATATTAAAATTAATAATCCAACAAGAGGATATAACCATGGTAAATATATATGCACCAAACACAGGAGCACCAAAATATATTTAAAAACTTCTTGAAGACTTCAAAGGAGAGATCAATAGCAATACAATCACAGTGGGTGATTTAACACCCCACTGACACCACCAGATAGATCATCTAGATTAAAAATTAACAAGGATGGGCTCTGGTGCAGGCCCAGAGAAGGCAGATGGTTGACCTGATCTAGGTCGGGTTTTTCCCAGGCAAATATGATTGAAGGAGAGAGTGAAGGGAGAAAACTGAAGACATTTGTAAAGGAAGGATTGTGACAATGCACCACAGTATCTAAGCTGTGCAATGAGTAAAGAAAGGTGAGGGCTCAAGCAAAACTGCCGAGTTCTTGAGCAGACTGGAGACAGAGTTCCCCAACAGAAGTACCTGTCAAATTGCTCACCGTGACCCACAATCTTCGACTTGGGCCAGACGCCAGTCTTATAAGGATTCTCTAAAGGAAGAAGAAAATAGAAAATTACAAAAGATGAAGGAAGAACAACGTCAGAAGAGTGAGTTACTGGAATTTAAGCAACACCTACAGGAGGAAGAAAGAACCAGAGCCCACCAGGATGCCCAAAGGAGGGTAAATAATGCTTTTCTGGACCGACTCCAAGGCAAAAGTCAACCAGGTGGCCTCGAGCACATTGGAGGCTATTGGAATATGAATAGTGGTAACAGCTGGGATATGTGAGAAATGTTTTACTTACATCTGGCCTTTGTCAACTGACCTTGAAAACTCCCACGAGATGCTTTTTTAAAATTCGATTTTGTTCACCTTCAGTGTTTTTACCTTGACTTCAACTGCCCACCCACACAGCTGAGCAGCCAGGACGACAGGTTTCTCCCTGTCATTGTTTATGCGTGTTTGCAGGAGCTGATTACTGAACTCATATTTAATCTCTACTGCCAATGAAATGTTATAGTATTTTTCTAATTGGTTTTGCCTCTTATTGGAAGTATAATCACAGCAATGTTAGTAAGATAGGAAATGAGAGAATCATCTGATGCTTCAGGTTAGTGGGAGCTATGGGTGTTGCATGTTTGTCTCCCTAAGCAGCTAATTCTCAGATCAGGTTTGGGAAAGCTTTGGCATCTTTTTATATTTTAATCCCCACTTGCTTAATTCAGTGTATAAAGGTGAGCAAAAGAAAAAAAATATTTTAATCAAATGTATAAATAAATTTTGAACTACCTTTAAAAATAAACAAAAAAAAATTAACAAGGACGCAGAGTACTTAAATGATGAACTAGATCAGCTGGACTTAATTGATATTTACAGAACATTTCACCCCAAAGCTGCATAATATACATTCTTCTCAAGGGCACATGGGATATTCTCAAAGATAGACAACATGTTAGGACACAAAGTAAATCTCTACAAATTCAGGAAGCTTGAAAGCATATCAAGCATCTTCTCAGACCAAATGTCGTGAAATTAGAAATCAATTAAAACAAAAACACGCAAAGATATTTCAACACATGGAGGTTAAATAGCATATTATTAAACAACAAATGTGTTATAAAAGAGATCAAGGAAGAAATTAGAAACTTCCTGGAAAACAAGGAAAATTAACATACAACAACATAAAATCTATGGGATGCAGAGAAATCAGTCCTGAGAGGGAAGTTCATAGCACTACAGGCCTACCTCAAGAAAAAAGAAAAACTCCTAATTGACTTTCTAACCCTACAACTCAAAGAACTAGAAAATAAACAAAAAGAAAAACTGAGAGCAAGTAAAAGGAAAGAAATAGTGAAGGTCAGAGCAGAAATAAACTATTAATACATAGAAACTAAAAAACAATTCAAAAGATCAATGAAACAAAGAGCTGGTTCTTTGAAAAGATAAACAAGATTGATGGACTCCTAGCTAGACTTACCAAGAAACAAAAAGAGAAGACCCAAATAAAAAAACAAAATCAGAAATGAAAGAGGAGAAGTAACTACTGACACCACAGAAGAACAAAGGATAATTCAAACATACTACAAACAATTATACAAAACAATTTGGAGAATCTAGGTGAAATACACAAATTTCTAGAAGCACAGTCTCCCAAAACTGAACAGCAAAGAGATAGAAAACTTGAATAAACCACTAACGACTAAGGAAATTGAAGATGTAATCAAGAAACTCCCAGCAAACAAAAGTCCAGGCCTGGAAGGCTTCACGGAGGAGTTTTACCGAACACTCAAAGAAGATGTAACACCAATTCTCTTCAAATTATTCCAAAAAATCCATGAAGACAGAAGACTTCCAAACTCAATTTATGAAGCCAACATAATTCTAATTGCAAAACCAGAAAAAGACACTACAAAGAAAGAAAACTACAGGCCAGTATCCCTGATGAACACAGAAGCCAAAATCCTTAACAAAATATTAGCAAATCGGATCCAGAAATATATCAAAAAAATTACTCATCATGACCAAGTTGGATTCATCCCAGGGATGCAAGGATGTTACAATATCAGCAAATCAATAAATGTGATACACTACATAAAGAAAAAGAAAGATAAAAGCCATATGATCATGTCAATAGATACTGAAAAAGCATTCAACAAAATCCAGCACCCATTTCTGATAAAAATGCTCAGCAATGTGGGAAAAGAGGGATCACATCTTGACATAAAAACGGCAATATATGAAAAAGCTACAGCCAACATCATATTCAATGGACAAAAACTAAAAGCATTTCCCTTAAGAACAGGAACCAGACAGGGATGCCCACTTTTGCCACTCTTGTTTAACATAGTACTGGAAGTATTAGCCACAGTTATTAGACATGAAAAAAATACATAAAATGAATCCAAATTAGAAAGGAGGAAGTGAAACTGTCATTATTTGCAGATGACATGATACTGTACATAAAAAAACCCTAAAGACACCATCAAAAATCTACTAGATTTAATAAATGAATTTGGCAAAGTAGCAGGATACAAAATTAAGAAATCGTCGGCATTTTTGTACACCAACAACTAACTCAATGAAAGAGAAACTAAAAAAGCAGCCCCATTTACCATTGCAGCAAAAAAATTAAGATACCTAGGAATAAACTGCACCAAAGAAGTAAAGGACCTATTCTCAGAAAACTACAGGTCACTGAAAAAAGAAATAGAGGAAGATATAAAAAAGTGGAAGCATACACCTTGTTTATGGATTGGAAAAAATTCACTTCATTAAAATGTCCATACTATCCAAATCAATCTATAGATTCAATGCAATCCCCATCAAAATACCAATGACATATTTCACAGAATTACACAAATACTCCAAAAGTTCATATGGAACCAAAAAAGACCCAAAATAGCCATAGCAATCTTGAAAAAGAAGAACAAAGGAAGAGGGATCACAATACTGAATATAAGTTATACTATTAATACAAAGCCTTTGTAATCAAAACAGCCTGGTAATGGCACAAGAACAGGCATATAGATCAATGGAACAGAAGAGAATCCAGAAATTACCCAAAACATTATGCTCAATTAATATTTGACAAAGGTGGTAAGAGCATACAATGGAGTAAAGACAGCCTCTTCAATAAATGGTCCTGGGAAAATTGGACAGCTACATATAAATAAAGGAAACTAGACCACCAACTTACACCATACACAAGAATAAACTCAAGATGGATAAAAGACTTAAATGTGACCCATGAATCCATAAAAATCCTAGAAGAAAATGCAGACAACAAAATGTCAGACATCACATGCAGCAGAATTTTCACTGATACAATGCCTAATGCAATATAAACAAAGGAAAAATGAACACATGGGACTACATCAAACTAAAAAGCTTTTGCACAGCAAAAGAAACAATCATCAAAATGGAAAGGGATCCCACTATATGGGAGAGCATAATTGCCAATGATACATCAGATAAGGGGCTAATTTCCGAAATATATAGAGTACTCATACAACTCAACAAAAGAAGACAAAGAACCCAATTAAAAAATGGGCAGAGGAACTAAATAGACACCTCTCCAAACAAGACATACAAATGGCCAAGAGACATATGAAGAAATGCTCAATATCACTAATCATCAGAGAGATGCAAATGAAAACAACTATGAGGTATCACCTCACAACTGTCAAAATGGACATCATCAACAAATCATCAAACAAATGTTGGCGAGAGTGTGGAGAAAAGGAGACTCTAGTACACTGCTGGTGGGAATGCAGACTGGTGCAGCCACTATGGAAAACAATATTGTGTTTCCTCAAAAAATTAAAAATTGATCTGCCATTTGATCCAGTGATCCCACTTCTAGGAATATACCCTAAGAAGCCTGAAACACCAATCAGAAAGAATATACGTACCCCTATGTTCATAGCAGCACTATTTGCAATCAATAAGATCTGGAAAGAACCCATCAATAGATAAGTAGATAAAAAAGCTGTGGCACATGTGCACAATGGAATACTATGTAGCTATAAGAAAGAAAGATCTCTTATTCTGCCTTGTCTGGTTTTGCTCAGCGGTTAGAGCATCGGCCCACAGACCAGAGAGACCCGGGTTTGGTTCCCGCTAAGGGCATGTTTCTTGGTTGCAGTTTGTCCCCTGCCCCAGTTGGGGTTGTGTGGGTGGCATCCAGTGGATGTGTCTTTCTCACATCGATGTTTCTCTGTCTCTCTTCCTCCTTCTCTCCCTCCCGCTCTATCTGAAGATAAATGCAAAAATGTCCTTGGGTGAGGATAAAAAAAAAAAATCTCTTATCCTTTGAGATGACATGGAGGGACCTGGAGAGTATTATCCTAAGGGAAACAAGCCAATCAGGGAAAGACAAATATCACATGATCTCACTTATTTCTGGAATATAATGAACAAAACATGCTGAGGAACAAAAGAGACCCAGAGACATGGAAGTGGGGTGTAGACTGACAAACTTCAGAAGAGGTTGAAGTGGGAGAAGGGAAGATATAAACCACAGAACTTATATGTATGAGTAAAGAAGGATATAGACAATAATGCTGGTGGGGGGGTGGGATTGGGAGGAGGGTCTCAATTGGGGGGGAAATGAGAAACATTTGTAACAAAAATAAATTAAAAAAAAAAACTGTGGCTCCAGAATATTCATTCATTTATAAAACATCTGATCACCTGCTATAAGTTTTGTGCTAATAAATCTATTATACCTGATATCTGCTGTTTCTGCCTGATCTGGACAATAGCACTTCTATTGTTCCATAGAAGATCACTATTCCCCTTTCTCTGTCCATACATTTCTGGTAGACTGACACCACTGAACCCTCACCCTAGACAAGGGCATGTGACCCAGACTTAGCTAATTGGCCTATTCCAGCCCTGTAGTCTCAGAGACTGGTTCAGAATTGGGCATCTGGCCCAATAAAACTCAATTCTAGCACATTTTATGGAGATTTTGGCAATGAGAAATTTCTTCCACTGAACTGATAACTCGGAGTTTATAAGCCTATAGGGTTAGAACCAGCAACTTCATGGAGAATATCAGGTAAAAAGTGAAGCAATGCGAAAGGCATAGAGTCACTAGATTAGGGTGAGGGCTTGGAAAGTGTAGGGAGGACCAGAGAGGCAATTGGGATTTCCTCACTTGAACTTCTAGATCAGACTATGCTGAAGTCTTTGGATTTCTCACATAAATAAAGCAATAAATTTGCTTTTTACCTAAAGGTCTTTTTAAATTGGTTTCTTTCACTGAAGGTAAATCAGTCCTGACTGGTTATACATGCTTCAGGTATAAAGCTATCAGATAATAGTGATTGGTTTCGAACTAAAACCACTGGCTTTAAAATCTTTGCCTTTTTCAATTTTGCAATAGTGATTCCTCAACATATTTACCAATATATATGTCTATTCAGTTACTGGTGAATTGCAAGAAGCATCTGAGTTTACTACTTACTAAATAATTCTTTCATTTGTTTTGAATGAATATTACTTGTTAAGAAAGTCTTGTATAAGATACTTTGGAAAGCATAACAAGACAGTACTATAGTTGAGCAGAGTATATGTGTTCCTGACCCTTAAGGGGTTTTTAGACTTGATGGGGAGAAAAATTGCAGAACATTAAACATGTAAAAGCAATGTAGGTAAAATATGGAGAACAGGTAAGAACACAAGGGCTAAAAGATATAGAATAATTGATTGGTATAAATATTGAGTACAGACCTCCTTGTGAACAGAATCAGATAGAAAAAGGGCAGCCAGTTAACACCCTGAAATTCAAACCCAAAGACTGAACTACATATGTAAGCTTATTGCCACTTGCCAGTCAGTATGAAATGAACACCATAGTACACTATCAGTTATTAAAGTGATGATACTTTATGTAAAATCTTCACTGAAATCAGTGTGCTCTAGTTTGCCATAAGCCCCACCTGTCAGCCATTTTCTTAGAAATAAAACTATTACCATCAATTCTGAAAAATATATTGTAACTGTGCCCTAGTTCTTATAAGCTTCTTTTCATTCCCCATTATATATCCTCCATTTTTTCTTTTTTTTTTATTAAAAGAAATAATTTCCATCACTTGTGAGTTTATAAAGCAATAAACTGCTCATGATTACTCAGCATTTTCACAGAAACCACTTCCTGGTAATTACATGGCTTTCAAAAGTAAGTAAAACTATCACCAGTATACTAAATTTAACTTAAAACAGTCATTTCCCTCTGTATTTTCTTAAAATTTGAATTATGTAAGTTTGATTAGGAAGAGTTAATTGATTTTCATCTCCATCTATTAGCACATTAGTCTTAAAACTAAGCTGACTGGGAAGAAAAGCTACAGATTGACTGAAGTAAACTAGTTTTAATAATCTTTCAAACACAGTGGAATTTTGCACTTGTTTTCACTGCCTGGAATTTTCTTTCCCCAGTTAGTCGTATGCCTTACTTCCTAAGTTCATTCAGGTCTGTCCTCAGATATCACTTCCTCATAGGGACCTTTGACTTCCCTAATAGAAAATGTTAAGGTATGCATCACTCTTTATCTTCTAATTTGTTTTTTTTTTCCTCCTTAACACTGATCACTCAGAGATCTTATATTACTTATTTTTTCAAAAAAAAAAATTTTGGGGGGGTGGGGGAGCAGGAACTTTGTCTTTTTCCCCAACAGCTAGAAAAGTGCCTGGAATTTTTTTTTTAATACTCAATAAATATGTGTTGAATAAATACATAAATTCAGCAACATAGTTTATGGATTGTTCAGCTCCATAGCTTCTTCTAACATTTTAATCTCTTCATTGTTTATTAGCATCCACATTTGAGAGTCAACAAAGGAACTAAATGAAAATAAAACAAGCTCTTCACTAGGACTAAAACAGGGATTTTAGAAACACAAATACAAAATGCTGATAAAGATTTCCAAATATCTCATCTCATTAGAACTCTGAATGACACACTTTAAGAATAAATTACAGTCTTTCACTTGCCAAATGACTGAAGTCTTTTTCTGTGTTATAAAAACTCCCAGTGTTCTTGAATGTATGAGAAAATGGGCAACCTTAGACACTGGTGGGGACTATATAAGCTAAGCAATATTTCTTCCGGGAAATTCGACAATAGGTATCAAAATATTAAGAGCATAATGCCTGATATATCTATATATTTATAAAGCTTCTCCTAAGAAAATTATTGCTCAAATATTCAAATATCAAACTATTTGGAGGTTCCCTGTACCACTGATTAAAATAGTTAAAAAATTAGTAATCACCTAAATGTTAAAACATTAGGAATGGTTTAAAAATCTACAATACATTATTGCAAAAATAATTTATGCAGCCATTAAAGGTACTGGTGAGCTCCGGCCAATGTGGCTCAATTGGTTGGAGCATTATCCCATGTACCTAAAGGATGTGGGGTTGATTCCCATTTAGGGCACATGCCCAGGTTGTGAGTTTGATTCCCAGTCAGAGCACATGCTTGGGTTGCAAATTCGATTCTCATTCAGGGCACATACCTAGATTACAAGTTCGATCTCATACAGTGGGCACCCTTTTCATTTTGAAGCTGGTTTCTTTTGCTGTGCAGGTTTTTAGTTTCATGTAGCCCCATTTGTTTATTTTTTCATTTGTTTCTCTTGGCCTAGGTGAAAATTCTGCTACATGAGATGTCTGAAATTATGTTGCCTATGTTTTCTTCCAGGGTTTTTATGGTTTCAACACTTATATTTAAGTGTTTTATCCATTATCAGTTTATTCTTGTGTATGGTATAAGTTGGTGGTCTAGTTTCATTTTCTTGAATGTCCCCATGCAGTTTTCCCAATGCCATTTATTGAAGAGACTGTCTTTATGACAATGTATGCTCTTGCATCATTTGTCAAACATTAATTGAGCATAATGTCTTGGAATGATTTCTGGGTTCTCTATTCTGTTCCATTGATCTATATGCCTATTCTTGTGCCACTACCAGGCTATTCTGATTACAATGGCTTTGTAGTGTAACTTGATACCTGGTATTGTGATCCCTCCAAGTTTCTTCATCTTTCTCAAGATTACTGCAGTTATTCAGGGTCATATTTGGTTTCATATCAATTTTGGGAGTATTTGTTCTAGATCAATGAAATATGCTATTGATAAGTTAATAGGGATTGCATTGAATCTATAGATTGCTTTGGGTAGTATGGATATTTTAGTATGTTAATTTTTCCAATCCATGAACACAGTATATTCTTCCACTTTTTATATCTTCCTCTATCACTTTCTTCAATGTACTATACTTTTCTGAGTACAGGTTTTTCACCTATTTGATTAAATTGATTCCTAAATATCTTAATTATTTGTTACAATGCTACATGCAAATTTTTTAGTTTCTCTTTCTGAGTGTTCATTATTGGTGCATAATAATTCCATTGATTTCTGGGCATTAATATTGCATCCTGCTACATTGCCAAATTAATTTTATTAAATCTAGTAAATTTTTGGTGGAGTCTTTAGGGTTTTCTATGTAAAATATAATTTAATCTGCAAATAATGACAGTTTCACTATTTTTTTTCCAATTTAGATGCCTTTTTTTATTTTTTCATGTATGATCACTGTGACTAAGACATCTAGTACTATGTTGAGTAAGAGTGGTGAAAGTGGACATCTCTGCCTAGTTCCTGGTTTAAAGGGAAATGCTTTTAGTTTTGCCCATTGTGTATGATGTTGACTGTAGGTTTATCATATATGGCCTTTATTATGTTGAGGTATAATCCCTCTATTGCCTCTTTGCTGAGAGTTTTTATCAAAAACAGATGTTTGATTTTGTCAAATGCTTTTTCTGTGTCTACTGATATAATCATATGATATTTATCTTTCATATTTATTGATTTCCAAATATTGTACCAACTTTACATGCCCTGAATAAATCCCAGTTAATCATGGTTTATGATCTTTTAATATATTGCTGGATCAGATATGCCAATATTTTGTTGAGATTTTAGTATTTTTGTTCATCAGGGATATGGGCCTGTCATTCTCATTCTTTGTAGTGTCTTTATCTGGTTTTGAAACTAGGATAATTCTGGCCTCGTCAAAAGAGCTTGGAAGTCTTTCTTCCTCTTGAATTTTTTGCAATAGATTGAGGAGAATAGGTGCTAGTTCTTCTTTGAATATTCGATAAAACTCTCTTGTGAAGCTGTGCCACCCAAGCTTTTGATTGCTGGAAGTTTATTTATTACTGCTTCAATTTCATTAGTTGTTATTCATCTGTTCAGGTTTTCTGAATCTTCCTGGTTGAGTTTTGGAAGAGTGTATGTTTCTAGGAATTTGTTCATTTCACATAGGTTGTCCATTTTGTTAACATATAGCTGTTCATTGTATTTTGTTACAATCCTTTGTAGTTCTATGGTGTAAATTGTCATTTCACATTTTTACTTTCTGATTTTGTTTATATGGCTCTTCTCTCTTTGTTTTTTCATGAATCTGGTTAAAAGTTCATCAGTTTTATTTAACTTTTCGAAGAACCCACTATTGGTTTATTATTTTATTTTATTTTATTTTATTTTATTTTATTTTATTTTATTTTATTTTATTTTATTTTATTTTATTTTATTTTATTTTATTTTATTTTATTTTATTTTATTTTTAGTCTCTATGTCATTTATTTCCACACTGATCTTTATTATTTTTTACCTTCTTCGTACACTGGGCATTTCTTGTTCTCTTTCTAATTCTTTAAACTGTAAGGCTAGATAGTTTATTAGACATTTTTCTTGGGTTTTGAGGAAGACGTGTAGTGTTATGAACTCCCCTCTCAGAACTGCTTTCACTGTGTCACATAGATTTTTTTGTTGTTGTGTGTTCATTTTTATTTGTTTCCAGGAACTTTTTCATTTATTCCTTGATCTCATTGGTAACTCATTCATTATTGTTGTTGTGGTTACAGGTATTCATAGTTTAATTTTTTTTAACAGAAATGTTAATTAGGTGTATAAAGTAAAAAAAAAAAAAATGAAGTTCCCTTTTCTTTTTTTAATTAAATAAATTATTTATTTATTTTTTGTTACACATGTTCCTACTTGTCCCCCATTGACACCCTCCTCTCCACTCCTGTCCCCATGCCACCTTCACAGTATTATTATCTGTGTCAATTGGTTATTTGTATGTGCATATAAGCTCTTTGGATTATCTCTTCCCACCTTCCCACTCCCAACCCTCTGAATTGTGTCAGTCTGTTCTTACTTCCATGTCTCTGGGTCTATTTTGTTCATCACAGCTGACATGATATTGTACATAGAAAATCCTAAAGACTCCACCAAAAAACTACCAGATTTAATAAATGAATTTGGCAAAGTAGCAGGATACAAAATCAACATCAAAAAAATTGTTGGAATTTTTATACATCAATAATTAAAACACATAAAGAGAAACTAAAAAGCAATCTTATCATTGAAAGAGAAAAAAAAATTAAGATACCCAGGAGTAAACTTACCCAAGAAGGTAAAATACCTCTTCTAAGAAAACTACAGGACATTGAAAAAATAAATGGAGGAAGATATTAAAAAGCAGAAATATAAACCATGTTCATTGATTGGAAGAAATAACATCATTAAAATGTCCATACTACCCAAAGCAATCTATAGGTTTGATGCAATGTCCACCAAAATACCAATGACATATTTCACAGAACTAGAACAAACACTCCAAAAGTTTATATGGAACCAAAAAAGACAGCGAATAGCCACAGCAATCTTGAAAAAGAAGGACAAAGTGGGAGGGATCACAATTCTAGATATCAGGTTATACTACAAAGCCATTATAATCAAAACATCCTGGTACTAGCACAAGAACAGGCATATGGATCAATGGAACACAACAGAGAACCCAGAAATCAACCCAAGATATTATGCTCAATTAATATTTAATAAGTTGGCAAGAGCATACAATGGAGTAAAGACAGTATCTTCAATAAATGGTATAGGGAAAGTGAACAGGTACATGCAAAAAAATGAAACTAGGCCACCATTCATTGTTTAATAGCATGCTATTTATCTTCCATATATTTACATGTTTTTTAGGGTTTTTATTGTAGTTGATTTCTAGTTTCATGCCATTGTGATCCGAGAAGACACTTGATGTGATTTCAATCTTCTTGAACTTGCACACCCTTAGTTTCTGTCCTAACATGTGGTCTGTCTTTGAGAATGCCCCATGTGCACTTGAAAAAAATGTATACTCTGTATGTTTTGGGGTAAAATTATCCCTCCTATGAGTGTATTACTGTTAATCTCTCCCTTAAAGTCTTCCAGAAGATTATTTAATATATTAGTGTGCTCCTATATTGGGTGCATATATGTTTACGGAGGTGAATCAATCCTTTTAGTATTATGTAGTGACCTTCACTGTCTCTTGTTATGATCTTCATTTTGAAGTATATTTTGTTAGATATGAGTATTGCTACTTACCTTTTATTTTCATTTCCAGTTTTATGAAAAATATTTTTTTCATACCTTCACTTTCATACTGTGTGAGTCTTTTGTTCTTAGTGAGTTTGTTGTAGACAACATGTATTTTGTTATTTTGTTTCTTTGTGTTTTTGCTTGTTTGTTATTTAATTCTGCATTTCATTTCATTTTTTCTTTTATTAAAATAGATATTTAATGTTTATTATTTATTTATTTATTTTTATCTTTATTGTTGTATTACAGATGTTTCCCCTTTTTTACCCATTGTTCCCCTCTTCCCCCCTCCGACTCCCCTCCTGCCTTCCCCACGTTATTGTTTGTGACCATTGGTTATGCATATATGCATATAAGTTCTTTGGTTTATCTCTTCCCACCCACCCCCATCCCAATTCCCTCTGAGGCTTGCTAGTCAGCCCCCTACATCCATGTCCCTGGATCTATTTTGATCATCAGCTTATTTGGTTCACTATATTCCATAAATAAGTGAGCTCCTGTGGTACTTGTCCATCTCTGACTGGCTTATTTCCCTTAGCATGATACTCTCCAGGTCCCTTCATGTCATTACAAATGTTAAGAGATCATTCATTATTAAAGTGCCATAGCATTTGATTGTGTAAATATACCACAATTTCTTATCCACTCATTTACTGATGGACACTTGGGATGTTTCCAGATCTGAGCTCTTGTAAATAGCACTGATATGAACACAGAGGTGCATACACTCTTTTAGATTTGTGTTTCAGGCTTCTTTTTTTTTTTTTTTTTTATTAATTTATTTTTGTTACAGAGGTTTCTCCTTTTTTCCCCATTGACACCCTCCTCCCCATCCCCCCACCCTGTCCCCAGCTTTGTTGTCCATGTCCATCACTTATGCATACATGTCCATAAGTTCTGTGGTTTATCTCTTCCCTCCCCCCACCCCCTCTCCTAAGGGGTGTCAGTTTATACCCTACTTCCACGTCTCTGGGTCTACCCTGTTCCTCAGACTGCTATGTTCATTATATTCCACAAATAAGTGAGATCATGTGATATTTGTCTTTCTCTGCTTGGCTTGTTTCGCTTAGGATAATACTCTCGAGGTCCCTCCACGTCGTCTCAAAGGATAAGAGATCTTTCTTTCTTACAGCTGCATAGTACTCCATTGTGTATATGTACCACCACTTTTTTATCCATTCATCCACTGATGGACACTTGGGCTGTTTCCAGATCTTAGCTATTGTAAATAGTGCTGCTATGAACATGGGGGTACATGTATTTTTTCTGATTGGTGTTTCAGGCTTCTTAGGGTATATTCCTAGAAGTGGGATCACTGGGTCAAATGGCAATTCAATTTTTAATTTTTTGAGGTAACACCATAGTGTTTTCCACAGTGGCTGCACCAGTCTGCATTCCCACCAGCAGTGTACTAGAGTCCCCTTTTCTCCACACCCTCGCCAACACTTGTTGTTTGATGATTTGTTGATGGCGGCCATTCTGACAGGTGTGAGGTGATACCTCATTGTTGTTTTAATTTGCATCTCTCTGATGATTAATGATGTTGAGCATTTCTTCATATGTCTCTTAGCCATTTGTATGTCCTTTTTGGAGAGGTGTCTATTTAGTTCCTCTGCCCATTTTTTAATTGGGTTCTTTGTCTTCCTTTTGTTGAGTTGTATGAGCACTCTGTATATTTTGGAAATTAACCCCTTATCTGATGTGTCATTGGCAATTATGCTCTCCCATGGAGTGGGTTCCCTATCTGTTTTGATGGTTGTTTCTTTTGCTGTGCAGAAGCTTTTGAGTTTGATGTAGTCCCATGTGTTCATTTTTTCCTTTGTTTCTGTTGCCTTAGGTGATGTATCAGTGAAGATTCTACTGCATATGATGTCCGAAATTTTGTTGCCTACATTTTCTTCTAGGATTTTTATGGATTCACGAGTCACATTTAAGTCTTTTATCCATTTTGAGTTTATTCTTGTGTGTGGTGTAAGTTGATGGTCTAGTTTCATTTTTTTGCATGTAGCTGTCCAATTTTCCCAACACCATTTATTAAAGAGGCTATCTTTACTCCATTGTATGCTCTTGCCACCTTTGTCAAATATTAATTGAGCATAATGTCTTGGGTCAATTTCCGGATTCTCTGTTCTGTTCCACTGGTCTATATGCCTGTTCTTGTGCCAGTACCAAGCTGTTTTGATTACAGTGGCTTTGTAGTATAAGCTGATATCCGGTATTGTGATCCCACCTACTTTGTCCTTCTTTTTCAAGATTGCTGTGGCTATTCGGGGTCTTTTTTGGTTCCATATGAACTTTTGAAATATTTGTTCTAGTTCTGTGAAATATGTCACTGGTATTTTGATGGGGATTGCATTGAATCTATAGATTGCTTTGGGTAATATGGACATTTTAATGATGTTAATTCTTCCAATCCATGAAAAAGGTATGTGCTTCCACTTTTTTATATCTTCCTCTATTTCTCTTTTCAATGTCTTGTAGTTTTCTGCAAATAGGTCCTTTACTTCTTTGGTTAGGTTTATTCCTAGGTATCTTAATTTTTTTGCCGCGATGGTAAATGGTATTGTTTTTTTAGTTTCTCTTTCCGTGAGTTCGTCATTGGTGTATAAGAATGCCATTGATTTCTTGACGTTAATTTTGTATCCTGCTACTTTGCCAAATTCATTTATTAAGTCTAGTAGATTTTTGATGGAGTCTTTAGGGTTTTCTATATATAATATCATATCGTCTGCGAATAATGACAGTTTCACTTCTTCCTTTCCAATTTGGATTCCTTTTATTTTTTCTTCACGTCTGATTGCTGTGGCTAAGACTTCCAGTTCTATGTTAAATAAGAGTGGCGAAAGTGGGCATCCCTGTCTTGTTCCTGTTCTTAAGGGAAATGTTTTTAGTTTTTGCCCATTGAGTATGATGTTGGCTGTAGGTCTTTCATATATGGCCTTTATTATTTCAAGATATGATCCCTCTACTCCCAAATTGCTGAGCGTTTTTATCAGAAATGGGTGCTGGATTTTGTCGAATGCTTTTTCAGCATCTATTGATATGATCATGTGGTTTTTATCTTTCATTTTGTTTATGTGGTGTATCACATTGATTGATTTGCGAATGTTGAACCAGCAAAATATATTCTGAGTAGTGGGATCATTGGGTCAAATAGCA
The DNA here is from genome assembly GCA_030848825.1 of Tadarida brasiliensis. Lineage (NCBI taxonomy): Eukaryota > Metazoa > Chordata > Mammalia > Chiroptera > Molossidae > Tadarida > Tadarida brasiliensis. The sequence continues at coordinate 47,481,155 of CM061280.1, read as the reverse complement.
GTTCCATTTTGTATTTTTTGAGGAAACACCATATTGTTTTCCATAGTGGCTGAACCAGTTTGCATTCCTACCAGTAGGGTACTAGAGTACCCTTTTCTCCATATCCTCACCAGCACTTGTTGTTTGAGGATTTGTTGATGGCAATCGTTCTTGCAGGTGTGAGGTGATTTCTCATAGTCATTTTAATTTGTATCTCTCTGATGATTAGTGACATTGACAACGTTTTCATATGTCTCTTGGCCATTTGTATGTCCTGTTTGGAAAAGTGTCTATTCAGGTCCTCTGCCCATTTTTTAATTGCATTGTTTTTCTTCGTTTTGTTGAGCTGTATGGCTACTTTATATATTTTAAATATTCAACCCTTATCCGATGTATCATTGACAAATATTTTCTCCCAAAGGGTGGGTTCTTTTTTCATTTTGATGCTGGGTTCTTTTGCAATGCAGATGCTTTTTAGTTTGACATAGTCCCATTAATTAATCTTTTTCTTTGTTTCTCTTGCCCTAGGCAATAATACTGCTACATAAGATGTCTGAGATTTTTCTGCCTACATTTTCTTCTAGGGTTTTTATGGTTTCACGGATTACATTTAAATATTTTATCCATTTAGAGCTTATTCTTGTATATGGTGTAAGTTGGTGGTCTAGTTTAATTTTTTTTTTTTTTGCATGAACCTTTCCAATTTTCCCAACACCATTCATTGAAGAGCTCATCTTTACTCCATTGTATGCTCTTGACTCCTTTGTCAAATATTAATTAAGCATAATGTCTTGGGTCGATTTCTGGGTTAACTGTTCTGTTCCATTGATATACGCTTGTTCTTGTGCCATTTCCAAGCTGTTTTGATTATGATGGCTTTGTTGTATGACTTGATATCTGGTATTGTGATCCCTCCAACTTTGTTCTTTTTCAAGATTGCTGTGGCTATTCAGGGTTTTGGGGAGTATTTGTTGTAGATATATGAAATATGTCATTAACACGTTAATAGGGATTTCATAGAATTTATATATTTCTTTGTGTAATATGGTCACTTTAATGATATTGATTCTTCCAAACCATGAACAAGATATGTGTTTTCACTTTTTATATCTTCCTGTCTTTCTTTTTTCAATGTCATGTAGTTTTATGAGAACAGATCTTTTACGTCCTTGATTAAGGTTGTTCCTAAGAATATTAATTATTAATATTTTTCTTGCAGTGGTAAAAGAGATTGTTTTCTGTTTGTTTGTTTTCCTTTCTGAGTGTTCATTATTGGTGTATAAGAATGTCATCAATTTCTGCATGTTAAGTTTTTATCCTACTACTTTCCCAAATTCATTTATTAAATCTAGTAGTTTTTTGATGGAGTCTTTAAGTTTTCCTATGTACAATATCATGTCATCTGCGAATGACAATTTCACTTCCTCCTTTTGAATTTGAATGCCTTTTATTTTTTCTTCTTTTCTGATCGCTGTGGCTAAGACGTCCAGTACTATGTTAAATAAGAGTTGCAAAAGTGGACATTTCTGTCTTATTCCTGTTCTTAAGGGAAATGCTTTTAGTTTTTGCCCATTGAGTATGATGTTGGCTGTAGGTTTTTCATATGTGCCCTTTATTATGTTGAGATATGATCCCTGTATTTCCGCTTTGCTGAGCATTTTTATCAGAAATGGCTACTAGATATTGTCAAATGCTTTTTTAACATCTATTGATATAATCATATGATGTTTTTCTTTCATTTTTTTTCTATGGTGTATCATTTATTGATTTGTGAATATTGTACCAGCCTTGCATCCCTGGGACAAATCCCACTTGGTTGTGGTGAATATTATTTCAATATACTGCTGGATCTGATTTGCTAATATTTTGTTGAGGATTTGGTTGTCTATATTCATTAGAGGTACAGATCTGTAATTTTCTTTCTTTGTAGTGTCTTTTCTGGTTTTGGAATTATGATTTTGAAGGCCATTAAAAGAGGTTGGAAGTCTTCCTTCCTCTTGAATTTTTTGGAATAATTTGAGGATAATATGTGTTAGTGCTTCTTTGAATGTTTGGTACAACTCCCCTTTGAAGCTCTCTGGACCCAGGCATTTCTTTGCTAGGAGATTATGGATTACTGCTTCAATTTCCCTAGTTGTATTGGTCAGTTCAGGTTTTCTGACTCTTTCTGGTTGAGTTTAGGAAGACTGTACGATTCTAAGAATTTGTTCATTTTAGCTAGGTTGTCCAATTTGTTGTCATGTAATTTTTCATGGCATTTTCTAAAACTTCTTCTTATTTCTGTGGTGTCAGTTGTTACTTCACCTCTTTCATTTCTGATTTTGCTTATTTGGGGCCTCTTTCTTTGTTTCTTGGTGAGTCGCAAAAGGTTCATCAATCTTGTTTATTTTTTCAGAGAATCATCTCTTGGTTTCATTGATCTTCTGTGTGTTTTTTTAGTCTCTATGTCATTTATTTTCACCCTCACCTTCATTATTTATTTCCTTCTACTTACTGTTGGTTTTTCTTTTTGTTCACTTTATAGCTCTTTAACCTGTAGGGTTAGATAACCTATTAGAAATTTTCTTGTTTCTTGAATTCAGCCTGTAATGTATGAACTTCCATCGCAGAACTGCTTTTCCTGTGTCCCATACAGTTTGTAATGTTGTGTTTTCATTTATTATCCAGGAAGTTTTTCATTTATTCCTTGATTTCCTTGGTAACCCATTCATTGTTTAATAACATGCTATTTAGCTTTCCTGTGTTTCAGTGTTTTATAGTAATTAATTTCTACTTTCATATCATTGTGATCTGAGAAGATACTTGATATGATTTCAATCTTCTTGAACTTATGTAGATTTAGTTTTTGTCCTGACACTTGGTCAGTCTCTGTGAATGTCCTTTGTGCACATGAGAAGAATGTATTTTCTGCATTTCTGAGGTGAAATGTTATAGAAATAACAATGAAATGTATCTGATCTAATGCATTGTTTAGGATTTCTTTTTCCTTGAAATTTTTAGTCTAGATGATCTATCCAGTGCATCAGGAGGATGTTCAAGTCCCCTACCATGATTTTATTGCTGTCAATCTCTCTCTTGATGTCCTTTAGAAGAATTTTAATATATTTTTGTGCTCCTTTATTCAGTGCATATATGTTTACCAAGGCTGTATCTTTTGGATTGATCCTTTCAATATTATGTAGTGGCATTTATCTCTTCTTACGGCCTTCATTTTAAAGTCTATTTTTCAGATATGACTATTGCTACTCAGCTTCTTCTTTTTTTCCTTTCCATTTTCTTTAAAAAAAAAAAAAGTGTTTCCATTCCTTCACCTTCATCCTACGTGAGTATTTTGTTTTGAGTTGGGTCTCTTATCAACAGCATATATACGGGTCATGATTTCTTATCCATTCAACTACATTGTGTCTTTTGTAAAAAAATTTTTTATTTGTTTTTTTAAATTATTTTTATTAATTTATTTTTGTTGTAGATGTTTCTCCTTTTTCCCCTATTGACACCCTCCTCCCCATAACCCCAGCCCCTTCCCCAGATTTGTTGTCCATGTCCATTTGTTATGCATACATGCATATAAGTTCTGTGGTTTATCTAATACCCCCCAAGATCCCCTCTTCTGGAGTTTGTCAGTCTGTACCCTACCTATATGTCTCTGGGTCAATGTTGCTCATCAGTTTGTTTAGTTCATTATATTCCACAAATAAGTGAGATCACATGATATTTGGCTTTCTCTGTTTGGCTTGTTTCGCTTAGCATAATACTCTCCAGGTCCCTCCATTTCATCTCAAAGTATAAGAGATCTTTCTTTCTTACAGCTGCATAGTACTCCATTGTGTACATGTACCACAGCTTTTTTATCCACTCATCTACTGATGGACAATTGGTTTGTTTCCAGATCTTAGCTATTGTAAATAGTGCTGCTATGAACATAAGGGCACATATATTCTTTCTGATTGGTGTTTCAGGCTTCTTAGGATATATTCCTAGAAGTGGGATCATTGGGTTAAATGGCAGTTCAATTTTTAACTTTTTGAGGTAACAATATAGTGTTTTTCATAGTGGCTGCACCAGTCTGCATTCCCACCAGCAGTGTACTAAAGTCCCCTTTTCTCTACACCCTCTCCAACACTTGTTGTTTGATGATTTGTTGATGGCGGCCATTCTGACATGTGTGAGATGATACCTCATAGTTGTATTAATTTGCATCTCTCTGATAGTTAGTGACATTGAGCATTTTTTCATATGTCTCTTGGCCATTTGTATGTCCTGTTTGGAGAGGTGTCTATTTAGGTCTTCTGCCCATTTTTTAATTGGGTTCTTTGTCTTCCTTTTGTTGAGTTGTATGAGTACTCTATATATTTTGGAAATTAACCCCTTATCTGATGTATCATTGGCAGTTATGGTATCCCATATAGTGGGTTCCCTTTTCATTTTTATGGTTGTTTCTTTTGCTGTACAGAAGCTTTGTACTTTGATGTAATCCCATGTGTTCATTTTTTCAGTTGTTTCTCTTCCTTAGGTGTGGTATCAGTGAAAATTCTGCTGCATATGATGTCTGAAATTTTGTTGCCTACATTTTCTTCTAGAATTTTTATGGATTCATGAGTTACATTTAAGTCTTTTATCCATTTTGAGTTTATTCTTGTGTATGGTGTAAGTTGGTGGTCTAGCTTCATTTGTTTGCAAGTAGCTGTGTAATTTTCCCAACACCATTTATTAAAAAGACTGTCTTGACTCCACTGTATGCTCTTGCCAGCTTTGTCAAATATTAATTGAACATAATGTCTTGGGTCAATTTCTGGGTTCTCTGATCTGTTCCAATGATCTATCTGTCAGTTCATGTGCCAGTACTAGGCTGTTTTGATTACACTGGCTTTGTAGTATAACCTGATATCTGGTAATGTGATCGCTCCTACTTTGTCCTTTTTTTTTTCAAGATTGCTGTAGCTATTTGGGGTACAAACTTTTGGAGTGTTTGTTCTAGTTCTGTGAAATATGTTGTTGGTATTTTGATGGGGATTGCATTGAATCTATAGATTGCTTTGGGTAGTATGGACATTTTAATGATGTTAATTCTTCCAATCCATGAACAAGGTATATGCCTCCACTTTTTTATGTCTTCCTCTATTTTTTTTTTTTCAATGGCCTGTAGTTTTCGGTGAAGAGGTCCTTTACTTCTTTGCTTAAGTTTATCCCTATGTGTCTTAATTTTTTTGCTGCGATGGTAAATAGGATTGTTTTTTTAGTTTCTCTTTCTGTGATTTCATCATTGGTGTATAAGAATGCTGTCAATTTTTTGACGTTAATATTGTATCCTACTACTTTGCCAAATTCATTTATTAACTCTAGTAGATTTTTAATGGAGTCTTTAGGGTTTTCTATGCACAATATCATGTCATCTGCAAATAATGACAGTTTCACTTCCTCCTTTCCAATTTGGACCCCTTTAATTTTTTCTTCATGTCTAATTGCTGTGGCTAAGACTTCCAATATTATGTTCAATAAGAGTGACGAAAGTGGGCATCCTTGTCTTGTTCCTGTTATTAAGGGGAATGCTTTTAGTTTTTGTCCATTGGGTATGATGTTGGCTGTAGATTTTTCATATATGTCTTATATTATGTTGAGATATGATCCCTCTATTCCCACATTGCTGATCGTTTTTATCAGAAAATGGTGATGGAATTTGTCGAATACTTTTTCAGCATCCATTGATATGATCATATGGTTTTTATCTTTCATTTTGTTTATGTGGTGTATCACATTTATTGATTTGTGAATATTGTACCATCCTTGCATCCTTGGGATGAATCCCACTTGGTCATGACGAATAATTTTTTTGATGTATTGCTGGATCCAATTTGCTAATATTTTGTTAAGGATTTTGGCATCTGTGTTCATCAGGGATATTGGCCTGTTTTCTTTCTTTGTAGTGTCTTTATCTGGTTTTGGGATTAGAATTATGCTGGCCTCTTAAAATGAGTTTGGAAGTGTTCTGTCTTCTTGGATTTTTTGAACTAGTTTGAGGAGAATGGGTATTAGATCTTCTTTGAATGTACCATAAAACTCCCCTTGAAGCCATCTGGGCCTGGACTTTTATTTACTGGGAGTTTCTTAATTACATCTTCAATTTCTTTTGTTGTTATTGGTCTGTTCAAGTTTTCTATCTCTTCCTGGTTCAGTTTTGGGAGGCTGTGTGTTTCTAGAAATTTGTCCATATCTCCTAAATTGTCCAACTTGTTGGCGTATAATTCTTCATAGTATGTTTTGATGATCTTTTGAATTTCTGTGGTGTCAGTTGTTACTTCTCCTCTTTCTTTACTGATTTTGTTCATTTGGTTTCCCTTTTTTTGTTTCTTGGCGAGTCTGGCTAAAGGTCCATTGATATTGTTTATCTTTTCAAAGAACCAGCTTCTTGTTTCATTGATCTTTTGAATTGTTTTTTTGGTCTCTATGCTGTCTATTTCTGCTCTGACATTTACTATTTCCTTCCTCCTACTAGCTCTGGGTTTTGTTGTTGTTGTTGTTGTTGTTGTTGTTGTTGTTTTGTTTTGTTTACTTTCTTATTCTTTAAGTTATAGGGTTAGAAAGTCAGTTAGGAGTTTTTCTTGTTTCTTGAGGTAGGCCTGTAGTGCTATGAACTTCTCTCTCAGGACTGCTTTCGCTGAGTCCCATAGATTTTGTGTTGTTATGTGCTCATTTTCATTGGTTTCCAAGAGGTTTTTGATTTCCTTCTTGATCTCGTTAATAACCCATTTGTTGTTTAATAACATGCTATTTAGCCTCCAAGTGTTTGAATATTTTTGTTTGTTTTTATTGTAATTGAGTTCTAGTTTCATGCCACTGTGATCTGAGAAGATGCTTGATATGATTTCAATCTTCTTGAGTTTGTAGAGACTTGCTTTGTGTCCTAACATGTGGTCTATCTTTGAGAATGTCCCATGTGAACTTGAGAAGAATGTATATTCTGCAGCTTTGGAGTGAAATGGTTTGTAAATATCAATGAAGTCCAACTGATCTAGTTTGTCTTGTAAGGACTCTATGTCCTTGTTAATTTTTTTGTCTAGAAGATCTATCCATTGGTGTCAGTGGTGTGTTAAATTCACCCACTATGATAGTATTGCTATTGATCTCTCCCTTGAAGTTCTCCAGAAGTTTTTTAATATATCTTGGTGCTCCGGTATTTGGTGTGTATATGTTTATCAGGGTTATATCTTCTTGTTGGATTGATCCTTTTAATATTATGTAGTGACCTTCTCTGTCTCTTTTTATGGCCCTCGTTTTGAAGTCTATCTTGTCAGATATGAATATTGCTACACCAGCTTTTTTTTCATTACCATTTGCTTGGTAAATTTTTTCCATCCCTTCACTTTCATCCTGTGTGAGTCTTTTGTTGTGAGGTGAGTCTCTTGTAAACAGCATATATATGGGTCATGCTTTTTTATCCAATCAGCTACCTTATGTCTTTTGATTGGAGCACTTAAGCCATGTACATTTATGGTTATTATTCATAGATAGTTTTAGTTGCCATTTTTATTTTATGTCTGTGTTCCTTTTTCTCTCTCTGTTTCTTCTTCTTCTTCCAACAGTCCCTTTAACATTTCTTACAGTGCTGGTTTGGTGGTGGTAAATTCTTTTAGTTTTTTTTTTTTTGTTTTGTTTTTTGTTTTTTTTTAATCCTTGAAGCTCTTTATTTCTCCTTCAATTTTGAATGATAGCCTTGCTGGATAGAGTAGTCTTGGATTCATACCCTTGCCTTGCATTACTTTGTACACTTCATGCCACTCCCTTCTGGTCTGCAGTGTTTCTATTGAGAAATCAGCTGACAGTCTAATGGGAGCTCCCTTGTAGGTAACTTTCTGTCTCTGTCTTGCTTCCTTTAAGATTCTTTCTTTGTCTTTAATGTTTGTCATTTTTATTATGATGTGTCTAGCTGTGGGTCTTCTGGGGTTCATCTTGCTTGGAACTCTGTGTTTCCTGGACTTGTGTGACTTTTTCCTTCACCAGTTTAGGGAAGTTTTCTGTCAGTATTTCTTCAAACAGGTTCTCTATTCCTTTCTCTGATTCTTCTCCTTCTGGTACCCCTATTATGCGAATGTTGTTACGTTTTGTATTTTCCCATAGCTCCCTTAAACTCTCCTCCCGCTTTTTAACCTTTTTTTTTTTTTTCTTCTCTATTGGAGTGTTTTTCTCTACCTTGTCTTCTAAGTCAGTGATTCAGTCTTCAGCTTCTTCTAATCTACTATTAAACGCTTTTACGATATTTTTCATAACAGCTATGTCATTCTTTATTTCCTCTTTATTTTTATGCATAGCTTCTACCTCTTTAGGCATAGCTTGTACCTCTTTTTTTTTTTAAGCTGAAGTAGTTCCCAGTGAGCTCTTCATAATTCTTATTAAGTTGCTTGTAGTTCTCACCAAATTGAGCACCCTTAAAATCATTGCTTTGAATTCTTTATCTGACAGGTTACTTTCTTCCATTTTCTGTAGTTCTTTTTCTAGTGATTCCTCTTTTTCTTTCCTTTGGGTGTTTTTTCTTTGTCTCCCCGTTTTAGCCGTCAGGTAGATCTAGACCCGGTGAGGGATGTTTGGATGTGTAGGCAGCTCACTGTATATCAAATAAGGCTACTGTGCTTCCCAGACTGTTATGTTGCATGTCGCCTCTTGCCTGCTGTGGATCCTGGAGTATTGACTACTCGGGCTGGTATTGGTTTGTCCTGGTAGGTGCTGCTGCTGGATTTAGTGGGCCCCTCTGCAGCTGTGTTCCCAACTGGTGTTTGGTGCCCCCTCTAGCTGTATTGCTCAGACCCTACTGGAGCCCCACTCCCTTCCTGCACCTTGGGCTGCTGGGTCACACAAGCCCATCTGGGGCCCTGGCTCCACACCACTCTGTGGACTTCTGGGTCGCACATGTCCCTCTGGATCCCTGGCTCTGCACTGCTCTTGTGGGCCGCTGGGTCTCACAGTTCCCTCTAGAACCCTGGCTTCCCACCACTCTTATGGGATACTAGGTCTCAGAGGCCCCTATGGATCCCCAGCTTGCCACTGCTCTTGTGGGAAGCTGTGTTGCACAGGCCCCTATGGAGCCCCAGGTCCTGCTGCTGGTGGCTGGAGAATCCTCCTGCCCAGTGGGTCTCAGCTCCTGCTCAGCCTTTGCTGTAGTTTTGGGGGATGGTTCTCTGCTGCTGGTCTGTGCTTCTGTTGCCTGGGGATAGATGTCTGCTCCCCAGCCTCTCTTTCTGGGGGTATATCTTGACTCTTATCAGGCTGCTACTGTGTGGGATGGTGTTGGGCTCCTGGCTGTTTGCAGTTTCCACAACTGACACTTTGACAGCTCCACTACTGTGCACTGGTCTGTGTTGACACAAGGTGTCCACTGGACCAATGGTGCCAGGTGCACTGGTGGGCACAGGTTGCTGGGCCCTAGCTGCTCCCACTGCCTCCTCCCAGGGAAGACCTGGGATCTTCCAAAATGGTGGGACCTCCCCGGGGTGCAGGGAGAAGTGCCCTGAAGAGCCGCTTACCATGGTAGCCAGCTGCTCCTGTCCACAGCACAGGAAACTTCTGATCCGTGTCTCTGCATTTCAGGAGTTTGGCCATCCACCTTCACATCCACTCACACTCTCTCACACCCTAGGTCTCTCTCTCATACACTCACTCTCCCTCCAGTCCTGTCTGCCACCATCCTTTTTTTTTTTACTCTTTGTCTTTTGATCAGAGTATTTAATCCATTTGTATTAAAGGTTATTATTCATATGTATTTATGTATTGCCTTTCTTATTTATTATGCCTATTATTCTCTCTATATATTTTTATGCTTATTACAGCAGTCCCTTTAACAGTTCTTGCAATGCTGGTTTGGTGGTGATATACTCCTTTAGCCTTTTTTTTTTTGTCTGGGAAGCTCTTTATTTCACCTTCTATTTTCAATGATAGCCTTGCTGGATAGAGTAGTCTTAGTTTCAGATTCTTGACATTTCCTTCTGATCTGTAATGTTTCTGTTGAGAAATCAGCTTATAGCCTCATGGGAGCTCCTTTGTAGGTAACCTGTTGCTTTTCTCTTGTTGCCTTTAAGATTCTCTCTTTGTCATTAATTTTTGGCATTTTAATTATGATGTCTTGGTGTGGGCCTCTGGGTTATTCTTTCTTGGCATTCTCTGTGCTTCCTGAAGAGCCGCTTTTTTCTTTCACCATGGTATGGAAGTTTTCTGTCACTATGTCTTCAAACAGATTCTCTAAGCCCTTGCTCACTTTCTTTTTCTTCTGGTATTCCTATGATGTGGTTATTGTTACTTTTCATATTGTCCTACAGGTCTCTTAAACTGTCCTTCTGTTTTTTTTATTTTTTATTTTTTGGTTCTCTGATTGAGTAATTTTTCTCTACCATCTTCTAATTCACTAATCCAATCATCGGCTTCCTATGCTGTTTAATCCTTCCAATGTGTTCTTTATTTCTGCTATGTTATTCTTGATTTCCAATTGATCTATTTTCATTGTTTCTATATATTTTCCCATGCTGTTAAGCATTCTTGTAAGCATTACTCTGAATTCTATATCTGATAACTTGATTATCTCCATTTCATTTAGCCCTTCTTTTAGAGAATTCCATTGTTCTTTTATTAGGGGCTTATTTCTTTGTTTCACCATTTTGGCTATCTCTAGCAGGGTTTGGATCCTGCTAAAATCTCCCTGTGGATATAAATGTTCCACAGACTGTGGCTCCCTCAGCTGGATTTGGATGTTTATGGAAGTACACATCCAAGCCAAGCTATACACCAACGTTTGGCCTTATGCTCCCAGGTAGAGTCCCAGGCCAGGCAAAGATCCAAATATTCCAGAGATCCACCTCTGCCTACAGGTTGATTGTTCATCTCAGTCATTTAATGAGCCTCATATTTTAGCTTTCAGCTGGATGTAAGCCCCCCTCCCCCAGCAGGCAGGGTGAGAGAATTTCTAGCAGGTGGGGCAATTGCTTCTCCCCAGGCTAAAACTGCTTTGACAGAAAAACTCTGTCAGAGAAAGATGGTTTCTTCAGCAAACAGACTTAGGCAGCTACCTCCACTGCTTGGTTACCAGAACCATGAAACCCAACAACCATGAGCCAGGTCCAAGTCTCCAAGCACTCAAAGACCTGTTTCTGCCCGAAAGCTGGTTGGTATTCTCTGATAGTTAATGAGCCTCAGGTTGCAGCTCTGTGGTAGCTACAAACTCCTCCTGGGTGGTGCAGTAAAATTCCAATGTGTGGGGCTGTTGCTTCCCCCCACCCCAAAGCTGTAGCTGCTTTGATGGGAAAACTCTGCCTGAAGAAAATGGTTTCTACAGCATAGATTAATGGCCAGCACAGGGAACCAGGCCTCAGCTTTCACAGCTTGGTCCCCAGAGCCATGAAGCTCAATGACTACAAGTTAGGTCTAAAGCTCAAAGAACCCAGAGTCTTGTCTCTGCCGGCAGGCTGGTTGGTAGTCTCTGACAGTTAATGAGCCTCAGGTTGCAATTTAATGCTGGGTGCTAACATCTCCCAGTGGGCAGAGTGAAAGTACAATGGGTGGGGCAGTTGATTCTTCCCTAGGCTATAGCTTATTTGATGGGAGAACTCTACTTAAGAAGAATGGTTTCTGAAGCATGGGTTAATGGCTCAGCACAGGGGCCCAGGCTAATGACTTCACAGCACAGACTCCAGAGCCATGAAACCCAACAACTGCAGGCCTGGCCCAAGGCTTAAAACATCCAGACACTCATCTCTGCCTGCAAGCTGGTTGGTAGTCTCTGACAGTTAATGAAACTTGGGTTTCAGCCTCTGTGCTAGGTGCAAATTACTTATAGCAGGCAGAATGAAATTCTAATAGTTGGGGCAGCTGCTTCCCACGCTGACTGCATAGAGTAATCTTGAATCCAATCCCTTGCTTTTCAATACTTTATGTAGTTCATGCCATTCCCTTCTGGCCTGAAGTGTTTCTATTGAGAAATCAGCTGACAGTCTAATGGGAGCAGCCTTGTAGGTAACTTTCTGTCTTTCTCTTGTTTCCTTTAAGAGTCTTTTTTGTCTTTAAAGTTTGCATTTCAATTATGATGTGTACAAATGTGGTTTCTTTGGGGTTCATCTTGATTGGGACTCTCTATGTTTCCTGGCCATGTGTAACTATTTCCTTCACCAGTTTAGGGAAGTTTTCTGTCATTATTCCTTCAAACAATATCTCTATTCTTTGCTCAGATTCTTCTTCTTCTGGAACCCCTACAATGTGAATGTTGTTACTTTCATGTTGTCGTAAAGCACACAATCTATCCTCCTGCTTTTTAATTTTTTAAATTGCTGCTTTGATTGGGTGGTGTTTTTTTTTTTTTCTGGTGGTGTCAGGTTGCAGTGGGGGCAAGTATTCCAGAGATGCCAGGTCAGGCACACCAGGTCATGGTGGCAGGTCTCTGTGTCTGGGGACATTAATTCATGGTGGTGCTACAGCTGGGTGTGGTGGGTCACGGTGGCAGTGGGGAAAGGTGCAGCAGGATGTGGAGGTGGTGGCAGGCTGGGTGCCTCAGAAGCTCTCAGTAGCATCAGGTCCATGTGTCTGGACATGGTAAGCCATGACAGCAGCAGGGCTGGTAACTCCTTTCTGTGGTCTCGGGGCACTGGATTCCTGCCACTCCTCACAGCCTCCTCCCAAGCAGGACTCTGCAGATACTCCAAAATGGCATGCTCTCCAGTCCCAAGCAGAGACAAGTGCCTGGCTTAGCAGTATGCAGCCACGGCTAGCATCTCCCCCACCAGGTGCTCCCAAATTGCCTGCTCTGATTTCCCACATTGACAGACAGACTACCACTCACACTCATACACATGCACACTCTCACTCATGTTCATCCACTTTCATTCTCACCCTCACTCAGGTCCTGCCCGCCACCATGTTAGCTCCCTGAAAAGACATTTATAAATGAATGTTAACTGAATTTCCTTAAAATCAATCAGCTCAGCCACTGTTAGAATTCAAATAATCATATATTGAGAAGTTTTAATAAAATATGTGGTCCATGAAGACGGGTTAGATTTTAAAATACCTATGGTGATCTCTTTCTCTTTACTAGGAATTAAATTTTTGGCTTTTTTTGATAATATAGCCAGTGCTCTCTACTAATAGAAGTAGCCATACAAAACAATATGGATTTTCTAAATTATTTTACACTTGCTTCCAGATCTAATCAGATACACACATATACACACACATAATTTAATCTCTTGACACTCCCTATGTACAAAGATATGATTGCTATTTTTATAATAATGTTATAGAAGTATTTTAGCTATATTGTCTCAAAGTGAACCAAAATCAATACAACTCTATGTTCTCTCTGGATTCTAAGTAAATCTAAGAAGTTATTTCCCAATGTTTCATATGGCACATGTGACATATTTATCTGTGTTTATGTTTATATAGTAATACAGTATATTAGAACCAGAGAGTCACTCAATATGTTTAAGATATCAAATTCTCTACAAGCTCCTTTTTTTTCTGCCTATCTGAATTATTTCAAAACTACTTCTTCCAAGAAGTTATTTTTTACTTCTTTTTTTTTTTTTTTTTTTTTTTTTTATTAATTTACTTATGTTACAGATGATTCTCCTTTTTTCCCCCATTGACACCCCCCTCCCCTTCCCTCCCTGTCCCGTCCCCGTTTTGTTGTCCATGTCCATTGGTTATGAGTACATACGTACAAGTTCTGTGTTCATCTCTCCCCTCCCCCGCCCCCTCTTCTGGCAGATGTCAGCCTGTACCCCACTTCCACGTCCCCCGGACTACCCTGCTCCTCCCACTGTTATGTTCATTATATTCCAGAAATAAGTGAGATCATATGATGTTTGTCTTTCTCTGCTTGGCTTGTTTCACTTAGGATAATAGTTTCCAGGTCCTCCCATGTCGACGCAAAGGATAAGAGATCGTCCTTTCTTAACGCTGCATAGTACTCCATTGTGTATATGTACCACAGCTTTTTTATCCATTCGTCTACTGATGGACATGTTTCCAGATCTTAGCTATTGTAAATAGCGCTGCTATGAACATGGGGGTACATGTATTCTTTCTGATTGGTGTTTCAGGTTTCTTCGGGTATATTCCTAGGAGTGGGATCACTGGGTCAAATGGTAATTCAATTTTTAATTTTTTGAGGTAACACCATAGTGTTTTCCATAGTGGCTGCACCAGTCTGCACTCCCACCAGCAGTGTACTAGAGTCCCCTTTTCTCCACATCCTCGCCAACACTTGTTGTTTGATGCTTTGTTGATGGCGGCTATTCTGACAGGTGTGAGGTGATACCTCATTGTTGTTTTAATTTGCATCTCTCTGATGATTAGTGAAGTTGAGCATTTCTTCATATGTCTCTTGGCCGTTTGTATGTCCTGTTTGGAGAGGTATCTATTTAGTTCCTCTGCCCATTTTTTAATTGGGTTCTTTGTCTTCCTTTTGTTGAGATGTATGAGCACTCTATATATTTTGGAAATTAGTCCCTTATCTGATATATCATAGGCAATTATGCTCTCCCATACAGTAGGTTGCCTTTCCACTTTGATGGTTGTTTCTTTTGCTGTGCAGAAGCTTTTGAGTTTGATGTAGTCCCATGTGTTTATTTTTTTCCTTTATTTCTGTTGCCTTAGGTGATAAACTTAACCAAAGAAGTAAAGGACCTATTTACAGAAAACTACAGGACATTGAAAAAAGAAATAGAGGAAGATATAAAAAAGTGGAAGCACATACCTTGTTCATGGATTGAAAGAATTAACATCATTAAAATGTCCATACTACCCAAAGCAATCTACAGATTTAATGCAATCCCCATCAAAATACCAACGACATATTTCACAGAACTAGAACAAATACTTCAGAAGTTCATATGGAATCAAAAAAGACCCCGAATAGCCACAGCAATCTTGAAAAAGAAGGACAAAGTAGGAGGGATCACAATACCGGACATCAGGTTATACTACAAAGCTACTGTAATCAAAACAGCCTGGTACTGGCACAAGAACAGGCACATAGACCAGTGGAACAGATCAGAGAATCCGGAAATTGACCCAAGACAGTATGCTCAATTAATATTTGACAAAGGTGGTAAGAGCATACAATGGAGCAAAGACAGCCTCTTCAATAAATGGTGTTGGGAAAATTGGACAGCTACATGCAAAAAAATGAAACTAGATCATCAACTTACACCATACACAAGAATAAACTCAAAATGGATAAAAGACTTAAATGTGACTCATGACTCCATAAGAATCCTAGAAGAAAATGTAGGCAACAAAATTTCAGACATCATACGCAGCAAAATTTTCACAGAAGTTATTTTTGACTTCTTAAATCCACAATGAAATTGGTATTTAAAGCCAAATTTATAATTGTGTTATGTGTTCTTACAATATTCTTTATTTGTAATTCCTTCACATTTAAATTGTAAAAATGCATGAGGAAAGAAGATATTTCATCTCATTTCATATTCCTCACAGAGTAAATATTTGTAAATTTGACAGTACTGGTTTATATGTTCATTTACAAAATTAATACCATATCATAAAAATACCTGGGTGCAAAACACCTAAAAGTGCTGGTTGAAAATGTATAGATTTCTGTAAAGTAAAAAGAAAATAAATAATCTGCCCAGTCCTAACTAAAGAGGTAAATATGATAATACTGAAGTCCCAGCTACTGTGAAGGCATATGCTGATTCCTTTTGATCTTGATCCTCTGCTTTGATGGCAATGCAGAGCAAAGAGCATGGAAGAGAGTTAGAGTGCTCAAAGTTGGAAGTCTGATAAGTCACTCCTGCCTAAAGCAAGGAACACAAAAGAATTATAGGTTTCTCTTGCTATCCAAATGTAGAACATTACTGTGCAAACTTCATACATTGAAATGTTGTGAAGAAAGAGGGAATAACCATTAATTTATATGGAATTTTTTTTCAGTATTAATAGATAACTTAATGGAACACCATGCTTTGTATACCTGTCAGTTCACTCAAGCAATAGCCTTTCCATTTTATTAATTGCTGGATGTCAAATAAAAGAAACCACTTTGCTACTAGCAAAACCAATAATAACTTCTGTAGCTTTCAAAACTCTCTCTTCATATAAATAGTACAAATGGTGGATGCAGGTAACTTCAACACATGCACAAAGTCTTTATTTCAATCACTACAATTACAGTCCTTAACTACATACAGTTTTGCAATAAACATAATACCCTGAGCACACTCTCAGGCTTTTCTGATACCTTAGGACACAACTTGTTAACAGACACACACAATTATTTGAAATAGAGCACAGATTCTTACATACACAGTCAAAGCTATGGTGCCTTGATGCTGAGTGTATTGCCCAGGGAAGGAGCTTTGTGGTGCCACTATTACTACTCACATTACACAATACCTCTACAATGGCTTAATGTAAAACAAACACTTAATGCTATTTTTACTTTTCATCTTTTCTCGTAACAGTAAAAATCATCTTTGGATATCATGTGAATAGTGAAAACAGGTACTAATGTATGTCTTTCATAAAAGCAATGTAGCTTAACACAGATTTTTGAAAAGTGGGAGATACTTATACATCCTCTGCAAAAAAAAAAAAAAAAAAAAAAAGTAAACTAACAAAAATCTATCCCACAGAGGCAGACAGCAAGGATACATACATTCCTGTCTCAACCTTGACACAAGGTAGAGGTAGAAAAGCATCTCTCCTGAGAACTTAACAACAACAAAGATTTCACATGGAGGGGCAATCTGAATTTCTACTATCACTTGCCTAAAAAAATCCCAACTTGAAAATTTATTTTAAATTGTACTGGACCCAGCTAGTCTTTAATTGGTTATTTAGGTTGATTGTTCTATAGTTTAGTTGTAAATCCTGTTTGGTCCTGGGAGAAGGTGAATGTAAATTCCAACTACTACACTGCCATCTTGGATCTCTGTAGAGCCCAAATAGATGTCCCATTCAGTTGCTCATCTTCAGAGCCAAGAGAGTGGCACAGTCCAACCAGAGTATGCAAAAGGGTGAATGTCTGCATGATTTGGGTCCTCAAACAAAGAACTGTGCTAGCCTTGGAGTCTGATCTGCTTCTCTACCCAGGCAGAAGTTTGCTGAGTTGGATATTATATATTTAAAGCTAGTTATTTTTAAAAAACAAAAGATTTAGAAAATAAACCTTTGACTTTTCACTAACTGCCTAAAATAATTAATATTTATTTATTTATTTTATCCTCACCCGAGGACATTTTTTTTTGCATTTATCTTCAGATAGAGCAGGAGGGAGAGAGGGAGGAAGAGAGAGAGAGAGAGAAACATTGATGTGAGAGAGACACATCGAGTGACTGCCACCCACACATACCCAATCAGGGCCGGGGACAAACTGCAACAAAGGTACATGCCGTTAGCGGGAACCGAACCTGGGACTCTCTGGTCCACGGGCCGATGCTCTAACCGCTAAGCCAAACCAGCCAGGGCTGCCTAAAATAATTTAAATAGAGAACCTCTCCCAGGAAGAGAGCTATTATCACAGATAACTATAGTTCAATATGAACTAAGTATGATAGATAAGAAATAAAGGAACAAGGCCCATTTGATTGAAGACCTCTCTGTGCCCCATTGCTAATATGGCCCAGCAAACATTTATTTACTAAACATTAGGTTTTCTATTTCTATGTTTCCTCCCTTCCTTTTGAAGTCCCAAATTACAACCCTTCCCCTCCTTCTTAGCTTAACATAACTTAAATTTTAACTGTCCAATTTTTCCTTAAGTCCCATATTCTTATTAAGCCTCCTATATGTACATATGTAAAAAATGTGGTTATTTTCTTCTGTTAATCTGTCTCATGTTGATTTATTAGTCTAACCAGAAGCACTTAGGTAGAAGAAAATTCGTTTCACCACCACACTTACTAATACTTTTGATACCCTCTTAATAAATTAAACATTCATATTTTACATTATTTTTATCTGATCAGCTCATTTCTGAATTCTTTGTCAGTTTTCAATGTTTGTACATCTGTGTGCACTGGATTTTGATCCTAATGTCTCATTTTCTTGTGTTTGTGTAATTTTTTGTTGTGAGTCCATGTTAAATAAAACTGTAGTTGCTGACACTTATGTTCAAAGTTCTTTCTTGTATACTGAACTATCATTTGCTTTTATCAAACACCTGGGTCCAGTAAAATTTGAAATACATTTTCAATTTGGTAATTTTTTGGGGGGCAAGTGATAGTAGAAATTCAGACTGCACCTACATGTGAGATCTTTGTTGTTAGATTCTCAAAATAGATGCTTTTCTACCTCTTCTTTGTATCAAGATTGAGACAAGAAAGTATCCTTGCTGCCTGCTTCTGTGGGATGGATTTTTTTATCATTCACCTTTCTTTTGCAGAGGATGTATAGGTATCTCCCACTTTTCAAAAGTCTGTGTTAAGCCACACTGCTTTTATGAAAGACCTATATTAGTACCTTTTGTTTACTATCCAGAAAAAGATGAAAATAAAAAATAACATTCAGTGTTTGTTTTACAGTAAGCCATTGTGCACTCTGAGCAGTGAGAGTGGGATCACAAAGCTCCTTCCCTGGTAAATACAATCAACATCTTAGCATCAAGCCTCCATACTTTGAACTGTGCATGTAAGAGTCTGTGCTTTATTTCAATTTATTGTTTGCCTCTGTTAGCAAGTTGTGCCCTAAGGTACCAGAAAAACCTGAGAATGTGCTAAAGATGTTACATTTATTGTAAAACTGAATGTAGTTAAGGATTGTAATTGTGGTGATTGAAATAAAGACTTTGTGCATGTATTGAATTTGCCTGCATAAATCATTTTACCATTTACGTGCAGAGAGAGTTTTGAAAGCTACCAAAGTTACTATTGGTTAGAAATCCAGGCACTGTTTTGAAGAGCCAGCATACACAATCTCATTCTTAGCCACTTATTCTGGTCTATAGCAGAGAGAAGGAAGCTGAAATACTTGTGAGGCTTCAGAAAAAAAAAACTAAAGAGACAGCCACCAAGGACCCTGTGCTGAGTCTCTCATCCATGCCACCCATAGATACCATCTGTCTAACACACTCCTCCATTAGGCGTCAGCCCAAGGGAATTCACTAAACCCATCCTCCCAACATGTGACCACCACCCAGCCAAGATTATTAGGGAAAAATCTGCTGACTGCCCTCAGCGTGGACCCTCGGGGCAGACCTTCTTGGAAGGATCTCAAAGTGGTCTAAGCAGACCCAAAGGGTGGCAGAAACTGAGTTCTATGGCCCTAGGGCAAGGGTAATTTTCCCCTCACACAGCAGCCACCATTCCTGTGCAGAGTTTCCCTCCATATGGCCAAATATTGGTCTGTTTTAGGCTGGTGAATTCTGAGGACTCTCTGAGAACCTGCCCCACCACAAAGGTCTGCAAGCTCTACGCAGATGTCCTGAGACTTTTGTTGAGTGGCCTCAGATCCAGTACTGGGACCGTGTTTGAATCTGTATCAACTTTATGAACACCACTCTCCACTACCTGGTGACTCACTGAGAGTCTACCTCACACAAATTGAGTATCACCAGAGGGTATTTCAGTGTCTGAGCCTAAGAGGCAACAGAAAGGCAGAGAAGAATCTTGGGGCACTTGGGCCTTTGCTGACCTGCACCCAGGCTCGATGATAGTGGAAGCCAATTTTGGTATGCAGCTTGGCCTTTCCCATGTCTAATTAGGCCAAGCAGAATCAGCCACAAACTGTGGATCACTTTTTAGTTCCAAACAGGTAGCCCAGGGCCAGTTACAGGCAGTGACTCACATTAACCTGCACCAGAATACCTCCTAAGAGGCTCCAGAAACAAAAGACCTGGTGATGGGCTTCAAACAACATCAAAGCATGACTCAATTAGTTCTTCAAACAGAACATCCAAAGGGAGCTCTCTGTAGGCACCAGACTACACTGGAGCAAATTCCAATTCATGGAATCAACCTCCACACAGCAACATGTTCACTGTGGTCAAGGTCAGTCCTCTTAGTCAACCAGTCTGATGACCAACCCCATCCACAGATGGGCAAAGAGCAATAAAAACTCAAGTACAATTAAAAGGCTCACATAATCCATACATGGAACTTTCCTGGAGCACCCAGTGCAAGTAATCAAAGAGACATAACACTGAGACCCACAGGACAATGACTATATAAGGCCACCATAACAAGAATGGGAGACATACAAGATTTACATAGTACACAGAGACAAATATGGAGAGGGAGTCAAAATGGGGAAACAAAGAAACATGTCTCAAATAAAAGAACAGGAGAAACTCCCCCAAAAAGAACTAATTGAAATGCAAGCAAGCAATCTACCAGATACAGAGTTCAAAACAATGTTTTTAATGGTGCTCAAGTAACTTAGGGGAAGAATGAATGAACTCAGTGAGAACTTCAATGAGATAGTAGCATAGAAAGGACATAGAATATATGAAAAAGAACTAGTCGAAAGTGAAGAGTAAAATACCTGAAATGAAGAATAAACTAAAAGGTATTAACAGTAAGTTAGATAAGTAGAGGATAAAATCAGTGATTTGGAAAAAGAAACAATCACAGCAGCAAAAAAAAAAAAAAAAAAAAAAAGTGAAGATAGTTTAAGAAAACTCTGGGACAATATGAAGTGTAACAACATCTGCATCACAGGGATACTATAAGAAGGAAAAAAAGAGAAAGGGATTGAAAACCTATTTGAACAAATAATGACTCAAAAACTCTTAATATGGTAAAAAAAAAAAAAAAAAAAGACATTCAAGTTTAGGACATGCAGTGTCCCAAACAGAATGAACCCAAAGAGGCCCACACCAATACACATCATAATTCAAATGGCAAAATTTATAGACAGAGAATCTTACAAGCAGCAAGAAGAAGACAGTTTTTCTACAAGGCAGCTCCTATATTACTGTCAGCTGAATTCTCAACAGAACATTTCAGGTCAGAGTGATTGTCATGAAATATTTAAAGTGATGAAAAGCAAGATCCTACAACCAAGATGACTCTACCCAGCAAGGATATTATTTAAAATGGAAGGAGAAATAAAGAGCTTCTCAGACAAGAGAAAGTTAAAGGAGTTCATTACTACCACATCAGTATTAAAATAACTATTAAAGGAATTTTTTAAGAAGGAGAAAAAAAAAGAGGAACATAGTTATAAATAATAAAATGGCAATAAATACGTATCTATCAATAGTCACTTTAAAATGCTGCAATCAAAAGACAATAGGTTAGCTGAATGGATAAGCAAACAAGATTCATATATATACTGACTACAAGAGACTCATCTCAGAAAGAAAGACACACAGAGACAAAGAGTAAAAATGAAAATTTTAAAAAGCTGAGGTAACAATATTTATATCAGATAAAATAGACTTTAAAACAAAGGCTATAATGAGAGACAAAAAAGGACATTACATAATGATAAAAGGGTTAATCCAACAAGAAGTTATGGCCTTTGTAAACATTTATGCACCAAACATAGGAGCACCTAAATATGTAAAGCAAATCTTTTTAAAATTTGTTTTTCTTTATTTATATATAGAGAGTATGGGAGAGGGAGAAAGAGATGGAAACATTGATGAGAGAGAACACTGATGGGCTGCCTCCTGCAAGCCCCCCACTGGAGACTTGGCTCACAATCTGGTCATGTGCCCTGATTGGGAATTGAACTGGCAATCACTTGGTTCATGAGTCAACGCTCTACCATTGACATCAATGGATAGATCCTCCAGATAGAAAATCAATAAGGAGATGGTGGCCTTAAATGACACACTAGATCACATGGATTTAATTGATATCTTCAGAGCATTCCACCCCAAGGTAGCATTATATATATATATATATATATATATATATATATATATATATATATATATTTCAAGTACACATGGAACATTTTCTAGGATAGACCACATGTAAGGACACAAAACAGTCTCAATAAATTTAAAAAGACTGAAGTCATATCAAGCATCTTCTGCAAACACAATGGTAAGAAACTCAAAATAAATTATAAGAAAAATAATAAAGAACACAAAACACATAGAGGCTTAATAGCATGTTACTAAACAACAAATGGATTGACAATAAGATCAGGGAAGAAATTAAAAGATACATTGAGACAAATGAAAATGAAAGCCCAACAACCCCAAATCTTGGGACACAGTGAAATAAGTCCTAAGAGGTAAATTCATAGGATCATTAGGATACCTCAAGAAACAAGAAAATTCTCAAATAAGCAATCAAACTTCACACTTCAAGAAATGAGAAAAAGAACAACAAAGCACAAAGTAGGTAGAAGGTAGGACATAAT
This sequence comes from Tadarida brasiliensis, assembly GCA_030848825.1. NCBI lineage: Eukaryota > Metazoa > Chordata > Mammalia > Chiroptera > Molossidae > Tadarida > Tadarida brasiliensis. The sequence goes on along the minus strand of CM061280.1, from coordinate 47,458,859 downwards.
GGATCTCTTATCCTTTGCAACAGCATGGATGTACCTGGAGACCATCATACTAAGTAAAATAAGTCAGTCAGAGAAAGACAAATATCACATAATATAACTTATATGTAGAATCTAATGAACAAAATAAATTGACAAACAAAATAGGTCCAGAGGCATGGAGACATAGAACAGACTAATGGATCTCAGAGTGGAGGGCGGTGGTGAAGGAGATGGAAAGAGATTAACCAAATAACTTATGTGCATATATGCATAACCAAAGGACACAGACAATAGTGTGGTGAAAGCCTGGGGTGGGGCAGAGGCTGGGTGGAGAAGGAAAGTGGGGGGAAAATAAGGGACATCTGTAATAATGTCAATCATAAAAAAAAAGTATATTTTTTAAAAGTTCAGAGAGGAAATAAATGAAATAGACTAAAAAATAATATAAAGGATCAATCAAACCAAAAGTTGGTTATTTGAAAAGATAAACAACTTCAACAAGACTTATCAAAAAAAAAAAAAAGAGAGAGTGAACTCAAATAAAATCAGAAATGAAAGAGAAGTAACAACTGACATCACAAAAATACAAAGGATTATAAGAAAATACTATGAACAACCATATGTCAACAAATAGGACAATCTGGAAAAAATGAATAAATTCCTAGAAACATACAATCTTCCAAAACTGACTCAAGAAAAAATAAAAATCTGAATAGATTGGTTACAACTAATAAAATCAAAGCAGCAACCAAAAAATTCCCCAAAAATGAAAGTCTTGGATTAGATGGCTTCACAGGTTAATTTTACCAAACATTCAAAGAAGAACTAATGCTTAGCTGTCTCAAACTACTAAAAAATCAAGAAGAGGAAAATCTCTCAAGCTGACTTTATGAGGTCAGCATTATTCTAATTCCAAAAGCAGATACAGACACTACAAAGAAAGAAAAGTATAGGCCAATATTCCTGATGAACATAGATGCTAAAATCCTCAGCAAACTGACCTCAGCAATACACTATAAAGATGATATACCACAATCAAGTGGGATTTATTCCTGGGACACAGGTTTGGTACAATATCCACAAATCAAAATATGATACATCACATAAACAACATAAAGTAAAAAAATATATATGATCATATCAATTGATGCAGAAAAGTATTTGATAAAATCCAACACCCATTTATAATAAAAACTGTTGGCAAAGTAAGAATAAAGTAAACATATCTCAACATAATAAAAGCCATATATAACAAACACACAGCTAACATCATACTCAATGGGTAAAAACTAAACTATTTCCTTTCAGATCAGAAACAAGACAGGGACGCCCACTTTCATTACTCTATGTAACTTAGTACTAGAAGTCTGAGCCAAACCACTCAGACAAGAAGAAATAAAAAACTTGGTAAGGAAGAAGTAAAACTTTCATTATTTGCAGATTACATAATACCATATATAAAGAACACTAAAGATTACAAAAATAAAAACACTAGAACTGATAAATAAATTCAGTGAAGTACCAGTATACAAAATAAACATCCAGAAATTGGTTGCATTTTTATACACCAAAAATGAACTATCAAAAAGGAAAACTAAGAAACCATTCTCATTTACAATTGCATAAAAAAAAAAAAAAAAACCTAGGAATAAATTTATCCAAGGAAGTAAAAGACCTCTACTTAGAAAATTATAAGATACTAAAGAAAGAAACTGAAGATGATACAAATAAATGGAAGCATATACCATGTTCATAGATAGAAAAAATGAACTTCATTAAAATAGTCATTATATACTACCCAAAACAATTGGTGGATTCAACACAATTTATATCAAAATACCAATGGCATATTTCACAGAACTGGAAAAAATACTCCAAAACTTTACATAGAACCACAAAAGACCTTGAATAGCCTCAGCAAATTTTAGAATAAAGAACAAATTTGGAGATATCAAAATCTGATATCAAACAACACTACAAGGACACAGTACTCAAACCTGCATGGTACTGGCATAAAAACAGACATAGATAAGTGGAACAGACCAGAGAGTCCAGAAATAAACACATACCTATATGGTCAATTAATATTTGACAAAGGAGTCAAGAACATAAAATGGACTAAAGACAGTCTATTCAATAAATGGTGCTGGGACAATTTGACAGATTCCTTCCAAAAAAATGAAACTAGACCACCTTCTTACACCACATAAAAGAATAAACTCAAAATAGATTAAAGACTTAAGTGTAAGACCTGAAACCATAAAACTCCAAAAAAAAAAAAAAAAAGGCAATAATAAATCTCTAACATTACTGTTAGCAATACTTTTTTTCTGGTATATGTGCTAGGGAAAAAGAAACAAAAGAAAAAAAATGGACTGCATAAAACTAAAAACATTTTTCACAACAAAGGAAAGCATCAACAAATTGAAAGGATAACTCACTGAATGGGAGAACATATTTTCCAATAATACATCTCATAAGATGTTCATTTCCAAAATTTATAAAGAACTTATAAAACTTAAGAGCAAAAAAACAAACAAAAATAATAATAATCCAATTAAAGATGGGCAAAGGATCTGAATAGACACTTCTCCAAAGAGGACATACAGATGGCCAATAAACATATAAAAAGATGCTCAGCATCACTAATTGGTAGAGAAATGCAAATTAAAACCACAATGAGATATTACCTCATACATGTCAGAATGGTTATCATCAATAAATCAACAAATAGCAAATGTTGCTGAGGATGTGGAGAAAAGGGAACCCTGGTGCATTGCTGGTAGGAATTCAGATTGGTGCAGCCACTGTGGAAAAACGTATGGAGTTTCCTCAAAAAATGAGAAATGAAACTGCCTTATGCCCCAACGTTTCCAGTTCTGGATATATGTCCAAAGAAACCCAAAACTCTAATGTGAAATAATATATGTTCATTGCAGCATTATTTACAATAGCCAAGCTATGTTAGCAACCCAAGTACCCATCAATAGACAAGTGAATTAAAAAATGGTGGTGGTACATATATACAATGCAATATTAGTTAGCCATTAAAAAGAATAAAATCTCACAATTTGCAACAGCATGAATTCACCTAGAGGCTATTATACTCAGTGAAATAAGTCAGGCAAAGAAAGAAATACCATATGATTTCACCTATATGTGAAATCTAAACAATATAAATGAACAAACAAAATAGAAACAGACTCATAGGTACAGAGAACAGACTAGTATTTGCCAGATTGGAGGGGAGTTTAGGTACTGGGTGAAAGTGGTAAAGGGATTAAGAAGTACAGATTGTTGCCCTGGCCAGTGTGGCTCAGTTGATTGGAGCATCGTCCAGTATGACAAAAGGTGGTGGGTTTGATCCCCGATAGAGCCATATACAAGAGGCAATTGATCGATGTTTCTCTCTCACATCAATGTTTCTCTTTCTCACTCTTAAATGACTTTTACAAAAAGAAGTGCAGATTGTTAATTACTAAGTAGTCACAGGTATGTGAAATATAGCATAGGGAATATAGTCAATAATATTATAATAACCATGTGTGCTGCCAGGTATATACTGGAAATTTTGGGAGGAGCATTTTGTGATATTTATGATTGGCCAATGCTGTACACCTGAAACTAATATAAAGTAATATTGCATGTAAACTGTAATAAAAAGAAAGTCTAAAAGAATAAATAATACCTTTTTATTCCAAAAAATAATAATAATTACTATCCCAAAATGCTTATTTTGGGGTGCAGTCAGTTTTTCCTTATAATAAAAAGAGACCTTTAAAATGACCAGAAAGCACTAAACAGAACTTCTAGAAATAACAATACATAATTAAAATTGTAAAAATAGATCAATCAACACTATACAAACAGAATAGGTATAGCTGAAAATAAAAAGTTGTGAATTAGAAAATAGGTAAAAAAGATAGCATAGAATTTAGCCGAAACAAAACTTGGACAATATGAAAGATGAAGAAACACTGAAGATTGAGTGGAGATATTCAACACACGTCTACTGTATTAAAGAAAGAAACAAGAGAGAGAATGAGGAAGAAGCAATATTCAGGGACAATAGTCCTAAATATTCCAGAATGGTTAAATAAGTAAATCTTTAGGTACATGAAGCACAATAGATTTCAAGCAAGATAAAGAAAAAGTCTACACCACAACTTATCACAGTAAAATTGCAAAATAGCAAAGACAATGCAAAAAACTTAAAAGCTGCCAGAGAGAAAAGACAGAATATATGTACAAAAGTTAAAATGTAGATGGACAGATAACTTTACAATAGTAATAAGAAAAGCAAGAAATAGAGTAATATCTTAAATGTGTTGAGGTAAAATCACTGTTAGCCTAGCATTGTAGATCCAGAAATTGATCTTTATGCAGACAAGTTTAAGATTTTCAGACAAAAAAAAAAGCGAGGGTGTTCATGACCAGTAGATACTTACTGATGAAAATTTGAGAGAATATAATGTAGGAAAAAAGAAAATGATCCTAGAATGGAGGCAAAATGTAATGATGATTATTATGACTACATTAATTCCAGAACCAGGCAACCATGTATTTATACCAAATATAAACACTTCTTCAAAGTAAATGTCATACAAAACTAGAACTTAATAAATCAAACTAAAGGAGAAAACTAATTACAAAGGGGGGAGGAAATAAACAATATAAAAACTAGGGTATCACATTATGAAAAAAATGGTTTATTCATTCTAACTTATTAAGAATTGTTCATCCCATACTGAGCATTGTGTCAGAATGTGCTGTCATTTTATAGACAATAATGCCATCCTGGTCTACCAATGCTGGAACATGCTCTGTGAGTTATTTCACAGGGAAGGATGAGCTTGCACTGAGATTGTCATACATAGACAAGTGACCCATATTTATAAGGAATATAACTAGTGTTAATGAGGGCTGCATTGTCAATATGAGCAACAAAGCAAAATGGAGCATTCTCTGGGGAAAAAAATAGTACAATTAGATGAAATTTCACCAGTTCCACTATAGTTTCAGCTTACTTTTTATCACAGAAAGTATATTCTATTCCAGATTGCTAATGGAGAGGACCTGGGACACGTCGAAGATGGGGAAAGATAAGCAAGCACATACAAGGAATCTTTCTTTATCCTTAGTTGATGAGTTGGCTCAATTAATTCAATCACTTGCAAATGTCAAGCAGCTCAGTGCTGGGAAAAAACAGATTACTAATTGTTAATTGGTGCGAACAATTTATCACCCAATTAGCTTCATACAAGGAGAATGAGGAGCTAGGGACCTATTAAAAATTGAGAGCTTAGAGATAGCCACTCTTAAGGAAATCTCAAAGGGAACAGGAATCTTATTAGGTTCATGAAGCATCCTAGCACTATTCTTCTATGTCATTGAATATCTTCAATTGGCTGACTTAAATCTACAAGAAAAGAAAAGAATTTTATTTCTGATCTTCCAAGAGTAGACATTGAGGGATTTGAAGAAAATTAAGAGAAGAATGATATTAAACATTCCATTTTCCTGAAACACCTGTTCTGCATTGTCTCACTATAAGATACTATAAATACACACATGATAATATGACAATGCCTTATTTTGCTAATTATTTTCCATTTATCATCTCTTTTTATTCCCACATGCATCCAATAGAGTAAGGAAAAATGTATTCTAAAGATAAGGAAACTAAGAAACAAAGAAAGTTAAGTGACTAGACTAGGACTGCACTTCTATCAGCAGTGGAATCGTTAATTCCCATTCCACTGCTCTACTGAATGTGACTGTTAAGAGCTTGGGTTCTAAATTCATCCCACCTGGGTTTGAACCCCTGCCTTGCCACTTGTTACTGATGTGAAATAGAAAATATTATTAAATTCTCTAAGTCTCTGAGCATGTTTTTTATTCCTTGTGTGTTTGCGTGTGTGTGTGTGTGTGTGTGTGTGTGTGTGTGTAATCAGGTTGACAATGAAGATTAAATGTGATAACATATATAAAGTGAATCCAGAGACATGGAAGTTGGGAACAGACTGACAAATCTCAGTGGGAAGGGGATAGGGGATGGAAAGAGATAAACCAAAGAACTTATATGCATATATGCATAAGTAACGGACACAGAAAACAGTGCCATGAAGGTGGGGAGGGGGGTGAGTGGGGAGGAGGGTGTCAATGGTGGAAAAAGGAGGGACATCTGTAATAAAAATAATTAATTAGCTAAAAAACAAAAAGTTTATGATTGTATAACCACTATGCTGTACACCTGATATGAACACAAAATAATATTAGATATAAATTGGTTTTTTTATTAATTTATTTTTGTTACAGATGTTTCTCCTTTTTCCCCCATTGACTCCTTCCTCTTCCTCCCTCCCTGCCCCATCCCCAGTTTCTGCCCAATACCCCAGACAAACCCTGAGTCAACTACCTATACAGTCAGGAGGAACGGCAAAGCCAGATCCACAACTCGCAGCATCTGCACTTGGGCCACCACCAGTTTTGTGGTCAGAAACACTTGCTCCACTGCAGGAGACTAGTCCCAGGCCTCCCCCTTCTGGACCATGCAGTGGAGGGGTTTTATCAGCATGCCTAATTGGGGTATAAAGGTTCACTAGAACCCTAGCAGTCTCAACAAAGTCTGCAACTGTTTCACTGTTTCTGGTTGGGGATAGGCCTGTATCTTATCTATAATTGCCTCAGGCATAACCTTCTTACCTGACCAGACAACACCCAAGAACTTGACAGTATCCAGGCCCTTGGACTTTGTCCTTGTTGATGGCCCACCCCCAGCTTGCCAGGGTTTCCCGAAGGCTGCGTGCTCCAGCTTCTAGTTCTGTAAGAGAATCAGAGGTCAACATTATATCATCAATATAATGAGACAAGTGTACATTGGGAGGTTTGTTCCAGGACACTATGTCCTGGGCTACCAAACCATGACAAAGCATTGGACTATGTAAATAGCTTTACAGCAACACTTGAAAAGTCCATTTTCTTTCTTCCCAGGTAAAGGCAAACTCTTCCTGGCTTTCAGAGTCAATGTCTATGGAGAAAAAGGCATTAGCCAAGTCCACAACATAATGAAACCACCCCAAGTCCTGCAACAAGCGGTCCATCAGTTTGGTACCACTGCACGTAAGGGCAGAGTGACCTTGTTCAGTTCCCGGTAGTCCACAGTCATTCTCCATGAGCCGTCAGTCTTCTGTACTGGCCACATGGGGGAATTATAGGGGCCATGAGTTGGGCAAATTACCCCTGCTTCCTCCAGTTTCAGAATGGTTTGCCCAATTCCTTTATGGCGTCTGGGTAGTCGATACTGTTTCACATTGACTACCTGTGTTGTTTTCGGGATCCACAAGGGTACGTGGTGTGAGTGTCTTTACTACATGCACCTGTAGGCGAAATTTACCTTGCATAGTTTGAACTGCAAGATCCTGTAAAACATCCATTCCCACTATATATTCCACAGTTGATGAAATATACACTTCATAGGAGGTTGGCGGCAAACGTCAGACAACCGGTGTAAGGGTGACTTGGAGTACTAAGATATGTCTTCCGCCATACTCCTCTGTTGTGGCACTAGGGCCCTGAAACTGGTCCGGATTCCCATAAATCAGGGTTGAGTCTTTCCCCATATCCACAAGGGCCAAAACGTGTTGAATATTCCGGGGAGACCAGTAAATAGTCACTTCTACATATGGCCTTGGTGATCCGGCTCCCCCACCAACCAGATGCCTCGGCCTTCTCCCTAATCAGGCAGGTTGTCAGCCAACTGCATCCCCGTGTCTTAACCACAGGGTGTAAGGGAGTGTATTGTTCAGGGTGCAGTTTCTGCCACAGAGCGAACAGCAGTTCTACTGGCTGCCCATCTCTCTTCTTCTTAGCCAGCCCTGCTGCTAGGAGGTCACACCACAATTGATGATGGCTTACTCTCACCGGCCCGTTCTCAGGTCCATGTTGGGTCCCCCTGCCCAAGGCACTCACAGCTAGTGGGGCCCGAGAACACAGCCTTGCCCTACGTAAACTCCCGTACCTGTGTCACCCAGCCTTGTTTTCGTACTTCCACATACCCCAGCCCCACCAAGGCAGTGGCTACTTAATCAACCGGGTGGTCTGTGTAAGGAACCAATAAAGCTGCCATAGTCCCAAAAGTACCGGAAGGGCCATTCACTAGCACCATGTTCTTTATATGGGCAGTAAACAGCTCTTCATCTGAGCTGGTGTACCGCTGAGCGAAAGTCATCTGGTGCATACCCATCTCCCATATAATTTGTACTAACTCCAAGTAAGTAGTTCACTAACTTACATGCTCTGGGAGATCTCCAGCATTATCCCACACAGTTCGGGCAGCTGCCATCAACCAATTGATCAATGTCTGATTACCAGCCTGGGGGTTCATCTGCGGCACATTCTACAGACACTGCCACAGCAAAGAGATAGTGGCAATACTGGTCAGTTGTCCCACCTCAATGGGGCTGAGTTTAGTATTGTCTGCACCATCATCCCAGAGGTGTAACAACCAAGCTGAGACAGACTCCCTCAATCACTGCTTGCATTGTTTGGCCAAGTCTCACAACTCCATGGCAGAATATGTCATATAAGACATATGCCAGGTCAATTGTAGGGGTTTTGACAGCCCCCCTTCTGGGTGCTAAAGGTTCCTCTATCTCTAGGGTTGGGCATGTTGTACGGACCCAGCAGGGCTGCTAGCATGGGAAGACGCCGCCGACTCTGCCAGACCGCAGAGCATGCGTTCAGCCGCTTCCAGGCACTATTCCAACTTCCCCTCCTTCCTCTGTAGCTGCTGCACTTGATTTGTAAGGTCCTGAATTTCTTAGTTTGCATGTCACAAGACAGCCATGAACATCCAGGTGACCTGACCCGCAGCCTCTCAGTGCGCTGCGGGAATATTCAGCTCCAGCATTTCCAAAGCTTTCCATATTTCGTCAGGCCTGGGACATACAGTGTCCCAATCTTCCAACAGCATCCAGGCCATCAGGTACACCATCACTGGGTACCAGAGGTATTCGGGGGGTCACATCCCATCCACCTGAGGCTGTTCCTCACTGAGGGTTGTCTGGGTACTCACCTCATCTTGCCAGCTACACCAAGTGTCAGAGGTTGGGGTTTACAAGGAGGGGTTTCAGCAGTGACATACCCAAGGAAAAGAAAGCACATGCAGCCAACATCAGGAGGGGTCAACAAATGGCAGCATCTTTGTTCAATACAGCTAACAGCTTTTATAAACTCGTGTGGCAGGATACTCATTATGGGGCAGTGCACAAGACAGTGCATGGCGCATGTGTCCTAAGCTTTTGCTGTATCGTGCTTATATAATGGTAATATGGTCATATCCTGAACTGTGGCCTCTGTCAACAACAGGCCAGGTTTCCAGGCCCCAACACATAGTAAGTCCTTTGTATGTAATTGATTTATAGAGTGACTCTATTTTTCTCCAATCACTGCTGTCCTTAACCCTACAGAAATTCCTTTACTGGTCCCTTTCTGTTTCCTGGGCATATTTTAAAAATATTCGATCACTTTCAACTATCACAGGTCAATTCAGCTTAAAATTATAATATTACATTCAATTTAATTGCATTCCTTTCCCTACTCCTGCCACTTACCTCTACCTCCACCCTCAAACTAGCCAGGATTTTAGTCCCAGGACCCAAAGTAAAAAGTAAAAATAGGGAGTGAGCTACACTTACACTTCCCCTTCCTTCTCAGTGCCATGAAATAGAGGAATTGATAGTCTAGTTCTGGGATTCTTCTTCTCTTTTTCTATTTAATGACTAATTTCTTTGGTGTTGGAGTACTGGAGGAAAAATAGTGAAGGAAGGACAAATGTCATTCTTAACTGCCCACAATTGCAATCTCCTCTTTGCTCATTGTTACTGTTTTCTCTGGCTAATGTTGACTGACCATAGATACACTGTTGGGCATCAAATGGGATACATGAAATTTGGGGGAACTGGTACAAAAGACTCTGTACTGCACAGCTCCCTAATGTGAGATTTCTGCCTCCTGTTCAGTATCTTCCACCACTTCCACACTCTTGTAGAGCAATCTATATCCCTGTTAAAGAGTAGCCTTCTTGGATGGTATATCAGCAAGACATCAGGTCTAGCTATCTTCTGTTGTGAACAACTCACCTGTGGAAAATTCATGCATCCCTGCCGCATTAACCCATGAGATTGTAAACTGATTCACTAAAACACATCTTCTCACCCTATTCTGCTTTCCTTTATCCATGCTCAGCAAGGTTCATATTAACAAAATATAGGTCCTATCAGGAAATGAGATGCCAATCTCCTCTTACTCAAGACAAGCCACCAGTATTTATCACCTGAATTATAACAATAGACAGGTCTCACTGCTTCCAACCTTGCCAGCATTAGTCTATTCTCATTACAAGAGCTAGAATACTCTTCTAAAAACTTAATTTAGATACCATTTATCTGCCCAATAGTCTCCAGCACTTCCCAACTCATTCAGAGTAAGAATCAAAATCTGTAAAAGGACCTACAAAACCCTACATACTCAGTTTCCATTAGATCTCTAACTTCATTTCCTACTATGCCTTTCTCTCACTCATTCTGTTCCAGTCACACTGCCTCCTTGCTGAATGATGTTACCTCTTCCAGGAATACTCTTCTCCCAGAAAACTACAGATCTTTACTGAAACTAACTTTCTTGGCAAAGACCCACCCTACCATTTCACTTAAAATGCAAACCATATTCTCCAAGACACCTGACTCTATTTCTCTGCATTATTCTTCTACATGTCACATCTCATCATCAACAATATTATATATTTATTTATTTTGCCCCCTAAAATTTGAGTTCTAGAAGGAAAGCAATTTGTATGTTTTGTTCACTACTCTTTCCCAGGAGAAAAGCAGTTCTTGGCACATGGTAGATGTTTAATAAATAATTGTTGTTAATAGTGACAAATAGGAGACATGACACATGATAAATAGGAGCAAAAATGAGATTTTAAAAACTCTGTTTTGTTGCTCTTTTTAAAATATATTTGGATGTAATTGAAATTAAAAAAAACATTTCTTTCAAGAAAATAAATGTTGAAAAAAAATGTGGACTGGGTTTTTTTCTACTGTCTAGGTATTAGCAATTATGGCTCAAACTATATACTATGCATTACACATTTCACTGAAGGTCAATAAAATTGAGACCAGAAAATTCCCTTAGGGTTCATTAAGAGATAGTGTAACCAGCTAAGCTATCCCATTATCCCAAAGTATATATTATAGCTGTTACTGTGAATAGCTTACATTTAATAAAAATTTGCCCTGGCCGGTTTGGCTCAGCGGTTAGAGCGTCGGCCTGTGGTCCAGAGAGACCCGGGTTCGGTTCCCGCTAATGGCATGTACTTAGGTTGCAGTTTGTCCCCGGCCCTGGTTGGTCGTGCGGGTGGCAGCCACTCGATGTGTCTCTTTCACGTCGATGTTTTTCTCTCTCTCTCTTCCTCTCTCTCCCTCCCACTCTATCTGAAAAGAAAATGAAAAAATGTCCTCGGGTGAGGATAAATATAATATATATTAATATATATATATATATATATATATATTAAAAAAAATTCAAATACTGCATTTGATTTTTATGTCTTCAGTCTCTTAATATCGTTCCTTCACCATTTTTTATAATATTGAATTTTAGAAGAGTTTAACAACTGTCCTGTAGAATACAACACATTCTGGATTTGTCAGATTGTCTAATTGTGATATTATTTAATTTGTACTTCTATTCCCTGTAACATTAACATGAGGTTTAATTAGATTCAGATTTAATATTTTTGGTTAAAAGTATTTCAGAAGTAATTTTGTGTAATTCCTTTGGCTCACATCAAAGATTCAAGGCACAAAATTCCTGGTTATTCAACTATCAGTGAGGGGAATTTTGATCATTTGATTGAGATATTAATCACCAGATTTCTCCTTTATAAAGGTACATTTTTTTTTCCTTTGCAATTTTTAAATTATCTGTGGGGGTGGATGCTGGAAGTTCTGTACTGAATCACTCCCTTACAGGACAGTGGCTGTCTACTCAGAGTGCCTTCCCAGAGCCCTGGGGAGAAGCAATGGCCACTCCCTCAGAAAACCAACACCACAAGGCCAGGCCAGAGAAATGCAAATTGAGGCTCATTAATATCTCAATTTATTGAGTCAACAAGAGCCCCACTTTAGGCTCAACAAGTAACTGAGACTAATAGCTCCAGGCACATATCTAGAGAATAACTGAATGTTTCCTTGGCTTGTAAATCTACCCAGGAAAGTAAGACTTGACAGTGGTGTTGAATGTGGGTCCTCACACACTCATTTTATCCCAGTAGAGGGAGGCACAACCAGCAGAACACCAACAACCACAGGGAAAATTTGGCAGGCTCCAAAACCCACTGAGAAAGCTAAATGGTGAAACAAAGAAATAAAGTCCAAATGACAGAATAAGATAATTCGACAGAACATAAGATAAATGAAAGGGAAATGAGCAAGATATCAGAGGGAGAGTTCAGAGTAATAATCATGAGGAGGCTCAACAACATGCATAAAGGTATAGAAGCATTGAAAGCTAACCAACTGGAAATGAAGAATGACATAGCAGAAATAAAGAACACATTGAAAGGAATAAAAAACAGAGTAGAGGAAGCTGAGGACTGCATCTGTGAATCAGAAGACAGGATAGCAAAAATTGCTCAATCAAGGAACCAAAAAGAAAAAACAATTAAAAAACAGGAAGATAGCCTAAGAGAACTGTGGGACAACATAAAGTGTAAAAACATCCATATTATAGGAGTGCCAGAAGAAGAAGTAAATGAGCAAGGGTTAGAGAATATATTTGAAGAAATAGTGACAGAAAATTTCCATAACATGGTAAAGGAAAAAGGCATACAAGCCCAAGAAGCACAGAGAACCCAAGTAAGAAGAACTCAAACAGGCCCACACCAAGACACATAATAAATAAAATGCCAAAAATCGAAGGCAAAGAGAGAATCCTAAAGGCAGCAAGAGATAAGCAACAGGTTACCTACAAAGGAACCCCCATAAAGCTACCATCTGACTTCTCAACAGAAACACTACAGGCCAGAAGGGAATGGCATGAAGTAAACAAGGTAATGAAAAACAAGGATCTGAACCCAGGACTACTCTATCCAGCAAGGCTATCATTCAAAATAGGTGAAATAAAGAGCTTCCCAGACAAAATAAGGCTAAAGGAATATATTAGCACCAAACCAGCACTGCAAAAAATGTTAAAAGGACTGCTGTAATAAGCAAGAGAAATAGGAAGAGAAACATAACCATAATAAACAAAAATGGCAATAAATAAGTACATATCAATAATCACCTTAAAAGTAAATGGATGAAACACTCCTATCAAAAGATACAGAGTAGCTGAATGGGTAAGAAAGCATGACTCATATATATGTTGTTTACAAGAGATCCAACTCACAACAAAAGACTCACATAGGTTGAAAGTGTAAAAATGGGAAAAAATCGTCCCAGCAAAATGAAAGGAAAAAAAAAAAAGTTAGGGTAGCAATACTCATATGCAATAAAATAGACTTCAAAATGAAGGCCATAATTAGAGATAAGAAGGTCACTACATAATATTGAAAGGATCTATCCAACAAGAGGATATAACATTGGTAAACATATATGCACGCAACAAAGGAGCACCAAAGTACATTTAAAAACTTCTGGAAGATTTCAAAGGAGAAATCAACAGCAATACAATCATAGCAGGGGATTTCAACATCCTACTGACATCACTGGAGAGATTCTCTAGAAATTAGCAAGGATACAGAGATTCTAAATAATGCACTAGATAAAATGGATTTTATAGATATCTACAGAGAATTACATTCCAGAACTGCAGAATTAACATTATTCTCAAGTGAATATGGGACACTCTCAAAGGTAGATCATATCTTAGGACACAAGCTAATTCTCTACAAGTTCAAGAAGATTGAAGTCATATCAAGCATCTTCACAGATCATAGTGGCATGAAACTAGAAATCTATTACAGCAAAAACATTCAAACACATGGAGGCTAAATAGCATGGTATTAAACAATAAATGGGTTATTGTTATTAATTTCTTTCTTTCAAGAAAGAAATTAAAATCCTCCTGGAAACCAATGAAAATGAATGCACAACAGAAAATCTATGGGACACAGCTGAAGCAGTCCTGAGAGGGAAGTTAATAGCACTACAGACCCACTTCAAGAAACAAGAAACATTTCTAATTGACTTTCTAACTCTATAATTTAAGAACTAAAAAGTAAACACACACACACACACACACACACACACACACACACACACACAAACCCAGGCAAGTAGAAGGAAAAGAATAATAAAGTTCAGAGAAGAAATAAATAACATAGAAACTAAAAAACAAAACAAACAAACAAACAAAACCAATTCAAAATATCAATGAAACAAAGAGTTGGTTCTTTGAAAAGATAAACAAGATTGATGGAACCTTAGCCATACTACAGAGAAACAAAAAAAAAGAGGACCCAAATAAACAAAATCAGAAATGAAAGCAGAGAAGTAACAACTGACATCACAGAAATGCAAAGGATCATTAAAAAATATTAAAAACAATTATACGCCAACAAATTGGACAATCTAGAAGAAATCAACCCATTGCTAGAAACACACAGTCTCCCTAAACTGAACCAGGGAGAGATAGAAAACTTGAACAGACCAATAACAATTAAGGAAATTGAAGATGAAATAAACTCCCAGCAAACAAAAGCGTAGGCAGGGTCAGCTTCACGGGGAAGATTTACATAACATTCAAAAAAGTTCTAACACCCATTCTCCTCAAACTATTTCAAAAAATCCAAGAAGGAAGTCTTCCAAACTTGTTTTATGATGCCAGCATAATTCTGATTCCAAAACCAGATAAAGACACAACAAAGAAAGAAAACTACAGGCCAATACATCTGATGAACATAGATGCCAAAATCCTTAACAAAATATTAGCAAATCGAATCCAGCAATACACCAAAAAAATTATTTACCATGACCAAGTGGGATTCATCCCAGGGATGCAAGAATGGTAGAATATTTGAAAATCAATGAATGTGAAACACCATGTAAACAAAATGAAAGATAAAACCATATGATCATATCAATAAATGTTGGAAAAACTCAGTACCCATTTCTGATAAAAATGTTCAGCAATGTGTGAATAGAGGGATCATATCTCGACATAATAAAGGTCATGTATAAAAAACCTACAACCTTCATCATACCCAATGGGAAAAAACTAAAAGCATTTCCTTTAAGAACAGGAACAAGGCAGGGATTCCCACTTTTGTTGCTCTTATTTAGCATAGTACTGGAAATCTTAGCCACAGCAATTAGACAAGAAGGAAAAATAAAATGGATCTAAATTGGAAAGGAGAAAGTGAAACTGTCATTGTTTGCAGATGACATGATATTGCACATAGAAAACCTTAAAGACTCCATCAAAAACCTACTAGAGCTAATAAATGAATTTGGCAATGTAGCAGGATACAAAATTAACATCAAGAAATTGATGGTATTTTTATACACCAACAATGAACTCACAGAAAGAAAGACTAAAAAACAATTCCATTTACCATTGCAGGAAAAAATTAAGATACCTAGGAATAAACTTAACCAAAGAAGTAAAAGACTTATTCAGAGAAAACTACAGGGCATTGAAAAAAGAAATAGAGGAAGATATAAAAAAGTGGAAGCATATACCTTGTTCATGGATTGGAGAAATCAACATCATTAAAATGTCCATTCTACCCAAAGCAATCTACAGATTCAATGCAATCCCTATTACAATATCAATGACATATTTCATGGAACTAGACCAAAAACTCCGAAAGTTTATATGGAACCAAAAAAGACCCTGAATAGCCACAGCAATCTTGAACAAGAAGAACAAAATAGGAAGGATCACAATACTGGATATCAGTTTATACTACAAAGCCATTTTAATCATAACAGCCTGGTACTGGCATTAGAACAGGCATATAGATCAATGGAACATAACAGAGAACCCAGAAATTGACCCAAGACATTATGCTCAATGAATATTAGACAAAGGTGGCCAAAGCATACAGTGGAGTAAAGACAGCCTCTTTAATAAATGGTGTTGGGATAATTGGACAGGCACATGCAAAAAAAATGAAGCTAAACCACTTACACCATACACAAGAATAAATTCAAAATGCATAAAAGACTTAAATATGACTCATGAATCCATAAAAATCCTAGACGAAAATGTAGCCAATAAAATGTCAGACATCACATGCAACAGAATTTTCAGTAATATAACTCCTAAGACAAGAGAAACAAAGAAAAAAAATGAATACTGTAAATGGGAGTATAGTAAACTAAAAAGCTTCTGCACAGCAAAAGAAACAACCATCAAAATGGAAAGAGAACCCACTCTATGGGAGACCCTAATTGCCAATGATACATCAGATAAAGGGTTAATCTCCAAAATATATAGAGTACTCATACAACCCAACAAAAGGAAGACAAACAATCCAGTTAAAAAATGGGGAGAGGAGCTAAATAGACACCTCTCCAAACAGTACATACAAATGACCAAGAAACATGTGAAAAAAATGCTCAAAGTCACCAATCATTAGAGAGATGCAAATTAAAACATCTATGAGGTATCACCTCACACCTGCCAGAATGACTGCCATCAACAAATCATCAAACAACAAGTGCTGGCGAGGGTGTGCTGAAAAGGGGACTCTAGTACACTGCTGGTGGGAAAGCAGACCAGTGCAGCCACTATGGAAAACAATATGGTGTTTCCTCAAAAAGTTAGAAATTAACTTGCCATTTAACCCCATGATCCCACTTCTAGGAATATATCCTAGGAAGCATGAAACATCAATCAGAAAGAATATATGTACCCCTATGTTCATAGCAGCACTATTTACAATTGCTGAGGTCTGGAAGCAGCCCAAGTCTTCATCAATAGATGAATGGATTAGAAAACTGTGGTGCATATACACAGTGGAATACTATGCAGCTGTAAGAAAGAAAGATCTATCATTTGAGATGACATGGAAGCACCTGGAGAATATTATGCTAAGCAAAATAAACCAATCAGAGAAAGACAAATATCACATGATCTCACTTATTTATGGAATATAATGAAAAAAGTAAACTGATGAACAGAATGGACATGGAGACATGGATGAAGGTACAGACTGACAAACCTCAGAAAAGAGTGAATGGGGTAGGGAAGAGATAGGCCACAGAAACTATATGCATGTATGCATAACCAATGGACACAAACAAAAATGCTGGGGGGGGGGGTTGGACCAGGAGGAGGGTGCAATAGAGGAAATAAGAGAAACTTCTGTAACAAAAATAAATTAATAAAAAGTATTTATGGGGTAAAGTATTTTTATTTTTTTAATTCTAGTTGATGTACAGTATTATATTACTTTCAGATGTACAATGCTGTAAATAGACATTTATTTAACTTACAAAATGTTCACCCCAATAAATCTAGTACCCATCTGACATCACCCATACATAGTTATTACAATATTATTGACTCTATTCCCTATGATATACTTTACACCCCCCTGATTATTCTGTAACTACCAATTTCTACTTCTTAATCCCTTCACCATTTTCACTCATCCCCTGAAACTCTCTCCAATCTGGCAACCTTGAAGATGTTCTTTGTATGTATGATTTGGTCTCGGTTCTGCTTGTTCATTTTTTTCTTTTTTCTTTTTTTGTATATTACACATATAAGTGAAATCATCTGGCGTTTGTATTTCTCTGACTAATTTCACTCAGCACAATACCCACTAGGTCCATCCATATTGTTGCAAATAGTAAGGTTACATTCTTTTTTATTATTATTATTAATTTATTTTTGTTACAGATGTTTC
Source organism: Tadarida brasiliensis (assembly GCA_030848825.1). NCBI lineage: Eukaryota > Metazoa > Chordata > Mammalia > Chiroptera > Molossidae > Tadarida > Tadarida brasiliensis. The sequence continues at coordinate 47,440,954 of CM061280.1, read as the reverse complement.
TCCTTTTTCCCCCATTGACTCCCTCCTCCCCCTTTCTCCCTGCCCCGTCCCCAGTTTTGTTGTCCATGTCCATTGGTTATGAATACATGCGTATAAGTTCTGTGGTTTATCACTCCCCTCCCCCATCCCCTCTTCTGGCAATTGTCAGTCTGTACCCTACTTCCACGTCTTTGGGACTACCCTGTTCCTCAGACTGCTATGTTCATTATATTCCAGAAATAAGTAAGATCATGTGATATTTGTCTTTCTCTGCTTGGCTTGTTTCGCTTAGGATAATAATTTCCAGGTCCTCCCATGTCGTCTCAAAGGATAAGAGATCTTTCTTTCATACAGCTGCATAGTACTCCATTGTGTATATGTACCACAGCTTTTTTATCCATTCGTCTACTGATGGACACTTGGGCTGTTTCCAGATCTTAGCTATTCGGAATAGCCACCATCAACAAAGCATCAAACAACAAGTGTTGGCGAGAGTGTGGAGAAAAGGGGACTCTAGTACACTGCTGGTGGGAATGCAGACTGGTGCAGCCACTATGGAAAACACTATAGTGTTACCTTAAAAAGTTAAAAATTGAACTGCCATTTGACTCAGTGATCCCACTTCTAGGAATATACCCTAAGAAGCCTGAAACACCAATCAGAAAGAATATATGTACTCCCATGTTCATAGCAGTGCTATTTACAATAGCCAAGATCTGGAAACAGGTTACATTCTTTTTTGACTAAGTCATATTCCATTGCTTATATGTACCACCTCTTCGTAATACATTCATCTATTGATGAACAATTAGGTTGTTTCCATATCTTGGCTACTCTAAATAATTCTACAATGAACATATGGATGCTATGACTTTCTCATTTAATGCATTAGTTGTTTTTTTTTTCATTTAAATACTCAGAATTTTGGGTCCTTCTTTGTCTCTCGTTATTGCATTTGTTTTAAAGTCTATTTGGTCTGGTATAAGTGTTGCCACCTCAGCTTTTTATTTTTATGAAATATCTTTTTCCATCCCTTTACTTTGTTTATGTGTGTCTTTCTATCTGAATTAATATATTGCAAACAGAATACATATAAGTCTTGTTTTCTTTATTTTTCTTTATTTATTTTATTATTTTTTTTATCCTCACTCGAGGACATTTTTGCATTTATCTTCAGATACAGCGGGAGAGAGAGAGGGAGGAAGAGAGAGAGAAACATCGATGTGAGAAAGACACATTGAGTGGCTGGCACCCACACGACTCCAACCAGGGCCAGGGACAAACTGCAACTGAGTTATGTGCCCCAAGCAGGAACCGAACCCAAGACCCTCCGGTTCGCGGGCAGACACTCTAACCGCTGAGCCAAACCTTCCAGGGCAGGTCTTGTTTTCTTATCCATTCAGCCACACCATGTCTCTTGATTGGAGAATCTAATCCATTTGCATTTGAAGTAATTATTGATAGATATGTAGTTGTTGCCATTTTATTATTCATATTTTTATCTTTTTTTTGTTCCTTTTTCTTATTCTTTAAAGAAGACCTTTTAACATTTCTTGTAATATTTGTTTGCCAGTGATGAACTCTTTCAGCTTTTTTTTTTTTTTTTAATCTGAGAAGCTATCTGTCCTTCAATTCTAAATAAGAACTTTACTGGGTACAGTAATCTTGGTTTGTAGGTCCTTGCTTTTATCACTTTGAATACTTTGTGCCAGTGCCTTCTGGCCTGCAAAGTTCTGTTGATAAATCAGCTGACAGTGTTATAGGAGCTCCGTTGTAGGTAATTAAATTATCTACTCTTGCTGCTTTTATAATTTTCTTTTTGTCTTTAAGCTTTTGGCATTTTAATTATGATGTGTCATGGTGTGGGCCTCTTTATGCTCATCCTGTTTAGGACTCTCTGTGCTTTCTGGGCTTGCATGTCTAGTTCCTTCATCAGGTTCAGAAAGTTTTTTGTTATTATTTTTCAAATAGGTTTTCAATTTATTGCTCTTTGTCTTCTCCTCCCAGCACCCTCATGATGCGAATGTTGGTATGCTTGAAGTTGTCCCAGGGGTCCCTTAAATTATCTTCATTTGTTTGGATTCTTTTATTATAATATTATTATTATCATTATTATTATTATTTTGCCATTCTGATTGTTTTCAGCTACCTTGTCATCTAAATCCCTGATTTGATCCTCTGCTTCATCTAATCTACTACTGATTCCCTGTAAAGTATTCTTTACTTCAGTTATTGTATTCTTCACTTATGAATGATTTTATTTTACATTTCTATCTCTGTTTTTATGTTTCTTATCTGTTGAAGTTCTAAGTTCAACTTCTCTTTCCTAAGTTCATTAAACATTCTTATAACCAGTGTTTTAAACTCTCCATCTGGTAGATTGCTTGCCTCCATTTGTTTAGTTATTTTTTAGAATTTTTTTTCCTGTTCTTTCATTTGGGACATGTTTCTTTATTTCCTCATTTTGGTTGACTCCCTCTGTTGGCTTCTATATATTAGGTAGGGCTGCTACATCTCCCAGTCTTGGTGGAGTGGCTTTACATATTAGGTGTCCTGTGGGGTCCAGTGGCACAGCATCCCTGGTCACCCAAGCTAAGTTCTCCATGTGCACCCCTCATGTAGGCTGAGTGTACCTTCCTGTTGTTGTTGAGCCTTGATTTCTATTGGCATGTCAGTGGGAGGAACTGACCTCAGCTGATTGGCTATGAGGACCAGCTGAAACTACAGATGAGGAGTTGCTGTGTAGGGGCAAACCCTCAGGAGCAAGACTCAATTCAGTGAGGCTCTGGTGTCCAACAAGTCTTCTCATTGATTGTGTCACTTTTGGAGGTGGTTGGTTGGTGCTATGGCATGGTATGAAGCTGTACAGCAGGTCACTGGCTCTGGGGTCTCCTGGGAGGTACATGCCAAGATCATCCACAACCTGTGCCTTGCCTAGAGCCACCTGGAATGAGCTACAAAGCAATCTGCAGATGGCTGCTATGTGTATTGGGCTTGGAGACATCTGGGAGAGGCAAAGCTGTGAACTGAAGCCAGCTGACACTAGTGCTGGGCCTGGGGCAACTTAGCAAGAGATAAAGGACACACTGAAGCCAGATGCTACTTGTTTGGGATATGTGAACCTTTGTGAGATTTTAGGAATGCCCAAAGCATGAACCTTTCCATTTGTATGGTAAAGCCACTGAAAATGGCTTAGATGGGCCCACAAAATGGGTGGGGTGAGGTTTTAGGGAATCACCAGTGTGGGGTTAACTGTTAGCCAAATTGATGTAGACTCAATACAGCACTTGCCTGAACCTGAAGGGATGGGGGGAGCACTCAGAAAAGGAACAATGGCTTCTGCCAGCAGATCTGTCTGGGAGAAAGCTGACCTTCCAGCCCTCACCTCTGAGCCAGATAATTCTGTTCCTCCTCATATGTCCCTGGTGCCTTTTGAGCTGCTCTCCCAGCATTGAAACTCACAGTGAAAGAGTCCAAATAAGTCTGTGTGCCAGCCCTTTGAGAAGAATGCCTGGGACACCTTCTGCCCTCTGTCTCATTCAGCTACAGTCCCTGCTGGATTTCATAGTAAAAAATTATGGGGACGTCTCTTCTGGACAGTGGAACCCTGAGCTTGGGAACTGGTGTGGGGCTGGGACCCCTCACTCTTCTGGGAGAAACTCCACATTTGATATATCCTTCCTTATATTTAACCACCACATCCTAGAGTTCCTCCTACCTGTCTTCACGTGACTTCTAGTGTATGTGTGGGATAAAATTTTTAATTATCTTTGGGGTGAAAATTTGACACTATAAAACTTTTCCCCAAAACACCTTTTGACTATTTTTTTAACAGTCATTGATGACCATTGTCTTACTCAATTATTACATTGGAGGTTACAAAATATTTTTATTTCAAAATTTCATCATTCCTTCTACATTTATTAGCCAACATTCTTCATTTCCTTTTGTTTTTCCCTTGAGAATGTGTTAAGGGTGTAAAAATAATAGTATATTTATGCTGATAAGGAATATCCAATAAAATGGAGAAAAATGATACAGGAGAGAGAGGAAAGAATATTTGGAGCAAAATCTTTGAGTAGAAAAGTTGGGATTTAGTATATAGAAGATGATCTATGACTGAAGTAAGAACATTTTCTCCACAGTAACAGAAAAGAAGGTGGAGTAGGTGCACATGGATGCATTGCTAATAGTTTATGGTTAATTATTTATAGTTTAGAAAATGAGGCCATCAGCTGAATGTTAGATCAGGGGAAAAATACTGTTAGGCTGATTTAAGATTAGTAATCTCTTTCTTTTTTATGGTCCCTCTGAGTTTCCCAAGGCCATCATTAACCCCCTTATCTTTATGGTTCCTCTGGGTGTCAGTCCCAGAGTTTTTTTTAGAAAACCACTCGGGTGTGCGCGTGCCAGAATAACTGATCAGAATGGAGTTTACTTAGTCAAGTAGCCTAGCTCATTCCCCACTGGATTTATATATAAGTCAAATTGTTGACTCTCCTTCCTCCTCTGGGCTATATTGTCCCTTAACTACAAGGAGTTTCACAGAATTTATTCTCCTCTGTATAATTTTCATGAGGTAGTTCATTATACATGGCTCAAAGGTTAGGAGTAAGCATTATATGGCCAGAGGACTGGCTATGGCCGATAATAAAGTTGTTAGCCATCGAGATCAGTTAAACATTTGTTGGAACCAATTCTCAGATCCCTGTCTCCTTTTTTTCTCATTCCTCAATATTTTTCCTAACTAAAGATAAGCTTGCTTGTATAAAACCTCAGTTGTTAGCATAGAAACAACAGGCTTCTCCTAATGTGATGCATAATCCTCCCTCCTTGAGAAACAGCAGGTCTAATCCCCTTCTATTTTGTAAGGCCATCTCCACTAGGGAGTCTACTTGGCTCTCTAATTGGGAAATAATGTTTTCTAGATAACTTAGGTCAGCATCTATCTGGAGACTGAAGTCTTTTAAATTCTGGTAATTTTTGATGAGAGCAGTGGTCCCTACTGCTGTGGATCCCACTACTCCTAGTCCAATAAGGAGGGGAATGAGAATTGGTGCTCTTTTTTGGATTCTAACTGGGGAAAGAGGTGAAAATAAATGAGTGCATCCCTCATCTTCGTTACATAGGTATACCTGAGGTAGAATATAGGCTAGAACACAGAGTAGTGGGTCCTGGTCAAATTTGTCAGAAGAAATGTATTTTGTTAATCCATTTGAGCATGCAAACTAGGTTTGTTCAGGGGCCTGGAAGAACACTGGAGGGCTCTTAGTAATTATTCTAGTTTGGTTGCAAGTTGAGAGAAGGGGGAGTGTTGGAGGTTGTAGTCAGAAGAGTGTAGATATGTACCTGATCCCTAGATGTCTCCTAATGTGATTCTTGGCCTATCCCAGGTACAGTTATCCTCGTTCATAGCTTGTATAGGATTATCTGAAATTCTGACACCTACACAATAAGGTGGCCTAGCATTTAGACATAACCAACTGTCAGCCCTCAGTGCAGGTTGTGATAAATTTAGATATTTATGCACCTATTTTAACATAGGAAGGAGAGATGAGTCTGAAGGACTTTCCTTGGGTGGATTAATTTGTTCATCTGAGGAAGAGGTAGAGGTCCCTATAGGAAAGGGTTTGGGTCTTAGAGTGGGTTTGGGTGGGACCCAGACCTGCATAGGGAGAGAACTCTGTTAATGAGCCAATGGGAGTTATTTGTTTTTGTTTTTCTGAAACCTTCCTCTGAATGGTGAATAGAATTTCAGGATCTTTACCAGTTACATATAACCTTAGTCCCCATGTCCTTCTTGTGGCCCAATAAAGATTTGGCTGACTAGTAACATCAATCTGGATGGGGTTAGATTTTCCTACAGGGAAACCCCAGGGCTTGGTTAACCTTTTAAAATCTACATGAGGGTCCCTGTTTCATTGATGGCCCTCAATAGTAGATATGGTTTCACAATCCCAAGATAGACAAAATTATTCATTTGCATTCAAGCAACTTGCAGAGACTGTACAGTGCTCCCTGGGCATATATAGATTCCTACCCCTTGTAGCCCTCATTCCCTCCTAGATGTCCCAAAACCCCAGGGTAGGGGTCCTTCTATCTCTTCTGTATCCTCTTTAGTAATACCTTTTGTGCCTATAGTGCCTCTCACGTGGTCACATAGGTCAAGATTGAAAACAGGTTTTTCCATCCCCTTTGTGGTGACATTTCTGAAGACCTCCATCCCCTTTGTGGTGACATTTCTGAAGACCTCCCCCACTTAGACAGCAAAGTGTCTAAGTTCACATAGGTCAAGATTGAAAACAGGTTTTTCCATCCCCTTTGTGGTGACATTTCTGAAGACCTCCATCCCCTTTGTGGTGACATTTCTGAAGACCTCCCCCACTTAGACAGCAAAGTGTCTAAGTTCCCAGTTCCATTGGGGCTCAGGTCTATAAGGATTCCCCTGAACAGTCATAACCAGAAAAATTAAGGTCCCAATTAATGCAAGAGTCTCATCTTTAAGGGGTCTGGGGAGGCCTGGACCATCCATTTTGCTTTTTCTGCCTTCAGCTGGGAATGGTGCAGCCAAGTCAGGATGCTGTTGACCTTGACCGCCGTTGGTGTAGTCAGGATGAAAGTGTATGATCCCTTCCAGGCTGGAGTAAGTCCCTGGGTGGTAAACTTCTTTGCCAACATTGAGTCCCCGGGCTGGAAGGGGTGCACAAGGTCTGAAGTGGGCACAGGGGAGCATCATGGACGTGTTTATGGAAGGCCTTCTGGGCAGACTGCAGGGCCTGCAAGAACTTGAGTAAAGAGTAGTTGTGAATTTCAGCCTTCAATTCTTCCCTGAGCTTGGGAAGAATGGGAGGAGGTCTACTATACATAATTTCATAAGAGGAGAATCCCTCCCGGTATGGGGTGCATCTCACCCATGAGAGGGCGAGGGGGAACAGAGTGGTTCAGTTTTCACAGGTTTCTAAAATAAATTTGGTTAAGGTTTCCTTTAGGGTCCTGTTCATGCGCTCTACTTGCCCTGAGCTTTGGGGCCGGTAGGCACACTGGAGTTTCCAATTAATATTCAGCACCTTGGCTATGTCCTGTGATATTTTTGTTATAAAGGCAGGACCATTGTCTGACCCTAGAGTCACAGGTAACCTGAATCTAGTAATGATTTCTTGAAGTAATTTCTTAACTACAATGGTGGCTGTCTCTGTTTTAGTAGGGTAAGCCTCAACCCATCCAGAGAAAGTGTCTAAGTAAACCAGGAGGTATTTGTATCCTGATGCTGGGGGCTTAACTTCTGTAAAATCTATTTCCCAATGTTCCCCTGGGGAGGCTCCCTGAGACCAGATTCCCAGAGGAGCTTTTCTACCCTGCTTAACATTAACCTGGGCACAGGTCGTGCACCTGGATACAGTGCTATCCACTATATTGTCTAAATTGGGTATGGCATACCTGCCTCTCAAGAGTTTAGTAAGCTTGGTGTGGCCTAAATGAGTGGTTTGGTGCAGCTGATTAACTAAAGTTCTCCCTAGAGCCTCTGGGACCAACAACCGCCCATCAGACAGTATCCACCATCCATTGCTTTCCTTTGTGGCTTGTATCTGCTTGGCTAAGTCATTTTCTGACCCAATATAAGTAGGAGTCGAAGGCAAACTTGGGTTTGGCATGGCAACTAATATCTGGAGAGGCCCCACTGGTTTTAGGGCTGCCTCTCGAGCTTCCTAATCTGCAGCACAATTTCCCTTTGCCTTTATGGAGTTCCCTTTTTGATGTCCTTTAAAATGTACTATAGCTATGGCCTTTGGTAACCAAATTGCATCTGATAAGGCAAGAATTTCTTCCTTATTTTTAATATCCTTCCCTACTGAGGTCAGAAGTCCTCGTTCCCAATAAATAGCACTATGCACATGTACTGTGGCAAAGGCATACCTACTGTCTGTATAGATGGTTATTGACTTATCCTTTTGCCAGCATAGGGCCTGGACCAGGGCTATAAGTTCAGTCCTTTGGGCTGAAGTTCCCCTACTCAATGACTGAGACCAAATGGCACGGTCTAGAGTTACTATTGCTGCTCCAGCATACCTGATTTATTCTTGGATATAGCTGCTCCCATCTGTGAACAATACCTCATCTGATGATGGCAGTGGGACATCCTTGAGGTCTGGGTGGGCTGTTTTCACTGTGTCAATTACCTCCAGGCAGTCATGTAAAGGTTCTTTTGGGTCATCATTGGGGAGCAGACTAGCAGGATTGATGGCCAATGTTTTGTGGAATTTGAGGTGGGGTTGATCCAGGAGGAGTGCCTGGAGCTGGGGGTGACTCAGGTGTTTGAGATCCAGTGCTCCGGAGCACTCTTGAGGAGGGCTTCAACTACATGGGGTGCAGTCAAAGCTAACTCTTGCCCTAGAGTTAACTTGTCTGCCTCCTTTACTAGGAGTACAGTAGCTGCTATTGCTTTGAGGCAGGCAGGCCTTCTGGTTACTACCAGATCTTGTCTTTTGGATAAGTAGGCTACTGACCTCTTCCAGGGTCCCAAGTCTTGAGTGAGGATTCCCTTTGCTATTCCTCTCACCTCCCTTACATATAAATGGAAGGGCTTTGTAACGTCAGGCAGGGTGAGAGCTGGTGCTGACACCAAGGCCTTTCTCAGGGTTTCAAAAGCCTTTTGTTCTGTTTCAGTTCAAACTAGAGGCTGTGTTCCCCCAGTGCTCATGTATAGAGGTTTTACAATGGCTGCAAATCCCGAGATCCACAGGCGGCAGTATCCTACTACCCCTAGGAATTCTCTGACTTGCTTCTTAGTTTTGGGGATGGGAATTTGCAGGATGGCCTCTATGCATCTCAGGGAAAGGTTCTGCTGCCCTTTATTAATCTTATATCCCAGGTATGTGACTTCTGGGGAATACAATTGAGACTTTTTGGCCAAGACCTGGTACCTTAATGTCTGCAAGGTGCCTAGGAAGAGCTCAGTACCTCTCTGGCAATTCTCCTTGTCCTTATCTGCTAGGAGAAGTTCATCTACATATTGGAGTAGGGTACATTAATGGTGCTCTTGTCTAAAGGCCTGCAAGTCAGAACTGAGAGCCTCATCAAATAGAGTAGGAGAGTTCTTAAAACCTTGGGGTAGTCTCATCCAGGTTAACTGTCCCAAAAATCCCTCCTCAGGGCCTTCCCACTCAAATGCAAAGATAGGCTGGCTGACAGGGGTTAAAGGGATGCTAAAGAAGGCATCCTTTAAATCCAGAACTGTATAGAACTGGTGTTCTGGTGGAAGTAGGCTCAGTAGAGTATAGGGGTTTGGGATTGTCAGGTGTATGGTCTCAACCGTTTGTTTACTTCCCTCAAATCTTGCACCAGCCTAAAGTATTTGGTGCCAGGTTTCAAAACTGGAAGTAAGGGTGTATTCCAGGATGATTGACAGGGAACCAGAATCCCAGCCTCCCATAGCCAATGAATATGAGGGGCAATGCCTTTCTTTACTTCATGGCTCATAGGGTACTGTCTTACCCTGACTGGAGTTGACATGGCAAGCAGTTGAACCACAATTGGTGGCTGGTGACTAGCTAGTCTGGGAGGGTTGCTTTCAGCCCAGACAGAAGGGAAGAGATGTTGTAATTTCTTTATGTAAGCTGATATCTCAGGGTCCATTTCTGGAGGGCTTGGGGTTCCTTCCTGAAAAAGATAGTCCTCTGACAAAGACAAAGGGCAGGTTACAAATATTTTTGAAGGGGAGAATGGGAGTTGGTCCTGATGTCCTGGGTTTACAGTAAGGTATGCTACTTCCCCAATAAATGAAATTGTAGCCTGTAACTTTTGGAGGAGATCATGTCCCAACAGAGGATACGGACATTCAAGCATAACTAAGAAGGAGAGTATAATGGTGCCCTTTCCAAGATTTACAGTTCTGTTAGTTGTCCAAGGGTAAAAGGAAGTCTAACCTGTCACTCCTTGAACTGAAGTCTTCTTAGTTGTTAGTGGACTCAGAGGCTCAGTTAGGACTGAATGTGTAGCCCCTGCATCTATTAAGAAATTAACTGGTTTGTCCAATACTTGTGCAGTGATCCTGGGCTCCTGGAGGCTGAGTTGGAAGGAGCCCTGGCCTTGTCATTCTTCTAAGTTAAGGACGGCTGAGGTATGTCTATTTGCCTCATCTTTCCTATCTGACCGACTTGGGCACTTTTGCTTCCAATGTCCTTCTTTTTTGTAGTAGGCACATTGGTTCTTCCCTAGTCAGGTCCTAGGCCTGCCATCCTGACCCTTCCTCATGTTTCCCTTCCTAGGGCGATCCTTTTCTGTGGGCCCTGTTTCCCTCAAGGTAGCTATTACTACCTTTGTTGTTCTTTTATCTTGTTTTTCCCCAGGAGTGTCCCTATTATTATATACCTTTTGAACTATCTCAACCAATTGGGAGCTATTCAGTCCTTTGAAACCTTCTAGCTTTTGGAGGTTTTTTTTCTAATATCTTGGGCTGACTGAGTAACAAAGTGCAAGTTTATAGCCCGCTGGTTTTCTGAAGCATCTGGGTCTATTGGAATGTACACTCAGTATGTTTCACAAAGTCACTCCAGAAAGGCAGCAGGAGATTCCTGCAGGCCCTGAATTACTTCTGACACCTTGGACAAATTAGTAGGCTTTCTAGCAGCCACCTTTAATCCCTTCAATAAGTACCAGTGAAAAGTGTCCAGTGAATTTTTCCCTGCAGTGGTATTGGGGTCCCAATCGGACCTGAGGGTAGGAAACACGCCATCAATTTCACCTTTATTTTCCCCTAAGGATTCCCCATCAGGGCCCAAAACCACCTTTCTGGCCTCTAGTTTAATTCTATCCATCTCTTCTGAGGTAAAGAGGGTTGCCAAGAGCTGCTGGCAGTCATCCCAATTTGGCCTGTGAATATGAAAAATGGATTCCACCAGTCCAATAAGTGCCTATGGTTTTTCAGAAAAAGGGGTTTTGGGTCTTCCAATTATAAAGATCACTGGTGGAGAAGGGAACATAGACCAAAAATGGGTGGCCACTTGCATGTTCCCCTGTCGGAGGTGCCTCCCTTAGGGGTTGTATTGCATCCCCCCTCCCTTCTTTTGGGGGATTCCCATATTCCAATCCACTCCTGGTATGGGGCGGTGAAGTGAGTGGCCCTGAATCCCCTGAATGTGACTTTGCTCTTGGGTTGTAGAGAGGTGGGAATTCTGGTTCCTCAGAGGAAGGTGGAAGTACTGGATATTTGGCCTTTGGAGTAGTGAGGGTTTGAGATTTTTGTTTTACAACCAGTATTCTAGTGCCAGTCTAGAGTGCACAGGTCTTTTACGTGGGGGTGGATGTCTCACTAAATAAAGCCATTGATCAATATGGGGAAATTGGTCTGGATGTTCTGGATCCCCTGTGACCTGATTCCAAACTGCCTGCACTAACTCAGGGTCAAAGAAGCCTGTATTGGGCCATCCTACCCTGAAAGTGGGCCATTCCAATTCACAGAGAGTGTGCAATTTACCTTTTGAGAATTTAATCCCATACCCATATTCATCTCCAAAAGATTCCCTGAAACGTCATAAGGGGCATCCAGGGGGGTTCTCTGACAACTTGGCCCACCACCCATCCTTCCCTAGGGGCAGATAAATTCAGCCGCAAGCCAGACTCAGATTAAACAGAAAAAAAGGAGAAAACTGAGAATTCCCAAGGGCTAAAGAATTGTAGGCTCCCTTGTAGTACAAGGTCTGTGAGCCAGAATAAAATATCCTCAACTTCTAGTGAGACTGGCCAGAACCAAAGTATATCCTCAAGGACACAGTGGACAAACAGGCTGAAGTGACAGAATAAGCATGTGGACCACATATAAGGAACAGAGACAAAGGAAAACACACAAGACAGAAACTTTCACTTTGTCCACCTGGCCACTCCCCTCATGGAGATTTAGGCTTCTCTTGACATTGGCAGGCTAGTATAAGCCCCCAGCATGGATAAGGTTTGCTGGTAGAGACAAAATGTCCCCAAGAATCTGATACTGCCTTTAGCCATATGAGATAGCCAAGGAATCACAGGTAAGGACTCACACAGGCTCTGTAATAAGCATCGTGCAGCACGGTCATTTACACACAATCACATTCACACGCAATTCAAACTTCCATCTAGAAATTCCTTATCCTGAGTGGTGTCTATGCTGCTTGGGAGGTGATCAGACTCCCCTTCTGCCCCAGAGGCGGGCTGAGGGAACACAATTTTCCAGATTTGAACCAGAATTTCCCAGATTTGAACCCATCCTAACATCTTAGGGGGATTCCCTAAAAAGGAGAGGTTGCACCACATCCAGCCCTCTCACTCTCATCCAGATAGACTGGTCACCCAAACAGATCTTACCTCCAGAGGTTTTCTTACCAGGCCTCCTTTGTAGATGTAGAGACTGCACAGTGTCTCCTGAGCCCCTCTTTCTGAGACCTGAGAATAGCATCCAGGGCCCTGGAACGTCTCAGGTGGCGCCTCCCCTAGAGGTTTTCTCGGGCTCAGCTAGCCTCCAGGAGAGGCCGCCCATCCTAGGCATCTAGCCCCTGGTGTCACAAAGCACCAGGGATCTCGCTGGGGCCTCCAAAATGTTGTGACATGTCAGCGAGACAACCAGAGATGCACAGCCAAATTGTAAATGAAAGGAGCACTTTATTCACTGTCTGGCTGTGGAGGGCATAGTCTCCACAAATCCACAGCCCCGAGCCTTCTTTGTTGCCTGCTTATAAAGGCTCAAACTACATTCTCTTGGCGCCCCTTTTGGTGCCATTAAGGGAAGAATGGAACTAATATGAGAGGAGCTGTTACAGAGGCAAAGGAGGAATTGGTACAGGAGATGAGAGGAGCTGTTACAGAGATCAGGGTAAGGGCAATCATTAATCTCTTTCTTTTTTTTTTTTTTAATACTCACCCGAGGACATTTTTGCATTTATCTTCAGATAGAGGGGGAGGGAGAGAGGGAGAAACAGAGAGAGAGAGAAACATCAATGTGAGAGAGACACATCGACTGGTTGCCACCCACATGACCCAAGCCAGGGCCAGGGACAAACTGCAACCAAGGTACGTGCCCTTAGTGAGAACCGAACCTGGGCCTCTCTGGTCCTCAGGCCAACACCCTAACTGCTGAGTCCAACCAGCCAGGGCTAATTTCTTTCTTTTTTATGGTCCCTTGGAGTTTCCCAAGGCCATCATTAACCCCCTTATCTTTATGGTTCCTCTGGGTGTCAGGCCCAGGTTTTGTTTTAGAAAACCACTCGAGTGTGTATGTACCAGAATAACTGATCAGAATGGAGTTTACTTAGTCAAGTAGCCTAGCTCATAATCATGAATTTAAAATAAGACCAGCCAATATAGTTATGTGTTTTCTTCTAGCCATGTTCAGCTGTACAAGTGATATGATGTGGGACAAGAGCTAAATTTTATTGTGGCTGTGGTTTCACAAAGTAAGTATGAGAGAGTTGCATGGAAATGAAGGCATATGCTAGGAAGAAATCATAATGATTGTCCAGGACATTTAAACTGGATAAGAAGTAAAGATAAGACAAGATTTGAAGTATAGTAAAATAGTGGTGGAATCAATGGACTGTAGGCCCTAATGGAATAAAAATATTGTTGGATTTAGGGTAGTAAAGAAAGTGAGTTATAAATAGAGGAGTTGGAACTCAGAAAGTGGGATGCATTAAACTTGGATCACTAATAAGTTGTAGTAATTAGTAATGAAACTATCTGGAGTATGACCATGAGAGTGTCTGAGGTAAGGTGGAAAACAGATATTTAGAGGAGTGAAAATAAATAACTGAGAAGTCAATGGTATTGGAAAAATCACCTTTACTCATAATTAAATCATCAGAAAATATAACATGAGTAGCATTGGAAGGGATGATAGTGAGCCAGGAGCTAAAATTTTCAAAGAATAAGAAAATTTGATACACAGGTTAAGTGATAAAAGTATCAAGGAGATAACGTCTAATGACATAAGATTCCATGCTAGAGGATCTTGAAAATGGTGGCAGAGTAAATGGAAGGTACACAGATGATGTCCCAGGACCAAATGGGAATTACAACTAAAATAAAGACAAATCATCAGAAAAAAGGAACAGAAAAGCAGCAGGAGAGGACCATACAACCAGGGACACGGAACGAGCCTGGTAGGATCTGCAGAGGCATGACAGGGTGATGGGCTGGGAGCCCACAAACAGCAGTGGCCTTAGCTGTGAGTAGCGCCCTCTAGGTTAAGATCCCAAGTGGATCCACAGTGCAGAGGGCTGGGACACAGCACTAAATAGCTATAGCCACACACTTGGGGCTCTGGAAGAGGGAGGGCAGACTGGACTGGAACTCTGTGGGGACACCCGGAATTTGGAGAGCGCTCAGAGTTTGTGCTGAGTCATGGCCACAAAAGACAGTGGCCAGCTTCCTCCTTCCTGGAGCTGTGGCAGCCCCTCCCTCAGAGATTCAACCCAACCCAGGTGAGCAAAGAAATGCAAATTGAGGCTCATTAACAACCAGCATTGGCCCCACCCTCAGAAAATCCTCTTACACTAAACACCTGAGGGACTTTCTCATTCAATTGAGAACCCAAGGCTTTTCAAGTAACTGAGGCTAATAGCCTCCAGGCAAAAAGCTAGAGGATAACTGAACGTTTTCTGAGTTTGCAAATCTACCCAAGAAACTAAGACTTGACAGTGGTTTTAAGGAGGGCCCTCTGCATGCACCCAAACCCAGTAGAGGGAGCTACAAATAGCAGAACACCAACATCCACAGGGAAAAAATGCAGGCTCCAAAACCCACTGAGATAGCCAAAATGGTGAAACAAAGAAACAAATCCCAAATGAAAGAACAAGAGACCTGTACCGAAGATGAGATAAATGAAATGCAGTTAAGCAAATTATCAGAGGTAGAGTTCAAAGCCATTATCTTGAGGAAGCTAAACAGCATGAGTAAGGACATCAACACCATGAGTAAAGATATAGAAACACTGAAAACCAACCAAGTGGAAATGAAGAATGACATAGTAGAAATAAAGAACACATTGGAAGGACTGACCAGCAGAGTAGAGAAAGCAGAGGACCAGATTAGTGAATTAGAAGACAGAGAAAAATCAATCAATTAGAAAACCAAAAGGAAAAAACAATTAAAAAACAAGAAGATAGCTTAAGAGAAATGTGGGACAACTGGAAATGTAATAACATTTGCATCATAGGAGTCCTCGAAGAAGAAGAAAATGAGCAAGGGTTAGAGAATATATTTGAAGAAATAGTGACAGAAAACTTTCTTAACTTGGTGAAGGGAGAAGACATTCAAGTTAAAGAAGCACAGAGACCCCCATGTAAGAAGAACCCAAACAGGCCCACATCAAGACACCTAATAATTAAAAGGGCAAAAATTGAAGACAAAGAGAGAATCTTAAAGGCAGCAAGAGATAAGCAACAGGTTACCTACAAAGAAAGCCCATAAGGCTATCATCTGACTCCTCAACAGAAACACTACAGGCCAGAAGAGAATGGCATGAAGTATCAAGGTCATGAAAAACAAGGATCTGAATCCAAGACTACTCTACCCAGCAAGGCTGTCATTCAAAATAGAAGGTCAAATAAAGAGCTTCCCAGACAAAAAAAGGCTAAGGGAATACATTAGCACCAAACCAGCATTGCAAGAAATGTTAAAAGGACTGCTGTAATTAGTAGAAGAAATAGGAAGAAAAATATAACCACATTGAACAAAAATGGCAATAAATAAGTACATATCAATAATCACCTTAAATGTAAATGGATTGAATGCTCCGATAAAAAGACACAGCGTAGCTGATTGGATAAGAAAGCATGACCCATACATATGTTGTTTACAAGATACCTACCTCACAACAAAAGACTCACATAGGTTGAAAGTGAGGGTATGGAAAAAATCTTCCAAGGAAACGGAAAAGAAAAAAAAAAACAAAACTGGGGTAGCAATACTCATATCTAATAAAATAGATTTCAAAATGAAGACCATAACTAGAGACAAAGAAGGTCACTACATAATATTGAAAGGATCTATCCAACAGGAAGATGTAACCTTGGTAAACATATATGCACCCAATATAGGAGCACCAAAATATATTAAAAATCTTCTTGAGGACTTCAAAAGAGAAATCGATAGCAATACAATCATAGCAGGGGACTTCAACACCCCACTGACATCACTGGATAGAACATCTGGACAAAAAATTAACAAGGAAACAGAAATTCTAAATGAAGCACTAGATCAAATGGATTTAATAGATATATACAAAGAATTACACCCCAAAACTGCAGAATTCACATTCTTCTCAAGTGCACATGGGACATTCTCAAAGGTAGACCACATGTTAGGGCACAAACTAAGTCTCTACAAGTTCAAGAAGATTGAAATCATATCAAGCATCTTCTCAGATCAAAAGGGCATGAAACTAGAAATCAATTTCAACAAGAACATGCAAAGACATTTGAAAACGTGGAGGCTAAATAGCATGCTATTGAACAATGAATGGGTTACCGTGGAGATCAAGGAAGGAATTAAAAACTTCCTGGAAACCAATGAAAATGAAAATACAACAACACAAAATCTATAGGATGCAGCAAAAGCAGTTCTGAGAGGGAAGTTCATAACACTACAGGCCCACCTCAAGAAACAAGAAACCTTTCTAATCAACTACCTAACCTCATAAAATAAAGAACTAGAAACCAAACAAAAGGAAAACCCCAGAAGAAGTAGAAGAAAAGAAATAGTAAAGATCAGAGCAGAAATAAACGACATGGAGACCAAAAAAAAATTCAAAGGATCAATGAAACAAAGAGCTGTTTTGTTTTTTTTTTGAAAAGATAAACAAGATTGATGGACCCTTAGCTAGACTCACCAAGAAACAAAGAGAGAGAACCCAAATAAACAAAATCAGAAATGAAAGAGGAGAAGTAACAACTGACACCACAGAAACACAACGGATCCTTAACAAATACTTTAAACAATTATAAGCCAAAAAATTGGACAATCTAAGCGAAATGGAAAAATTTCTAGAAACACATAGTCGCCCAAAAATGAACTGGGAAGAGCTAGAAAACTTGAACAGGCCAATAGCAATGAAGGAAATTGAAGATGAAATCATGACTCTCCCAGCAAACAGAAGCCCAGGCCCAGATGGTTTCACGAGGGTGTTTTACCGAACATTCAAAGAAGAACTAACACCCATTCTCCTCAAACTACTTCAAAAAATTCAAAAAGAAGGAAGACTTCCAAACTCATTTTATGAGGCCAACATAATTCTAATTGCAAAACCAGAAAAAGACACTACAATGAAAGAAAACTAGAGGCCTATATCCCTGATGAACATAGATGTCAAAATCCTGAACAAAATACTAGCAAATCGGATCCAGCAATACATCAAAAAAAATTATTCACCATGACCAAGTGGGATTCATCCCAGGGATGCAAGGCTGGTACAATATTTGCAAATCAATAAATGTGATATATCACATAAACAAAATGAAAGATAAAAACGATATGATCATATCAATAGATGGTGAAAAAGCATTTCACAAAATCCAGCACCCATTTCTGATAAAAATGCTCAGCAATTTGGGAATAGAGGGATCATATCTCCAAATAATAAAGGCCATATATGAAAAACCTACAGCCAACATCATACTCAATGAACAAAAACTAAAAGCATTTCCCTTAAGAACAGGAACAAGATAAGGATGCCCCTTTTCACCACTCTTATTTAACATAGTACTGGAAGTCTTAGCCACAGCAGTCAGACATGAAGAAAAAATAAATGTTATCTAAATTGGAAAGGAGAAAATGAAACTGTCATTATTTGCAGATGACATGATATTACACATAGAAAACCCTAAAGACTCCATCAAAAATCTACTAGACTTAATAAATGAATTTGGCAAAGTAGCAGAATACAAAATTGTCATCAAGAAATTGACAGCATTCTTATACACCAATAATGAACTCACAGAAAGAGAAACTAAAAAAACAATCCCATTTACCATCGCGGCAAAAAAATTAAGATACCTAGGAATAAACTTAACCAAAGAAGTAAAGGACCTATTTGCAGAAAACTACAGGACGTTGAAGAAAGAAATAGAGGAAGATATAAAAAAGTGGATGCACATACCTTGTTCATGGATTGGAAGAATTAACATCATTAAAATGTCCATACTACCCAAAGCAATCTATATATTCAATGCAATCCCCATCAAAATCCCAATGACATATTGCATAGAACTAGAACAAATGCTTTAGAAGTTCATATGGAACCAAAAGAGACCCCGAATAGCTACAGTAATCTTGAAAAAGAAGGACAAAGTAGGCGGGATCACAATACCAGATATCAGGTGTAGGGTTTTCTATGTACAATGTCATGGCCTCTGCTAATAACGACAGTTTTACTTCCTTCTTTCCTATTTGGATGTATTTTTTATTTTCTTCTCATCTGATCACTGTGGCTAGGACTTCCAGTGCTATGTTGAATAAGAGTGGCAGAAGTGGAGATACCTGTCTTGTTCCTGTTCTTAAGGGAAATGCTTTTAGTTTTTCCCCAGTATGATATTGGCTGTGAGTTTGTCATATATGGCCTTTATTATTGAGATATAATTCCTCTATTCCCACTTTGCAGAGAGTTTTTATCAAAAATCAGTGCTGGATTTTGTCGAATGTTTTTTCTGCATCTATTGATATGATCATGTGATATTTATCTTGCACTTTTATTTACTGTGAGTTTGTTGATTACTTGTTCAATTTCATTACTTTTTATTGGTCTGTTCAGGTTTTCTGAATCTTTCTGGTTGAGTCTTGGAAGACTTTATGTTTCTGGGACTTTGTCCATTTCACTTAGGCTTTCCAATTTATTAGCATATGGTTGTTCACATTATTTTCTTACAATCTTTTGTATTTCTGTGGTGTCAGTTATCACTCATATCTTTCATTTCTAGGTTTATTTACTTGGGTCTTCTCTCTTAGTTTCTTGACGAATCTGGCTAAAGGTTCATCAATCTTATTTATCTATTTTAATAACTCCATTCTGACCCTCAGTTACTGCCCGTACACACCCTGGCAGTTTCTTTTCTGTAAACATAAGGGTCTTGAGACACTCAAAGAAAACTGTAAAGATAAGGGGTTGAGGATGGCCTTGGGAAACTCAGAGGAACCATGAGAGATTAATGGTGGCCCTGAGCTGACAAGCTTCTCTCTCCCCCTTCTCTGTATCAGCCCCCCTTAATGGTGCCAAAAGCAGCGCCAAGAGAATGTAGTTTTTTTTTTTTTTTTTCTGTAGTTTGTGCCTTTAAAAATGGACAACAAAGAAGGCTCAGGGCTGAGGATTTGGAGAAGCTGTACCCCCCCAGCCCGCCAGTGTAACAGCCCACCGGTGTAATAAAGTGCTCCTTTACAATTTGGCTGTGTGTCTCTGGTTATCTTGCTGTCACGTTACAACACTATTCAGAAAACCAACTCTTGGTTTCATTAATTTTATGTACTTTTTTTGTCTCTATGTCATTTTTTTCCCACTCTGATCTTTATTATCTCCTTCTACTTACTCTGACCTTTTCTTGCTGATCTCTTTCTAATTCTTTTAGTTGTAGGGTTAGTTTATTACAAAGATCTCTTGTTTCCTGAGGTAGACTTGTAATGGTATGTACTTCCCTCTCAGGACTATTTACACTATGTCCTATAGATCGTAGGTTGTGTGTTCATTTTAGTTTTTTGTTTTGTTTTGTTTTTTATCCTCACCCAAGGACTTTTTTCCATTTTTTGTTCAGATGGAGTGGGAAGGAGAGAGAGAAAGAAACATTGATGTGAAAGGGACACATCGAGTGGCTGCCTCCCGCACGACCCGACCAGGGCCGGGGACAAACTGCAACCGAGGTACGTGCCCTTAGCGGGAACCAAACCTGGGTCTCTCTGGATCGCAAGCCGATGCTCTAACCGCTGAGCCAAACCACCCAGGGCCATTTTAGTTTTTTTACAGGATGTATTTTATTTCATTGGTAATCCATTCATTGTTTAAAAACATACTATTTAGCCTCCACATGTTTGAATGCTGTTTTTTTTTGATGTTTTTATTGTAGTTGATTTCTAGTTTCATGCCATTGTGATCCAAGAAGATGTTTGATATCATTTAAATCCTCTTGAACTTGTAGAGACTTAGTTTGTGTCCTAACATGTGGTCTATCTTTGAGAATGTCCTGTGTGCACTTGAGAAGAGTGTATATTCTTCAGCTTTGGAGGGTGGGGGTGGATATTCTACAGATGTAAATTAAATTCATTTGATCTAATGTGTCATTTAAGGTTACTGTTTCCTTGTTGATTTTTTTTGTCCAAATGATCTATCCAGTGATGTCAGTGTGGTTTTAGAGTTCCCTATTGCTGTCAATCTTTCCCTCAAAGTCCTCCAGGAGCTATTTTATATATTTAGGTGCTCCTATATTAGGTGCATATAAGTTTACCAGGGTTATATCTCTTGTTGTATTGATCCCTTTATTATTATGTGAAGACCTTCTTTGTCTCTTGTGGCCTTTGCTTTGTAGTCTATTTTGTCAGATATAAGTATTGCTACCTCTACTTTTTTTATTTCATTTGCAGATTTTTTTTCCATCCATTCACTTTAATCCTGTGTGAGTCTTTTATTTTGAGGTGGGTCTCTTATAGATACCATATATATGGATCATGTTTTCTTATCCATTCTGCTACACTATGTCTTTTGATTGGAGCATTTAACCCATTTACCTTTAAGGTTATTATTGATAGGTACTTATTTATTGCCATTTTTATTCTTTATGTCTATGTTCCTCTCTGAATATATTTCTTCTTCTTCCTCTTCCTCTTTTCTTCTTCTTCTTCTTCTTCTTCTTCTTCTTCTTCTTCTTCTTCTTCTTCTTCTTCTTCTTCTTCTCCTTCTCCTTCTCCTTCTCCTTCTCCTTCTCCTTCTCCTCCTCCTCCTCCTCCTTCTCCTTCTCCTTCTCCTTCTCCTTCTCCTTCTCCTTCTCCTTCTTCCTTCCAGCAGTTCCCTTAACATTTCTTGCATTCCAGGTGTGATGCCAATAAACTCCTTTAGCCTTTTTTGTCTGGGAAGTTCTTTATGTTAACTTCAATTTTTAATGATAGCCCTGCTGGATAGAATAGTCTTGGTTTTAGATCCTTGCTTTTCATTAATTTAAATACGTCATGCCATTCCCTTCTTGCCAGTAGTGTTTCTGTTATGAGATCACCTAACAGTCTCATGGGAGCTCCTTTGTAGGTCACTGATTGTCTCTCTCTTGGTTTCCTTAATATTCTCTCTCTGTTTCAATGTTTGCAATTTTAATTATATGTTTTGGGGTGAGTCTCTTTGGGTTCATTTTCATTGGTGCCCTCTGTGCTTCTGGTATTTGTATGGCTTTTCCTTTATCAGCTCAGAGAAGTTTTCTATCATTTCTTCAAACAGATTCTTTATCCCTTGCTTACTTTATTCTCCATCTGGTATCTCTATGATTCAGACGTTGTCCTTCTTCATGTTTTCCCAAAGTCCCTTAAACTGTCATCATGATTTTTAAGTATTTTTTTCTTTTTGATGCTCTGATTGTTTTTGTTTTTTCTATCTTTTCTTATAATTCACTTATTTGATCCTCTGCTTCATTAAGCCTGCTTTTAATTCCCTCCAGAATATTCTTCATGTCAGATATAGTATTCTTCATTTCTGCTTGGTTTTTATTCATAATTTCTATATCTTTTATCATGGTGATATATCGTCCACTAAGCTCCTTGTAGTTCCTGCTAAGTTCCTTACAGTTCCATTAACTTTCTTGTACTTTTCATTATGTTCTTTGAGCATCTTTATAACCATTACTCTGAACTCTATGTCTGATAACTTGCTTACTTCCATCTCATTTAGGTCTTTTCCTGGTGATTCCTTTTTTTCTTTAATTTTGGGGTTGGTTATTTGTCTCTCCATTTTAGTTGTCACTTTGTGTTTGTATCTATGTATTAGATATACTTGCTATGACTCCCAGGATTCGTGGTGTAGGCTTTTGTAGTAAATGTCCTGTAGGAATCAGTGTTGAATTTTTCTTGTACTACTGAGTTTTATGCTCTAGGCGTGACTCTTTTGTGAATTACTTGGTCTCCCTTTTTGTAAATGTGCTTGATTTGTGTTGTCCCATTCATGGATGGGCTTTCCTCTCAGGCTGTCTAACTATAAAGCTCAGCCACTACCACATTGTGTGAACTGTTGTACAAGTGTTGACAAGACAAAACAAAACAAAATGAAACAAATAGGGACGTACAAAATATCCCAACAAGAATAGTGAAAAACAAAAACAGAACACACACACACACACACACACACACACACACATACAGAAAATGAAAGAGAATTAGGAAAGAGAGAAGAGAATACAAATTATAAACATAAAAGAAAGAGAGAAAAAGATAATATTGCTAATAGTAAAATAAAAAATAAAGAGGATACTGGAAGAGAAATGGGGCAGAAAAATATTCTGGAATGAAAGAAGGGAGAGAAAAAAATAAAAGTAGAGAGTAAGAAAAGAAAAAATGGTTAAAAAAGAAGACAAGGAAAAAGGAAAAATAATTTATGTAAAGGTAAACAGAAAAAAAAAGAAAGATAAAACAAAAGAAAGAGTGGAAGATAAAATGGAGGGAAAAGACAGAGTAAGAAAAGGAAGGAGGTCAATAAGAGATATGAATGAAATAGAGAGAAAAGAGCAAACAGTAATAATAACAATAATAATAATTTCAAAGCAAAAAAGCCCAAAAATATAGAAAATATTTTAAAAAGAACAAAAAAATTTTAAGCCAGATAAAACACTTAGAGGTGTTGCCATCAGGCACATAATGAGGGGAAATTAATCTCTGCTTTAAAGTAAAAATTTTCAAGCTGTTCATCTGGGCAGCTTATGTTGTCTGAGGCTCACTGTTTTGTATGATAATTTCAGGCCTCCACCGAGGTACTTTTGCATCAGCCAATGTCAGGAGTTGTCCAACTTGGGCTCTTGGCATCCTGTTTTAGCTGTGGTCAGTCTGAGGATCTCTGAGGACTGCCTGTACCTGTCAGATACTCCACCACCCTCTGAGGTTGCCTGGTCTTCCTCCAGTGTCTTCCAAAGGGAGTATTTAGGGTAGAGCCAGGCTAGCATAGCTAGGGCTAGTGGGCCCTCTACTTAGAGAGTTTGCCATCAGGCACACAATGAGGGGAAAATAATCTCTGCTTTAAAGCAAAACTCATCAGTCTCTATCTTATCTTCCAATTGTAGTTTTCCTTAAGGTGGCCTGGTGAAGGTTCAGGTTGGATGCAGCCAGCTGCTTTTTCTGAAGTAGAAGTTTCATATGCCCTGGGCTCAGTGGGATTGATCAAAAGAGTCTCCAGTGAGCATGTTGGCTGCCAGCCCACAGGAGAGGGGTGCTAAGCATTTTCTCCTTGTCCCAGACAATAGCCTCTGAGGGTCTTACTCTTGGAATGTCTTCCTCTGAGCTGTTCTCCCTACCCTCACCATACTGCACCCAGAAGGAATATCTAGGGGCTTCAGAGAGGTGATCCACACCCTTTCTTGTTGGGGTTGGTGTTCCCAGCCTACATAAGGGGTATACATGGTCAAACCCTCCTTCCCAGGATTGAACTCACAGGACACCAAGTCAGCTTCCCCACAATGCAGTCACAAAGCCCAGCTCTGTCTCCCTAACACAAGCCTTCCTGGAGGATGCCCAGGGATGCCATCTAAAAGTAAAAACAAACATACAAAAAAGCATCCTGCTTTCAAGGGCCCAGTGCCTCCCAATAACTGGTCCAAAAATAAGGAGTTACAAAGTCAGTCCCATGCAGGACTCCTCTCTCTCTGCACAGCTGGTCTCAGTAAAGCTGGATCCAAGAGTCCCAGCTCTGCCTCAGTGTGGGTTAAAAATCCCCACTCTGTCCTGCCACCAGCAGCACAAGACAGAGCAGTCCACATGCTCCACAGGTCTGGGGAGGTGTCCCAAACCCACTCTGGAGGTGGAAGTGTCCTCTGCCCCTTCCATGCTCCACACAGCCCAGTCACTGTCTGGAGCTCTGTACAATACCTTTTAGGAAAGCAGAGGGTCCCTTTAAAAGTCACTGTTAAGTGCAGACCTCAGGCCTCTCTCTATTCTGGAGTCACACTCCACAGTGCAACCTTTCCAGAAGTCAAATCCCAAGGTGAGTCTCTCCTACTGGAGCTGCGGCCATTATGCACTCTCTTTCACTGGGAAGGTACCGACCCAGCCTCCCAAGCAGACCATGTTCCCTTGGATCCCTCTGTCCAATGTTGTGTGGGCTCTCCTTCCAGTCTCTGCTTTTCAGGGTTTGGGTTTTCTGCGTGGGGATGTGAGCCACACTCCCACGGGGAGGGAGCTTTGCAGCCAATATCACTTGGGCCTTTCAGCTGAGCACCAGCTCCAGAGGGACTACCCCTTTCCTCCACTCCCCCTCTCTTACCAGTCTCTACATTGTTTTTTCAGTGCTCCTTAGACAAACTATGTCCAATCAGCTACTTCTCTTCTGTTTTCAAGCTAGCCACACAATATTTAGTTGTAAATCCAGTCCATGGCTGGAAGTAAGGGCACTCAGACTCCTGTTTACGCTGCAGCCATCTTAAGCCCCCTCTAATTCTGTGTTCTTGCATTATTTCCCACTTTAATCTTGTTGTCTACTAAATAACATTTTTTAATATCCAGAAAATATAATGGCTTAACAAGATTTTGAGAACTGAGAATGCACAATCCCTTAGCCAATTTTTACAAGAACTATATACCTAAATATAACTGAGTTCTCTAAGACTGTAAAGTAACTGATGTGGACAGTCAGCAAACAAGTATTTACTGATCATTTTCTACAAACAAGATATCTTCTGTGGGAGATGGGGTCAAAATAGATTTAAGATGGCCTCTAGTTCAAGAAGTATATCATGTGGTTGGGGAATTGAGAGGTGATCCAGACAAACACATACCAAGTCAAAGAACAAGAACACAAGCCAGTGTGTACTAAATTTCAAATAGGAGACAAAGACAGGAAGTGCTATAGTCAGTTGTTGAAGGGAAGGCAAGATTAGTAAGGGTTGGCATGGTCAGAGAAGACGTCCTAAACAAGATGAAACCAATGGTATCTTGAAGAATAGGTAAGATTCAGAGAAGTAAAGGAGAGGGTAATGGGAACTTAAGAGGGAAAGAAGCCAAGAGAAAAATCAGAGGGGCATAGATGTGTGTGGTTGACATTCATGAGGCACAGTGAAAATATGACTGGCCAGTGTTAGAAAAAATTTAATAATTCAGATATCATATTGAAAATCTTAACTGAGAACAACTTTGCAAATAATGCTTTCTTCTGTAAATTTTAAGGTCTCATTTAAAAGAACAATTCAAATCTAAAATCATTAGCTTTCGTAAAGCAAAACTCAATAAATTAAGAATACCTTCAGCATGCTTTCAGCTGAGTTCTCTTATTAATTGATGCATACTAATAGGATTTTTTATTTACAGTAGTTTATTATTTGATGTAGAGTTAGCTTGAATTTTAATTTTGCACCAAATTATCTCAGTCTGCATATTAGCACCTGTTTATATCAATCTATAACATGTGATATATTTTAAAGTTAAATATGTGATATATTTTAAAGTTAAATAGCATTTTTAAATTCCAATTTAAATCAGACTGGTCTTTCCCAAAGATTCTGAAGTAGGGATATTGGTCTCTAACTCAAACTCTCCAACAGTAAACCAAAGGAATTAGATTACATTTGGGGTTTTTAAACCATTTTTTTAAATCAATAGAAGAACTTTTTACAATAAAATCTTATGAAAAAATATAATAGAGAAAATAGATTGAACTATATCTATTCTACCTAAAATCATGGGAAGGGGATCTAGAGCTATCTCTGTTATTCCTTTTCTCTGCCCCTATAGTTGCCCCAAGACATTTTTTTTTTCAGAATCACAAGGTTTCAGGGAATATAATTTGAAAACTGGGAAAAGGAGAAACATCTGTAACAAAAATAAATTAATAAAAATTGCAATAAATAAATACATACATACATAAATAAAAGTCAGGGTCACCCCCCCCTCAAAAAAAAAGAATGAAAGAAAACCACAGAGTTCTTGGTGCTTCCTAAGGATTCTAAATATCTCCCATCTTAAGGAAATACCTCCAAAAGATTCAGTCAGTGTGTATATCAATATGTGTACATTTTAAAACAATTTTTTTCCTTTATTGATTTTAGAGAGAGAGGAACTGAGAGGGAGAGAGAGATAGAAACATTGATGAGAGAGAACATCGATTGGCCACCTCCCGCGTGCCCCCCACTGGGGATGGGACCCAAAACCTGGGCATGTGTCCTGACTGGGAATCGAACCTGTGACCTCTTGGTGCATGGGTCAGCCACTGAGCCACACCAGCCAGACAATATGTGTACATTTTGAAAACAATTTTTTTTTACTAAAAACTAGCTCTGAAATTTATAGAATTAGGCAAAATCCATTACACGAATGATTTGTCATGCTTCCTCAGGAATTCATAAAGGAAGATTGTCATCTCTGGAACTGGTATCCCAAAGCACACTGCCCCTTTAACCCTTCATCTTATCCCAACACAGGTGGCTAGTTTGAGCTTAAATACCCTAGAAAACAATCCATTCTCCATAACTCTCTTTTATCCCAAAATATCTTTATCCTATGTAATATTTCCTTTGGGAATTACCTTATCTGACTACAATTAATTCTGCTTGATGAAAATTTGACTGTTAATATGACAATGGATGTTATTGATGAGTAAATGCTTTACTTCATCTAGCTACTGTTTATAAACTAAATACAATATTGCTATTGTGACAATTTTTGGAACTATTCTTGGTCAGAGGAGGAGACAATTTTGAAGAGGTAGGTTTTTCAGTGACCCTTAAATCACAACATGTTGGTGGTGATCTGCTTTTCTTGTGCATAGGGGACTTTGTTTAATAACTAAAATGATTGAATCTTCTGGAAAAAAATTGTGATATCTCATTTTAGTCTGTTTATTTTATTGTCCATACATATCTTTAACAGCCTTTGTACATGAAAACATGAAATCATCCATAGATACTTCCCTCTTCTTTTTAATCAAGAATTTTACATTACCTCTCTCAGTTATTAATTCAGAATTCTAATTTTCTTTATAAAATCCATCTAAGGTGAGGATAGAGGTGCCTGGAGTATGGAAAAAAAACTTCCTAAACAGGCACACAATGTCAAAACCTCATTGCTAGTACCCTGGTGCAAGCTGTTATATGTACTCTGTCATTGTTACATAGCACGTGTACATGAATAAAGAAAATTTTTTTTAAATAAGGATAGTAATATCAAAGCAAAGATAATTTTCCAGAAACAACAGTAGAGTTTCTTCCCACATATTAGTAAGTTAAAATACACATACAAACACACATATACACTTATACTTAGGCATTAAAGAATAAAAGAAACCAACTAGTCATCCTGATTTAGTCTATCATCATATGGGGCCAGAAACAGAAAAGTGAGCTAAGATGTGTCAAATAATATAAAAGAGATTCACATAAGCATATACCAATCCCCATCTTATATTTTCTGTATAGGGATATGAAAGTTTCTTGCTATTTAATTAGAGAAACTATTAAAACACAATAAAACTGTTAATTTTTTTATTTTATTTTTTTATTGAAAGTATTACAGATAGCCCAGTTTTTTTCCACATTAACTCCCTCCTTCCCATTCCCACCCCCCTCCTCCTTTCTCCAACCTGATGTCTGTGTCTATTGGTTGTGTACATATGCATATAAGTTCTTCGGTTTATCTCTTCCTACCCCTCCCACCACCCGTCCCTCTGAGGTTTGTTAGTCTGTTTCCTACTTCCATGACTCTGGACCTCTTTTGGTCCACAGCTTATTTTGTTCATTATGTTCCACAAATAAGTGAGATCATGTGATACTTCTCTTTTTCTGACTGGCTTATTTCACTTAGCATAATATTCTCCAGGTCCCTCCATGTCATCTCAAAGGAAAAGAGATCTTTCTTTCTTACAGCTGCATAGTATTCCACTGTGTAAGTGCACCATAGCTTTTTTTTTTTAATTAATTTATTTTTGTTACAGATGTTTCTCCTTTTTTCCCCATTGACACCCTCCTCCCCATCCCCCCACCCTGTCCCCAGCTTTGTTGTCCATGTCCATCACTTATGCATACATGCGCATAAGCTCTGTGGTTTATCTCTTCCCTCCCCCCCACCCCCTCTTCTGAGGGGTGTCAGTTTATACCCTACTTCCACATCTCTGGGTCTACCCTGTTCCTCAGACTGTTATGTTCATTATATTCCACAAATAAGTGAGATCATGTGATATTTGTCTTTCTCTGCTTGGCTTGTTTCGCTTAAGATAATACTCTCCAGGTCCCTCCATGTCGTCTCAAAGGATAAGAGATCTTTCTTTCTTACAGCTGCATAGTACTCCATTGTGTATATGTACCACAGCTTTTTTATCCATTCATCCACTGATGGACACTTGGGCTGCTTCCAGATCTTAGCTATTGTAAATAGTGCTGCTATGAACATGGGGGTACATGTATTTTTTCTGATTGGTGTTTCAGGCTTCTTAGGGTATATTCCTAGAAGTGGGATCACTGGGTCAAATGGCAATTCAATTTTCAATTTTTTGAGGTAACACCATAGTGTTTTCCACAGTGGCTGCACCAGTCTGCATTCCCACCAGCAGTGTACTAGAGTCCCCTTTTCTCCACACCCTCGCCAACACTTGTTGTTTGATGATTTGTTGATGGCGGCCATTCTGACAGTTGTGAGGTGATACCTCATTGTTGTTTTAATTTGCATCTCTCTGATGATTAGTGATGTTGAGCATTTCTTCATATATCTCTTAGCCATTTGTATGTCCTTTTTGGAGAGGTGTCTATTTATTTCTTCTGCCCATTTTTTAATTGGGTTCTTTGTCTTCCTTTTGTTGAGTTGTATGAGCACTCTGTATATTTTGGAAATTAACCCCTTATCTGATGTATCATTGGCAATTATGCTCTCCCATAGAGTGGGTTCCCTATCTGTTTTGATGGTTGTTTCACACCATAGCTTTTCTATCCACTCATCTACTGATGGGCACTTGGGCTGTTTCCAGATATTAGCTATTGTAAATAGCGCTGCTATGAACATAGGGGTGCATATATTCTTCCTGATTGGTGTTTCAGGCTTCTTAGGATATATTCCTAGAAGTGGGATCACTGGGTCAAATGGTAATTCAATTTTTAATTTTTTGAGGAAACACCATATTGTTTTCCATAGTGGCTGCACCAGTCTGCATTTCCACAAGCAGTGTACTAGAGTCCCCTTTTCTCCACACCCTTGCCAGCACTTGTTGCTTGAAGATTTGTTTATGGCAGCCATTCTGGCAGGTGTGAGGTAATAGCACATAGTCATTTTAATTTGCATCTCTCAGATGATTAAAGATGTTGAGCATTTTTTCACATGTCGCTTGGTCATTTACGTGTCTTGTTTGGAGAAGTGTCTGTTCAGGTCCTTTGCCCATTTTTTATTCATTTATTTTTTTTATTAATTTATTTTTGTTAGAGATGTTCTCCTTTTTTCCCCATTGACCTCCTCCTCCCCATCCCCCCCCCCACCCTGTCCCCAGCTTTGCTGTCCATGTCCATCGGTTATGCGTACATGCATATAAGTTCTGAGGTTTATCTCTTCCCTCCCACCCCATACCCTCTTCTGAGGATTGTCAGTCTGTACCTTACTTCCACGTCTCTGGGTCTACCCTGTTCCTCACACTGTTATGTTCTTTATATTCCACAAATAAGTGAGATCATGTGATATTTGTGTACTCTGGTTTCTCTTCAAATCGTATAAATCTTTCGCCTCTGCCCATTTTTTAATTGGGTTCTTTGCCTTCCTTTTGTTGATTTGCATGAGTACTCTACCTATTTTGGATATTAACCCCTTATCCAATGTATCATTGGCAAATACGTTTTCCCAGAGAGCATGTTCCCTTTTCATTTTGATGTTGGTTTATTTTGCTGTGCAGAAGTGTTTTAGTTTGATGTAGTCCCATGTATTAATTTTTTCCTTTGTTTCTCTTGCCCTAGGTGATGATATATCAGTGAAAATTCTGCTATGTATGATGTCTGAGATTTTTCTGCCCACATTTTCTTCTAGAATTTTTATGGTTTCATAGGTAACATTTAAGTATTTTATCCATTTTTAGTTTATTCTTATGAATGGTGTAAGTTGGTGGTCTAGATTCATTTCTTTGCATGTAGTTGTCCAATTTTGCCAACACCATTTATTGAAGAGATTGTCTTTTCTCCATTGCATGCTCTGCCTCCTTTGCTGAATATTCATTGTGCACACTGTCCTAGGTCAATATCTAGGTTCTTTGTTCTGTTGTATTGATCTATATTCCGGTTCTTGTGCCAGTACCAGGTTGTTTTGATTATGATGGCTTTGTAGTATAACCTGATATCCAGTATTATGATCCCTCCTATTCTGTTCTTCTTTCTCAAGATTGCTGTGGCTATTCGGGGTCTTTTATGATTCCATATAAATTTTTGGAGTATTTGTTCTATATCTGTGAAATATATCTTTGGTACTTTAACAGGGATTGCATTGAATCTGCAGATTGCTTTGGGTAGTATAGACATATCAATGATGTTGGTTTTTCTAATCCATGATCATGGTATATGTTTCCACTATTTATATCTCCCTCTATTTGTTTTTTCAATATACTATAGTTTTCTGAGAATAGCTCTTTACCTCCTTGATTAAGTTTATTCCTAGGTATTTTTGTTGTTGTTGCAATGGTAATTGGGTTTTTGTGGGGGTTTTTCTGAGTGCTCATTATTGGTGCATAAAAATGTCATCAATTTCTGGATGTTAACTTTGTATCCTGCCACTTTGCCAAATTCATTTATTAAATCTAGTTACATTTTTATGGAGTTTTAGGATTTTCTATGTGCAATATCATGTCATCTGTGAATAAGGACAGTTTCACTTCATCCTTTCCAATTTGGATCCCTTTTATTTTTTCTTCATCTAATGGCTGTGGCTAACACTTCCAGTACTATGTTAAATAAGAGTAGCAAAAGTGGGCATCCCTGTTTTGTTCATATTCTTAAGGGAAATTGTTTGAGTATGATGTTGGCTGTAGGTGTTTCATATATGGCTCTTATTATGTCACAATATGATCCTTCTATTCTCACTCTGCTGAGGGTTTTTATCACAAATGGGTTCTGGATTTTGTCAAATGCTATTTTAGCATCTATTGATTGATCATATGATTTTTATCTTTCATTTTGTTTATGTAGTGTATCACATTTTTTGATTTGTGAATATTGCACAAGCCTTGCATTCCTGGGATGAATCCCATTTGGTCATGGTGAATAATTTTTTTAATGTATTGCTAGATCTGATTTGCTAATATTTTGTTAAGGGTTTTAATATATATGTTCAGCAGGGATATGGGCTTGTAGTTTTCTTTCTTTGTAATGTCTTTATCTGGTTTTGGAATTAGAATTATTCTGGACTCATAAAAAGAGCTTGGAAGTCTTCCTTCCTCTTGAATGTTTTGGAATAGTTTGAGGAGAATGGGTGCTAGTTCTTTTTTGAATGTTCAGTAAAACTTCCCCGTGATGCTGTCCAGGACTGGGCTTTTGATTGCTGGGAGGTTATTGTTTGCATCTTCAATTTCCTTAGTTGTTATTGGTCTGTTCAAGTTTTCTGTCTCTTCCTGGTTCAGTTTTGGGAGACTGTTTGATTGTAGAAATTTTTCCACTTAGCCTAGGTTGTCCAATTTTTGGCGTATAATTGTTCATAGTATTTTCTTACAATCCTTTGTATATCTGTGGTGTCAGTTGTTTTTCTCCTCTTTTGTTTCTAATTTTGTTTGTATGAGTCCTCTCTTTCTGTTTCTTGGTGAATCTGGCTAAAAGTTTATCAATCTTGGACATCTTTTAAAGAACCAGCTCTTTTTTTCATTGGTCTTTTGAATAGTTTTTTAGACTCTATGTTATTTATTTCTGCTCTGACCTTTACTATTTCTTTCCTTCTACTTGCTCTGGGTTTTTCTTTTTGTTTACTTTCTAGTTCTTTAAATTGTATAGTTAGATAGTCTATTAGAAATGTTTCTTGTTTCCTGAGGTAGGCCTGTAGTGCTATGAACTTCCCTCTCAGGACTGCTTTCGCTGCATCCCATAGATTAGATTTTGTGTTGTTGTGTGTTCATTTTCATTGGTTTCTAGGAAGTTTTTTTAACTTCTTCCTTGATCTCCTTGGTAACCCATTCATTATTTAATAACATAGTATTTAGCCTCCATGTGTTTGAATGTTTATGAATTTTTTAATTATAGTGAATTTCTAGTTTCATGCCATTGTAACCTGAGAAAATGTTTGATATAATTTCAGTCTTCTTGAACTTGTAGAGACATAGTCTGTGTCCTAAGATGTGGTCTGTCTTTGAGAATGTCCCATATGCACTTGAGAAGAATGTGAATTCTGCAATTTTGGATTGTAATTCTCTGTAAATATCTATTAAATCCATTTGATCTAGTTATTTAGATTCCCTGTCTCCTTGCTAATTATTTTGTCTAGAGGATCTATCCTGTGATGTCAGTAGGGTGTTGAAGTTCCCTAAAACTGTTCATTTAAATCAAGAAAAAAACTTTGAAGGATGTGTCTCTGGCACCTCTACTTATATCTTGTTCCGTTACTTATGATTCACTCTGACTCTGACCTCAGCTTATCTGAATTCTTCTTATGCACAGAGATTTCCTTAAGGCCTGCCTCTTCTGCAATTCATTCACTTCTAGTTCACACTGATAAAAATTTTCTATAAACTGCTATTGAAACAGAGAAATAACATATCAAATTTTACTTTGCTGTTCTCTGTTTTCAGTGTGATTTTTGCCTCTTTATTCAAATAGATAACATAATCCTTGGGACAAGAACAATTTCTTATATTTTAATATGCTTCATAGTACTGTTTAATAAAATGAATAGTTTTGAACTTTACCTTAAGATCTATACTCAACCTCTACAAGTTGGGAAGCATCACAAACCAAAATGCTAGCTCAAGTTAGTTTGTATATGGAATACAGAAAACTACACAGAATCTTGGATTCTCACTGCCAGTTAGGACTGAAAGAGGTACTTTGGCCCAGCCTATCTTCAGGCAGATGGATATTTAAGCAAATTTGTTTTCTTACTAAAGAACACAAAGACAGAAACTTCCAAATTTCACCTCAAATGTCTATTCAAAAGCCCCCCGACCATTAGTTAAAAAGTCCCACTTTTTATAAATGAAACCTCATTTATTACTTTATGCTATCTCAGTGGTTTCTCAATTATTTCTTCTTCATTTAAATTAATTGATCCACTTTGGTATCATGTTGCCAAAGCCAATGAGAAATGGTTTATACTGAATCAGTAATTCAGAAGAAAATAATCTTAATCTCTTCTCTTTATGCCCATCCTCCATTTCTCAGCAGTTTCAGTCAAGTGCTGAACACATCCACACACAAAAATGCTAATTCAAAATAAAACCTCTTTATCTGTGTATACACTGGCATATTTGATAAAATGCAACAATGTGTTAACATGAAATCTCAAAATGATATAATTTAGACCACAAAAATTATTTTTAATTCCTTTAAATATGGGCTCTGCCAAAATAAGGCCAAAGTGGTAAAGTCCACCTTGACTTCTCGGGATGAACTCCTAAGCTGTAAGGCTAGGGGCATTTTAGCATAACATCTCAATAGAAGCTAATTCATAAGTGGGAGGACTTTAATCACCATGGCCCCTACCAAACATATTTTATAAAAGAATTTTGGGAAGTAAAAATTTCTACACTTTATCCAGCTTTAAAGAATTCCTTTCAGCATGGATCCTTACCTACAGACACAAAAGACATATTATCTTTGCTTGGTCTTGCCTTTGACAATATCACAAATTACTTAGAAATTGTCTTAGCAAAGAAGTACTTTCCAATCCAAATGCTTGACATAAGGTCAATAAATAATAGTCATATAAAATAGGTTCCATTTTCATTTCAATTAGTTTCATTGAATACATAGTTACTAAACTCCTACATGTATACCCACCACTGGCTTATCCACATGGGGAATCAAAAGAAGATATCACCTTTAACAACAAGGTACTCCTAATATTGTAAGGGAGATGAGACTTTTCACATACAACAATTACAAAACTAATATATTACTAAATTCTGGATACAAATACAGAATTTCCTATTTCTTGAGTAAAGCACATAGGCATACTTTTCAAATAATCTCTGTTGAAAAAGAAATAACAGACTAAAAATGGAGTCATTTACCACCAAGATAACAAACTGAGACTTAATTGCAGTTTCAACCTCTCTCAAGAATGTAACCATAAAAAAGTCAATCTGAGATTTCCTGATGAGCACTCATAAGGTATCTGCATGATAAGGCCTCCTGTCTTTCCCTTCCCCCCCAAAAAAGATGATGTCCTTGCTTGAAACAATCCTTTCTTTTCTTTGCTGAAAACTTCCTTTCCCCAACCTCTTTCTGCCTATTAAAACCTTTCATTTGTACAGCTCTTCAGAGTACCTCTCTACTTGCTAGATGGGATGCTGCCCAAAACATGAATTGCTCAATAAAGTCAATTGGATCTTTGAATTTACTTGATTGAATTATTATTCTTAGACAGATTGGTAGCAATTAAAAGATCTGAATCCAACTTCTGACAGCATCCAAGGAAAATGAAAAACACAAGCATGGCATCCTCAAACCCTTTGAGCTCTCTGTCTTTCTTAGCATTTCCAAGGGCCATTCCTGAGTTCTTGGTTTGAGTTCCACTCTGCATGGACCTCCCAACCTAACTGGATTTCAAGCTCAAGACTTAATGAGCCAGCTTGGAGCTAGTAGAGGATTAAATCCAGAATCCGAGTTCCTCACCCTTGGTTCAGTCCACAATTGCCTAATATTTGGAAGTCCCTTTCTCCAGTTCTAGTCCACTATCTCCATTTATTTGAGTCTGTTGTTTTAGTCTGTGGACAAAAAAAGGGCCACATACTAAACATGATAAGTTCTGGGGAGGCCTGCATGGCTGCCTTACAAACTCAGAGATCTAAAGTAACCGCTTAGGATGGTGTGAAATTAAAACATTTTAACTAAAAGCAATTTATGGTGACAATTATATCCTAAGCTAGAATCTTCCCTGACAAAAGTCAATCTTTACCTTAACTGAGCCTGTCTCTTGTCTTTTTGAATCTATAAAAAGATACTTTTGGGATGTCAAAGTAATTTTCTTTTTCCGGACCCCTCAAAGCACAAGCAGAGACCCTCAAATCCCCTCGTTGTCATTGCTATTATGTTAGTTGTTGACTGTGAACTGATCTGGGCCCTGAAGCTAAGGTGACTAGATTCCATTCTTATGTAGCCCCCTTGGTTAAGGCAACTAAATGACTCCATTTTTATCATCAATGGACCTTCCTCAATATTCTTCCAATAATAGCTAATTACCCTTAGAAGTAAAGGAATTTTGCCTAAGATTATAGTTGCCCCATGTGCTGGGAGGCATTTTCAGTTTCCTGAGCATAGGTATTTGCAGGTATTTGCAAGTACTTGTGCGTAGGTGAATAATGCTAATTTTGACTTCTGTAATCGCTGTCACTCCCATTATTGTACTGGTTCCCTGAGTGGGGGGCAAAAGGGGGATGGGGCTTCTGTCTTTAAAATCGGATGAGCAAGAAGAATTGTTGCTGATGATCTGGGGGAGCTGTACCTCCTCAGCCCGCTGGTGTAATGAAGTGCTCCTTTACAATTCGGCTGTGCATCTCTTGTTCTCTTGTGGACATGTTACAACATTTGGAGACCCCAGTGAGATTCCCTGGTGTTTTGCTACACCAAGGGCTAGACACCTAGGATGGGCAGCCTCTCTCGATCTGGCTGCCGGACCCCTATAGATCTTAGGGGAGGTGCCCCCTGAGTTCCAGGGCCCCAAAGATCCTACTTGGGTTTCCAACAAGCAGCCGGGAGATGCCAAGACGTCCCCTCCAAAAAAGATTAAAGGAGACCTGGTAGAAACCTCCAGAGGTGAGTTCTGGGTGACTGGTCTATCTGGATGAGAGTGAGAGGGCTGGACGCGGTGCAGCCTCTCCTCTCCTGGGAATCTGCCTAAGATGTTAGGTGGGGTTCAAATCTGGCAAATTCTGGTTCAAACTGGCCCACCAACTGGGGTGGAAGGGGAGACTGATCACCTCTCAAGTGGCATAGGTGCCGCTCAAGATAGGGAATTTCTGGAAGGAAATTCAAATGGTGTGTGAGTGTGACTCTGTGAATGTAATTGTGTGTGTGAGTGTCCGTGCTCCATGACTCTTGTTACGGAGCCTGTGTGAGTCCTACCCTGTGTCTATGATGACCTCGTAGAGCTAAAAGGTGGTATCAGGTTCTTAGAGCACTCTGGTGTTCTACCAGCGAACCTGATCCAATTTGGGGGCTTATTCCAACCTGCCATATGCCAAGAGGGGTCTGAAATCTCATCGAAGGGAGTGGCCAGGCGGACAAAGTGAAAGTTTCTGTCTTGTGTGTCTTCCCTTGTTTTTGCCCTCGTCTGCCTCTCTACTGTATCTCCCTCAACTTTGTTACGGTTAGTCTAATCATGGATAGCAGCCCTAGTGCCCAGAAGACCTCATTGGGTTGCATATTGAAACATTCTTAGAGAAGGATTTGAGGAAGGTTCTGATTAGGATACGAATACTGGTAGTGGGCCCCAAACTGGGCCCCAAGAGAAACCTGGGCAAAGGTAGGGAAGTGCCTGAAAGGCAGAGATACAGCAAAAGTCCCAGCTGGTGTGGCTCAGTGGTTGAATGTTGACCCATGCACCAAGAGGTTGCTGGTTTGATTCCCAGTCAGGGCACATGCCCAGGTTGTGGGCCAAATCCCCAGTGGGGTGCTTGCAGGAGGCTAATAAGGTGGAGAAGCAAGGTGCAGTGAAAGACTTGAGGAAAGTCGAGAAAGGCTATGAGTCCTTAAAGACTCCTCCACTGTCTTCTGCTACAGCTGTGATTAATATTTGTGCTTTGAAGGCCTAGAAAGAGCTCCCAACAAAAGGGTGTGTGTGGGGGGGATGGGGGACGTCACCCCCCTCACCCTCTGGGCCCCTGTTGGGGCAGCTTGCCCCAAGGTTGATGCTCATGGGGCTGCGCCCTGGGGACACGTGCCCCGACGGTGACCCGTGGAACACCATGGCATCTCCCACCACTGCACAGGCCAGAGAGACCAAGAGCGTGAGGTTTCGTGGCCACCATGGTCCCTTCAAGAGCTCCCTCGTGCCACACTCAGCTCACGGGAAAAAAGGGAAAAATTCACTAGATCTTACATCCATAAGACAAGGACCTGAAGAGCCATATCAAGATTTTGTAGCTCAGGCTCCAGGCAGTTAACAGAGTAATCAATGATTCAGGGGCCAGCCCCGACCCCGTCAAACAGTACGGGAAATGTCTGTCACCCCTGATCAGGTGTTCCAACCAGGGTGGAGTCCAGGACTACAATCCGGGATCTGTACCCCACCACCTCAGGGAGTGCAGGACTGGACCTCTGCTCCACCGCCTGATACGTATTAACACCAGAGATGGGGCTGCAAGCTATTCCAACAGGGGTCTATGGGCCACTACCTAATGGAACAGTGGGTTTAATCTTGGGAAGGAGTAGTCTCACTGTGAAAGGGTTCCAAGTGTTGCCTGGAGTTGTTCATTCTGATTATTTGGGGGAAATAAAAGTTATGGCCCAAACCACTAAAACCATTGTACATGTTTTACCTGAAACTAAGATAGCACAAATTGTAATGTTGCCGCATCAGGTGGCTGGGAAAGTGCTAAAGTGCTATCAAAGGAAACATGGGGAGAGAGAGGATTCGGCTCCACAGATGGAGCCTATTGGGCACAGATAGTCACCCAAGGTCTCTCCAGAACAGAGCTCAGTTTGAATGGAAAGATTCTGAGGGCAACACTGGGTTTTTTAAATCCTATATTTTAGATCACTTGCCTGTTAATCTATAGGGACGGGATCCCCATCCTTCCACTCCCTGTCAGAGGAGGCAAATCTCCCCAGCACTCCCAGGCTCCAATACACAAGTGGCCTGGAAGGGGCTGTCCCTGCCGGTGGGCTGCTGTGTGCATCCTGCATGGCGCTACGCATCAGGACCGGGACCAGGGTCCAGTGTGGAGAGCCCCTTGTCCTGAGAAACAGGGGCGGTGGGTGGTGGGCAGGTGCACAGGCACTCACCCGGAAGCCATAGGGGCCACAGGGGCCGCAGGGGCTGCAGGGTTCCCTAGGGAGAGTGGTTGGGCCGTAGAGGGAGCGTGTTCCTTCAGTGCCAGCCAGGCAGCTCGTCTGCTGTCTGCTGCCCAGGGTTTGGTGCCAGCAAGTTTCCAACAGGCTTCTCTGAACTTTGGGGAGTTGAAAATAGGGATCCCAGGTGTGGGCGCAAAGTGCTCTTGGAAAGTTGAAAAACACTCTGTCCCATGCGCGCTTCCCTTTCCTGTGTCCTTTTGAAAACCTGGGGTCAGAGGAAATTTTCCCATCCCTCTGCCCATGATGGGACCCAAATACTGCTGGGGGGAGGACTTCCTTGGACACTTTTCACCGTGTTCTCCTGTTAGGCCTAAAGGCCAAATTGGTCAAATAGCTCAAAAGGTATATAATAATAGGGACACCCCTGGGGAAAAAACAGGATAAAAGAATAGCAAAGCTGGTAGTATCAGCCTTAAGAGAAATATGAGGAAGGGTCAGGATGGCAAGCCTAGGTCCCAATTAGAGATAGAAAAGACAAGGGCGAAGTCAGATGTAGAGGAACAAACTAAAATCTTTAACTTGGAAAAATGACAGGGCCAGGGCTCCTTCCAACTGAGCCCTCGGTAGCCAAGAATAACAAGACAATAGGGGACAAACTAGTTAGTTTTTCTGATAGGTAGTGGTGCAGCAGACCCAGTCCTGACAGAGCCAATGGACCCCTGACCTACCCCTGGACTTCAAAGAGGACTATAGACTTTGGGAAAAAATACTGTGACTCATTCGTTTCTGGTCATGCCGGAGTGCCCATACTCCCTACTCGGACGTGATCTTCTCCAGTGACTGTTCAATTACTGGCCACTGCCACTCCAGGCTGTTGGCCATCAGTCCTGAGAGCCTGCCTCCAGATGATGACCCAGAGAAACCTCTACAGGACTGCCTGGAGGTAATCAACACCATGCAGATGGCCCGCCCAGACCTCAAGGATGTTCCACTGCCATCATCAGATGAGGTATTCTTCACAGACGGGAGCAGCTATATCCAAAAAGAAATAAGGTATGCTGGGGCAGCAGTAGTAACTCTGGACCACGTCATTTGGTCTCAGTCGTTAAACAAGGGAACTTCAGCCCAGAGGGCTGAATTCATAGCCCTGATCCAGGCCCTACACTGGGGAAAAGATAAATCAATGACCATCTATACAGACAGTAGGTATGCCTTTGCCACAGTACATGTGCATAGTGACATTTATCGGGAATGAGGACTTCTGACCTCAGCCGGGAAGGATATTAAAAATAAGGAAGAAATACTTGCCTTGTTAGATGCAATTTGGTTACCAAAGGCTGTAGCTATAGTACATTGTAAAGGACATCGAAGAGGGAACTTCGTAGAGACACAGGGAAATCTGCTGCACCAGGAAGCTCGAGAAGTAGCCCTAAAACCAGTGGGGACTCTCCAGATACACTAGGTCAGAAAATGACTTGGCTGAACAGAAGCAAGCCACCCAAGAACCAAACGGGTGGTGGACACTGCCTGATGGGAGGTTGTTGGTACCAGAGGCTCTAGGTCGGACTTTAGTCAACCAGCTGCACCAGACTACCCACTGAGGTTACACCAAGCTTACTGAACTCCTGAGAAGCAGGTAATGTCCAGTAAGTTCACAGGGAAAGGGAGAAGGCAGAGGGAAGCAGGAATGTCTGGGTCTGAGTAGGGAGGAAGAGAAGGAAAGCTGGGGGATGTGCAGACTGCAGATAGATTGAGCAAGCTCTCACGTTAATGTCAGGGGAAGGGCTAGGAAAGTTGCAGAGGGTCTATGCAAGTTAAAGAAGGATAAAAGAAAGGGACATACATATTACAGGAAGACAGGACATTATAAGAATACTCAAGAAAGGAAGAAAATAGGACATTGAGAGAGGGAGAGTTTGCCCCTGGTAATGGAATAACAGTCTGGGATGTAGTAAAGGGAGTAATAGGTTTAGGCTACTCCTGACCCTTGGATCAGACAATAGCCCTGCCTTTATAGCAAAGAGATCGTAGGATATCTCTAAAGAGTTAGATATAAATTGGAAGCTCAATTGTGCTTACCGCCCACAGAGTTCCGGGCAGGTAGAGCACATGAACAGGACCTTAAAGGAAACCTTAACCAAATTTACTTTAGAAACTGATGAAAACTGGACCACTGTCCTCCCCCTCACCCTCTTACAGTTCTTGCAGGCCCTGCACTCTTCCCAGAAAGCTGTCTATAAACACGTCTGTGATGCCCTTCCTGTGCCCACCTCGGACCTTGTTCACCCCTTCCAGCCAGGGGACTCCATGTGGGTAAAGAAGTTCACCACCCAGTGACTACCTCTGGCCTTGAAGGGACTATACACTGTCATCCTGGCTGCACCAACGGCTATCAAAGTCAACGGCATCCCGATCTGACAGCACCATTCCCAGCTGAGGGGCAAAAAGCAAAATGGATGGTTCAGGCCTCTCCAGATAAGACTCTTGAATTTATTGGGACTTTGATTTTCTGGTTATGACTGTACAGGAGAATCCTTATAGATCTGGGCCCCGATGGAACTGGGAACTTAGAAATGGTCCTACAGAACAGGAGAGGATTAGACCTCTTATTTCTTAAAGAAAGAGGATTATATGTTGCACTGGGAGAAAAATGCTGTTTTTATGTGAATAATTCAGGGATTATTCAAGAAAGTTTATTGCTAGTTAGGAAAAATATTGAGGAACAAAAAGAAAAAGGCAACAATATGAAAATTGGTTTACAACTCTGTTATCCGCCATTGCCGGCCCTCTCGCCATATTATGTTTACTCCTAGCCTTTGGGCCATGTCTAATAAACGGCTTCATAAAA
Source organism: Tadarida brasiliensis (assembly GCA_030848825.1). Lineage (NCBI taxonomy): Eukaryota > Metazoa > Chordata > Mammalia > Chiroptera > Molossidae > Tadarida > Tadarida brasiliensis. The sequence continues at coordinate 47,399,839 of CM061280.1, read as the reverse complement.
ACTAAGTCCAGTTAACGATTTGACTTGTCAGGAAAAGCAGTGGGGAATGATCTGGGCCCCGAGGCTAAGATGACTAAATTCCATTCTTATGTAGTTCCCTTGGCTAAGGCAAATAAATGACTCAATTTTTATCATCAATAGACCTTCCTCGATATTCTTCCAATAATAGCTTAATTACCCCTAGAAGTAAAGGAATTTTGCCTAAGATTATAGTTGCCCCATGTGCTGGGAGGCATTTGCAGTTTCCTGTGTATAGGTATTTGCAAGTACTTGTGCGTAGGTGAATAATGCTAATTTTGACTTCTGTAATCGCTGTCACTCCTACTATTGTACTGGTCCCCTGAGGCGGCGGGAGGGGGGCAAAAGGGGGATGGGGCTTCTGTCTTTAAAATTGGATGAGCAAGAAGAATCATTGCTGAGGATCTGGGAAAGCTGTACCCCCCCAGCCTGCCGGTGTAATGAAGTGCTCCTTTACAATTCGGCTGTGTGTCTCTGGTTCTCTCGCAGACGCGTTAAAACAGAACTATCCTGTAACCACCTATGTAAAAGTAGTATGTATCTATCATTTTATGTTTTATCCAATCCCAGAGCCTTCCCTCCCCCACCTATTTTGCTTTCTCCTGCCTCCCTAATCTATCACCAATGACTTGTATGTAGCTCACTTATGTCTTCTCTTTTTATTGTAATATACAAAGCAAGATACAGAATTGCCATTATGCTTCCCAGCAACTGTTGAGATTTTGCTTCCCAGCAATTGATGTCAGTTTGGCTCAAATAAATTCACAAAAATTCTCTACAGGTTTGAATGTTTCTTGCATTGACAAGTCCATGATGGGAATGGCTGGAATTGTATACAGGGCCTTCTGTTGTTCAGTCTGCAATAACATCTAAACCTTGGTTCTATCCCCAGATTCTACATTGGAAATTGCTGATGGCAGCTGCAATTCTCCATTTTTTTTAAATCATTCCACAGTCCCAATTCTTTGAGGTCTGCTGTAACTAGTTTTTTGGTTACTGTTGCTCTACACAATTTCATTTCTTAAGTTACTATTGGTTTTTGGTAATGTGCACATGAAGTAAAGGCTATTGCTAAATGGAAATCTCAGAAGTCAAAATCCCTTAGGTATTCGTTTGGCTGTAAGAAACCAATAGGTCTAGCTAAAAGAAATAGGATACTTTGTATTCAAAGAGTTGAATGCACCACCTTCTGGTATACCTGTTTATTTTATGTTTAAGAACTATACTCTCAGAATCTGTAGATATCTAGAAATTTGGTAAAATTTTACTAAAAATAACCTAGAATTACCATGGTGATTATGGGGAATTTTCCAATTAGACAATCTTTCATTTAAGAAGTGCGTTTGAGAGCAATGGACCCCAAGTTGAACAAACAAAATGGAACACCTATTCTAATTGGTATGCAATAGCTTCCAAAATGTTTTAAGATTCCAAAATAGATTCATTAAAACACACATTATAAAAGGCTGATGAAAATTAAGGACACAAGGACATAAGTACCTAAAACAGAAGCAGGTGGGGACTGACGTAATTCCTACTGCTTTCCCCATCCCTTTTACCTGAACACTCATATTTTACTAATTCTTTGTCTGAATTGTTTTTCTACTCTGAAAAGACTATGTGACCATATACAAAAGTCCATCAAGTTACCCACATGGCTAATAAATAGCACCATACGTAGTTACCACAATATTATTGACTATATTCCCTTTGCTATACATTACATATTTATGACTATTTTGTAACTACCTATTTGTACTTCTTAATCCTTTTACCTCTTTCTGCCAGTCCCCCAAGCCCCCTCCCCTCTGGCAACCACCAGTCTGCTGTCTGTGTTTATGAGTCTGTTTCTGTTTTGTTTGCTCATTCATATTGTTCTTTAGATTCTGCATGTAAGTGAAATCATATGGTATTTGTCTTTCTCTGACTCACTTATTTCATTTAACATAATACCTCTAGGTCCATTGAGGTGAACACTTTGTAAAGTATATAATTGTCAAACCACTGTGCTGTACTCCTAAAACTAATATAAAATAATATTGAATATAAACTGTAATTGTAAAATAATTTTTAAAAGTCCATCAAGTTAGTGTCCTTACAGGCACCCCTGTATCTACCTTCAAAAGAGAGCCCCATAAGAGTAACTCTCAGAGTTGACAAAACTATCCCCTTAAACAGTGAAGAAAAGCTAAAATCAAAATTAAAAATAATTTCATGTTGTCCTTTTCTTTCCAAATACAGATTCACTGGTTATATTCATCCTTTCTCTCCCAGGAAGCACTCTTACCTTCTTGCTTACTTTATTCTGTGTCCTATAAACTTAACTTAAGCCTTCCACTTGCCTGGGACATAAAGTCTGTCAATTCCTTCTTTTGGTTATCTTCTGGAGTAACTCTGGATCTTGTTAAGATAGTAGCCTCTACACCTTCTTTAAGCATACTTCTTGGGTCCATTAGGTTGTTCAATACTGCTGAGTCCCAGCTGAAACTTCAATTTTATCATCAGAAATTTGGCCAAATTGGAAGCTGATATATAGAGCCTAACAGGAATTTTTTAGATACCCTTCCCTCAACTAAAATAAAACAATGTACCCAGAGGTAAAAAAAAAAAAGCAATTTGGAGGTAATGCAATTGGAAAGGAAGATCAGCCTTTTTAGCATTCAGGTTGCAATCCAGTTCCTTAGGGAACTGGAAACAACTGCCTTGTCTTACAAATCTCTGCATGACCAGAGGTGTGGTTCTAGAAAGTGGTTCAAAATTTACCTACCTTTTTTGCCAATCCAAAAATCCCCCCTGTTCACTTCAAAATGCTTGTAGATAATGGAGCATAGGAAATAGAATTGTCCTACACCTAAGGGGAAAAAAAGGAAAACTTTAAATTTCCCTACATCTCTGATAAGCAAATATGCCCCAAAAACTCCATCTTAGAGAAAACATGGATATCTATTCTGTGCCTTTGTGATACAGGATTCCTGCCCCCAATTTCTCTAGGACCTAAGAGTAATTCTTGAAAAATGCAAATATTTTTCATCAGTTAGATAAAAGTGGCTTTAGCCATCTGAGGGGTAAATATAACTTTTCCCAAACTGCCAAAACAAAATTCAGATCCAGCTATACTTTTGTGACTGGTAGTTTTGTAATATTGTACCTGATTACCTGATTTATGGTTAGTACACTATATATATATGTGATATTTTCAACCTCCAGGTGGTAGTACTAAAATTAAACATAAAGAGTCTTATTTAATTGGCTCAAAATCAAATAAGTGATTATATAAACTAAGAATTGGGTGTTCTACAATTCTCAGGAATATAAAAACTAACCCAAATGTTTCTCAAGTTCACATGATCTAGGATTAATCTTTGGTAAACAAAAGCTAGTTGAAGTTCATTGGTTTAATTAAAATAGGCATGTCTTCAGGGTTATAAGCATTAAATACAATGCAGATAAAAAACTTTTATTCTACCTGGGTTTGTTTGTCAAAGTTATGTTATCTATGTTGCAAAATTGTCAGTAAAAAATAAGTTAGTATGATGGCTGATTTTGTCCAAAAGTCTCATGAAGTTTTCATTCATAATGTAAACATAATTGTTGGGAGCAAATGATTTAGATAGATGTAAGTGGGATAAGAGTCTACAGACACACTTTTTAGCAATAATTATAGTATATGTAATTAAAATAGCTTCTAAATATTTCTGGTAAGTTGAAAGTTTAGAGTTTTGTAAAATTAAACAAAGTAAAGTAATTCATTGTCTAGATCATTTCAAAATAGGATGAAATAGTGAAATATTCATCACTAGGTTTATCTACATTTGGATTCTTGTTACAGAGAACTAAATATATTGGGTATGTTAGGAAACATGTCTTGTTCGACATTGAAAGACTGTACTATCTAAAAAGGCATATTTTTCTAGAAATTATAAAATATATGCATATATTTTCCAATCTAAAGAAAGCTGGTGTAACAATTAATTACAATTGCTCAAAATCACTTACTACTTAGTTTTCACTATAAGATTAAAGTTTTTAAAGGTTAAGAATTCTAATATATGTGACTGAAACTACTAGAAATAATAAAGGAAACATATCCATATAAAAAAGAAGGTATTTTTACAGAACATTCAAAGAAAAACTAACACCCATTCTCCTCAAACTATTCCAAAAAATTCAAGAAGAAGGAAGACTTCCAAACTCGTTTTATGAGGCCAGCATAATTCTAATTTCAAAACCAGAAAAAGACACTACAAATAAAGAAAACCACAGGCCAACATCTCTGATGAACAAAGATGCCAAAATCCTGAACAAAATACTAGCAAATCAGAACCAGCAATACATTAAAAAAATTATTGACCATGACCAAGTGGGATTCATCCCAGGGATGCAAGGCTGATACAATATTCACAAATCAATAAATGTGATACACAACTTAAACAAAATGAAAGATAAAAACCATATGATCATATCAATGGATGCTGAAAAAGCATTCAATAAAATCCAGCACTCATTTCTGATAAAAACGCTCAGCAGTGTGGGAATAGAGGGATGATATCTCGACATAATAAAAGCCATGTATGAAAAACCTAGAGCCAACATCATACTCAATGGGCAAAAACTTAAAGCATTTCCCTTAACTACAGGAACAAGACAGGGAAGCTCATATTCACCACTCTTATTTAACGTACTACTGGAACTCTTGGCCACAGCAATCAGACATGAAGAAAAAACAAAAGGGATCTAAATTGGAAAGGAGGAAATGAAACTGTCATTATTTGTAGATGACATGATATTGTACATAGAAAACCCTAAACATTACATAAAAAATCTATTAGAGTGAATTAATGAATTTGGCAAAGCAGTAGGATACAAAATTAACATCAAGAAATCAACGGCATTCTTATACACTAATAATGAACTAACAGAAAGAGAAACTAAAGAAAAAATCCCATTTACCATTGCAGCAAAAACATTAAGATACTTAGGAATAAACGTAACCAAAGAATTAAAGGACCTGTTCTCAGAAAACTACAGGACATTGAAAAAAGAAATAGAAGGAGATATAAAAAAGTGGAAGCATATACCTTGCTCATGGATTGGAACAATTAACATCATTAAAATTGTCCTTACTACCCAAAGCAATCTATAGATTCAATGCAATCCCCATCAAAATATCAATGACATATTTCATGGAACTAGAACAAATACTTCAAAAGTTTATATGCAGAGAAAGACAAATATCACATGATCTCACTTATTTGTGGAATATAATTAACATAACAGTCTGAGGAACAAGGTAGACCCAGAGATGTGGAAGTAGGGTATAGACTGACACCCCTCAGAAGAGGGGGTGGGGGGGAGGGAAGAGATAAACCACAGAACTTAAGCGCATATATGCATAACTGATAGACATGGACAACAAAGCTGGGGATGGGGTGGGGGGATGGGAAGGAGGGTGTCAATGGGGAAAAAAGGAGAAACATCTGTAACAAAAATAAATTAATAAAAAAGAAAGTATATATGGAACCAAAAAAACCCTGAATAGCCACAGCAAACTTGAAAAAGAAGAACAAAGTAGGAGGGATCACAATACTGGATATCAGGTTATACTACAAGGCCATTGTAATCAAAACAACCTGGTACTAGCACATGAACAGTTACATAGATCAATGGAACAGAATAGAGAACCCAGAAATTGACCCAAGACATTATGTTCAATTAATATTTGACGAATGTGGCAAGAGCACACAGTAGAGTAAAGACAGACTCTTTAATAAATGGTATTGTGAAAATTGGACAGCTACATGCAAAACAAATGAAGCTAGACCACCAACTTACACCATACACAAGAATAAACTCAAAATGGATAAAAAACTTAAATATGACTTGTGAATTCATAAAAATTCTAGAAGAAAATGTAGGCAACAAAATTTCAGACATCACACGCAGCAGAATTTTCACTGATACAATGGCTAAGGCAAGAGAAACAAAGGAAAAGTGAATACATGGGACTTCATGAAACTAAAAAGCTTCTGCACAGCAAAAGAAACAAGCATCAAAATGGAAAGGGAATCCACTATGGAAAACAATATGGTGTTTCCTCAAAAAATTAGAAGTTGACCTGCCATTTGACCCAGTGATCCCATTTCTAGGAATATATCCCAAGAAGCCTGAAACACCAATCAGAAAGAATATATGTACCCCTATGTTCATAGCAGCACTATCAATAATTGCTAAGATATGGAGACAGCCTAAGTTTCCATTAATAGACGAATGGATGCAGAAGCTGTGGTACATACATCCACAATGGAATACTGTGCAACTATAAGAAAGAAATACCTCTTATCCTTTGAGACAACAGGAGGGGTCTGGAGATTATTATGATAAGCGAAATTAGCCAATCAGAGAAAAACATATTTCACATGATCTCACTTATCTGTGGAATATAATGAACAAAATTAGCTGATGAACAAAATCGAACCAGAGACATAGTAGTAGGGTACAGACTGACAAACCTCAGAACAGGGACATGGGGTGAGGGCAGGGAAGAAATAAACCACAGAACTTGTATGCATGTATGCGTAACCAATGGACATAGACAACAATGCTGAGTGGTGTGCAGGATCTGGAGGAAGGTGTCAATGGGGGGAAAAGGAGAAACACCTGTAACATAAATAAATTACAAACAAAACAAAGCAAAGTCATGTTTTTTATAACCTGTCTTAGTTATCAAATGAATCAGGCCATATAAATATATCAAAATGGCCATCCTCTCAATAATCAAAGAAATGTCAGAAAACAAAAAATATAGATGACATTTTTGCTCATAAAATTATGAAAGAAATTTTTCATTATACTACTGGATTGAAGAGGGAAAGTATAGGGAAATTTCCTTAATCACTAATAGTTTGAACACAGAATGTTATAATCTCCTTGGAAAGTAATTTTAAAATCGGTGACACAAACATTTACTTAATGTGCATACTCTGTCTAATAGCTATTTCAGCATTTAATTTAGCATTTAACTATTGTGGGAGACAATATCTGGTTCTCCTCTACTTTTGGGCAAATGGGAGCACTGCCTTTCTTTACCTCTTTGAGGTTAAATGTGGCTATAGGACTAGGTCTGGCCAGTGAAACATGAGCATCTATGTTTCACTTCTAAGCAAAAGCAGTTAAGAGCCAGTAAGCTATTTTCTATATCCTCATTCCCTGCCACAGTGTTTGTGAAAGCACACGTTGAAAGGGCAGTGTCAGAAAATGATGGAGTCTCAGTAAGTTTGGGTCTCTCCTTAATGATCAGAAGTCTAATGTCAACCTGTAATGTAGGTGTAGTATGAACAAGAAATAAACAACTACTGTTTGAAGCTATAGAAGTTTCCATGTGTTGTTATCAGAATATAATCTAGTCTATCCTAACCAATAGAGTAGTTTATCCTAAAAAATAAGTGTAAATTGGTATAAATCCATTCTTTAAATAATACTAGAAAATTGGAATCAACCTAAAAGCACCACAATATAAAAATTTAAAATTACAGCCCTGGCCGGTTTGGCTCAGCGGTTAGAGCGTCGGCCTGTGGTCCAGAGAGACCCAGGTTCGGTTCCCATTAGGGGCACATACCTCGGTTGCAATTTGTCCCCAGCCCTGGTTGGTCATGCGGGAGGTGGCCACTCGATGTGTCCCTTTCATGTTGATGTTTCTCTCTCTCTCTCTCTCCCTCTCTCTCCCTCCCACTCTATCTGAACAAAAAATGGAAAAAAGGCCTCGGGTGAGGATAAAAAAAAATTTTTTTTAATTACATATAGTTAATACTAGATACCAAATAAAAGTGATATTGTAGACATATAATTATTGACAAGGAAATATATTTATGATATAACATTGAATAAATAAAGTTATTGAAAACATAAAATATGATCCAATTTTTGTTATATATACATATATATACATATATACATGTATATTTACACGCACACACACACAGACCAAGTGCACAACCAAAATGTTAACATTGGTTATCACTGTTGATGAGCCTATGGTGATTTTTTCATCTTTCTGCTTGTCTGATTTTTTCAATTGTTCAAAATAAACATGCATTACTTGTGTAATAAAAACAAAATAAAACATTAGTTTTTAAAAATATGCTAGTGTATAAGACTCAGTTACACAAAATGATAAGAACTAAAGACCTACAGTACAACATAGTGCCTATAGTTAACAATACTTTATTGTATACTTAAAAATTTTCTAAGAGTATAGATCTTTTGTTAAGTGTTCTTATCACCAAAAAAGCAGAATAATAAATAGCAAGAAGTCACTTCTGGAGGTAATGGATAGTTTATGGCATAGATTGTGGTGATGGTTCACAGGAGTATAAATATCTCCAAACTCATAAAGTTGTATACATGAATTATACACATCTTTTATGTCAAAAATAAATAAATAAAATAACAAAAAAAAAAAGAGCCAGGCCCTGGCCAGTTTGGCTCAGTGGTTAGAGCGTCAGCCCACAGACCAATGAGTTGCGGGTTCAATTCCTGCCAAGGGCACATACCTCAGTTGCAGTTTGTTCCCGGTCCTGGTCGGGTCATGCGGGAGGCAACCAGTGGATGTGGCTCTAGCACATTGATGTTTCTTTCTGTCTCTCTCTCTCTCCCTCCCTCCCTCCAGCTCCATCTGATAATAAGTAGAAAAATATCCTTGGGTGAGGAATCAAAACAAAAAAAAATCCAGGTCACAAGTTATTTAAAGACCTCACTGAGGTTGATTCCTTTTAAGAAACTAACATTTTTTTTTCCCTTCTATGTCTAGGAAATAAATTCTGTCTTCGTCTAGTTTAAGCAAAGGTAAAAATAGTTTTTTTACAAAGCCACCCCAGATTATAGATTTTCAGTATGAAACAGATAAGTCTAATATATTTCATTTTCCCAGCAGATGGGCAGCTGTTCTTTTACTCAAAAACCTCCTGTTACAAGTAGGAGATTCAAGCCAAGACCCTGAGGGGTGATTTTTAATCATTTATGGTGAGCTCTGGGGAAGAAAGGAGACTATTGTTATGCAACTCATGGAATTGCTTAACATTCTCTTTTCAACTTCATTCTGGCTCCACCATTTCAAGTTTCACATACTAGCTGCATTTTGGAAGGTGATTCTAATATAACAGGTATTTTTTAATAAGCATAAAAATTCTTTCTACTTAAGAGAGTTATGCCACAGAATATCAATAACAGGGTGACAATTTATGCCTCCTACTATTGCCACAATGCTTCACTACCAGTTCCCATGGTGGAGGGGGAGGCATTACATGTCATGTCAAAAATAGTACATATTATTATAGTATGAGTTGATGTATACACATGAGCAATTAGTTTGATGCTTTTACTTATCACCACCCCCCAAAAAAAAAATCAGAAATGCCAAGAAAAGTGATACACTATAAAGAAGTTTACAGAGTGAGAATGTCTAAAGTCAACAAGGGCCACACATGGGAGTATTCAATTTTAACTAGAAAAATCACATAATCTTCCCACATTTAAACATCTGTGTTGATGCTCCCATAGCTAAGTTAAAAAGGAGAAGGCAAAACAGTCATTCAAAAAGCATTTACTGAGTATCTCCTATGTGCCTGGATTGCCATGACACAGTGGTGAATTAAAATAGACATGATCCCTGCCCTTCTGGTACTTATAGGACATAATATAATGTTATAATAGCTACATACCAAAATATATAGAAAGAGTTATGGGTCTTTGGTGATGGGGGGTGATGAGTGAGGAGTGAATTTGCAATGCATAAATATCACTTTGTTGGCACTGTGGAGAATAGATTGAAAAATTAAAAGAATAAAATCAGAGAGACTGAATTAGAAAGCTATTGTAATATTTAAGTCAATAATAGAAGGTATTGATGTTGGGGTTGGAGGAGAATGGGACATAGAAGATATATAGAATGTTGGTTTCAACAGAATTTGGAGGTCGGTTGTATATTGATCTGGGACAGATAAATGATTTGGAACAGACAAAAATTAAGTACATAACATAGATTTCTGGATTTGGCAACTAGGTGTATCTAAGTGTCCTTAAATAAACAAGATAGCAGGGGGTGAGGTGAGGGAAGAGGTTATGCAGAAAGAGAGAAAAGACAAGTTCAAGATATATTTATACTAGCTACCAACCATGATTCTCAGTGTTAATACAGCTAGTCTTTCTCAAAACTTACCATTTTTTTATATCACTTCATTTCCTTTCCAGTATTTAACATATTTGGCAACTATCTTATTTCATCAAATCTTTCGTTGTAGTGCTTACAAATATTTTATGTATTAATAGAAAATAAAGAAAATGATTCTTGTTACATTGACTCTAAGATACATCCCAAATACATAGATTATATTAAAATGTGAAAGAAATTGAGATCACAGAATCAATGAAATAAAGAATTTTGTTTATATATTTGTTTTGTTATTTATGTTCCACCAAAAAGAAACTTCATGAAGACATAAGCATTGTTTCTTTTGCTTATTTTTGTATTCATAGCAGCTATCACAAGGACTGGCACAATAGTGTCTACTCAATAAATATTTTTTGGCTTTGAAGAAGGGAGCAGAGAGGAGATTGGGAAAGAAGAGTAAGCACAGATAGGTATGGTCTCCGATCTCATGGAGCATATGTTCTATTGAGCCAATCTGAAAGACAGATGTAATCAAGTAACTTTATTGGACAAATGAAGGATGCTGTGGGGAATGAATAAAAAATGAGAGCCCGGCCAGTGTGGCTCAGTGGTTGAGCGTCGACCCATGCACCAAGAGGTCCCCAGTTCGACTCTCGGTCAGGGCACATGCCCAAGTTGTGGGCCAAATCCCCAGTGGAGGGCATGCAGGAGGTGGCCAATCAATGTTCTCTCTCATCGATGTTTCTATCTCTCCCTCTCCCTTCCTCTCTCTCTCTAAAATCAATAAAGAAAAAAAAATTTTTTAAATGAGAACAAGCATAATTTGAAGGGAACCAAGGATAGTTTCCTGAAAGAAGTAGTAGTGTTTCACCTCATCCTGAATAATATCTAAGTGAGTTAGATAAGGAAGATGGGAAATGAGTGTTATAACCCACAACAGTACATACAAAGGTCCGGAGATAAGAGAAAGCATGGTATGTTTGAGAAGTTGAGAAAAGACCATTGTATCTGGAGCATAGCAAGAGAGACAGAAAGTGTCAGGAGATGAGAGTAAAGGGTAGGCAAAGACTAAATTTTTTAAAAAATGATATGTAATTAAAATACTATAAATATATGCTTTTAAAGTATACAGTTAATTGCTTTATAAAATATTCACAAAGTTATACAAAATTCAACACTAGATATTACCAGAATATTTTCATTATTCTAGAAAGAAGCCCCATACTCATTAGCATTTACTTCTCCCTCCTCCCAATCTCTGGCAACCACTAATCTACTGTCTGTCTCTATAGTTTTGCCTACTTTGGATATTTAAAATAAGTGGAATCATACAATATGATGTCTTTTGTGTTTGGGTTCTTTCAATTAGAACAATGTTTTCAAGGTTCTTACATGTTGCAGCATATGTCAGTAATTCATTCCTTTATGCAGCAGTATAATATTTCTTTGTATGAATAATACCACATTTGTTTATTTAGTCATCAGATGAGGGATACTGGGCTGTTTCTACTTTTTGGCTATTATGAACAATGCTTCTAAGAGCACTTGTGTATAAGTTTAGGTGTGGACATGTTCTCAATCTCTTGGATATACCTAGAAATGGAAATGTTGGGTCAAATTGTAAGTACTTAAGTTTTTCAGTAAGTAAAGCGTCAGATTTTATAGTTTCATGTAGACCATGGAATGCTTTCTCATTTTACTCTATAGGACAGTGGTTCTCAACCTTCCTAATGCCACAACCCTTTAATACAGTTCCTCATGCTGTATGTGGGTGTATCTGCATGTGGGCAGACCCGCTTGGAGACAGATAGAGGAATGATGTCTCGGTTCCTAAGACCATACGAAATATGTGTTTTCCGATGGTCTTAGGCGACCCTTGTGAAAGGGTAGCTCGACCCCCAAAGGGGTCGTGACCCACAGGTTGAGAACCACTGCTATAGGACAATAGGAAGCAAATAAAAAAAATTTAGAAAGGGCATGGGTTAATATATATATATTTTATCCTCAGCCGAGGACATTTTTTTTTTTATTTATCTTCAGATAGAGCAGGAGGAAGAGAGGGAGAGAAACATCAGTGTGAGAGAGACACATCGGCTGGCTGCCACCCACACTACCCACACGACCCCCAACGGGGCCTGGGAAAAACTGCAACTGAGGTTCGTGCTCCTAGCGGGAACTCTCTAGTCCACAAGCCGACACTCTAACTCGTGAGCCAAACTGGCCAGGGCTATATTTTTAATTTTTTTTTCTTTATTGATTTTAGAGAAAGAGGAAAGGAGAGGGAGAAATAGAAACAACAGTGAGAGAGAATATCGACTGGTCGCCTCCTGCATGCCCCCTGACCAGGAATCTGGCCCACAATCTGGGTATGTGCCCTGATCTGGAATCAAACTGGAAACCTCTTGGTGCATGGGTTGATGCTCAACCACTGACCCACACCGGCCAGGCTTAACTTATATTTTTAAAACCTTCTTTGATTACTATATGTAGAATGGGTTGAAAGAAGGCAAAAATGGATAAAGAAAAATTAATTAAAGGTCTATAGCAAGACTCAGAAAACTGACTGTGACTAGGAAAGAGAAAGTAGTGGCAGTGGATCTGGGAGGACACAGATGTATTTGAGAAATACATGGCAATAAAATTAACCTAATGTCATCATTCATTAGATCTTTTGAATAAGAGAGAGGGAGGTGGTAAAGATGGTTCACAGGTTTGCAATTACCCATGACCTCTTCCACAGCAATTTCAATAGATTGGTAGGAGAAAAAGCCAGATTAAAATGTGTTCATTCAACATGGAATTTCTACTATGTACTAAATATAGAGAATATACAGAAATGAAGACAATAGACAAAAATCTCTGTCCTCAGTGAGCTTATAATTTTGCAGGGAGAGAGATGGTGAAAATGATGTCAAATCAATCAATCATATAGTATATTGGAAAGGGATAAGTTCTACACACACAAATGAATTAAAATAGTAAATCTTATCTATAAAGCAATAATAACAAATATTTAAATAAAGCTACTGAGTGCCACATACTTACTTCTAAGTGCTTTGTATGTATTTATTCAGAGAAACCTTACAACACTATGAGATAGGTACAATTATAATTCCCATTTTACAAATGAGGAAACTAAGGCACAGACTTTTTTTTAAGTAAGCTGAAGTTCACACAGTTTGTAACTGGAAAGGCTAAAATTCAAACTGAGACAACTGGCTCCAAAGTTTCAGCTTGTGCTCAGCCAGTGTGGCTCAGTGATTGAGTGTCAACCCATGCACCAAGAGGTCACCAGTTCGATTCCCAGTCTGGGCAAATGCCCAGGTTATGGGCCTAATCCCCACTGAGGGGGCATGTAGGAGGTGGCCAATCAATATTCTCTCTCATTAATGTTTCTGTCTCTCTCCCTCTCCCTTCATCTCTCTCTAATACCAATAAAGATTTTTTTTTTAAGTTTCAATTTGTAACCACTACCTATATTGAAAAAGGCAGATAGCATGGACCAGTGTTGCTCAGTGGTTAGAGTGTCAGCTTGTGGTCCAAAGGTTGTGGGTTTGATTCCTGGTCAAGGGCACATACCTGGGTTGCATGTTTGATCCCTGGCCCTGGTTCAGGGTGCATAAAGAAGGCAACCAATCACAGTGTCTCTCTCATGTCAATGTTTCTCTCTCTCTCTACTTTCTCCCTTCCACTCTCTCTAAAAATCAATGGAAAAATATCCTCAGGTGAGGATTAAAGAGAGAGAGAGAGAGAGAGAGAGAGAGAGAGAGAATACTATCTATCTCAAAATGTATCACGAAGGAAATATTTTGTTATTAACCAAAGCCATTTAAGTATGTTTACAGAATAAGGTGTAGGAGGTATTAGAGACTGACATCATTTATAGAGTGAATAATTTATAGGAAAAAAATAATCTCAGGAAGTTAAGAGGCCTTAAAGAAAAGGATGGTGTTTGGGATACTTCCAAATGATAAAAGAAACAAAGGAAAAAAATGAACACATGGGACTACATCAAAATAAAAAGCTTCTGCACAGATTCCAAAATGGCGGTGAAAGATACACAGAGGATCTACCAGGACCAAACTGGAATTACAACTAAAATAAACACATATCATTGGGAAAAACCAACAGAAAAGCAGCTGAAGAGGACCCATATAACCAAGGACAGTAAAGGGAGACTAAATCAGACTGGTAGGAACTGCGGAGGCATGAGAGGGCAGGCTGGGAGCCCACAGACAGATGCTGTTTTAGCTGTGAACAACTCCCTTGGGCTTAAAATCCCAAGCCAGACCCACAGCACAGAGGGCTGGGACAGAGCACTAATTTAGCTACAGCCACTCACCTTGGGCTCCAGCAGAGAGAGGGCAGACATGATTGGAGCTGTGAAGAGAGATTCGGGATTTGGAGGACACTGAGAGTTTTGGGCTGAATCACTCCCTCACAAGACATTAGCCATCTTACGCAAAGGGCCCCAGAGCCCCAGGGAGAAGCAACAGCCCCTCTCTCAGGAATTTAACACAACCCAGCCAGGCCAGAGAAATGCAAATTGAGGCTCATTAACAGCCAGCAAGAATCTGCCCCACCCTCTGGAAATCCATTTACCCTGAACACCTGAGGGATTTTTGCATTCAGTTGAGGGCTACAACCCAAGGCTCATAAAGTAACTGAGACTAATAGCCTCTAGGCAAAACATTAGAGGGTAACTGAACCTTTCCTGGGCTTGCAAATCTACCCAGGAAAGTAAGACTTGACAGTGGAGTTTAACATGGGTCCTCCAACACACATCCAAACCTAGTATAGGGACCACAATCAGCAGAACACCAACACCCACAGGGAAAATTTGGGAGGCTCCAAAACCAACTGAGACAGCCAAAATGATGAAAAAAAGAAACAAATATGAAATAAAATAACAAGATAATTAGACAGGAGATGAAATGAATGAAAGGGAATTGAGCAAGATATCAGATGGAGAGTACAGAGTAATAATCATGAGAAAGCTCAACAGCATGAGTAAAGATATAGAAGCATTGAAAATGAACCAATTGGAAATGAAGAATGACATAGCAGAAATAAAGAACACATTGAAAGGAATAACCAGCAGAGTAGAGGAAGCCGAGGATCAGATTAGTGAATTAGAAAACAGGGTAGAAAAAATCGCCCAATCAGAGAACCAAAAAGAAAAAACAACAAAAAACAGTAAAAAAAGCCTAGGAGTACTACGGTACAATTAAAATATAACAACATCCGCATCATAGGAATTCCAGAAGAAGAAGAAAATGACCAAGGGTTAGAGAATATATTTGAAGAAATAGTGACAGAAAACTTCCCTAACTTGGTTATGTAAAAAGGAATACAAGTACAAGAAGCACAGAAAGCCCCAAGTAAGAAGAACTCAAACAGGCCCACACCAAGACACATAATAATTAAAATGACAAAAATTAAAGACAAGGAGAGAATCCTAAAGGCAGCAAGAGATAAGCAACAGGTTACCTACAAAAGAAACCCCATAAGGCTGTCAGCTGACTTCTCAACAGAAACACTACAGGACAGAAGGGAATGGCATGAAATAATCAAGGTAATGAAAAACAAGGATCTGAATTCAAGACTAATCTATCCAGCAAGGCTATCATTCAAAATAGAAGGTGAAATAAAGAGCTTCCCAGACCAAAAAGTAAAAGGTTAAGGGAATATAATAGCACCAAACCAGCACTGCAAGAAATGTTAAAAGGACTGCTTTATTTAGTAGAAGAAATAGTAAGAAAAAAATAACCACAATAAACAAAAATGGGAATTAAAAAGTCCATATCAATATTAAGCTTAAATGTAATTGGATTGAACACTCCAATCAAAAGACAAAGTAGTTCACTGGATAAGAAAGACTGACTCATATATATGTTGTTTACAAGAGACCCACCTCACAACAAAAGACTCACATAGGTTGAAAGTGAAGGAATGGAAAAAAAATCTTCCAAGCAAACGGAAAGGAAAAAAAGCTGGGGTAGCAATACTCATATCTGATCAAATAGATTTCAAAATGAAGGTCATAACTAGAGACAAAGAAGGCCACTATATAATATTGAAAGGATCTATCCAATACGAATATATAACCTTTGTAAACATATATGCACCCAATATAGAGACAACAATATATATTTTAAAACTTCTGGAGGACTACAGAGGAGAAATCCACAGCAATACAATCATAGCAGGGGACTTCAATATCCCACTAACATCACTGGATAGATCCTCTAGAGAAAAAATGAACAAGGATACTGAGACTCAAAATGATGCAAGAGATTAAATAGATTTAATAGACATCTACAGAGAATTACACTCACAAATTGCAGAATTCACATTCTTTTCAAGTGAACATGGGACATTCTCAAAGGTAGACCATATGTTAGGACACAAACTAAGTCTATACAAGTTCAAGAAGACTGAAATCATATCAAGCATCTTCTCAGATCACAATGGCATGAAACTAGAAATCAATTACAGCAAAAATGTGCAAAGACATTTAAACACATTGAGTCTTGGAAGTTGAAAATGGCGGTGGAGTGAATGGAAACTACACAGACGATCTCCAAGGACCAAACGGGAATTACAACTAAAATAAAGACAAATCGTTGGGAAAAGGCAACAGAAAAGCAATGGAAGAGGACGATACAACCAGGGACACTGAATGAGCCTGGTAGGATCTGCGGAGGTGCGTGAGGGTGGCGGGCTGGGAGCCCACAGACAGCAGCGGCCTTGGCTGCGAGCAGCAGCCTTACCTGGGAGCAGCGGTGGCGCCCGACCTCGGTGTTAAGAGCCCCAGCTGCTCCACAGCGCAGAGGCCAGGACAGAGCACTAAATAGCCACAGCCACTCACCTGGGGCTCTGGCAGAGGGAGGGAAGGCTAGACTGGAACTCTGTGGGGACACCTGGGATTTGGAGGGCGCTCAGAGTTTGTGCTGAGCTGTGGCCACAAAGGACGGTGGTGGCCAGCCCCTCCTTCCCGGTTACACAGAACAGCAGCCAAGTTTGCTCCTTCCCAGAGCTGTGGCAGCCCCTCCCTCAGAGATTCCCAGGTGAGGAAAAGAGGGAAAGAAATGCAAATTGAGGCTCATTAACAACCAGCGTTGGCCCCACCCTCGGGAAATCCGCTTACACTGTAAACATCTGAGGGAGTTTCTCATTCAACTAAGATCCTAAGGCTTTTCAAGTAACTCATGCTAATAGCCTCCAGACAAAAAGCTAGAACATAACTAAACCTTTCCTGAGCTTGCAAATCTACCCAGGAAAGTGAGACTTGACAGTGGTGTTGAAGGAGGGCCCTCCACGCTCATCCAAACAGAGCAGAGGGAGCCACAAATAGCAGAACACTAACACCCACAGGGAAAATTTGGCAGGCTCCAAAACCCACTGAGATAGCAAAAATGGTGAAACAAAGAAACAGATCTCAAATGAAAGAAAAAGAGAACTCTACCGAAGATGCGATAAATGAAATGCAGTTAAGCAAATTATCAGAGGTAGAGTTCCGAGCCATGATCTTGAGGAAACTAAACAGCATGAGAAAGGACATCGACACCATGAAAACCAACCAAATGGAAATAAAGAATGACATAGCAGAAATAAGGAACACATTGGAAGGACTGACCAGCAGAGTAGAGGAAGCAGAGGACCGGATCAGTGAATTAGAAGACAGAGTAGAAAAAATCAATCAAACAGAAAACCAAAAGGAAAAAACAATGAAAAAACAGGAAGATAGCTTAAGAGAACTGTGGGACAACTGGAAATGTAATAACATTCTCATCATTGGAGTCCCCGAAGAAGAAGAAAATGAGCAAGGGTTAGAGAATATATTTGAAGAAATAGTGACAGAAAACTTTCCTAACCTGGTGAAGGAAGGAAGTATTCAAGTTCAAGAAGCACAGAGAGCCCCAAGTAAGAAGAACCCAAACAGGCCCACACCAAGACACATAATAATTAAAATGCCAAAGATTAAAGACAAAGAGAGAATCCTAAAGGCAGCAAGAGATAAGCAACAGGTTACCTACAAAGGAAACCCCATTAGGCTATCATCTAACTTCTCAACAGAAACACTACAGACTAGAAGGGAATGGCATGAAGTAATCAAGGTAATGGAAAACAAGGATCTGAATCCAAGACTACTCTATCCAGCAAGGCTATCATTCAAAATAGAAGGTCAAATAAAGAGCTTCCCAGACAAAAAAAAAAGGCTAAGGGAATATATTAGCACCAAACCAGCACTGCAAGAAATGTTAAAAGGACTTCTGTAATTAATAGAAGAAATAGAAAGAAAATAAGAACCACACTCTACGAAAATGGCAATAAATAAGTATATATCAATAATCACCTTAAATGTAAATGGACTGAAAGCTCGGATAAAAAGACACAGAGTACTTGACTGGATAAGAAAACATGATTCACATATATGTTGTTTACAGGAGACCCACCTCACAACAAAAGACTCACATAGGTTGAAAGTAAAGGGATGGAAAAAAATCTTCCAAGCAAACGGAAAGGAAAAAAAGCTGGGGTAGCAATACTCATATCTGAAAAATTAGATTTCAAATTGAAGACCATAACTAGAGACAAAGAAGGCCACTACATAATATTGAAAGGGTCAATCCAACAGGAAGATATAACCTTGATAAACATATATGCACCCAATATAGGAGCACCAAAATATATTAAAAATCTTCTGGAGGACTTGAAAGGAGAAATCGATCACAATACAATCATAGCAGGAGACTTCAACACCCCACTGACATCACTGGATAGATCATCTTGACAAAAAATTAACAAGGAAACAGAGACTCTAAATGAAGCACTAGAACAAATGGATTTAATAGATATATACAGAGAATTACACCCCAAAATTGCAGAATTCACATTCTTCTCAAGTGCACATGGGACATTCTCAAAGATAGACCATATGTTAGGGCACAAACTAAGTCTCTACAAGTTCAAGAATTTTGAAATCATATCAAGCATCTTCTCAGACCACAATGGCATGAAAGTAGAAATCAACTGCAACAAGAACATGCAAAAACATATGAACACATGGAGGCAAAATAGAATGTTATTAAACAATGAATGGGTTACCGTGGAGATCAAAGAAAAATTTAAAAAATTTCTGGAAACCAATGAAAATGAACACACAACACCGCCAAATCTATGGGATACTGCGAAAGCAGTTCTGAGAGGGAAGTTCATAGCACTACAGGCTCACCTTAAGAAAGAAGAAAAATTTCTAATTGACTACCTAACCTCACAACTTAAAGAACTGGAAAGCAAACAAAAAGAAAACCCTAGAGCAAGTAGAAGGAAGGAAATAGTAAAGATCAGAGCAGAAATAAACGACATGGAGACCAAAAAAACAATTCAAAGGACCAATAAAACAAAGAGCTTGTTTTTTGAAAAGATAAACAAGATTGATGGACCCTTAGCTAGACTCACCAAGAAACAAAGAGAGAGAACCCAAATACACAAAATCAGAAATGAAAGAAGAGAAGTAACAACTGACACCAGAGAAATACAAAGGATCATTAGCAAATACTATGAACATTTATATGGCAACAAATTCAACTACCTAAGCGAAATGGACACATTTCTACAGACACATAGTCTCCCAAAACTGAATCAGAAAGAGATAGAAAACTTGAACAGGCCAATAACAACGAAGGAAATTAAAGATGTAATCAAGACTCTCCCAGCAAACAAAAGCCCAGGCCCTGACAGCTTCACGGGTGAGTTTTACCGAACATTCAAAGAACTAACACCCATTCTCCTCAAACTCTTCCAAAAAATTCAAGATGAAGGAAGACTTCCAAACTCGTTTTATGAGGCCAGCATAATTCTAATTCCAAAACCAGAAAAAGACACTGCAAAGAAAGAAAACTACAGGCCAATATCCCTGATGAACATAGATGCCAAAATCCTGAACAAAATCCTAGCAAATCGGATCCAGCAATACATCAAAAAAATTATTCACCATGACCAAGTGGGATTCATCCCAGGGATGCAAGGCTGGCACAATATATGCAAATCAATAAATGTGATACATCACATAAACAAAATGAAAGATAAAAACCATATGATCATATCAATAGATGCTGGAAAAGCATTTGACAAAATCCAGCACCCATTTCTGATAAAAACGCTCAGCAATTTGGGAATAGAGGGATCATATCTCAACATTATAAAGGCCATATATGAAAGACCTACAGCCAACATTATACTCAATGGACAAAAACTAAAAGCATTTCCCTTAAGAACAGGAACAAGACTAGGATGCCCACTTTCACGACTCTTATTTAACATAGCACTGGAAGTCTTGGCCACAGCAATCAGAAGTGAAGAAAAAATAAAAGGGATCCAAATTGGAAAGGAGGAAGTGAAACTGTCATTATTCGCAGATGACATGATATTATACATAGAAAACCCTAAAGACGCCATCAAAAATCTTCTAGTCTTAATAAATGAATTTGGCAACGTAGCAGCATACAAAATTAACGTCAAGAAATTGACCGCATTCATATACACCAATGATGAACTCACAGAAAGAGAAACTAAAAAAACAATCCCATTTACCATTGCAACAAAAAAATTAAGATACCTAGGAATAAACTTAATCAAAGAAGTAAAGGACCTATTTGCACAAAACTACAGGACATTGAAAAAAGAAATAGAGGAAGATATAAAAAAGTGGAAGCACATACCTTGTTCATGGATTGGGAGAATTAACATCATTAAAATGTCCATACTACCCAAAGCAATCTACAGATTTAATGCAATCCCCATCAAAATAGCAATGACATATTTCACAGAACTAGAACAAATACTTCAGAAGTTCATATGGAACCAAAAAAGACCCCGAATAGCTACAGCAATCTTGAAAAAGAAGGACAAAGTAGGTGGGATCACAATACCGGACATCAGGTTATACTACAAAGCTACTGTAATCAAAACAGCCTGGTACTGGCACAAGAACAGGCACAGAGATCAATGGAATAGAACAGAGAACCCAGAAATTGACCCAAAACATTATGCTCAATTAATATTCGACAAAGGTGGTAAGAGCATACAATGGAGTAAAGACAGCCTCTTCAATAAATGGTGTTGCGAAAATTGGACAGCTACATGCAAAAAAATGAAACTAGATCATCAGCTTACACCATACACAAGAATAAACTCAAAATGGATAAAAGACTTAAATGTGACTCATGAATCCATAAAAATCCTAGAAGAAAATCTAGGCAACAAAATTTCAGACATCATATGCAGCAAAATTTTCACTGATATATCACCTAAGGCAACAGAAACAAAGGGAAACATGAACACATGGGACTACATCAAACTCTAAAGCTTCTGCACAGCCAAAGAAACAACCATCAAACTGGAAAGGCAACCCACTGTATGGGAGAGCATAATTGCCTATGATATATCAGATAAGGGACTAATTTCCAAAATATATAGAGTGCTCATACATTTCAACAGAAGGAAGACAAAGAACCCAATTAAAAAATGGACAGAGGAACTAAATAGACACCTCTCCAAACAGGACATACAAACGGCCAAGAGACATATGAAGAAATGCTCAACTTCACTAATCATCAGAGAGATGCAAATTAAAACAACAATGAGGTATCACCTCACACCTGTCAGAATAGCTGCCATCAACAAAGCATCAAACAACAAGTGTTGGCGAGGGTGTGGAGAAAAGGGGACTCTAGTACACTGCTGGTGGGAGTGCAGACTGGTGCAGCCACTATGGAAAACACTATGGTATTACCTCAAAAAATTAAAAATTGAATTACCATTTGACCCAGTGATCCCACTCCTAGGAATATACCCTAAGAAACCTGAAACACCAATCAGAAAGAATACATGTACCCCAATGTTCATAGCAGCGCTATTTACAATAGCTAAGATCTGGAAACAGCCCAAGTGTCCATCAGTAGATGAATGGATAAAAAAGTGGTGGTACATATACACAATGGAGTACTATGCAGCTGTAAGAAAGAACGATCTCTTATCCTTTGCGTCGACAAGGGAGGACCTGGAAACTATTATCCTAAGTGAAACCAGCCAAGCAGAGAAAGACAATTATCATATGATCTCACTTATTTCTGGAATATAATGAACATAACAGTGTGAGGAACAGGGTAGTTCCAGAGACGTGGAAGTAGGGTATAGACTGACGTTTGCCAGAAGAGGGGGTTGGGGAGGGAAGCGATAAACACAGAACTTGTACGTATGTACTCATAACCAATGGACATGGACAACAAAACTGGGGACGGGGCAGGGAGGGAGGGGGAGGAGAGTGTCAATGGGGGAGAAAAGGAGAAACATCTGTAACAAAAATATATTAATAAAAAATAAATTAAAAAAAATAATAATAAAAAAATAAATAAACCCATTGAGGCTAAATAGCATGCTCTTAAACAATGAATGGGTTACCACGGAGATCAAGTAAGAAATTAAAAGCTTCCTGGAAACCAATGAAAATGAACACACAACAACAATAAATCTATGTGACTCAGCAGAAACGTTCCTGACAGGGAAGTTCATAGCACTACAGGCCTACCTCAGGAATCAAGAAAAATTTCTAATCGACTATCTAACCTCACAACTTAAAGAACTAGAAAGCAAGCAAAAAGAAAACCCCAGAGCAAGTAGAAGGAAGGAAATATTAAAGATCAGAGCAGAAATAAACAACATAGAGACCAAAAAAAAAAAAATTCAAAAGATCAATGATTCCAAGAGCTGATTCTTTAAAAAGATAAACAAGATGGATGGACCCTTATCTAGACTCACCAAGAAACAAAGAGAGAGAATCCAAATACACAAAATCAGAAATGAAAGAGAAGTAACAAATGACACCACAGAAATACAAAGGATCGTTAACAAATACTATGAACAATTATACGGCAACAAATTGGACAATCTAAGCAAAATGGACAAATTTCTAGAAAAACACAGTCTCCCAAAACTGAACCGGGAAGAGATAGAAAACTTGAGCAGACCAATAACAATGAAGGAAATTGAAGATGTAATCAAGAAACTCCCAGCTTCACGAGGGAGTTTTACCAAACATTTCAAGAAGAACTAACCCATTCTCCTCAAAATATTCCAAAAGACCAAGAAGAAGGAAGACTTCCAAACTTGTTTTATGAGGCCAGCAAAATTCTAATTCCAAAACCAGATAAAGACACTACAAAGAAAGAAAACTACATGCCAATACATCTGATGAACATAGGTGCCAAAATCCTTAACAAAATATTAGCAAATCGGATACCGCAATACATTAAAAAAATTATTCACCATGATATTGTAGGATTCATTCCCATGGATGCAAGGCTGGTACAATATTTGCAAATCAATCAATGTGATACACCGCATAAACAAAATGAAAGATAAAAACCATATGATCATATCAATAGATGCTGAACAAGCATTCAACAAAATCCAGCACCCATTTCTGATAAAGAAAAAAGAAAAATGAAAAAGAGGAAGGTATAAAAAAGTGGAATCATATAGCTTGTTCATGGGTTGGAAGAATTAACATCATTAAAATGTCATACTACCCAAAGCAATTTATAGATTCAATGCAATCCTCATTAAAATACCAAAGACATATTTCACAGAACGAGAACAAAAACTTCAAAAGTTTATATGGAACCAACAAAGACCCCGAATAGCCACAGGAATCTTGAAAAAGAAGGACAAAGTAGGAGGGATCACAGTGCCAGATATCAAGTTATACTACAAAACCATTGCAATCAAAACAGCCTGGTACTGGCACAAGAACCGGCATGTAGATCAATGGAATAGAACATAGAACGTGGAAATTGATGCAAGACATTATGCTTAATTAATATTTGACAAAGGTGGCAAGAGCATACAATAAAGACAGCATCTTTAATAAATGTTTGGGAAAATTGGACAGCTACATGCAAAAAAATTAAACGAGATCATCAAATTACACCATACACAAGAATAAACTCAAAATGGATAAAAGACTTAAATGTGACTTGTTTATCCATAAAAATCCTAGAAGAAAATATGGGCAACAAAATTTCAAACATCACACGCAGCAGAATTTTCACTAATACAATGCCTAAGGCAAGAGAAACAAAGGAAAAAATTAATACCTTAGACTACATCAAACTAAAAATTTTCTGCACAGCAAAAGAAACAACCATCAAAATGAAAAGAGAACCCACCATATGGGAGACCATAATTGTCAATGATACATCAGATAAGGGGTTAATTTCCAAAATATGTAGAGCACTCATGCAACTCAACAAAAGGAAGACAAAGAACCCAATTCAAAGATGGGCAGAGGACCTAAATAGACACCCCTCCAAACAGGGCATACAAATGGCCAAGAGATATATGAAAAAATGCTCAACGTCACTAATCATCAGAGAGATGCAAAAAAGCAACTAAGAGGTATTACCTCACACCTGCCAGGATGGCTGCCATCAACAAATCATCAAACAACAAGTGCTAGTGAGGGTGTGGAAGAAAGGGGTCTCTAGTACACTGCTGCTGGGAATGTAGACTTGTTCGGCCACTATGGAAATCAATATTTTGTTTCCTCATTAAATTAAAAATTGAGCTGTCATTTGACCCAGTGATCCCACTTCTAGGACTATATCCTAAGAAGCCTGAAACACCAGCCAGAAAGAATATATGTACCCTTATGTTCATAGCAGCACTATTTACAATAGCTAAGATCTGGAAACAACCCAAGTGTCCATCAGTAGATGAGTGGATAAAAAAAGCTGTGGTACATATATAGAATGGAATACTATGCAGCTGTAAGAAAGATCTCTTATCCTTTGAGGTGACATGGAGGGACCTGGAGAGTATTATGCTAAGCAAAATAAGCCAATCAGAGAAAGACAAATACCATAACGAACAAAACATAGCTGATGAACAAAATAGACCCAGAGACATAGAAAGGAATATGTTTCAGAGGAACAAACTTCAGAGGAGAGTGGTGGGTGTGAGGAATGAGATAAACCAAAGAACTTTTATGCATGTATATGTAACCAATGGACATAGACAACAATGCTTGTTGGTGGGGGGTGGGAGGAGTGTGTCTGAGGGGGAAAAGGAGAAACATCTGTATCAAAAATAAATTAATTAATAAAAAATTAAAAATAAATAAATAATAGAACCTAATTAATTAATTAATTAAAAGAAGAGATAAATATAAGAATAGTTCTGAAGCTAATGCCCAACCAGAATAATCAAAGTTAAGTTACAAGAAGGTGCCACAAAGGAAAGAAAAACAATGGATGCAGGACTTTCCTCTGTTGCATGATTTTTTTTCTGGGAAAGCCTAGAGTAAGGTACAGATGCATGAGGACTAGTCAAGGACTGTATTTCCCCCACTTCAATTTCTGTCTCCTATTTCTTAGTCAATATTGTATCTAATATTACCAAGATGACTCCCAACATGCCAGACCTCAATTCAGCTGCTTTATTTGATTTTGGAATGCTATGAACTCCTTCTCCTTTACGTACTGATCTGGATATTCAGAGTGGGTGCAAGTGAATAGTTGTGATCAGGTGAGTGGCCAACTACCACGAAAACTTTAGAAAGAAAATTTCTTAAAAAATCTACACTAAAAATTAAAATCTGACTGCAGTAAGTGAAGGTTTACTAGATGCTAACTTACAAACAGGCATCTATACTTCCAAGCTAGATAAAAATGCTGAGGCACGAATGTGCCCCTTTTGGTCTATCAAAGCTCAACCCACCATCTGCCTCTTCAATGCACAAACAATTTCTGGGAAGGGCCAGGAGACAGTAAATCTCTTGATTTAAAAGGAATAAGGAGAAGAAAATAATGACAAACATTTGGACGTGTTCTATAAAAAGTCTGAATATTAGTACTCTCTACGCTTATTATTGAACTGATGTGAGTCAGCCTCCCTGTACCAGAGGAAGATGCTTGCAAAGCTGTCTGCCTGTTTAAATTAATTACATCAAGATTTGAAAATTTGAAATGAATTTGGAAAGAGTTGATTTTTACTGAGGATAGGTAAGTGAAGGGAGTTTATAAGGACTGGTACATACTAATTCTCTTCCTCATTTGGCAGGCTTCTATAACCAGTATCTCAGGTATTGGTCTCAATGACTGGCTAATCCCAGTCTCAGTAAACTCAGGCCACTTTAAGAGGGAAACAGGAGCAGCAGCCAGTATGACCTGCAGCAAGCAGGTTTATTTACCCCAAGATAAACAATTCATATATATATATATATATATATATATATATATATGCTGAAAGACTAAGGGCTGAAAGGATCCATACTGTGGGAAGCTATTTTACTCTCTAAGAAGACTATTAAGAATCTTAAAGCCTGCAAATACTAGTGTATTTTTATAAATGACTTTTTTCTCTCTTCTTTGACTCAATTAAGTGTTAATCTGCCTATCCCGATTTTATGTACTGTGTTTGTTTGGTTTATATAATAAAAGGAGATTAGTTTGCTAAATAAGGTGTATTTTTTTTTTATTTCCAGGTAAGAAATTTGAAACACAGAGAAATTATATGATTTGCCTAAGATCTGGTAAGAAATTAATGAATTTCTTATCTCCAGTCTGTATTCACTTTTCATGTTTTGAGTAACAAATCATGATATAAAACAGAGTGTGAATGTAACCTAGAGAATATAGACCTAAGTTCTGAGTGCAAAAAAAAAAGAAAGAAAGAAAAAAAGACTTCCTGAATCTTCTTTCTTTTCCTTCCAATATGTTTCCAAATTGTATTTGTAGTCATTGTTGCTTCAGTATACTTCTTTCTATCTCTGTAAAGGAGTATTGTTGGTCTGCTATAAGAAGGTAAAAAATATATATATATAGATGTCCAAATATCAGGCTGCTTTTTTAGTACTATTGATTGGGCATATTGATCGTCTATTATCTGAGAATAAAAAGGACATAATTTTCTTACTCTTCGACTGTCCCTGCCACTGGAGCTGTAGGTCAATTTGTTCTTTTATTTTTAAGTTGTAGGTAGATAGTTGAGAGTGTTTGCTCTGGCTTTTAGTCTTGGAGCAACATCCAAAGTGAATTGAAAACAAAAGGATTTCTAACAAAGACCTCTAGGCAGATGTCTCACATTTGCATGTTTGCTTCTATGATAACAGACGCTTTGAATTTGAAGCTATCTCCTTGTTAAAGAGGTAGTCACACTCACTCACTACATCTGTATATACAGATATATACATATTAGTAATAATGGAGCTAGTGTTGGGAGAAATGCAAGTTTAGAGTTGCTATGATTTTTTGTATTTTGTGGGACAACTATACTTGAGTTATCCTTCACTATCTAATGATTTCTTTATATATCCATGACAGCTAAAATGAATTATTTGGTTAACTTGTGTGTGTATTTATAATTGCATATGAAATAAAAACTCCATGCAGTTACATCTCTGCAACAAGCAATTTAATAATCTAATGTTGAAACTTTATGCTTGTTTCAACTGATAGAACTATTTGTCTTTCTTATCGAATTTTTAGTTTCACTGCCATCTGAATAAAATTGAAATGCTTCTTGAATGGCTTTTAAGACCATAATGTTCATAATGGGAAGAAACAGGAAAATATAATATAATGACAAAAAAATTTTGGCTGATTAGATTGGTCCTTAGTTCATAATTTAAAATATTTCCTGTTTGACTTCTTCATGTGTGTGTATTTATGTAAAGTTGTGTGTATTGTAGGGGAATGAATTTTGCAATATAATGAGTGACCCAAAAAGATAGAGGCTCCTAGATCTTTAAGATGTCTTCACTT
This sequence comes from Tadarida brasiliensis, assembly GCA_030848825.1. Lineage (NCBI taxonomy): Eukaryota > Metazoa > Chordata > Mammalia > Chiroptera > Molossidae > Tadarida > Tadarida brasiliensis. The sequence goes on along the minus strand of CM061280.1, from coordinate 47,371,828 downwards.
TGGCCCGGCCGGTGTGGCCTACTGGTTGAGTGTCGACCCATGCACTAAGAGGTCACCGGTTCAATTCCTGGTCAGGGCACATGCTCAGGTTGTGGGCCAAATCCACAGTGGAGGGGGGGCATGCAGGAGGCAGTCAATCAATGTTCTCTCTCATTGATGTTTCTATCTCTCTTTCTCCCTCTTCCTTCCTCTCTCTTTAAAATCAATAAAGAAAAAAAAATGTCTTCACTTTGCCTGTCTTATTGGCTTCTATGGCACTAACCTTGCTGATATTGTAGATGTGTTTTAAGAACTGCTTCCTCAGACAGGAAGCGAATCAAAACAATGTCTTATGTCACAAACCAAACCTTTCTTAGGCTTGTCATACTGTAAACTTGAACCTCAGTGTTCCAGAACAAGTTTTGTTATTTGCTTCAATTTCTTAGCAGATAACATTCATACCCTGTTGTATTTCATATAACTGTAGCATGATACCTTTCCCTAAGAGCTGAATGTAAATGAAATTTTGTCACTCAAATCATGAAAAGTGAAAACATAAAACAGACTAGAGGTTGGGAATTTATTGATTTCTTAACAGATCTTAGGCAAATCACGTATTTTCACTGTGTTTCAAATTCCTTATCTGCAATTTTTTAAAAAGGACACCTTCTTCAGTCCATTAATCTCCTTTTACTATGCAGGCCAAGCAAACACAAGAAATAAAATTGGAAGCAATAGGTACAAGTTGTGAAAGAACAGATAAAATAACCTATCTGGTCATTTAAAATAATAATATGGCAAAATACTAAAAAGTGGGGGGGGCGGTTCCTCTGGTGGTTGTGAGTCCCCTGTCATTAGAGGCATCCAAGGATAGGCATATTAACACTTCATAGGAATTTAGTAAGCCAATCCAGTCACTGGATGTGGTAACTTTTAAGTTTCTTTCAAACTTTATGATTCTTTAATTCTATGAATGCTACTATGAATTATTTACTAATTGATAATATTTTTTGCAAAGCAAATACTTATTAATTTTATAAACCTGCCCTTTCACTTGTTGGGTTTATTTAAAGATGGTAGACACAACCCTGGCCGAGTGGCTCTGTTGGTTGGAGCATTGTCCTGTACATCAAAAGGTTGTGGGTTCTATTCCAGTCAGGGCACATACCTAGGTCATGCGCACACATGAGGTAACTGATTGATGTTTCCTTCTCACATCAATGTTTCTCTCGCTTCTCTTTCTTCCTTCTTCTCTCTCTAAAAATCCATAAAAATATATTCTTGGGTGAGGATTAAAATATATAAATAAATAAATAAATAAATAAATAAATATGGCAGACACCTATAATTATATCTTATGTCTTTATTCTGTTTTATAAGATAGATATGAACATATCCATTTGATTAAAGATAGGCTTATCTTAATAATTTATTCTCTTCAGAATCAAAATCAAAGTTAAAATAAGCAAGCAGAAGGCAAGTAGAGGGATAAGGTTTAGAAGACTATTTGGTAAGAAATTTGGGAATAACTAAAGTGAAGATTCAAATACATATATAAAGAAAAGGAAAAAAGAAAAGAAGGGGATATAATAGGGGAAGAAAGAGAGGAGAGAAGAAAATAAAAGAAACTAACCATCCCTGGTTTGTCACACATAGTGTGCAAGGTTGTTAAATAAGAGTATCAATTAAATGGTTCAGTGAAGCTACCTGGTCTCACTTTCGAAAGGAAACAACAGAACTAAATGGAAACAATTTTGGATATTTGCCTATCTATTAAAGGATGTTCAAAAATCCTGGAACACTTATGGTGACAAGATATTTCCACTGTAGCTGTCAACTTGAAGATATTTACCACTGAGACTTAAGACTTCGTACCCTTTGATCAAAATGCACTCACAACAAAGCATCACAAATTGCCTTTTCAAAAAATAATCAAGCTCAAAATAACTAACATCCTTTCTTATGCTTCAAGTATTATTGATTAAAAATGTGAAAGAAATAAATCTTATTAATCAGCATTTTGGTTGTGATCAATCACCAAATCCAACCACATGGAAAATTTGGCAGGCTCCAAAACCCACTGAGATTGCCAAAATTGTGAAACAAAGAAACAAATCCGAAATGAAAAAAAAGAGAACTTTACAGAAATTGAGATAAATGAAATGCAGTTAAGCAGGTTATCAGAGGTAGAGTTCAGAGTAATGATGATAATGAGGAAGCTCTACAGCACGAGTAAAGAGCTCACCTCCATGAGAAAAGATATAGAAACATTGAAAACCAACCAACTGGAACTGAAGAATGACACAACAGAAATAAAAAACACATTGGAAGGAATAACCAGCAGAGTAGAGGAAGCTGAGGACTGGACCAGTGAATTAGAAGATAGGGTAGAAATAATCACCCAATCAGAAAACCAAAAAGAAAAACAATTAAAAAAACAAGACACTTTAAGAGAATTATGGGATACTGGAAACATAACAACATCTGCATCATAGGAGTTCCAGAAGAAAAAGAAAATGAGCAAGGGTTAGAGAATATATTTGAAGAAATAGTGACAGAAAACTTCCCTAACTTGGTTATGAAAAAAGGCATACAGGTACAAGAAGCACAGAGAGCCCCAAGTAAGAAGAACCCAAACAGGCCCACACCAAGACACATAATAATTAAAATGCCAAAAATTAAACACAAAGAGAGAATCCAAAAGGCAGCAAGAGAAAAGCAACAGGTTACCTACAAAAGAAACCCATAAGGCTATCAGCTGACTTCTCAACAGAAACACTATAGGCCAGACAGGAATGGCATGAAGTAATCAAAGTCATGAAAAACAAGGATCTGAACTCAAGACTACTCTATCCAGCAAGGATATCATTCAAAATAGAAGATGAAATAAAGAGCTTCCCAGACAAAAATAAGGCTAAGGGAATATATTAGCACCAAATCAGCACCGCAAGAAATGTTAAAAGGACTGCTGTAATAAGCAGGAGAAATAGGCAGAGAAACATAATCACAATAAATAAGTACATATCAATAATAACCTTAACATAAATGGATTAAATGCTTCAATTAAAAGACACAGAGTAGCTGAATGGATGAGAAAGCATGACTCATATATATCTTGTTTACATGAGACCTACCTCACAACAAAAGACTCACACAGGTTGAAAGTAAAGGGTTGGAAAAAAAATTGTCCAAACAAACAAAAAGGAAAAAACAGCTGGGGTAGCAAAACTCATATCTGATAAAATGGACTTCAAAATGAAGGTCACAACTAAATAAAAAGAATGCCATTAAAGAATATTGAAATGGCCCAGCCGGTGTGGCTCAGTGGTTGAGCGTCAACCCTGCACCAAGAGGTCGCCAGTTCGATTCCCAGTCAGGGCACATGCCCAGGTTGTGGGCCCGATCCTATAGTTTTCTGTGAAGAGGTCCTTTACTTTTTTGGTTAAGTTTATTCCTAGTATCTTAATTTTTTATTTCTTGGTGAGTCTGGCTAAGGGTCCATCAATCTTATTTATTGTTACGAAGAACCAGCCCTTTGTTTCATTCATCTTTTGAATTGTTTTTTAGTTTCCATGTCATTTATTTCTGATCTGACCTTCACCATTTCTTTTCTTCTACTTACTCCATTTTTCTCTTTTTGTTTACTTTCTAGTTTTTTGAGTTGTAGGGTTAGAAAGTCAATTAGGAATTTTTCTTGTTTCTTGAGGTAGGCCTGAAGTGCTATGAACTTCCCTCTGAGGACTGCTTTCACTGCGTCCCATAGATTTTGTGTTGTTGTGTGTTCATTTTCATCGGTGTGCAGGAAGTTTTTAATTTCTTCCTTGATATATTTGTAACTCATTCATTGTTTAAGAAGATGCTATTTAGTCTCCATTTGTTTAAATGTTTTTGCACGTTTTTTTTTTTTTTTTTTTTTTTGTAATTGTTTACTAGTTTCATGCCATTCTGGTCTCAGAAGATGCTTGATATGATCTCAGTCTTCATGAATTTGTAGAGATTTACTTTATGTTCTAACATGTGTTCTATCTTCAAGAATGTATGTTCTGCAGCTTTGGGGTGAAATGTTCTGTAAATATCATTTAAGTCCAGCTGATCTAGTTAGTCATTCAAGGACTGTGTGTCCCTGTTAATTTTTTGTCTAGAAGATCTAATCAGTGGTGTCATTGGAGCGTTAAAGTCATCCTCTATGATTGTATTCGTATTGATCTCTTCTTTGATGTCCTCCAGAAGTTTTTTTAAACATATTTTGGTGCTCCTGTGTTTGTTGCATATATGTTTACCAGGGTTATATCCTCTTGTTGGATTGTTCCTTTTACTATTATGTATGACTTTCTTTGTCTCTTATTATGGCCCTCATTTTGAAGTCTATCTTATCAGATATCTGTATTGCTACACCAGATTTTTTTTTCCATTTTCATTTGTCTGAAATTTTTTTTCCATCCCTTTACTTTCATCCTGTGTGAGTCTTTCGTTGTTAGGTAGGTCTCTTGTGCACAGCATGTATATGGGTCGTGTTTTCTTATTCAATCAGCTACCCTATGTCTTTTGATTGGGGTATTTAAGCCATTTACATTTAAGGCTATTTTCTTCTTCTTACAGCAGTCCCTTTAGCATTTCCTGCAGTGCTGGTTTGGTGGTGGAAAATTCCTTTAGCTTTTTTTTTTTTTTTTTTAAATCTGTGAAGCTTTTATTTCACCTTCAATTTTGAATGATAGCCTTGCTGGATAAAGTAGTCTTGGATTCAGACCCTTGCCTTTCATTGATTTGTACACTTCATGCCACTCCCTTCTGGCCTGCATTGTTTCTATTGAGAAATCAGCTGACAGTCTAATGGGAGCTCCCTTGTAAGTAACTTTCTGTCTCTCTCTTGCTTCTTTTAAGATTCTTTCTTTGTCTTTAATGCTTGCCATTTTCATTATGATGTGTCTAGCTGTGGGTCTTTTGGGGTTCATCTTACTTGAGACATTCTGTGTTTCCTGGACTTGTGTGACTTTTTTCTTCACCAATTTAGGGATGTTTTCTGTAATTATTTCTTCAAACAGTTTCTCTATTCCTTTGTCTGATTCTTCTCCTTCTGATACCCCTCTGATGCCAATGTTGTTAAGCTTTGTATTGTCCCAAAGCTCCCTTAAACTCTCCTCCTGTTTTATCATTTTTTCCCCCATTTGCTGCTCTGTTTGGAAGTTTTTTTCTACCTTGTCTTCTAACTCATGGATTCAGTCTTCAGCTTCTTCTAATCTACTACTGAATCTTTCTAAGGTATTTTTTATATCAGCTATGTCATTCTTTATTTCTTCTTGATTTTTATTTGTAGCTTCTACCTCTTTTATTTTAAGCTGATGTAGTGCCTGCTGAGCTCTCTATAATTCTCATTAAGTTGCTTGTAGTTCTCACTGAATTGTTTGAGCACCCTTAAAATCATTGCTTTGAATTCTTTATGTGACAAATTGCTTTTTTACATTTCCTGTAGTTCCTTTTCTGATGATTCCTCCTTTTCTTTCCTTTGGGTATTATTTCTTTGTCTCCCCATTTTAGCCATCTGGTAGTTCTAGACCTGGTGAGGGATGTTGGGATGTGTTTGCAGGTCAGTGTGTATCAAATAAGGTTGCTGTGCCTCCCAGATGTTCTGGTGTGTGGCACTTTTTGCCTGCTGTGTGTCCTGGAGGATTGACTACTGGCAGCTGGTACTTGTCTGTCCTGGTAGGTGCTGCTGCTGGATCATGTGAGCCCCACTGGAGTCATGGGTCCACTGGTGCTACAGGCAGCTGTATGGCGCAGGCCCAACTGGAGCCCAGGTTCCTGCTGCTGGTGGCTCGGGAGTGCTGTTGCCTGGTGGGGCTCAGCTCAAACTCAGCTTCTGCTGATGGTGTTGGGGATGGGTCTCAACTGCAGATCTGTGCTGCTGCTGCCAGGGAATGGGTGTCTGCTCTGGAACCTCTGTTGCTGAGGGTGTGTCGGCTCTGATCAGGCTGCTGCTGTGGGGGATGGTGCTGGGTTTCTTGCCGCTTGTGTCTCCTGCAGCAAGCACCTTGACAGTACCTCTACTGTGCATTGGTTTGAGTTGACTCAGTGGGGTCTACTGGTCCGATAGTGCCAGGTGCACTTGTGGGCTCAGGTTGCTGGGCCCTAGCTGCTCTTGCTGCCTGCTCCCAGAAAAGACCAGAGATCTTCCAAAATTGCGGGGCCTCCTGACCGTGTAGGGAGAAGTGCCCTCACAAGCCGCTTACTCTGGTAGCGGGCTGCTCCCCGTCCACCGCACAGAAACTTTCTGCCCCGCATTTCTGCACTGCTCAAGGTTGCTCATCCACACTCACGTCCTCTCACACCCTCTCTCACAGTCACTCTCTCACACACTCACCCTCCCTCTGGTCCTGACTGCTGCCATCTAGGAACTCAAAGTCTTATCTAAAGATCTTTTTTGGAGGAGGGAAATAACTGAATCTCGCAAAATAACATTAATAAAATTCCTCACGGCTCACCTCTGGTGTGATTGCTATTTTGCTCATTTAACGTTCAAAAAGATAACTAATTTTCCCAAGTTCATATGCCCAATAAAGTGACACAGCCAAGATTTACCTGCTTATTCAGGATTTTACCATTCTCCACTCTTACATACAGGATTCCATGAAGGTCTGACTGTATAAACTCTATGGAGGGGATGAAAAGATATAATGCACGCTCTTTAGAAAAACTGGCAGAACAGGATTGGAATCTACTCTCTCTAACTCCACTATACCTCAGGATCACATAGGTCTTCAGAAACAAAGTAGGAAGAAATCCAAGTTTAGTAGGTCAGGTAGATTGAAGCTGAAGCAGCAACATTAATATGAGGACCAAGGTAAACTTGATCCTGTGTCAGCATAGCTTGAGCAGGGATAAAAACTCTAAGAATACATTCACTGGTTTATCCTCATTTGTTTAGAACACTGCATGGCACAAAGTAGGTGCTGTGCAGGCGCATAGTAAGCATACATGTTCAATGACTGAATTATAATCAAGTTCTTACAACTAGTAAATATTTCAAAGCAATGTAAGTGCTAAAATTATTCAGAGCCAGGGAATAATCCTGTGGGCAAGCTTATTCCAGAATGCTTCTAGTAAATGCCACCTTGAGAAGAATAATGAGAATGCTAGCTACAACATATATGAGGCGTTGTTTGAGACTAGCCCTTTTCACAAGCAAGCACTACAAACTTGCCATTTGGGAGGAATTTATTTTTTCTATCCTTTTAAGGATACATTTATTTGTCAAATGTTAAATTTGAGTAACCACAAACCCAGCGGTCTCATGTCACTTCTCAGGAAACAATCAGCCTACAGAGCTAAAGGCAAGACTTAAGGGTGCTTAGTTCCTCATTGATTTCTTAGAACTCAGCTCAGAATATTTTCTTATGTCCAAATACTGAAAAAATGAAACTACTTCAAATTAATTACACTCTATTTGGTTAAGTAGGAACTTTGATTTACCACCATGCTCATTTATATTCTCACTAATTCATAAGAATTAATGACTGGCAATGGGCTTCCTTGTCATTTATTTTAATTCACTTCTCAATAATGTTTTTAGCAGAAATTAAATAAGATTGGGCCAGGATGGCTGTTACATTATCATAACAAATACCATAAAATATCAATTAATTGGAACCCATCTAACAGTCCTTTCAATTAAATTGTTTTTCCTTTGTTCACATTTTTGTAGAAAGATTATTGCCACAGATAAGTTTGTGATAGAGGTTTACTAAAGACAGTAGCAGTAAGAGGCCAAATTCCAGGGTAAGCCCTAAGGTCAATACAGGTCCAACCCAATCTCCTGCTTGTTAATACTAACCCTGGACTACATGACTGATTTCCACCATGATACCCTTAAGGCCCTGAACTGGGGATTAGGTTATAAGAGGGCAGGAGACTAAGGAAGCCTTGATCCTGGAATTTAGGGACAAGGGAAACTAAGGATCTGAACTAGGGAACATTATCAGGTTTTACAGCATTTGACTAACAGGCATGAGGAGATCCAAAACCAGATATTTCTGTGAGGAAGAATAGGTAGTGTAATAAGAAATAAAGCAATCCCAAAATGCTGGGTATTCAATTAAGCATTAGGCCAAACACGCAGTCAGTTGGAACATCTGAGACCCTAAGGCAAATAAGCTGAGTTCCAGAAAAACTAAGGTTCAAGAGGTCAAAAACTTCAGTTTTTTAGGGGGTTGATTTTACTGATTCATCCATTAATACACACACACACACACACACACACACACACACACACACACACCACTCGTGATGGTTAATTTTATATCAACCTTGTTAGGATATTTTACTCACTTAACCTGTTAATCTAGGGCGTTGTCATGCAAATATTTTGTATATGTGGTTAACATCTACATTCAATTGCCTTTAAGTCAGGTAGATTATCATTAATAATATAGGTGGTTTTCATCCAATCAGTTAGAAGACCTTAAGAGCAAAAACTGAAGTTTCCCAGAGAAGAAGAAATTTTGCTTCAAGACTGCAGTATCAACTCCTGTACAAGTTTCCAGTTTGCCAGACTGCTCTACAAATTACAAGCATGCCATACCCCACAATCTCATGAGCTAATTTCTTTAAATAAATCAAATAAATAAATAAATATCCATCCATATCCTCTACTGGTTCTATTTCTCTTGAAAATTCTGACTTACACAATATTTATGTAACCTTAAGCAAGTTATTTAACCACTCCAAGCCCCACTTTCCTCGTGTATATAATAAGGGTAATTGGGGCAACCCACTTGGGTTCCCTCCCTGCTTTGGGGAATCTATCTTTCAAATAAACTTTCCTTTCATTTAAAATAAATAAATAAATTAATTTAATTTAATTTAATTTAATTTAATTTAATTTAATTTAATGGGGGCAATGGCTAACTCATAGAGATGTTGAGATTACGAAAGAACATATATCCATAGCCTATGGACACAGACAACAGTGTGGTGATGGCCAGAGGGAGGGAGGGCCGGGGCCAGATGAAGGTGGGTAAAGGGGGGATAGGTACATATGTAATAGTGTCAACAATAAGAAATGGTCAAACACTTTGTACATTGCCTTGCATGCATTAAGCATTAATAAATGCTATTTTTCTTCCTTTTGAGATAGATCTGACATCATAACTTTGATCTTTTGCTTGCTAAGACTCCTAATCCTTCCAGGTCATTGAGAGCAAGAATTATTTTTTCTACATCTGTGGAACCCTATAGAATAATAATTCTGGAAGCAGACCAAATGAAAATGGTGACTGAAAATGGTGTATGTGAACCAGAAGACAAGCACAGGTATAAGGATGGAAGACCCAAATATAAGGAGAAAAGAGGAGGCTGGGGAAGAGGAAGGGGAAAAAAAGAACATTTTGAGTATCCTGGAATCTAACATACAAATAAAACATAAGTAAGAAAAAAATTAACCTCACTTACCTCAGAGAGACACATGTGCACACTCATGGATATATACACATACATATTCTAAATATATTAAACCCTTAAAAGTTAAAAATAAAACAAATCAATAATAAAAAATCTATTAAAATACTAGACAAAAATATTTTTAGGAGATTGAGATAAAGGTTTAAGTTGTCCTTTGAAAAAAATTATCAGACAACACACTGAATTGGACAACATATTCACCAATGGTACATTTGATAAGAGGTTAATATCCAAAATTTATAAAGAACTCATATAACTTAGCACCAAAAAAATAAACAAACAAACAAACAATCCAATTAAAAAATGGGCAAAGGACTTGAATAGACATGTCTCCAAAGAGGACATACAAATGACCAATAGATATATGAAAAGATGCTCAGCGTCACTAATCACCAGATAAATGTTAATTAAAACCACAATGAAATACCACCTCACACCTGTCAGCATGACCATCATCAATACATCAACAAACAAGTGTTGGCGAGGATGTGGGGAAAAGGGAAACCTTGTGCACTGTTGGTGGGAATGGAGATTAATGCAGCTACTGTGGAAAACAGTAAAGAATTACCCAAAAAAGTTAAAAATGGAACTGCCTTATGACTCAGTGGTTCCAATTCTGGGAATATATCTGAAGAAACTTGAAACATTAATTCAAAACAATATATGCACCCTTATGTTCATTGCAGTGTTATTTGCAATAGCCAAGATTTAGAAGCAGACTAAGTGCCCTTCAGTAAATGAGTGGATATAAAAGCTGTGGTACATTTACACAACGGAATACTACTTGGCTGTAAAAAAAGAAGGAAATCTTATCTTTTGCAACAGCATGGATTGACCTGTAGAGTATTATGCTAAGTGAAATAAGCCAATCAGAGAAAGACAAATACCATATGATTTCACTTCTATGTGCAATCTAATGAACAAAATAAACTAACAAGCAAAATAGAAAAAGAAAAAATTATCACACTCAAAACCCATAAGGGAAGAAAATGAAAAATGTGATTCTCCCAAAATATAAAAATAATATGCAAAAAGATTACTAAACCAAAGTTAAAAGCAAGTTATAGAGTGGGAGAAGATATCTGCAATGCATTTAACAAGCCAAGAATAATCAAAGGATCCCTACAAATCCATAATATAAAAGGTAACCCAGTAGAAAAATAGACACACAATTTACACAGGCAATTTACAGAAGCATATACACAAATGATCAGTAACAAGATAAAGAAACAACTCCGTTATTAGGGAATACAAATCATAAATAATAGTTATTATAACTTATATGCAAAAATTAAAAGTCTGATTTTGTTAAGATTTAGGTACAACATGGAGAAAATGATATGAAGAGCTTTGGAAGGCAATTGATAATACAGACAGTTATCAAGATTGCTTGCAGACAAAGATACAGTAAGTTCAATCCTCTGCATGTACCTCTCTGTGAGGTACAGAAATACTTGCACCTGTACACACAGAGCCACATGCAAAATTGTTGACTGTAGCCCTGTTTGTACTAGCAACAATTTGGAAACATCCTCAATACCCATAAATAAGAGAACAGCTAAGTATACTATGGAAAGTTCATATTATACAATGATACAGAGTTATTAAAAGAAATGAGCTCTATACACATATAACAACATAAATACTTTCCAAGACATTTTGTTGAATGAAGAAAAAAAACAAGTTGCAAGACAAATTTTATGAAATGATACTAATTCTGTGATCATGCATGTGAGCATGCACAGACACCTACACATACACACAGATAAACGCACATACACATATCAATAAAAACATACAAATATAAGTATCAAAAAAACATGCCAAATTTTTGGAAAGATAAAAACCAAACTCAAGTGGTAGTTAATTCTTAGAAGAAAGAGTAGACTGGAGTTGGGACCACTGACCAAAGAGGACTTTGGTCTCATAAATAATGTTTTAATTTTTAAGAATAAGAATGTAATTAAAATAATAATTAAAATGAGAAAGAATAAAAACCTTGTAGCCCTGGAATGAGAAAACATAAAATGCTGAGGAATTCTCCCTGGCAGGAAATAATTATTTTCATTCACAGCCACCAACTACTTAGTCTTACACATCTACTCTGGACATGGCTCCACTGCTCTACATTGCCTCAACACCAGGCCACAAATTTGTCCAAGCCAAGGACTTTTACCATGGACTCATAGGCACAAAACCATATCCAAAAAGAAAACTTGTCTTGGATCTGAACAATTTGAAATGAAAGTCCATTTCAACTTACCAAAATGCCCAAAGTCCTCCATCTTCTGATAATGTGCAGGGCTGAAAGCTAAAACGAACAAAAGAAAAGGTCAAAAGTATATTTTGAGAGCTCATGATTATCTGCTTGTGACACTCTGCACATTTGTCCTTCTTCAACTATTTCAATAGGATTTTTCCATATAAAATTTTTGAACTTGTAAATTGCCAGCTCTTCTACTTCTCCATCAATGAGTTAGCTAGAACTTGCCTCTCAGTTGCCAAAGCCCAACTATAAATTTAACTTATTTAATTTTTAAAGAAAAATGATCTCTGGAGTTTTTCTCAACTGGCACTAGTACATATCTCATGCTGCATCTAAAATAATCATACTCTAACAATGGTAAAATGACTAGAACTTGTTTAATCAAACAATTACATTTAATGCAGATTGTGTTTTGCAACAAAGGAACCATTTCTTGGTTATACAAGGCAACTAAACTATCACAGTTCTACAGTGGTAGAATATTTATGTACATGTCTTATCTTCACTACTAGATAATAAGATGTAAATGTCATAGGAACGATTTTTTAAAGGTATCAATTTTAAGCACTTAATATGTCAGTTATTCTATCACCACTTTACATAGATTATTGCTTTTAAACTATTATCCTCATAGTAGATTGTAAAGAATGTATCATTAGCCCATTTTTTCAGAGGAAGAAAGTGATGCTGAGACACTCTAAGCAACTTACTCTCAAGGTCACACATCTAGTAAGTAGCAGAACCAGAGTTTGAATCTGGGTTTGTTGTATTTCAAAGACAGCATCAATTGTATACATACTACAACCTTTTATATATCAAATGGAAAAGCTAAGTCTGGAAAAAACATTGAGAGAGTGACCCCACAAGAGTTTGCTTGGTAGCAGGGACTCTATGCCATTCATCTTTGTATGGCCCAGGACATATAGTCTAGTTACTTGCACATAGTATGTACTTATTAAATATTTGTTCACTAAATAAATAAATTTGCATTTAAAATTGCAGCAATAAAACTCTGAAGAAAAATATGTGTGTCACTTGAAAAAGAGAAATGAAATTAATTAAATCGCTACCTTGATGGGAAGGTAAAATGGTTCAGCCACTTTGAAAAACAGTTTGGCAGTTTCTCATTTAATAGTTAAATTTATCATATGACCCAAGGATTACATTCCTAGGTGTTCAACTAAATAAAATGAAACTTATGTTCACACAAAAACATAAATGTGAATAGGTATACAGATTTACCTTTAATTAACATCAAAATCTTGAATAAAGTAATTGTCCTATCAACTAGTACATAGATAAATAACTTGTGGTACATGGTATAAGAAATCTCAGAATTTATTTAGCAATGAAAAGGAATGAGCCACAGACATGTAACAACACAGGTGAACGTCAAATCATTATGATAAGTAAAAGAAGCCAACAGAAAACACAACATGCTGTATAATTCCATTTATATGACATTCTGGAAAGAGGAAATATTGAGGGTGGAAACTAAATTTCGAACTTGTAAATTGCCAGCTCTTCTGCTTTTCAGAGGAAGAAAGTGATGCTGAGACACTTTAAGGGGGGTTAGAACAGTTTTATAACTGAATTTTGTTAGTTTGTACTTGTCAAAACCCTCAGAATTGTATGTTAAATAGGGTAAATTTTACTATATGTAAATTATACCTTAATTTTTTTCAAAGTAAAGTAAAATAAAAGCCTCACTTAAAAGAACTTGTAAGGAAACTATTTGAATTCTTGTGTTCCACCTTGCTTCAAAAAAGAGGGTATGTTGTTACAAATACATCTAATGCAAAAGATAAAAATTACATTCGTAGTAATTTAAAAAATATGTGTGATCATTTGAAATAATAGTATAATCAGTTGTGATGCTCAAAGCTTCTTCCTCCCAAAAATGTGAGTGAGGAAAGCATTGCGAAGAAAAAATGTGAGCAGTACAATTCAGATTAAACTAGTGATGGGGTTAATAAAGTAATGCATGCTATAATGTCTTTCCATTTACTAAAGGGTGGCCACAAATTTAGTTCATGGTTTCCTAGCAATTGATACAAACAGAAAGATCCAATGTGTTACACAAGTCCTGTTGTTGCTCAGTAAAGAATAAAACCATTCAATTGCTTAGGACACAAAGAGATTCAAGTATTATAAGCCAGGAAAAAAAAATAAGAAAAGGAAAATAAGAAAACTAAGATGAGATAGAGGTAAAATACAGAAAGAAAATATAGCAGGATTAATAAATAAAGACAACGATTGGGTATAAGGGAAAAATAATACAATTTGACAAATGAAAGATTATACCAGTTAACCAAAAAGAGAAAAAAATGGCTCTGGTAAGTGTGGCTTAATTGGTTGGGTGGCTTCCCATGTGGGTTCAATTCCTTGTCAGGGCACTTGCCCTTTTGCAGGCTAGATCCCTGGTAGGGGGCGTGCAGGAAGCAGCTGAACAATGTTACATACAGTCGGCCCTCATTTACCACAGTTAATCAGTTCCAGACTCCTCCGCGATAAATGAATTTCCCCGAAGTAGGATTCTTTATTTATATACAGTAGTCCTTCGCCACTTCGCGCTTTGACTTTCGCAGCTTCACTCTATCACGGTTTTTTCAAATACTATACTGAAACAATCGCAATAGAGTGAAGCCTTGAAAGTTGAAGCCCGAAGTGGCGAGGGATGACTGTACTCACATCAATGTTTCTCTCTCTCTCTTTCTTCCTCTCTCTGTAAAAAAATCAGTAAAAATTTTTAAATAAAAAGAGAGAAAGTGTAAACCATAGGTAAATCAAGTTCTCTCCAAGTCAGGATCTTTGCTTTTATTGCTCCCCATGCTTAGAATGCTCTTCCCCTAGCCATTATCTTGGCTGGCTCTCCCTTCTTCCTTATGGCTTAGCTTAAATGACACTTCCTCAGAGTGGCCTTCCCTGATAAACCTATTTAAACTAGACCACTCTATCCCCAAGACCAAGCATTCTTTATTGCATCAGTTTCATTGATTTTCTTCATAGCAGTTACAATAATCTTTATTTGCTTGCTGCTTTTAGGTCTGTCTCATCTACTAGACTATAAGCTCCATAAATGAGGACAGAGACTTCTTATATAGCTTTTTCTTAATGCTTCATCCTTAGTACCTAAATCAGTACTTAGCATTTAGTAAGTGCTCAAAAACTAGATTAAATCACACTTTTTAATCCGAATAAGAGGAAAAATTGTTTTCTTGGATATTTTCAAATAAATTTTGTAATTAATTAAAAAAAATAAAATTCTACTGAAATGCAAACAAATAAAAATCAGCACTACAAAAAATAAAGAATGCATACTCCAGCAATAGAAAAATTATTTTTTGAAGACAAATTGCTTAAGTCAACAGGAACTGATGGATTCAGTAGAAACTCTTTCAAACCTTCTTATACCACATATTTTTTTGCTTCAACCTATTTTCAAATATAAAAATAAATTATGCCACCCATGTCATTGTGTAAGGAAGATAGGGTTTTCTCCTAAAAACTGAGAAGGAAAATATCAAATGAGGGAATTATAGGCTGATCTCATTTTTTACAAAACAATGGGTATATGTTTTTGTATGTAGATGTATAATATATATTTTAATATATTACATTATTCTAGCTCTATGTGTGTTTATGCATGTATGTGTGTGTATCCTAAATAAGATGTTAATATATAGAACACTAGAACATAATTTAATAGTTTTTTTAAATATGCTTTTATTGATTTTTAGAGAGAGAGGAAGGGAGAGAGAGATAGAAACACTGATGTGAGACAGAAACATTGATCGTCTACCTCCTGCACGCCTCCTACTGGGGATCAAGCCTGCAACCCAGACATGTACCCTGACCAGGAATCGAACTGGGACTTCTCAGTCCGTGGGTCGATGCTCAATCCACTGAGCCACAGCTGCTGGACGAACATAATTTTTTAAAGTATGAAATATGACTATTTCTACTTATTTCATAAACACAGGCTAGTATAATATGTTAATGGGAAAGTATTTTAAATTATTTTTCAATAGTTGCCAAGAAACACTGGTAACATTCAACATATTTTCTTGATTAACAAAATCAAATCTTTTTCTTCTTTACATGACAAAACCACATCTAAAAAACAGAATCCACAATGTATTTAATGGAGAAGTATGCCTGTAATTACTCCCTCTAAAATCAAGACAGGCACAAATAGAACTCTGCAAATGCTAGTTCTTTTTCTTTTAATGGAATATTGACTGCGGTTATCACAGAGAAAAAAGGAATTGAAGGTACATTTAGGAAAGGAAAATATTAAAAACTATTTTTTACTTATGACAGGAATATATACTCAGAAAATCCAAAGAAGTCAACCAAAAAATTACCAGAGCTAATAAATGAGTTCACTAGAGTTATTAAGTGAAATAAATCCACAAAAATAAATTAAATGCATCCCTATATACTAATAATACAGTAAATACAATGAATAACTCAATAAAGAAATGAGATTCTATCCATAATAGTTACTAGAAATATTAAATGTCTGTACATTAATTAAGTTTGTGACACAGAGAAAACTGATACCCTAATGAGTAAAAAATGACAGATTTAAATAATATACCTTTCTCATTGTTAGGAAAATTAAATAAATATGAGAGTACTCAAACTCACAAATGTATACAGGGTGGGGCAAAAATAGGTTTACAGTTGTTTGTGTGGAAAATAATACAATAATTAATAAATAATAATACAAGAATAAGCTCTGTATTTTGTGTACTCACAACTGTAAACCTACTTTTGGCCCACCCTGTAGTACAACAGTTGTCAGAATTATCTGATATTTTACCTAAACGAGGGAGACTAATCAGTGGAATAGAGCATCCAATAATAGATTCAAATTATTATTATAAGAATTCAAACTATTGTAAAAATATATAAGTAATACAGCAATGGAGAATAGAATCATTAATAAGTGTTTTGCCAGCTGGTTACATATATGGTAAAAAAATAAATAAGTTAGACCTGTGCCTTACATTGTAGATTTGCAATAAATTCCAGATAACAGTCAAAGCTTTAAATGACAGCGAGTATTTTGTCAAATTATAAAGTTAAATTATGTTTTTAAAATTGAAATTCGGTTTCAGGAGAGGTCAGACAAAGCTAGTGTCTAAGAATAAAATGCATTCTACATTGAGGCAAGACAGATACAGCTAAAGGCAATGGGGAAGAAATCAGCCAGGCAGGCTAATGCCTAGAGAATCTGGAGCTAAGAGATGGCAGTCCAGGTAAGCAGTCAACATCAGGGAAGGCCAGAAAGGTAAGATGCTGGTGACCTGGTAGACTGATAAAGAACTGCAATGTGAGTAGCAATGAGGAAAGGCACTATATGGATAGGCAGTTGATGTCTGGTGTTGTAGCAGCAGGTTCAACAGTCCCACTTGCTAGTCTAGGATTTAGAATCAGAATTCAAGTTCGTGGAAAAACAGGAGGAAAAGGCAAAGTCCAAGTCTTAGAAGAATCACAATACTAGGTAGATTACCAAACTAGAGGCCCTGTCATAGAAATGCTGTGCAAGTTATAGCACAATTATAGCAATGAGGCAGAAATGAAGTTAGTAGAAATGGATTGATCCAGTCCAGGCTTCATGTATAAGCAGAGATTAAGTAGTTCCAACTGTTAGAATTTAAAGAGTTTGGGGATAGTGTACCAGATAGCTTACTATGAAATGGCATTTTATTCCAACTGTGGGAGAATGGAGGTATATTTCTGACATTTAAAGAAATAGAGTATACCATTTCTGACATTTAAAGAAATAGAGTATACCATCACATACAAGATGAATGAATTCATGCCTTAAATAATGTTCAGCTATGCCCTGGCCAGTTTGGCTCAGCGGTTAGAGCGTCAGCCCATGGACCAGAGAGACCCGGGTTCGGTTCCCGCTAAGGGCACATACTTCGGTTGCAGTTTGTCCCCGTCCCGGTTGGGGTTGTGTGGGTGGCAAGTGGTCGATATATCTCTCTCACATTGATGTTTCTCTCTCTCTTCTGCCCTCTCTCCCTCCCACTCTATCTGAAGATAAATGCAAAAATTGTCCTCGAGTGAGGATAAAAAAAGAAAATGTTCAGCTATGAAATATAATAAAAATGAGTATCAAAAGAAAGCATTATAAGAAAAATGTAAATGATAAATGTTCATATATCAGGCTAATATTTATTTTTTCAGTAAATAAATGTCAACTATTTTATTTTATTTTATTTTTATTTTATTTTATTATTGAAAGTATTACAGATATCTCCCATGTTTCCTCATCAACCTTCTCCTTCCTGCTCCCACACCCCTCCTGCCTTCCCCAGCCTAGTGTCCATGTCATTGGTTGTGCATATATGCATATAAGTCCTTTGGTTTATCTCTTCTCTCCCCTTCCACTTCCCATCCCTCTGAGATTTGTCAGTCTTTTCCCTACTTCCATGATTCTGGATCTCTTTTGGTCGACACCTGATTTTGTTCATTATGTTCTACCAATACATGAGATCATGTGGTACTTCTCTTTCTCTGAATGGTTTATTCCACTTAGCATAATGCTCTCCAGTTCCCTCCATGTCGTCTCAAAGAGTAAGAAATCTCTCTTTCTTACAGCTGCATAGTATTCCACTGTGTAAATGTACCTCATCTTTGTTATCCACTCATCTACTGTTGGGCACTTGGGCTGTTTCCAGATCTTAACTATTGTAAATAGCACTGCTATGAACATAGGGGTGCATATATTCTTCCTGACTGTGGTTTCCAGCTTCTTAGGTATATTCCAAGAAGTGGGATCACTGGATCAAATGGCAGTTCCATTTTTAATTTTTAATTGTTTTCCATAGTGGCTGACTAGCCTGCATTCCCACTAGCAGTGTAAAAAAGTAGCCTTTTCTACACAACCTCACCAACATTTGTTGTTTGAGGATTTGTTGATGGCCGCCATTCTATCAGGTGGGAAGTGATATCCCATAGTCATTTTAATTTGCATCTCCATGATGATTAGAAATGTTGAGTATTTTTTCATATATCTCCTGGTCATTTGTATGTCCTGTTTGGAGAAGTGTCTATTCATGTCCAATGTTCATTTTGTAATTGGGTTCTTTGTCTTCCTTTTGTTGAGTTGTATGAGTACTCTATATATTTTGGATATTAACCCCTCATCTGATGTATCATTGGCAAATATGTTCTCCCACACAATGGGTCCCTTTTCATTTTGATGCTGGTTTCTTTTGCCGTGCAGAAGCTTTTAAGTTTGATAAAGTCCAATTTATCAATTTTTTCCTTTGTTTCTCTTGCCTTAGGTGATGTATCAGTGATTCTACTACATATGATGTCTGAGATTTTTCTGCCCACATTTTCTTCTAGGATTTTTATGGTTTCATGGGTTACATTTAAGTATTTAATCCATTTTGAGTTTATTCTTGTGTATGATGTAAGATCGTGGTCTAGTTTCATTTTTTTGCATATAGCTGTCCAATTTTCCCAGCACCATTTATTGAAGAGACTGTCTTTTCTCCATTGTATGCTCTTGCATCCTTTATCGAATATTAATTGTGCATACTGCCTTGGGTCCATATCTGGGCTCTCTATTATGTTCCATTGATCTATATGTCTGTTCCTGTGCCAGTACCAGGCTGTTTTTATTACAATGGCTTTGTAGTATAAACTGATATCTAGTATTGTGATCTCTCCTACTTTGTTTTTCTTTTTCAAGATTGCTGTGGCTATTCGGGGCTTTATGGTTCCATATAAACTTGCAGAGTATTTGTACTAGATCTGTGAAATATGCCAAGGATACTTTAATAGGGATTGCATTGAATCTGTAGATTAAAAGGTCTGAGCCGGCAGGAGATCACATCCTCAACGTAAGGCCAGTGTAGAGAAAGGAGCATTTTATTACACCGGTGGGCTGTTACACCGGCGGGCTGGGGGGGTACAGCTTCCCCAAATCCTCAGCCCCGAGCTTCCTTTGTTCTTTGCTTATATAGGCACAAACTACAGAAAAAAAAACTACATTCTCTTGGTGTCGCTTTTGGCACCGTTAAGGGGGCTGATACAGAGAAGGGGGGGAGAGGAGCAGGGTAACTATTAATCTCTTTTTTCTCATGGTTCCTCTGAGTTTCTCAAGGCCATCCTCAACCCCTTATCTGTACAGTTTTCTTTGGGTGTCTCAAGGCCCTTATGTTTACAGAAAAGAAACTGCCAGGGTGCGTACGTGCAGTAACTGAGGGTCAGAATGGAGTTTAGTTTTGTTAAAACATTATTAACCCTTTCATAGATTACTTTGGGTAGTATGGACATTTTAATGATGTTAATTCTTCCAATCTATGAACAAGGTATATATTTCCACTTTTTAATACCTTCTGCTATTTCTTTTTTCAATGCCCTGTATTTTCTGAGAACATGTCCTTTACTTCTTCGGTTAAGTTTATTCCTAGGTGTCTTAGTTATTTTGTTACAATGGTAAATGGGATTATTTTATTAGTTTCTCTCTCTGTGAGTTCATTATTGGTATATAAGGATGCCGTCAATTTCTTTTTTACATTTTTTTCTTTATTGATTTTAGAGAGAGAGGAAGGTAGAGGGAGAGAGGTAGAAACATTGATGAGAGAGAACAATGATTCGCTGCCTTCTGCATGACCCTCACTAGGGACTGGGCCCACAACCTGGTCACGTGCCCTGACTGGTAATAGAACCGGCGACCTCTTGGTGCATGGGTCGACACTCAACCACTGAGCAATATCGGTCTGACTCTGTCGATTTCTTGATGTTCATTTTGTATTCTACTACTTTGCCAAATTCATTTATTAAGTTTACTAGATATTTTTTAATTTTTATATATTTTTCCAATTTTTATTAATTTATTTTTGTTACATGTGTTTCTCCTTTTCCCCCCTAGACGCCCTCCTCCCCATCATGCCCACTCACACCCCCAGCGTTGTTGTCTATGTCCATTGGTTATGCATACATGCATATAAATTCTTTGATTCATTTCATCCATCCTCCCCAACCTCCTCCTTTCTATGTATCTAGGTCTATTTTGCTCATCAGCCCACCTTGTTCATTATATTCCACTAATAACTGAGATCCTGTGGTATTTGTCTTTCTCTGATTGGCTTATTTCGCTTAGCATAATACTCTCGAGGTCCCTCCATGGCATCTCAAAGGATAAGAGATCTTTCTTTCTTACAGCTGCACAGTATTACATTGTGTATATGTACCACATCTTTTTTATCCACTCATCTATTGATGGACATTTGGACTGTTTCCAGATCTTAGCAATTGTAAATAGTGCTACTGTGAACATAGGGGTACATATATTCTTTCTGATTGGTGTTGCAGGCTTCTTAGGGTATATTCCTAGAAGTGGAATCACTGGGTCAAATGGCAGATCAATTTTTAATTTCTTGAGGAAATATCATAGTGTCTTCCATAGTGGCTGCTGCACTAGTCTGCATTCCCACCAGTGTACTAGAGTCCCCTTTTCTCCAAACCTTGGCCAGCAGTTGTTTGATGATTTGCTGATGGCAGCCATTCTGGCAAGTGTGAGGTCATACCTCATAGTTGTTTTAATTTGCATCTCTCTGAAAATTAGTGACGTTGAGCATTACTTCATATGTCTCTTGGCCATTTGTATGTCCTTTTTGGAGAGGTGTCTATTTATTTCCTCTGCCCATTTTTTAATTGAGTTCTTTGTCTTCCTTTTGTTGAGTTGTATGAGCACTCTATATATTTTGGAAATTAACCCCTTATCTTATGTATCATTGGCAATTATGCTCTCCCATACAGTGGGTTCCCTTTCCATTTTGATGGTTGTTTCTTTTGCTATGCAGAAGCTTTTTAGTTTGATATAGTCCCATGTTTTCATTTTTTCCTTTGTTTCTCTTGCCTTAGGCATTGCATCTGTGAAAATTCTGCTGCGTATGATGTCTGAAATTTTGTTGCCTACATTTTCTTGTAGAATTTTTATAAATTCATGAGTCACATTTAAGTCTTTTATCCATTTTGATTTTATTCTTGTGTATGGTGTAAGTTGGTGGTCTAGTTTCACTTTTTTGCAGTAGCTGTCCAATTTTTCCAACATCATTTATTAAAGAGGCTGTCTTTACTCCATTGTATGATCTTGCCACCTTTATCAAATCTAAATTGAGTATGATGTTTTGGGTCAATTTCCAGGTTCTCTGTTCTGTTTCATTGATTTATATGCCTGTTCTTGTGCCAGTACCAGGCTGTTTTGATTACAGTGGCTTGTAGTATAACCTGATATCTGGTATCGTGATTCCTAAGTCTTTTGATTGGAGTGTTCAATCCTTTTACATGTAATGTTGTTATTGTTATATACTTTTTTATTGCCATTTTTGTTTATTGGGGTTATATTTTTCTTTCTATTTCTTCTACTAATTACAACAGACCTTTTAACATTTCTTGCATTGCTGCTTTGGTGCTAATATATTGCCTCAGCTTTTTTTTTTGTCTGGGAAGCTCTTTATTTCACCTTCTATTTTGAATGATAGCCTTGATGTATAGAGTACTCTTGGATTCAGATCCTTGTTTTTCATTACCTTGATTACTTTATATCATTCCCTTCTGGCCTGTAGTGTTTCTATTGAGAAGTCCGCTGATAGCCTTATGGGGCTTCCTTTGTAGGTAACCTGTTGCTTATCTCTTACTGCTTTTAGGATTCTCTCTTTATCTTTAATTTTTGGCATTTTAATTATTATGTTTCTTGGTATGGGCCTATTTGGGTTCTTCTTACTTGGGGCTCTCTGTGCTTCTTGAACTTGAATGCCTTCTTTCTTCACCAAGTTAGGGAAATTTTCTGTCAATATTTCTTCAAATATATTATCTAACCCTTGATCATTTTCTTCTTCTTCTGTAACTCCTATGATGTGAATGTTGTTACGTTTTCAGTTGTCCCACAGTTCTCTTAAGCTGTCTTCCTGTTTTTTATTTCTTTTTTCCTTTTGGTTTTCTGATTGGTTGATTTTTTCTACCCTGTCTTCTAATTCACTGATACGGTTCTGAGCTTCCTCTACTCTGCTGGTTATTCCTTTCAATGTGTTCTTTATTTCTGCTATGGCATTCTTCATTTCCACTTGGTTGGTTTTCAATGTTTCTATATCTTTACTTTTGCTGTTGAGCTTCCTCAAGATCATGGCTCTGTACTCTACCTCTGATAACTTGCTTAACTGCATTTTGGAATCCATTTAATTTTAGTTTTTATAAAACTGTTCTAAGTTTAATCTCACTAAATACTTAGAGATGAGTAGAAAAATCAGATAAACCCCATTTAGTTACTAAATAATCAAAGGATGAGGCCCAAGCTGCTCTAGTAAATTTTTAATGGAGTCTTTAGGGTTTTCTATGTACAATATTATGTCATCTGCAAATAATGACAGTTTCACTTTTTCGTTTCCAATTTGGATCGTTTTTATGTTGTTGTTGTTGGTTTTTTTCTTGTCTAATTGCTATGGCTAAGAATTCCAGAACTATGTTAAATAAGAGTGGTGAAAGTGGTAATGCCTGTCTTGCTCCTGTTTAATGGAAAATGCTTTTAGTTTTTGCCTATTGAGTATGATGTTGGCTGTAGGTTTTCATATATGGCCTTTATTATGTCAAGATGTGGTCCCTCTATTCCCACATTGCTGAATATTTATATCAGAAATAGGTGCTCAATTTTTGTTGAATGCATTTTCAGCACCTATTGATATGATTATATGATTTTTATCTTTCATTTTGTTTATATAGTGTATCACATTTACTGATTTGTGAATATTGTACCAGCCTTGGGATGAACCTCACTTGATCATGGTGAATACTTTTTTTAATGTATTGTTGGATCTGATTTGCTAATATTTTGTTAAGGATTTTGGCACCTATGTTTATCATGGATATTGGCCTGTATTTGTCTTTATTTGTAGTGTCTTTATCTAGTTTTCGAATTGGAATTATGTTGACTTCATAAAATGAGTTTGGGAGTCTTCCTTCTTGTTGGAATTTTTGGAATAGTTGAGGAGAATGGGTAATAGATCTTCTGTGAATTTTTGGTAAAACTCCTCTGTGAAGTCGTCAGGGTCTGAGCTGTTGTTTGCTGGGTGTTTCTGGATTACATCTTCAATTTCCTTACTTGTTATTGGTCTGTTCAAGTTTCTATCTCTTCCTGGTTAGTTTTGGGAGACATTGTCTTTCTAGAATTTTGTCCATTTCACCTAGATTGTCCAATTTGTTGGCATATAATTGTTTGTAGTATTTTTAATGATCCTTGTATTTCTGTGGTGTCAGTTCTTACTTCTCCTCTTTCTTTTCTGATTATGTTTATTTTGGTCCTCTCTTTTTGTTTCTTGGTGAGTCTGGCTAAAAGTCAATCAATTTTGTTTATCTTTTCAAAGAACCAGCTCTTTGTTTCATTGATCCTTTGAATTGTGTTTTCAGTTTCTATGTCATTTATTTCTATTCTAACCTTTATTATTTATTTTCTTCTACTTGCTCTGGGTTTTTCTTTTTATTTATTTTCTAGTTCTTTAAGTTGTATGGTTAAGAAGTCAATTAGAAATTTTTCTTGTTTCTTGAGGTAGGCCTGTAGTGCTATAAACTTCCCTCTCAGGACTGCTTTCGCTGTGTCCCATAAATTTTGTTTTTTGTGTTGATTTTCATTGGCTTCCAGAAAGTTTTTTTCTTCTTCCTGTTGTAAGGTGTCAGCGAGATAACCAGAGACACAAGGCCAAATTTTAAAGGAGCACTTTATTACACTGGTGGGCTGTTATACCAGCGGGCTGGGGGGGGGGGTGTATAGCTTCCCCAAATCCTCAGCCCCGAGCCTTCTTTGTTGCCTGCTTTTAAAGGCACAAACTACAGAAAAAAACCAAAAACTACATTCTCTTGGTGCTGCTTTTGGCACCGTTTAGGGGGGCTGATACAGAGAAGGGGAGGAGAGGAGCAGGGCAACTATTAATCTCTTTTTTTCTCATGGTTTCTCTGAGTTTCCCAAGGCCATCCTCAACCCCTTATCTTTATAGTTTTCTTTGGGTGTCTCAAGGCCCTTATGTTTACAGAAAAGAAACTGCCAGGGTGTATACGTGCAGTAACTGAGGGTCCAAATCGAGTTATTACATCCCCACTGGTTTTATATACAAGTAAAATCATTTTTTTATTAAGGATATAAACTCTGTCCCTGAATTATTCCCAAATTATTGGCATAGAAATAGCAGGTTTCACCTAGTGCTACCCAGAGTCCTCCCTGCTTGATGAAAAGGAGATCTAAACCTTGTCTGTTTTGTATTGCTGGAGGTTATACTTAGGTGGGAGTATGCAAGTCCCTTGCCCCTGGATATCCCCCAAAGTTAACTTGGGCTGGTCCCATGTACAGTTGTCAGTATTTGGGGTCTGTGAAATTGGCTCGGAGAGGCCTAGTCTTATATAATAAGGTGGCCCCGAATTTAGGCATAACTAGTAGTCAGCCCCTGTGTCCTTCCTGTGGCCTAATAAAGGTCTGGCTGACTAATGATATTAATCTGAATGGGGTCAGATTTTCCTGTAGGGAAACCCTTGGGATTGGTTAACCTTCTAAAATCTATATGAGGGTCCCTGCTTCTCAGATAGCCCTTAGAAGTATAAAGTTTCACAACCTCAAGATGGACAAAAGTATTCATTTGCATTCAAGAAACTTATGGTAACTGTACCGCTCCCTGGGCATATATATTCCTACCCCTTGTAGTCCCCATTCCCCTGTAAGTGTCCCATAACCTCAGGGAAGGGGCCCTTCTATATGACTTCAATCTTCAGTAATACCATCTGTGCCTATGGTGCCTCTCATGAGGTCACATAGGTCAAGACTGAAAACAGGTTTTTCTATCCCTTTTTGTGGTGACACTTCTTAAGACCTCCCCCAATATCTCATTTTTAAGTTCCCAGTTCTATTGGAGCCCAGATCTATAAAGATTCCCCTGTACAGTCATAATCAGAAAAATCAGAGTCCCAATAAACACAAGAGTCTCATTTTTAAGGGATCTGGAGAGGCCAGACCATTCATTCTGCTTTTTCTGCCTTCAGCCGGGAATGGTGCAGCCAGACTGGGATGCCATTGACATTGACAGCCGTTGGTGCAGGCAGGATGATAGTGCATGGTCCCTTCCAGGCTGGAGTCAGTCCCTGGGTGGTAAATTTCTTTACCTATATTGAGTCCCCGGGCTGGAAAGGGTGCACAGGGTCCAAGGTGGGCACAGGTAAGGAGTCGCAGATGTGCTTATGGACAGCTTTCTGGGCGGTGACCCTTTTTTATGGGCCCTGTTCCCCTTAAGGCTGTTATTATTACCTTTGCTATTCTATTATCTTGTTTTCCTGATATTTCATTTCCTTCTCTTTTTATTTCTTCCCTTCTCCACAAACTTTCTTCAACTCACACAGACCCTCTGCGACTTACACAATCCTTCTTCAACTTACACAGACCCTCTGCGACTTACACAATCCTTCTTCAACCTACATAGACCCTCTGCGAATTTCCTAGTCCTTCCCCTGACATGAATCTGAGAGCTTGCTCCATCTATCTGCAGTCTGCACATTCCCCAGCTTTTCTTCTCCTCCTCCCTTCTTAGACCCACACATTCCTGCTTCCCTCTGCCTTCTCCCTTTCCCTGTAACCTTACTGGACATTGCCTGCCTCTCAGGAGTTCAGTAAGCTTGGTGTAACCTAAGTGGGTAATCTGGTGCAGCTGGTTGACTAAAGTCTGACCTAGAGCCTCTGGGACTAATAACCTCCCATCAGGCAGTGTCCACCAACCATTGATTTCTTTTATGGCTTGTTTCTGCTTGGCTAAGTCATTTTCTGACCTAGTGTATCTGAAGAGGCCATTCCCCACTGGTTTTAGGGCTGCCTCTCAAGCTTCCTGGTGCAGCAGATTTTCTTTCTTGCCCCATCGGAGAGCCTGGATTAGGGCTATGACTTCAGCCCATCCCCCTACTTAATGACTGTGACCAGATGACACAGTCCTGAGTTACTACTGCTGTCCCAGCATACCTGATTTCTTCCTGGACATAGCTGCTCCCGTCCGTGAACAATAGCTCATCTGATGATGGCAGTGGGACATCTTTGAAGTCTGGGTGGGCCGTCTGCACTATGTCAATTACCTCCAGGCAGTCCTGCAGAGGTTTCTCCGGGTCATCGTCTGGAGGCAGGCTGGCAGGATTGATGGCCAACGTCTTGTGGAACTTGATGCAGGGGCTGGCCTGGAGTGGTAGTGGCCAGAAATTGAATGATCTCTGGAAGAGATCACGTCTGAGTAGGGGGAATAGGCACTCCGTCATGGCCAGAAATGAAGGATTCACAGTATTTTTCCAAAGTCCATAGTCCTCTTTGAAGTCCAGGGGTAGGTTAGAGCCCCACTGACTCAGTCAAGACTGAGTCTGCTGCATCAGTACCTACCAGGAATCTAACTAGTTTGTCCTCTATTATCTTGTATTATTCTGGGCTCCTGGGGAGGGGGGAAGCTCAGTTGGAAGGAGCCCTGGCCCTTTTATTTTTCTAAGTTAAAGACATCTTTTTACTTTGTTCCCGTATACCTGACTTTGTTCTTGTCTTTTCTATCTCTAATCGGGACCTACGCCTGCTGTCCTGGCTCTTCCTCATGTTTCCCTTTCTAGGGTGATCCTTTTCTATGGGCCTTGTTCCCCTTAAGGCTGTTATTATTACCTTTGCTATTTTATTATCTTGTTTTCCTGATATTTCATTTCTAGGAATGTTTACTATGCAACCCAATGAGGTCTTCTGGGCACTAGGGCTGCTATCCATGATTAGACTAACCATAACAAAGTTGAGCGAGACACAGTAGGGAGGCAGATGAGGACAAAAACAAGGGAAGACACACAAGACAGAAACTTTCGCTTTGTCTGCCTGGTTGCTCCCCTCGGAGAGATTTTGGACGCCTCTTGGCATGTGGCAGGTTGGAATAAGCCCCCAACTCAGATCAGGCTCGCTGGTGAGACACCATAGTGGCCCAAGAACCTGATACTGCCTTTAGCCATATGAGGTCATCATGGAACCGCAGGGTAGGACTCACACAGGCTCCGTAACCAGCATCATGGAGCATGGTCACTCACACACGTTTACATTCACACAGTCACACTCACACACCAGAAGTTCTCGGGAGGTAATCAGTCTCCCCTTCCGCCCCAGTGGCAGGCCAAGAAAAATTCCTTATCCAGTGGGAACATAATGAACCCCACCTAAAGTCTTAGGGGGATCCCAGAGAGGAAAGGTACACTGCATCCAGCCCTCTCACTCTCACCCAGAAAGACCGGTCACCCAGAACCTACCTCCAGAGGCTTTTTTACCAAGTCTCCTTAAATCTTTTGAGGACATCTTGGCATCTCCCAGCCGCTCATCAGAAACCTAAGTATGATCTTCAAGGCTCTGGAACATCTCAGGGGGTACCTCCCCTCAGATCTCTAGGGGTCTGGTGGCCGGATCGGGAGAGACCATTCATCCTAAGTGTCTATCCCCTGGTGCCCTATAATACCAGGTATCTCGCTGAGGCTTCCAAATGTTGTAAGGTGTCAGCGAGATAACCAGAAACGCACAGTCAAATTGTAAAGGAGCACTTTATTACACCAGTGGGCTGTTACACCGGCAGGCTGGGATGGTATAGCTTCCCCAAATCCTCAGCCCCGAGCCTTCTTTGTTGCCTGCTTTTAAAGGCACAAACTACAGAAAACAAACAAAAAACAAAAAAAAAACACTACATTCTCTTGGCGCCGCTTTTGGCACCGTTAAGGGGAGCTGATACAGAGAAGGGAGGGAGAGGAGCAGGGCAACTATTAATCATTTTTTCTCATGGTTTCTCTGAGTTTTCCAAGGCCATCCTCAACCCCTTATCTTTACAGTTTTCTTTGTGTATCTCAAGGCCCTTATGTTTACAGAAAAGAAACTGCCAGGGTGTGTATGTGCAGTAACTGAGGGTCAGAATGAAGTTATTACACTTCCCTAATCTCCTTGGTAACCCATTTGTTGTTTAATAACAGGCAATTTCGCCTCCATGTGTTTGAATGATTTTGAGTGTTTTTGTTGTAATTGATTTCTAGTTTCATTCCATTGTGATCTGAGAAGATGCTTGATATGATTTCACTCTTCTTGAACTTGTAAAAACTTAGTTTGTGTCCTAACATGTGGTTTATGTTTGAGAATGTCCAATGTGCACTTGAGAAGAATGTAAATTCTGAAGTTTTGGGGTGTAATTCTTTGTAGATATCTATTAAATCTATTTGATCTAGTGCATGGAGTTACTATTTCTTTGTTAATTTTTTGTCTAGAGGATTTATCCAGTGATGTCAGCAGGTTGTTGAAGTCCCCTGCTATGATTGTATTGCTGTCAAATTCTCTTTTGAAGTCCTCCAGACATTTAAAAATATATGTTGTTGCTCCTATATTGGGTACATATACGTTTACCTGTTATATCTTTGCATTGGACAGATTCTTTCAATATTATATTGTGGCCTTCTTTGTCTCTAGTTATGACCTTCATTTTGAAATTTATTTTATCAAATATGAGTATTGTTACCCCAGCTTTTTTTTTTTTCCTTTCCATTGGCTTGGAAAAGATTTTTCTATCCCTTCACTTTCAACTTATGTGAGCCTTTTGTTGTGAGGTGAGTCTCTTGTACACAACATATATATGAGTCATGCTTTCTTATCCATTTAGCTACTCTGTGTCTTTTGATAGGAGCATTTCATCCATTTACAATTAAGGTTATTGTTGATATGTACTTATTTATTGCCATTTATATTTATTATGGTTATGTTTCTTTCCCTATTCCTTCTGGTAGTTTGGTGCTAATACATCTCCTTAGATTTTTTTTTTTTTTTTTTTTTTTTTTGTCTGGGAAGCTCTTTATTTCACCTTCTGTTTTGAATGATAGCCTTGCTGGATAGAGTAGGTTTTTATTCATATCCTTGTTTTTCATTATCTTGAATACCTCATGCCATTCCCTTCTGGTCTATAGTGTTTCTGTTGAGAAATAAGCTGATAGCCTTATGGGGGCTCCTTTGTATGTAACCTGTTGCTTAACTCTTGGTGCCTTTATGATTCTCTCTTTGTGTTTAATTTGTGGCATTTTAATTATGATGTGTCTTGGTGCGGGCCTTTCTGGGTTTTTTCTTGGGGCTTTCTGTGCTTCTTGAACTTGTATGTCTATTTCCATCTCCAAATTGGGGAAGTTTACTCTCATTATTTCTTCAAACATATTCTCTAACCCTTGCCTATTTTCTTATTCTTCTGGAACTACTATGACATAGATGTTGTTATGTTTCATATTGTCCCACATTTCTCTTAAACTATCCTCCTGTGTTTTAATTGTTTTTTTTTTTTTTTCTCTTTGGTTCACTGATTGGGTGATTTTTTTTTCTACTCTTTCTTCTAATTTACTGATCCAATCTTCAGCTTCCTCCAATCTATTAATTATTCCTTCCAATGTGTTTTTTGTTTTTGCTATGTCATTTTTCATTTCTGCTTGGTAGTTTTTCATTTCCAGTTGGTTGATTTCCATTGTTTCTTGTGGAAGGTGGCTGAGCCAAGGTCTCTTGTTCCTGTGGTGTTTGCACAAACTGGCCCAGGAGCTTCCAACACCAGGGACAAGGTCCTGTGGTGATTGCATGGTCTCACCCAGGAACCTTTAGTCCCAAGGCCACTTGTTGATCCTGCATTCTGGCAAAGCCCACACAGGAACATTCTGCCCAAGATCTCTTGCTCTTTCTGTGTGCCAGCAAGGCCCACACAGGAGCGTCCTGAGCCACAGGCAAGAATGTATCGACAGTCTGGACCTTGAGCTCAGATGTCGATGGAAACATTTGGTGTTTGAGAACCATGAAGCTTTTGAACTCCCCCTCCTTCAATTGGTTATATAATAAACTGACTGAGCTAGTTTGGGGTCACTGTTTCTCCATCAGAGAGCAGTGTCCCACCTGGCCCCAATTTTTCTTTCTATAATCTCTCTGTGTCTTTCTTAGTCTCCCATCGCCCCTCCTCAGGCCTGGTTCAACTAGCAGTGCAGGTCACGGCAGTTTTTATATCTTTGCTCATGCTGTTGAGCTCTTTACTCATGGTGTTGAGCTTCCTCATAATCATTACTCTGAACTCTACCTCTAATAACTTGCTTAATCCCATTTCATTTGTCCCTTCTTCTGTATAATTATTTTGTTCTTTCATTTGGGATTTGTTTCTTTGTTTCACCATTTTGGATATCTCAGTGGGTTTTGGAGCCTGCTAAATTTTCCCTGTGGGTGTTGGTGTTCCACTGATTGTGGCTCCCTCTACTGGGTTTGGATGAGTGTGGGAGGGCCCATGTTAAACACCAATGTATAGTTATTTTTCTGGGTAGATTCACAGACCAAGCAAAGATGCAGTTATCCTATAGCTTTTGCCTGCAGGCTATTAATCTCAGTTACTTAATGATCCTCAGGTTGTAGCCCTCAGATGAATGAAAAATCCCTCAGGTGGACAGGGTAAGAGGATTTCCAGTGGGTGGGGCAATTGCTTTCCTCTGGGTTAAAGTTGTTTTGATAAGAAAGTGGTTTCTACAGTGTGGATTATTGGCTCAGTGTAGGGTTCTAGGCCTCTGCCTTCACAGCTCGGACCCCAGAGCCACAGGATGGTGTTAAATTCCTGAGGGAGTGGCAGTTGCTTCTCCTGCAGGCTAAAATTGCTCTGATGTGGCTACTTGGCAGAGATGGCTACTGAAGACATGGGGCAGGGACTCAGCATAGGAACTCAGGCATCAGTCTTCACAGCTCAGTCTTCAGAGCCAGGACCCCCAAAACTGAGAGCCTGGCCCAAGTTTCAAATATTTCTTGGAGTCTTTTTCCCCCCTCTTTGCTGGCTTGTAGTCTCTAGCTGTCAATGAGCCTCAGTTTGCATTTCTCCAGCCAGATGGTGTTAAATTCCTGAGAGAAGTGCCATTGCCTCTCCCCTGGGCTCTTTGAGTCAGATGGCTACTGTCCTATGAGGGAGTGATTTAGCCTAAAACTTCTTTTTTTTTTTTTTTATTAATTTATTTTTGTTACAGATGTTTCTCCTTTTTTCCCCATTGACACCCTCCTCCCCATCCCCCCACCTGTCCCCAGCTTTGTTGTCCATGTCCATCACTTATGCATACATGTGCATAAGTTCTGTGGTTTATCTCTTCCCTCCCCCCCCCACCCCCTCTCCTGAGGGGTGTCAGTTTATACCCTACTTCCACGTCTCTGGGTCTACCCTGTTCCTCAGACTGCTATGTTCATTATATTCCAAAAATAAGTGAGATCATGTGATATTTGTCTTTCTCTGCTTGGCTTGTTTCGCTTAGGATAATACTCTCGAGGTCCCTCCACGTCGTCTCAAAGGATAAGAGATCTTTCTTTCTTACAGCTGCATAGTACTCCATTGTGTATATGTACCACAGCTTTTTTATCCATTCATCCACAGATGGACACTTGGGCTGTTTCCAGATCTTAGCTATTGTAAATAGCACTGCTATGAACATGGGGGTACATGTATTCTTTCTGATTGGTGTTTCAGGCTTCTTAGGGTATATTCCTAGAAGTGGGATCACTGGGTCAAATGGCAATTCAATTTTTAATTTTTTGAGGTAACACCATAGTGTTTTCCACAGGGGCTGCACCAGTCTGCATTCCCACTAGCAGTGTACTAGAGTCCCCTTTTCTCCACACCCTCGCCAACACTTGTTGTTTGATGATTTGTTGATGGCAGACATTCTGACAGGTGTGAGGTGATACCTCATTGTTGTTTTAATTTGCATCTCTCTGATGATTAATGATGTTGAGCATTTCTTCATATGTCTCTTAGCCATTTGTATGTCCTTTTTGGAGAGGTGTCTATTTATTTCCTCTGCCCATTTTTTAATTGGGTTCTTTGTGTTCCTTTTGTTGAGTTGTATGAGCACTCTGTATATTTTGGAAATTAACCCCTTATCTGATGTGTCATTGGCAATTATGCTCTCCCATAAAGTGGGTTCCCTATCTGTTTTGATGGTTGTTTCTTTTGCTGTGCAGAAGCTTTTGAGTTTGATGTAGTCCCATGGGTTCATTTTTCCCTTTGTTTCTGTTGCCTTAGGTGATGTATCAGTGAAGATTCTACTGCGTATGATGTCCGAAATTTTGTTGCCTACATTTTCTTCCAGGATTTTTATGGATTCACGAGTCACATTTAAGTCTTTTATCCATTTTGAGTTTATTCTTGTGTGTGGTGTAAGTTGATGGTCTAGTTTCATTTTTTTGCATGTAGCTGTCCAATTTTCCCAACACCATTTATTAAAGAGGCTATCTTTACTCCATTGTATGCTCTTGCCACCTTTGTCAAATATTAATTGAGCATAATGTCTTGGGTCAATTTCCGGATTCTCTGTTCTGTTCCACTGGTCTATATGCCTGTTCTTGTGCCAGTACCAGGCTGTTTTGATTACAGTGGCTTTGTAGTATAAGCTGATATCCGGTATTGTGATCCCACCTACTTTGTCCTTCTTTTTCAAGATTGCTGTGGCTATTCGGGGTCTTTTTTGGTTCCATATGAATTTTTGAAATATTTGTTCTAGTTCTGTGAAATATGTCACTGGTATTTTGATGGGGATTGCATTGAATCTATAGATTGCTTTGGGTAATATGGACATTTTAATGATGTTAATTCTTCCAATCCA
Source organism: Tadarida brasiliensis (assembly GCA_030848825.1). NCBI lineage: Eukaryota > Metazoa > Chordata > Mammalia > Chiroptera > Molossidae > Tadarida > Tadarida brasiliensis. Next base: position 47,338,446 of record CM061280.1, on the reverse strand, counting down.
TGAACAAGGTATGTGCTTCCACTTTTTTATATCTTCCTCTATTTCTTTTTTCAATGTCCTGTAGTTTTCTGCAAATAGGTCCTTTACTTCTTAAGTTTATTCCTAGGTATCTTAATTTTTTTGCCGCGATGGTAAATGGTATTGTTTTTTCAGTTTCTCTTTCCGTGAGTTCGTCATTGGTGTATAAGAATGCCATTGATTTCTTGACGTTAATTTTGTATCCTGCTATTTTGCCAAATTCATTTATTAAGTCTAGTAGATTTTCGATGGAGTCTTTAGGGTTTTCTATATATAATATCATATCGTCTGCGAATAATGACAGTTTCACTTCTTCCTTTCCAATTTGGATTCCTTTTATTTTTTCTTCACGTCTGATTGCTGTGGCTAAGACTTCCAGTACTATGTTAAATAAGAGTGGCGAAAGTGGGCATCCCTGTCTTGTTCCTGTTCTTAAGGGAAATGTTTTTACTTTTGCCCATTGAGTATGATGTTGGCTGTAGGTCTTTCATATATGGCCTTTATTATATCAATATATGATCCCTCTACTCCCAAATTGCTGAGCGTTTTTATCAGAAATGGGTGCTGGATTTTGTCGAATGCTTTTTCCGCATCTATTGATATGATCATGTGGTTTTTATCTTTCATTTTGTTTATGTGGTGTATCACATTTATTGATTTGCGAATGTTGAACCAGCCTTGCATCCCTGGGATGAATCCCACTTGGTCATGGTGAATAATTTTTTTGATGTATTGCTGGATCCGATTTGCTAGTATTTTGTTTAGGATTTTGGCATCTACGTTCATCAGGGATATTGGCCTGTAGTTTTCTTTGTTTGTAGTGTCTTTTTCTGGTTTTGGAATTAGGATTATGCTGGCCTCATAAAACGAGTTTGGAAGTCTTCCTTCTTCTTGAATTTTTTGAAATAGTTTGAGGAGAATGGGAGTTAGTTCTTCTTTGAATGTTCGGTAAAACTCCCCCGTGAAGCCATCTGGGCCTGGGCTTTTGTTTGCTGGGAGAATCTTGATTACATCTTCAATTTCCTCAGCTGTTATTGGTCTGTTCAAGTTTTTTATCTCTTCCCGGTCCAGTTTTGGGAGATTATGTGTTTCTAGAAATTTGTCCATTTCACTTAGATTGTCGAATTTGTTGCCATATAAATGTTCATAGTATTTGCTAATGATCCTTTGTATTTCTGTGGTGTCAGTTGTTACTTCTGCTCTTTCATTTCTGATTTTGTGTATTTGTGTTCTCTCTCTTTGTTTCTTGGTGAGTCTAGCTAAGGGTCCATCAATCTTGTTTATCTTTTCAAAAAACCAGCTCTTTGTTTCATTGATCATTTGAATTGTTTCTCTGGTCTCTATGTCGTTTATTTCTGCTCTGATCTTTACTATTTCCTTCCTTCTATTTGCTGTGGGGTTTTCTTTTTGTTTGCTTTCTAGTTCTTTAAGTTGTGAGGTTAGATAGTCTATTAGAAATTTTTGTTGTTTCTTGAGGTAGGCCTGTAGTGCTATGAACTTCCCTCTCAGAACAGCTTTCGCTGCATCCCATAGATTTTGTGTTGTTGTGTGTTCATTTTCGTTGGTTTCTAGGAAGTTTTTAATTTCTTCCTTGATCTCCTCGGTAACCCATTCATTGTTTAATAACATGCTATTTAGCCTCCATGTATTCAAATGTCGTTGCATGTTCTTTTTGCAATTGATTTCTAGTTTCATGCCATTGTGATCTGAGAAGATGCTTGATATGATTTCAATCTTCTTGAACTTGTAGAGACTTCGTTTGTGTCCTAACATGTGGTCTATCGTTGAGAATGTCCCATGTGCACTTGAGAAGAATGTGAATTCTATAGTTTTGGGGTGTAATTCTCTGTAAATATCTTTTAAATCCATTTGGTCTAGTGCTTCGTTTAGAGTCTCTGTGTCCTTGTTAAATTTTGTCTAGAGGATCTATCCAGTGATGTCAGCGGAGTGTTGAAGTCCCCTGCTATGATTGTATTGCTGTCAATTTCTCCTTTGAAGTCCTCCAGAAGATTTTTGATATATTTTGGTGCTCCTATATTGGGTGCATATATGTTTACCAAGGTTATATCTTCCTGTTGGATAGTTCCTTTCAATATTATGTAGTGACCTTCTTTGTCTCTAGTAATGGCTTTCGTTTTGAAATCTATTTTATCAGATATGAGTATTGCTACCCCAGCTTTTTTTTCCTTTCCATTTGCTTGGAAGATTTTTTTCCATCCCTTCACTTTCAGCCTATTTGAGTCTTTTGTTGTGAGGTGGGTCTCTTGTAAACAGCATATATATGGGTTATGCTTTCTTATCCAATCCGCTACTCTGTGTCTTTTTATCGGAGCATTCAATCCATTTACATTTAAGGTGATTATTGATATGTACTTATTTATTGCCATTTTTGTTCAGTGTGGTTCTACTTTCCTTCCTATTTCTTCTACTAATTACAGCAGTCCTTTTAACATTTCTTGCAGTGCTGGTTTGGTGCTAATGTATTCCCTTAGCCTTTTTGTGTCTGAGAAGCTCTTTATTTGACCTTCTATTTTGAATGACAGCCTTGCTGGGTAGAGTAGTCTTGGATTCAGATCCTTGTTTTTCAGGACCTTGATTACTTCATGCCATTCCCTTCTGGCCTGTAGTGTTTCTGTTGAGAAGTCAGCTGATAGCCTGATGGGGGTTCCTTTGTAGGTAACCTGTTGCTTTTCTCTTGCTGCCTTGAGGATTCTCTCTTTGTTTTGAATTTTTGGCATTTTAGTTACTATGTGTCTTGGTGTGGGCCTGTTTGGGTTCTTCTTACTTGGGACTCTCTGTGCTTCTTGAACTTGAATACCTTCTTTCTTCACCAAATTAGGGAAGTTTTCTGTCATTATTTCTTCAAATATATTCTCTAACCCTTGCTCAATTTCTTCTTTTTCAGGGACTCCAATGATGCGAATATTATTACGTTTCCAGTTATCCCACAATTCTCTTAAGCTGTCTTCCTGTTTTTTCATTGTTTTTTCCTTTTGGTTTTCTGATTGGTTGATTTTTTCTACCCTGTCTTCTAATTCACTGATCCGGTCATCAGCTTCCTCTACTCTGCTGTTTAGTCCTTCCAATGTGTTCTTCATTTCTGCTATGTCATTCTTCATTTCTTCTTGCTGCTTCTTCATTTCTTCTTGCTGCTTCTTCATTTCCACTTGGTTGGTTTTCAGTGTTTCTATGTCTTTGCTCATGGTGTGGATGTCTTTACACAAGGTGTTGATGTCCTTACTCATGCTGTTGAGCTTCCTCAAGATCATGGCTCTGAATTCTAGCTCTGTTAACTTGCTTAGCTCCGTTTCATTTATCTCATCTTCGGTAGAGGTCTCTTGTTCTTTCATTTGGGCTCTGTTTCTTTGTTTCCCCATTTTGGCTATCTCAGTTGTTTTTGGAGCCTGCCAAATTTTCCTGTGGATGTTGGTGTTCTGTTGTTTGTGGCTCCCTCTACTGGGTTTGGATGAGCGTGGGAGGACCCACGTTAAACACCTCCCTGGAGTCTTACTTTCCAGGGTATATTTGCTAGCCCAGCAAAGGTTAAGTTATCCTCTAGCTTTTTGCCTAGAGGCTATTAGTTGTGGTTGCTTGAAGAGCCTTGGGTTTTCAGTTGAATGAAAACCTCCCTCAGGTGTTCAGTGTGAGAGGATTTCCAGGGGGTAGGGCAGATGCTAGTAGTTAATGAGCCTCAGTTTGCATTTCAATGGCCCACTAGGGTGTGAATGGATCTCCGAGGGAGGGGCTGCTGCCTCTCCCCAGAGCCCTGGGATGGAGTAAGAGGACCAGGCCACAGTCCTGGGTGGCCGCAACTCAGCAAATACTCTGAGCGCCCTCCAAATCCCAGGTGTCCCCACACAGTTCCAGTCCAGTCCGCCCTCCCTCTGCCAGAGCCCAGGTGAGTGGCTGCGGCTATTTTAGCGCTCTGTCCATGCTCTGCACGGTGGAGCTGGCGCGGGCTTTAGCGCTCTGTCCTGGCCCCGCGCGGTGGAGCTGGTGCGGGGTTTAACCCCGAGGGCGGGCACCACTCCCGGCTAAGGCCGTTGCTGTCCGTGGGCTCCCAGCCCCCCTCTCTCGCCTTCGCAATCCTACCAGGATCGAGTCAGTGTCCCTGGTTGTATCGTCCTCGCAAGCTGCTTTTCTGTTGCTTTTTCCCGATGATTTGTCTTCATTTTAGTTGTAATTCCAGTTTGGTCCTGGGAGATGGTCTGTGTAGCTTCCATTCACTCCGCCGCCATTTTTCTCCCCCCTAGCCTAAAACTTCTGATGGCCTCCTTCCCAGCTCTTTCCCCAGTGCTATGAACCTTTGACTCTCTTCACACAGTTCAGTCCAGTCTTCCCTCCTTCTGCTGGAGCCCGAGGTGAGTGGCTGTAGCTGTTTTAGTCCACTGGTCCTTCATGGAAGTGCCAGTGTTCCCAGAACCTCTCCCTGCTGGACAAAACCTCTGCTCTGCTATTTTTCTCAGCCAGGTGTTATGTGGGCACCTTTCCCTGTTCTGCCACTCTGTGCTGGGGAGCCACCACTCTGTGCTGGGGAACCAGCTTAGGGTTTTAACCCCCAACATCTCTGAGGGAACTTCTCACAGTTAAGACAGCCCTCAGCTGCTGCCCATAGGCACCCAGCCAGCCTCTTCTGCCTCCTCAGCTCCTACCAGGCTCAGTTTGGGGTCCTCTTTATGTCTCTGGCTATAAGGACTCTATCCAGCTGATCTTCAGTTCATTTTTCCTGATTTATCAGGCTAATATTTAGGTTCTATTGAAAAGTTAACAAAGAAGATGAACAGGCAGTTTATACAAAAGTAAATTGAAATAGAATATCGTGTGAAAAAGATAAAGCCTTAATAGCAATTAAATTAATATAAATTAAAATAAAGGTACCATTGCTTATATATTAAATTGACATAAACACATACAGTTTATAAAGTCAATTGTTTGTGGGAATTTGGGGTAATGGGTGACCTTACACACTGCTGTTGGCTCTGTAAAGTGATTCAGTTTTGCTGAAGGGTAATTTGGCTACATATGAAAAGAAAAAAAGGAACCATTTATAAAATTTTGCCTAGTAATTCCATTGTAGGGAATATACCACTAAGGAAATAACCAAAGGGAAAAAGTGATTTGTACTATGATTCTCATGGCTGTGCTCTGTTCAACTATAAAAAAATAGGAAAGAGTCCAAATGTCCTTATTACTGACATGGCAACAAAGAGGTTTTCTATAGGTATTAAAAGTGATAAATGTAAGAAATTTGTTGTTATATATAATTACATATGTAAAACAGTTATATGAAAAAATCAGAACATAAAATAGTACATACACAATAATACAACCATGTTAACTGGTGTAAGACAATTTATAATTTTCTATTTTTTCTGTCAACTTTGGAAAGCTGTACAGTATTTTCCTAAAAATTTGTCCATAATATCCAAATTTTAAAATGTACTGAGATAAAGCTGTTCATACATATATATTTTTTTATTTTTATTTTTTTATTAATTTATTTTTGATACAGATGTTTCTCCTTTTTTCCCCATTGACACCTTCCTCCCCATCCTCCCCGACCCTGTCCCCAGCTTTGTTGTCCATGTCCACTGGTTATGCATACATGCATATAAGTTCTGTGGTTTATCTCTTCCTTCCTCTCCACCTCTTCTTCTGAGGATTGTCAGTCTGTACCCTACTTCCACAACTCTGGGTCTACAGCTGTGGTACATATACACAATGGAGTACTATGCAGCTGTAAGAAAGAAAGATCTCTTATCCTTTGAGACGACATGGAGGGACCTGGAGAGTATTATCCTAAGCAAAACAAGCCAAGCAGAGAAAGCCAAATATCACATGATCTCACTTATTTGTGGAATATAATGAACATAACAGTCTGAAGAACAGGGTAGACCCAGAGACATATATATATATAGTATTTTACATTTAAAAATCTATCGGGTTCTGGCCAGGTGGCTCAGTTGGTTGGAGCATCATCTTGTACAACAAAAAGTTGTGGTAGATTTGATCCCCAGTCGGGCCACATATAATAGGCAACTGTTTGATGTTTCTCTCTTACATTGATGTTTCTCTCTCTCTCCCCCTCTCCCTTCATCTCTCTCTACAATCAATAAAAACATATTTTTGGGTGAGGATTAAAAATAATCTATTGGGATGGTGACTTCTTTGAGTTTTTCTTGGACAGTATTGGAAGACGTTTACTTTATTAGTCCTTTCAAAGAACCAAGTTTTGGCTTTGTTGACTTTCTCTACTGTATTTTTGTTTGCTACTACATTTATGTCCTTATCCTTATTTCCTGTCTTCTATATTTCTTGAGTTTAATTTGCTGCTCTTATTCTAACCTCATGAAATGGATGCTTATCATTGCTTTTCAGTTTGTCTTCTTTCTAATCTATGTATAGACACAAATGTCTCTCCAACCACAGCTACATTCCACAAGTGTTGATGTATATTTTCACTGTCATTCAATTAAAATATTTTCTAATTTCCATAACTTTTATTTGACATATAAATTATATAGAAGTATACTGCTAATTTTAAAAATAAATCATGATTTACTGATTATCATTTTGCTATTGATTTCAACCTTAATTTCATCATGGTTAAACAGTATACTTTGTGTAATTTGAATCTACTGAAATTTATTCAGACATACTTTATGGCCTAGCATATGGTCAATTTTGGAAATATTATCATATATAATTTGAAATAATGTGTAGTCTCCCAGTCTCAGATGTAGTGCTGCTCTGTACATGCAGTAGTATGTTGGTAAATGTTTAATTGGATCTCAAACAGAGACCTGGATGTGTACCATTGGCCAATTTCCATGATGTGAATGCTCTCAACATGGTCAAATGCAAGCTTACAACAATAGATCAATGAATTCAGAGTTGGAAAGAGATGCACACATGAGACTCTCACAAGTCAGTATGAGTTCACACCAGTATACCACTGTATATATGTCATATTAGGTCAAGTTATTAATTGTGTAGTTCAATACTCTGTATCCTTACTTATTATTTATTTCTATGGATTAAATATTTTTACCTTCCCCAATTCATGTGTAAAAACTTATATTTTTCATATGTAGAAACTTAATGCCCAATATGTTAGAAAGTGTAGGCTTTGGGAGTTGCTTAGGTCATGAGGGTCAAGTCCTCATAATTTGATTAGTGATTTTATGAAAGTGACCTCACAGATCTCCCAAGTACCCTTCCACCATGTGAGATTACAAAAAGAAGATGGCCATCTGTAAGAAAGTGGGACCTCACCAAACACCAATACTGCTGATGCCCTAGTCTTTGACTAACTTCCCAGCCCCCAGAACTATGAGAAATAAATGCTTGTTTTTTATGTCACCCAGTTTATGTTATTTTGTTATACCATCCTGAATAGATTAAGATATGTGTCTTCTTGTTTCATTATTTATTAAGAGAAGTGTGTAAAATCTCTCACTATGATTGTGGATTTGCCAAATATCTCTTGTATTTCTATCAATTTTTGTTTACTAGTTGCATACAAATTTATGATTGTTATATCTTTGTGAGTGATTGAGACTTCAAATATATATATATATATAATATATATATATATTATATATATATATATTATATATATATATATATATAATCTGGTTTATACTCTAGTAATTCTTCTTACCTTAAAGTCTATTTTACTTTTTTGCAGAGGGAGGAGATACTTACTAGAAGATGTCTAGGGTTCCTAGATATCTTAAACCCAACCATACAACCAAGACTTGATGTGACCATATTTCTTACTGTCTTTGAATGTACCACCAGATATTTTTTCAGATGAAAAACCTTTTTATAATTATCTGAACCAAGAGCTCAACTTCATTTTATATGAAATGTTTTTGTGTGGTTTTAATATACTCTGAACTTGCCAAGGAATCACCAACTATATATACAGAAGATTATACTTTGCTTAATTCATAACATAAGCAAGAATTAGTCATCATTTAAAATAATAATGTTGCCAATGTCAATGAAGCTCACTGTACTTAAGTTATCAACAAAGCTCTGTACATTTTGTGTTTGTAGATGTTTCATTCATAGTGGTTCTACATGACGACGAAAGTGTTTATTTGATTATAACTTCTAGTGTTGTAGTACCTGAACATCTATATATTCAAATACACATTTTATTAAAAATTACTTCCTGTCCTTTCTCTTTTATAGTAAATTTAGGAATATATACATATTTTTAAAAAGAAGGAAGATTAGATTATCTATGGATTTCATTATAGCATATTTGATGGATAATTACATAATATTTGTTATAATTTAAGTTATTTTAGATGAATATTTAGGAGAAGAGGAACTTTTTTAATATGAGCACTTTTCAATAGAAATTTCAAGTAATTCTAAGGACATATGGCTTTAGATCTCCCGGGTACTAAGGTCTGAACAGAGATTCAACAAAAGAGATAGAAAATAATCAGTATAATTGTGTTTTTTATTTGTATATACCAAGGGATTTCTCATTCCTGGGACACTCAACAAACCAGGTGTCCTAGTACCAGTAAGCCAATTCCAAGATTATAACAGCCATTTGAAAAGACTCACACAGTGAGAGAAAGGTCAGATAACCCATCCAATGAGAACAGCTTTGGCTTTTACTGACTATCAATCCAAAAGTAATGGTCTTTATATTAACGGTTGTGACAACAAACAAGTCTGGCCAAATAGAGTTGAATTAAACAAAAAAAAAAATAGATGTCTGTCTGTCTTACACTGTGTACCTCTCTCATGCAGAGTTCCTGATTATATCAGCCCTTTAGAAGATTATCTTCTCTAATGCTTAGAATCTTTCCAATCTGTACCTGACGACTTAATTTTTGTGGTCTCAAACCAACATTATAATGACTTTATAAGAGAACAGGCTCTTAGAAAAGACTGCCTAGACAAAAATTCCAGTTATTGTACTTATTAGATGGACAAGTTACTTAGCCTCACTGTGTCTTAGTTTTCTTTTTTTGGAAATTTAATATGCATAAAGTTCTTAGAACAGTGCTAGTTTTCATTAGATAGCTTTTATTAGTTCTTTTAACCTATTCTTAATATAGAGTATAGCATATAGTATCTGCTTTGAAAGTACCAGTTAACATGATATTGTGCTATAAACACTGACTACGGGACTGAACAAAAGAAAACAGCGTACCCAGAGACAAAACCTACAAACCTTGAACATATTAGCATGAACACTAATTCAAAACTTTCCAAAATGTATTCAAAAGACAGTTTACCATACATTTATTGAGGATCTATTATGTGTCAAGCATTGTGCTCAACTTGAGAGACACAGTAATGAATACAACAAATGTGATCTCTTCCCTCTTTACAGTAGAAGATAGAAACAAATAAACAGATCCTTTGAATCTACCTTAACAGCTATATAATCAAAGTGATTGAACTTTTTGTAGAGTACTTCAAATGAGAAGAGTTTGGCTTCCTTGATTAGCACTAAGCAGAACCCAGGAAACTCTGTGGACCCAAAAATAGAGACAATAAAAACCAGGATGAAGTAAGGTTGTAAATGTACAAAGATCATGGGAGGGTACTGAACTGACCCAAGTTGTAACACTAGGGACTTGAGCCAAGTTTAAATTCTGAGTGAGAGTTGACAGATACGACTGCAAAGTACTAAGGGAACAGAGAGGGAGACTATACAACCCAACATTTAGAAATGAAGGGTAAAGAAAGGCTGCCTTGAGGAATTGATAGTTGAGCTTAATCTTGAATAATGAATGAATCAATCAGACAAAGTTGTAGTAGAGCAACAATGGAAGCATGAATAGCAGTGTAAGTTAAGTCTGAAAAACCTGAAACAACATGCTGTGTTAGAGGATCTACAAGTAGTTTAATCTTGATGGAGCTTAAAATATAAGACAGAGAGCCCAGCCAGTGTGGCTCAGTGGTTGAGCATCAACCCATGCACCAAGAGGTCACCAGTTCAATTCCTGGTCATGGCACATGCCCAGGTTGTGGGCCTGATCCCCAGTGAGGGGCGTGCAGGAGGTGGCCAACCGATGTTCTCTCTCATCGATGTTTCTCTCTCTCTTTCTCTCCCTTGCTCTCTCTCTAAATTCAATAAATAAATTAAAAAAAGACATGAACTTTCTCAAAAAAAAAAAAAAATAAATATATATATATATATATATATATATATATATATATATATATATATATGACAAAGAGTTGTATAAAATGAGCTTGGAAAGTCAAGTAGGTGCCAGACCACACAGACCTCTGTAAATCATGGTAACAAATACAATCTTTATCTTAATTATAATGTCAAAAGTGAGTACGTGCTGAGGAACAACAAGCACACATTGTTACCCATACTAGCAAAGGAGAAAAATATTTGGAGAAGTTGGACCACCACTATTCTGATCATTTGAGCTAGGTTCATCAGCAATTTAGACTTGTGACTATCCAATAGAGCAGAATTCTAGCAAAAATTACAAAACACTAAAGATCTATTAACATGGATTCTAATAATAGTTTAAAACTCCATAATGTGGACTTAGGCACAGTCTCCCTCGTCTTCCATTTTTTTGAAAAAGTATATTTTAAATGTTATTTTAAGCACAGTAATATTTGAACACTTTACATCCTTTCCATCTTCCATGTTCTTCCTTGGCAAGAACATTGCATTTATTGCAAAATTAAAGTCCAAAAATTCCTCTGTGAACTTTACATTGACTTAATGTAGCGCAGTTTCTGACAGCTTTCTCATGGAACTTTTGGATTTTTTTCCAGATTCCTATGACAATGTAAGATCTCCCAGATGCAACATCTTTTTCTCTTTAGAATTTACTTTTGGGATTAGAGCTTCAGGACCCAACTGATGATATTTCTCATATTCAGTCCAATAGAGGTCAAATCCTATTAAAACAAAACTCATATATGTGTATGCTCATCACCTTTAAACCTTGTATTATAGTTATTGCTGTGTCTGCTCTATTACATTATAAGATTACTGAAAACAAGGACCATATCTTTGTCATCTTTCTAATTCATACTATGTAACATAGCATCTATAGGTGCTAATAACTATTTATTGATTGAGTAATTGGTGGATTAAATAAGTGAATAAAAGTTTTGGTAGTCACTTCATATCTCTATTTTAAAACCTCAAAGATTCTATTTAAATATTGTTCTTAAAATGGTTAGTTTTAAAAGAAATGGTAGCCCATTTAGAAAGCCGTTTTGCTAATAAAAGAAGATTGAATAACTACAAGGTTTTTCAAAAGATGAACTGATTCTGAAAGCAAATGTATTTGATTTTGTGTGATGGGTGCTAAGGAAACAACTGAATGTAAATTTCATTTTACATAAAACTCTGTTAAAATATTAATCAGAAGAGAGAGAAGAAGCTTCAAACAAAGTAATAAAATGACTGAAAAACTGCTTTCTGATTGGAAGGAAAAAAAGATCATATTTTATATAATCAATCTCTATATTTCAGTCACTGTGCATAGAGAAAAGCTAGTAGCAAGGAAGCAGAAAGGAGACACTGTCCTTCTACTCCCTAATAGTTTCTGTCTTATGCTAATTTTCAGAATAGTGGAAAAGACAAAATAGGTAAATGTTAGCAATTTAATCTGTTCAACACTTAGTGATCTAGATTTCAACTGAAAGCTCACCTCTTATGGTAAACCTCCCCTGCTCTCAGAAGAGTGTGGTGCCTTAATATGTGTTCTCACAGTATACAGAACCTCTCCAGTTCGAGCACTCAGTATACTGTATCATAATTTCTCCATTACTTCTCTATATTCTCCTTTTTAATGTAAATGATGGGAGACCAGGGTTGTGTCTTATTCATGCCTAAATCCCTAGCACCTGGCCCAGTGACCTGCTCCCCTTTTCAGCCTCTTCTTCTTTCATTGCCCCCTTAACACTTTACACTTTCAATGTGACTGAAAAAAATCTGAATTTCAGCAACAGGTCACTCTTTCTCTCACTTTTGGACCTTTTCACATAGTACTGTTCTCTCTACCCTGATTCCCTAAACCCCACTATTCCCTGACAAAATATTTTTCATCTCAGTTATCTGCTTATAAATCACTTCCTTCAAGACCTCCCTGACTCTCCAAGTCTAGGTGAGGGGACCCTTTTATGTGTTTCCATTCTACCCTAACATGGCACATATCTCATGGTGTTGTAATAATTTATTTCATGGCAGCAAGTACCTCATCTCACCGCCCCCCCCCCCCCCCGCACCTAGCACAGTGCCTGCTACATCATATGAGCTTAATAAATAGTTGGTGAGTGCATAAAAAGATGAATGCCTACTGTAGACTAAGAGATCTGACAGGTGTGGGGTAATGCAGGATATGCATATGATACAATTCTTGCTGACAACATCAGGAAGGATCCAAACAAATGCATAATTAATGCCAACACAAGGCAGACTGTAATGAACTCTACAATTAAGGCAAACATGCTCTCTGAAATTTTTAGAACCATCTTGATTTCAAATAAACTATCATGTTGTTCCTATAAGTACAATTATAGTTGTCAAAGCCTTTGTTCTGATTTTAGGGTTCAGCAAACGCAGTGGTTGTAGTTATAACTCAAGTATAAGCAAAATGCTATGGGCATATGGAAGATGAAAAGATGAGTACTGAGGAAGACTTATTAGAGGAAGTGTGATTTGCACTGGGTTGGGAATGAAGAGAGTGACAGGCAGAAATGAGTGAAGGGGAGAGGAATTTCAGGCACAGGAAATCAGCCTAAGCAAAGGCTCTGAGGCAGGAAGGTGAAGAATGGTGCCAAGAAATGATGAATAAACCAGTATGACTGGAGCAGAGAACAGGAGGTCATCTTAAAGCATAAGGAACACTAGAAATGGCAAAGGAACTTCTGACCTTTGATTAGTTGTAAGCAGGTAGTTATTTTTTCCACAGGGGAGCTAAATTGACCATTGACATAAGAAAGGCTGCAGGGGCTGTGATAGTAAGGTTCCAGAGGTGCCAGAACAGTGCAGACTTCTTGGAGATGGAGAGAAATTGAAACTCTAAAAAGAGTTAGAAAGAAGCTTGGTAGGGTAGAAGGATGGGAAGAATGAGAATGCTGTACTTACTTTTTAAATTTACCTTAACTGTACATCTTTCATGGTAATGTATAGCAATTTATAAAGAATTATATTTAGGGGCAGAATACAATTGAGTAGGAGAACATCCTAATCTGTTTTTCAGTTAAGAATGACTACATAAAGTAACATTTAACTGAAAGCAAGAAAAATATCTAAAAGACAATTGTCTTGAGTCTTAATATAATGATATTAATAGCCCAATACTTAAATCTAGTTTATCTGTACATATCATCAACCAAATTATGTCCTTAATTTATCAATGGGTAGCACAAACAATTCTTTCTTAATCAATTGCTTCATTAAAATGGGTTTTTGTAGACAACAACAAATTTACCTGAATATCTGCTTTTGAATCTGTGGTGTTTACACTTAATTTTTATTCAGTTCACATCATAGCAAAGAAAGCCTTTCAAACCCATTCACTTAATCATATCCCTACTCCTGGGGATATCTGAGAAAGGGACATTTTGTTTCTGTTGTTCTATTCATCAGCTGCAGATATAAACTGTCCCTTCATGGCACGGAGAACCTGAGCAGGGGACCATAGGGGAAGATTTAGGCAGGTCTCTTAATCCTCCAATTCCATATGTTTCCAGGGCCATGTCCTTATTTGGTTTATTCTAGGAATTTATTTAATCAGATAAACACAAATTCAAATATATGTATAAAACTCTCGAAAGCAAATTAGAAATTATTTTTTAAATTTTCGACACATTCACACTAGACCTTCAGCTAGAAGAGGCCTAGCAACCAATTAGTTTACACCTTTCATTTTAAAAACAGGAATACTAAAATGCAGATAAATTAAGGAGCTTCTTGCCCAGCCAGTGTGGCTCAGTGGTTGAGCATTGACCCATACACCAAGAGGTCGTCAGTTCAATTCTTGCTCAGGGCACATGCCCAGGTTGTGGGCCCGATCCTAATTGGGAGGCATGAGGGAGACAGGCCAATCGATGTTGTCTCTCATCAATGTTTCTATTTCTCTCTCCCTCTCCCTTCCTCTCTCTCTAAAAATCAATAAAGAATTTATTTTTAATTAAGGAACTTCCCTGTGACCACCCATATGACTGTGCAGGTTATTCACTGCATATAGCCAATAGGCAGAGAACAACCCTTGAGTTGTGCAGTGCATAACCTACACAAACATATGGGTAACTTTTATGCCCTTAGGCATACAGCTACTTAATTGCAGAACCAGGAAGGTAGTATAGTTTCATGGTTCAGCATGGAGGTTCTGGACTCAGTCCTTCTAAATTCAAAGCCCATTTCTGCCATTTGCTAACTATGTTACCTTATGCAAGCAACCAATCTTTTTAAACCTCAGTTCCCCCATATTTAAAATGGGGATAATGGAAAAAAAAGAATAATAAATAAAATGGGAATAATGACATTACCCACTTAGGGTTGTTGTGAGTATTAAATGCTTAGTAAAGGCCTAATAAATACTAACTTTTTATTGTTGTTGTCATCATCATTATTAATCAGACTAAAGCACATATCTCCTAACTTCTCATTACTCCTTTCACTACCTTCCTTCATATGAGTAGGCAGAAATTTGCCATATAATAATGTATCGGCTAGTTGTGCAATGATTTGTACTATTTCATTTAACATTCATACTAATAATAAAAATAATAAATATATATTGAATACTTTGCTGGGCCCAGTGCTAAGCACATTTATACACATCTCATTCAATCCTCATAACTCCATAAAAGAAATTGTTTTATTATCTCCATTTTACAAATGAGGAAACCAAAGTTCATTAAGATAAAATAACTTGCCCAGCCAGTGTGGCTCAGTGGATTGAGCATCATTCCATGGACTGAGACGTCCTGGTTCGATTCCCAGTCAGGGCACATGCCTGGGTTGCAGGCTCAATCCTCAGTAGGAGGTGTGCAGGAGACAGCTGATGGATGTTTCTCTCTCACACGGATGTTTCTATCTCTCTCTCCCCTCCTCTCTCTCTAAAAAAAAATGAATAAAATCATTTAAAATGTATTAAAATATTTAAGACCCCCCTCAGCCAGCAAATGACAGCATCAAAATTCAAACCCTTGTCCATTTGACCCTAGAGTCCACACTCTTAATCTCTGTGCTGCCTCAGTTTAATGAGAACATTTCAGTCTTTTCCATATTTCATTACAAATGGCCTTTGACCTAGCCCACTAAGTCCTAGACTTCAGCTCACTTGTTCACCTACCCAGCAGCCAGGCCAGCTCTTAAGATTATATATATATCAAACTGTTTCTTTTGCTATATTATTATTTAATAAATGATAAAATCTCAACCTGCAATGTTATGCAAGGGCTACCATGAAAGGTAAATATTTCTTAGGTTCTAATTTCCTATTCTCTTCATCTTTCTCTGGGTGCTCCTTTGCTGTTTAATGTTTTGAAAATTAATAGCTTAATTTCTAGTGATTTATTAAACCAACACTGACAAGAACATCTTATGTATTTATTTTTATTGTTGAAAGTATTACAGATGTCTCCCTTTTCTCCCCATTGATGCCTCCCTCCCAAGAACATCTTAACTGAATGCTTTTGAGCTCATCGTCTCTGTATAGCAGGTAATTTACTGTTGAGAGAAAAATCCAGGTAGAAGGGAGAAAAGGAGAAAACTCTTCCCTTTTTTTGCTTGGTAGGAAAAATTATAGCCACAATTTCAAGTCAGAAAGAAGTATTATGAAACTCTGAGAAAGGAACACAAAGAGTAAATCATGTCTTTACTTTTCATTTGACTCAATGGCTTCTCCAGGGTCAACATCAGTCATAGCAAAACCTGAATGCAAAGTCATATAAACAGAAACATATAAAACATATATGCTGTATATATGTATTACATATACTATATAGGGGAATATTATCATCTAAAATATGAACCTTAATGTAAGTGTTTGTATATTCTAATTATCAGTGTCAATGGCTATTGATCATAACCACAATAAAGAGAAGTTTTAAAAAATATCTAGGAAGACTATGATTAGAGATATCATGTCAGGCTTTTCTTTTTTTTTAAATTTAATTTAATTTAATTTAATTTATTATTTATTTTTGTTACAGATGTTTCTCCTTTTTCCCCTCATTGACTCCCTCCTCTCTGTCCCCTCCCACCCTGTCCCTAGCTTTGTTGTCTATGTCCATCAGTTATGCATACATGCGCATAAGTTCTGTGGTTTATCCCTTCCCTCTCCCCACCCCCCGTTCTGAGTAATGTCAGTCTGTACCCTAATTCTATGTCTCTGGGTCTATTTTGTTCAAACCCTATTTTGTTCATCAGTTTGTTTAGTTTATTATATTCCAGAAATAAGTGAGATCATGTGATATTTGTCTTTCTCTGCTTGGCTTGTTTCGCTTAGGATAATACTTTCTAGGTCCCTCCATGTTGTCTCAAAGGATAAGAGATATTTCTTTCTTAAACCTGTATAGTACTCCATTGTGTATATGTACCACAGCTTTTTTATCCACTCATCTACTGATGGACACTTGGACATAAGGTTTTCTTAACTGTTATAGATTCTATGTGACTTGAAATCACTAGATCAACTTGCTTTTGCTATTATTGTTGTTGTTGTTTCCTCCAAAACATAGCACTGATAATTTACTTTTCCTATAATTGTGAGCTTTCTCATGTATGTGTTCTATACAGGAGGTTAGCCCCTTCCTCTAGGTCAGAGGTCAGCATACGTCTTTAATAAATAATTAAATAGTAAATTTAAAGGAATGAGTATGTTTGAGTTCCAGTAAATCTTTATTTATGGATACTGAAATTTGAATTCATATAATTTTCCCATGTCACAAAATGTTGTTCTTCATTTGATTTTTAAACAACCATTTTAAAATTTAAAAACTATTCTTATCTGACTTGCTATACAAACATAGGCAGCAGGTTGGATTTGGCCTTTAGGCCATAGCTGCCAACTCCTAACCTAGGTATGGACCAAGCTGATTCTAAGAGGAGATGATAGGTATTTTGACTTTGCTATTTGTCCTGTGGAGTCAGAAACTGATAATGGAAAGACTTAATAGGCTACACTATTTATCAGAGTCACTTGATGCATTATGTCTTAATACTCTAAGGCTTGGGTTTGGGGAGACACAAGCCCATAATAGCTCTAAATATGAGATCTTAAGTTTGACAGTTACTGACAACAGGAACAAAACAGATTTGCAATTGGCAGGAAATTCATGTCAATAAATATCTTTGGGTTCAAAAAATACCATGAATAAATGTTTTTCTTCTTTAAATTTTTTTTTCCATATTGATTTTTAGAGAGAGGAAGGGAGAAGGAGAGAGAGATAGAAACATAGATGACAGAGAACAGCGATTGGCCACCTTCTACATGCCCCCCACTGGGGATTGGGCCCACAACCTGGGCATGTGCCCTGACCGGGAATCGAACTGGTTACCTCTTGGTGCATGGGTGGACACTCAACCACTGAGCCACACCAGCCAGGTGAATAAATGTTTTTCAATCATTTTATTCTTGTTTGATATATAATAGGAAACTCACAGAGAACAGTCACCTTCACTTTCCTATTTGATCAACAGCTGCTCATCTTGGCATAATTAATTTAGCTTCCTAAAACAAGGGACTCATCCTTCTAGGACTGGTTAATAGCTGGTCTAGTTACTTCTTATAATTGCTTAGACAGGAACATCAAGAAATAGCATACCCTTCTCTCTCTGGAATTCTGATTCACATGATATAGTGGCATTCATGCAATATAATGATTTTTTTAAAAATCTAATTTTCATATGGGTCATTCTAACATAGATTGAACCTTCACAAGGGTAGTGATCATGTATGCTTTGCTCACTGTTCTATCCCAAAGTTATGACACAGTGTTGAGAATATAGGCAGATATAGGAAGCTCTCAATAAATAAGGCAATATCATATGGTGGTTAAAAATGTGCACTTCGGAGTTAGACAGACATGGATTTGAATCCAAGCTCCACTCAACCTCACAAGTCATAGAGGCTCACTGAACCTCAGTTTTCTCATCCACAAAATGAGGATAATAATAGTGGATTGAATTAGGTGAGATCTATAAAATAACAATGTGGGCACTGGCATATAGAAAGTATTAATAAATACTAGCTGTGACTCCTTCTATTCCTTGTCTTCTTGTTCTTTTCCTTGTTATTATCAATATTGTTCTCCTTCAATTGGTGTGTTTCAGCTTACACACTGAATCTCAAGAATGTTGTTTTGTTATGGTCTAGGGGATCTATTGATATAAAGACACTTCCCTTTAGCCTGCCAAGGATTTTCACAGGGAACTTAACTCATGGTTTCCTGAATAATGCTTCCTGATAGGACTAGTTAGAGTGACCATGCCAGTTTGCACAGGATTGAGGGGGTTACCAAGATTGATGAACCTGTCAACCTACCCTTAAGTTTTCTTTCCTTGTCATCCTAGCATTGAGATGCCACCCATAAAAAATAAATTTGCATTTGGGGCTGGATGGATGAATAAGAGAGGAAGGAAGATAAGACTCAATGCTTCTGGTGGGAACCAAAACAGAAAGCCAAGCAAGAGTGCATGCACATTTTTTTCTCATCTTGCAAATAGAAATGGTTAGCACTTCACACAATGGTTAATCAACAAACTCCAGCCTATAGAAGAACTGGTATTTACATTCAGCCCCCTCAAAAATGTTAATTGAAATTATCTGTAGCTAAAGGAAGTTTGAAAACTAATGATACAGACAAAGCCTGGAAAGGCGGTATTTCTCTCTCTTTTATTTTTCTTTATTATGAGCTCTTGTTCCACAGATCAAAGAGTAGCCATGCCATTTGCAGCTGGCTATTTTATCTTCTGAAGTTTTATTCATATGAAAATCGAAATATAAGATTCATGCTTGGATGCTGAGAGGTGAAAATCCCTTCTTTGACAAGCTTTCCTCCATGCAGCTGGAGAAACTGCCCAGGACTGCTTTTCTGCTGCATATAGTTTCTCAGGACTTGATTTGGGATGGGGATGGCTTCAGAGGAAGATATATGTCATTGAAACAGAAGTTACCTCTTTTGCTTTTCCCCTGCAGCTTTACAATTCCTGCAGAAATGCTCCAGAATTAACTGAGGAATGTAGGCTCCAGTCAAGGGAAATATGAAAACCTGCTGCACCCAAGGTAACCAGGCATCTCAGGAATTAATTTTACAATAATAACACCATATTACATAATATATCATTGATATGAGGTAGGATAGTAAAAATCTAGGAAAATTTCCTGGCAAGTGGAATGGGCAAACTAGACAGAAAGCTGATTCAAACTGGTCCCATCCAGCACCCTGACTCACCTGCCTCCTTCTTCCTTGCAGGATCACCCCTTTAAGCACTAATCCCTCAGACAATGAGGTTCTGGTCCACATTAAGTAATCTGAGAAACAAAGCCTTGGTCTGTTGACCACAGAGACAGAGCTTCAGTCATACTAGAGATAACATCTAGGCCTCAGTTGTGTTTCACCTCTAGGCCCAGAAAAGCAGCAAAACCAGATGAAGTGATGCAATGGCTGACATCAGGACCAGCTGCAATGACCAATGACCCCCTACCCTAGTGCTGACTTTTCAGTGGAGACAATGACCCTGAAAGGACACACCTTGAAAGCTGATGAATATTCTATTGAGATCCTCCCCTGAGATCTTCCCTAAAATTCCTGCCTTTAGAAAACAGATAAAAACCCTTAAGGAGAATACCCATACCTCTGCCTCACTTTTCTCCTCAGATATGTATATTTATTTTTCTTTCTTCTAAGCTCCAAACGTTTCCAGGAAACTTACAACAATGGGAGCAGCTCATCCCAGGCTAATCCCATGAACCTGTCTCCAAGGGCCCTTCTTTTGTCTCTGTAACTTATGTCTTGAGTCCACACAGCCCAGCTAGCTCACTTCTTCTGCCTCTGTGACTTTCCTTCCAAGTGGCCAAGGCAGCTCCACCCAGGCATGCTCCTGTTGCTATGGTCTTGCCTCTTCTATCTTAAGCCTTTCTTTTATTTCACTGTTCCCAGCTTTAATAAACACACTCTCAAAATCACCTGGATTTGTATTGTGACATCTTTGCTACACAAAGTCAAGAACTGAGAGCACATCACTGCTAACTGGTACATGATAAAATATATTGAAATAACAAGTGCTAATATTTACTCAAAGTTTACTATACACCAGTAGCTTTGCAAACAATACCTCATTTAATCTTTCAATGAGCCTGTGAGGTAAAAAGGGTACTGTTATTATCTATATTTCATAGTGAAGAAATCTCAGGCTCTGAGAAGTTGAGTAATCTGTCCAAAATCATACATCTAGTAGGAGGCTGACCTTAAATATTAAAAGTAAATAATATAACTATACAGCCAATAATCTTCAATAGAAAACTATGACAATTTCTCCATTTATTTTCATTGAAGAAAATAAAATTGGAGGGAGAGACAGCTATGTAACCACAAAACCAGCTCAAACCGGCCTTATTCTGTTTCTAACAAGATACTGAGTTGTTTTTCAGAAACAACAGAATAAAACCAAAAGTCATGCAGACAAAGCATGCAGAGAAGAGAGACGGTTGACCTCCAATAATACCCAGAACCAAAAGTACCCTCTGCTCATGAAACAAAAAGACCAGGACATGACCAGAACCTGAATGCTAGAACTCTTTCAGAAGCAGAGGGTCTATTGTCCAGAATATCCTATGCTGAAGCCCCTTACCATATTTTACCATAAATGACTATGTTCTAAGCCTTCTAATTGAAACCTGCCCCTACAAGCACTTCCACATACTAGCCATTTTCCACTCCCTCCCTTAAATCTCACTGTAAATCCTGGATTGGGGAGAGAGAGCTGAGCTCTGCTTATCTCCTTGCCAGTCAACCTCACAATAAGTTTTTTTTTTTCTTTTTTCAAAAGCCAATGTCATAGTATTGGCTTCAATGCTCCTCTGGCTGTGAGCCCTTGCTCAGTAACCATCACAAGATGATGGAGGGTGGGGAACATAATATAATCATAAGGAGGCCTCAGCATGTGCTTTTTCATGCACTGCCTAAAGGTCAAGAATGACATCTGGACAATCTGTAGCCTACAAGACAGTCATTGGCTTTTTTAGGCAGAGGTTTAACCAACCAGGTTATATTTCCAATGGCATTGCATATGATTTTGCTGAAGAATCAGAGATATGGCAAAATTGCAATGATTTCTGAAGATCTTCTAATCCAGCCTTCTAATGTATGCTGTGGAGAGAGGAAAAACTTTCCTCTACTCCCTTAGGTTCTTTTGGCAGGTCTAATAAATCTACATGAGACAAATTAGATTGACAAGATAAAATAATCTAATTTAATACATACATGCCAAAGTGGCACATCTTGGAGGGGCTTGTTCTAAACCCCTTCAATGTTTAAATCTCTGTATGCTATAGTAATGTATCAGAATTTGCTACCCCAAATATGTCTCTTTGGCATAGGATTATTTCAGGCCAGTTATTATTATTATTATTTTTATGAAACAGTAGACATGTGAGAAGCTCTGAAAACTAAGTAGAAGTTACCCTTTGTAAGAGACATTTACTTTTGTAAGGGAAATCTCTATTTGTAAGATTATCTCCCTGGCTATACCAGGGAGAGGGGTATGACTCTAAATCTCTAGAAACTCTTGTCAATGGAGAAGGCAAGGACTTAGATCTGCACAGTAACCCTACACTGTTTACTGTGCTTTTCCAGGTAAATTCTCATAACTGACTTCACTTTTAATATCTTCTTTTGTTTTTAACTAAAGATGATGTTTAAGGTGATGTCCTCCACCATTTCAGGGAGTTACTCAGTTTTCTTCGGTCTCTCCCATGCATTCAGAAGGTCTACAGGTTATTAAACTTGTTTTTTTCCTTGTTAATCTGTTTTATATCAATTTAATCATTAGACCAGCCAAAAATTCTAGAGGATAAGACAGAAAATTTTCCACCCCTACAAAATGACTTGTCATTTCGTGTAAATTTGAACACCTCTAGGATGGAGAACTCACTACCATAGATCATATTTTATTATGTCTATGAGACAATTTGTCTTTATACTGAATGAAAACATGTCATCTTAGAGTTTTCACCAACTAGGCATGACGTAACTGCTTTCAGAATACATAGACCCACTCAAATTTTTCTACAATGCCTCTCCCCAATTATATAACTTATATAACATTTACTATGTACCAAGCACTGTTATATGTTCTTTTATTAAGTGTATTGGGCTACAGGTTTCAAGTGTACAACTCAATAAGGCATTATCTGCACACTGCATCTTGAGCCCATTGCTGCAAAGTCTCTTTCTGTCCTCATTCACCCCCTTAGCCAAGCACTGTTTTAAGTGCTTTGAATATTAAATTACTTAATTCTCTTAACAACCCTATGTTGTAGATACTATTATTAGGCCCAACTTTAAAAATGAGAGAATAAAAGCAAATAATAAGTTAAATAGCTTGTCCAATGTCACCCAGCTAATAAATTTAGAGCTGGCTCCAGGGTCTGCACTTTTAACTCTAATGGTATATTGACCCTCAAATACTTTCTTTTCTAGAAGTAACAGTCCTACTTTCTCTTAACATTTTTATATAGAATGCTATTGAATTTGCTCATTGTATTTCTTTCATTGGTTTTCTTTCTTTTAATACATTTGCTTGACTACAGCCCTATTGTTCAGAACTAATTACTGCACTCTAGTCATGCTCTGATGGAGTCTGAGTAGAAAGGGGTTATCATCTCCATGCTGAATATCTTCTGTTTTCCTCTTCTAATCCACTTCTACCCTGCTCTTTTCCCTACAAGCTGACCTCTACATAATGTATTAATTGGGCTTCCTTGCCCTATGCCTTCCAGTTGGTTTTGGCCTATGGAAATCTTTGGAGCGAGAATGGAGGAGGAATATGAAGGTGAGGAGGAGATGGGTATTTTACTCTCCTGGTAGTCAACCCTGCTAGGTCCCAGGTTAGCTGTAGTTTTGTTGCTTTACCCAAGGCCACCATCCTATCAGTGGATCCTCTCTCTAAGACACCCTCTGGGAGTTCCAGGAACAACTCTTTCCCCCTTGCTTCTTCAGATCTAAGAAAGGTAACAGTTCTGAAGGGGAAGAAAATATACCACTCCCAAATATGTCTTTTTGGCATTAGGATTATATTAGGATGATTATTTTTAAGAAAGCATCAGACATAGGAAAAGCTCTAAAAAACAATTAAAAGTTATCTTTTTGTAAGAAAAATTTATATTAATAAGAGAAATCTCCATTTGTAAGTAGTCTCTCTCTCTCTCTCTCTCTCTCTCTCTCTCTCTCACTTTCTTCAGGAAAAAAAAAGGATGAGTCTAAGTCTCTACAAACTCTTATCAATGCAGACAGCAAGGACTAAAATTTGCATAACAACCTTGCCCTTATTTACTGTGTTTTTCTAGGTAACCTCCCATAACAGCCCCTGGACCCCAAATCTTCTTTTTTTTTTTTTTTTATCCTCACCTGAGGACACTTTTCCATTTTTTGTTCAGATAGAGTGGGAGGAGAGAGAAGAAGAGAGAGAGAGACAGAAACATCAACGTGAAAGGGACACATCGAGTGGCTGCCACCTGCACGACCAACCAGGGCCGGGGACAAACTGCAACCGAGGTACATGCCCCTAGCGGGAACCAAACCCAGGTCTCTCTGTACCGCAGGCCGACGCTCTAACCGCTGAGCCAAACCGGCCAGGGCCCCACATCTTCTTTTGTCTCTAGCTGGAGATGGTATGTAAGGTGGAAGCTTAGGCCATTTAAGGAAATTGCTCACTTTTCTTGGGTCTCTCCCATGTGAGAAATTAAGTGAAGAAATAAAATGGAGTCACTCTAGTTAAGCTGCTAAATTACCAAAATCAAGTAATTTGGAGCATGAAGACACAATCCTATTCTTGTTTTAACTAGCCTAGAAGTTAAACTTTTGAACTTTCCAGTCCTGAGTCATTGCCTAAATATACACTAAACCTCTAGATAACTCTCTAATTGCCCTCGATGGACAAAGGAAAGAATGGTCACATATCCAGACCATCTGACATCCATTATTCAGATCACTGGTCATCTAGAAGATTATTATGTGGACAAAAAGGGGCCACATGCTAACCTGACAAGCTCAGGGAAAGCCTACGTAGAGACCTTGCAAACTCAAAGACCTAAAATAACCATAAAGAATGGTCTGAAATTAAAACGTTTTAACTAAAAGCAGTTTATGGCAGGCAGTCATGTCCTAGGCCAGCATCTTCCCTGACAAAGGTCAATCTTTACCTTAACTGAGCCTGTCTATTGTCTTTTTGCATTTATGATACCATATCTTTGAAATGTCAAAGTAATTTTCCTTTTTCCAGACCCCTCAAAGCATAAGCACCACTCTGTGGAGAACACAAATCCCCTCATTGTTATCAAGTTAATTGTTGACTGTTAAGTATTCTGTACCCCACTATATAAAAGATATATGTGTCTATCATTTTACTTTTCATCCAATCCCAGAGGTTTCCCTGCTTTGCTTTCTCCCACCTCCTTAATCTATCACCATTAAATGTCATGTAACTCACTTATATCTTCTCTTTTGATTATAATGTATAAAATAAAATACAAAACTGCCATTATCTAGAACATTATCTCAATTTGTTGAGATTTTGCTTCCCGACAATTGTCAAAAGTTTTGACTCAAATAAACTCACAAAAATTATTATTATATTTTTATTTTTGGGTGAACTTGGGTGACTTGTCTCTTTGATCCAGGACCTTCCCTTGCTTATGGTAGAGGCTCTGATTTTATTTGAGCTATAATTTTAAATCCTCAAGATGGAACTAAGGTTAAGGGTTGATAGAACCCAGGCTAAGGCAAAACAGAAGGAAGAATGGATGACCAGTTTGGATTTCAGTTTTTCAACTGTAATTGCTTTCTGAGAGTCTGAACAAAAACCTTCACTGTATAAATGAGTTGAACTTTGTCAAGTCCAAAAATAAGGGATAAGCCCTCCCTTCAGCCCAAATCTCGGATGTTCTTAGGTGACTAAGAATCTTTGTGGAAGTTCAGAGGTCATTCCTCACAACGTGCAGGAGCCCCATAGGGAAATTCCAACTCAACTGTAATTAAGCTGATTGGCTCTTCCAGTGGAGCACCCATAAGGTTTGGTCAACCAGAGCCCTGAGTCTTTCTGGTTATTTTAGATAGCTGGGAGAGAAACCAAAGCACATAAGAGGGTTGAATGCAACTCCAGGGATGAGAGCCTCATGGAGCTCAACCCAGAAGCAGCACACTTCAACCTACTATATAACATCCCTAGAAAATTTGTTCAGACTCCAAATATCAAAAAACAAACAAACAAACAAACAAACAAACAAACAAACCCACCAAAATTGAACTGGCAAATTCTGCCTCCAAGGCCAGGAACTCCCAGACCCCAGCCCTCATTAATACTCATGATAGAAAGCCTTTACTTGCAATTAATTTATGGAAATGAGAAGATTTAACTAGAAATAATACCAACTTTAAATGGACAAAATACAGTTGTTTTGGGGGTGCCTAAGTTAATTTTTGACATGCAAAAAATTAGAAAAATGTCAGCTCTAAAATTAAACTGAATAAATGAATGGAAAGTGTATCTTGATTTGAAAATTAGAAGCTTGTAAGAAGAAGCATAAATAAATTATTAAAGAAAATAATTTAAAAAAAACATAGATACTGTCTCTGAACTGTTCTAAAACCAATAAATTCCTACACCCTCATTCTTTCCCTTCCATTACTCCTCCACTATATCCTTTGCTCTCTGAGCTTCCTTGTCCAGACCTGTCTTCCCCTCCCTTCTTCCTTTCCCTACTATCTCCTTCACTACCACTCCCTACTGACTTAAGGGAAAGTGAGAATAGGAATTCTAACAACTCCCTTTAAAGAAAAACTGTCTCAGTCAAACAGGAACCAGCAATTATTCCTGCTTTTATCCGGAACCCTAATGGGTTCACCAAGAAATTTAACTATTAGAACATATAATCCTGGCTACTCTAATCTATTGAAATTAATATAACTACTGGTTTCTGGGAGCAAAAGCAACAGAATTACGAAATAAGGTTCACAAGAAAACTCCTGGAAAAAAAGTGTCTACTTTAAGGATTATAGGAAACTAAAATAGAATGAAAAAAAAAAACAAAACAAACAAACAAAAAACAAGAATAGGGCTTCTCTGGTAACTAGAAGAAAACATTTCCCCTTCTCCTTCTTAATAGTAGCTCAGGACAAAATTAAAATTACTATGAAAATGGAGAGTTTATAATTCCACATATGACTCCCTGTAATTCTCCTATCCTTCCAATAAAGACACCAAATGAAAAAAAAAAAAAAAAGAAAAGAAAAGAAATTTATACAAAGTATCGGAATTATAAATAAACAGTTATTCCTAAACACCCTGTGGTTTCAAATACACCTACCTTATTGTCAGCCATTCCTGTGACTACCAATATTTTTTCGTAATAGATTTATGTAGTGCCTTTTTCAGCATTCCAATAGAAAAAGACAGTCAATACATCTTTACTTTCATCTGGGAAGATTACTAGTTTACTTGGACAGTAATGCCCCAGGGAGATATGAAAAGACCCACCTATAATCTTAGATATTAAAAACTAATGTAAATAATGTTAATTTTTTCTAAATATTCCACTCTAAATCCTATGTGTGTGTAATTTAGTTTTATGCTCCAGAAAAATTACTAAACTCCCAAAAGGACATAATATACCTATTACAATAGCTAACTATAAAGGGACATAATTGAAGATTCTTATTTACCTGAATAAAATCTGCCTAACAAGCCTAATTATTCTAATTTGGGCTTGTCAATTGGCCAAAAATAAAATAGCCAATATTTACACTAACAATAGTTATACCTTTAGTATAGCTCAAAACTTTAGAAGATTATAGAAGCAGGACAGACAAGGAAGATGGCAGTGGGCAGGACTGGAGGGAGGGTGAGTGCCTGAGAAAGTGAGCTAATATGTGAGAGAGTGTGAGAGGACCTGAAGGTGGATGACCAAACTCATGCAGTGCAGAGACGAGGAGCAGAAGGTTCTTGTACTGTGGACTAGGAGCAGCCGGCTACCACTGTAAGAAGCTCTTCAGGACACTTTTCCCTGTGCCCAGGGGAGATCCCACCATTTTGGAAGATCCTGGGTCTTCCCTGGGAGGAGGCAGTGGGAGCGGCTAGGGCCCAGCAACTTGAAGCCAACAGTGTACCTGGCAACATTGGACCAGTGGACACCCTGTGTCAACACAGACCAGTGCACAGTAGTGGAGCTGCCTAGGGGCCAGTAGCGGAAGTTTCAAATGGCCAGGAGCCCAGCACCATCCCCCAAAGTAGCAGCTGGATCAGAGTCAAGATATTCCCCCAGCAACAGAGGCTGGGGAGCAGACATCCATTCCCAGGCAACAGAAGCACAGATCAGCCGCTGAGACACATCCCCAAAAACTACAGCAAAGGCTGAGCAGGAGCTGAGCCCCATGGGACAGCAGCACTCCCCAGCCACCAGCAAAGGGACTGGGGGCTCCACAGAGGCCTGTGTGACCCAGCAGCCCACAAGAGCAGTGGGAAGCCATGGCTCCAGAGGGTCCAGTGCGATCCAGCTGCCCGTGGGACCTGCAAGGTGCTGGGGCACCAGAGAGGCCTATGCAACCCAGCTGCCCACAAGATAGGCATGGAGCCTGGTCTCCAAAGTGACTGTACAATCCAGCTGCCTGCGGGACCTCCTGGGAGCTGGGGCACCAGAGAGGACTGTGCGACCTAGCTGCCCACAAGATAGGCGTGGAGTGGGGTCTCCAAAAGGAGTGTGCGATCCAGCTGCCCTTGGGACCTGTGGGGTGCTGGGGCATCAGAAAGGCCTGTGTGACCCAGCTGCCCACAAGATAGGTGTGGAGCCGGGTCTCCAGATGGGACTGTGTGATCCAGCTCCCAATGGGATGAGCAGGAAGCGGGGGTTTCAATGAGGCTTGTACAACCAAGCTGCCCACAAGATCAGCTGGGAGCCAGGGCTCCAGTGAGGCCTGTGCAACACAGCTGCCAATGGTATGGGTAGAGAGTGCAGCTCCAACAGGGCCTGAGCTATAGAGCTAAAGGTAGCACCAGCAATCAGCTGGGAAGACAGCTGCAGAGGGGCCCACATGATCCAGCAGCAAAACCTACCAGGACACACCAATACCAGCCCCCAGTAGTCAATCCTCCAGGATGCACAGCAGGCAAGAGGCAACACACAACAAAACAGTCGAGGAGACACAGTAGCCTTATTTGATATACAATGAGCTGCCTACACATCCAAACATCCCTCACCAGGTCTAGAGCAACCAGATGGCTAAACTGGGGACAAAGAAACAACACCCAAAGGAAAGAAAAAGAAGAATCATCAGAAAAGGAACTACAGGAACTAGAAGAAAGCAACTTGTCAGATAAAGAATTCAAAGCAATGATTTTAAGGGTTCTCAAACACTTTGGTGAGAACTACAAGCAACTTAATAAGAATTATGAAGAGCTCACTGGGAACTACTTCAGCTTTAAAAAAAAAAGGTAGAAGCTATGCATAAAGAGGTAGAAGCTATACATAAAAATCAAGAGAAAATAAAGAATGACATAGCTGATATGAAAAATATCTTAGAAGGGTTCAATAGTGGATTGGAAGAAGCTGAAGACCAAATCAGTGACTTAGAAGACAAGGTAGAGAAAAACTTCCAAATAGAGCAGCAAAAGGAAAAAAAAAATTAAAAAGCTGGAGGAAAGTTTAAGGGAGCTGTGGGACAATACAAAATGTAACAACATTCGCATTATAGGGGTACCAGAAGGGAAGAATCAGAGAAAGGAATAGAGAACCTGTTTGAAGAAATAATGGCAGAAAACTTTCCCAAACAGGTGAAGGAAAAAGTCACACAAGTCCAGGAAACACAGAGAGTCCCAAGCAAGATGAACTCCAGAAGACCCACAGCTAGACCCATCATAATAAAAATGGCAAACATTAAAGACAAAGAAAGAATCTTAAAGGAAGCAAGAGAGAGACAGAAAGTTACCTACAAGGGAGCTCCCATTAGACTGCCAGCTGATTTCTCAATAGAAATACTGCAGACCAGAAGGGAGTTGCATGAAGTGTACAAAGTAATGCAAGGCAAGGGTCTGAATCCAAGACTATTCTATCCAGCAAGGCTATCATTCAAAATTGAAGGAGAAATAAAGAGCTTCACGGATAAAAAAAAAAAAAGCTAAAGGAATTTACCACCACCAAACCAGCATTGCAAGAAATGTTTAAGGGACTGTTGTAAGAAGAAGAAGAAACAGAGAGAGAGAAAAAGGAACACAGACATACAATAAAAATGGCAACTAAAACTATCTATCAATAATAACCATAAATGTACATGGCTTAAATGCTCCAATCAAAAGACATAGGGTAGCTGATTGGATACGAAAACATGACCCATATATACGCTGTCTACAAGAGACTCACCTCACAACAAAAGACACACACAGGATGAAAGTGAAGGGATGGAAAAAATTTCCCAAGCAAATGGTAATGAAAAAAAAGCTGGTGTAGCAATACTCATATCTGACAAGACAGACTTCAAAACGAGGGCCATAATAAGAGACAGAGAAGGTCACTACATAATATTAAAAGGATCAATCCAACAAGAGGATATAACCCTGGCAAACATATATGCACCAAATATAGGAGCTCCAAAATATATTAAAAAGCTTCTGGAGGACTTCAAGGGAGAGATCAATAGCAATAAGATCTTAGTTGGTGATTTTAACACCCCACTTACACCACTGGATAGATCTTCCAGACAAAAAGTTAACAAGGACATAGAGTCCTTAAACAACGACCTAGATAAGTTGGATTTCATTGATATTTACAGAACATTTCACCTCAAAGCTGCAGAATATACATTCTTCTCAGGTGCACATGGGACATTCTCAAAGATAGACCACATGTTTGGACACAAAGCAAGTCCCTACAAATTCAAAAAGATTAAAATCATATCAAGCATCTTCTCGAATCACAATGGCATGAAACTAGAACTCAATTACAACAAAAACACACAAAAACATTCAAATACTTGGAGGCTAAATACCATGTTATTAAACAACAAATGGGTTACTAACCAGATCAAGGAAGAAATTAAAAACTTCCCAGAAACTAATGAAAATGAACGCACAACAACACAAAATATATGGGACATAGCAGAAGCAGTCCTGACAGGGAAGTTCATAGCACTACAGGCCTACCTCAAGAAACAAGAAAAATCCCTAATTGACTCTCTAACCCTACAACTTAAAGATCTAGAAACAAAACAAAACAAAAAACCCAGAGAAAGTAGAAGGAAAGAAATAGTAAATGTCAGAGCAGAAATAAACTACATAGAGACTAAAAAAAAAAAAAAAAAAAACAGTTCAAAACATCAATGAAACAAAAAGCTGGTTCTTTGAAAAGATAAACAAGATCGATTGACTTTTATCCATACTCACCAAGAAACAAAATAGGGAAACCAAATAAATAAAATCAGAAATGAAACAGAAGAAATAGCAACTGACACCACAGAAATACAAAGAATAATTGAAACATACTACGAAAAATTATGTGCCAACAAATTGGACAATCTAGGAGAAATGGACAAATTTCTATTAATTCACAGCCTTCCAAAACTGATCCAGGAAGAAATAGAAAACTTGAACAGACCAGTGACAACAAAGGAAATTGAAGATGTAATTAAGAAACTCCCAGCAAACAAAAGCTCAGGACCAGAAGATTTCAAGGGGCAATTTAACCGAACACTCAAAGAAGATCTAATACCCATTCTCCTCAAACTATTCCAAAAAATCCAAGAAGATGGAACACTTCCAAACAAATTTTATGAGGCCAGCATAATCCTAACTCCAAAACCGGATATAGACACTACAAAGAAAGAACACCACAGACCAATATCCCTGATGAACATAGATGCCAAAATCCTTAACAAAATATTAACAAATCCGATCCAGCAATACATCAAAAAAATTATTCATCATGACCCAGTGGGTTTCATCCCAGGCATGCAAGGATGTTACAATATTTGCAAATCAATAAATGTGACACACCACATAAACAAAATGAAAGATGAAACCCATATGATCATATCAATAGATGCTGAAAAAGCATTTGACATAATCCAGCACTGATTTGTGATAAAAATGTTCATTAAAGTGGGAATAGAGGGATTATATCTCAACTTAATGAAGGCCATATATGAAAAACCTACAGCCAACTCATATTCAATAGGCAAAAACTAAAAGCATTCCCCTTAAGAACGAGAACAAGACAGGGATGCTCACTTTCACCACTCTTATTTAACATAGTACTGGAAGTCTTAGCCACAGCAATTAGACTTGAAGAACAAATAAAGGGGATCCAAATTGGAAAGTAGGAAGTGAAACTGTCATTATTTCCAGATGACATGATATTGTATATAGAAAACCCTAAAGATTCCATTAAAAATCTACTAGACTTAATAAATGAATTTGGCAAAGTAGTAGGATACAAAATTAACGTCAAGAAATCAACGGCATTCTTGTACACCAATGATAAAATCACAGAAAGAGAAACTAAAAAATCAATCTCATTTAACATCGCAGCAAGAAAATTAAGATACCTAGGAGTAAACTTAACCAAAGAAGTAAAGGACCTCTTCACAGAAAACTACAGGTCATTGAAAAAAGAAATAGAGGAAGATATAAAAAAGTGGAAGCATATACCTTGTTCATGGACTGGAAGAATTAACATTATTAAAATGTCCATACTACCAAAAGCAATTTATAGTTTCAATGCAATCCCTATCAAAATACCAAAGACGTATTTCACAGAACTAGAACAAACACTCCAAAAGTTTATATGGAACCAAAAAAGACCTCGAATAGCCACAGTAATCTTGAAAAAGAAGAACAAAGTTGGAGGGATCACATTACTAGATATCAGGTTATACTACAAAGCCACTGTAATCAAAACAACCTGGTACTGGCACAAGAACAGGCAGGTAGATCAATGGAACAGAATAGAGAATCCAGAAGTTAACCCAAGACAATATACTCAAATTACATTTGACTAACGTGGCAAGAGCATACAGTGGAGTCAAGACAGTCTCTTCAATAAATGGTGTTGGGAAAATTGGACAGCTACTTGCAAAAAAATGAAGCTAGACCACCAACTTACACCATACACAAGAATAAACTTAAAATGGATAAAAGACTTAAATGTGACTCGTGATTCCATAAAAATTCTAGAAGAAAATGCAGGCAACAAAATTTCAGACATCATACGCAGCAGAATTTTCACTGATACAATACCGAAGGTAAGAGAAACAAAGGAAAAAATGAACACATGGGACTACATCAAACTCAAAAGCTTCTGCACAGCAAAAGAAACAATGATCAAAGTGGAAAGGAAAACTACTATATGGGAGAGCATAATTGCCACTGATACATCAGATAAGGGGTTAATTTCCAAAACATATAGAGTACTCACACAACTCAACAGAAGGAAGACAAAGAACACAATTAAAAAATGGGCAGAGAACCTAAAGAGACACCTCTCCAAACAAGACATACAAATAGCCAAGAGACATATGAAGAAATGCTCAACATCACTAATCATCAGAGAGATGCAAATTAAACCAACAATGAGGTATCACTTCACACCTGTCAGAATGGCCTCCATCAACAAATCATCAAACAACAAGTGCTGGCAAGGGTGGAGAGAAAAGGGGACCCTAGCACACTGCTGGTGGGAATGCAGACTGGTGCCACCACTATGGAAAACACTATGGTGTTACCTCAAAAAATTAAAAATTGAACTGCCATTTGACCCAGTGATCGCACTTCTAGGAATATACCCTAAGAAGCCTGAAACACCAATCAGAAAGATAATATGTACCCCTATGTTCATAGCAGCACTATTTACAATAGCTAAGATCTGGAAACAGCCCAAGTGTCCATCAGTAGATGAGTGGATAAAAAAGCTGTGATACATATACACAATAGAGTACTATGCAACTGTAAGAAAGAGAGATCTCTTATCCTTTGAGACAACGTGGAGGGAACTGGAAAGTATTATGCTAAGTGAAACAAGCCAAGCAGAGAAAGACAGATATCACATGATCTCACTTATTTGTGGAATATAATGAACTAAATAAACTGATGAACAAAGTAGACCCAGAGTCATGGAAGTAGGCCACAGACTGACAGTCCTCAGAAGGGGTAGGGAATGGGGAGGGAGGGGATAAACCACAGAACTTATATGCATGTATGAATAACCGATGGACATAGACAACAAAGCTGAGGACAGGATGGGAGGGGATGGGGAGGAAGGAGTCAATGGGGGGAAAAAGGAGAAACATCTGTAACAAAAATAAATCAATAAAAAGAAAAAGAAAAAAAAATAGACATGTGCTCCCCCCCCATAAAAATAGAAAAAAGAAAAAATAATCTCCAAAAAAAAAATCAAAATCCGTTTCCTATTTTGTTTTTGCTTTCTTTTTGGACACCTCAAAGAACAGACACCACTCTGCAGAGACCACAAAGGCCCTCATTGTTATTACATTATTAACTATTAACTATCTTATAACCACCTATATAGAAAATACATATGTTTATCATTTCACTTTCATCCAATCCCAGAGGTTTCTGCACTTTACTTTCTCCCACCTTCCTAATCTATCACCAATAAATTTCATATAACTCACTTGTGTTTCTCTTTTAATTATGATATATAAAATAAAGTACAAAACTGTCATTCTCTGAAATATTATCTCAATCCATTTACATTTTCCTTCCACACAATTATCAACTATGACTCAAATAAACTCAAAAAAATTCTTCACAGGTTTAAATATTTCTTACATTGACAATTATCTTGGACCAATCCAGAGGCTAAGAATGCAGTACTGATTCCTCTAAAAAATGTACTCATACTATGAGAACTCTTACCTTTTCTGTCTTCTTTCAAACACTGTTGGTATTACATAGTTTTGTTTCCACTGTGCAAACCCTAATGACACTTGAATAAATGTTTATCATTTATTTCTAGCCAAAGCCTCCAGACTCTTTTTGAGTTCGTTCAACACATGTGTAGAGGAGGTATACATGTTGTTAAATTTCTGTTTGCTTTTCTTCTGTTACTCTGTTTTTTAATTACAGGAGCCAAGAACATAGAAGGGTAGAGGAAATGTTATTTTTCCTCCCCCACAGTTTCATATTATATTGCTGGCCTCTGAGTGCTTCACTATCTCTTCATAGTATCTATATCCCTCTCCATAGCTCTGTAAATACCTCTTAATTAAACTCTTTTCAAATTTGTCTTCAGAGGGTATTATCTGTTTTCCAACAGGTATCTAAATGGCTTGATTCAATCCAACCTAAATTTGAATTAGCTTGCCTGAGATCCTGTACAGCAGACTGATCCAAGCTTCACGTAAGAGGCTGAAGCATGTATCTTTAGGGTTTTCTTCAATCCTGAAATACAATAATACCATAGTTTATAATTGCCCACTTGTCCTTGAATATTTAACAGAGAATTAATTAATTCCCTACATCCAGTGTGCACTGAAGATAAAATGAGTGAGCAGAAATCAATAATGCATAATACAGCTGAACCCTGTTATTAAATGATTTGGGAGGTACATAGGTCAAATTAAATCCTTTGAGACTTAAAAACCCTGCCCTGGCTAGTTTGGCTCAGCAGTTAGAGCGTTAGCCCACGGACTGAAGAGTCACAGGTTCGATTCTGGTCAAGGACACGTACCTCAGTTGTGGTTTGTTCCCCGCCCCTGGTCAGTGTCTGGCGGGAGGCAACCAATCAGTGTGTCTCTCTCACATCGATGACTCTCTCTCTTTTACTCTCTCTCTCTCCCTCCCACTCTATCTGAAGATACATTGAAAAAATATCCTCAGGTGAGGATTAAAAATTAAAAAAATAAAAACCTTGTAAAATAAAAGTCTAATAAAATTCCTCTAAGAGAATTTGCCTTACTTTAACAGTAATATTATAAAAGGGTTTCACCTCTTATCTGATGTATCATTGGCAATTATGCTCTCCCATATAGTGGGTTCCCTTTCCATTTTGATGGTTGTTTCTTTTGCTGTGCAGAAGCTTTTGAGTTTGATGTAGTCCCATGTGTTCATTTATTCCTTTGTTTCTGTTTTCTTAGGTGATGTATCAGTGAAAATTAGGCTGTGCATGATACCTGAAATTTTGTTGCCTGCATTTTTTTCTAGGATTTTTATGGAATCACAAGTCACATTTAAGTCTTTATCTATTTTGAGTTTATCTTGTGTATGGTGTAAGTTGGTGATCTAGCTTCATTTTTTTGCATGTAGCTGTCCAATTTTCTCAACACCATTTATTGAAGAGGCTGTCTTGACTCCACTAATCATCAGAGAGATGCAAATTAGAACAACAATGAGGAATCACCTCAGACCAACCAGTATGGCTGCCATTAACATATCATCAAACAGTAAGTGCTGGCAAGGGTGTGGAGAAAAGAGGACCCTAGTACACTGCTGATGGGAATGCAGACTGGTGCAGCCGCTATGGAAAACACTATGATGTTACCTCAAAAAATTAAAAATTGAAGTGCCATTTGACCCAGTGATCCCACTTCTAGGAATATACCCTAAGAAGCCTGAAACACCCATCACAAAGAATATATGTACCCCTTTGTTCATAGCAGCACTATTTACAATTGCAAAGATCTGCAAACAGCCCAAATGTCCATCAATAGATGAGTCAATAAAAAAGCTGTGGTACATATATAAAATGGAATACTATGCAGCTGTAAGAAAGAAAGATCTCTTATCTTTTGAGACAACATGGAGGGACCTCGAGAGTATTATGCTAAGCGAAATAAGCCAATCAGAGAAAGACAGATACCACATGATCTCACTTATTTGTGCAATATGATGAACAAGGTGGGCTTATGAACAAAATAGACTGAGAGACATAGAAAGGAGTATGGTTCAGACTGAAAAACCTCAGAGTGGGGGGGGGGATGGATGAGATGAACCAAAAGACTTATATGCATGTATGCATAACTAATGGACATAGACAACAATGCTAGGGGAGTGGGGGCAGGATGGGGAGGAAGGTGTCAATGGGGGGAAAAGGAGAAACATCTGTAACAAAAATAAATTAATAAAAATTGAAAAAATTAATTAAAAATAAAAAGGTTTCACTATATAGGGAAAACACACATAAATCAAAATCTAAAATGACAAATGGGGAAAATTTTACTCTGAAAACTATTCCTGAACAGTCTATATTTGTAGTTACAAATAGAGAAACACTAGAATCTAATAATCTGTTACAAAGTGAAGTGTGGAGCTAATATTGATTTTGCTTTAGTTACTTAGAAACAATATTTATCTTTAAGAGATATATTTAAACATTTTGAATTAGTTTCACCCAATTGATTAAAAGACATTGGATATCACTTTTTATTTAATGAGATCTTTTTCTTCTGGTTGATATATTAGTGCTCAGTGGTTGAGCATCAACCCATGCACCAAGAGGTTGCCAGTTCAATTCTCAGTAAAGGCACATGCCCTGGTTGTGGGCCAAATCCCCAGTAAGGGGCATGCAGGAGTTGGAAAATCAATGTTCTCTCTCTCCCTCTCCCTTCCTCTCTCTAAAATCAATAAAGAAAAAAAAAATTCAGGTGGATTTTATAGGTGAAAGTTTAACATGAATGAGTTCCCATTCCATGTTGTATAAAGGAAAAGAAAAGAAAACCAAAAACAAAACATGACAGACTCATTTTTATGAAATGAGTAATTGGTGAAAAATGAATAAGTTGGCTTAGTGCCCATGGAGAAATAGCTACTTCTTTGTTCCCCTGACAATCTCATATGATCTTCCATGCACATTTTAAAATTTTCAGAAGAGAAACTCAAAGTTTTCCTCCCAAACTTTCCTCAAGTGTAAACCATAGAACAATGAAAGCATCCCAGAATGTCTAGGTTTCTATATTAGTCAAATGGGTTTTAGGCTCCTCTTGTTTCCAGTTAAAGAACTGTGATTTATTTCTAACATTGCAAACTAACAAAGATAGTCTGGGTCACTTCTCCATCAACTGAGAGATTGGGAATGCATGTATTCTCCCAAACACTGAGAAATCATACAGCCAGGTAAAAGGGACTAAGGGGCACCAAAAATGAAAAATGAAAAAAAAAGCTGAAATGCTTGATGGAAACACCTGGCTTTGAAACCCAGCTCATCATTGAGTGGGGGTGTGACCTTGCACAGGTTTACTTACCATCTCAGCATTTCATCTATAAAAATTCAATTTCATATAAATGTTCTGAGAAGTCAATGAGATTGAAACAATGTTTAAAAAAAAACCCAGCAAAATAATCATCACATAAATTTTCTCTCAATAAATGACAGTTTCATTTCATACAAAAAAAATATTTGTTTTAAAGTCATATAGTCTAGTTAGAGCAATAAACGATTTGTACTGAAAATAGAGAGCATTTTAAGGCAACATAGACTCAGGCAGCACATGGCATAGCCTCAGGTCTCAAAATTGGTAATTTGTTTTAACAGTTTAAATTTTTTTTATTAATTTATTTTTGTTACAGATGTTTCTCCTTTTTCCCCTCATTGACAGCACCCTCCCCATCCCCCCACCCCATCCCCAGCTTTGTTGTCTATGTCCATAGGTTATGCATACACGCATATAAGTTCTGTGGTTTATCCCTTCCTCCACCCCCTCTTCTGAGTAATGTCAGTCTGTACCCTACTTCTATGACTCTGGGTCTATTTTGTTCATCAGTTTGTTTAGTTCATCATATTCCAGAAATTAGTGAGATCATGTGATATTTGTCTTTCTATGATTGGCTTGTTTCGCTTAGGATAATATTTTCCAGGTCCCTCCATGTTGTCTCAAAGGATTAGAGATCTTTCTTCCTTACAGCTGCATAGTACTCCATTGTGTATATGTACCACAGCTTTTTTATCCATTCGTCTACTGATGGACACTTGGGCTGTTTCCAGATCTTAGCTATGGTAAATAGTGCTGCTACGAACATAGGAGTACATATATTATTTCTGATTGGTGTTTCAGGCTTCTTAGGGTATATTCCTAGAAGTGGGATCACTGGGTCAAATGGCAGTTTAATTTTTTAATTTTTGAGGTAACACGATAGTGTTTTCCACAGTGGCGGCACCAGTCTGCATTCCCACCAGCAGTGTGCTAGAATCTCCTTTTCTCCACACCCTTCCCAACACCTGTTGTTTGATGATTTGTTGACAGCAGCCATTCTGACAGGTGTGAAGCAATACCTCATTGTTGTTTTAATTTGCATCTCTCTGATGATTAGTGACATTGAGCATTTTTTCATGTCTCTTAGCCATTTGTATGTCCTGTTTGGAGAGGTGTCTATTTAGTTCCTCTGCCCATTTATTAATTGGGTTCTTTGTCTTCCTTTTGTTGGCTTGTATTAGCACTCTATATATTTTGGAAATTAACCTCTTATCTGATGGATCATTGGTGATTATGGTATCCCATATAGTGGGATCCCTTTCCGTTTTGATGGCTGCTTCTTTTGCTGTGCAGAAGCTTTTTAGTTTGATGCAGTCCCATGTGTTCATTTTTTCCTTTGTTTCTCTTGCCTTAGGTGCTGTAACAGTGAAAATTCTGCTGCATATGATGTCTGAAATTTTGTTGCCTGCCTTTTTTTCTAGAATTTTTATGGATTCACAAGTTACATTTAAGTCTTTTATCCATTTTGAGTTTATTCTTGTTTCTTTTGCTGTGCAGAAGCTTTCTAGTTTGATGTAGTCCCATTTACTGATGTTTTCCTTTGTTTTTCTTGCCCTAGGCGATGTATCTGTGAAAATTTTGCTGCATGCAATGTAGGAGATTTTGCTGCCTACAGTTTCTTCTAGGAGCTTTATTATTTCACTAGTGACATTTAAGTCTTTTGTTGGTCTAGTTTCATTTTTTAGCATATATCTGTTCTATATTCCCACCACCATTTATTGAAGAGATGTCTTTACTCCATTGTATGATCTTGCCACCTTTGTCAAATATTACTTGAGCATAATGTCTTGACTCGATTTCTGGGTACTCTGTTCTGTTTCACTGATCTATATGCCTGTTTTTGTGCCAGTACCAGGTTGTTTTGATTACAATGGCTTTGTAGTGTAACCTGATATCTGGTATGGTGATCCTTCCTACTTTGTTCTTCTTTTTTGAGATTGCTGTTTTTTTCCTTCCATATAAACTTTTGGAGTATCTGTTCTAGTTCTGTGAAATATGTCATTGGTATTTTAATGGAGATTGCATTGAATATATAGATTTCACCTGGCCCGTGTGGCTCAGTGATTGAGTGTCAACCCATGCACCAAGAAGTTGCAGGTTTGATTCCCAGTAAGGGCACATGCCTGGGTTGTGGGCCAAATCTCCAGTGGGGGGCATGCAGGAGGCGGCCAATCAATGTTCTCTCTCATAGATGTTTCTATCTCTCTCTTTCTCTCCCTTCCTCTCTCTCTAAAATCAATAAAGAAAAAAATGTTTTAAGTATTTATAGATTGCTTTGGGTGGTATGGACATTTTAATGGTGTTACTTCTTCTTCCAATCCATAAACAAGTTATATGCTTCCACATTTTTATATCTTCCTCTGTTTCTTTTTTCAATGTCCTGCAGTTTTCTCTGAACAGGTCCTTAACTTTTTTAAAGTTTATTCCTAGGTATTTTAATTTTTTGTTGCAATGGTAAATGGGATTTTTTTTTTAAATTTGTCTTTCTATGTATTCATTATTGGTGTATAAAAATGCCAATGATTTCTGGATATTGATTTTGTATCCTGCTACTTTGCTAAATTCATTTATTAAATCTAGTAGTCATTTGATCGAGTCTTTAGGGTTTTCTATGTACAATATCATGTCATCTGCAAATCATGACAGTTTCACTTCCTCCTTTCCAATTTGAATGCCTTTTATTTTTGGTTCTTGTTGATTGCTCTGGCTAAGACCTCCAGCACTATGTTGAATAACAGATGTGAAAGAGGATATCGCTGCATTGTTCCTGTTCTTAAGGGAAAGGCTATTCGTTTTTGTTCATTGAGTATGATATTGGCTGTAGGTCTGTCATATATGGCCTTTATTATGTTGATGTATGATCCTTCTATTCCACTTTGCTGAGAGTTTTTATCAAAAATGGGTGCTGGCCCGGCCAGTGTGGCTCAGTGGTTGAGCATGGACTTATGCACCAAGAGATCGCAGGTTCAGTTCCTGGTCAGGGCACATGCCTGAGTTGTGGGCCCGATCCACAGTGGAGGGCATGCAGGAGGCAGCCAATTGATATTCCCTCTCATCAACATTTCTATCTCTCTCTCCCTCTCCCTTCCTCTCTCTCTAAAAATCAGTAGAGAAAAAATATTTTTAAAAAAACAAAAATGGGTGCTGTATTTTGTCAATTACTTTTTGGCATCTATTTATATGATCATATGATATTTATCTTTCATTTTGTTTATATTGTGTATCTCATTTATGGATTTTTGAAAATTCTGCCAGCCTTGCATCTGTGGGATAAATCCCATTTGGTTGTGGTGTATAATTTTTTAATATAATGCTGGATCCAATTTGCTAAACTGTTGTTGAGGATTTTGGTATCTATGTTCATCAGGGATATTGGCCTGTAATTTTCTTTTTGGGGGTCTCTTTATCTGATTTTGGGATTAGGATTATGCAGGTCTCATTAAAAAAAACTTGTAAATCTTCCTCTTGAATTTTTTCGAATAGATTGAGAAGAACAGGTGTTAGTTCTTCCTTGAATGTTTGGTAAAACTACCATGTGAATCCATCCAGATCTGGGCTTTTGTTTGCAGGTAGTTTACTGATTACTGCTTCTATTTCCTTAGTTATTATTTATCTGTTCAGGATTTCTGACTCCTTCTAGTTTACTTTTGGAAGACTACATAAATCTAGAAAATTGTCCGTTCCACCTAGGTTGTCAGATTTGTTGGCATATAATTGTTGATAGTATTTTCTTACAATCCTTTGTATTTCTTTGGTGTCAGTTGTTATTTCTCCCCTCTCCTTTATGATTTTATTAATTTGGATCCTCTATCTTTACTTTTCCATGAGTCTGTCTAAAGGTTGCTCAATTTGTTTATGTTTTTAAAGAACCAGCTTTTGGTTTCATTGATCTTTTGTATTATTGTTTTAGTCTCTATGTCATTTATTTCTGCTCTGATCTTTAATATTACCTTTGTTCTACTAACTCTGGGTTTTTCTTTTTCTTTTGCTCTCTTTCTAAATCTTTAAGTTGTAGGGTTATATAGTCTATTAGAAATTTTTCATTTTTCCTGAGGTAGGACTCTATTGCTATGGACTTACCTCTCAGGACTGCTTTTGCTGTGTCCCATAGATTTTGTGTTGTTGTATGTTCATTTTCATTAGTTTCCAGGATTTTAAAAAATTCTGTGTTAATCTCATTAGTGATCCATTTATTGTTTAATAACATGCTCCTTTGCCTCCATGTGTCTGAATGCTTTTGAGGTTTTTTTTTTTTTTATTGTAATTGATTTCTAGTTTCATGCCATTGTGATTTGAGAAGATGCTTGATGTGATTTCAATCTTCTTGAACTTGTAGAGACTGAGTTTGTGTCCTAATATCTGGTGTATCTTTGAGAATGACCCATGTGCACTAGAGAAGAATGTATATTCTGTAGCTTTGGGGTGAAATGTTCAGTAAATGTGAATTAAATCCAGCTGATCTAGTGCCTTTTCTAAGGGTCTTTATTTCCTTACTAAAGTTTTTTGTCTAGAAGACCTATTCAGTGGTGTCAAAGGGATGTTAAAGTCCCCCACTATGATTGTATTGCTGTCAATCTCTCCCTTGACATTCTCCAGAAGTTCTTAAAATATATTTAGGTACTCCTATGTTTGGTGAATATATGCTTGCCAGAGTTATAGCCGCCTGTTGGATCGATCCTTTAATATTATGTAGTGACCTTATTTGTCTCCTATTATGGTCCTTGTTCTGTAATCTATCTTGTCAGATATGAGTATTGCTATACCAGCCTTTTTTCCATTTCCATTTGCCTGGAATTTTTTTTTCCATCCCTTCATTTTCATCCTGTGTGAGTCTTTTGTTCTGAGATGGATCTCTTGTAGACAGCATATATATGGGTCATGTTTTATTATCCAATCAGCTACCCTATCTCTTTTTATGGGATCCTTTAAGCCATTTACATTCAAGGTTATTATTAATAGGTACTTATTTGTTGCCATATTTATTCTTTTTTTTTTTTTATCCTCACCTGAGAACATTTTTCCATTTTTTTGTTCAGATAGAGTGGGAGGGAGAGAGAGGAAGAGAGAGAGAGAGAAACATCCATATGAGAGAGACACATGGACTAGCTGCCACCCGCACCACCCAACCAGGGCCAGGGACAAACTGCAACTGAGGTACATGCCCTTAGCAGGAACCGAACCTGGGTCTCTCTGGACCACAGGCCGACACTCTAACCACTGAGCCAAACCAGCCAGGGCCATATTTATTCTTTATGCCTGTGTTCCTCTCTCGCTATGTTTATTTCTTCTTCTTCTTACAATAGTCCTTTTAGCATTTCTGGCAGTGCTGGTTTGGTGGTAGTAAATTCCTTTAGCATTTTTTTTTTTTTTTTGTCTGTGAAGCTCTTTATTTCACCTTAAATTTCGAATGCTAGCCTTACTGAATAGAGTAGTCTTGGATTCAGACCCTTGCTTTGCATTACTTTGTAGACTTCATGCCACTCCCTCTGGCCTGCATTGTTTCTATTGAGAAACCAGCTGACAATCTAATAGAGGCTCCCTTGTAGGTAACTTTCTTTCTCTCTCTTTGCCTTTAAGATTCTTTCTTTGTCATTAACATTTGCCATTTTAATTATGATGTGTCTAGGTGTGGGTCTTTTGGGGTTCATCTTGATTAAAACTCTCTGTGTTTTCTGGTCTTCTGTGACTTTTTAATTCACCAGGTTAGTGAAATTTTCTGTGATTATTTCTTCAAACAGGTTCTCTATTCCTTTCTCCAAATCTCCTTCTGGTACCCCTATGATGCCAATATTGTTACATTTTGTATTGTCCCATAGCTCCCTTAAATTCTTCTCCTGATTTTAATTTTTTTTTTCCATTTGCTGCTGTATTTGGGTGTTGGTATTTTGTTGTTGTTGTTCTACCTTGTCTTCTAACTCACTGATTTGGTCTTCAGCATCTTCTAATCTACTATTGGCACCTTCCAAGGTATTTTTTATATCAGCTATGTCATTCTTCATGTCAACTTGATCTTTATTCATAGCTTCTACCTCTTTTTTTATGCTGGTGTAGTTCTCATTAAGTTTCTTATAGTTTTCACTAAGTTGTTTGAGCAGCCTTAAAGCCATTGTTTTTAATTATTCATCTGACAAATTCCTTGCCTTCATTTCACCTAGATCCTTTTCTGGTGATTTGTCCTTTTCTTTAATTTTAGTTTGTTTCTTTGTCTCACCATTTTATTTTTTTTTATTACTATTTTTTATTAATTTACGTTTTTTACAGATGTTTCTCCT
The DNA here is from genome assembly GCA_030848825.1 of Tadarida brasiliensis. Taxonomy (NCBI): domain Eukaryota; kingdom Metazoa; phylum Chordata; class Mammalia; order Chiroptera; family Molossidae; genus Tadarida; species Tadarida brasiliensis. The sequence continues at coordinate 47,294,707 of CM061280.1, read as the reverse complement.
TTTTTCCCCCGTTGACAACCTCCTTCCCCTCCCTCCCTGCCTCGTTCCCAGTTTTGTTGTCCATGTCCATTGGTTATGAGTACATGTGTACAAGTTCTGTGGTTCATCGCTCCCCTTCCCCACCCCCTCTTCTGGCAATTGTCAGTCTGTCCCCTACTTCCACTTCTCTGGGACTACCCTGCTCCTCAGACTGTTATGTTCATTATATTCCAGAAATAAGTGAGATCATATGATATTTGTCTTTCTCTGCATGGCTTGTTTCACTTAGGATAATAGTTTCTAGGTCCTCCCATGTCGTCTCAAAGGATATGAGATCTTTCTTTCTTACAGCTGCATAGTACTCCATTGTGTATATGTACCACACCTTTTTTATCCATTCATCTACTGATGGACACTCAGGCTGTTTCCAGATCTTAGCTATTGTAAATAGTGCTGCTATGAACATGGGGGTATATATATTCTTTCTGATTGGTGTTTCAGGCTTCTTAGGGTATATTCCTAGGAGTGGGATCACTAGGTCAAATGGCAGTTCAATTTTTAACTTTTTGAGGTAACACCCTAGTGTTTTCCATAGTGGCTGCACCAGTCTGCATTCCCACCAGCAGTGTACTAGAGTCCCCTTTTCTCCACACCCTCGCCAACACTTGTTATTTGATGCTTTGTTGATGGTGGCTATTCTGACAGGTGTGAGGTGATACCTCATTGTTATTTTAATTTGCATCTCTCTGATGATTAGTGAAGTTGAGCATTTCTTCATATGTCTCTTGGCCATTTGTATGTCCTGTTTGGAGAGGTGTCTATTTAGTTCCTCTGCCCATTTTTTAATTGGGTTCTTTGTCTTCCTTTTGTTGAGATGTACGAGCACTCTATATATTTTGGAAATTAGTCCCTTATCTGATATATCATAGGCAATTATGCTCTCCCATACAGTGGGTTGCCTTTCCACTTTGATGGTTGTTTCTTTTGCTGTACAGAAGCTTTTGAGTTTGATATAGTCACATGTGTTCATTTTTTTCCCTTTGTTTCTGTTGCCTTAGGTGATATATCTGTGAAAATTTTGCTGCATATGATGTCTGAAATTTTGTTGCCTACATTTTCTTCTAGGATTTTTATGGATTCATGAATCACATTTAAGTCTTTTATCCATTTTGAGTTTATTCTTGTGTATGGTGTAAGCTGGTGGTCTAGTTTCATTTTTTTGCATGTAGCTGTCCAATTTTCCCAACACCATTTATTAAAGAGGCAGTTTTTACTCCATTGTATGCTCTTGCCACCTTTGTCGAATATTAATTAAGCATAATGTTTTGGGTCAATTTCTGGGCTCTCTGTTGTATTCCATTGATCTATGTGCCTGTTCTTGTGCCAGTACCAAGCTGCCTTGATTACAGTAGCTTTGTAGTATAACCTGATATCCGATATTGTGATCCCTCCTACTTTGTCCTTCTTTTTCAAGATTGCTGTAGCTATTCGGGGTCTTTTTTGGTCCCATATGAACTTTTGAAGTATTTGTTCTAGTTCTGTGAAATATGTCGTTGGTATTTTGATGGGGATTGCATTAAATCTATAGATTGCTTTGGGTAGTATGGACATTTTAATGATGTTAATTCTTCCAATCCATGAACAAGGTATGTGCTTCCACTTCTTTATATCTTCCTCTATTTCTTTCTTCAATGTCTTGTAGTTTTCTGCAAATAGGTCCTTTACTTCTTTGGTTAACTTTATTCCTAGGTATCTTAATTTTTTTGCCACGATGGTAAATGGGATTGTTTTTTTAGTTTTTCTTTCTGTGAGTTCATCATTAGTGTATAAGAATGCCGTTGATTTCTTGACGTTAATTTTGTATCCTGCTACTTTGCCAAATTCATTAATTAAGTCTAGTAGATTTATGATGGAGTCTTTAGGGTTTTCTATGTATAATATCATGTCATCTGCACATAATGACAGTTTCACTTCTTCCTTTCCAATTTGGATCCCTTTTATTTTTTCTTCACGTTTGATTGCTGTGGCTAAGACTTCCAGTACTATGTTAAATAAGAGTGGTGAAAGTGGGCATCCTTGTCTTGTTCCTGTTCTTAAGGAAAATGCTTTTTATTTTTGTCCACTGAGTATGATGTTGGCTGTAGGTCTTTCATATATGGCCTTTATTATGTTGAGATATGTTCCCTCTATTCCCAAATTTCTGAGAGTTTTTATCAGAAATGGGTGCTGGATTTTGTCAAATGCTTTTTCAGCATCTATTGATATGATCATATGGTTTTTATCTTTCATTTTGTTTATGTGATGTATCACATTTATTGATTTGCATGTATTGTACCAGCCTTGCATCCTTGGGATGAATCCCACTTGGTCATGGTGAATAATTTTTTTGATGTATTGCTGGATCCGATTTGCTAGTATTTTGTTCAGGATGTTGGCATCTATGTTCATCAGGAATACTGGCCTGTAGTTTTATTTCTTTGTAGTGTCTTTTTCTGGTTTTGGAATTAGAATTACGCTGGCTTCATAAAACGAGTTTGGAAGTCTTCCTTCTTCTTGAATTTTTTGGAATAGTTTGAAGAGAATGGGTGTTAGTTCTTCTTTGAATGTTCGGTAAAACTCGCCCATGAAGCCGTCAGGGCCTGGGCTTTTGTTTGCTGGGAGGGTCTTGATTACATCTTCAATTTCCTTCGTTGTTATTGGCCTGTTCAAGTTTTCTATCTCTTTCCAATTCAGTTGTGGGAGACTATGTGTTTGTAGATATGTGTCCATTTCGCTTAGATTGTCGAATTTGTTTCCATATAAATGTTCATAGTATTTGCTAATGATCTTTTGTTTTTCTGTGGTGTCAGTTGTTACTTCTCCTCTTTCATTTCTGATTTTGTGTATTTGGGTTCTCTCTTTGTTTCTTGGTGAGTCTAGCTAAGGGTCCATCAATCTTGTTTATCTTTTCAAAAAATCAGCTCTTTGTTTTATTGATCCTTTGAATTGTTTTTTTTTGGTCTCCATGTCGTTTATTTCTGCTCTGTTCTTTACTATTTCCTTCCTTCTACTTGCTCTACGGTTTTCTTTTTGTTTGCTTTCCAGTTCTTTAAGTTGTGAGGTTAGGTAGTCAATTAGAAATTTTTCTTCTTTCTTAAGGTGGGCCTGTAGTGCTATGAACTTCCCTCTCAGAACTGCTTTCGCTGTATCCAATAGATTTTGCATTGTTGTGTGTTCATTTTCATTGGTTTCCAGGAATTTTTTAAATTCTTCCTTGATCTCCATGGTAACCCATTCATTGTTCAGTAACATGCTATTTAGCCTCCATGTGTTCATATGTTTTTGCATGTTCTTGTTGCAATTGATTTCTAGTTTCATGCCATTGTGGTCTGAGAAGATGCTTGATATGATTTCAATCTTCTTGAACTTGTAGATACTTAGTTTGTGCCCTAATATATGGTCTATCTTTGAGAATGTCCCATGTGCACTTGAGAAGAATGTGAATTCTGCAGTTTTGGGGTGTAATTCTCTGTATGTATCTATTAAATCCATTTGATCTATTGCTTCATGTAGAGTCTCTGTTTCCTTGTTAATTTTTTGTCTAGATGATCTATCCAGTGATGTCAGTGTGGTGTTGAAGTCTCCTGCTATGATTGTATTGTGGTCGATTTCTCCTTTGAAGTCCTCCAGAAGATTTTTAATATATTTTGGTGCTCCTATATTGGGTGCAAATATGTTTACCAAGGTTATATCTTCCTGTTGGATAGACCCTTTCAATATTATGTAGTGGCCTTCTTTGTCTCTAGTTATGGTCTTCAATTTGAAATCTAATTTATCAGATATGAGTATTGCTACCCCAGCTTTTTTTTTTCCTTTCCGTTTGCTTGGAAGATTTTTTTCCATCCCTTTTCTTTCAACCTATGTGAGTCTTTTGTTGTGAGGTGGGTCTCTTGTAAACAACATATGTGTGAATCATGCTTTCTCACCTAGTCAGCTACTCTGTGTCTTTTTATCGGAGCATTCAGGCCATTTACATTTAAGGTGATTATTGATATGTACTTATTTATTGCCATTTTTGTACAGTGTGATTCTAATTATCTTTCTATTTCTTCTAATAATTATAGCAGTCCTTTTAACATGTCTTGCAGTGCTGGTTTGGTGCTAATATATTCACTTAGCCTTTTTTTTTTTTTTTGTCTGGGAAGCTCTTTATTTGACCTTCTATTTTGAATGATAGCCTTGCTGGATAGAGTAGTCTTGGATTCAGATCCTTGTTTTTCATGACCTTGATTACTTCATGCCATTCCCTTATGGCCTGTAGTGTTTCTGTTGAGAAGTCAGCTGATAGCCTGTTGGGGGTTCCTTTGTAGGTAACCTGTTGCTTATCTCTTGCTGCCTTTAGGATTCTCTCTTTGTCTTTAATTTTTGGCATTTTAATTATTATGTGTCTTGGTGTGGGCCTGTTTGGGTTCTTCTTACTTGGGGCTCTCTGTGCTTCTTGAACTTGAATGCTTTCTTCCTTCACCAGGTTAGGAATGTTTTCTGTCACTGTTTCTTCACCTATATTCTCTAACCCTTGCTCCTTTTCTTCTTCTTCGGGGACTCCAATAATGCGAATGTTATTACGTTTCCAGTTGTCCCACAGTTCTCCTAAGCTATCTTCCTGTTTTTTCATTGTTTTTTCCTTTGGGTTTTCTGATTGATTGATTTTTTCTACTCTGTCTTCTAATTCACTGATCCAGTCCTCTGCTTCCTCTACTCTGCTGGTCAATCCTTCCAATGTGTTCTTTATTTCTGCTATGTCATTCTTCATTTCCACTTGGTTGGTTTTCAGTGTTTCTATATCTTTACTCATGGTGTTGATGTCCTTACTCATGCTGTTTAGTTTCCTCAAGATCATGGCTCAGAACTCTACCTCTGATAATTTGCTAAACTGAATTTCATTTATCTCATCTTTGGTGGAGTTCTCTTGTTCTTTCATTTGGGATCTGTTTCTTTGTTTCAGCATTTTTGCTATCTCAGTGGGTTTTGGAGCCTTCCAAATTTTCCCTTTGGGTGTTGGTGTTCTGCTATTTGTGGCTCCCTCTACTGGGTTTGGATGAGCGTGGAGGGCCCTCCTTCAACACCACTGTCAAGTCTCACTCTCTTGGGTAGATTTGCAAGCTCAGGAAAGGTTTAGTTATGTTCTAGCCTTTTGCCTGGAGGCTATTAGCCTCAGTTACTTGAAAAGCCTTAGGATCTCAGTTGAATGAGAAACTCCCTCAGATGTTTACAGTGTAAGAGGATTTCCCAAGGGTGGGGCCAATGCTGGTTGTTAATGAGCCTCAATTTGCATTTCTTTACCTCTTTTCCTCACCTCGGAATCTCCGAGGGAGGGGCTTCCACAGCTCCGGGAAGGAGCAAACTTGGTTGCCGTTCTGTGTAACCGGGAAGGAGGGGCTGGCCACCACCGTCCTTTTTGGCCACAGCTCAGCACAAACTCTGAGCGCCCTCTAAATCCCAGGTGTCCCCACAGAGTTCCAGTCCAGTCTGCCCTCTCTCCCGGAGCCCTGGTGAGTGGCTGTGGCTATTTAGCGCCTTGTCCTGGCTCTGTGCTGTGGAGCAGCTGGGACTCTTAACCCCTAGGACGTCGCTGCTGCTCCCAGCTAAGGCCGCTGCTCACAGCCAAGGCCGCTGCTGTCTGTGGGCTCCCAGCCCATCACCCTCACGCGCCTCTGCAGATCCTACCAGGCTCATTCAGTGTCCCTGGTTGTATGGTCCTCTCCCGCTGCTTTTCTGTTGCCTTTTCCCGACGATTTGTCTTTATTTTAGTTGTAATTCCTGTTTGGTCCTGGGAGATTATCTGTGTAGCTTCCATTCACTCCACCACCATTTTTCCACTCTGTCTCACCATTTTAGTAGTCTGGTAATTTGGGGCCAGGTGAGGCATGTTGGGCCACATAGGCAGGTTGGTGTGTATCAGATAAGACTGCTATGGCTCCCTGTCTTGGTGTGGTGGCCTTCTTGTGGGACTCAATGGAGTAGTCTCCTTGATTTTCTGAGCTGGGTGCTCTAGGATAGACCCTTGTGTGGGTCATGTGTGCTCTCCTGTTGAATTTGGGTCTTGATTGCTGTTGTCCATTTGTGGGTGGGCACAGTCCTCAAGGTTGTTATCTATGAGTCTACACCCTAGCCCTGTTGATCCTGTCATGCCAACTATTATATAGGTGTTGACCGAACAATATAAAGCAACCACAGCAAATCAAACTCCCTCCCCAAATATCCTCCTCAACAATAACAGAAGCAACCGCCTCAACAAGAAGATTGAAGGACATACAGACAATAAAAAATAAACATACTTGTACCCACACAAGGAACACAAGGAGGTGTGAAAGCAAAATAATTAGAAGAGGGAGATAGAAAAAAGAAGAAAAAAATTAAAATAAAATAAGAGTAAAGTAAAGAAGGCAATGCACAACCAGACTAAAAAGAAAAAATAAACCTGGAAAAAATATCAGGTTGAACAATGATACAAGCCCCAGGTGCAGCAATATTAATAAAAGACAAACAAACTGAAAATACACACATGCATACACATGCCCACACAATGAATAGTACTAGAAGGCATGAGACTGAATGAATTAAAAGAGGTGGTGAAAAAAAAATGTGTATGAAAGTAAAGAAAGCAAGGCAATAGGAGTCCAAACCAAAGGGCACCTTGAACAGATATCAGCATCTACAGTGGTAGAAGCATCCACTTCAATGGAAAGCTTAAAAGACAAACAACCAGAAAACACACAAACACACACACACACACACACACACACACACAAACACACACAAACACAAATAGAATACTAGAAAGCATGGGACAAAAGGTTTAGGAGATGGGGAAAAAAACAAAAATAAGAATATGAAGGCAGAGACCAGAAATAGGGTATGAAAAATAAAAGGTATAAAATAATAACTGCAATAATAATAATAATTTTAGAAAGTAGTATGTTATTTTGAATACAATAAGAGTAGGAAAGTAGAAAATAAGAAATGAAAAAAAAGAGAAATAAAACAATTGAATTAAAAATAAAACACACACACACACCAAACCACCACAACAATAACAGAAAGAAAAAAAAACAAATTGGATCTGCTCTTTGTAGAGCTCACTGCATTTTTCTCCATTGTAGTTGGAACTGTCCCCTTGGGAGTGGGTCCCTGTCCTCTTAGGCAGTTCTCTATTGTAAGCCAATGTGAATCACTTTCCCTGACTGATCTTTGTCCTCCTGGCTGGAGCCCTGAAGGGCTTGGTCCCAGGTAATTCTATGAGCTGGGCTACCCTAGCCCAGAGGCTGGGTCACCTTCAGAAATAGCTATTTGTATGTATTTGTTCTGAGCTGCTTTCCCTTCCCCCCACAGCTCTGGGCTCTGTAGGGTATCAGGTCCAGTCAGTTTGGTTTACTTAGCTTTGTGTTGGGTGCGATTGCCTGTAGCTTTCCTGGGAGGCAGGCAGTCTATTTTTCTCCTTCCAGTCCTCAGTTCTGCTTGGGTTGCTGACACCCCACCCCAAGAAATGAGAACAGAAAAAAAGAAAACAAGGATAATGAAAAGGAAAAAAAAAAAAAACGTCCTGCTTGGCTCTTTAATCTTTCAGCAAGGCTGGCTTGCACTGGGTGGGGCTATTACCCAGGCTACCACCTGGCCAGATGTTCAACTCCCCAGCGCATCAGGCACTGCCACTGGTGTGCAGAGCTTCAGCTCTGAGCTGTTCCCCAGGTGGGGGGAGGGTGCCTCCTCTTAGCTTGAGGTAGGGAGGAATAGGGCTCTTTCCCCAGGCACCACATGTGCTCCTCTTGCCTTCTCTGTTTCTCTCCTTTGGGGATCTCTATGTGGTGCTGAGTTCCCCATTTCCCAGGGGCTGGAGCTGCATCACAGCCTGTACCTTCCTGCTGTCTTTCAAGCTGTGCCATGCTGCACAGCTGTGTAAGTTCACTCACCCACCTACTTCACTGGCTCCTCCTCTCCTCTCTCCACTACATCCTTGCTCACAGTATTTCCAGTCAGTTATTTTCAGGTGGTTTTTCAAGTTAAATACTCTACAGTTTAGCCTCAGTTCTGATCCTGTGTTTAGAGCAATTGGACAGGACTTCCTTAGGCTTCAGCCATCTTGCCCCGCTCCCCTCAAAACAAGCTTCTTTACTTCAGGATTGCTCAGAACCTTTCCCAACTCTTTGACAACCACTGTTTTATAATCCAGATTTTCTCACTGGACCATATTTATGAGATGGTTCTTTCCTTAACATCACTCTTCAATTCCACTTTGTTTATAAATAAAAGATAAAGAATAACAACCGTATGTTCCATGCTCTGATGGGTTTTCTTTTATTTAAATGGGCAACATAGTCCTTCAGAGACCATGTGAAATATTGAGTGAAACCCATATGCTCTTAAAATACGATTTATTTTCTGGTCTGTTTAACATTTATTTAATGTATCATAAAATAGTTCTGAAAACCATCCCCCACAAATCCCCCCAACACACACATCTAGTTATTTGTTTTCAAAGGACATATTAAATCAGGCATTACTTAGAAAATAAAATAAGACAGTGACACTGAAACATATGAAATACTTTAACACCAGGTCCTATCAGGGCTTGCTTGAAGAGGTATAACATCAATTAAAGTTAAAGGTATACATCAATTCACAGGTCTAAATATTCCATTAGAAGCTAGGTCCTGTCAGCACCCTGGTTCTAAAAGATGATCTTCCGAGCTTTCTAATTTACCTGAGAAAGTTGTTTCTAGATGATTTGTCATTCAAGGTTTTACCCCAGGAGAGATTTTACTTTTTAAATGTTGTGGTAGAAATCACCAAACTGAGCCACATAATTAGCACTTCCACTGGCAGCAGCTGCAAAGAGGTGAGATAGCATGAACATTCTCAAAGGCAAAATTTGAATTGCACTCTGTTGTAGAGGCACAAGGGCACAATGCATTGCTTTTACTTAAGTGAAGAGGTTCAAATGGGAAGATTTGCTGGAAGCTCTAGGGGCTTTCTTTGTTTCTTTGGAGTAATCATGTCTATTAAAAGATTAGCTACTTTTTAACTGTTTCTGACTGGAATTACCCATTCCCCTTTGGATATATCTGTCAACCTATGAATAATAATTGGGTGCCTAGTAAGTGCCAAGCAGTAGGCATAGGAACCAGAAGACATGCATTTTAGACCTCACTCTAACTCTACCTACTTGTGTGACTTAAGGCAAGCCCTTTTCCCATGTGAAGCTTCAGTTTCCTTAGCTTTCAAATCAATTATCACCACCACCGTCACCCATCATTTCTGGCCTGGGATTGTTATAGGGAACAAGGGAGATAATAGATATGAAAGCCCTTTGGAAATATGCTATAAACATTTGTGTAGAAAATTCAAATTATTCCTACTCACAGATTGTAGTTTGTAAGGAGCAGAAAGCTGCTTAAAGTATATTTATTTTAGAAAAAAAGAAAAGGAGATTTATTTCACAAATGCAGGTCACTCGTAAAAAATCCCTTTTTAAGAAGTAATGACCTCACAGGAACTAGAAAGACAAAAGGTAGCTTCTCTTTTCTTTCTCTGTCTCTCTGTCTCTCTCTCAGCCATGTGGTCTCTCATCACAATTGCTCTATATATCTGCATTATTACTTTCCTGCTAACCAACTTCTGCATGCTCATGAGTCAACAGTCTAACTGACTCAATCTTTGTAATCCCAGCTCCACAGTTCTGTAACATTCCAATGTTCATCCAAATATTATCAGCCATAGCAAGGAGAGCAGAACATGGTGAAAGCAGACAGGGTGCTCCTTCTCAAATGTGAAGAGATCACATTCACTAAGGTGATGATGATGATGATGATGAATAAAATAGTTGACACTTTAGTACAGAAGTGTGATAAGAAAGAGATTATATAACCTATTGCTTCATTACAGTCTCATTAAAAACAGAATACTACTCTTCCCAAAAGCACAGATGAGGATATCTACTTGTAACAGCCACAGAGATGCCTCTGCATCATAGCTTTTTAAAAAAGCCTCTACGATCCATTTACCTTACCTGTCCCCATTTGCCACAGAAAAACAATAAAATTACTAAAGATGATGCTTTCAGATGTTTGAAAATATTAACGTAATTCCGAATTTGTCTTTTAAAATCAATTAGTTAAATGAATAAAACATTTTAACTTGATTGTAATGTGACATTTTTAAGCCTTAAATGAAGATTTGCTACATATAAGTAGTTGAGTGAATTTGTCAAAGGACTGATCTATTTGAAAATGGGTCCGTGTCTCCAGCTGAGATTTGAGAAGCACATATTACCACCCCCTTTCCTATATTAACCAGGGCAATCACCAGTTTCACTCCCTTGCTCAAAATCAGCAATGCGGTATGAGTAAATCTCCCAGTAAATCTTCCCAGTAGAGAATATTGAAACATGGAATTTAGAGAGCTATTTCTCACAAATTCAAAATTAGTTATCTTCTTTGATAGATAATGGGTAGAAGGGTGAAAAACATGCCTTGAAAATAATATGGAATGGACCAAGGGTGACTTTGGTGTCACTGATCATCTTTGCACAAACAGCAGCATGGTACAGAACAGCTCTGCAGTTTAGATTGACAGCAGAGATTCCTTACTTAGCTGAGCTTGGCTTCTCTGCAATAAGAGTCTATCTATCTACTGCATGAACATGAAATTCAATAGATAAGATATGGCACCAATTCTAAGGACAGGCAGGAAATAGCCCCTCCTGGCATCAAGGTGGCGTTTGAGTCATATTTTTATTTACTATATCTCTTCAGTGAATCCAGATACCTGAATTTTAAAATATCTGCCCATGTGAAAATATTACACTGAAGCCCAAGGAAGAAACAGCTCTATAATCTATTCTCACTTTTTTTCCTTTTTCCTATCTCACTTTCCAGGACACCCATAAAGCATGAATCTCCCCAGAGAGAAGAACAAGACTACAAGATGGGAAATAAAATACAGTCATCTTTTAAAAACTTCCCCAATTACTTACCAACTTCTCTCTTTCTTTCATGTCATAGCTGCTTTCAAATCATAAAAGAATGAGTTAGGTTATTTTGTTATGGTGAAATAGAATGCTTTGTGCATTGTGAAAAACACAGTTGTACATTCAATAGATATTTATCAAACATAGTGTATGTCATGAAGTATAGCTAGACATGGAAATTAGAATTCTTTGCAGAAAAAAAAAAAACTCATTAGAGAGGTCACAGGTTATGTATATACCTTAGTATACAAGAGAAGAAGCCCAAGATTATTGGGAAGACAAATCCAGACTCAAACAAAGAGTCAGGTCCACTGTAAATATTTGGGATAGGGATGGGGTGGGAAGTAGGGAACAATGGCACATGAAGTATAATTTTAAAGGCAAGATATCATCACCCAGCCCGACAATGACCATTGCTACCTGCTAACGTTTATACACCTGTAGCAAATGCTTTAGTTCTAAGCACAACATAAGGTACTAATTTTTAATTGTTAGCACGTTTTGGAATCACTTAAAAATTTCATTAACATGCAGATTCTAGCATCCTAATCCCTTGAGTTTCTAATTTAGAAAATTTGTGGTAGGTCCTACTAATGCACATATTTTTATCAAACACTTTGAATAGTTTGCATGCCTTCACTTAAGCTATTGTTAGAAGCACATGCTATGAAAATATTGACCCATGAGCTCCTAGTGGCTTTTTGACAAAGGTGGACTTACTAGATAAGTTGACTCTCATGTAGAATTCTGCTTGGAATGAAGGGAAGAGGGAGACGGAAACTTGGTGTACTGCTGGGGTAGGAGAACAGCAATAGGGGGACATTAGTCAGCCCAGGGGTAGCCTGAGATAATTGTGTATAGGCATATGATAAAGGCAGTTATGATGAAGCCAAATGAAAAGAGAGAGAAGTGGAAGAAAATGATAGAGAACTGAAATTCAATTTGACTTCCTTTGCATCAAGCATGCCCCACAAAAGAAAAAGGTGCCAGAGAAGTATGGCTATCTGGTCAATAAATCATCCTTGCCCTCATCTCTGCTAACATTTCTTTGGTTGCCTGATAACTACTGGGGGTGGCAGGACCAACAGACAAAAGATATAGAAGACAACCATGGCACCATCAGAAACATTTCAATGAGTATTGCCAGCAGAATGATGCCACAGAAAGAACTATGGACTGGTGTCAAGAGACCTAGGTTCAAGACCTGGATCACAACTAATTCCACTTCACTTCTTTGAGGCTCATTTGTAGCACATTTAGCTAGAATCCATGACTCAGTCCCAACAGGCATGGCAGCTGAGAAAGCCAAGGACTGAAGCAGGGAAGAGGAGGGCTGAGGTGATGGGGGGCAAATCATATTCCCTCAAGTGCTGCTCATGAACAGAACTGTTTGCCATGCAATCAGCTGATCAACTTCAATTTCAAACTTCAAATGGAAAAGAAAGAAGAAAAAAGACACATAGGCAGATGATTTAATGCTGCATGTACCTCAAGAAGTGCAGCCAAATTTATCAGAGTCCAGCCTTTAGAGAGAAGTATGCAAAAACCACATTACCAGTAAAGCATTGTACAGAAGCCTATGAAAGCAGAAATGCAAACTAGAGAAAAACTGGGGAGGCAGAGCTGCCCCTGAGGTGGGGGGAAGGGAGTAGTTCTAGGCCAAGATCTGTATCTAAATGGGAGGAGGGGATACAGGTTCTGGCCATACGGACAGTCATGCTCTGAGCAAAAACCTGAAATAGCTAATTAGATCATGTGGGCCTTCAGCAACCCAGTTGCTCCTTTAACTGGATCCCTGTAGCCCCTTTGGGCTTCCAACCCCCACACATGCCCCAAATATTCACTGTCCTCCTGCTGTCCATCCCCTGACTTCCCAGGAAGCCCTCTGGCTTGAACACCTGCTCTCTGCTAGGTGATTGCAGGTCAGAATCAGATAAACAGACATCTCTAACCAGTGAAAATGTACATGTTTGAAGACACTTTCAAAAGTAAATCTAATAGGTAGAAATTTCAGGCTCTGTAGACATTGATAGAGAACACAGCTGATCCAAGACCTAACTGCCAAATAGAGAAAAGTTCTATGGTTTCAGTCTCCCCTTTCTGTACGTTTGTTCTTCCTATTTGCCTACCATCTAAAATCAATTTTGTCTTAAAGAATGAATTAGTGTCTACGTTCCCTCTGCCATTCTTTTATCAAAATCTTATTTCATAAAAGAAACTGCAATGTCACTAATACATCCATTGGGTTATTTTTCCTGTGGTGGGTGAATTTCAAGGCCTCTTTTTCCTTGTGAAATGACAGGCTTTGTAATCCCCTATTGAAGGGATTTCTAGATTTAGTGAGCAATTTGTGTGTAGGCGGAGATGGGGGATTACAACCTTTTTCAGGTACCCTGAAGTTAGAGACACCATCCAAACCTATGACTGATTTCTAGTACAGACCTGGCATGTAAGGTTCATTTTGATATTATTCATGAAAGTTGAAAGCAATAAAATTGCTAAGCACTAAATCCCTTATGAAATTTCTTATTTCCATGTAATTTCTAATCACTAATAGAACTGGTCTATGAAATAATGACCCTTATAATTGATAGTTATATGCAAAGTTATATACTTTGAAATAGTAGATCTAAGGAAGTCTATTGCCAGAGTGATTCTTGATTATATCAAGGCATTTTATTTTTTAAATGATTATATATATATATATATATGAAAGAACTTGTATCTAAGATATAAAAAGAGGTATTATAATTCAGTAATAAAACGAAAATCCAATTGGAAGTGACTTAGACTTTTTTATTTCAAAACTTACTACAAAGCTATAGTTATCAAAATAATTGTGGTGCTATATTGAGATACATATAGATCAATATCAAGGCATTTTAAAAGAGAAATTTTATGATAACCTTATGGGCAAGATGAAGAATATAGAATGTCTAGATAATAATAGTACAGTGAGGCACAATCTTAACTCATTGATGTCAACCTGGGAGGAGGTCAACAGTAACACCCAAGGCTCTTGCCCTTTACCTAATTCTGTTCAATATAGTAATCAATAACTTGAATGAAGATACAGAGAGCCTGTTTGTCAAAATTCCAGGTGATAAGTGGTTTGAAAGAATAGTAAATACACTGGTTGACAGACTCAAAATGTAAGAAGTCTCAACAGAATAAGAATAAAGTACAATTGTATTCCAAAAATCAAATGTATAGGTACAAGACAGGGAGATCTGACACATGAAAGTGTTTTAGAAGTTTCTGTTAACAACAAATCTAATTAAGTCCACAGTGTACTATGGCTCTTCAAAACTGCCAATATAACTGCTTTAAGAGGAATGTACTATCAGTCATTATAAAGCCAACAAATAGGCAGCATTAGGCAACTGATAAAAAAAAAAATAGGGTGGTTCTTCTTCACAAGATTCTGTGTTTGGTTTATAATTATTGTTATCTAGAGGCAGTATTGCCCCAGTGAGCATATGGAAATATGTTGGGAGTTTTGGAGGGTATCACAATGACTGAGGAGAACTACTAGCATTCAATGAGTAGGGGCCAAAGTTGCTAAACACCTTGCAATGTGCAAGAGGAGTCCTACATGTATGCAGAACTTTTTCCTCTATAATGTAAATAGCATCCATCACCAATGAGAAACATTTGTTAAGCTAGCAAGAGAAACCAGGATTGGAAAAAGTCTAGGAACCGTCACAAGAAGCAGAGTTGAAATGACTGAGAATGTCTACCCTGGGGATAAAAAGGGATCTCGGGCCCTGGCCGGTTTGGCTCAGCGGTTAGAGCGTTGGAGCATCGGCCCGCGGACCAGAGAGGCCTGGTTTGGTTCCCGCTAAGGGCACGTACCTCGATTGCGGTTTGTCCCCGGCCCCGGTTGGGGTAGTGTGGGTGGGGACCACTCGATGTGTCTCTCTCACATCGATGTTTCTCTCTCTCTCTCTCTTCCTCCTTCTCTCCCTCCCACTCTATATCTCAAAATAAAATGCAAAAATGTCCTCGGGTGAGGATAAAAAAATAAAAAAAATTTTTTTAAAAAAGATCTCAGAAAAAATAAGTCTTTCCAAATATATGAAGTACTGGGTTAATTGCCTAAGGGCTCATAATTAACTAGTAGACGTGCAGACCAGGAACTCAATCTCTAGAAGCAGACTATTTAAGGAGTGGGTGGGAGGGAACTTGGCCTTTGGAACCTGCCAGATACGGTTGCTAGGCCTTACTGCCTCTGCTTGTATCATGTACCAATATAACAGGGCTATCATAAAGATTAAATTAGACAATGAAAATAAAGGCCTTACTTTGTGTCCATTATATCATGATAACTTAATAAATATTAGCTGTCAGTATTTTTGAGGCAGTATAGCATGGCAGTTTCACGTTACAGTGTTACAGTTTGGTTTGACTATTACACAAGAAGCACTGTGCAGAATGGTTCAGAGGGTCCTTTCCAAAGCCAGATAGTCTGTGTTTAAATATGAGTTCTATTATGTTCTAGCTGTGATTTTAGACAAGTCACTTAATCATTGTGCCTTAGATTCCATATCTGCTGAACAGCAATAATAATAACACTTCCATTGGTCTGTTGTGAAGATTAAATAATTATTTAAATCATATTTGGAAAAGTGAATGTCACAGTGAGCATTATGTAAATATTTGCTATAATCATGTACTATGTGTGAGCTTTGTAATCTGGAACAGGTTATTTAACACAGCTTTAAGTTCCTTGTCTATAGAATAGGGATAATGATATGTTTGTGATATTTAAGGAAGGTACTGCACATAAAGCTACTAATGTAGTGCCTGACAGCATATCATAAGTATGTGAATTATTAACTATCATTATTATCAGTGGTGAAAAACACCAAGAGCACCAAGCAAATCAATCCATCCATCATTCTAATAAACTTATAGTTAAGATGTATTATCACTTCTCCTGGACACCACTTGTTAACAACAAACACTGGAGGTGAGCCTCAGGCCTCAGTATTTTTCAAAAGCTTCCAAGGTGACTCTAATATGCAGCCAAGGTTGAAGACCATTGCACTTTGCAGTCTATTTCCCTGACCTCCTCCAAATCTTATAGAGAGGTGAGGCAACAAAGATGACCATTTCAGCTTGTTCCAGAAGGAGCAGAATGCTGGGGAACACAGAGAAAATGCATACAGCTTAACAAGTCTTTACAAAATGAATCTTTCTTTGTTGATCTGAGAGTCACTGCAGTAAAGTCAACAGGAATTTGGGAGGCAGTACAGTCAAAGCAGCAGCCATGAACATAAGACATCTTTAGAATTTCATGTTTTTATTTCTTTTCAATCTGTACTAATTTTGCCTTCTATTACCTGGTCTAGTTCCATTTTTTACTTGAGATTGCATTTGGCTCATAGTGAAACTGCCTCCCCAAGAAGATTAATCATGTTTACCCCATGGAGCCTTCTCATACATCTCAGCATAATGCCACCTACTTGTGGTAGACAGCTTTCAATGATGCCCCCATGAGCCTTGCTTCCTGCTATTCCTGCCCTTTTATTATCTTCTTCCCTAGAAACTAGTTTCGAATGAACAGAATGTGACAAAAGTGATAGGATGTTACTTCCATAATTAGGCTACAGAAGACTGTGACTTCCATCTTTGCTAGCCATGTTGTGAGCTGTCCTGTGGTGAGGCCCAGGAGTCAAGGAACTGACAGACACTTCTAGCCAATAGTCAGCAAGGAACTCAGACCTGTTAACAGCCACAGGAGTGATCTTGGAAGCAGATCTTTCCCCCCGTAGAGCCTGACTATAGCCTGTTAGAGATTCTGAGCAGCATTCTGACTCAAGCAGTATGAATCCAAAGCCTATTGTATACATTAAGATAGACTAAGGTTTGAGTTTCAATCTCAGTTCTGCCATTAAGTCTTTCTTTGACCTTGCATAAGTTATCTCAATTTGTTAAACCCCAGTTTCTTTATCTGTTAAATGGGGATACTTACTAGTGTTTGTGGAGCCTGGGAGAAGAGCACAAATGAAGGCCCACATACCAGATGTCTACATATTTTAAAAATATAAACAAAAATTTTAAAATAGTTAAATAAAATGTTTAATCCTCCTACTTTGAAAAATAAAATTCATAACAACTTTGAAGGCTAGGTTCAATTTTAAATGCTCAGATTCCCCTGAGTTCTGTACTAGAGTATGTCAGGGCAGAAAGAGGTGACCCCATGTTCCTAGTCTGCTCCCTTCTCTTCTGACTCCAGGCTCTATACCACAGAGTGAAGGGCCTCACACACGTGTATGTGGACATTCCAGACCACAAATCCAAGTCTGACTGTACGAGGGTTGCCAGACTCAGCAAATAAAAATACAGAGTGTCATATATTTTATCTGGCAAACCTAGACTGTACTCCCTTCCACACAGAATTTTCCCCAGGCCTCAGAGTGCACACACTGGCAGCACTAAGTCCACTCTCTGTGGAGAGAGATAGCCAGAGTGAGGATCTTTTAGAGCATGGAGCCCAGGGTAGTTGCAGCCTTTGCCCAGGTCTAAAATTAGACAGGCCCTAAGTGATTAAATGAGTTTTTATTTGAGGATCTCCTTTCTAATTTCCATTTGTCCCTTCTGTACTGCTTCCTCTTACCAGTGCCCTCAAATAGCTTCTAACTTCCCAATTCCCTAGATCCTAAGTTTCTGATTTAAGTCTGGCCCAGAAACACTGACAGAAAACCTTGTCCATAAGATTATATTTATTTGTGTAATGTACGTGTCAGAGCTCAAATCTCCCCTCCTCTTATCCACCCCTATTCCCACTCACAATTCCTTACCCTCTGAGTTGTTGCCAAAGATTTCTGAAGAGCAGTGAGAGGAGGTGAAACATTATACATGTATTTGTGTGTGCATCCAAAAAAAATAAATTCAGCAATTACAATCCAGGTGAAGTCCTAAAACAAAATGACAGAACAGGCAAAGGCAGCCAAGCCATTATTAAATGTATCACATTAAGAAATAGGATTAATTTTGTTCAGCAGTCATCTTATAAATGTATATTCATCAAAGACATACTAAACATAATAAAGCAAGACACAAATAGAATGGTCAACATTTCTCCCCTATTGCTTGAAGTGTAATATATAATCTATCCACCTACAGAAAAGATTCTAAAACTGAGGAAGACCACAAGCCACATTTCCATAGCAAACCCCAAAATAAAGAAAAGTCAAGTCAAGGACATCAAACCTGGCACTGAAATTACATCCATCTCTCAGGAAGATGACATAAAATCCAGTCAAACAGATAGAGTTGGTCAAAATGTGTCTCAAAGAGGTAGATAGAGGCCTTCCTGAAAATATGGCCCTGGGCAGGACTGGAGTGAGGGTGAGTGTGTGAGAGTGTGAGTGACTGTGAGAGAGAGTGTGAGTGGACGTGAGTGTGGAAGATCAACCTCAAGCAGTGCAGAAACGTGGGGCATAGGGTTCCTGTGCTGTGGATGGGAAGCAGCCAGCTACTGCAGTAAATGGCTTGTCAGGGTGCTTCTCCCTGCATGGCTGGAAGGCCCCATAATTTTGGAAGATCCACTGGTCTTCTCTGGAAGGAGGCAGTGGATAGTGGCTAGGGCTGAGCAACCTGAATCCACCTGTGCACCTTGCACAATTGGACCAGTGGACCCCACTGTGTCAATGCAGACCAGTGCACAGTAGCGGTGCTGTCAAGGTGCCTCCTCCCAGAGCAGCAACCAGACAGAGCCAAGCACCATCCCCCACAGCAACAGCAGTAGCATCACCTTGGAAGCAGAGCAACACCCCCAAAAGCAGTAGTGCCAGCTTGGGAACCCAGTACCTTTCCTGTCAGCAGCAGTGACTGGCTTGGGATTGGAGCTCCATCCGCAACAGTAGCTGAGGCTCAGGAGCTGAGAGACACACCCAGCAGCAGAGGCTCAGGCAGCTGAGGACCACCGCTGACAACTGCAGCAGAAGATTTGGAGGAGAGCCCCTCCCCCAGCAGCAGCAAAGTCCTGGGAGCTGAGTATACTCAGCCCCACACAGCAGCAGAGGATTGAGAGCTGAGATCACCCCCTGACAACAGCAGCAGCAGTAGCAGTACAAACCGGGAGCTGACACTGGCCACCAGCAGCATTACCAATGACTGATCGGGAGCTGAGTCTAACCAGGCAGAAGTGCACTCCAGCAGGACCCATGCACACCAGCAGCACCTACTATGACAGACCAATACCAGGAGCCAGTTGTCAGTCCCCCAGGAACCACAGGAGGCAAGAGAAACCACACACCAGAACAGTCTAGGAGGCATATCAGTCTTATTTGATACACACCAACCTGCCTACACATCCCAACATCCCTCACCGCACCTGGAACTCCCAGACTGATAAAATGGTGAGACAAAAAACAACCACCAAATGAAAGAAAAGGAGGAATCACCAGAAAAAGAACTACATGAAATGGAAGCAAGCAATTTGTCAGATAAAGAATTCAAAGCAATGATTTTAAGGGTGCTCAAACAATTCAGTAAGAACTACAAGCAACTTAATGAGAAATTAAAGAGCTCAGTGGAAACTACATCAGCATAAATAAAGAGGTAGAAGCTATGAATAAAAGTCAAGTGGAAATAATGGCATATCTGATATGAAAAATACCTTGGAAAAATTCAGTAGTAGATTAGAAGAAGGTGAAGACCAAATCAGCAAGTTAGAAGACAAGTAGGAAAAACACCCAAATAGAGATGCAAATGGGGGAAAAAATTAAAAAGCAGGAGGAGAGTTTAAGGGAGCTGTGGGACAATATAAAATGTAATAACATTTGCATCATAGGAGTAGATCAGAAAAAGGAATAGAGAAACTGTTTGAAGAAATAGTGACAGAAAACTTCCCTAATTTGGTAAAGGAAAAAGTAACACAAGTCCAGGAAACACAGAGAGTCCCAAGCAAGATGAACCCAAAAAGACCCACAGCTAGACACATCATAATCAAAATGATAAACATTAAAGACAAAGAAAGAATATTAAAGGAAGCAAGAGAGAAACAGAAAGTTACCTACAAGGGAGCTCCCATTAAACTGTCAGCTAATTTCTCAATAGAAACACTGCAGGCCAGAAGGGAGGGGCATGAGGTGTACTAAGTAATGAAAGGCAAGGGTCTGAATCCAAGACTACTTTATCCAGCAAGGCTATGATTCAAAATTTAAGGTGAAATAAAAAGCTTCACACACACACACACACACACACACACACACACACACACACATACACTAAAGGAATTTACTACCACCAAACTAGCACTGCAAGAAATGCTAAGGGGACTGTTTTAGGAAGAAGAAGAAATAGAGACAAATAGAGGAATATAGGCATAAAATAGAAATGGCAACTAATAACTATCTATAAATAATTACCATAAATGTAAATGGCTAAAATACTCCAATGAAAACACATAGGATACTTTATTGGAAAGGAAAATATGGCCGATATAGATGCTGTCTACTAGAGACCCACCTCACAACAAAAGATTCACACAGGATGAAAGTGAAGGGATGGAAAAAAAATTCCAGGCAGCTGGAAATGAAAAAAAAAAAAAAAAAAAAAACTGGTGTAACAGTACTCATATCTGATAAGATAGACTTCAAAACAAGGGCCATAATAAGAGACAAAGTAAGTCACTACATAATATCAAAGGGATCAATCCAACAAGATATTACAACCCTGGTAAACATATATGCACCGAATTTGGAGCACAACAATGTAACAAAAAAACTTCTGGAGAACTTCAAGGGAGAGATTAATAGCAATAAATTCATAGTAAGTGACTTTAACACCACACTGACATCACTGGATAGATCTTCTAGACAAAAAAGTAACAGCGAAACAGAGCCCTTAAATAACGAACTAGATCAGTTAGACTTAATCAATATTTACAGAACATTTCACCACAAAGCTTCAGAATACACATTTTTCTCAAGTGTACATGGGACATTCTCAAATATAGACCACATGTCAGGACATAAACTAAGTCTCTACAAACTCAAGAAGATTGAAATCATATTAAGCATTTTCTAAGATCACAATGGCATGAAACTGAAAATCAATTACAATAAAAACACTCAAAAATATTCAAACACATGGAGGCTAAAGAGCATGTTATTATACAATGAATGGGTTACCAAGGACACCAAGAAAGAAAAAAACTTTCTGGAAACTAATGAAAATGAACTTACAACACTACAAAATCCATGGGATACAGCAAAAGCAGTCCTGAGAAGGAAGTTCAAAGCAATACAGGCCTACCTCAGGGAAGAAGAAATATTGGTAATAAACTATCTAACCCAACAACTTATAGATTTAGATATAGAACAAAAAGAAAGACTCAAAGTTAGTAGAAGGAAATAAATAATAAAGATCAGAGCAGAAATTAATGACAAAGAGACTAAAATATATGTACAAAAGAGTTGGTTCTTTGAAAAGATAAACAAGATTGATCAACCTTTAGCCAGACTCACCAAGAAACAGAGAGAACCAAAATTAATAAAATCAGAAACGAAAGAGGTGAAGTAAGAACTGACCCCACAGAAATACAACGGATTGCAAGAAAATACTATGAACAATTATATGTCAACAAATTTGACAACCTAGCCCTGGCCGGTTGGGCTCAGCGGTTGGAGCGTCGGCCTGGGGTACAGAGAGACCCCGGTTCGGTTCCCGCTAAGGGCATGTACCTCAGTTGCAGTTTGTCCCTGGCCCTGGTTGGTCCTGCAGGTGGCAACCACTCGATGTGTCCCTTTCATGTCGATGTTTCTCTCTCTCTCTTCCTCTCTCTCCCTCCCACTCTATCTGAACAAAAAATGAAAAAATGTCCTCGGGTGAGGATAAAAAATAAATAAAAATAAAAAATTTGACAACCTAGGTGAAATGGACAAATTCTTTTTTTTTTCTTTTTTTTTTTGCATTTCTTTACTCCTTTTTTTTTAATTCCCATTTTTTTTATTAATTTATTTTTGTTACAGATGTTTCTCCTTTTTTCCCCATTGACCCCCTCCTCCCCATCCCTCCACCCTGTTCCCAGCTTTGTTGTTCATGTCCATCACTTATGCATACATGCACATAAGTTCTGTGGTTTATCGTTCCCTCCCCCCCCACCCCCTCTTCTGAGGGGTGTCAGTTTATACCCTACTTCCACATCTCTGGGTCTACCCGGTTCCTCAGACTGTTATGTTCATTATATTCCACAAATAAGTGAGATCATGTGATATTTATCTTTCTCTGCTTGGCTTGTTTCGCTTAGGATAATACTCTCGAGGTCCCTCCAGGTCGTCTCAAAGGATAAGAGATCTTTCTTTCTTACAGCTGCATAGTACTAGATTGTGTATATGTACCATAGCTTTTTTATCCATTCATCCACTGATGGACACTTGGGCTGTTTCCAGATCTTAGCTATTGTAAATAGTGCTGCTATGAACATGGGGGTACATGTATTTTTTCTGATTGGTGTTTCAGGCTTCTTAGGGTATATTCCTAGATGTGGGATCACTGGGTCAAATGGCAATTCAATTTTTAATTTTTTGAGGTAACACCATAGTGTTTTCCACAGTGGCTGCACCAGTCTGCATTGCCACCAGCAGTGTACTAGAGTCCCCTTTTCTCCACACCCTCGCCAACACTTGTTGTTTGATGATTTGTTGATGGCAGACATTCTGACAGGTGTGAGGTGATACCTCATTGTTGTTTTAATTTGCATCTCTCCGATGATTAAAGATGTTGAGCATTTCTTCATATGTCTCTTAGCCATTTGTATGTCCTTTTTGGAGAGGTGTCTATTTAGTTCCTCTGCCCATTTTTTAATTGGGTTCTTTGTCTTCCTTTTGTTGAGTTGTATGAGCACTCTGTATATTTTGGAAATTAACC
This sequence comes from Tadarida brasiliensis, assembly GCA_030848825.1. Taxonomy (NCBI): domain Eukaryota; kingdom Metazoa; phylum Chordata; class Mammalia; order Chiroptera; family Molossidae; genus Tadarida; species Tadarida brasiliensis. Next base: position 47,271,840 of record CM061280.1, on the reverse strand, counting down.
CCTTATCTGATGTATCATTGGCAATTATGCTCTCCCATAGAGTGGGTTCCCTATCTGTTTTGGTGGTTGTTTCTTTTGCTGTGCAGAAGCTTTTGAGTTTGATGTAGTCCCATGGGTTCATTTTTCCCTTTGTTTCTGTTGCCTTAGGTGATGTATCAGTGAAGATTCTACTGCGTATGATGTCCGAAATTTTGTTGCCTACATTTTCTTCTAGGATTTTTATGGATTCACGAGTCACATTTAAGTCTTTTATCCATTTTGAGATTATTCTTGTGTGTGGTGTAAGTTGATGGTCTAGTTTCATTTTTTTGCATGTAGCTGTCCAATTTTCCCAACACCATTTATTAAAGAGGCTGTCTTTACTCCATTGTATGCTCTTGCCACCTTTGTCAAATATTAATTGAGCATAATGTCTTGGGTCAATTTCCGGATTCTCTGTTCTGTTCCACTGGTCTATATGCCTGTTTTTGGGCCAGTACCAGGCTGTTTTGATTACAGTAGCTTTGTAGTATAAGCTGATATCTGGTATTGTGATCCCACCTACTTTGTCCCTCTTTTTCAAGATTGCTGTGGCTATTCGGGGTCTTTTTTGGTTCCATATGAACTTTTGAAATATTTGTTCTAGTTCTGTGAAATATGTCACTGGTATTTTGATGGGGATTGCATTGAATCTATAGATTGCTTTGGGTAATACGGACATTTTAATGATGTTAATTCTTCCAACCCATGAACAAGGTATGTGCTTCCACGTTTTTATATCTTCCTCTATTTCTTTTTTCAATGTCCTGTAGTTTTCTGCAAATAGGTCCTTTACTTCTTTGGTTAAGTTTATTCCTAGGTATCTTAATTTTTTTGCAGCGATGGTGAATGGAATTGCTTTTTTACTTTCTCTTTCCGTGAGTTCATCATTGGTGTATAAGAATGCCGTTGATTTCTTGACATTAATTTTGTATCCTGCTACTTTGCCAAATTCATTTATTAAGTCTAGTAGATTTTTGATGGAGTCTTTAGGGTTTTCTATACATAATATCATATCCTCTGCGAATAATGACAGTTTCAGTTCCTCCTTTCCAATTTGGATTCCTTTTATTTTTTCTTCACGTCTGATTGCTGTGGCTAAGACTTCCAGTACTATGTTAAATAAGAGTGGCAAAAGTGGGCATCCCTGTCTTGTTCCTGTTCTTAAGGGAAATGTTTTTAGTTTTTGCCCATTGAGTATGATGTTGGCTGTAGGTCTTTCATATATGGCCTTTATTATATCAAGATATGATCCCTCTACTCCCAAGTTGCTGAGCGTTTTTATCAGAAATGGGTGCTGAATTTTGTCGAATGCTTTTTCAGCGTCTATTGATATGATCATGTAGTTTTTATCTTTCATTTTGTTTATGTGGTGTATCACATTTATTGATTTGCGAATGTTGAACCAGCCTTGCATCCCTGGGATGAATCCCACTTGGTCATGGTGAATAATTTTTTGATGTATTGCTGGATCCGATTTGCTAGTATTTTGTTTAGGATTTTGACATCTATGTTCATCAGGGTTATTGGCCTGTAGTTTTCTTTCTTTGTAGTGTCTTTTTCTGGTTTTGGAATTAGTGTTATGCTGGCTTCATAAAAGGAGTTTGGAAGTCTTCCTTCTTCTTGAATTTTTTGGAATAGTTTGAGGAGAATGGGTGTTAGTTCTTCTTTGAATGTTCGGTAAAACTCCCCCGGGAAGCCATTCGGGCCTGGGCTTTTGTTTGCTGGGAGAGTCTTGATTACATCTTCAATTTCCTTAGCTGTTATTGGTCTGTTCAAGTTTTCTATCTCTTCCCGGTCCAGTTTTGGGAGACTATGTGTTTCTAGAAATTTGTCCATTTCACTTAGATTGTCGAATTTGTTGCCATATAAATGTTCATAGTATTTGCTAATGATCCTTTGTATTTCTGTTGTGTCAGTTGTTACTTCTCCTCTTTCATTTCTGATTTTGTGTATTTGGGTTCTCTCTCTTTGTTTCTTGGTGAGTCTAGCTAAGGGTCCATCAATCTTGTTTATCTTTTCAAAAAACCAGCTCTTTGTTTCATTGATCCTTTGAATTGTTTCTCTGGTCTCTATGTCGTTTATTTCTGCTCTGATCTTTACTATTTCCTTCCTTCTACTTGCTCTGGGGTTTTCTTTTTGTTTGCTTTCTAGTTCTTTAAGTTGTGAGGTTAGATAGTTTATTAGAAATTTTTCTTGTTTCTTGAGATAGGCCTGTAGTGCTATGAACTTCCCTCTCAGAACAGCTTTCGCTGCATCCCATAGATTTTGTGTTGTTGTGTGTTCATTTTCGTTGGTTTCCAGGAAGTTTTTAATTTCTTCCTTGATCTCCTCGGTAACCCATTCATTGTTTAATAACATGTTATTTAGCCTCCATGTATTCAAATGTCGTTGCATGTTCTTTTTGCAATTGATATCTAGCTTCATGCCATTGTGGTCTGAGAAGATGCTTGATATGCTTTCAATCTTCTTGAACTTGTAGAGACTTCGTTTGTGTCCTAACATGTGGTCTATCTTTGAGAATGTCCCATGTGCACTTGAGAAGAATATGAATTCTATAGTTTTGGGGTGTAATTCTCTGTAAATATCTATTAAATCCATTTGGTCTAGTGCTTCGTTTAGAGTCTCTGTTTCCTTGTTAATTTTTTGTCTAGAGGATCTATCCAGCGACGTCAGTGGGGTGTTGAAGTCCCCTGCTATGATTGTATTGCTGTCAATTTCTCCTTTGAAGTCCTCCAGAAGATTTTTAATATATTTTGGTGCTCCTATATTCTGTGCATATATGTTTACCAAGGTTATATCTTCCTGTTGGATAGATCCTTTCAATATTATGTAGTGACCTTCTTTGTCTCTAGTAATGGCTTTCGTTTTGAAATCTATTTTATCAGATATGAGTATTGCTACCCCAGCTTTTTTTTCCTTTCCATTTGCTTGGAAGATATTTTTCCATCCCTTCACTTTCAGCCTATGTGAGTCTTTTGTTGTGAGGTGGGTCTCTTGTAAACAGCATATATACGGGTTATGCTTTCTTATCCAATCCGCTACTCTGTGTCTTTTTATCGGAGCATTCAATCCTTTTACATTTAAGGTGATTATTGATATGTACTTATTTATTGCCATTTTTGTTCAGTGTGGTTCTACTTTACTTCCTATTTCTTCTACTAATTACAGCAGTTCTTTTAACATTTCTTGCAGTGCTGGTTTGGTGCTAATATATTCCCTTAGCCTTTTTTTTGTCTGAGAAGCTGTTTATTTGACCTTCTATTTTGAATGACAGCCTTGCTGGGTAGAGTAGTCTTGGATTCAGATCCTTGTTTTTCATGACCTTGATTACTTCATGCCATTCCCTTCTGGCCTATAGTGTTTCTGTTGAGAAGTCAGCTGATAGCCTGTTGGGGGTTCCTTTGTAGGTAACCTGTTGCTTTTCTCTTGCTGCCTTGAGGATTCTCTCTTTGTCTTTAATTTTTGGCATTTTAATTACTATGTGTCTTGGTGTGGGCCTGTTTGGGTTCTTCTTGGGACTCTCTGTGCTTCTTGAACTTGAATACCTTCTTTCTTCACCAGATTAGGGAAGTTTTCTGTCATTATTTCTTCAAATATATTCTCTAACCCTTGCTCATTTTCTTCTTCTTCAGGGACTCCAATGATGCGAATATTATTATGTTTCCAGTTGTCCCACAGTTCTCTTAAGCTGTCTTCCTGTTTTTTCATTGTTTTTTCCTTTTGGTTTTCTGATTGGTTGATTTTTTCTACCCTGTCTTCTAATTCACTGATCCGGTCATCAGTTTCCTCTACTCTGCTGTTTAGTCCTTCCAATGTGTTCTTCATTTCTGCTATGTCATTCTTCATTTCTTCTTGCTGCTTCTTCATTTCTTCTTGCTGCTTCTTCATTTCCACTTGGTTTGTTTTCAGTGTTTCTATGTCTTTCCTCATGGTGTGGATGTCTTTACTCAAGGTGTTGATGTCCTTACTCATGCTGTTGAGCTTCCTCAAGATCATGGCTCTGAATTCTAGCTCTGTTAACTTGCTTAACTCCGTTTCATTTATCTCATCTTCGGTAGAGGTCTCTTGTTCTTTCATTTGGGCTCTTTTTCTTTGTTTTCCCATTTTGGCTATCTCAGTGGTTTTTGGAGCCTGCCAAATTTTCCTGTGGATGTTGGTGTTCTGTTGTTTGTGGCTCCCTCTACTGGGTTTGGATGAGCGTGGGAGGACCCACGTTAAACACCTCCCTGGAGTCTTACTTTCCAGGGTATATTTGCAAGCCCAGCAAAGGTTAAGTTATCCTCTAGCTTTTTGCCTAGAGGCTATTAGTCGTGGTTCCTTGAAGAGCTTTGGGTTTTCAGTTGAATGAAAACCTCCCTCAGGTGTTCAGCGTGAGAGGATTTCCAGGGTGTAGGGCAGATGCTAGTAGTTAATGAGCCTCAGTTTGCATTTCAATGGCCCACTAGGGTGTGGCTGGATCTCTGAGGGAGGGGCTGCCGCCTCTCCCCAGAGTTCTGGGATGGAGTAAGGCAACCAGGCCACAGTCCTGCATGACCGCAACTCAGCAAAAGCTCTGAGCGCCCTCCAAATCCCGGGTGTCCCCACACAGTTCCAGTCCAGTCCGCCTTCCCTCTGCCGGAGTGGCTGTGGCTGTTTTAGCGCTCTGTCCCGGCTCTGCATGGTGGAGTTGGCTGGGGCTTTAACCCTGATGGCGGAGCGCTGCTCACAGCTAAGGCCGCTGCTGTCTGTGGGCTCCCAGCCCCCCTCTCGCGCCTCCTCAATCCTACCAGGATCGAGTCAGTGTCCCTGGTTGTATGGTCCTCGCAAGCTGCTTTTCTGTTGCTTTTTCCTGACGATTTGTCTTTATTTTAGTTGTAATTCCAGTTTGGTCCTGGGAGATGGTCTGTGTAGCTTCCATTCACTCCGCCACCTTTTTCCCTCTTTCCCAAATTCTTAAAATCATATACTATTCCAAAACTCAGCTGGGAAGAGTCTGAAAACCTGAAAAGACCAGTAACAATTAAGGAAATAGAAGAAGTGATCAATGAAATCCCAGCAAACAAAAGCCTTGGTCCGGACGGCTACACAGGGGAGTTTTACCAAATATTCAAAGAAGAATGATCACCTATGCTCCTCAAACTAGTCCAAAAAATTCAAGAGGAACAAAGATTTCTCAGCTCTTTTTATGAGGCCAGCATAATCCTAATTCCAAAACCAGATAAAGACACTACAAAGAAATAAAAGTATATGTCAATGTCTCTGATGAACATAGATCCCAAAATCCTTGACAAAATTTTAGCAAATCAAATACAGGAATATATTTAAAAAATATACACCATGACCAAGTGGGATTTATTCCAGGGATGCAAGGCTGGCACAATATTCATAAATCAATAAATGTGATACACCACATAAACAAAAGGAAAGATAAAAATCATGTGATCCTATCAATAGGTGCTGAAAAAGCATTTGACAAAATCCAGCTCCAGTTTTGATAAAAACTCTCAGCAAAGTGGGAATAGAAGGATCATATCAACATAATAAAGGCCATTTATGATAAACCTATAGCCAACATCGTACTCAATGGGCAAAAACGGAAGGCATTTCCTTTAAGAACAAGAATAAGATAGAGATGTCCACTTTCACCACTCTTATTTAACATAGTACTAGAAGTTTTAGCCACAGCAATCAGAGAAGAAGAAAAAATAAAATGGATCCAAATTAGAATGGAAGAAGTGAAACGTCAGTATTTGCAGATGACATGATATTGTACATAGAAAACCCTAACAACTCCATCAAATAACTGCTAGGTTTAATAAATGAATTTAGCAAAGTAGTAGGATAAAAAATGAACATCAAGAAATGGACAGCATTCTTATACACCAACAATAAACTCACAGAAATAAAAACTAAAAAAAAATCCCATTCACCATTGAAACAAAAAAAATTAACATACTTAGGAATAAACTTAACGAAAAAAGTAAAGGACCTGTTCAGTGAAAACTACAGGACATTGAAAAAAGAAATAGAGGAATATATAAAAAAAAAAAAGTGGAAACATATGCCTTGTTCATGGATTGGAAGAATTAACATCATTAAAATGTCCATACTACTCAAAGCAATCTATAGATTCAATGCAAACCCCATTAAAATACTAATGACATATTTCACAGAACTAGACCAAATACTCCAAAAGTTTATATGGAACCAAAAAAGACCCCAAATAGCCACAGCAATCTTAAAAAAGAACAAAGTAGGAGTGATCACAATACTGGATATCAGGTTATACTACAAAGCCACTGTAATCAAACAGCATGGTACTGGCACAAGAACAGGCATATAGATCAATGGAACAGAACAGAGAACCCAGAAATTGACCCAAGACAACATGCTCAATTAATATTTGACAAAGGTGGCAAGAGAATATTGTGGAGTAAAGACAGCCTCTTCAATAAATGGTGTTGGGAAAATTGGATAGCTACATGCAAAAAAGAAAATGACACTAGACCACCAACTTATACCATACACAAGAATAAACTCAAAATGGATAAAAGACTTAAATGTAACTCGTGAATCCATAAAAATCCTTGAAAAAAAATGTAGGCAGCAAAATTTCAGACATCATATGCAGCAGAATTTTCACTGGTACAACACCTAAGGCAAGAGAAACAAAGAAAAAAATGAACACATGGGACTACATCAAATTGAAAAGCTTCTGCACAGCAAAAGAAACAACCATCAAAATGGAAAGGGAACCCACTATATGGGAGACCATAACTGCCAATGATGCATCAGATAAGGGGTTAATTTCCAAAATATATAGAGTGCTCATACAACTCAAGAAAAGGAAGACAAATAACCCAATTTAAAAATTGGCAGAGGAACTAAATAGACACCTCTCCAAACAGGACATACAAATGGCCAAGAGACATATGAAAAAAGCTCAGTGTCACCAATCATCAGAGAGATGCAAATTAAAACAATTATGAGGTATCACCTCACACCTGTCAGAATGGCCACCATCAACAAATCAACAACCGCAAGTGTTGGTGAAGGTGTGGAGAAAAGGGAACTCTAGTACATTGCTGGTGGGAATGCAGACTGGTGCAGCCACTATGAAAAACACTATAGTGTTACCTCAAAAAGTTAAAAATTGAACTGCCATTTAACCCAGTGATCCCACTTCTAGGAATATACTCTAAGAAACCTGAAACACAAACCAGAAAGAATATACGTACCCCTACGTTCATAGCAGCCCTATTTACAATAGCTAAGATCTGGAAACAGCCCATGTGTCCATCAGTAGATGAATGAATAAAAAAGCTGTGATACATATACACAATGAAGTACTATGCAGCTTTAAGAAAGAAAGATCTCTTATCCTTTGAGATGACATGGAGGGACCTGGAGAGTATTATGCTAAGTGAAACAAGCCAAGCAGAGAAAGACAAATATCACATGATCTCACTTATTTGTGGAATATAATCAACTAAACAAACTGATGAACAAAATTGACCCAGAAACATAGAGGTGGGGTACAGACTGACAAACCTCAGGGGAGGAAGTGTGGGGGGGGGGAGATAAACCACAGAACTTATATGCATGTATGCATGACCAATGGACATAGACAACAAAGCTGGGGATAGGGTGGGGGGATGGGGAGGAGGGTGTCAATGGGGAGAAAAGGAAAACATCCATAACAAAAACAAATTGATAAAAAAATTTTAAAAAATTAAATCAAATAACAAGTACTGGCAAGGGTGTGGAGAAAAGGGGACTCTAGTACACTACTGGTGGGGATGCAGACTAGTGCAGCCACTATGGAAGAGAATATGGTGATCCCACTTCTAGGAATATATCCTAAGAAGCCTGAAACACTCATCAGAAAGAATATATGTACCCCTATGTTCATAGCAGTGCTATTTACAATTGCTAAGATCTGGAAACAGCCCAAGTGTCCATCAGTAGATGAGTGGATAAAAAAGCTGTGGTACATATACACAATGGAAAACTATGCAGCTGTAATAAAGAAAGATCTCTTATCCTTTGAGACAACATGGAGGGACCTGGAGAGTATTATTCTAAGCGAAACAAGCCAATCAGAGAAAGACAAATATCACATGATCTCACTTATTCCTGGTATATAATGAACAAAACAAACTGATGAACAAAATAGACTCAGATGCATCGTAGTAGGGTACAAACTGACAAACCTCACAAGGGGTGTCAGGGGGGATGGGAGGGATGAGATAAAACACAGAACTTATATGCAAGTATGCATAACCATGAACATGGACAACAATGCTGGGGATGGGTGCGGGGGTGGGACCAGGGGGAGGGTGTCAATGAGGGAAAAAGGAGAAACATTTGTAACAAAAGTAAATTGATAAAATAAAAAATAAATAAAAATTTTTAAAATAGAATTTATACAACTCAACACCAAACAAACAGATAATCATATTAAATTGGGCATAGGGCCTGAACAGACACCTCTCCTGAAAAGACATACAAATGGCAAACAGATACATGGCAATAAGTTTAAGTTCACTAGCTATCAGGAAAATGCAAATCAAAACTATAATGAGATACCACCTCACACCTGTTAGAATGGCTATTATCAACAATGCAGGTATGAAGAAGTGTTGGAGAGGTTGTGGAGAAAAGGTGACCCTCATTTACTGCTGGTGTGAATGTAAAGTGGTACAACCACTATGGAAGACAATATGGCAGTATCTCAAAAAATTAAGAGTAGAGTTACCATATGACCCTATAATACCTCTTCTGGATATCTTCCCCCAAAAAACTTGAGAATATTTGTTTGCAATGATATATGTACCCCAATGTTCATTGCAACATTATTCACAGTGACCAAGACATGGAGACAACTGAACTGTCCTTTGGTAGAGGATTGTATAAAGAAGATGTAGTACATATATACTACGGAATACTACTCAGCCATAAGAAAAGATGAAACATTGCCATTTGCGACAGCATAGATGAACCTTCAGAATATTATGCTAAGTGAAATAAGTAAGACAGAAAGAGCTAAGAACCATATGATTTCACTCATATGTAGGATATAAAAGTGAAACTCATAGACACAGACAACAGTATGGTGGTTACCAGAGGAAAGGTGGTGGTGGGGTAGTAAAGGGTAAAGGGGGCCAAATATATGGTAATGGAAGAATTGACTTTGGGTTGTGGGCACACAATGCAATGTACAGATCAGGTATTAGAGAAATATACTCTTGAAACAATTATTACCTTATTAACCAGCGTCACCCTAATAGATTTAATTAAAAGAAGATAAGGATGATGGTCTGAACATAAGTGATCAACCTGATGAGTTCTAGTAAGTCAGTAAGCCTTTCTGTTCTTTTGCCCTTTGTCCATATAAGGGAAACAAAAACACAATACTCTTTTATCTGTTGGTTTTCAAAAAAATAAAATATTTTATCCAGCATGAAGTCTGTGACTTCTCAAGATATTCCCATTCTCTTGCTGGACCATAATAACTCTTGAAAGTATTTATTATTTTTAGTTAACGATTGATATCACTTCTGCCCTTAGAGCCAAGTAGAGTATTAGAATAATATCTCTTCTACATGATTACCCTTTATACATATTAAAGTCATGCATTCATCTTTTCCTCCATTAATTCATTCATCCATTTTATTCAACAAATATTTCTTGAGAACCTACTATATTGTTAGGCATTGTGGTAGAAATTGGGGATATATGAGTGATTAAAAGACACATAATCCCTGATTTTATGGATCTTACGTCTCCCTGAGTCTTTTTTAATTCATGCTGAATATATTTAGTTTCTCACACTTTTCCACACATGGCATGGTTTGGAGTCCCCTCAAAGCTTTGGTCATTTTCTTTTGAACATGTCATCAGTTTCCGTCTAAGGAGTATGGGTCTCCAATCAGAAGTGATCCAACAAATGTTTGACATATCTGGGTTCAAATAACAACTCTATGTATTACTAATTGTGTTATATATAACAAAATATTTAATCTATCTGGTACTCTATTTCCTTTTCTATCAAATGGGAAGAGTAAAAGTATTGGCTGAGCTGTGTGATGATTAAAAAAGAGACTGTACATAAAAAGCACTTACCACCGTACCTGATATATAAGTACCTAATAACGAATAAAATATTATTTTATCTATATTTGTTAAACAGCCTAAGATGTCTTTAGCATTATTGGTAGATATATTCCTTGCTATTGCGTCCTGAGGTGACAATTACTCTAAACCCCCAAGTCATTTTCTGTCTTCCCAGGAAATTACTTCTATCTTCCAGAGCTGCTACCAGATGTCAAGACCCTATATACCACTTTTTTAATTAATTAATTAATTAATTAATTAATTAATTATTTAACTTAAATTAATTTATTTTGGTTACGGATGTTTCTCCTTTTTCCCCCATTGACACCCTCCTCCTGATCCCACTATACCCTCACAGAATTGTTGTTTATGTCCATTGGTCATGCTTATATGCATATGTTCTATGGTTTATCTCTTCTCTCCCCACCACCCACCTCCTCTAAGGTTTGTCAGGCTGAACCATACTCCTTTAATTTGTCTCTGGGTTAATTTTGTTCATCAGCTTATATTGTTCATTACATCTTATAAATAAATGAGATCATGTGGTGCTTGGCTTTCTCTGACTGGCTTATTTCACTTAGCATAATACCTTCCAGATCCCTCCATGTTGTCTCAAAGGGTAAGAGATCTTTCTTTCTTACGTTGCACAGTACTACATTGTATATATGTACCACAGCTTTTTTTTATCCACTCATCTATTGATGGACACTTGTGCGGTTTCCAGATCTTAGCAAATGTAATAGTGCTGCTATGAACATAGAGGTGCATATATTCTTTCTGACTGGCATTTCAGGCTTCTTCGGATATACTCCTAGAAGTAGGATCACTGGGTCAAATGGCAGTTCAATTCTTAATTTTTTGAGGAAACACCATATTGATTTCCATAGTGACTGCACCAGTCTGCATTCCCACCAGCAGTGCACTAGAGTCCCCTTTTCTCCTTACCCTCGCCAGCACTTGTTGTTTGATGATTTGTTGATGGCAGCCATTCTGGCAGGTGTGAAGTGATACCTCATAGTCATTTTAATTTGCATCTCTCTGATGATTAGTGAGGTTGAGCATTTTTTTTTATGTCTCTTGGCCATTTGTATGTCTTGTTTAGAAAGGTGTCTAGGTCCTCTGCCCATTTTTAATTGGATTCTTTGTCTTCCTTTTGTTGAGTTGTATGAGTACTCTATATATTTTGGAAATTAGCCTCTTATCTGATGTATCATTGGCAGTTATGTTCTCTGATACAGTGGGTTCCCTTACCATTTTGATGCTTGTTTCTTTTTAGTTTGATGTTGTCCCAAGTGTTCATTTTTTCCTTTGTTTCTCTTGCCTTAAGTGTTGTATCAATGAAAATTCTGCAGTGTGTGATGTTTGAGATTTTGCTGCCTAAATATTCTTCTATGATTTTTATGGAATTATGAGTCACGTTTAAGTCTTTTATCCATGTTGAGTTTATTCTTGTGTATGGTGTAAGTTGGTGGTCAAGTTTCATTTATTTTCCATGTAGCTGTCCAATTTTCCAAACACAATTTATTAAAGAGGCTGTCTTGACTCCACGGTATGTTCTTGCCACTTTTTTCAAATATTAATTGAGAATAATGTCTTGGGTCAATTTCTGGGTTCTCTGTTCTGTTCCATTGATCTATATGCCTGTTCTTGTGCCAGTACCGGGCTGTTTTGATTACAATGGTTTTGTAGTATAACCTGATATCCGGTATTGTGATCCCTCCCACTTTGTTCTTCTTTTTCAAGATTGCTGTGCCTATTCAGGGTCTTTCTTTGTTCCATATAAACTTTTGGAGTATTTGGTCTAGTTCTGTGAAATATGTCATTGAATCTATAGATTGCTTTGAGTAGTATGGACATTTCAATTATGTTAATTCTTCCAATCCATGAACATGGTATATGCTTCTTCTTTTTTATATCTTCCTCTATTTCTTTTTTCAATGGTCTGTAGTTTTCTGCCAATAGATCATTTACTTCTTTGGTTAAGTTTATTCCTAGGTATCTTAAATTTTTTTGCCACAATGGTAAATGGGATTGTTTTTAGGTTCTCTTTCTGTGAGTTCATTGCTGGTGTATAAGAATGCCATCGATTTCTTGACATTAATTGTGTATCCTACTACTTTGCCAAATTCATTTATTAAATCTAGTATATTTTTGATGGAGTCTTTATGGTTTTCTATGTACAATATCATGTCACCTGCAATTAATGACAGTTTCACTTCCTCCTTTCCAATTTGGATTCCATTTATTTTTTCTTCATGTCAAATTGCTGTAGTTAAGACCTCCAGTAGTATATTAAATAAGAGTGGTGAAAGTGGGCATCCCGGTCTTGTTCCTGTTCTTAAGGGAAATGCTTGTAGTTTTTGCCCATTGAGTGTGGTGTTGGCTGTAGGTTTTTCATATATGGCCTTTATTATGTCAAGATATGATCTCTCTATTCCCATATTGCTGAGCGTTTTTATCAGAAATGGATGCTGGATTTTGTCGAATGCTTTTTCAGCATCTATTGATATGATTTGTTGGCATATATTTGTTAAAATGGTTTGTATCTTTCATTTTGTTTATATGGTGTATCAGATTTATTGATTTGCAAATATTACACCATTCTTGCATCCCTGGGATGACTACCACTGGGTCATGATGAATGCTGTTTTGGATGTATCGCTGGCTTCAATTTGCTAATATTTTGTTAAGATTTTGGCATCTGTGTGCATCAGAGATATTGGCCTATAGATTTTTTTCTCTGTAGTGTCTTTATCTGGTTTTGGAATTAGGATTATGCTGGCCTCATAAAATGAGTTTGGAAGTCTTCTGTCTTCTTGGATTTTTTGGAATAGTTTGAGGAGACTGGGTGTTAGATCTTTGAATGTTCAGTAAAACTGCCCAGTGAAGCCATCTGGGCCTTGGCTTTAGTTTGTTGGGAGTTTCTTGATTACATCTTCAATTTCTTTAATTGTTATCGGTCTGTTCAAATTTTCTATCTCTTCCTAGTTCAGTTTCAGAAAACTGTTTCTAGAAATTTTTCCATTTTGCCTAGGTTGTCCAACTTGTTGGCATATATTTGTTCATAGTATGCTTTGATGATCCTTTGTATTTCTGTGGTGTCAGATGTTACTTCTTCTCTTTTGTTTCTGATTTTGTTTATTTGGGTCCTCTCTTTTTGTTTTTGTTGAGTCTGGCTAAGGGTCCAACAGTATTATTTATTTTTTCAAAGAACCAGCTCTTTGTTTCATTGATATTTTAATTTTTTTTTTTTTTTTTAGTTTCTATGTCATTTATTTTTGCTCTGACCTTTCCTATTTCTTTTCTTCTACTTGCTCTGTATTTTTCTTTCTGTTTACTTTCTTATTCTTTAAGTTGTTAGGATTAGAAAGTCAATTAGGATTTTTTCTTGTTTCTTGAGGTAGGTCTGTAGTGCTATGAACTTCCCTCTCAGGACTGCTTTCACAGCGTCCCATAGATTTTGTGTTGTTGTGTGTTCGTTTTCATTGGTTTCCAGGAAGTTTTTGATTTCTTTTTTGATCTCCTTGATAACTGATTCATTGTTTAATATCATGATATTTATTCTCCAAGTGTTTGAATGTTTTTGTGTGTTTTTGTTGTAATTGAGTTCTAGTTTCATGCCATTGTGATCTGAGAAGATCTTGATATGATTTCAATTTTCTTGAATTTGTAGAGGCTTACTTTTTGTCCTAACACGTGGTCTATCTTTGAGAATGTACTATGTGCACTTGAGAAGAATGTATATTCTGCAGCTTTGGGGTGAAATGTTCTGTAAATATCAATTAAGTCCAACTGATTTAGTTCTTCATTTAAGGACTCTGTGTCCTTATTAATTTTTTGTCTAGATGATCTATCCAGTGCTTTCAGTGGGGTGTTAAAGTCACCCACTATGATTGTATTGCTATTGATCTCTCCCTTGAAGTCCTCCAGAAGTTTTTAAATATATTTTGGTGCTCCCGTATTTGGTACATATATGTTTACCAGGGTTATATTCTGTTGTTGGATTGATCCTTTTAATATTATGTAGTGACATTCTTTGTCCATTATTATGGCCCTCACTTTGAAGTCTACCTTCTCAGATATGAGGATTGCTACACCAGCTTTTTTTTTAAATTTCCATTTGCTTGGAAAATTTTTTTCCATCCCTTCACGTTCATCCTATGTGAGTCTGTTGCTGTGACATGGGTCTCTATATATATGGGTCGTGTTTTCTTATCAAATCAGCTACCCTATGTTTTTTATTGGAGCATTTAATCCATTTACATTTCAAGTTATTATTCATAGATACTTATTAGTTACCATTTTTATTTTATGCCTGTGTTCCCCTCTCTCTCTCTCTGTTTCTTCTTCTTCTTACAACAGTCCCTTCAGCATTTCTTGCAGTGCTGGTTTGGTGATGGTAAACTCCTTTAGCTTTTTTTTATCCGTGAAGCTCTTTATTTCTCCTTTAATTTTGAATGATAGCCTTGCTGGATAAAGTAGTCTTGGTTTCAGACCCGTGCCTTGCATTACTTTGTACACTTCATGCCACTCCCTTCTGCCTTGCAGTGTTTCTATTGAGAAATCAACTGACAGTCTAATGGGAGCTCCCTTGTAGGTAACTTTCTGTCTCTCTTGCTTCCTTTAAGATTCTTTCTTTGTCTTTAATGCTTGCCATTTTAATTATGATGTGTCTAGCTGTGGGTCTTTTTGGATGCAACTTGCTTGGGACTCTCTGTGTTTCCTGGACTTGTGTGACTTTTTCCTTCACCAATTTAAGGAAGTTTTCTGTCACTATTTCTTCAAATAAGTTCTCTATTCCTTTCTCCCATTCTTCGCCTTCCAGTACCCCCATGATGCGAATGTTACGTTTTGTACTGTCTCAAAGCTCTCTTAAACTCTCCTCCTGCTTTTTAATTTTTCTTCCCATTTGCTGCTCTATTTGGTTTTTTGGTTTTTCTTTTTGTTGTTTTTTTTTACCTTGTCTTCTAACTCACTGATTCAGTCTCCAGCTTCTTCTAATCTACTATTGAATCCTTCTAAGGTATTTTTTTTTATCAGTTATGTCATTCTTTATTTCCTCTTGATTTTTATGCATAGCTTCTACGTCTTTTTTTAGGCTGAAGTAGTTCCCAGTGAGCTCTTCATAATTCTTATTAAGTTGCTTGTAGTTCTCCCCAAATTGTTTGAGCACCCTTATAATCATTACTTTGAATTCTTTATCTGACAAATTGCTTTCTTCCATTTCATGTAGTTCTTTTTCTGGTAATTCCACCTTTTCTTTCATTTGGATGTTGTTTCCTTGTGTCACCATTTTAGCAGTCTGGTAGTTCTAGGCCTGGTGAGGGATGTTGGAATGTATAGGCAGGTTGGTGTGTATCAAATAAGGCTGCTGTGCCTCCCGGATGTTTTGGTGCATGACGTCTCTTGCCTGCTGTGGGTACTGGAGTATTGACAACTGGTAGCTGGTATTGGTCTGTTGTGCAGGTCCTGGCTGCCTGAGACTTGCTGCTGCTTGGGCTGGGGTACTGCTCTTGATCAGCCTCTGCTAATGCCACTGGGGATGGGTCTCAGCTGCTGATTTGTTCTGCTGCCACCTGGGGTGCATGGGTCCCACTGGTGAACTGCTTGAGTGCGTGGGTCCAGCTGGTTCGCTGCTGGGGTGTGTGGATCCTGCTGGTGTGCTTCTGGGCTATGCTGCTGCCTGGTGGGGCTCTGTTCCTGATCAGTCATTGCTGGGGGCGACTGTCAGCTCCCAGTTTCCACTGCTACTGCTGCTGCTGTTGCCAGGGGTGCTCTCAGCTCCCAATCCTCTGCTGATGTTGGGGGCTGAGGATGCTCCACTCCCAGGCCTTTTCTGCTGCTGGGAAGGGGCCCCACTCCAAATCTGCTGCTGTAGTTGTTAGGGGCAGGTCTTGGCTACCTAAGTCATGCTGCTCTTTGTGCTGGGGCACCGCTCCTGATCAGCCTCCGATGATGCCTCTGGGGATGGTTCTCAGCTGCCAATCTGTGCTGTTGTTGCCTGGAGATGGATGTCCAACCCCGAGCCCCTGCTTCTGGGGGTATGCCTCTGCTCCTGAACCTCCTTGTTGTTGAGGGTGGGGCTCCACTCACATCCAGTCGCTGCTGCTGTGGGGATGGTGCTTGGCTCCTGGCCCATTGCAGCTACTGCAGCAGGCACCTAGATAGCACTGCTACTGTGTTCTGGTCCATGTTGGCACAGTGGGATCCACTGGTCCAATGGTGCAAGGCACTCTGGTGAACTCAGGTCACTGGGCCCTAACCACTCCCCACTTCCTCTTCCCAGGGAAGACCAGGGATCTTCCAAAACTGGTGGGGCCTCCAGGCCAAGCAAGGAGAAGCACCCTGACAAGCCACTTGCTGAGGTAGCTGGCTGCTTTCCATCCACAGCACAGGAACCCTCTGCCCCACGTTTCTGCACTCCTCAAGGTTGGTTGTCCACACTTGTGTCCACTCACACTTTCACACTTGCTCACACTCTCACACACTCACTCTTGCTCCGGTCCTGCCCACAACCATCTGACAAGGTTTTGTATTCATTCTTTATAAGGGATATCGACCCCTTGTTGGAGCTGTTGTTTGGAAATATCATCTCCCATTTGGTTGGTTCCCTTTTTGTTTTGTTGATGGTTTCTTTTGCTGTACAAAAGCTTTTTATTTTGATATAGTCCCATGTATTTGCTTTTGCTTTTACTTCCCTTGCTTTCAGGGTCAAATTCATAAAATATTTTCTGAACAAGGTCCACAAGTTCAGTACCTATGTTTTCTTCTATATAATTTATTGTTCCAGATCTTATATTTAGGTCTTTGGTCCATTTTGAATTAATTTTTGTGCATAGGGACAAACTGTTTTCAGTACCATTTGTTGAAGAGGTTTCTTTATTCCATTTCATGTTTTTTGCTCCTTTGTCAAAAAGTAATTTGCCCATATACATGTGAATTTATTTTGGGGTTCTGAATTCTGTTCCATTGGTCTATGTATCTTTTTTTCTGCCAATACCATGCTGTTTTGATTATCCTCGCTGTAATATAATTTGAAGTCAGGTAGTGTGATACCTTCATCTTTGTTATTTTTTTCTCAGGATTCAATGGGTTATTCAGGGTCTTTTGTGGTTCCATACATTGTGATTTTATGGGAATTGCATTAAATCTGTATATTACTTTGGGTAATATGGCCATTTTAACTATGTTGATTCTTTTGATCCTTGAAAACAGAATATCTTTCCATTTCATTGTGTCTTTTTTCAATCTCTTTTAATAATGCTTTAGAGTTTTCAGTATATATATCCTTTGTTAAATTTATTCCTAGGTATTTTATCATTTTTGTTGCAATTGCAAAATGAATGTTTTCCTCATTTCTTCTTTTTTACGTTTCATTGTTAGGATATAGGAAAGCAGTAGATTTTTTGAACATTGATTTTGATTCCTGCAACTTTACTGTATTTGTTTATTGTTTCTAATAGTTTTTTTTTTTTTTTTTTTTTTTTTTTTTTTTTTTTTTTTGGTGAAGTCTTTAGGGTTTTCTTGTACAGAATCATGTCATCTTCAAAAAGCGACACTTTCACTTCTTCATTTCCAATTTGGATGTCTTTTATTTCTTTATCTTGCCTGATTGCTCTCACGAGGACTTCCAGAACTGTATTGAATAAAAGTGGTAAGAATGGGCTTCCTTGTCTTGTTCCTGATTTTAGAAGAAAAGCTTTCAGTTTTTCACCATCGAGTATGATATTGACTGACGGTTTGTTATACATGGCCTTTATTGTATCTTTCCATTTCACTGTGTCTTTTTTTCAATCTCTTTTAATAATGCTTTAGAGTTTTCAGTATATATATCCTTTGTTAAATTTATTCCTAGGTATTTTATTATTTTTGTTGCAATTGCAAAATGAATGTTTTTCTCATTTCTTTTTTTTTTTACATTTCATTGTTTTAATCGTAAATGGATGTTGTATCCTATCAAATGCTTTTTCTGCATCTATTGATATCATATGATTTTTATAATATTTTTTGTTCATGTGGTATTACATTGATTGATTTGCATATGTTCAAACATCCTTGTGCCCCTGGAATAAACCACACTTGATCATGATGTATTATTTTTTAATGTATTGTTATATTCAATTTGCCAGCATTTTGTTTAGGATTTTTACATCTGTATTCATCAGAGATACTGGTCTATAGTTTCCTTTTTTTGTGTTATCCTTGCCAGATTTTGGTATCAGTGTTATGTTGGCCTCATAAAATGTGTTAGGAAGTATTGCCTCTTCTTCATTTTTTTTTTTTTGAAGAGTTTGAAAAGGATGGGTATCAAATCGTCTCTCAATGTTTGGTAAAAATCAATGCCCACACTATTAAGCAGTCTATCTAGGTTTTCCAATTATTTATGATTCAGTCTATGAAGGTTTGATATGTCTAGGAACACGTCCATTTCTTCTAGGTTGTTTAATTTGGTCACATATAGACTTTCATGGTATTCTGGTTTGATCCTTTGTATACCTGTGATGTCTGTAGTAACTTCTCCTCTTTCATTTCTGATTTTGTTTATATGAGTCTCTTCTCTTTTTCCCTTGCTGAGTCTAGCCAGGGGGTTTTCAATTTTATTAATCTTGTCAAAGAACCAGTTCCTTGAGGTATTAACTGTTTGTATAGTCTTATGTTATCTCTGTTTCATTAAATTCTGCTATAAATTTCATCATTTTCTTTCTTCTGCTGACTTTGGGTTGCTTTTGTTCTTCTTCTTCTTGTTCTTTAGATGTAATGTTAGGTTGTTTACTTGAGACTTCTCTTGTTTCTTGAGATAAGCCTGTAATGATATATACTTCTCTCTTATTACTGCTCTCGCTGCATCCCAGAAGTTTTGATATGTCATATTTTCATTCTTATTTGCTTCTACATAGCTTCTAATCTCACTTTTTGTTTCTTCTTTGGCCCAGTCATATATTAGTAGTATGTTGTTTAATCTCCACATATTTTGGTGTGTTTTTTTTTAACTTCTTTTTTGCAGTTGATTTATAATTTCAAAACAATGTGGTCAGAGAATATGCTTAGTATGATTTCAATCTTCTTGAATTTGCTGTCTGCCTCAGCCAGATGCTCCCATCAGCAAAGCCACAATGCATGGGGGTGGGTGGGCTGGGGGAACCCAGCAGCCTTCTGTGTTATTTTGCCCTCCTGGTAATGGTGACCTCAAACCTCTAAATGGTGTCCCCTGCACCCTGACTCAGGGACCAGTTGCAGAGTGCACCCTTTACTCCAGAAAAAGTGTTTCTGTACTACCAGTTCTCAGGTTTGCAGATAATGTGCTCCGCAACCCAACATCAAAGGCAAAGGGAGGCGAGCTCTGAGGAGTACAGGGAAACCATGCTCCATGGCTTTGTTTTTCTGTCTAGAATGCCAACCACCAAACAACTGTGGCCGCACCTCTATGCTGTGTCCTTGCTCAGGTCTCTGGGCTCAGCTGCAGCTTGTACTGAGCTCTCCTGCAGGAAGGCCCACCAAATCTCTTTGCTCTTCCTGGCTGACAGGAGTGCCAGTCCCAACCTGATTCCTCTCCTCTCCAGGCTGAGCCCTGCCATGAGCTCCCAGCTATAGGGCTGTGTCAGTGGCTTGTTTCAGCTTTTCTACCTTCTCACTTCCCCAGTTCATTCCTACTTGCCCACCTTTAGATATTTCAATGTGTGGATCTCTCAGGTGTGTTTGTGCATTGTGCATTGTTGAGTTATAGCTGTTCAAATTGTTGAAATTACAAGGGGAGAGACCAAGGGGATCTCTCATGCCACCATTCCTCTGATGTTACTCCTTTACCTTTAGAATCGAAAATACAACTTTGACCTTAAATACCGAAACTGAAGTGTGTGCATGTAAACTGGTAGTTTGCTTGAGTGTCTGAATGTGATTTGAATTTTTCTATGCCAACTTTATCTTTAAGCCTACATAACTGGTCCATAGAATTGCTGATCAAAATATTGCTAACTAGTACATATGAAAACCAACAGGTCAATGCTATTTGAGGAAGTCTGTTTACCTAGTCAGTTACTTGGAACCCACTTGGATCTTATTAACTGACCACTTCCCAATGGTATCAGCCTGGTTTACCATAACAAAGGAATGTGGATAAAATTAAGAATTCTAATAACTAAAAAATACAAGTAATGCTATAGATCCATCATCAGGCAGATACAGTTGATCTTCAGTACCCACATTCCATATTTACAAGATTGCCTACTCCCTAAAATTTATTTGTAACCCAAAAATTAACACTCATGGTGCTTTTATGGTAATTCAGTGGCATGCACATATTCAGAGTGGAGAAAAATATGAGTCTCCCTAATGTGTACATTTCCAGTTGAGATGGAACAAGGAAATTCTCTTTTTGTTTCAGCTCTCATACTGTAAACAAGTGTTCTTTTCACAGTCTATTTAGTGCCACACTTTTCCTTTTTTTTTCTTAGTGATTTCACAATTTAAAATTACCCCCAAGCATAGTGTTGAAGTGCTGTCTGGTGTGAAGAGCAAGAAGCTGCAATGTGCCTTATGGAGGATAAACATGTGTTAGATATCCTTCATTCAGGCATGAGTTATATATAGTGCTGTTGGCTGTGAGTGCAATGTTAATGAATCAACAATATACATTAAATAAGGTGTCATTAAACATAAACACATATAAAATACGGTTATGTATTGATTAATTGACAAATAGGCTCACAGGAATCTAACCTAACCTAATTAATTCACTGTTTGTGGAAACTTTGTAGAACAAAACCATCATGAATAACAAGAATCAACTATATATACTTTAACAATCTCCTTATTTTGCCTGAAGTGAAAGGGATTTGTGCTTAATACCAACCATCTCACCCTGGCTTCCTGGAGCTCATATGCACACATCTATAAGCATCTGGGCAGCAGCATGGGTGAAAAGAAATGGAACCACATAAACAGAGACTCCAAAGTCTTAAACTCAGCCTCAATATGTAGTATCTATAATTTTGAGAAGCTTCTGAAATAAGGAAACCAGCAAATCCAAGTCCTTGCTCAAGTTTATTAATCCCAGCCAAACAGGCACCAATAGTCCCAAGGATGACACTGCCTGTGGCCTAGTTAGATATACTTTCTTCTTTCTGCCCAGGCCTCATGCTGGCAAGTAGGATTCTTACTAAAAAGTAAATATGCTCAAATATTTCCACTTGTGTTGAGAAATAAGCCATTCTGGTAAAGGCTTTTGCAGTGAGGGGTGAGGTATAGAGACAGAGTGTAGGACTAGTCCCTATATTCAGCTTGACAGAGGATATCTTGCTATTACAGTCCCAACTTGGCCAGATCAAGCATGTTATTATTCCCTGGAGGCTGAATGGATCCTGATAGAGGTGACACAATGGGTCTCGGGAGGCTCCCTACCCAACAGAGAAACCAGTCAAATCTAGCGGCTGCCAAAGGGCTCCCCACTGATAAAGTCAGTGAAACAACCACCACATCCATTAGGAAAGAACCCCCACCACCACCACCACCACCACCACCACCACCACAGCTGGGAAACAGAATTCCAGCCTACCTGGCAAGATGTCCAACTAAGAGCAATTAGCCACCAAGCTCCT
Source organism: Tadarida brasiliensis (assembly GCA_030848825.1). Classification (NCBI taxonomy): domain Eukaryota; kingdom Metazoa; phylum Chordata; class Mammalia; order Chiroptera; family Molossidae; genus Tadarida; species Tadarida brasiliensis. The sequence goes on along the minus strand of CM061280.1, from coordinate 47,250,130 downwards.
GAAAGCTTCAGATCACAGTACTTGCCACAGATATGCCACCTACCAGCAGGAGAAGTTTCTAAATAAATGAAGTGGATTTTTTAATTTCTTAAAAATTTTTTTTATAAAAAGAGCACTTGACAAAAGGTACTAAACTACTCAGAATAAAATCTCAAGTCAAAACTGTCAAAAGCATCTGAATAAAGCACTGCAAACACCTGCAAAATTTTGCAGTGTTTCTTTAAGCCAAACCACACTGCCACCTACTGAACAAGAACATCCTTTTCCTTGGCCTTGACTATCCTGGATGCTTCTTAAATATTCATTCTGGGAAATGTGGCCATTCTTGTCCATGTTCTTAGGGCAATTTGGCAACAGGACAGACAGCCCCCTCTGTGAGCCAGCAGCACCATTTTTCTGGTACCCACCCACCAGAGGAAACTTAAAGAAATTGGATGGCAAGCTGGCACCAATAGACACTGACTCATTTGTTCCATGACAGAAATCGGGGGAGACAGAATCCAAATGAATGTGAGGAGATGTACACCACACAAAAAACAACTGAATCACCAGGCAACCACAGGGAAGAAACTGCTGACAAGTATTTAAAGCAAGGCACCCATAACCATGAATCACACAGGATAACAGTTGGGTACCAAATGATTTGTAAATCTAGAAGATTCAGAAATAACTTTGCAGCGACAGCCCACATGAGATCCAATTCCTAGCCCAGATCCGCTGGACTAAGGCCACTGAAAAGCAGCAGTAGGCCTGGGATTAACTGCTTCCCAAACCATAATTTTCCATTAAGAACTCAGTTAGTACCCCATTTTCAAGCCTGAAATCCTAAATTACAAGGGGAAAGAGTTCAGGGAAAAACTGGATGCCCAGGCTAAAGGTTGATATTTCCCATTGCTAGGAAAGTCTTGTTCTAGTTGGTAAACATCATTTCTCTTCTCAAGACAGAGACAAGAGATAAGGGGAGGAAAAAAGGAAAGAAGAAAAAAAAAAAAGGAGGGAGTAACAGTGACAACTTCTTTTACTGAATATATATTATATCCCTAATACTTCTCTAGGTATTTTAACATGCCACTATTTCTAATCCTCTCGACAATGTAACTAGTTTTACAGAAGAGGAAATAGATTAAAACAGTAAAAGTACTTGCCAAGATCATATAGATAATGAGACAAAATCTGGATTATAACTAGCTATTAGAAAGTAAGGAGAATCCTGGCCAGAGTGGCTCAGTGGATCCAGTGTCATCCCATGGACTGAGAGGTCCCGGTTCGATTCACGGTCAGGGTAACATGTCTGGGTTGCAGTCTTGATCCCCAGTAGGGGGCGTGAAGGAGGTAGCCGATCGGTGTTTCTCTCACATCGATGTTTCTATCTCTCGATCCCTTCATCTCTCCCTAAAAATAAGTAAATAAATAAGAAAGTAAGTTAGAAAAGGGAAGAGTGGCTGCCTATTGTCACATGAGCAAGAACCTATTTTCAATACCAAAATTAGGCAGTCAGGAGGGGCCACTTGAAATAGAATCAATTTTGCTAGACATGTAAGTGGTACTGATGTATCTAGGCAAGACAAAACCATACCTATGAGAAGCTATTTTCTTCTACTCCTCCAAATGAATAATTCCCATTATCAGAAAGATAGTAATAGTTTCAAAGCTTGAGAATCTGCTTGAGGTGCAGGGTTGAGGCCTTATGCCACAGAGATGGATAATTCAAATGAATCTGTGGTTTACATTTAAACTGTCATCCAAACAATAGGGCTGTATGGTAAAATTCAGAAAACTTTTTTTTTAATTCTTCACCCAAGAATATTTTTCTATTTCTCATCAGGTAGAGTTGGAGGGAGGGAGAGAGAGAGAGACAGAGAGAAACATCGATGTGATAGAGCCACATCTACTGGTTGCCTCCCACACAACCCGACCAGGGCCAGGAACGAACCGCAACCGAGGTACGTGCCCTTGACAGGAATTGAACCCGCAACTCCTTGGTCTACAGGCCAATGCCCTAACCACTGAGCAAAACTGGCCAGGGAAAATTCAGGAAACTTCTAAAACCTTTCATCAGTTTTCCATGATTCACAACACTTTTTGGAATGGATAATCCAAGTTCAAGTGGATGTCAAGAATCATACTAAAAAGAGTTGGCCTCTCTCATACTTTCCCCAGTACCAAGGAACCAGTTAAGCATTTGGATTATATCCAAGTACACACCAACCGAGGATGCTAAAGCTACAAAGGAACTCAAACATCACCTAGTCTAATACTATTATTTGACAAATGAAGGGACTGGGACATAGAAAAAGAAATTCCTCATCTAACGTCTTCCTTCTACCATTTATTCAAGAGTTTCAAAGCCCTATTGTACTAGTGTTGTAACGTGTTCTGGGAAATGTAAAAAAGTGGAAAATACAGTCTTTGCCCTCCAAGAATTTCTGGTAGAGCTCTAGTTGTAGAACCTTTTAAAATGATCCTTGTAAAACATCACAACATTTTGTTGATCTGTCTATGATAGCAATTATACTATTAGTTCACTGATTATGAAATTTGGTAATAACCAAAAGTTGCCAAGAATTCAGTAATGCTCTTAAATATATTTGTATTGAAATAAAACCTACACATGAATCTGAAGAAAAATGGTATGTATGCATTTTGAGAAAGCATTTATTTAATTTCCAAATAGTTCTTCATAAGTGCACTTATGCAATATCTTATAGCTGCAGGACACAGGCAGGGAAATACTGCTATAGAGAAAAACCTCAAGACACTGCATCCAGATCCAACTTTATACTCTGGCAGAATTGAGGTGATTTATATGACATGTTTTAATGTGTTTCAGGAATATTTACCTTGCATAATATATTCCTTTCTCCACTCCTTGAGATCTTTTACTTCCCTTTGACACACTCCACACTTTCAACTTTCTGAAATTCTAATCACCAAAGCAGACATGGTTTCACAAGCAACCACTGCATAAAAGCAACCCCATCAGAAAGGTGGACAATCACATATACCTTTACATAGGTCCCTTATATCTACCTAGCTGAGTTTGAATAAAAACCATTATGGAAACTAGATGAATGAGAGTTTAACTCTAATTGAAAAGAACTAAAAGGAATCTGGGCATGGTATGCCAGAAGTTGGGTAGGGATAAGGGCTTAGAAATTTGGGGATCATAAGGACACTAGATGCAGGAGAATCATGAGGAGGTAAGGGAGTAGGGAAGGGCTATCAAAGACAAATTTTACTAAAACTGTATGAGTATATTATGAACTGCTAAGTATTATGGTATGTAAACTAATTGGTAGAGAAGTCAAGAAAAAAATAAGTTATCTTTCTTTGTTTGACTATTTAGGGAAGGCTTCATAAAGAAGTGGGGTATAAACTGGACCTGAAAGTATAGGTAGAATTTGAAGAGCTAAGGGAAGGGTATCCCAGGTCTACAGGAAATCATTAAACATAGGTGAGCTTTGGGGAGAGAGTGGGAAACAATGATTAAGTCTTCTTGGACAGTTGGAGCAATGGGTGGGTATTGAGAGTCCTAAGAAATGAGATTGGAGAGAGATAGTGGTACGAAATAATGGAAAGCCTTGAAACCAGGTAAAAGAGTTCACTCTTATTGTAGGCACTGGGAATCTCCTCATGTACCTATACAGGTACGTGGCATAATGAAAAGTGATATAAACAGAGTATTAGTTATTAATGAATGTCCCTCAAAGTTAAAACTTGAGTTTTTTTCAACTTATTACCTATGAGGCCATGGGCAAGCTATGTAACTTCTTTGAGCCACATGTTTTTAAATATCTAAAGTGTGGATAGAAATATATATTTCATGTGGTTGTTATGAGAATCAAGTAAGATGCCCTGGCCGGTTTGGCTCAGCGGTTAGAGCATTGGCCTGCGGACCAGAGAATCAAGTAAGATAATCTTAATAAAGTACATTAGTATAATGCCTAGTACACACTAGATAATAAATTCTAGCTATTACAACTAATAATCACTGTTATTATCATCATTACCAACAACAGCAATACCGGGAGAAATAATTAGGAAGCTGTGACAAATTTTCAGAAGTAATCTAATATTTAGGCCTAGGTAAAGTCCAAAACTAGGTTATTTGCAGAGGTAATGAAGAGGAGGAATTGACTCCCAAAGACATTGCAATAAGAATTTGGGATATACTGCATATGAACAGTGAAGAAGTTAGAAAGAAGATCCCAAGGCCTAGGAGACTTGGATGATATAAGTATACACAAACAGCAAAAATGGAAAAGAAAATTAGAAAGACGGGGTCATTTGGGTAGTAGAAGAGGTAATAAATTGCTTTTATAAATTATTAATTTTGAAGTGATTGAAATAAACCCAAGTGATAATATTCCACCCATTTTCACAATACTGTACTAAGGTCCGCAGGACAGGACTGGAAAGGTAGATTTGGGAAGTAACTACAAGGAGATCATGGTTGAAGCTAGACAGTAAATAAACTTGCCAAAAGGATGAATACATAAGAAGGAGAACAGAGGGTGAATAACAGAACCTGGAGGAACAACTATCATTATGAATAAGGTAGAAGAAAAGTGTAGGAAGTGTTTAAGAAATAAGGGAAGAGAATAAACAATACTTCTCTTTAAGAATAGTTACACTAGAGTACAATGAAAGAAATTCAAAATAATCATAAAGGAAAATGCCATGCTAAGGTTAGAATGGTCTTAAAAAAGGATATACTTATCTGCCTGGAATAAATTATGGTTCACTGGTAATTTTAAATGGAATTATCACTCAATACATTAATTTACTCAAAAGCATCTACTGGGTTCTACAAAGGATGAAACTAAGTATTTTAGGAGATACAATAAAGTATATAAATCTGTCTTCAAGGAAGGGGTAAGAGATGTACTAATACATGTATTTGCAAACATTTAAATAATAATACCAGAATAAATTAGCAATTTTAGGCAATAATTGTCACAGGGTAATATGTAAACAAGTGTCACAAAACTGCTAATAGTTCAGAAAAGAGAAAAATGTATTTAGTCTAGAGTGCTCAAAGAATGCTTCCTAGAGGATGTGAACCTTAGTTGTGATTTTTAGTCATGGGTTTGTAACACAGCAATTGGAACAAAATTCTGATACTTTAAGCCACTAATAGTTACCATGACATATATCTAAGGGGTTTGTCCTGGATATCCATCACCATAGAGTCTATAGAATGAAAAGCCTCTCCAAGTTAGTATTCCTAGAATTTTCTCAGTATGGTCAATATCAAGCTTGCCTTCCTTTCTCAACTCTACCTCAGAGGGCTCTTACAGAGGAGTTTAGTAAATCTAATTAAAATCTTACAATTTTTCTCAATACAACTCCCCAGTACCTAGAAAACACACCAGGAATAAAAACCTCATAAACAGAATATGGGCCTGGCCATGATCTGTATTTTTCTGAGTTTCTTGTGTACACACGCACACCCACACATACATACAAGGCAAAGTTAGAAATCATAAAATGCCAAAGAGTGATCAGGGAAATAAAATCATCAGGTAATGATCTGATCTGGCTGAGGAGCCTTTCATTCAGAAAATGGAAATACACAATGCAGAAAATTAAATAGTAATGTAATCCATTTAACCCTAATCCTCCAGGAGAACTAAGAGAGATGAGAGGAGAAAAGGGGCAAAAAGAAAAAGCCTGAGTGCATTTAGCCTGAAGGAACATTGGCTTTGAAAGGCAAAGGAATGGAGAAAGGGGAAAAATAGGACTTTGCTTTCCTGATAAAGTCTGATATTAAGATGCAAGGAATGGTTTTCAAATTACACATGATTGTATAGAGCACAAAGCTGCTGACTATGTCTGAAGCACAAAAGAAAGGCGGCCATGTACCCAAAAAGGCATTATCCTTTGAGCAGAATATCAGGTTGTGTTCCTTTAGCATTTTCCAAAGACAACCCACTGAAATTTCCCATAATGATATCAGAAGAACTGCTTTGCAGAGAAAGGAACAGCATGAAAATTTGTGCTGACAGGAAGATCTCGCTTTAAGGAAACTTGATTTTTTTCTCTTTACAAAGTAGATCATTTGAGGCAATAATTAGATTTATAAAAGTTTTCTTTGCTATTAATTAATTAATTTCTTAAAAGCCATGGACCAAATATTCCATTAACAATTACCCACCTTGAATTCACTTGGGTAATTACTCAAAGTTAAATCTGGAGATGAAACCAAGAAGGGCTGGTGATAGGCTTTCAATATTTTGCAAAAATCAGAGAGAAACTGTAAAGGAGGTGAAAAAGGCCATTCTTTAGGCCAACCAGCAGGGCTACACAGTTTGGAAGGAAGCCAACCTATCAGCAAAGCCAGGTGGGCTGGGGTAAAGTAAAGATCATAGCAAAGACAGAATGAAGGGAAAGATGGAAACAGGTCCAAACTGAAGCACATCAGCAGAGTTAATGTGATAGGTGGAGTTTCCTAAGTATTCTCATGCAGCTCCCATTCCTTTGCCCCTTCTTGCTCCTCTTTAGTGTTCCTGAGATGGACATTTTGTGACATATGAGATGACACTTAAAAATATGGCAAATTAGGGATTCCAAAATGGCGGTGGAGAGAATGGTAGCTACACAGACCATCTCCCAGGACCAAACTGGAATTACAACTAAAATAAAGACAAATTGTCGGGAAAAAGCAACAGAAAAGCAGCTGGCAAGGACCATACAACCAGGGACACTGAATCAATCCTGGTAGGATTGGGGAGGTGCGAGAGGGGGGCTGGGAGCCCACGGACAGCAGCAGTCTTCGCTGTGAGCAGTGCGTCCTCGAGGTTAAAGCCCAAGCTGGCTTCACAGCGCAGAGGGCCAGGACAGAGCACTAAAATAGCCACAGCCACTCACCTTGGGCTCCAGCAGAGGGAGGGCGGACTGGACTGGAACTGTGTGGGGACACACGGGATTTGGAGGGCACTCAGAGCTTTTGCTGAGTTGCAGCCACACAGGACGATGGCCATCTTACTCCTTCCCAGGGCTCTGGGGAGAGGCAGCAGCCCATCCCTCGGAGATTCAGCCACACCCAGGTAGACCATTGAAATGCAAATTGAGGCTCCTTAACAACCAGCATCTGCCCTACACTCACGAAATCCTCTCATGCTGAACACCTGAGGGAGGTTTTTATTCAAATGAAAACCCAAGGCTCTTCAAGTAACCACGACTAATAGCGTTTAGGCAAAAAGCTAGAGGATAACTTAACCTTTTCTGGGCTTGCAAATCTACCCGGGAAAGTAAGACTCAACAGTGGTGTTTAACGTGGGTCCTCCATAGCTCATCCAAACCTAGTAGAGGGAGCCACAAACAGCAAAACTCCAACATCCACAGGGAAAATTTGGGAGGCTCCAAAACCCACTGAGATAGCCAAAATGGTGAAACAAAGAAACAAATCCCAAATGAAAGAACAAAAGACCTTTAATGAAGATGAGATAAATGAAATGGAGTTCAGCAAGTTAACAGAGCTAGAATACAGAGCCATGATCTTGAGGAAGCTCAATAGCATGAGAAAGGACATCAACACCATGAACAAAGACATAGAAACATTGAAAATCAATCAATTGGAAATCAAGAGGCACCAAGAAGAAATGAAGAATGACATAGCAGAAATGAAGAACACATTTGAAGAACTAAACAGCAGAGTATAGGAAGCTGAGGACCGGATAAGTGAATTAGAAGACAGGGTAGAAAAAAATCAACCAATCAGAAAACCAAAAGAAAAAAAAAAAAAAACAAAAACAATGAAAAAAGAGGAAGACAGCTTAAGAGAACTGTGGGACAACTGGAAACGTAATAATATTTGCATCACTGGAGTCCTCAAAGAAGAAGAAAATGGGCAAGGGTTACAGAATATATTTGAAGAAATAGTGACAGAAAACTTCCCTAATTTGGTGGAGAAAGAAGGCATTCAAGTTCAAGAAGCACAGAGAGTCCCAAGTAATAAGAACCCAAACAGGTTGACACCAAGACACATAGTAATTAAAATGCCAAAAATTAAAGACAAAGAGAGAATTCTAAAAGCAGCAAAAGATAAGCAACAGGTTACCTACAAAGGAACCCCAATAAGGCTATCAGCTGACTTCTCAACAGAAACACTACAGGCCACAAGGGAATGGCAGGAAGTAATCAAGGTCATGAAAAACAAGGATCTGAACCCAAAACTAGTCTACACAGCAAGGCTATCATTCAAAATAGAAGGTCAAATAAAGAGCTTCCCAGACAAAAAAAAAAGGCTAAGGGAATACATTAGCACCAAACCAGCACTGCAAGAAATGTTGAAAGGACTGCTGTAATTAGTAGAAGAAAAAGGAAGGAATATAGAACCACACTAAACAAAAATGGCAATAAATAAGTATATATCAATAATCACCTTAAATGTAAATGGGTTGAATGCTCCGATAAAAAGACACAGAGTAGTGGATTGAGTGAGAAAGCATGACCCATATATATGTTGTTTACAAGAGACCCACCTCACAACAAAAGACTCACATAGGTTGAAAGTAAAGGGATGGAAAAAAATCTTCCAAGCAAATGGAAAGGAAAAAAAAGCTGGGGTAGCAATACTCATATCAGATAAAATAAATTTCAAAATGAAGGCCATATCTAGAGACAAAGAAGGTCACTACATAATATTGAAAGGATCTATCCAACAGGAAGATATAACCTTGGTAAACATGTATGCACCCAATATAAGAGCATCAAAATATATTTAAAATCTTCTGGAGGACTTCAAAGGAGAAATCGACAGCAGTACAATCATAGCAGGGGACTTCAACACCCCACTGGCATCACTGGATACATCCTCTAGACAAAAAATTAACAAGGAAACAGAGACTCTAAATGAACCACTAGACCAAATGAATTTAATAGATATCTACAGAGAATTACACCTCAAAACTACAGAATTCACGTTCTTCTCAAGAGCACATGGGACATTATCAAAGATAGACCACATGTTAGGACACAAACGAAGTCTCTACAAGTTCAAGAAGATTGAAATCATATCAAGCATCTTCTCAGATCACAATGGCATGAAACTAGAAATCAATTGCAACAAGAACATGCAAAGACATTTGAACACTTGGAGGCTAAATAGCATGTTATAAAACAACCAATGGGTTACTGAGGAGATCAAGGAAGAAATTAAAAACTTCCTGGAAACCAATGAAAATGAACACACAACAACACAAAATCTATGGGATGCAGCAAAAGCAGTTCTGAGAGGGAAGTTCATAGCACTACAGGCCTACCTCAAGAAATAAGAAAAATTTCTAATAGACTATGTAACCTCACAATTTAAAGAACTAGAAAACAAAGAAAAAGAAAACCCCAGAGCAAGTAGAAGAAAGGAAATAGTAAAGATCAGAGCAGAAATAAATGACATGGAGACCAAAAAAACAATTCAAAGGATCAATGAAACAAAGAGCTGGTATTTTGAAAAGATAAACAAGATTGATGGACCCTTAGCTAAACTCACCAAGAAACAAAGAGAGAGAACTCAAATACACAAAATCAGAAATGAAGGTGGAGAAGTAACAACTGACACCACAGAAGTAAAAAGGATCATTAATAAATACTATGAACATTTATATGGCAACAAATTTGACAATCTAAGCGAAATGGACACATTTCTAGAAACACATAGTCTCCCAAAACTGGACCGGGAAGAGATAGAAAACTTGAACAGTCCAATAACAGCAAAGGAAATTGAATATGTAATCAAGAATCTCCCAGCAAACAAAAGCCCAGGCCCGGACGGCTTCACGGGGAAGTTTTACACAGCATTCAAAGAACAATTAACACCCATTCTCCTCAAACTATACCAAAAAATTCAAGAGGAAGGAAGACTTCCAATCTTGTGTTATGAGGCCAGCATAATTCTAATTACAAAACCAGAAAAAGACACTACAAAGGAAGAAAACTACAGGCCAATATCCCTGATGAACATAGATACCAAAATCCTAAACAAAGTACTAGCAAATTGGATCCAGCAATACATCAAAAAAATTATTCACCATGACCAAGTGGGATTCATCCCATGGATGCAAGGCTGCTACAATATTTGCAAATCAATAAATGTGATACACCACATAAACAAAATGAAAGATAAAAACCACATGATCATATCAATAGACTCTGAAAAAGCATTCGACAAAATCCAGCACCAATTTCTGATAAAATTGCTCAGCAATTTGGGAATAGAGGGATCAGATCTTGATATAATAAAGGCCATATATGAAAGACCTACAGCCAACATCATACTCAATGGGCTAAAACTAAAAATATTTCCCGTAAGAACAGGAACAAGACAGGGATGCCCACTTTCGCCACTCTTATTTAACATAGTACTGGAAGTCTTAGCCACAGCAATCAGATGTGATGAAAAAATAAAAGGAATCCAAATTGGAAAGGAGGAAGTGAAACAGTCATTATTCGCAGATGAGATGATATTATACATAGAAAACCCTAAAGACTCCATCAAAAATCTACTAGACTTAATAAATGAATTTGGCAAAGTAGCAGGATATAAAATTAACGCCAAGAAATCGACGTCATTCTTATACACCAATGATGAACTCACAGAAAGAGAAACTAAAAAAAATCCCATTTACCATCGTGGCTAAAAAATTAAGATACCTAGGCATAAACTTAACCAAAGAAGTAAAGGACCTATTTGCAGAAAACTACAGGACATTGATAAAAGAAATAGAGGAAGATATAAAAAAGTGGAAGCACATACCTTGTTCATGGTTTGGAAGAATTAACATCATTAAAATGTCCATATTACCTAAAGCAATCTATAGATTCAATGCAATCCCCATCAAAATACCAGTGACATTTCACAGAACTAGAACAAATACTTCAAAAGTTCATATGGAACCAAAAAAGACCCCGAATAGCCACAGCAATCTTGAAAAAGAAGGACAAAGTAGGTGGGATCACAATACAGGATATCAGGTTATACTATAAAGCTACTGTAATCAAAACAGCCTGGTACTGGCACAAGAACAGACATATAGACCAGTGGAACAGAACAGAGAATCCGGAAATTGATCCCAGACATTATGCTCAATTCATATTTGACAAGGTGGCAAGAGCATACAATGGAGTAAAGACAGCCTCTTTAATAAATGGTGCTGGGAAAATTGGACAGCTACATGCAAAAAAATGAAACTAGACCATCATCCTACACCACACACAAGAATAAACTCAAAATGGATAAAAGACTTAAATGTGACTCGTGAATCCATAAAAATCCTAGAAGAAAATGTAGGCGACAAAATTTCGGACGTCATACGCAGCAGAATGTTCACTGACACATCACCTAAGGCAACAGAAACAAAGGAAAAAATGAATACATGGGACTACATCAAACTCAAAAGCTTCTGCACAGCAAAACAAACAACCATCAAAACTGAAAGGGAACTCACTGTATGGGAGAGCATAATTGCCAATGATACATCAGATAAGGGGTTAATCTCCAAAATATATAGAGTGCTCATACAAATCACCAAAAGGAAGTCAAAGAACCCAATTAAAAATGGGCAGAGGAACTAAATAGACACCTCTCCAAACAGGACATACGAATGGCTAAGAAACATGTGAAGAAATGCTCAACATCACTAATCTTCAGAGAGATGCAAATTAAAACAACAATGAGGTATCACCTCACATCTGTCAGAATGGCCACCTTCAACAAATCATCAAACAACAAGTGTTGGCGAGGGTGTGGAGAAAAGGGGACTCTAGTACACTGCTGGTGGGAATGCAGACTGGTGCAGCCACTATGGAAAACAATATTGTGTTACATCAAAAAATTAAAAATTGAATTGCCGTTTGATTCAGTGATCCCACTTCTAGGAATATTCCCTAAGAAGCCTGACACACCAATCAGAAAGAATACATGTACCCCCATGTTCATAGTAGCACTATTTACAATAGCTAAGATCTGGAAACAGCCCAAGTGTCCATCAGTGGACGAATGGTTAAAAAGGCTGTGGTACATATACACAATGGAGTACTATGCAGCTGTAAGAAAGAAAGATCTCACATCCTTTGAGATGACATGGAGGGACCTCGAGAGTAGTATCCTAACCGAAACAAGCCAAGCAGAGAAAGACAAATATCACATGATCTCACTCATTTGTGGAATATAATAAGCATAACAGTCTGAGGAACAGGGTAGACCCAGAGATGTGGAAGTAGGGTACAGACTGACAACCCTCAGAAGAAGGGGTGGCAGGGGAGGGAAGAGAGAAACCACAGAATTTATACCCATGTATGCATAACTGATGGACATGGACAACAAAGCTGGGAACGGGGTGGGGGGATGGGGAGGAGGGTGTCAATAGGGAAAAAAGGGGAAACATCTGTAACAAAAATAAATTAATTAAAAAAATTAAAAAAATAAATCTGGCAAATTAAAAAGAACATGTACTCAGAAAATATCTTTGATTTTTTAACACTTGTCTTGCGGAGCTAACGTTCTGATCTTTATTTGCAACTGATATCAGTGGTGGGAGTTTCAAACCAGGAAATAAGGCCTAAAACACTAAGGCTAAATTAGCACAATACAAAGTTCTCATACCATGGCCAAGGAACTGGTTGCTTCTTGGGAGCAGTGGGAGGTTCTACAATTCCAGACTTTATATATCTCTCTCTCTAAATCAGCCAATTATTGAATTTGAACTTCTTTTCTCCAAGGTCTCTTTTCATATCAAGATTATTGTAGTCTTTTAGAATATCTTATAAAATTTAGGAAAGGCTTTAATACTTGAGAAATTGCTTCTGTTGCAGTTAATTAATTTTACAGCTACCTGCCTGTCAATATCTGCACTTCTAAACAAGAATTTTAGGGCAGGTCAACTCCTGTATTCACAGAACAAGTAAGTTTAGAAGAAATATCTACATTGTTGCTAATACTGTGAAGAAATATAAAGGAAACTAAAAATAGAAATAGAATGGGAATAAGTATCATAATGTAATGTATTATAATTCAGTTAAAAATCTCTTCCTATATGAATTGACCACCCAAAGCCTTTCATTCTGCAAGGCCATCATAGGCTTCTACACACATTCTGAAAAGCTCCCCAATCCCCAACTCTAATAATGGATATAAATGCATATAATTAGAACAGTGATTCTCAACCAGGTGTGAAAGAGTGTTAAAGAGCAGGAAAGCAAGAAGAAAACTTCCCATGGAGCATGGATGGACCTAGAGGGTACTATGCCAAGTGAAATACGTCAGTCAGAGAAAGACAAATACCATATGATTTCACTTATATGTGAAACCTAAAGAACAAAATAAATGAACAAACAAAATTGAAACAGGCTTATAGAGAGAACAAACTGATGGTAGTCGGAAGGGAGAGAGTTTGGGGGACTGGGTGAAAGAGGTGAAGGGATTAAAAAGTAAAAATTAAATTTTAAATGAATAAATAAATAAAGTTTTAAAAAAGAAGTACAAATTGGTAGTTACAAAATAGTTATGGGGATGTAAATAACAGCATAGGGAAAATAGTCAATAATATTTTAATAACTATATACAGTACCTGGTGGGTACTTGAAATATCAGGGGGAACACTTTGTAAAGGATAGGATTGTCTAAGAATAATACTGTACACCTGAAAGTAATTCAGAATAAGATTGAAAGTAAACTGTAATTTAAAAATAAAATTTAAATTAAAAGAAAAAAAAAAAAAAAGACTGGCTATGTTCCCTATAGCACCTTCTCCATCAGCCTGACTTACAGGGTGATGGCAATACAGCCCCCAAAGTACTGTGATGAATGTGTAACTTGAACATACAGGAAATAAGCCTCTTATATTTGAAGCCACTAAGATTTCAGGGTTCTTTGTTTCTGCAGCATAATCTAGCCTGTCCTGACTGATACTATTGATTTACCATAATCAATGTAGTTTATATCCATTAAATTGCTCTGACCTATTCTTCAAAGATTTGAATCTAAATGCTGCTAGCAATTAACCTTCTCCCAAGAATGAAATATAGAGAAAAGCAATATTGTGTTTAATCATTGAAACAAAACATACAGAAAAAGAACAAAAGAAGGCAGGATATGTCCCAGAAAATACAGTAATTCTAACATAAAAAGCAAATAGATAAATCTTGAAACAATTTCAAGTGACAGGAAGAGACTCTCACCATCCTCCCCTGTAATGGAAGTACATTAAATGCAAAGGAAAATATCTTGAGAAACTAAAATAGTAGACCACACTCAAGATGGCTCACTGAAAATAGACTGTCTTTGAGGCAGTAATGGGAATACCTTAGAGGAAAAATGAGAGGAAAAGAGAATTCAATAAAGACATGTACATGAATCATTCCAAAGCTAAGACAATAATCCTTCTCATCTGTATAGCACTTTATATTACATGAACTCATTTGGCATCACAACTACCCTATGAGACAAACAGGGCAGGGAATATTATCTACATTTAATTGATAAAAAATAATAGGCCCAGGTAAGTTTTGAATTGTCTAAGATCAAATAGCTAATACACTACAAAGCTGAGATTAGAACCTCTATCTCCTAACCCCTATTCTATCCATCCCTTTTGGATATCACATGTATTTCTAATAAAACCCATGAGGTCATTTATTTTATAGAAGCCATTTTTCCAGAACTGAAATCATACTGTTAGCTTCTTGAAATCACTCATGATCTAAGTGTAAGCTTTGTTTGCTTAATTACCATCTGAGAAATAGGTGTACTAGCCAAGTTTATATTCTGTTTGAAGATGAGGCACTTACAACTAAGATGTTGTATACTATGCATTAAATAGTCCATCCATTAATTCATTTCTCAGTTGATGATGGCTCTGGATGTAAATTATCAGTGTACTTTTTAAAATCCTACAGATGTTTCTGGGTGTTTATTTTTATAATTTTTTTCACTTGTGATATTACATAGAGTATGCAGGCACTGCATATACTGACAGACAACTCTCCTTATATCAGGGCATGAAGATTAGAACCTAGAGTCATCCAAGCTGGGGCTCTCTGAAGTTCATAAATATAATTCTTAATTTTCCTTTATACATCTATTCTTTGGAAGTCCCTTATCCCACAAATGTTGCCTATATACGAGGAATATGGAAGACATTTGGATGGGTCTTCTTTCCTCCACCTGGCATCAGGTACTACCTTAAGAATTCT
This sequence comes from Tadarida brasiliensis, assembly GCA_030848825.1. NCBI lineage: Eukaryota > Metazoa > Chordata > Mammalia > Chiroptera > Molossidae > Tadarida > Tadarida brasiliensis. The sequence continues at coordinate 47,234,938 of CM061280.1, read as the reverse complement.
CTATTTTTAGGACTCAGTAAAGTCTTTTTTTTTTTCTTTATTGATTTTAGAGAGAGAGGAAGGGAGAGGGAGAGAGAGATGGAAACATCGATGAGAGATGGAAACATCGATAAGAGAGAACATGGATTGGCCGCCTCCCCCCACTGGGAACCAGGCCCACAACCTGGGTATATGCCCTGACAGGGAATTGAACCGATGACATCCTGGTACATGGGTCGATGCTCAACCACTGAGCCACACTGACTGGGCTCAGTAAAGTCTTTCATTAAGTTTATGCAACCAGTTTCTATAGCCATCATTGTGGTAGTCTCTCAAATAGTCCTGACATGGAGTAATTATTGCTGACTTTGCCAATGACTAGGTACTCAAAAATCAGGCATGTAGCAGGAAAAAAAAATACTTTCTTCATGCACTCAGATGCATGAAGAAAGTGTAGCTTATGCATTTATTCTATAACTGATCTGATATTCCTCATAAGCCCTCATCCATATGATAGAATATAAAAATGTATCTAGTTAAATTTGTTCATTTTAGCGCAATCTAATAACTTAAATTATTTAAGTTACACGTTACATTACACTAATTCAGTCTTTAAAATGTGCTCTTCATCCCGCTCACCATCCCCAAGATGGCACCTGAGCTCTATGGGAGGGCTTTTATGAATGTAAGAAGATATTGAGATAGGGCCCTCTCAATCTGTTTAACCTGACATCTCAAAAGATTAAGAATAAAAAAATCATTTTTCACAAGTATGTTTACATTCCAAAGTGAGGCTCTTGAACCACCAATGCAAGAATTTTAAAGGAGGTAGCCAAGCTTTATTTTGCAACCTTTAGTGGAATATCCACCTCTGGCACAAGTGAGATAAGTCTGAAGAGGGATTGGAAAAATGGAAAGAAGAAATCTCTTTCAGAAATAGCTGCTGACTTGTAGTAATATCACTCTTCCTTCTCCCCATAGAAGAGAGGAGTTGGTGTTTTCCCTTTACTCCTTCAAGTGAGAGGGACCTTGAGAAGAACATTCAGATAACTTTTTTGTCTGCTGCCACCTAGAAGTCCTAGTGTCTACTTGGAAATCTAAAGGGCAAGAGGTTGTGGCTGACTAGCTAGCTGCTCTGAGAGCAGAGTGAAGAGAGGATGGTACACTGATAGTTGCAGACACTCTCAGAATCTGTCCACATAAATGATTCAATAATATCTCCCTTGGACCATATATTTATTTTTATTTAAACATGTTTATTGTTGGAAGTATTACAGATGTCCCCCCTTTTCCCCCCATGTACCCCCACCTCTCTGTGCCTGCCCCTCTCCTGCCTTCCCCATACTATTATCTATGTCCATTGATTATGCATAAATGCCTATAAGTTCTTTGGTTTCTCTCTTCCTGACCACCTCCCCCACTTCCCTATGTGGTTCCTCAGTCTAATAACCAATTTGTACTTCTTAATCCCTTCACCTTTTTCACCCATCCCCCCAATCCCACTCCCATCTGATAACCAACAAAAAGTTCTCAGTATCTATGAGTTTATTGCTGTCCGTTTTGTTTGCAGATTCAATAGTTGATATACAATTTATTGTTCATATTTTTTATTAATTTATTTTTGTTACAGATGTTTCTCCTTTTCCCCCCCATTGACTCCCTCCTCCCCATCCCCTCCCACTCTGTCCTCAGCTTTGTTGTCTATGTCTGTCGGTTATGCATACATGCATATAAATTTTGTGATTTATCACCTCCCCCCCCCCACCACCACTTCTGAGGACTGTCAGTCTGTGCCCTACTTCCATGACTCTGGGTCTACTTTGTTCATCAGTTTGTTTAGTTCATTATATTCCACAAATAAGTGAGATCATGTGGTATCTATCTTTCTCTGCTTGGCTTGTTTCACGAAGAATAATACTTTCCAGGTCCCTCCATGTCGTCTCAAAGGATAAGAGATCCTTCTTTCTTACAGCTGCATAGTACTCCATTGTGTATATGTACCACAGATTTTTTATCCACTCATCTACTGATGGACACTCAGGCTGTTTCCAGATCTTAGCTATTGTAAATAGGGCTGCTATGAATGTAGGGGTACATATTTTCTTTCTGATTGGTTTTTCAGGCTTCTTAGGGTATATTCCTAGGAAAGGGATCATTGGGTCAAATGGCAGTTAAATTTTTAATTTTTTGAGGTAACACAATAGTGTTTTTCATAGTGGGTGCACAAGTCTGCATTTCCACCAGCAGTGTAGTAGGGTCCCCTTTTCTCCACGTCCTTGCAAGCACTTGTTGTTTGATGACTTGTTGATGGCCATTCTGACAGATGTGAAGTTATACCTCATTGTTGTTTTAATTTGCATTTCTCTAATTATTAGTGATATTGAGCATTTTTTCATGTCTCTTGGCTATTTGTCCTGTTTGGAGAGGTGTCTCTTTAAGTCCTCTGCCCATTTTTTAATTGGGTTCTTTGTCTTCCTTTTCTTGTGTTGTATGAGTACTCTATATATTTTGGAAATTAACCCCTTATCTGATGAATCATTGGCAATTATGCTCTCCCATATAGTGGTTTCCCTTTCTACTTTGATCGTTGTTTGTTTTGCTGTGCAGAAGCTTTTGAGTTTGATGTAGTCTCATGTGTTCATTTTTTCCTTTGTTTCTGTTGCCTTAGGTGATGTATCAGTGAAAATTCTGCAGTGTATGATGTCTGAAATCTTCTTGCCTGCATTTTCTTCTAGGATTTTTATGGATTCATAAGTCACACTTAAGTCTTTTATCCATTTTTATCAGAAATGTGTGCTGGATTTTGTTGAATGCTTTTTCAGCATCTATTGATATGATCATATGGTTTTTATCTTTCATTTTGTTTATGTGGTGTATCACATTTATTGATTTGTGAATATTGTACCATCCTTGCATCCCTGGCACGAATCCCACTTGGTCATGGGGAATAATTTTTTTGATGGATTGCTGGGTCTTATTTGCTAGTATTTTGTTCAGGATTTTGGCATCTGTATTCATCAGAGATACTGGCCTGTAGTTTTCTTTCTTTGTAGTGTCTTTATCCGGTTTTGGAATTAGGATTATGCTGGCCTCATAAAATTTGTTTGGAAGTGTTCCATCTTCTTGGATTTTCTGGAATAGTTTGAGAAGAATGGGTATTAGATCTTCTTTGAATGTTCAGTAAAACTCCCCCGTGAAGCCCTTTGGGCTGTTATTGGTCTGTTCAAGTTTTCTATCTCTTTCCAGTTCAGTTTTGGGAGACTGTGTATTTCCAGAAATGTGTCCATTTCACCCAGATTGTCCAATTTGTTGGCGTATAATTGTTCACAGTATGTTTCGATGATTCTTTGTATTTCTGTAGTGCTATGAACTTCCCTCTCAGGACTGCTTTCACTGCATCCCATAGATTTTGTGTTGTTGTGTGTTCATTTTCATTGGTTTCCAGGAAGTTTTTAATTTCTTCCTTGATCTCGTCGGTAACCCATTCATTGTTTAATAACATGCTATTTAGTTTCCAAGTGTTTAAATGTTTTTGTGTGTTTTTGTTGTAACTGAGTTCTAATTTCATGCCACTGTGATCCGAGAAGATGCTTGATATGATTTCAATCTATTTGAATTTGTAGAGACTTGCTTTGTGTCCAAACATGTGGTCTATTTTTGAGAATGTCCCGTGTGCACTTGAGAAGAATGTATATTCTGCAGCTTTGGGGTAAAATGTTGTGTAAATATCAATTAAGTCCAACTGATCTAGGTCGTCGTTTAAGGACTCTATGTCCTTGTTAAGTTTTTTCTGGAAGATGTATCCACTGGTGTAAGTGGGGTGTTAAAATCACCCACTAAGATTGTATTGCTATTGATCTCTCCCTTGAAGTCCTCCAGAAGCTTTGTAATATATTTTGGAACTCCTATATTTGCTGCATATATGTTTGCCAGGGTTATATCCTCTTGTTGGATTGATCCTCTTATTATTATGTAGTGACCTTCTATGTCTCCTATTGCGGCCCCCGTTTTGAAGTCTATCTTGTCAGATATGAGTATTGCTACAGCAGTTTTATTTTCAATTCCATTTGCTTGGTAAATTTTTTTCCATCCCTTCACTTTCATCCTGTGTGAGTATTTTGTTGTGAGGTGAGTTTCTTTTAGACAGCATATATATGGGTCATGCTTTCTTATCCAAACAGCTGCCCTATGTCTTTTGATTGGAGCATTTAAGCCATTTACATTTAAGGTTATTATTGATAGGGAGTTATTAGTTGCCATTTTTATTTTATGTCTCTGTTCCTCTTTATCTCTCTCTGTTTCTTCTTCTTACAACAGTCCCTTCAACATTCCTTGCAATGCTGGTTTGGTGGTGGTAAATTCCTTTAGTTTTTTTTTTTTTTTTTTTTGAAAAGTTCTTTATTTCTCCTTCAATTTTGAATGATAGCCTTGCTGGATATAGTAGCCTTGGATTCAGACCTTTGCCTTGCATTACTTTGTACACTTTATGCCATTCCCTTCTGGCCTACAGCGTTTCTGTTGAGAAATCAGCTGACAGTCTAATAGGAGCTCCCTTGTAGGTAACTTTCTGTCTCTCTCTTGCTTCCTTTAAGATTCTTTCTTTGTCTTTAATGTTTGCCATTTTTATTATGATGGGTCTAGCTGTGGGTCTTCTGGGGTTCATCTTGCTTGGGACTCTCTGTGTTTCCTGGACTTGTGTGACTTTTTCCTTCACCAGTTTAGGAAAGTTTTTTGCCATTATTTCTTCAAACAGGTTCTCTATTCCCTTCTCTGATTCTTCTCCTTCTGGTACACCTATAATGTGAATGTTGTTACGTTTTTATTATCCCACAGCTCACTTAAACTCTCTTCCTGCTTTTTAAACTTTTTTTCCATTTGCTGCTCTTTTTGGGTGTTTTTCTCTACCTTGTCTTCTAAGAAGATAATTTGGTCTTCAGCTTCTTCTAATCTACTATTGAACCCTTCTAAGGTATTTTTCATATCAGCTATGTTATTCTTTATTTTCTCTTGATTTTTATGTATAGCTTCTACCTCTTTATACGTAGCTTCTACCTCATTTTTTAAGCTAAAGTAGTTCCCAGTGAGCTCTTCATAATTCTTGTTAAGTTGCTTGTAGTTCTCACCAAATATTTGAGCGTCCTTATAATCATTGCTTTGAATTCTTTGTCCGACAAGTTGCTTTCTTCTAGTTCCTGTAGTTCCATTTCTGGTGATTTCTCTCTGATTTTCACTTGGGTGTTGTTTCTTTTTCTCACCATTTTAACAATCTGGTAGTTCTAAGCATGGTGAGCAATGTTGGAATGTATAGGCAGGTCAGTGTTTATCAATTAAGGCTGCTGTGCCTCTCAGCCTGTTTTGGTGTATGGCTCCTCTTGTCTGCAGTGGGTCCTGGACTGTTGACACCTGGCGACTGGAATTGGTCTGTTGTGCTGGTCTCAGCTCCCCAAGACTCGCTGCTGCTAGGGCTGGAGCACCACTCTTGATTGGCTTCTGCTGATACTGCTGGGGATGGGTCTTAGCTGCCAATATGTGCTGCTGCTTCTTGGGGGTGCACAGGTTTGTTTGGTGCTCTGCTGGGGTGTGGGGGACCCTCTGGTATGATGTTGGGGTGTGTGGGGTTCCACTAGTGCACTGTTGGGGTGCGTGGGTTCTACTGGCACACTTCTGGGGTTCATGGGTCCCTCTGGTATGCTGCTGGGGTGTGCGAGTCCAGCTCGTGTCCTTCTGGGGTTCCTGGATTTTGTTGGTATGCTGCTGGGTTTCATGGGTTCCACTGGTGCACTTATGGGGTTCGTGGGTCCCTCTGCTATGCTGCTGAGGTGCGTGGGTCTTGCTTGTGTACTGTTGGAGGACACTGCTGCCTGGTGGGGCTCAGCTCCTGAACAGTTGCTGCTGGGGGCAAGTGTCAGCTCCCAGTTAGCACTGCTACCGCTTCTGCTGCTGCTGCTGCCAGGGGTTATTCTCAGGTCCCAATCCTTTACTGCTGTTGGGGGCTGAGGATGCTTTGCACCTGGGATTTTGCTGCTGCTGGGGGGAGGGGCTCTAGTCCAATTCCACTTGTGCAGTTGTCAGGGTAAGGTCTTAGCTGCACTAGCCCTGCTGTTTGGTCTGGGGCACAGCTCTTGATCAGTCTTTGCTTATGCCACCGGGGATGGTTTCAGTTGCCAGACTGAGCTGCTAATGCCTGTTGGGGGTGGGGCTCTACTTGGCCCAGTCACTGTTGTTGTGGGGAGAGGTGCCAGGCTCCCAAGCTGGTGCTAGTGCCCCCGGGAGCCTGGGCAAGCTGCTTTGAGCCTGGGTGGGCTGCTGCACTGCTGCAGGCCTGGAGCTTGGGACCCAGGCTGGCCTGCGTACTGCGGAAGGCCTGTGTCCTGGGCTAGGTGTTTGCTGCTGCAGACCTGGGTCCCGGGCTGGCTGCGTGTCCCCACAGGCCAGGGTCCCGGGCTGGGTGCAAGCCGCCACAGGCCAGGGTCCTGGGCTGGGTGCGTGCCACTTTAGGCCTAAAGTCTGGAGCCTGTGCACCACCTCGGGCATGGGTCTCGGGTTGGGTGTACACCGCCAAGGGCCTGTGTTCTGCAGGCCGTAGCACCACTGCAGCAGACCTGGGTGAGCCGCCACTGCTGTTGGGGGTGGGGCTTCATCTCCCACTGGTTTTGGCTACTGCTGCAGGCACCTACTGTGTGCTGACCATGCCAACACAGCTGAGTTCACTGGATGGATGGTGCAGGGCGCTCTAGTGGATGCAGGTTGCTGGGCCCCAGCCACTCCCCATTTCCTCCTCCCAGGGAAGAACCGGGATCCTCCAAAATGGTGGGGCCTCCCAGCTGCACTGGGGAAAGTTCTCTGGCCTGCTGCTTACCACGTAGTCTTCTGCTTTCCTCCACAGCACAGGAACCTTCTGCCCTGTGTCTCTGCACTGCTTAAGGTTGGCCTTCCATCTCACATTCACTTTCACTCTCTCTCACAATCTCTCTCACTCTCACACACTCACCTACACTCCAGTCCTGCCCATCGCCATCTTCCAGAAAAATCTTATTGTTCATATTTTTTATCTTCTTCTTCAAGAAGACCCTTCAACATTTCCTATAATACTAGTTCGGTGGTGATGAACTTCTTTAGCTATTTCTTGCCTGAGAAGTTCTTTATATGTCCATCAATTCTAAATGATAGCTTTGCAAGATAGATTTATCTTGGTTGTAGGTCCTAGCTTTTCATCACTTTGAATATTTCTTGCCACTCCCTTCTGGCCTACAAAGTTTATTTTGAGAAATCAGCTGACAATCTTATGGGAGCTCCCTTACAGATAACTAACTGCTTTTCTCTTGTTGTTTTTAAGATTCTCTCTTTGTCTTTAATCTTTTTCATTTTGATTATAGGGTGTCTTGTTGTGGACAGCTTTGGATTCATATTGTTTGGAACTCTCTGTTCTTCCTGGACTTGTATGTCTGTTTCCCTCTCCAAGTTAAGGAAGTTTTCTGTCATTATTTTTTCAAATAGATTTTTAATTTCTTACTCTCTCTATTCTCCTTCTGGTACCCCCATGATGCAAATGTTGGTACACTTGAAGTTGTCCCAGAGGCTCCTTACACTATCCTCATTTTTTTGGATTCTTTTTTCTTTTTACTGTTCTGATTGGGTGTTTTTTGCTTCCTTATATTCCAAATTGATAGTTTGTTTCTCAGCTTCACCTACACTACTGTTGATTCCCTGTAAAGTATTCTTTATTTCAGTTAGTGCATCCTTCATTACTGCCTCATCTCTTTTATGTTCTTGAGGTCCTCAGTCCATTCCTTGAGCATCCTTTTAACCAGTGTTTTGAATTCTGCATCTGATTGATTGCTTATCTCCATTTCATTTAGATCTTTTCCTGGAGTTTTGTTCTGTTCTTTCATTTGGGACATGTTTCTTTGTGTTCTCATTTGGCTGCCTCTCTGTGATTGTTCCTATGTATCAGATAGAGTTTCCATATCTCCTAGGCTTCACAGGTGGCCAGTTGTAGTAGGTATGCTGTAAGGTCCAGTGGCACAGCCTCCATGATCACCCCAGTTGGGCCTTCTAAGTACACACTTTGTGTGGAATGTCCACCCTTCTGTTGTAATTGAATCTTGATTGCTGTTGGCACATCAATGGAGGGATTTTCTCAGGCTGATCAGCTGCAAGGACTGGCTGTGACCACTGACCACCAACCTCTGATCACCTTGAAGGATCAGCTGTGCAGGGGCCCATCACACAGAATAAGACTTACTTGTAGGGCTCTGGTATCTGCTAAGCCCATTCCTTGAGTGTGTTGCTTGTGAAGGTAGTTGGGTGGTGGTGCTTTAATGTGGTCTGAAGCTGTCTACTGGGTGTGCTGGCTTTGAGGTAAGGTCAGCCACTACTTGTGTTCTACCTGGGGTCACCAGGCATAAGCCTCAAAGTGATCTGCAGATGTCTGATTCTTGTGCTGGGCTTGGAGGTGCCCAGGAAAAGCCAAGCTGTGAACCAAGGCTGGCTGCTTCTAGTGTCACTCCTGGGGCCACTTAGCAAGAGGTATGGGGCTCACTGAGGCCAGATGCTGCTTGTTTGAGAGAATTTAGGAAAATCTGAAGCAGGATCCAAGACAGGCCAATCCTATGGTAAAGCCACTAGTAATAGCTTGGGCGGGCCCAAAAGTTGGGTGTGGCAAGGCCTCAGGATATCACCAGGGCAGGTCAAACAATGTGAGCTAGGTTGCTGGAGTCCCAGATGTGGGACCCATCTGCCAGCCCCTTGGGGGAAGGGCTCACCAAAGAAACAAGGCCTCCACCAGCATATCTGTCCAGGAGAAAGCTGCCTCTCCAGCTCTCTCCCCAATGCCAAACAACTCAGTTCCTCCCCATATGTCCCTGGTGTCTTTCCAGCATTTACCTACACTGCCATCTTGATCAGAAGTCTGGACCGTATTTTTCTTTCCTAATCCTCCTTATAACAAATTACCACTAACTTAGTGACTTAAAACAAGTCTAGTTTATTATCTCACAGTTCTGGAGGTCAGAAGACCCACATGAGTCTTACAGGGCTAAACAAAATCTTGACAGGACTGGATCCTTCTGGGGGCTATTGATGAGGATCTATTCCTTGTCCTTTCCTGTTTCTAGAGACTCCTGGCATCTCTTGGCTTGTGGTCACACCACTCTAATCTCTATTTCCATTGTCACAGTGCCTTCTCCCCTCTCTGATCTTCTTCTTCCCTCTTATAAAGAAACTTCTGGTTATAAAGACCCTCCCAGATAGTCCAGGATAATATCTTCATCTCAAAATCCTTCATCATATCTTCAAACTCCCTTTTATCATATAAAGTATCATATTCACAGGTTCCAGAAATGCAAACATTGACATCTTTGGGAGACCATTATTCAGCCTACCAAAGACCAGAATTGAGCTTTCTTAAATCCTCCATTCTAAAAGGGCTTTGAGCCTAGAACAATGGGACCACAGCAGAAACTGGAGATATATTACCAGAATTAGAAGTGGAAGAGAGTTCCTTAATAGCCATGCAAATGGAGATTTTTAACTTTGTTAAAGAATGCAGAGTTAAGAAATCACCAAATAAAGATTCCAAAATGGTGGCAGAGTGAATGGAAGCTACACAAACCATCTCCCAGGACCAAATTGGAATTGCAACTAAAATAAAGATAAATTGTCAGGAAAAAGCAACAGAAAATCAGCTGGAGAGGACACATATAAGCAGGAACAGGAAAAAAGGACACTGACTCAATCCTGGTAGGTCTGTGAAGGTGCGGAGGCATGGGCTGGGAGTCCACGGACAGCAGCTGTTTTAGCTGTGAGCAGCTTCCTCAGGGTTAAAATCCCAAGCTGGCTCCACAACACAGGGTGCCAGGACAGAGCACTAAATTAGCTACAGTTATTCATCTTGGGCTGCAGCAGAGGGATGGTGGACTGGACTGAAACTGTGTAGACATTCAGGAGCTTGGAGAGTTGGGAGTACATTGTGAGTTTTGTGCTGAATCACACCCCCACAGGACAGTAGCCATCTTACTCAAAGAGTCCCTTCTCAGAGCCCCAGGGAGAAGCAACAGCCCCTACCTCAGAAATGTAATTTCACCCAGCTGGGCCAGAGAAATGCAAACTGAGGCTCATTAACAGCCAGCATCTGCCCCACCCTCTGGAAATCCTCTTACCCTGAACACATGAGAAATTTTTTGATTCAGCTGAAGGCTACAACCCAAGGCTTCTCAAGGAACTGAGACTTATAGCCTCCAGGCAAAAAGCTAGAGGATAACTGAACCTTTCCTGGGCTTGTAAATGTACCCAGGAAAGTAAAACTTGACAGTGGTGTTTAATGTGGATCCTCCTACACTCATCCAAGCCACAAACAGTGGAACACCAACACCCACAAGGAAAAATTGGCAGGCTCCCAAACCAACTGAGATAGCCAAAATGGTGAAACAAAGAAACAAATCCCAAATGAAAGAACAAGAGAACTCTACTGAAGTTGAGATAAATGAAATGCAATTAAGCAAGTTACCAAAGATAGAGTTCAGACTAATGATAATGAGGAAGCTCAACAGCATGAGTAAAGAGCTCAGCTCCATGAGTAAAGATATAGAAACATTGAAAACCAACCAATTCAAAATGAAGAATGACAAAGAAATAAAGAACACATTGGAAGGAATAACCAGCAAAGTAGAGGAAGCTGAGGACCAGATTAGTGAATTAGAAGACAGGTAGAAAAAAAATCACCCAATCAGAAAAACAAAAAGATAAAACAATGAAAAATCAGAAAGACAGCTTAAGACAACTGGGGGACAACGAGAAACGTAACAACATTCACATCATAGGAGTTCCAGAAAAAGAAGAAAATGAGCAAGGGTTAGAGAATATATTTGAAGAAATAGTGAGAGAAAATGTCCCTAACTTGAAGAAAGAAAAAGGCATTCAAGTTTAAGAAGCATAGAGAGCCCTAAGTAAGAAGAACCCAAACAAGCCCACAACAAGACAAATCATAATTAAAATGCCAAAAATTAAGGACAAAGAGATAATCCTAAAGGCAGCAAGAGAAAAGCAACCGTTTACCTACAAAAGAACCCCCATAAGGTGATCAACTGGGGAATGGCATGAAGTAATCAAGGTAATAAAAAGCAAGGATCTGAATCCAAGACTACTCTATCCAGCAAGGCTATCATTCAAAACAGAAGGTGAAATAAAAAGCTTCCCAGACCATCAAACAACAAGTGTTGGTGAGGGTGTGGAGAAAAGGGGACTCTAGTACACTGCTGGTGGGAATGCAGACTGGTGCAGCCACTGTGGAAAACAGTATGGTGTTACCTCAAAAGATTAAAAATTGAATTGCCATTTGACCCAGTGATCCCACTTCTAGGAATATACTCTAAGAAACCTGAAACACCAATCAGAAAGAATACATATACCCCCATGTTCATAGCAGCACTATTTACAATAGCTAAGATCTGGAAACAGCCCAAGTGTCCATCAGTGGATGAATGGATAAAAAAGCTGTGGCATATATACACAATGGAGTACTATGCAGCTGTAAGAAAAAAAGATCTCTTATCCTTTGAGATGACATGGAGGGACCTCGAGAGTATTATCCTAAGTGAAACAAGCCAAACAGAGAAAGACAAATATCACATGATCTCACTCATTTGTGGAATATAATAAACATAACAGTCTGGGGAACAGGGTAGACCCAGAGATGTGAAAGTAGGGTACAGACTGACAACCCTCAAAGAGGGCATGGGGGGAGGGAAGAGATAAACCACAGACCTTATATGCATGTATGCATAACTAATGGACATGGACAACAAAGCTGGGGACAGGGTGGAGGGATGGGGAGGAGGGTATCAATGGGGAAAAAAGGGGAAACATCTGTAACAAAAATAAATTAATAAAATAAATAAATAAATAAATAAATAAATAAATATCAATGGGAAAAAAAAAAAAGCTTCCCAGACGAAAAAACAAAAACAAACAAACAAACAAAAACTCTAAGGGACTATATTGGTATGAAATCAGCATTGCAAGAAATGTTAAAAGGTCTGCTGTAATTAGTAGAAGAAATAGGAAGAAAAATATAACCACAATGAACAAAAAATGTCAATAAAAAAGTACATATCAATAATAACCTTAAATGTAAATGGATTGAATGCTCCGATCAAAAGACACAGAGTAGCTGATTGAATAAGAAAGCATGACACATGACATATATATATATATATATATATATATATATATATATATACATATATATATGTTGTTTACAAGAGACCCACCTCATAACAAAAGACTCACATAGGCTGAAAGTGAAGGGATGGAAAAAAATCTTCCAAGAAAACGGAAAGGAAAAAAAAGCTGAGGTAGCAATACTCATATCTAATGAAATAGATTTCAAAATGAAGGCCATAACTAGAGACAAAGAAGGCCACTACATAATATTGAAAGGATCTATCCAACAGGGAGATATAATCTTGGTAGACATATATGCACCCAATATAGGAGCACCAAAATATATTAAAAATCTTCTGGAGGACTTCAAAGGAGAAATTGACAGCAATACAATCATTGCAGGGGACTTCAACACCCTGCTGACATCATTGGATAGATCCTCTAGACAAAAAAAAAAATTAACAAAAAAACAGAGACTCTAAATGATGCACTAGATCAAATATATTTAATAGATATCTACAGAGAATTGCACCCCAAAATTGCAGAATTCACAATTTTCTCAAGTGCACATAGGATATTCTCAAAGATAGACCACATGTTAGGACACAAACTAAGTGTCTATAAGTTCAAGAAGATTGAAATCATATCAAGCATCTTCTCAGATCACAGTGGCATGAAACTAGAAAACAATTACAACAAAAACATGCAAAGACATTTGAAAACATAGAGGCTAAATAGCATGCTATTGAACAATGAATGGATTACCATAGAGACCAAGGAAGAAATTAAAAACTTCCTCAAAACCAATGAAAATGAATACACAACAACACAAAATTTATGGGATGCAGTAAAAGCTGTCCTGAGGAGGAAGTTCATAGCACTACAGGCCTACCTCAAGAAACAAGAAAAATCCCTAATTGACTATCTAACCTCACAACTTAAAGAACTAGAAAGCAAACAAAAAGAAAACCCCAGAGCAAGTGGAGGGAAAGAAATAGTAAAGGTCACAGCAGAAATAAACGACATAGAGACCAAAAAACAATTCAAAAGATCAATGAAACCAAGAGCTAGTTTTTTGAAAAGATAAACAAGATTGATGGACCCTTAGCTAGACTCACCAAGAAACAAAGAGAGAGAACCCAAATACACAAAATCAGAAATGAAAGAGGAGAAGTAACAACTGACACCACAGAAATATAAAGTATCGTTAAAAAATACTATGAACAATTGTACAGCAACAAATTGAACAATCTAAGTGAAAGGGACTAATTTGTAGAAACACATAGTCTTCCAAAACCAAACCAGGAAGAGATAGAAAACTTGAACAGACCAATAACAACTAAGGAAATTGAAGATGTAATCAAGACTCTTCCAGCTGACAAAAGCCCAGGCCCAGATGGGTTCACAGGGAAGTTTTACCGAACATTCAAAGAAAATATAACACCCACTCTCCTCAAACTATTCCAAGAAATTCAAGAAAAAAGACTTCCAATCTCGTTTTATGAGGCCAGCATAATTCTAAATCCAAAACCAAATGAAGACACTACAAAGAAAGAAAACTACAGGCTAATATCCCAGATGAAAATAGATGCAAAAATCCTTAACAAAACATTAGCAAATCGGATCCAGCAATACATTAAAACAATTATTCCTCATGACCAAGTGGGATTCATCCCAGGGATGCAAGGTTGGTACAATATTTGCAAATCAATAAATGTGATATACCACATAAACAAAATGAAAGTTAAAAAACATATCATAGTATCAATAGATGCTGAAAAAGCATTTGACAAAATCCAGCACCCATTTCTGATTAAAACGCTCAGCAATGTGGGAATAGAGGAACATATCTCAATATAATAAAGGCCATATATGAAAAACCTACAGTCAACATCATACTCAATGGGCAAAAAGTAAAAGCATGTTCCTTAAGAACAGGAACAAGACACAGACGCCCACTTTCACCATTCTTATTTAACATAGTACTGAAAGTCTTAGCCACAGCAATCAGACATGAAAAAAAAATAAAAGGGATCCAAATTGGAAAGGAGAAAGTGAAACTGTCATTATTTGCATATGACATGATACTGTACATAGAACACACTAAAAAATCCATAAAAAATCTAATAGATTTAATAAATGAATTTGGCAAGGTAGCAGGGTACAAAATCAACATTGAGAAACCAACAGCATTATTATACACCAATAAGGAACTCACAGAAAGAAAAACTAAAAAAATATATATATATATACCATTTACCTTTGTGCCAAAAAATTAAAATACCTAGGAATAAACATAACCAAAGAAGTAAAGGACTTATTTGCAGAAAATTACAGGACATTGGAAAAAGAAATGGAAGATATAAAAAAGTGGAAGCACACACCTTGTTCATGGATTGGAAGAATTAACATCATTAAAATTTCCATACTACACAAAGCAATCTATAGATTCAATGCAATCACCATCAAAATACCAATGACATATTTCACAGAACTAGAATAAATACTTCAAAAGTTCATATGGAATCAAAACAGACCCTGAATAGCGACAGCAAACTTGAAAAAGAAGAACAAAGTAGGAAGGATCACAGTACCAGATATCAGGTTATACTACAAAGCTACTGTAATCAAAACAACCTGGTACTGGCACAAGAACAGGCACAGAGATCAATGGAATAGAACAGAGAACCCAGAAATTGATCCAAAATATTATGCTCAATTAATATTTGACAAAGGTGGCAAGAGCATACAATGGAGTAAAGATAGCCTCTTCAATAAATGGTCTTGGGAAAATTGTACAACTACATGCAGAAAAATGAAATTAGACCACCAACTTACACCATACACAAGAATAAACTCAAAATGGATAAAAGACTTAAATGTGACTCTTGAATCCATAAAAATCTTAGAAGAATATGCAGGCAACAAAATTTCAGACATCACACACAGCAAAATTTTCACTGATACAACGTCTAAGGTAAAGGAAAAAATGAACACATGGGACTATATCAAACTAAAACACTTCTGCATAGCAAAAGAAACAACCATCATGATGGAAAGGAACCCACTATATGGGAGAGCATGATCGCCAACAATACATCAGTTAAGGGGTTCTTTTCCAAAATATATAGAGTGCTCATACCATTCAACAAAAGGATGACAAAGAACCCAATTAAAAAATGGCAGAGGCCCTAAATAGACATCTCTCCAAACATGACATACAAGTGGCCAAGAGACACGTGAAAAAATGCTCAATGTCATTAATCATCAGAGAGATGAAACTTAAAACAACGGTGAAGTATCACCTCACACCTGCTAGAATGGCTGCCATCAATAAATCATCAAACAACAAGTGTTGGTGAGGGTTTGGAGGAAAGGGAACTCTTTTACACTGCTCATGGAAATGCAGACTGGTATTTCCTCAAAAAATTAAAAATTGATCTCTGCTATTTGACCCAATGATCCCACTTCTAGGAATATATCCCAAGAAGTCAGAAACACCAATCAGAAAGAATATATGTACCCCTATGTTCATAGCAGCACTATTTATTATTGCTAAGGTCTGGAAACAGCCCAAGTGTCCATCAGTAGATGAGTGGATAAAAAAGCTGTGGTGCATATACACAATGAAATACTGTGCACCTGTAAGAAAGAAAGATTTCTTATCCTTTGAGATGACATGGAGGGACCTGGAGACCATTATACTAAGGGAAATAAGCCCATCAGAGAAAAACAAATACCACATGATCTAACTTATTTTTGGGATGTAATGAACAAAATAAGCTGATGAACAAAATAGACCCAGAGACATAGAAAGGAGTAAGGTTCAGTCTGAAAAACCTCAGAGGAGGCGGGGCAGGGTTGATGGATGAGATAAACCAAAGAATTTATATGCATGTGTGCGTAACCAATGGACATAGACAATAATGGGGGGGGGAGGATGGGGAGGAGGGTGTCTGGGGGAAAAAACGAGAAACATCTGTAGCAAAAATAAATTATTAATAATTGAAAGAAAAAGAGATCACTAAATAACTGAAGACAACTCAATAGTAGGGTTTAAATATCTGTCAAACAGGTACATTAAAGTCAAGTCACGATAAGACCTTTCAAATAAGATTTTTCTTATTCCTTATTTCTGATCCTTTGCCAACTATGACCCAAAGAGTTCACAGAAAGTGGTTTACAAATTGGGGGAAAGAGGGAAATGTGATCCACAATGAGAATAAGAAGAAAAGGTAAAAATATGCTCCCTTTTCAACTACAATTATGTCTGAAACAGACCATTCTCAGGAAGGGGAGAAGCTTTATCTTCAAATGAAATTCAGAATATTGACTATTACATAGGACTTGACATTGTAATTACTGAAAAGAAACAATTCTTGTGGCAAATGTGAGCAGGGGATTTTTCATTATCCCAAAGCTTTAGGACCTGGCAAGATTTAGTATAGTAGCAAGGAAAAAAACAAAACCACCAAACAGGTTTGAGCAAGCAGTGAGGGAAATGGGAAGTTGTTTTATGAATTTACTTTTGTAATTCCACTTTTTCAGTGTAACTGTTACATAACCTTGAAGCAGAAGGAAATGTGAAAGAAGCTCACAATTGTGCACAAATTCTTGTAACTGTGCTCTAACTCTCCGATTCCTTGGGTCTCTGTGGCAAATGTTGGCATTTTCTGCTGAAGACAGAGATTAGTGAATCTAAGTTGTTTTCTGTTAGCATAGTCAGGGCCTAATGGTCTTTGCTGCTGATTAGGTTCCACCATGGCACTTGTTAGCACAATGGGCACCCAGATGTTTGGCTCTGATTTAACATTTGGTCCTTAGCCCAGACTAACCACCCCACAGTGTTCATCTAGAGAGCTACTTAACTGCAGCCATTGAACTCCCTCAGGCAAATTCCCCAGCCAGACTCTCAGCTAACTTCCACATGTTCCTCCCAGTGGTGTCATAAGGAAACTTCTTGCTCCAGCTCTACAAAGGAACACAGAGAAAGTAGCCTAGGAGCCAGCTACATAATTTGGGGGATTAAATACAATATGAAAATGTGGGACTCCTTGTTCAAAAATTAAGAATTTCAAGATAATGGGAGCAGAGCATTAAGCTAATTGCAGGGCCCATCTGTGCATAGGGCCCTGTGTGACTGCCCAGGAGCACTAAATTATTTCTGTCTAACCATGCTATGCCACCAGTTTTACACTGGTGTGGCCTTTCTCAGCCAAGGAACTGAAAGGCAACACAATTTTAGGATAATTCAGGGGCAAGGGATGGCAGGAAAGGGGGTTCAAAAATATCAGCTGAATATTCATAAACTGTTATCTTGAATTACAAACATCTCAGCTTTGTACAGTACTTTATAGTTTTGAGGTTTGCAAAGTGCTTTTGTATCTATTATCTCATTTGTTCTTTGTGGCACACTTGAACAGCAGGTAAGCATAAATCTCATTTTACTTTTGGGGATTTAAAGTCTAGAGAGGGTAAAGGATTCATCCAAGAATATATTGTTAAAAAGAAGTTAGGATAATATTTAATATACAAGCCCAGACAGGCCTGACTCCAAGTGTATTTACAAAATTATAACACCTTCACCTTTCTTAATCATCATGTTATAACCTGACAGCGAGATAACCAGAGACTCACAGCCGAATTGTAAAGGAGCACTTTATTTCGCCGGCGGGCTGTGGAGGGCATAGTCTCCCCTCAGATCAACTGCCTTGATTCTTCTTGCTAGTCCCATTTTAAAGACAGAAACCGCCTCCTCCTTTTGCCCCCCTCCCCTCAGGGAACCAGTACAATAGTGGGAGTGACAGAGATTACAGAAGTCAAAATTAGCATTATTCACCAACAGCACAAGTACTTGCAAATACCTATGACTCAGGAAACTGCAAATGCCTCCCAATACATGGGGTAACTATAATCTTAGGCAAAATTCCTTCCTGTCTAGGGGTAATTAACCTATTATTGGAAGAATATCGAGGAATGTCTATTGGTGATAAAATGGAGTTATTTAGTCGCCTTAACCAAGGGGCCTACATAAAATGGAATCTAGTTGCCTTAGCCTTGGGGCCCAGATCAATCAGAGTTATAAGATTCTTATTATAAGAACCAGGAATTATGCTCGTTTTTCCATCTTCCCATAACATATAACAGCATTCAGCCCACAGTGGATATACATGTTAAAGGCAGACTTGATTCCTCTCTTATTATGCTCTTCCTCTTTGCATCTGCATTCTCCTCCTCCTCCACCACCACCATCCCCACACACACACACACATACACCTAGTGTCAGAGATCAAGTCAGAGACTTGGTCAGCTACAGTTCAACTGCCACTCAGCAGGGCTTTCAGTCAGGATCAGTTTACAGAAAAAAACTAGGGAGATCCCAAATGGATATTTTGGTGGTTGGTGGGGGGAGGAGATAAGATATTACTAGCCAATATGCCTTTTCCACTGAAGGACTGATGCCTGAAAATCTCCTGAGAGGCTTTCTTTTGGGCTTTGTCAGCTTATTCAAATGCAAATGATTAGCTTAGTGAAATGTTAAGCCATTAACTTATTCAGACTTTACTATGACTATGTTTTCAATTTCTTCAGAAGACCAAGTATTGTCAAGGTATAGAAAGCATGTGAGGTTTCCAAACAAACAAAGGAGAAAACAAGCAGAGGGGAAAATAAGAGAAACTGGGTGATCTACCATATTCATTCCCCAGTTATGCTGTCCTTCCTTCTCACATAGATCCCAAGTGACTGGAAGACAGATATTTAAGAAACTAACCTTTCCTGCAGGGAGAATGTGGTGTAACGTGCTTTCTCCTCACAATCCCTTTCTGCCTAAATAAAAGAGAATGCCTATAACCTTGATACCCCTAAGTTATTAAGATAATTTTAAGGGCTCTCTCTAGAAGTTCTAGTTATATTTCCTCACATTTTTAAAAGAGGATAAAACTGAAAAGCAATCCAGCTTCCGTGGAGATGAAAAAATAATTAATAGAGGTTTACAAAATATAAAGTCAAAATTGCATGTAAAAGGCTCTCTCCAGGACCAAGCTTTTTAGGATCAATATATACTTGTCAAGAAGAGCATTGAGATACTTATCAAATAGTTGCAGTTTGCTCAGATGGTTGGAAAATTAAAATGGTATGGATCAAGAACATAAAACCTTATGATTTATGAAAGGTTAAAGTTGGTAGTGTGGTACGTGGGCATGCTAAATAGCAATCTAAGATGGTGAATAAAGAAAAATGGATTTATTTAAGGAAAGGGAGATGGGGAATGGGGATATCCACAGGGAAAGAAGGGTTACACATCACCGAGCCACAGGGTATTGGGTCGATGATGGCAGCCCCTAGGAGCTGGAGTTTCATCTTTATATACATCCATTGGTGGGAAGCTTTTGTTGTGAGGGGGGTTTGGGTCTTGGTTGGTGGGTTTGGGCAGGGGGGTTGGGTCTACAAGAATGAACTTGTGCAATCCAGTACTTCTTTGGCAGTTTTAGTTCCTTTCATGATTTGACTCCTGGTGTCCAGCACTTCTTGTCCGGCCAGTTCTCTTGGTCTTTGTTCTCCTGTGGCCGGGAAGCTTGCAAAATGGTTGTTAGGAATTATATTGCCATGCAAATCCTAACAATTTACAATGCAGCATCACTGAATTAATAAAAACTTGATATATTAGTATTTGAGAAGACTCAAGGAAAACATGATAAAACTAAAACAGGTGAGGGATTTTTAAAAGGTTGAAACATTTTAAACACGTTTCCCTAGAATAACTGTCAGAGTACAAAGCATGTCACTGTAGAGTTCTTTGAAAAAGATGCCAAAAAGCTCTTTCATTGCTATGTGGCAGCCATATTTGACTAAATAGCATGCCAGCCCCTAGATTTTTAAACAGCTACCACCTACACAATTCTTTTTCCCCAGAAACAATTACCCTTTCTCCTCTCCTGTCACTAATCTTGAGTGTCAGCAGTATATAGTTCAGGGATAAAAGCAATCCAGTTCTGCAGGTAAAGTCAGTATCTTACCAGAGAGAGGCACCTAGAAACAAGTAGATAAGAGAAGTCAGTGTTCTTATCTACAACAGGAAGTCTTGTAAGGCCATAGATTTCAGAAAAGTGCCTGAGCCACACAGTTCCATTCTTTGAGGTCACAGCCCAAGAGCATCTAGTGCAAAAATAGACACTCATCCATTCCCACAGTTACAAGTCAAACACCCATAAAGGATAACTAACTCATTATTACCAATGAAACTGAAAAAAGCAATCCGAGAGCTATGAGTTAAAATGTTCATCTCAGAAGTTGAGATCAGTAGTAATAAGGGCCCCTTTTTCTAATATATTCTTCATCCTCCACTAGAATAGAATCTCCCTGGGGACACAGACCAGATCTTATTCATTGCATAGAACCTGACACCAAATAGGTAATCAGTAAATCAACTGATAATTGTTAAATCCAACTTTTGTCCTTTTGCTTCTTATAATTGCCAGGCACCCACAAACCCCTTTCACCCAGTGGGAAAAAGGGACACTTACTAGCAGCATAGCTTCAAGGTAACTTCAGAGTATTTGCCATTACACTTTCATCTTTGACTCTGTGAAAGAAGAAATTATGCTAAAAAATAAAAGAGGAAACCATGTTTGGATGCTTTCTCCCTCACAACACCCTGTGATGGTGGCAGGACCTCAGAGGAAAATGAGTGCACAGTGGTATACAAAGATGTTCAATCCTGGGTACTAGGACTCCAAAATAGCAAAAATCCATGAAAGCCTCTGTGAAACTTACCTTCAAGGGGTTGTACAGGATTGGATGAGAAGTATATCAGTGGTGATCAGTGTGAACCAAAAATCAAAGGGCCCTGCATTCCCTGTTTTGTTCTAGAACTCCTAGGACCATTGCCCAATGTATGAGGCAGGGGGATAGGAGAAAGGACCAGTAGTAATCAACACTAAATTTCCAACCAGCCTGATAAATTAAGGGCTCAGAGTAGATTGCATTTAATTTAGAGGAAACATACAAAATAATTCTTAGATAGCAGACCTTATGAAGTTAAATTCATGCTCACTATATTACTTTGTCTACTTCCTCCACCCCTGCCAAAGATTCAGCCCCACTGAGTACCTAAAAGATACAGGCTCCATGCCCTCAGGAGTTGCCTAAAATGATTCATCCATCTTTAGCAGATTCGTAGGAAAAAATATTGAGCTCGCAAAAGCAGTCACTTCAGCCAGGCAAAATCAGCAGATGAAATGTGGGTCCTTCTTAATCTTTACTTTTATGCTTTAGGCTCATAGTAACTAATGTTTCACTGAGGGGAGTGAGTACAGGGATTCTCCTAACTGAGCATTAGAAGAGAACAGCTGGATTAGCTGATATTCTCCTGAGGTGGAACTAATTGTAAAAGACCCAGCTTGGGGACTGTGCAGACTTTATACAATCACCTATGTGTTTGCTGTACTCCTGGGTCTACTACAGAAATCACAGGCAATCAAATTAATACATGTATCACAGTGTGTACGGATGAATTCCCAAGTTTTCAGAATAGCCTGATTAGTATTAACAACAAACTAAGGGAAAGAAGGATTAAGGGATAAACTATTCAGTCATCATGTTATAAATTAAATCAGTTCAATGGTACTGAGCCTTAGCTTATGTTATTCCATGCCTTTCCTTTTCCCATTCCTCTAGTGATCTCCATCTGTCAAACCCTAGTTCCAGCCCTATCTTCAATGTGAATTTGAAACAGCTATTAGGCTATCAGGAAGTCATGCCACCCAATCAAAAACTTGCACAAATACAGTATTCTATAAATAAAAAATTACTTAATCTATGATAAATATAATGTACGAACTAGATACAAAGCTCCATGATCATTAAAAAAAAAAAAAAAGCCCTGGCCAGTGGAGCTCAGTGGTTGGAGCATCAGCCTGCAGACCAAAGAGTTGTGTGTTCGATTCCAGTCAAAGGCATGTACCTCTGTTGCGCTCAGTCCCCAGGGTCGGGATTGTGTGGGAAGTGAACATGGATGTGTTCTCTCATATTGATGTTTCTCTCTCTCTATCTCTCCCTTCCACTCTGTTTGATAATAAATGGAAAAATATCCTCAGGTGAGGATTAAAAGAAAAAAGTTCCTGGATCACAAGAATGAAAGCTTTTATTTATTTTTTATCCCCTTAATTAGTGGCTTTTATTTTTTTTAATTATCTTTATTAATTTGTTTTTGTTACAGATGTTTCTCCTTTTTCCCTCATTGACATCCTCCTCCCCATTCCCCCCACCCCTTCCCCAGCTTTGTTATCTATGTCCATTGGTCATGCATACATGCATATAAGTTCTGTGGTTTATCTCTTCCCCATGAAACAACTAGAAAACCTTGTATAAATATTTTTGCAATCTCTATGAAGGCACTGGAGAACTAATAAGGGGGCCAAAATTTATAGAGCAAAGATGCAAAAAAGAGAGAAACCAAGAAGAGTGAGCTGGACCTTTCACTCTGGAATTGGTAACTGAGAGTCTTAAGAAACTAAACAATGAGTTTGAAAATCTTATGAGGTTTGGGGAGGAAAATTGAAGTTCAGAGTACTGGGAAGGAGTGGGTGCATGCTGGTAAATGTTGCAGGTTGGGGCCAAAATGGTTTATATTCTAGGAATAAGGATGGACTGGAAATAGACCAGCTTGCTCAGAGACTATGCTTCACAGTCACTGAGATTAGATTAAGATGATCTGGGACTGTAAATTCCCATGGCCATCTATCAGATATCATGGGGGGGAGGGGGTTGGAATCTTTCTTTAGGAAGATACTGTCATATTAGGGCTCAAACTCATTCTATAATTTTTATGTACAATATCCAGCACTAAATAAAAAATGAGTAGTCCTGGTTGGTTTGGCTCAGTTGTTAGAGCATTGGCTCACGGACCAATGAGTCATGGGTTCGATTCTGGTCAAGGGCATGTACCTCAGTTACGATTCATCCCCAGCTGTGGTTGTGGTCATGCGAGAGGCAGCCACTTGATGTGTCCCTTTCATGTCGATGTCTCTCTCTCTCTCTCTCCCTCCCTCTTACTGTATCTGAACAAAAATGGAAAAATGTCCTCAAGTGAGGATAAATAAATAAGTAAATAAAAATAAAATAAAATAAAAAATGAGTACACAGACCAAAAGATAAGACAATAATGATCAAAAACAAAAGAAATATCAAAAATAAAGATAACAGCAATATCAGACACAGATTTTTTAAATTATTAAGGTAAATATATTCATAAGAATGAAAGAAAAGATTAACTGGAGAAAGATATCAAAAGAAAGATTCAAGAAACCCTATTAATCCAAAACAGGAAATATAATAATTAAAATCATAGATATTTATACAAGGCACATCATAGTAAAACTGATGAAAACAAACAAAAAGAATCAAACTACTAAAAATCACCAAATTATATACTTTAAGGTGGTTAAACTGGTGAATTTTATCTCAATAGAAAAATTTAAAAGTACAGATTATGTTCAATGTATTAATAATTAGACGTGTTTACCTCAACAGAGATGATAAAATCCAGAACAAAAATAAATGATAACCTCAAAGTAATGAAAACAATAAATGTTAAACAAAACCAAAATAATTTTTCACCACCCAGACTCACATTGAGAGAATTTGTAAAAGAGTATTCTTTAGAAAGAAGGAAAACAATCCTAGATCAAACACAGAAATTCATGAAGAAAGAATGGAATGAATAAATTTATGGGTAAATCCAGATGAATATTAACTCTAATCAATAAAACAATGATAATGTCTTATGAATTTTAACATATATATAGCTTTAAAATACATAATGGCATATAATTTGGAAAGAGGTTAAAATAAAGTTGTCATGCAGTTTAAAATTTGGAAGAAGCCAAGGATGTGTGCTATAGTATCTAGGGTATCTACTAAAATAATAATAAAAGAGTATATAGTTACTAAAAACTAGTTAATCTAAAAGAAGTCATGATAAAAATGGGGACAAAAAGACTTAAAATGGAAGGAAAACATATGAAGGATTTAGTAATATAGTAGATTTAAATGCAAATGTAAGTATTAATTATAGAGTAGGTAAATTAAAAAATACTCCAATTAAACAACTGTCAGTCTAAATGTAAATATATATGCTTTATAAAGAGACACATCTTAAATATAAGAAAAAGAAAATTTAAAAGTAAAAAGATGAGAAAGGTATATCATGAGCACCCTAAACAAAAGAAAGCTGCTATAGCTACACTAATAATAGACAGAGTAAACTTTAAGGAAAGAAGCATTGTTAGACAAAGAAGAATGCTTCATATGATAAAGATGTGAAGCCATTAAGAGGAAAAAACAATTCAAAATTTACATGAACTGAATTACACATGCTAGATTTCTTAGTTCTGAATTGTGACCACTTTACCCTAAGAGGCTACTCCTCCAGGAAGATGCAGGTGGGGCTTAGAGGAATAGATCAAGGCTGCCCCATCTACTTGGAGTGCCCCTTCTGGTATCATGGAGGTATCAGAAGGACAAGAATGTGAGCAAGGGATTGAGAACCTGTTTGAAGAAATAATCACACAAAAATTCCCTAAACTGGTAAAGGAAAAAGTCACTCAAGTCCAGGAAACATAGAGCATCCCAATCAAGATGAACCTAAAAAGACCCACACCTATATACATCATAATTAAAATGGCCAAAGCTAAAGACAAAGAGAGAATCTTAAAGGCAACAAGAGAGATAGTTACCTGCAAGGGAGTCCCCATAAATTTGTCAGCGGATTTCTCAACAGAAACACTTCAGGCCAGAAGGGATTAGCATGAATTATTCAAAGTAATGAAAAGCAAGAACCTGAAACCTTCTCTATCTAGAGAACCTGAAGACTTCTCTATCCAGCAAGTCTATCATTTAAAATTGAAAGCAAAATAAAGATCTTCTCAGACAAAAGAAGGTTACAGGAGTTCAGTACCACCAAACCAGGACTGCAAGAAATGCTAAAAGGACTGCTTTAAGAAGAAAATATATATAGAGAAAGGAACATAGGCATAAAGAAAAAAAATGGCATTAAATAAGTACATATCAATAATAACTTTAAATATAAATGGATTAAATGCTCCAATCCAAAGACATAGGATAGGTGAATGGATAAGAGAGCACGATGCATACATAGATTGTGTGCAAGAGACCTACCTCAGAACAAAAGATGCACACAAACTGAAAGTGAAGGGATGGAAAAAATTCTATGCAAACAGAAATTTTAAAAAGCAGGGGTAGCAATACTTATTTTTGACAAAAAAGTCTTCAAAACAAAGACCATATCGAGAGACAAAGAAGGATACTATATAATACTAAAAGGATTGATCCAACAAGAGTATATAACCCTTATAAACATATATGCACCCAGTATAGGAGCATGTAAGTATGTAAAAAATTATTGATGGACTTTCAGGTTGAGATCAAAAGCAACACAGATGTAGTAGGTGATTTTAACACCCCACTGTCATCATTGTATAGATCATCCATATTAAAACATCAACAAGGACACAGAAACCTTAAATGACATTCAAATATATGGAGGCTAAATAGCATCTTATTAAATAATGAATGGGTTACCAATGAGATCAAGAAAGAAATAAAAGACTTCCTGGAAACAAATGAAAATGAACACATAACAACCCAAAATCTATGGGACACAGCAAAAGTAGTCATGAGAGGAAAGTTTAGAGCATTAGAGGTATACCTCATGAAACCAGAAAAAGCTTGAATAAACTAACACTACAACTAAAATAGTTAGAAAGAGAATAGCAAGAAAAGCCCAAGGATGTAGAAGGAAGCAAATAATAAATATCAGAGCAGAAATAAATGACATAGAGACAAAAAAAAAATTACAAAAGATCAATGAAACTGAGAGATGGTTCTTTGAAAAAATAAACGAGATTAATGAAACTTTAGCCAGACTCACCAAGAAACAAAGAGAAAGGAAATAAATAAATAAAATCAGACTTGAAAGAGATGATGTAACAACTGACACCACAGAAATAAAAAGAATTGTAAAAAAAATACTATGAGCAACTATATGCCAACAAACTGGACAGCCTTTACAAAATGGACAAATTGCTAGAATCATACAGCCTTCCAAAACTCAATGAGGAAGAATCAGAAAGCCTGAATAGGCCAATAACAAATAATGAAATTAAAGCAGGAATAAAAAATAAATAAATAAAATTTTAAAACTCCCAGCAAACAAAAGTCCTGGACTGGATGATTTACAGGCAAGTTTTACCAAATATTCAAAGAAGAATTAACACCTAGTCTCCTCAAATTATTTGAGAAATTTCAAGAGGAAGGAAGTCTTCCAAGCTCTTTATACAAGGCCAACATTATACTATTTCCAGAACCAGAAAAAACACTACAAATAGAGAAAATTATAGGCCAATATCTCAGATGAGCATAGATGCTAAAATCATCAACAAAATATTAGAAAATAGGCTCCAGTAATACATTACAAAGATCATGTACGATAACCAAGTGGGATTTATTCTGGGGATGCAAGGCTTGTACAATATTTGCAAATCAATAAATGTGATATATCACAAACAAATGAAGGATAAAAATCACATGATCATATCAATAAATGTAGAAAAGGTATTGGATAAAATCCAGCACACATTTTTAAAATATGTTTTCATTGATTTTTTATTTTATTTTTTTATTATTTTTTTCTTTATCCTCACCCGAGGACATTTTTGATTTATCTTCAGATAGAGTGGGAGGGAGAGAAGGAGGAAGAGAGAGAAATAAACATGGATATGAGAGAGACACATTGAGTGGTTGCCACCCACACAACCCCAATCGGGGCTGGGGACAAACTGCAACCGAGGTCCGTGCCCTTAGCAGGAACCGAACCTGGGAATCTCTGGTCTGCAGGCTGATGCTCTAACCGCTGATCCAAACTGGCCAGGGCTGTTTTCATTGATTCTTTAGACAGAGGAAGGGAGAGAGGGATAGAAACATCAATGTGATGCACACCCCCTAATGGGGATCAAGACTATAACCTGGGCATGTGCCCTCACCAGGAATCAAACTGGGACCTCTTAGTCCATTGGATGATGCTTAATCCACTGAGCCACACCAGCCAGGCCAGCACACATTTTTTATAAAAATTCCAACAAATATGGGAATAAAGGGGTCATACCTATTTTTAATAAAGGCCATATATGACAACCCAAATGCCAATAGCATACTCAATGGGCAGAAATTAAAAGAGTTTCCCTTAAGAACAGACTAAGACAGGTATGTCCACTTTAATGTCTCTTATTCAGCATAGTATTGGAAGTCCTTTCCACAGTTATCAGACAAAAAAATAATAATAAAAAGTATCCAAATTGGAAAGGTGGAATTGAAACTGTCTTTATTCACACATGACACAATTTTATACATAGAATACCCTAAAGACTCCACCAAACAACTATTAGATTTAATAAATGAATTTGGCAATGTAGCAGGCTACAAAATTAACATCTGAAAATCAACAGCATTTTTACACATGAATAATGAACTTTCAGAAAGATACACTAAAATTACAATATCATTAACCATTCCAACAAAGAAATTAAATACCTGGGAATAAAATTAACCAAGGAGGTAAAAGACCTGTACTCAGAAAATTAGAGGACATTGAAAAAAGAGATAGAGGAAGATATAAACAAGTGGAAGAATATACAATGTTCATGGATTGGAAGAAATAACATCATTAAAATGTTCATACTACCCAAATCAATCCATCGATTCAATGCAATTTCTATTATAATATGAATAGAATACTTCATAGAACCAGAACAAATATCCCCAAAATGTATATGGAACCAAAAAAGACCACAGATAGTGGCAAGAATCCTGAGAAAGAAGAACAAATTTGCAGGGATCACAATACCAGATATCAAACTATACAACAAAGCCATTGTAATCAAAACAGCCTGGTACTGGCACAATAACAGGTTTATAGATCAGTGAAACAGAACAGAAACCTCAGAAATTGACATATGCCATTAAAATCAATTAATATTTGACAAAAGAGGCAAGAAAAAACAATGGAGTAAAGACATCTCTTCAATAAATAGTGTTGGGAAAATTGGACAGATACATGTCAAAAAATGAAACTAGACCACCAACTTACACCATACACAAGAATAAACTAAAAATGAATAAAAGACATCAATGCAAGTCACAAAACCATCAAAATCCTACAAGAAAGCATAGACAGCAAAATCTCAGATCTCTCTCATAGTAGAATTTTCACTGATACATCTCTTAGGGCAAGAGAAAAAAAGGAAAAAATAAACAAATGGGACTACATCAAACGAAAAATCTTCTGCACAGCAAATGAAACCCGCATGGAAATGAAAAGAGAACCCAAGGTATGGGAAACATATTTGCCAATAATACATCTCATAAGGGGTTAATTTCCAAAATATACAAAGAACTCTTACAACTCAACAAGAGGAAGGCAAACAATCCAATTAAAAAGTGAGCAATGGTTTTACCTGGAAGATGGTGGTGGGCAGGACTGGAGGGAGGGTGAGTGCATGAGAAAGTGAGCTAGTGTGTGAGAGAGTGTGAGTGGACATGAAGGTGGACAACCAAACTCGTGCAGTGCAGAGACACTGAGCAGAAGCTTTATGTGCTGTGGATGGGGAGCAGCCCACTACCACAGTAAGTGGCTATTCAAGGCGCTTCTCCCTGCATCACAGTGAGGTCTCACCATTTTGGAAGATGCCGGGTCTTCGCTGGGAGGAGGCAGTGGGAGCGGCTAGGCCCGGCAACCTGAGCCCGCTAGTGCACCTGGCACTCTCAGACCAGTGGACACTCTGTGTCAACACAGACCAGTGCACAGTAGTGGAGCTGCCTAGGTGCCAGTTTCAGAAGCCACAAAAGGCCTGGAGCCCAGCACCATCCACCACAGTAGCAACCCTATCAGAGTTGAGAAATACGTCCAACAACAGAGGCTGGGGAGAACACATCCATCCCCAGGCAAAAGAAGCACAGATCAGGAGCTGAGACCCATCCCCAAAAGCTAAAGCAAAGACTGAGCAGGAGCTGAGGTCCACAGGGCAGCAGCACTCCCCAGCCACCAGCGAAGGGACCGGGGGCTCCACAGAGGCCTGTACAACCCAGTGGCCCACAAGATAGGCATGGAGGCAGGACTCCAAAGAGACTGAGTGATCCAGATGACCACAGGACATGCTGGGTGCTGGGGCACCAGAGAGGACCTTGCTACACAAAGGCTCACAAGATAGGCTTAGAGCCGGGTCTCCAAAGGGACTGAGAAATCCAGCTGCAGGTGGGACCTGCAGGGTGCTGGGCACCAGAGAGGCCTGTGTGACCCAGCTATCCACAAGACAGGCATGGAGTCCGATCTCAAAAGGGACTGTGTGATCCAGCTCCCCACAGGAAAAGTGGGAAGTGGGGGCTCCAAGAGGTCCTGCACAACCCAGCTGCCCACAAGATTGGCGAGGAGCCAGTGCTCCAGTGAGGGCTGTGCAACACAGCTGTCCATGATAAGGGCAAGGACTGTGGCTCCAACAGGGCCTGAGCTATACAGCTATAGGTGGCACCAGCAACCAGCTGGAAACACAGTG
The DNA here is from genome assembly GCA_030848825.1 of Tadarida brasiliensis. Classification (NCBI taxonomy): domain Eukaryota; kingdom Metazoa; phylum Chordata; class Mammalia; order Chiroptera; family Molossidae; genus Tadarida; species Tadarida brasiliensis. The sequence goes on along the minus strand of CM061280.1, from coordinate 47,205,170 downwards.
CTAGAGGGGCCCATGTGATCCAGCAGCAGCACCTACCAGAACACACCAATACCAGCCCCCAGTAGTCAATCCTCCAGGATGCACAGCAGGCAAGAGGCTACATGACACAAAACAGTCTGGGAGGCACAGTAGCCTTATTAGATATACAGTGAGCTGTCTACACATCCAAACATCCCTCACCAGGTCTAGAGCTACCAGACGGCTAAAATAGGGAGGCAAAGAAATAACACCCAAAGGAAAGAAAAAGAGGAATCACCAGAAAAGGAACTACAGGAAATGGAAGAAAGCAACTTGTCAGATAAAGAACTCAAAGTAATGACTTTAAGAGTGCTCAAATAATTTGGTAAGAACTACAAGCAACTTAATAAGAATTATGAAGAGCTCACTGGGAACTACTTCAGCTTAAAAAAAAGGTAGAAACTATGCATAAAAAGGTAGAAGATGTGGATAAAAATCAAGAGAAAATAAAGAATGACATAGCTGTTATGAAAAAAACCTTAGAAGGGTTAAATAGTAGATTAGAAGAAGCTGAAGACAGAATCAGTGACATAGAAGACAAGGCAGATAAAAACACCCAAATAGAGAGGAAAATGGAGAAAAAAAATTAAAAAGCAGGAGGAAAGTTTAAGGGAGCTGTAGCACAGTACAAAATGTAACAACATTCGCATTATACAGATACCAGAAGGAGAAGAATCAGAGAAAGGAATAGAGAACCTGTTTGAAGAAATGATGACAGAAAACTTCCCTAAACTGGTGAGGGAAAAAGCCACACAAGTCCAGGAAACACAGAGAGTCCCAAGCAAGATGAACCTCAGAAAACCCACAGCTAGACACATCATAATAAAAATGGCAAACATTAAAGACAAAGAGAGAATCTTAAAGAAAGCAAGAGAGAGAGAGAAAGTTATATGCTAAGGAGTTTCCATTAGACAGTCAGCTGATTTCTCAATAGAAACGATGCAGGCCAGAAGGGAGTGGCATGAAGTGTACAAGGCAATGCAAGGCAAGGGTCTGAATCCAAGACTACTCAATCCAGCAAGGCTATCATTCAAAATTGAAGGAGAAATAAAGAGCTTCACGGATAAAAAAAAAAAAAAAAAAAAAAAAAAAGCTAAAGGAGTTTACCACCACCAAACCAACACTGCAAGAAATGCTGAAGGGATGCTCGTAAGAAGAAGGAACGAGAGAGAGAGAGAGAGAGAGAGGGGGGGGGGGAGAGAGGAACACAGCCATAAAATTAAAATGGCAATTAATAACTATCTATCAATATTTACCTTAAATGTAAGGGGCTTAAAACCTCCAATCAAAAGACATAGGGTAGCAGATTGGATAAGAAAACATGACCCATATATATGCTGTCTACAAGAGATCCACCTCACAACAAAATACACACACAGGATGAAAGTGAAAATATGGAAAAAAAATTTCCAAGCAAATAGAAATGGAAAAATTGCTGGGTTAGAATATTCATATCTGACAAGACAGACTTCAAAACAAGGGCCATAATAAGAGACAGAGAAGGTCTCTACATAATATTAAAAGGATAAATCCAACAAGAGGATATAACCCTGGTAAACATATACGCACCAAATACGGGAGCAAAAAAATATATTTAAAAACTTCTGGAGGACTTCAAGGGAGAGATCAATAGCAACATGATCATAGTGGGTGACTTTAACACGCCACTGACACTACTGGATAGATCTTCTAGACAAAAAATTAACAAGGACATAGAGTTCTTAACGAGACAAACTAGATCAGTTGGACTACATTGATATTTACATGAACATTTTACCCCAAAGCTGCAGAATATACATTCTTCTCAAGTGCACATGAGTCATTTTAAAAGATAGACCACTTGTTAGGACACAAAGCAAGTCACTACAAATTCAAGAAAATTGAAATAATATCAAGCATCTTCTCAGATCACAGTGGCATGAAACTAGAACTCAATTACAGTAAAAACACACAAAAACGTTCAAACACTTGGAGGCTAAATAGCATGTTATTAAGCAATGAATGGGTTACTAATGAGATAAAGGAAGAAATGAAAAATTTCCTGGAAAACAATGAAAACGAATAAACAACAACACAAAATCTATGGGACACAGTGAAAGCAGTCCTGAGAGGGAAGTTCATAGCACTACAAGCCTACCTCAAGAAACAAGAAAAATTCCTAATTGACTTTCTAACCCTACCACTTAAAGAACTAGAAAGTAAACAAAAATAATAACCCACAGCTAGTAGGAGGAAGGAAATAGTAAAGGTCACAGCAGAAATAAATGACATAGAGAATAAAAAAACAATTCAAAAGATCAATGAAACAAAAAGCTAGTTCTTTGAAAAGATAAACAAGATTGATAGACCTTTAGCCAGATTCACCAAGAAACAAAAAGAGAGAAACCAAATAAAATCAGAAATGAAAGAGGAGAGGTAACAACTGACAACACAGAAATACAAAGGGTCATCGAAACATACTATGAACAATTGTACGCCAACAAATTGGACAATCTAGGAGAAATGGACAAATTTATAGAAATACACAGTCTACCAAAACTGTACCAGGAAGAGATAGAAAACTCGAACAGTCCAATAACAACAAAGGAAATTGAAGATCTTATTAAGAAACTCCCAGAAAACAAAAGCCCAGGCCCAACTGCATCATGGGGAAGTTTTACTGAACATTCAAAGAAGATCTAATACCCATTCTCCTCAAACTATTCCAAAAAATCGAAGAAGACGGAACACTTCCAAACTCATTTTATGAGGCAAGCATACTCCTCATTCCAGAACCAGATAAAGACACTACAAAGAAAGAAAATTACAGGCCAATATCCCTGATGAACACACATGCCAAAATCCTTAACAAAATATTAGCAAGTCAGATGCAGCAATACATCAAAAAAATTATTCATCATGACCAAGTGGGTTTCATCACAAGCATGGAAGGATGGTACAATATTTGCAAATCAATGAATGTGATCCACCACATAAACAAAATGAAAGATAAAAACCATATAATGATATCAATAGACGCTGAAAAAGCATTCGACAAAATCCAGCACCCATTTCTGATAAAAATGCTCAGCAATGTGGGAATAGAGGGATCAAATCTCAACATAATAAAGGCCATATATGAAAAACCTACAGCCAACATCATACTCAATGGGCAAAAGCTAAAAGCATACCCCTTAAGAACGGGAACAAGACAGGGATGCCCACTTTTGCCACTCTTAATTAACATAGTACTGGAAGACTTTGCCTTAGCAATTAGACATGAAGAAAAAATAAAGGGGATCCTAATTGGAAAGAATGAAATGAAACTGTCATTATTTACAGATGAAATGATACTGTACATAAAAAACCCTAAAGACTCCATCAAAAATCTACTAGACTTAATAAATGAATTTGGCAAAGTACCAGGATACAAAATTAACGTCAAGAAATCGACAGCATTCTTATACACCAATTATGAATTCACAGAAAGAGAAACTAAAAAAAAACAATACTGTTTACCATCGTAGCAAAAAAATTAAGATTCCAAGGAATAAACTTAACCACAGAAGTTAAGGACCATTTCACAGAAAACTACATGTCATTGAAAAAAGAAATAGAGGAATATATAAAAAAGTAGAAGTATATACCTTGTTTATGGATTGGAAGAATTAACATCATTAAAATATCCATACTACCCAAAGCAATCTATAGATTCAATGCAATCCCCATCAAAATACCAACAACATATTTCACAGAACTAGAACAAACACTCCAAAAGTTCATATGGAACCAAAAAAGACCCCGAATAGCCACAGCAATCTTGAAAAATAAAAAAAAAAGAACAAAGTATGTGGGATCACATTACCAAATATCAGGTTATACTACAAAGCCACTGCAATCAAAACAGCCTGGTACTGGCACAAGAACAGGCATATAGATTAGTGGAACAGAACAGAGAACCCAGAAATTAACCCAAGACAATATGCTCAACTAATATTTGACAAAGGTGGCAAGAGCATACAGTGGAGTCAAGACAGTCTGTTCAATAAATGGTGTTGGGAAAATTGGACAGGTACTTGCAAATAAATGAAGCTAGACTACCAACTTACACCATACACAAGGAAAACTCAAAATGGATAAAAAACTTAATTGTAAATTGTGAATCCATAAAAATTCTAAAAGAAAATGCAGGCAACAAAATTTCAGACATCATATGCAGCAGAATTTCTTTTTTTTTTTAATCCTCACTCGAGGAGACTTTTCCATTTTTGTTCAGATAGAGTGGGAGGGAGAGAGAGGAAGAGAGAGAGAAACATCGACGTGAAAGGGACACACCGAGTGGCTGCCTCCCGCACGACCCAACCAGGGCCACGGACAAACTGCAACCGAGGTACGTGCCCTTAGCGGGAACCGAACCCGGGCCTCTCTGGACCGCAGGCCGACGCTCTAACCGCTGAGCCAAACCGGCCAGGGCTGCAGCAGAATTTTTACTGATACAACACCTAAGGCAAGAGAAACAAAGGAAAAAATGAACATATGAGACTACATCAAATTAAAAAGCTTCTGCACAGCAAAAAAAAAAAAAAAAAAAAAAAAAAAAAAAAAAAAATTATCAAAACGGAAATGGATCCAACTGTATGGGAGACCATAATAGCCAATGAAGCATCAGATAAGAGGTTAATTTCCAAAATATATAGAGTGCTCATACAACTCAATAAAAGGAAGACAAAGAACCCAATTAAAAAATGAGCAGAAGACCTAAATAGACACCTCTCCAAATAGGACATACAAATGGCCAAGAGATATATGAAAAAATGCTCAACTTCACTAATCATCAGAGAGATGCAAATTAAAACATCTGTGAGGTATCACTTCACACCTGTTAGAATGGCCATCATCAACACATCATCAAACAAGTGTTAGCGGGTGTGAGGAGAAAAGAGGACTCTAGTACACTGCTGGTGGGAATGCAGACTGGTGCAGCCACTGTGGAAAACCCTATGGTGTTACCTCAAAAAGTTAAAAGTTGAACTGCCATTTGACCCAGTGATCCCACCTCTAGGAATATACCCTAAGAAACCTGAAACCCAATAAACCAATCAGAAAGAATATATGTACCCCTATGTTCATAGCAGCACTATTTACAGTAGCCAAGATCTGGAAACAACCCAAGTGTCCATCAGTAGATAAGTGGATAAAAAAGCTGTGGTACATGTACACAATGGAATACTATGCAGCTGTAAGAAAGAAAGATCTTTTATCCTTTGAGATGGCATGGACGGACCTGGAGAGTATTATGCTAAGCGAAACTAGCCAAGCAAAGAATGACAAATATCACATGATCTCACTTATTGGTGGAATATAATAAACTAAACAAACTGATGAACAAAATTGACCCAGAGACATAGAGGTGGGATACAGACTGGCAAGTCTCAGAGGCGGGAAGTGTGTGTGGGGGGAGAGATAAACCACAGAACTTATATGCATTTATGCATGACCAATGGACATGACAACAGAGCTGGGGATGGGGTGGCGGGGATGGGGAGGAGGGTATCAATGGGAAGGTAAAGGAGAAACATCTGTAACAAAAAAAAATTAATAAAAAAAAAAATGAGCAATGCCCAGTTGGTGTGGCTCAGTGGTTAAGCATCAACTCATGCACCAAGAGGTCGCTGGTTCGATTCCCAGTCAGGGCACATGCCCAATCTGTGGGCCTAATCCCCAGTGGAGGGCATACAGGAGGTGGTCAATCAATGTTCTCTCTTATCAATGTTTCTATCTCTCTCTCCCTCTTCCTTCTTCTCTCACTAAAAATCAATAAAGAAAAGAAATAAAAGAAAAATGAGCAATGGGCCTACATAGATGCATCTCCAAAGAGGACATACAGATGGACAACAGACATATGATAAAATGCTCAACATCACTATTCATGAAAGAAATGCAAATTAAAACCACAGTGTGGTATCACCTCACATCTGTCAGAATGGCTACCATCAATAAATCAACAAATGACAAGTGCTGGCAAGGGTATGAGAAAAGGGAACTCTAGCATACTGCTGGAGGCAATGCAGACTGGTGCAGTCACTATGGAAAATGGTATGGAGATGCCTCAAAATACTAAAAATAGAAAACAATTTAAATCCCAAATATTCCATTATGTGTATATACCATATTTATTTTCTGTTCATTAATTTATGGGCATTTAATTTTTTTTCATTTTTTGGCTGTGACCATGGAGACATGAAATTATTATACAAGTTTTTGTGTGGACATATGTTTTCAATTCTTTTAGGTATACACCTATGCGTGGAGATGATAGATCATATAGTAACACTATATTTAATTTTTTGAGGACCTGCCAGACTATTTTTCCAAAGATCTGTTATTCTCACAATTGGAAGACTTCAAAATATCCATTTTCCCCAATGTAAGCCACAAATCCGAAATCAGAGGATTTATATTACATAATTTATAAATATTGTATTTAAAGATACAATTACTAAGATGCGGTTACTGGTACATGAGATAAATATTTCAAGGGACAGAATAAAATGTTGAGAAACAGAACCACACATGTATGGTCAATATATTTTTTTAAATGCACCAAAAGAATTTAACTAAGGAAAAGGGTGTTTTTTTTTGAAATGGTGGTGGAGTGAATGGAAGCTACACAGACGATCTCCCAGGATCAAAAGGGAATTACAACTAAAATAAAGACAAATCGTTGGGAAAAAGCAACAGAAAAGCAGCGGGAGAGGACCATACAACCAGGGACACTGAATGAGCCTGGTAGGATCTGTAGAGGAGCGTGAGGGTGGCAGGCTGGGAGCCCACGGACAGCAGCGGCCTTGGCTGTGACCAGCGGCCTTAGCTGGGAGTGGCGGCGGAGCCAGCCCTCGGGGTTAAGAGCCCCAGCTGCTCCACAGCTAAGAGGGCCGGAACAGAGCGCAAAATAGACATAGCCACTCACCTTGGGCTCCGGCAGAGGGAGGGCGGACTGGACTGGAACTCTGAGGGGACAACTGGGATTTGGAGGGCGCTCAGAGTTTGTGCTGAGCTGTGGCCACAAAGGACGGTGGTGGCCAGCCCCTCTTTCCCGGTTACTCAGAACGGCAGCCAATTTGCTCCTTCCCGGAGCTGTGGAAACCCCTCCCTCGGAGATTCCCAGGTGAGGAAAAGAGGTAAGGAAATGCAAACTGAGGCTCATTAACAACTAGCATTGGCCCCACCCTCGGGAAATCCTCTTACACTGTAAACATCTGAGGGAGTTTCTCATTCAACTGAGATCCTAAGGCTTTTCAAGTAACTGAGGATAATAGCCTCCAGGCAAAAAGCTAGAACATAACTAAACCTTTCCTGAGCTTGCAAATCTACCCAGGAAAGTGAGACTTGACAGTGGTGTTGAAGGAGGGCCCTCCACACTCATCCAAACCCAGTAGAGGGAGCCACAAATAGTAGAACACCAACACCCACAGGGAAAATTTGGCAGGCTCCAAAACCCACTGAGATAGCAAAAATGCTGAAACAAAGAAACAGATCCCAAATGAAAGAACAAGAGAACTCCACCGAAGATGAGATAAATGAAATGCAGCTAAGCAAATTATCAGAGGTAGAGTTCCGAGCCATGATCTTGAGGAAACTAAACAGCATGAGTAAGGACATCAACACCATGAGTAAAGATATAGAAACACTGAAAACCAACCAAGTGGAAATGAAGAATGACATAGCAGAAATAAAGAACACATTGGAAGGATTGACCAGCAGAGTAGAGGAAGCAGAGGACTGGATCAGTGAATTAGAAGACAGAGTAGAAAAAATAAATCAATCAGAAAACCCAAAGGAAAAAACAATGAAAAAACAGGAAGATACCATAAGAGAACTGTGGGACAACTGGAAACATAATAACATTCGCATTATTGGAGTCCCCGAAGAAGAAGAAAATGAGCAAGGGTTAGAGAATATATTTGAAGAAATAGTGAAAGAAAACTTTCCTAACCTGGTGAAGGAAGAAAGCATTCAAGTTCAAGAAGCACAGAGAGCCCCAAGTAAGAAGAACCCAAACAGGCCAACATCAAGACACATAATAATTAAAATGCCAAAAATTAAAGACAAAGAGAGAATCCTAAAGGCAGCAAGAGATAAGCAACAGGTTACCTACAAAGGAAACCCCATTAGGCTATCATCTGACTTCTCAACAGAAACACTACAGGCCAGAAGGGAATGGCATGAAGTAATCAAGGTCATGAAAAACAAGGATCTGAATCCAAGACTACTCTATCCAGCAAGGCTATCATTCAAAATAGAAAGTCAAATAAAGAGCTTCCCCGACAAAAAAGGCTAAGGGAATATATTACACCAAACCAGCACTGCAAGACATGTTAAAAGGACTGCTATAATTATTAGAAGAAATAGAAAGATAATTAGAACCACACTGTACAAAAATGGCAATAAATAAGTACATATCAGTAATCACCTTAAATGTAAATGGACTGAATGCTCCGATAAAAAGACACAGAGTAGCTGATTGGATAAGAAAGCATGATTCACACATATGTTGTTTACAAGAGACCCACCTCACAACAAAAGACTCATTTAGGTTGAAAGTAAAGGGATGGAAAAAAATCTTTCAAGCAAACGGAAAGGAAAAAAAAGCTGGGGTAGCAATACGGATATCTGATAAATTAGATTTCAAATTGAAGACCATAACTAGAGACAAAGAAGGCCACTACATAATATTGAAAGGGTCTATCCAACAGGAAGATATAACCTTGGTAAACATATATGCACCCAATATAGGAGCACCAAAATATATTAAAAATCTTCTGGAGGACTTCAAAGGAGAAATGGACAGCAATACAATCATAGCAGGAGACTTCAACACCCCACTGACATCACTGGATAGATCATCTAGGCAAAAAATTAACAAGGAAACAGAGACTCTAAATGAAGCACTAGATCAAATGAATTTAATAGATATATACAAAGAATTGCACCCCAAAACTGCAGAATTCACATTCTTCTCAAGTGCACATGGGACATTCTCAAAGATAGACTGTATGTTAGGGCACAAACTAAGTCCCTACAAGTTCAAGAAGATTGAAATCATATCAAGCATCTTCTGAGACAAAAATGGCATGAAACTAGAAATCGATTGCGACAAGAACATGCAAAAACATATGAACACATGGAGGCTAAATAGCATGTTACTGAACAATGAATGGGTTACCATCGAGATCAAGGAAGAATTTAAAAAATTTCTGGCAACCAATGAAAATGAACACACAACAACACAAAATCAATGGGATACTGCGAAAGCAGTTCTGAGAGGGAAGTTCACAGCACTACAGGCCCACCTTAAGAAAGAAGAAAAATTTCTAATTGACTACCTAACCTCACAACGTAAAGAACTGAAAAGCAAACAAAAAGAAAACCCTAGAGCAAGTAGAAGGAAGGAAATAGTAAAGATCAGAGCAGAAATAAACGACATGGAGAACAAAAAAAAAAACAATTCAAAGGATCAATAAAACAAAGAGCTGGTTTTTTGAAAAGATAAACAAGATTGATGGACCCTTAGCTAGGCTCCCCAAGAAACAAAGAGAGAGAATCCAAATACACAAAATCAGAAATGAAAGAGGAGAAGTAACAACTGACACCACAGAAATAAAAAGGATCATTAGCAAATACTATGAACATTTATATGGCAACAAATTCGACAATATAAGTGAAATGGACACATTTCTAGAATAACATAGTCTCCCAAAACTGAATTGGAAAGAGATAGAAAACTTGAACAGGCCAATAACAACGAAGGAAATTGAAGATGGAATCAAGACCCTCCCAGCAAACAAAAGCCCAGGCCCTGACGGCTTCACGGGCGATTTTTACCAAACATTCAAAGAACTAACACCCATTCTCTTCAAACTATTCCAAAAAATTCAAGAAGAAGGAAGACTTCCAAACTCATTTTATGAGGCCAGCATAATTCTAATCTCAAAACCAGAAAAAGACACTACAAAGAAAGAAAACTACAGGCCAATATCCCTGATGAACATAGATGCCAAAATACTTAACAAAATACTAGCAAATCGGATCCAGCAATACATCAAAAAGTTATTCAACATGACCAAGTGGGATTCATCCCAGGGATGCAAGGCTGGTAAAATATTCGCAAATCAATAAATGTGATACATCACATAAACAAAATGAAAGATAAAAACCATATGATCATATCAATAGATGCTGAAAAAGCATTTGACAAAATCCAGCACCCATTTCTGATAAAAACGCTCAGTAATTTGGGAATAGAGGGATCATATCTCAACATTATAAAGGCCATATATGAAAGACCTACAGCCAACATCATACTCAATGGACAAAAACTAAAAGCATTTCCCTTAAGAACAGGAACAAGACAAGGATGCCCACTTTCACCACTCTTACTTAACATAGTACTGGAAGTCTTAGCCACAGCAATCAGACGGGAAGAAAAAGCAAAAGGGATCCAAATTGGAAAGGAGGAAGTGAAACTGTCATTATTCGCAGATGACATGATATTATACATAGAAAACCCTAAAGACTCCATCAAAAATCTACTAGACTTAATTAATGAATTTGGCAAAGTAGCAGGATACAAAATTAAGGTCAAGAAATTGACGGCATTCTTATACACTAATGATGAACTCACAGAAAGAGAAACTAAAAAAACAATCCCATTTACCATCGTGGCAAAAAAAATTAAGATACCTAGGAATAAACTTAACCAAAGAAGTAAAGGAACTATTTTCAGAAAACTACAAGACATTGAAAAAAGAAATAGAGGAAGATATAAAAAAGTGGAAGCACATACCTTGTTCATGGATTGGAAGAATTAACATCATTAAAATGTCCATACTACCCAAAGCAATCTATAGATTTAATGCAATCCCCATCAAAATACCAACGACACATTTCACAGAACTAGAACAAATACTTCAGAAGTTCATATGGAACCAAAAAAGACCCCGAATAGCCACAGCAATCTTGAAAAAGAAGGACAAAGTAGGAGGGATCACAATACCGGACATCAGGTTATACTACAAAGCTACTGTAATCAAAACAGCCTGGTACTGGCACAAGAATAGGCACATAGATCAATGGAATAGAACAGAGAACCCAGAAATTGCCCCAAAACATTATGCTCAATTAATATTCGACAAAGGTGGCAAGAGCATACAATGGAGTAAAGACAGCCTCTTTAATAAATGGTGTTGGGAAAATTGGACAGCTACATGCAAAAAAATGAAACTAGATCATCAGCTTACACCGTACACAAGAATAAACTCAAAATGGATAAAAGACTTAAATGTGACTCATGAATCCATAAAAATCCTAGAAGAAAATGTAGGTAACAAAATTTCAGACATCATACGCAGCAAAAGTTTCACTGATATATGACCTAAGGCAACAGAAACAAAGGGAAAAATGAACACATGGGACTACATCAAACTCAAAAGCTTTTGCACAGCAAAAGAAACAACCATCAAAGTGGAAATGCAACCCACTGTATGGGAGAGCATAATTGCCTATGATATATCAGATAAGGGACTAATTTCCAAAATATATAGAGTGCTCATACATCTCAACAAAAGGAAGACAAAGAACCCAATTAAAAAATGGGCAGAGGAACTAAATAGACACCTCTCCAAACAGGACATACAAACGGCCAAGAGACATATGAAGAAATGCTCAACTTCACTAATCATCAGAGAGATGCAAATTAAAACAACAATGGGGTATCACCTCACACCTGTCAGAATAGCTGCCATCAACAAAGCATCAAACAACAAGTGTTGGCCAGGGTGTGGAGAAAAGGGGACTCTAGTACACTGCTGGTGGGAATGCAGACTGGTGCAGCCACTATGGAAAACACTATGGTGTTACCTCAAAAATTTAAAAATTTAATTACCATTTGACCCAGTGATCCCACTCCTAGGAATATACCCTAACAAGCCTGAAACACCAATCAGAAAGAATACATGTACCCCCATGTTCATAGCAGCACTATTTACAACACCTAAGATCTGGAAACAGCCCAAGTGTCCATCAGTAGACGAATGGATAAAAAAGCAGTGGTACATATACACAATGGAGTACTATGCAACTGTAAGAAAGAACAATCTCTTATCCTTTGCGTCAACATGGGAGGACATGGAAATTATTATCCTAAATGGAACAAGCCAAGCAGAGAAAGACAAATATCATATGATCTCACTTATTTCTGGAATATAATGAATATAACAGTGTGAGGAACAGGGTAGTCCCAGGGACGTGGAAGTGTTGTACAGACTGACATTTGCCAGAAGAGGGGATGGGGGAGGGGAGCGATGAACACAGAACTTGTACGCATGTACTCATAACCAATGTACATGGACAACAAAAATGGGGATGGGGCAGGGAGGGAGGGGGAGGAGGGTGTCAATGGGGGAAAAAAGGAGAAACATCTGTAACAAAAGTAAATTAATAAAAAATTAAATAATAAAAAGGAAGGCTTTTCAGTATATTTTGTAGGAGTTACAATTACATTTTTTGATTTTTTAAAATTATTTTTTATTAATTTGTTTTTGTTACATATGTTTCTCTTTTTCCCCCATTTACACCCCCCCATCTCCACTGCCCCATCCCCAGCACCATTGTCTATGTCCATTGGTCGTGCACACATGCATATAAGTTCTGTGGTTTATCTCCTCCCCCCCTCCAACCCTCCTCTTCTGAGGCCCGTCAGTTTGTACCCCACCTCTATGTCTCTGGGTCAATTTTGTTCATCAGTTTGTTTAGTTGATTACATTCCACAAATAAGTGAGGCCATGTGATACTTGTCTTTCTCTGCTTGACTTGTTTCACTTAGCATAATGCTCTGCAGGTCCCTACCTGTCATCTCAAAAAATAAAAGATCTTTCTTTCTTACAGCTGCATAGTATTCCATTGTGTACATGTACCACAGCTTTTTTCATCCACTCATCTACTGATGGACACTTGGGTTGTTTCCAGATCTTAGCTATTGTAAATAGTGCTGCTATGAACATAGGGGTACATATTATCTTTCTGATTGGTGTTTCAGGTTTTTTAGGGTATATTTCTAGAAGTGGGATCACTGGGTCAAATGGCAGTTCAATTTTTAACTTTTTGAGGTAACACCATAGTGTTTTCCACAGTGGTTTACCGGTATGCATTCCCACCAGCAGTGTACTAGAGTCCCCTTTTCTCCACACCCTCGCCAACACTTGTCATTTGAAGATTTGTTGATGGCGGCCATTCTGACAGGTGTGAGGTGATACCTCATAGTTGTTTTAATTTGCATCACTCTAATGATTAATGATATTGATTATTTTTTCATATGTCTCTTGGCCATTTGTATGTCCTTTTTGGAGAGGTGTCTATTTAGGTCCTCTGCCCATTCTTTAATTGGGTTCTTTGTCTTCCTTTTGTTGAATTGTATGAGCACTATATGTATTTTGGAAATTAACCACTTATCTGATGCATCATTGGAAATTATGGTCTCCCATATAGTGGGATCTCTTTCCATTTTGATGGTCATTTCTTTTACTGTGCAGAAGCTTTTTAGTTTGATGTAGTCCCATGTGTTCATTTTGTCCTTTGTTTCTCTTGCCGTAGGTTTTGTATCAATGAAAATTCTGCTGTGTATGATGTCTGAAAGTTTGTTGCCTGCATTTTCTTCTAGAATTTTTTTGGATTCACGAGTTACATTTAAGTCTTTTATCCATTTTGAGTTTATTCTCGTGTATGGTGTAAGTTGGTGGTCTAGCTTCATTTTTTTGCAAGTAGCTGTCCAATTTTCCCAACACCATTTATTGAAGAGATTGTCTTGACTCCACTGTATGCTCTTACCACCTTTGTCAAATATTAATTGAGCATATTGTCTTGGGTCAATTTCTGGGTTCTCTATTTCATTCCATTGATCTATCTGCCTGTTCTTATGGCAGTACCAGGCTGTTTTGTTTACAGTGGCTTTGTAGTATTAACTGATATTTGGTAATGTGATCCCTCCTACTTTGTTGTTCTTTTTCAAGATTGCTGTAGGTATTTGGGGACTTTTTTGGTTCCATATAAACTTTAGGAGTGTTTGTTCTAGTTCTGTGAAATATGTTGTTGGTATTTTGTTGAGGATTGCATTGAATCTATAGATTGCTTTGAGTAGTAAGGACATTTTAATGATGTTAATTCTTCCAATCTATGAACAACGTATGTGCTTCTACTTTTTTATATTTTCCTCTATTTCTTTTGTCAATGACCTGTAATTTTCTATGAAGAGGTACTTTACTTCTTTGGTTAAGTTTATCCTTAGGTATGTTAATTTTTTTGCTGCGACGGTAAATGGGATTTTTTTTTAGTTTCTCTTTCTGTGAGTTCATCATTGGTGTATAAGAATGCCATTCATTTCTTGATGTTAACTTTGTATCCTGCCACTTTGCCAAATTCATTTATTTACTCTAGTAGATTTTTGATGGAGTCTTTAAGGTTTTCTATGTACAATATCATGTCATCTGCAAATCATGACAGTTACATTTCCTCCTGTCCAATTTGGATCCCTTTTATTTTTTCTTCATGTCTAATTTCTGTGGCTAAGACTTCCAGTACTATGTTCAATAAGAGTGGCGAAAGTGGGCATCCCTGTCTTGTTGCCGTTCTTAAGGGGAAGACTTTCAGTTTTTGCCCATTGGGAATGATGTTGACTGTAGGTTTTTCATATAAGGCCTTTATATTGTTGAGATATGGTCCCGCTATTCCCACTTTACTGAGCATTTTTATCAGAATTGGGTGCTGGATTTTGTCGAATGCTGTTTCAGCATCTATTGATATGATCATATGGTTTTTATCTTTCATTTTTTTTATGTCACCACATAATATTTTGTTAAGGATTTTGGCGTCTCTGTTCATCAGTGATATTGGCCTGTAATTTTCTTTCTTTGTAGTGTCTTTATCTGGTTTTGGAATTAGGATTATGCTGGCCTCATAAAATGAGTTTGGAAGTGTTCCGTCTTCTTGGATTTTTGGGAATAGTTTGAGGAGATTGGGTATTAGATCTTCTTTGAATGTTCAGTGAAACTCCCCAGTGAAGCCAACTGGGCCTGGGCTTTTGTTTGCTGGGAGTTTCGTAATTACCTCTTCAATTTCCTTTGTTGTTATTGGTCTGTTCAAGTTTTCTATGTCTTCATGGTTCAGTTTTGGGAGGCTGTGTGTTTCTAGAAATTTGTCCATTTCTCCTAGGTTGTCCATTTGTTGGCGTATAGTTGTTCATAGTATGTTTCGATGATCCTGTGAATTTCTGTGGTGTCAGTTGTTACTTCTCCTCTTTAATTTCTGATTTTGTTTATTTAGTTTCTCTCTTTTTGTTTCTTGATGAGTCTGGCTAAAGGTCTATCGATCTTGTTTATCTTTTCAAAAAACGAGCTTTTTGTTTCATTCATCTTTTGAATTTTTTTTTAAGACTCTATGTCATTTATTTCTGCTCTAACCTTTTCTATTTCCTTCCTCCTACTAGCTCTGGGTTTTTCTTTTTGTTTACTTTCTAGTTCTTTAAGTTGTAGGGTTAGAAAGTCAATTAGGAATTTTTCTTGTTTCTTGAGGTAGGCCTGTAGTGCTATGATCTTCCCTCTCAGGTCTGCTTTCACTGTGTCTGATAGATTTTGTGTTGTTGTTTATTCGTTTTCATTGGTTTCCAGGAAATTTTTCATTTCTTTCTTGATCTCGTTAGTAACCCATTCGTTGTTTAATAGCATACTATTTAGCCTCCACTTATTTGAATGTTTTTGTGTTTTTATTGTAATGTGTTCTAGTTTCATGCCACTGTGATCTGAGAAGATGCTTGATATGATTTTAATTTTCTTGAATTTGTAGAGACTTGCTTTGTGTCCTAACAAGTGGTCTGTCTTTGAGAATGACCCATGTGTAATTCAGAAGAATGTATATTCTGCAACTTTGGGGTGAAATATTCTGTAAATATCAATGAGGTCCAACTGATCTAGTTTGTCTTGTAGGGACTCTATGTCCTTGTTAATTTTTTGTCCAGAAGATCTATCCAATGATGTCAATGGCGTGTTAAAATTCACCCACTATGATTGTGTTGCTATTGATCTCTCCCTTGAAGTCCTCCAGAAGTTTTTAAATATATTTTGGTGCTCCCGTATTTGGTGCGTATATATTTACCAGGATTATATAATCTTGTTGGATTAATGCTTTTAATACTATGTAGTGACCTTCTGTGTCTCTTATTATGGCCTTTGTTTTGAATTATATCTTTTCAGATATGAGTGTTGTTACACCAGCTTTTTTTCATTACCATTTGCTTGGAAAATTTGTTTCCATCCCTTCACTTTCATCCTGTGTGAGTCTCTTGTTGTGATGTAGGTCTCTTGTAGACAGCATATATATGGGTCTTGTTTTCTTATCCATTCAGCTACCCTCTATCTTTTGATTGGGGCATTTAAGTCATTTAAACTTAAGGTAATTATTGATAGATAGTTATTAGTTGCCATTTTTATTTTATGCCTGTGTTCCCCTCTCTCTCTCTGTTTCTTCTTCTTCTTACAACTGTCCCTTCAGCATTTCTTGCAGTGCTGGTTTGGTGGTGGTAAATTCCTTTAGCTTTTTTTTTTTTAATCTGTGAAGGTCTTTATTTCTCCTTCCATTTTGAATGATAGCCTTGCTTGATAGAATAGTCTTGGATTCAGACCCTTGCCTTGCATTACCTTGTACACTTCATGTCACTCCCTTCTGGCCTGCAGCGTTTCTATTGAGAAATCAACTGACTGTCTAATTGGAATTCCTTTTTATGTAACTTTCTCTCTCTCTCTTGCTTTCTTTAAGATTCTCTCTTTGTCTTTAATGGTTGCTGTTTTTATTATGATGTGTCTAGCTGTGGGTCTTCTGGGGTTCATCTTGCTTGGGACTCTCTGTGTTTCCTGGACTTGTGTGACTTTTTCCTTCATCATTTTAAGGAAGTTTTCTGTCATTATTTCTTCAAACAGGTTCTCTATTCCTTTCTCTGATTCTTCTCCTTCCGGTATCCCTGTAATGAGAATGTTGTTACATTTTGTACTGTCCCACAGCTCCCTTAAACTTTCCTCCTGCCTTTTAAACTTTTTTTCCATTTGCTGCTCTATTTTGGTGCTTTTCTCTACCTTGTCTTCTAAGTCACTGATTCAGTCTTCAGCTTCTTCTAATTTACTATTGAACCCTTCTAAGTTATTTTTCATAACAGCTATGTCATTCTTTATTTCCTCTTGATTTTTATCCATAGCTTCTATGTCTTTTTTTTTTAGGCTGAAGTAGTTCCCAGTGAGCTCTTCATAATTCTTATTAAGTTGCTTGTAGTTCTCACTAAATTGTTTTAGCACCCTTAAAATCATTGCTTTGAATCCTTTATCTGACAAGTTGCTGTCTTCCATTTCCTGTAGTTCCTTTTCTGGTGATTCTTCTTTGCCTTTCCTTTGGGTGTTATTTCTTTGTCTCTCCATTTTAGCCGCCTGGTAGCTCTAGACCTGGTGAGGGATGTTTGGATGTGTAGGCAGCTCATTGTATATCAAATGATGCTACTGTGCCTCCCAGACTGTTTTGTTGCATGTCGCCTCTTTCCTGCTGTGGATCCTGGAGGATTGACTACTGAAGGCTGGTATTGGTGTGTTCTGGTAGGTGCTGCTGCTGGATCACATGGGTCCCTCTGGAGCTGTGTTCCCAGCTGGTCACCGGTACCACTTGTAGTTGTGTAGCTCAGGCACTGTTGGAGTCGTGCTCCCTGCCTGTACTGTGGGCAGCTGTGCTGCACAAGCCTCACTGGAGCCCTGGCTCTCTGCTGATCATGTGGGCAGCTGGGTTGTACAGGCCTCTTTGGAACCCCCGCTTCTTGCTGATCCCGTGGGCAGCTGGGTTACACAGGCCTCTCTGGTGTCCCAGAACCTCGCAGGTTTCTAGAGCAGCTGGATTACACCATCCCTTTGGTGACCCGGCCCCACACTTATCTTGTTGGCCACTGGTTTGAGCAGGCTTCTCTGGTGCCTGAGCACCCCACAGGTCCAGCGGGTGGCTGGATTGCACAGTCCCTTTGGAGACCAGTCTCCATGCCTATCTTGTGGACTGCTGAGTCATGTATGCCTCTCTGGTGCCCCAGAACCTTGCAGGTCCTGAAGGCAGTTGGATAGCACAGATCTCTCTGGAGCCCCAGCTCCCCACCACTCTTGTGGGCCACTGGGTTGCAGGGGCTTCTGTTTAGCCCCAGGTCCCCCCGCTGGTGGCCGGGGAGTGCTGCTGCCCTGTGGGGCTCAGCACTTGCTCAGCCTTTGCCGTAGTTTTGGGGGATGGTTCTCAGCTTCTGGTTTGTGCTTCTGTTGCCTGGGGATGGATGTCTGCTCCCCAGCCTCTGTTGCTGGGGGTATATCTGGACTTTGATCAGGCTGCTACTGTGGAGGATGATGCTGGGCTCCCAGCAGTTTCCAGCTTCTGCAACTGGCACCTTTGCAGCTCCACTACTGTGCACTGGTCTGTGTTGACACTGGGTGTCTACTGGTTTGATGGTGCCAGAAGCACTGGTGGGCTCAGGTTTCTGGGTCCCAACTGCTCTTACTGTTTCATCCCAGGGAAGACCCTGGATCTTCCAAGATGGTAGTACCTCCCTGTGGTGGAGGGAGAAGCACCCTGAAGTGCTGCTTATGGCAGTAGCTGGCTGCTCCCCATCCACAGCATAGGAACCTTCTGTTCTGCGTCTCTGCACTGCATGAGTTTTGTCGTCCACCTTCACGTCCACTCACACTTTCTCTCACACTCGCTCACTCTCTCATGCACTCACCCTCCCTCCAGTCCTGCCCACCGCCATCTTCAACAATTATATTTTTTAAAAATAAACCCTTCAAAAGATGGTTCTAGAACAACTGAACATCCACAGGTGAAAAAAATGCATCTAAACACAGAAATTAACATCTTTCACACAAAAAATCACTCAAAATGGATCATAGACCTATAGGTAAAAAATGCAAAACTACAAAACTCATAGAAGATGACATAGGAGAAAATTTAAATGACGTTGAGTATGGCGATAACTCTATAGATACAGTACCAAAGTCACAATCCATGGAAGAAGTAAATGATAAGCTGGACTTCATCAAAATTAAAATCTGCTTTGCAATAGATGATGCAAAGAGAATGAGAATACAAGACACAGATTAGTAAAAAAAGAAAAAACCTATTTTAAAAATCTGCATTCACTAATTCCAACTATATAACATTCTGGAAAAGACAAAACTATGGAGATATTTTAAAAAGTTCAGTAGTTGCCAGGAGTTAAGGAGGAGAAAGATGAATTGGCAGCAGAGAGGGTTTTTAGCTCAACAAAACTATTCTATATGATACTATAATAGTAGATACATGTCATTATAAATGTGTCCAAACCCATAGAATATACAACCCTAAGAGTGAATTCTAAAGTAAACTATAGACTTTAGGTGATCATGACGTATCAATGCAAGTTCTTCAATTGTAACAAATGTGCCTCTATGGTATAGGATGGTGATAGTGGGAAGGTAGTGCTAGTGTGGGGACAGGGGCAACAGGGACAGGGGGTACTTTCTGCTCAATTTTACTGTGAATCTAAAATTACTCTAAAAATAAAAACTATTAAAATGGGGAAAAATAAATGTTGACCTGTACATCACACTATACACAAAATTTGGGATCTATGGTAGTGGAGGAGGTAGATGGGGTTGGCACAAACACCTTTCAGCTAGTTTTACTATTAATCTAAAGCTGCTTTAAAAAATAAAGTCTATTAAATTTCAAAAACAATGAATTACAATGACCTCTACATCACATCATACACAAAATTTATTTGTTCATGGAAAATAAATCTGAATATGCAAGCTAAAATTCTAAAGCTTTTGTGAAGACAAAAAAAAGGTAAATATCTTTATACCTTGGTTAGACAGATTTTTCACAGAGGAAACAAAAAAAATGTTAAACATAAAGTAAATATTGATGTCTTTGGCCAGCATGTCAGTTGGTTGGAGCATTGTTCCATACACCAAAAGTTCATGGGTTCAAATTCCAGTCAGGGCATATACTCAGGTTGTGGGTTCAATTCCCAATCAGGATACATATGGAAGGTTGATGATTCTATCTCACACCAATGCCTCTCTCTCTTTCCCTCCATTCCTCTCTCTGTGAAATCAATAAGAACATATCCTGAGGTGAGAATAAAATATATATATTGATAAATTTTTCATTAAAATTAACTTCTCTTCATAAAATATATATTATTAAAAGAGCTAATAGAAAAGCCAAAGAATGGGAGAATATGTTTTTAATTCATAGATCTGAAAAAGGACTTGTATTCAGAACTTAGAATTCCTACAATAAAATAAGAAAAACACAATCTTAGTAACTCATCTAGAACATGAGCAAGTGGTATGAAAAAAATTTTCCCTCCAAGATCTCAAAATAAATATGATTCTAGTCAGATTGGAAAAAAGAAACAAACAATTCAATAACATTTATAAAAAAAGATAGACACTTCAAAAAATAAGGAATATGAATGGACAATGTGTAGATGAAAAGGTACTCAAAATCATTAATCACCAAATAAGAAATTAAAACCAAGATTAGATAATACCTCACAGTCAAAACAATGGGTAAAACTAAAAAGACTGGGGAAAGAACATGGCAGAGGGCAACACCAGAGTGAGGGTGAGTGTGTGAGTGGGTGAGCATATGGTAGAAAGAGTGTGAGTGGATATGAGTGTGGGTAAGCATTTTCCCTGCAGTGCAGTAACTCAGGGTGGATGGTTCTGGTGCCACAGATGAAAAAAATGCCATATACCAGAGTACACTTCTTGGCAGGGCACTTCATCCCGATTGGTGTTAGAAAGTGCAAACATGTTGGAAGATCTGCTGGATCCTTCTTGGGAGGAGGAAGTGGGAAGCAGCTAGGGCCAAGAGCCCCAATGACACACGCATGCTTGGCCACACCAGAACAGTGGCCTTCACTGCTCTACCTGCAGACCCAGAAGTGTCTCTGACAAACAAAAAGACCCAAGCCACCAGCTGTCAATCCTCCTGGCCCCACAGTAGAAGAGAACCACTGGCCCTGATGGCCCCAGACCAGCCAAGAGCCACTGACTCCACACAACCTTCTGTAGCCAAGAGCCACTAGACCCCACTGCCACTGCTGCCAAGAACCACCACCACAATGGAGAACCACTGGCCACACCACATCCCTGAGAGCTGCCAGCACTCCTGGGCCACTGGACTAAATCCAAGACCCAGCCCATCACAACTGGACAACCCTGGATGAACCATCCTGCCAACATGACCTGGTGTGCCTCACCTGGCCCCAAACTACAAGACTGCTAAAATGGTGAGAAAAAGAAAAAATCTCCAAATGAAATAAAAGGAGAAATCACCCAAAAAGTAACTAAATAAAATGGAGGTAATCAATGTGTAAGTCAAATAATTCATAGAAATGCTTTTAAGAGTGCTCAAACAACTTAGTGAGGACTATGAGGAACTTAATGAAAACTATAAAGAACTTAGTAGGAACTACTACAGAATGAAGAAAAAGAGGCAGAAGCTATGAATAAGAATCTATCAGAAATAAATAATGAATACCTGAAATAAAGAATACCCTGGAAGGATTTAACAGTAGATTAGAAGAAACTAAAGACCAAACCAGTGAGTTAGAAGACAAGGTAGAAAAGAAGAAAAAACAATTAAAGAAGCAAATGGAGAAAAAATTAAAGCAGGAAGAGAGTTAAAGAGAACTTTGAGAAAACATGAAACAGTACAGCATCCATATCATACAGGTACTAGAAGGAGAAGAATCTGGGCAAGAAATAGAGAACCTGTTTGAAGAAATGACAGAAAACTTTCCTAACCTGGTGAAGGAAAAAGTAACACAAGTCCAGGAAATAGAGAGTCTCAAGCAAGATGAACCCAAAAAGACCCATACCAACACACATCATAATTAAAATGGCAAACGTTAAAGACAAAAAGAGAATCTTAAAGGCAGAAAGAGAGAGACAGAAAGTTACCTACAAGGGAACTCCCATTTGACTGTCAGCTGATTTCTCAATAGAAACAATTCAGGCCAGAAGGGAGTTGCATAAGTATACAAAGTAATAAAAAGCAAGGAACTGAATGCAAGACTACTCTATCAAGCAAGGCTATCATTCTAAATTGGAGGTGAAATAAAGAGCATCACAGACCAAAGGAAAAAAAAAAGGTTAAAGGAGTATATTACCAATGAACCAGCACAGCAAGAAATGTTAAAGGGACTGTTGTAAGAAGAAGAAGAAAAAGTGATAGAGAGAAGAAGACAGGCATAAAAAATAAAAATGGCAACAAATAAGTACCTATCAATAACAAATTTAAAGGTAGATGGCTCAAATGTTAAAAGACATTTTAACATTTACATAAGACATGCTTAAAAGACATAGGGTAGGTGATTTGATAAGAAAACATGACCCATACATATGCTGTCTACAAGAGGCCCATTTCAGAAGAAAAGACATACAGGATGAAAGTGAAAGGATAAAAAAATTTTTCCATGCAAATGGAAATGAAAAATTACTGGAGGCCCTGGTCGGTTTGGCTCAGCAGTTAGAGCACTGGCCTACAGACCAAAGGGTCTCAGGTTTGACTCTCAGGCAAGGGCAAGTACCTGGGTTGTAAATTCAATCCCCAGCCCCATTCAGGGTCAGGTGGGAGGCAACCAATCAATATGTGTCTCTCATATTGCTGTTTCTCTCTCTCTCCCTTCCTCCCTTCCATTTTATGTAAAAAATCAATGGAAAAATATCCTTGGGTTAAGATTAACTAATAAAATAAAATGCTGGTGTAGCAATACACATATCTGACAAACTATACTTCAAAATGAAGACTACAACAAGAGACAAACAATATATTAAATACATTATATTAATATAATATAGTTAATATATTAAAACATTATATTAAATACAATACATTATATTAAAGGGATGAATACAACAAGAGGATACAATCCTGGTGAACATACATGTACCAAATATAAGTGTACCAAAATATATTTTAAAATTGCTGGAGGACTTTAAGGGAGAGATTGACAGAAATACAGTCATAGTAGGGGACTTTAACACCCCACTGACATCACTGGATAGATCTTATAGACAAAGAATCAACAAGGAAACAAAGACCCTAAATAAAACACTAGATTAGATGAATTTAATTGTCTTTTACTGAACAGTTCACCCCAAATCTTCAGAATATACATTCTTCTCAAGTGTACATGGGAAATTCTCAAAGACAGACCACATATTAGGACACAAACTAAGTATTTTCAAGGCCAAGAAAATCGAAACCATATCAATAATCTTCTTGGATCACAATGGCATGAAAGCTAAATATCATGTTATTAAACAATGAATGGTTTATCAATGAGATTAAGAAGAAATAAAAAACTTCCTGGAAACAAATGAAAATGAACACTAAACAACCCCAAATCTTTGGGACACAGTGAAAGCAGTCCTCAGAGGGAAGTTCAGAGCACTACAGGGCTACCACAAGAAATAAGAAAAAAATTTCTAATAAACTATCTAACCCTACAACTTAAAAAGATTATGAGGAAAACATCAAGAAAAGCTCAGAGTAAGAAGAAGGAAGAAAATAATAAAGACCAAAGTGGAAATAAATGACAGAGAGACTTAAAAAAAATATCAATGAAACAAGCTGGTTCTTTGAAAAGAGAAATGAGATTGATGAACCTTTAGCCAGACTAGCAAAGAAACAAAGAGAGAGGAGTTAAATAAATAAAATCAGAAATGAAAGATGTGAAGAACTCACACCACATAAATACAAAGGATTGTAAGAAAATGCTATGAACAACTATATGCCAACAAGACAGACAACCTAGAAGAAATATACAAATTCATAGAAAAACACAATCTTCAAAACTGAATCAGGGAGAAGCGGAAAACCTGAATAGGCCAATAACAATTGATGAACATGAGGCAGTAATAAAAAATCTCCAAGCAAAAAAAAAAAAAAAAAGCCCTAGACCAGACAGCTTCACAGGGGAGTTTTACCAACACTCAAAGAAGCCAGCGTTGTCCTAATTCCAAAACCAGATAAAGATACAACAAAGAAAGGTAATCGTAGGTCAATATTCTTTATGAACATAGATGTTTATATCCTCAACAAAATATTAGCAAACATGATCCAGCAATATATTAAAAATATTATACACTATGACCAAGTGGGATTTATTCCAGGGATGCAAGACTGGTACTACATTTACAAATCAATAAATGTGATACATCACATGAACAAATTAAAAGATAAAAATCACATGATCATATCAATAGATGCAGAAAAGACATTTGACAAAATCCAGCATCCATTTTTTATAAAAACTCACAGCAAAGTGGGAATAGAGGGATCATATCTTGATATAATAAAATCTGTATGAGACAAACCTACAGCCAATATCACATTAAATGGGCAAAAATTAAAAATATTTCCCCTAAGAACAGGAATAAGTCAAGGATGTCCATTTTCACCACTTTGTTCAACATAGTAATGGAGGTCCTAGCCACAGTGATCAGACAAGAAAAAAAGTAAAAGGCATCCAAATTGGACAGGAGGAAGTAAAACTGTCATTATTTACAGATAACATGATAGTTTACATAAAATATCCTAAAGACTTTACCCAAAAAACTATTACATTTAATAAATGAATTTGACCATGTAGCAGGATACAACATTAACACCCAGAAAATGATGGCATTTTTATACACATAGGAAGTATCAGAATGAGAAACTAAAAATGAAATCCCATTTACCACTAAAAGCAAAAAATTAAGATACATAAGAATAAATTTAACCAAGCAGGTAAAAGACAAGTACTTGGAAAACTACAGGGCATTAGAAAAAGAGAGAGAGGAAGATATAAACATCCGGGAGAATATACCATGTTCATGGATTGGAAGAATTAGCATCAGTAAAATGTCCATACTACCCAAAGCAATCTATAGATTTAATGCAATCCCTATTAAAATATTAATCGCATTTGTCACAGATCTAGATCAAATACTTCAAAAATGTATATGGAACCATAAAAGGCCCCAGATAGCTGCAGCAATTTTGAGAAAGAAGAACAAAGTTGGTGGGATCACAATATCAGATATGAAGTTATACTACAAAGCCACTGTAATCAAAACAGGCTGAAACTGGCACAAGAACAGGCTTTTAGATCAATGGAACAGAGCAGAGAACCCTGAAATCAACCCAAGACTTTATGCTCAATTAATATTTGACAAAGGAAGCAAGAGCATACAATGGAGTAAAGACAGTCTGTTCAATAAATAGTGTTGTGAAAATTGGATAGGTACATTCAATAAAAATGAAACTATACTGTGAACTTACACCATACACAAGAATAAACTCAAAATGGATAAACACTTAAATGTAAGTCAAAAAACATAAAAATCCTAGAAGAAAACATAGACAGCAAAACCTCAGATATCTCATGTAGCAAGATTTTCACTGATACATCACCTATGGCAAGAGAAACAAAGGAAAAATTTTAATAAATGGGACTACATCAAACTAAAATGCTTCTTCACAGCAAAAGAAGCCAGCATCAAAATGAAGAGGTAACTCATGGTTTGGGAGAACATATTTTCCAACGTTACATTGGATAAGGGGTTAGTTTCCAAAATAGATCAAGTACTCATACATCTCAACAGAAGGAAGACAAACAATCCAATTAAAAAAATGGTCAGAGGACCTGAATAGACACTTTCCAAATAAGACATACAAATGGCCAAGAATATATATATACGCTTAAAGTCACTAATCATCAGAAACATGCAGATTAAAATTACTATGAGGTACCATCTCACACTGAACAGATTGGTTACCATAAATAAGTCAACAAACAACAAGTGCTGGTGAGGATATGGAAAAAAGGGGACCCTAGTGCAATGGTGGTGCGAATGCAGACTGGTGAAGCCACTGTGGAAACCAGTATGAAATTTCCTCAAAAAATTAAAAATTGATCTATCATTTGACCCAATGATTCCAGTACTAAAAATCCTGAAACACCAATTAGAAAGAATATATGCATCCTTATATTCATAGCCCTATTTACCATAGCCAAGATTTGGAAACATCCCAAGTGCTTACCAGTAGATAAGTGGATAAAAAACTTTGGTACATATACACAATGGAATACTATGTTGCTTTAAAAGAGGAAAATATATTACCCTTTGAGACTGCATGGAGGGACCTAGAGAATATTATGCTAAGTGGAATAAACCAGTCAGAGAAATATAACATGACATCACTTAAATGTGGAATGCAATGAACAAAATAAACTGATGAATAAAATAGATAGAGGGATAAAAAACATGGAACAGACTGACAATCCTCAGAGGGAAGGGGGAAGGGGAAGTTGGAAGAGATTTACCAAGGAACTTAACATGCACATATGCATTACTAATAGACATAGACAATAGAAAAATATGTACATATTACTGTCTTGATAAATTATTATTTCATGAAATTTTCTATGTGTTAAATTGTTGTTCAGGACTTCCATTCAAGATGGCAGAGTAGGTAAATGCTCTGCTCACCTCCTTCCACAACCACATCAAAATTGCAACTAAACTATAGAACAGCCACCATTGAGAACTGCCTGAAGTCTAGCTGCACTGAAGTCCCATAAGTAAGGATATATAGCAGAATCCATTTCAAGATTGCTAGGAGTATAAATGTGGAACTGACCAGTCCCACACCCATGTGTGATGGTTGAAAATCAGTAGGGATATCTCAGCTGAGGAGGTCCTCCCTGAAGAGCAAGGATTCCCAAGCCCACAATGGGCTCCCCAGCCCAGGGTTCCAGTAATGGAAAGAGAAGTTCTCATAACGTCTGGCTGTAAAAACTAGTTGTGATTATGGCTGAGGAAATTGCACTGGGGTGAGACGAAGGGTTTCTGGAGTCTCAGGCATTCCTCTGAAAGGGCCCACACACAGACTTACTTGCTAATGGATTCACTCACTTTGAGCTTCAGTGCTGAGCCAGCAGCTTGAAAAGTTTAAGGGACATATGGGGAGGAACTGATTTGTTTTGATTCAGAGTGAGGGTTGGAGAGACAGCTTTTTCCAAGACAGAAGGGCTGGCAGAAGCCATTGTTCCTCTCTTGAGCCCTCCATGCACCCAGCCTACACAGGAAGTGGGTGTTATATCTGAGTCTCCATCAGGCTGGTTAACACTTTGCCAGCTATGGTTATTCCTTGACACCCTGCCCCACCCAACTTGTAGCCCAACTCAAGTTGCTTTTCCACACAAATGGCCCATTTGGCTAATGCTTCAGAATTTCCTAAAACCTCTCAAAAGTTCACAAACACCAAACAAATGGTACTTGGCCTTGACATGCCCCATGCCTCTTGCTATTTAGTCCCAAGCCCAGCACTAATGGTGGCCAGCATCAGTTAGCAGCTTAGCCTCTCCCAGACACCTCCAAAGGCAGTACAAGTAGCAACCATCTGCAGATCACTTTGTAAATCATACCAAGTGGCTTCAGGCAGCTGCTGAACTTGGTCTCAACCAGAACCTGTCCTAAGAAGTCTTAGAACCAACATACCTTGTGGCCAGCTTCAGACCACACCAGAGCATCACCCAACCATCTCCACAAATGATACAACCAAAGGGAATAATGACAGGCACCAGAGCCCCACAAAAGTGAATCCTGCTCTATAGGGTTATGCCCTGCACAACAGCTCCTCCATTGTAGTCACAGCCAGTCTTCAAAACCTATCAGCCTGAGGGTTAACCCTACCCACTCACATGCCAAGAGCAATCAAGGCTCAACTACAACAGAAGGGTGTACAGTCCACACTAGGCGTGCACCTAGAGTACTTGGCTAAAGTGATCGGGGAGACTGCACCACAGGGACCCAAAGGACAAGACATAAGGCAACTCTACCAAGACCAGGAGACATAGTAGTTCTAACTATTACAAAGAAACAAATACAGGGAGGCAACCAAAATAAGGAGACAAAGAAACATGCCCCAAATGAAAGAACAGAATGAAACTCCAAAATAACTAAACAAAATAGAGACAAGCAATTTACTGGGTGTAGAGTTCAAATCACTAGTTATAAGAATACTCAATGAACTTAGAAGAAGAATAGATTATTTCAGTGAGACTGTCAACAAAGAGATAGGTGACATAAAAATGGAGATCAAAAACATAAAATAGAACCAGTCAGAAATGAAGAATACAATAACTGAAATGAAGAATACATTAGAGGGAATCAACAGTATATTGGATGAAGCAGAGGATTGAACCAGTGATTTGGAAGACAACGTAGTAGAAAATATACAATCAGAACAACAACAACATAAAAATAAAAAATGAGGGTAGTTTAAGGGACCTCTAGGACAACATCAAGGGTAACCAACATTCTCATCTTATGAAAACCAGAAGGAGTACAGAGAAAGCAAGGAATTGAAAATCTGTGAGAAAAAATAATGACTGAAAACTTCTCTAAATGGTAAACAAAACAGATATACAAGTCAATCAAGCACAGCAAGTCCCAAACAAGATGAACCCAAAGAGGCCCACACTAAGATGCATCATAAATAAAATGGCAAAGGTTAAAGAAAAACAGAGAATCATGAAAGCCTTTAGTTACCTACAAGGAAGCTCCCATAAAACTGTCAGCTAATTTGTGAACAAAAATTTTGCAGGCCAGAAGGGGTTGACAAATATATTTAAAGTGATGGAAAGCAAGAACCTACAACCAAATTTATTTATTTTACTATTTTTTAAACTTATTTTTATTGTTTATTGACCCCCTCTTCCTCAATACTGCTCCACTCCTGCCTTCCCCACACTATTGTTTGGGTCCATTGGTTATGCATATATGCATAAATTATTTGGTTTATCTCTCCCAACTCACCCTCCCTCCTTCCCTTTGAGGTTCATCAGTCTAACAACCAATATGTACTTCTTAATTTCTTCATCTTTTTCACCCATCCCCCCAGTCCCCTCCCATTTGGCAAGCAACAAAATGTTCTCTGTATCTATGAGTCTGTTTCTGTTCTTGCTTATTTTGTTTGTAGATTAAATTGTTGATAGATATGTATTTATTGCTTACTGTTCGTGTTTTTGTTCTTCTCCTTCAAGAAGACCCTTCAACATTTCATATAATATTGGTTTGGTGGTGATGAACTCCTTTAGCTTTTTCTTGTCTGGGAAACTCTTGATATGTCCATCGATTCTAAATGATAGCTTAGCAGGATAGAGTAATCTTGGTTGTAGGTCCTTGCTTTTCATCACCTTAAATATTTCTTGTCACTCCTTTCTGGCCTGCAAAGTTTCTTTTGAGAAATCAGCTGACAGTCTTATGGGAGCTCCTTTGTTGGTAACTAACTGCTTTTCTCTTGCTGCTTTTAAGATTCTCTCTTTGTCATTAACCTTTGGCATTTTGATAATGATGTGTCTTGGTGTGGACCTCTTTGAGTTCATCTTGTTTGGAATCACTGTGCTTCCTAGACTTGTATATCTGTTTCCTTCACCAAGTTAGGAAAGTTTCCTGTCATTATTTTTTTCAAACAGGTTTTCAATTTCTTGCTCTCTCTCTTTTCCTTATGGCACCCCTGTGATGCAACTGTTGGCATGCTTGAAGTTGTCTCAGAGGCTCCTTACACTGTCCTCATTTCTTTTTCTTATTTTCTTTTTCTATATATTTTTTTTTTTTTGCTGTTCTGATTGGGTGTTTTTTGCTTCCTTATATTCCAATTCGATGGTTTGCTTCTTGGCTTCACCTACTCTACTATTGATTCCCTGTAAATTATTCTTTATTTCAGTTAGTGCATCCTTCATTTTTGACTGGCCCTTTTGTATGTTGTTGATGTTCTCACTAAGTTCCTTGGAGTTCTCTTTTAGTTCCTGGACTTTCTAAGTTCCTTGAAGGTCTCACTAAGTTCCTTGAGCTTCCTTATAACCAGTGTTTTGAACTCTGCATCTGTTAGATTGCTTATCTCCATTTTGTTTAGTTCTTTTCCTGGAATTTTGTTCTGTTCTTTCATTAGGGACATGTTTCTTTGTGTCCTCATTTTGGCTGTTTCCCTGTGTTTGTTTCTATGTATTAGGTAGAGTTGCTATGTCTCCTGGGCTTCATAGGGTGGCCTATTATTGTAGGTGTCCTGTAGGGTCCAGTGGCACAGCATCCCTGATTACTCCAGCTGGGCCCTTGAGGTGCACTCCTCGTGTGGACTGCACACCCTTCTGTTGTAATTGAGTCTTGATTGATGTTGACACATCAATGGGAGAGATTTACTCAGGCTGATCAGCTGCAAGGACTGGCTGTGCCCACTGACCACTGACTCCCTTGGAGGATCAGTGGTGTAGGGGCCTAACATACAGGGCAAGACTTACTTCAGCAGGGCTCTGGTACCCACTGAATCCACTCATTGAGTGTGTCATTTGTGGAGGTGGTTGGGTGGTGGTGTTTCAATGTGGTCTGAAGCTGTCCACTGGGTGTGCTGGCTCTGGGGAAAGGTCACCTACTGCCTGTGTTCTACCTGGGGCCACCCATCATAAGCTACAAAGTGATATGCAGATGGATGTTTCTTGTGCTGGGATTGGAGGTGCCCAGGAAAAGCCAGGTTGTGAACCAAGGCTGCCTTTCTCTAGTGTCAGGCCTGAGGCCACTTAACAAGTGGTATGGGGTTCACTGAAACTAGATGCTGCTTGTTCGAGAGATTTTAGGAAACTCTGAAGCAAGTTCCAAGACAGGCCAATCCTACGGTAAAGCCATTGGAAAGAGCTTGAGTGGGCCTGAAAGTTAGGTGAGGCAGGGCCTCAGGAAATTACCAGGGTAGGGCAAACAGTGTGTGCCTGGTTGCTGGAGGCCCAGATATGGCGCCTGTCTGCTGCCCCAGGGAAGGGATCACCAAAGGTTCAATGGCCTTCCACAAAACGTCTGTCCAAGAGAAAGCTGCCCCTTCAGCTTTTGCCCCAATGCCAAACAACTCAGTTCTTCTCCATATGTCTCTGGTGCCTTTCAAACTTCCTCCCTAATGCTGGAGCCCAGAAAGATCGAGTCCAAGTAAGTCTGTGCTTGGGTCCTTTAAAAGAAACTGCCTGGGACCCTCAACCTCAGTTTCTGCTAGTTTTTACAGCCAGAGGTTATGTGGACTTCTCTTCCTGGCACTGGAACCCTGAGCTGGGCACCTGGTGTGGGATGGGGACCCCTCACTCCTCAGGGAGGACCTTCACAGCTGAGGTGTCCCTCCTGATGTTTATCTGCCATATGTTCGTGTGGGACCAGTCCATTCATGCCTCTGCCCCTCCTACCAGTCTCAATGTAGCTTCTTCTTTAACTTCGTAGTTGTAGGACTTTTATTCAGCTCAATGTCAAGGGGTCTGAATGGTGGTTTTGCTGTAGTTTAGTTGTAATTTTGATGTGGTTGTGTGAGGAGGTGAGTACCACATTTACCTACACCGCCATCTTGACTGGAAGTCCTAGAACCAAATTTACCCAGCAAACCTATCATTTTGATGAACAAACAGGACACATAAAAAGTTTCTCAGACAAGAAAAAATGAGTTCATTACCACCAAAACAGCATTACAAGAAATATTAAAGAGAGTTCTTTAAGAAGGAAAAAAAGATTAAAAGTATGATTAATAAAATGGCAATAACTACATACTTATCAAAAATTACTTTAATTGCAAATGGATTAAATGTTCCAATCAAACAATATTTGGTAGCTGAATGGATACAAAAAAATAAGACCCATACATATGCTTCCTACGAAAGACACATTCAGATCAAAAGATAGATTCAAATAAAGGGATAGAAAACGATATTTTATGCCAATTAAAACAAAACAAAATGAAAGCTGGGATAGCAATACTTATACTAGACAATATAGACTTTAAAACAAAGGCTATAAAAAGAGACAAAGTAGGACCCAGCAATTCCATTTCTCGGTATTTATCTAAAGAAACTCAAAACACTAATTTGAAAAGGCATAGGCATCCCTATGTTCATTGCAGTATTATTTACAATAGCCAAGATATGAAAGCAACCTAAGTGTCCAATGATAGATTAATGGATAAAGAAGAAGTGGTTACATATATATAATGAATATGATTCATCCATAAAAAAGAAAGAAATCTTACCATTTGCGATAGCATGGATGGACCTAGAGCAGCAGCTCTCAACTTGTGGGTCATGACCCTTTGGGGGTTTGAATGACCCTTTCACAGGGGTCACGTAAGACCATCAGAAAACACATATTTCTGATGGTCTTAGGAACTGAGACACCGCTCCTCTATCCGTCTCCAGGCAGGTACGTTCACATGCAGATACGCCCACATACAGATACGCCCACATACGAGTACCCAGTGTGATGACATCATTGCACCAACCCCATCACCTAAACCCCGTACAAATACAGGTGTG
Organism: Tadarida brasiliensis; assembly: GCA_030848825.1. Classification (NCBI taxonomy): domain Eukaryota; kingdom Metazoa; phylum Chordata; class Mammalia; order Chiroptera; family Molossidae; genus Tadarida; species Tadarida brasiliensis. The sequence continues at coordinate 47,172,676 of CM061280.1, read as the reverse complement.
TGTGACAGGGTTGGCACCATAATGTACTTATGCGGACCAGTCACACATGTGTAGAGAGCAGTCACTGTGTTGAAAGCAGCAATATTGGAGGTAAAATGACACTTCATGAATCATGTACTATAAAATCAACAACTACTGTAAAAAATATATATATCTGTACTATGAGAACTTAATCTGGATGCTGATCGGTCTTTTTATATTCAGCTGTGGTTGATGTGAATACTGCACCCTTGTGATAGTAACAGGTATGTAAAAAAACCAACACAGAGAATGGTAAATCATAGGAAATTTTAATGAACTGTATTGACAAAACTATGCCTTGTATCATCTTTTGTTTTATTAAAGCTATTGTTATTTATTATTTTCATTAGCAAACCATCCCATGACAATGGATCGTGTAAAGAAGAATGTTAAGAAAAGAAAATACAGTGAGCATTTTTTTACAGTATAGTTTTACCTCAATAATTACAGCAGGAATTGAGAAACTGCAATGTGTTATTTGTTGTGAAATTCTATCAGCCGAATCTGTGAATCCGAACAAACTAAAACACCATTTTGATAGCAAGCATCCGAGCTTTGCGGGCAAGGATACCAACTATTTTAAAAGCAAAGCTGATGGATTCAAGAAAGCCAGACTTGGGATAAAAAAAGCTGTGCTATGGAGAAACAAAGGAGGCAGAGTGAATGGAAGCTACACAGACGATCTCCCAGGACCAAACAGGAATTACAAACAAAATAAAGACAAACATGAACACATGGGACTACATCAGACTCAAAAGCTTCTGCAGAGAAAAAGAAATAGCCATCATAATGGAAATGCAGCCCACAGTATGGGAGAGCATAATTGCTAATGATACATCAGATAAGGGGTTAATTTCCAATATATATAGAGTGCTCATACAACTCAACAAAGGGAAGACAAAGAACCCAATTAAAAAATGGGCAGAGGACCTAAATAGACACCTCTCCAAATAGGACATACAAATGGCCAAGAGACATATGAAGAAATGCTCAACATCAATAATCATCAGAGAGATGCAAATTAAAACAACTATCAGGTATCACCTCATACATGTCAGAATGGCCGCCATCAACAAAGCATCAAACAAGTGTTGGAGAGGGTGTGGAGAAAAGGGGACTCTAGTACACTGCTGGTGGGCATACAGACTGGTGCAGCCACCATGGAAAACACTATGGTGTTACCTCAAAAATTAAAAATTGAATTGCCATTTGACCCAATGACCCCACTTTTAGGAATATACTCCCAGAAGCCTGAAAGACCAATCAGAAAGAATAGATGTACCCCCATTTTCATAGCAGCACTATTCACAATAGCTAAGATCTGGAAACAGCCCAAATGTCTATCAGTAGACGAATGGATAAAAAAGTTGTGGTACATGTACACAATGGACTACTATGCAGCTTTAAGAAAGAAACATCTCTTATCCTTTGAGACGACATGGAGGGACCTGGAAAGTATTATCCTAAGCGAAACAATCCAAGCAGAGAAAGACAAATATCACATGATCTCACTTATATGTGGAATATAATGAACATAACAGTCTGAAGAACAAGGTAGTCCCAGAGATGTGGAAGTAGGGTACAGACTGACAATCCCTAGGATAGGGTGTGGGGGGGAGCAATAAACCACAGAACTTTTATGCATGCACACATAACCAATGGACATGGACAACAAAGCTGGGAACAGGGCAGGGAGGAAGGGGGAGGAGGGTGTCAATGGGGGAAAAAGAGAAACATCTGTAACAAAATAAGTAAAGAAATACATTTAAAAAAAAAAAAAAAAGAAATCCAGACTTGACACTAGTGGCAAGTACCACAAACAAAACGTAGCCGTGTTGAAGCTTTATATTTGGTGGCACTCAGAATCGCCAGAGCTATGAAACCTTACACCATTGCTGAGGATTTACTGGTGTCAGCAGCCAAAGACAGAGTTATCATCGGAGACGAATTTGTTACAAAATTGTGTGCAATTTCCTTATCTATTGACACTGTCTGCAGAAGAATAGATGATGTGTATGCTGATATTCTCGATCAGGTAATCCTGGAAATTAAATCTGCTCCACTTCCAATATTTAGTTTCCAGCTTGATGAATCTACAGACGTTGCAAACTGTTGACAGTTACTGGTTTACGTGAGCTATATTAATGATGGCGATTTCAAAGTTGAGTTTCTCTTTTGCAAACCTCTTGAAATGACAACTACTGTACCTGATGTATTTGACAGTTGGTTCATTTCTGAAAGAGCATAAGATCTCTTGGGGAAAGGTTTGTGGTGTTTGCACAGATGGTGCTCCAGCTATGCTCAGATGTCGATCTGGATTTCAACGTTTAGTACTGAATGAGTCACCAAAAGTCATCGGAACTCACTGTATGATTCATCGGCAAATATTAGCAACGAAGACACTGCCACAAGAGTAACAAGAAGTAATGAAAAGCGGTATAAGTTCTGTCAATTTTGTAAAGATGAGCACTTTATTTTCATTTTTTTAAATATTTGCCTTATTTATTTTTATATTTTATACATATTTTTTTATTAATTTATTTTTGTTACAGATGTTTCTCTTTTTCCCCCATTTTCACCCTCCTGCCCATCCCTCCTTGCCCCTTCCCCAGTTTTGTTGTCCATGTCCACTGGTTATGAGTATATGCGTACAAGTTCTGTGGTTCATCGCTCCCCTCCCCCACCCCCTCTTCTGGCAAATGTCAGTCTGTACCCTACTTCCACGTCTCTGGGACTACCCTGTTCCTCAGACTGTTATGTTCATTATATTTGAGAAATAAGTGAGATCATATGATATTTGTCTTTCTCTGCTTGGCTTGTTTTGCTTTGGATAATAGTTTCCAAGTCCTACCATGTTGTCGAAAAGGATAAGAAATCTTTCTTTCTTACAGCTGCATAGTACTCCATTGTGTATATGTACCACAGATTTGTTATCAGTTCGTCTACTGATGGACACTTGGGCTGTTTACAGATCTTAGCTATTGTAAATAGCGCTGCTATGAACATGGGGGTACATGTATTTTTTCTGATTGGTGTTTCAGGCTTCTTAGGGTACAATCCTAGGAGTGGGATCACTGGGTCAAATGGTAATTCAATTTTTAATTTTTTGAGGTAACACCATAGTGTTTTCCATGGTGGCTGCACCAGTCTGTATGCCCACCAGCAGTGTCCTAGAGTCCCCCTTTCTCCACACCCTCGCCAACACTTCTTGTTTGATGCTTTGTTGATGGCGGCTATTCTGACAGGTGTGAGGTGATACCTCATTGTTGTTTTAATTTGCATCTCTCTGATGATTAGTGATGTTGAGCATTTCTTCATATGTCTCTCGGCTTTTTGTATGTCCTGTTTGGAGAGGTGTCTATTTAGTTCCTATGTCCATTTTTGAATTGGGTTCTTTGTCTTCCTTTTGTTGAGTTGCATGAGCACTATATATTTTGGAGATTAACCCCTTATCTGATGTATCATTGGCAATTATGGTCTCCCATACAGTGGGTTGCCTTTCCACTTTGATGGTTATTTCTTTTGCTGTGCAGAAGCTTTTTGTTTAATGGAGTTCCATGTGTTCATTTTTTCCTTTGTTTCTGTTGCCTTAGGTGATGTATCAGTGAAAATTCTGCTGCGTATGATGTCTAAAATTTGTTGCCTACATTTTCTTCTAGGATTTTTATGGATTCATGAGTCACATTTAAGTCTTTTATCCATTTTGAGTTTATTCTTGTGTATAGTGTAAGATGATGGTCTAGTTTCATTTTTTGCATGTAGCTGTCCAATTTTCCCAACACCATTTATTGAAGAGGCTGTCTTTACTCCATTGTATGTTCTTGCCACCTTTGTCAAATATTAATTGAGCATAATGTTTTGGGTCAATTTCTGGGTTCTCTGTTCTATTCCATTGATCTATGTGCCTGTTCTTGTGCCAGTACCCGGTTGTTTTGATTACAGTAGCTTTGTAGTATACCCTGATGTCCGGTATTGTGATCCCGCCTACTTTGTTCTTCTTTTTCAAGATTACTGTAGCTATTCAGGGTCTTTTTTTGTTCCATATGAACTTCTGAAGCATTTGTTCTAGTTCTGTGAAATATGTCATTGGTAGTCTGATGGGGATTCCGTTAAATCTATAGATTGCTTTTGGTAGTATGGATATTTTAATGATGTTAATTCTTCCAATCCATGAACAAGGTATGTGCTTCCACTTTTTTATATCTTCCTCTATTTCTTTTTTCAATGTCCTGTAGTTTTCTGAAAATAGGTCCTTTACTTCTTTGGTTAAGTTTATTCCTAGGTATCTTAATTTTTTTTGCCACGATGGTAAATGGGATTGTTTTTTTTAGTTTCTCATTCTGTGAGTTCATCATTGGTGTATCAGAATGCCATCGATTTCTTGATGTTAATTTTTTATCCTGCTACTTTGCCAAATTCATTTATTAAGTCTAGTAGATTTTTGATGAAGTTTTTAGGGTTTTCTATGTACAATATCATGTCATCTGCAAATAATGACAGTTTCACTTCCTCTTTTCCAATTTGAATCCCTTTTGTTTTTTCTTCATGTCTGATTGCTGTGGTTAAGACATCCAGTACTATGTTAATTAAGAGTGGCAAAAGTGGCATCCTTATCTTGTTCCTGTTCTTAAGGGAAATGCTTTTAGTTTTTGTCCATTGAGTATGATGTTGGCTGTAGGTCTTTCATATATGGCCTTTATAATGTTGAGATATGATCCCTCTATTCCCAAATTGCTGAGCGTTTTAATCAGAAATGGGTGCTGGATTTTGTCAAATGCTTTTTTATCATCTATTGATATGATCATATGGTTTTTATCTTTCATTTTGTTTATGTGGTGTATCACATATATTGATTTGCGAATATTGTACCAACCTTGCATCCCTGGGATGAATCCCACTTGGTCATGGTGAATAATTTTTTTGATGTATTGCTGCATCTGATTTGCTTCTATTTTGTTCAGGATTTTGCCATCTATGTTCATCAGGGATATTGGTCTGTATTTTTCTTTCTTTGTATTGTCTTTTTCTGGTTTTGGAATTAGAATTATGCTGGCTTTATTAAAGGAGTTTTGAAGTCTTCCTTCCTCTTGAATTTTTTGGAATAGTTTGAGGAGTGTGGTTGGTATTTCTTCTTTGAATTTTCGGTAAAATTCCCCCGTGAAGCCATCAGGGCCTGGGCTTTTGTTTGCTGGGAGGGTCTTGATTACATCTTCAATTTCCTTCATTGTTATTGGCCTGTTCAAGTTTTCTATCTGTTCCCGATTCAGTTTTGGGAGATTGTGTGTTTCTAGAAATGTGTCCATTTTGCTTAGATTGTCGAATTTGTTGCCATATAAATGTTCATAGTATTTGTTAATGATCCTTTGTAGTTCTGTGGTGTCAGTTTTTACTTCTCCTCTTTCATTTCTGATTTTGTGTATTTGGGTTCTCTCTCTTTGTTTCTTGGTGAGTCTAGCTAGGGGCCATCGATCTTGTTTATCTTTTCAAAAAACCAGCTCGTTGTTTGATGGATCCTTTGAATTGTTTTTTTGGTCTCCATGTCATTTATTTCTGCTCTGATCTTTACTATTTCCTTCCTTCTACTTGCTCTAGGATTTTCTTTTTGTTTGCTTTCTAGTTCTTTAAGTTGTGAGGTTATGTAGTCAATTAGAAATTTTTCTTCTTTCTTGAGGTGGGCCTGTAGTGCTATGAAGTTCCCTCTCAGAACTGCTTTCACTGCATCCCATAGATTTTGTGTTGTTGTGTGTTCATTTTCATTAGTTTCCAGGCAGTTTTTAATTTCTTCCTTGATCTCCATGGTAACCCATTCATTGTTCAATAACATGCTATTTTGCCTTTATGTCTTCAAGTGTCTTTGCATGTTCTTGTTGCAATTGATTTTTAGTTTCATGCCATTGTGATCTGAGAAGATGCTTGATATGATTTCAATATTCTTGAACTTGTAGATACTTAGTTTGTGTGCTATCATGTTGTTTATCTTTGAGAATGTCCTAGGTGTACTTGAGAAGAATTTGAATTCTGCAGTTTTGGGGTGTAATTCTCTGTATATATCAATTAAATCCATTTTATCTAGTGCTTCATTTAGAATGTCTGTTGCCTTGTTAATTTTTTGTCTAGATGATCAATGCAGTGATGTCAGTGAGATGTTGAAGTCTCCTTCTCTGATTGTATTGCTGTCGATTTCTCCTTTGAAGTCCTCCAGAAGATTTTTAATATATTTTGTGCTCCTATATTGGGTGCATATATGTTTGCCAAGGTTATATCTTCCTGTTGGATAGACCCTTTCAATATTATGTAGTGACCTTCTTTGTCTCTAGTTATGGTCTTCAATTTGAAATCTAATTTATCAGATATGAGTATTGCTACCCCAGCTTTTTTTTTCCTTTCCGTTTGCTTGGAAGATTTTTTCCCATCCCTTTACTTTCAACCTATGTGAGTCTTTTGTTGTGAGGTGGGTCTCTTGTAAACAGCATATGTGTGAATCATGCTTTCTTATCCAGTCAGCTACTCTGTGTCTTTTTATTGGAGCATTCAGTCCATTTACATTTAGGATGATTATTGATATGTTCTTATTTATTGCCATTTTTGTTCAGTGTGGTTATATTTTTCTTCCTATTTCTTCTATTAATTACAGCAGTCCTTTTAACATTTCTTGGATTACTCGTTTGGTGCTAATACATTCCCTTAGCCTTTTTTTTTTTTTTTTGTCTGGGAAGCTTTTTATTTGACCTTCTAATTTGAATGATAGCCTTGCTGGATAGAGTAGTCTTGGATTCAGATCCTTGTTTTTCATGACCTTGGTTACTTCATGCCATTCCCTTCTGGCCTGTAGTGTTTCTGTTGAGAAGTCAGCTGATAGCCTGATGGGGGTTCCTTTGTAGGTAACCTGTTGCTTATTTCTTGCTGCCTTTAGGATTCTCTCTTTGTCTTTAATTTTTGGCATTTTAATTATTATGTGTCTTGTTGTGGGCCTGTTTGGGTTCTTCTTACTTGGGGCTCTCTGTGCTTCTTGAACTTGAATGTCTTCTTCCTTCAGCAAGTTAGGAAAGTTTTCTGTCACTATTTCTTCAAATGTATTCTCTAACCTTGCTCATTTTCTTCTTCTTTGGGGGCTCCTATGATGCAAATATTATTACGTTTCCAGTTGTCCCACAGTTCTCTTAAGCAATCTTCCTGTTTTTTCATTGTTTTTTCCTTTTGGTTTTCTGGTTGATTGATTTTTTCTACTCTGTCTTCTAATTCACTGATCTGGTCTTCCAATTCCTCTACTCTGCTGGTCAGTCCTTCCAATGTGTTCTTTATTTCTGCTATGTCATTCTTCATTTCCACTTGGTTGGTTTTCAGTGTTTCTATATCTTTATTCATGGTGTTGATGTCCTTACTCATGCTGTTTAGTTTCCTCAAGATCATGGCTCTGAACTCTACCTCTGATTACTTGCTTAACTGTATTTCATTTATCTCATCTTCGGTAGAGTTCTCTTGTTCTTTCATTTGGGATCTGTTTCTTTGTATCACCACTTTGGCTATCTCAGTGGGTTTTGGAACCTTCCAAATTTTCCCTGTGGGTGTTGGTGTTCTGCTATTTGTGGCTCCCCTTACTGGGTTTGGGTGAGCATGGAGGGCCCTCCTTAAACACCACTGTCAAGTCTCACTTTCCTCAGTAGATTTGCAAGCTCAGGAAAGGTTCAGTTATGCTCTAGCTTTTTGCCTGGAGACTTTTAGCCTCAGTTACTTGAAAAGCGTTAGGATCTCAGTTTAATGAGAAACTCCCTCAGGTGTTTATAGTGTAAGAGGATTTCCTGAGGGTGGGGCGGATGCTGGTTGTTAATCACCCTCAATTTGCATTTCTTTACCTCACCTGGGAATCTCCAAGGGAGGGGCTGCCACAGCTCCGGGAAGGAGCAAACTTGGCTGCTGTTCTGTGTAACCAGGAAGGAACAAGTTGTCCACCACTGTCCTTTGTGGCCGCAGCTCAGCACAAACTCTGAGTGCTCTCCAAATCCCAGGTGTCCCCACAGAGTTCCAGTCCAGTCTGCCCTCCCTCTGCCGGAGCCCCAGGTGAGTGGCTGTAGCAATTTAGTGCTGTTTACCAGCCCTCTGGGCTGTGGAGCAGCTTCTGGTCTTAACACCGAGGGTGGGCCCCGCTGCTGCTCACAGCTTAGGCAGCTCTGTCTGTGGGCTCCCAGCCCACCACCCTCACGCGCCTCCGCAGATCCTACCAGGCTCATTCAGTGTCCCTGGTTGTATGGTCCTCTCCCGCTGCTTTTCTGTTGCTTTTTTTCCGAGGATTTGTCTTTATTTTAGTTGTAATTCCCGTTTGGTCCTGGGAGATAGTCTGTGCAGCTTCCGTTCACTCCACCGCTATTTCCATATTCCAAGGTGAGCACTTTAAACAGTCGACTGTTTTTGCAACTGTGCAATGAGTTGGATGCACCAAGCAATGCTCTGCTATTTAACACTGAAGTGAGATAGTTGTCGACAGGAAAAGTTTTAAAACCTGTGTTTGAGCTTCATGATGAACTCAAAATGATTTTTAATCAGAAAGCAAGACCGCAGTTTGAAGCAGTTTTCAGTGATAAAAATAAACTGCAGAAAATAGCTTACTTGGTTGACATCTTTGCCATCTTCAATGAGTTAAATTTATCATTGCAAGGACCAAATGCAACATGCCTCGATTTGTCTGAAAAGATCCGATTATTCCAAATGAAACTTCAGGATTGGCAAAAAAATTTGGATGAAAATAAAATTTACATGTTGCCTATCTTATCTGCTTGATTTGAGGAACATGACATTGAACCAGACAAAAGGATTACGATGATAATTTCTGTGAAAGAACACTTGCACATGCTTGCAGACGAAATTTCATCATACTTTCCAAATCTACCTGACACCCCATTTGCACTTGCCAGTAGCCCATTCATAGTCAGAGTTGAAGATGTTCCTGAGACAGCACAAGAGGAGTTCATTGAACTTATTAACAGCGATGCAGTGAGAACTGATTTCTCTACAATGCCAGTTACAAAAATCTGAATCAAGTGTTTGCAGTCATATCGTGTTCTGTCTGAGACTGTGTTGCGCCTTCTTCTTCCATTTCCAACAACATATCTTTGTGAAACAGGGTTTTCCAGCTTGTTGGTTATCAAGTCTAAATACAGAAGTAGACTTGTTGTGGAAGACGATCTTTGTTGTGCTCTTGCAAAGAGTGCCCCGAGAATTTCTGATCTGGAGAGAAAGAAGCAATCTCAACCTTCGCACTGATGTTGGCTTTTTACACATACTGTCGCAAAATGTAGCAATGTAGTTTACTGTTGTTATATTAAGACTGTTACCCATGCTACACCATCCTTCAAGACAAAATTCTATTATTTGTAATTAGAAATAAATATTTCACAATATATAGTTACATATTGTTTTTGTGATTAATCACTATGCTTTAATTTTGTTCAATTTGTAACAATGAAAATACATCCTGCATATCAGATATTTACATTACGATTCCTAACAGTAGCAAAATTACAGTTATTAAGTAGTAACAAAAATAATTTTATGGTTGGGGGTCACCACAACATGAGGAACTATATTAAAGGGTCACAGCATTAGGAAGGTTGAGAACCACTGACCTAGAGGGTATTATGCTAAGTATAAGAATACAGATAAAGACAAATACCATATGATTTCACTTATATATAGTGTCTAAGGAACAAAATAAATGAACATACAAAACAAAAACAAACTCATAGATATAGAGAACATTTTGACAGTTGCCAGAGGGGAGGGTATTTGAGGAGATGAATACAAAGGAGAAAGGGATTAAGACTGCAAATTAACAGTTATAAAAACATTCGTGGGGATGTGAAGTACAGCATGGGAAATATAGTTAATAATATTTTAATAAGTATTTATGGTGTCAGACGGGTACTATATTTATTGTGGTGATCACTTTGTAAGTCATATAAATAGCTAATCACTATCTTGTACACCTGAAACTAATAAAATTTTGTATCTCAACTGTAAAGGAAATATTTTTAAAATACTATTTAAAAAATGTTGTTCAGGCATCACTACTAATAAATAGTCAAGGCCCAAGTTCATTCAGACCTGTAGTTCCCAAATACTACTTAATTGTGCCCTATTATACATTTAGAATCTAAACCACAGAGCTTGGTTTGGTTCTAAAATACCACTTGAGTAACAATTTTGCATTTTCTAGGTAATTCAGATTGTCTAGCTATAAAATGATATATTCATAAAATAAAAGTACACTGGTCTTTTTATAAACCTTACCTCTGTTGAATGAGATCAATTCACTCCTTTTTTTTTTTTTTTCAGCAATCAAACCACCATGGCTTTCCTTTAAACTCCCACCACTGTGTTCATCCCTGTTCTACCCATAGGTGGGGTGTGGGGTTAATCTTGTTACTATGGCTAAGAGGTCTTAGATATAAGCAATAGATACCCATATAACATATATCCATTATATTCTTCTAAATGTTTGAAACCAAGTGAGACTGACAAGTAAACACAAAGCCTATAAACACATCATACCCCAAGGGATTTGGCCTTCAAAACACTGGAAGTTGGAAAAATATATCTTCATATTAAATGTATATTAAAAATTCCCCATGTACCCTCTCCTCAGAATATTCCCTTAATTCTCCAGAATCCCTATGAATGCTCACAAGCTAGCATTTTTAGCGCTCTGTGCTGCAGACCTTTGTTTCTACTCTTTCAAATTAAAGTTTTCATCCATCATTCCCATATGGTTTCTTCTCTGCTAGATTACATGCTGCATTACAGGATAAAGAAATTTATGCAGAGGCAAAAATAGTTAACCAGGAGGTGTTTCCCCTTTCAGGAAATATTTTAACACTGTTACAAGAAGACTCTAGAGACAACCATAAAACACATAAAACTAGTTATTCCTCCCTGGAATCTGCTGTATACCACAGAAGAGGATCCTTCAATGTAAGCCAATGGTGTCCACTTCCCTTCAACATGTTGAAAGCAAAGGAACCATGTTGCTTTCACATTTTTCCCAAAGAAGTAATTCAGTGTTCAGAAGCATGTGAAAAGCCTGTGTACTATGTTTGGCACCACCAACATGTGGTAAAGGGTTAAGTAAGGTCTTGGCTATATAACTTCTGCACATTCTAAAGATCTTCAGGACTAACTGACCGTTTAGGCTTCTGTGAACAGAAAAATCTAAAATGAAGTCAAGAGGCCATTAGGGAGTCAGACTTAGTACATCCATACCTGGATGAAGTTTGAACTTTTGGACTTTTGTGCTTGCCACAGAAGCACACTTGGGACTTGTTTCCATGCCAACATCTAGCTCAGCATCTCCCCACCTGGGCCTGACCAATCCTTTTGAACTAGTCATCAGGCCATGTTAGACAGCCAATAGGAAATGTTTCCTTTGTTACAACTTGTGGTTTTTGCCTTTATAAACTCTGGCTTTCTTTGTCTTCCCTGAAGCATGTTTCAAGTCTTCTCTGAATCTGGGTCTCCTAGATTCAAATCCTTTAAGGCCCTAAATAAACTTCTGATTTTATAGCCTCTGCTCTTTAACAACCAACGCCTCTAAACTCTTGGAATATCCTGTCTGATAAGAGTGTCATTGTATACCTGTGGCCTTGGGCAACACCAGATAGACTATGCTAACAATGCAACTTATTTTGAACACTTGTTTTTGTTACCTGGGGCCCTGAGCCACACTATACCAGTTTTATCTGAATGAAGTGGGAGAGGGGCAGGGGAATGGTTACTGGAAAATGAGTATCTAAGGTCAGTCATAAGGAGCTCCATGTTTATGTGACTAACCCCTACCTAATAAAACACTGGGCACCAAGGCTCTCATGAGCTTTCTTATTTGGTAACACTTTTCATATATTATCATACATTGTTGCTGGAAGAATTAAATGCTGTCTGTGTGACTCCACTGGGAGAGGACAATTGAAAGCCTGTGGCCCAGTTTATCCTGGACACTGCCCTAGGTACCTTTTTCCTTTGCTAATTTTAATCTTTATCCTTTTACTGTGAACCATAATGATGAGTACAGCTTTCTAAATTCTGTGAGTCCTCCTAGCAAATCATCCAACCCAAGAGCAGTCTTGGGAACTGCCCCCTCCCTACACAAACATGTTTTCTTATTTTCACACATCAAATAAAATAGCCTTTTGTGCCTTTCTCCCCCACCCTATATATATATGCTCACCAGATATGAAATTAACTTACTGCTATAAGCAACCATTTTGACAAACTGTAAGAAAAGACAAGCGTGAAAATGAGAGTTATTCATATTCAGACAAATGGTAGACAAGTCTATACAACAGCCCGAAGGCAAAATATCAGTGGCTCTAGGAGGGAGACAAATTATCCTGGTATTTTTTATTAAAATTGGGCTGCTTCCTGGAATTAATAATTTTTCCCCAATTTTCTCATACCAAAGACAACAGTCATATATTTTTAAGTATGTAAGTGCATTAGTTTACATTTATTGGGTTTTCCCTGACACCTATACTGTAATTTGAATTTCCATAACTAAAATATCTATTTGGAAAAAAGAAAACTTGAACTCATAAAGTGAAATTTTGAACCAAGTTTTGACTTCCTGACATTTTTAACACAGCCTATTTTCGTCATCTAAAGCTACTACAAAATGTTCTGGCCTATACAAAGGGATATAGAGAAAAAATAGTATAAAATCCAAGGAATGAGAAGTAGGAGCAAAGCGAATGTAATATCCTGAAATTCCTACCTCTCCTATATATCATGAGCCGAAGAATAGTTTGCCAGCCATGGGAAAGTGACACAGAAGCAATCTTATCCTTTGATGCCTTTCTACTTCCTTCCTCTCAAGCTCCCCTAATTTCTCTTCTTTTCCTAACTCCTGGCCAAGATGACATCACAGGTACCTAATTTCTTTCCTCTTTATGAAACATTGCTCAGCTTCTTATTTATTATTATTATTATTATTATTCTCAGCTTCTTGTCTTTTCATAATCCTATTATCTGCCATGTATTTCTGAGTGGTAACAGGCTCATCAGATAGAGTAGGCAGATCCTGGTTCCCAAGCTAGGCAGTTTAACTTTACTATTCAGTTCAGCATTACACACCATAGTAATTTTTCTGTAAGTGAAATGCACTGGAGAGAGATGAGAAAACTTATGATCTGAAGCTCCAAAATTACTATAAAAGAGGATTGATTTTCCACTCAAATAACTTTCTCATACCCTTAGGTAAGAATATCTTGCTGACCTTAATTTCAGCCCAAATCAGAAAACTGGGTATCTTTCCTTCCCCTTAAAGATACTACCTACTTCTTGTTTGGTCATCCTGGGGATCATATTCATCTCAAATTGGATGCCTTTTGCAAAATAACAAAAGGTACAACACATTTTTTCCTAATTTATTCTATTTGAGATAGTCAACATTCCACAAGCTGTGAACACTGAACACTCCATAAACCAGGACAAGCAGAGGAGCCATTATTTGTTTTTGATGTTCTTCTGTCCTACTTTCTGGGAAATTTCTGTTTAAGCTCACATTAAAATTTCTCTGCCCTTTCATTCAACATTCAAGGAATGAATTAGTTGTCACACAACTGCTATATGCCAGGCATTATGCAATTTTCCAAATTCCATTTCTCACTCAAACTCAGGTGATTTTGGATGATGATAGTTCATGGTGCTTCCCCTCCTAGACAACACATTAGCAATTTTGTCATGACCTTTAATACCCTATAACCAGGAAGTAATTGAATGGTGAATTTATATATCAGAGAAGTGGATGGTGAGAGATATCTCTAGAGAGATATCTTTGATATATTTTCTAATACCCTTTAAATCATAATCTATAAGCTGTCAATTAGTCTGCATACTAGTTTTAAAAAAAAGCTAAACCTATGGCCAAAATTTTGTTTCAAATCACCTCTTAAAATAATTATGTTTATACCCACCCTTGAGACTGAAGCATTCTTTGAAAACACCCTACCAAACATGATGTATAAAAACTGTAGATGATTCAAAACAATTTCTGAACATGTGTTCTTTTGTGGTATTGATTTCATTGAGTCTGGAAGCTCTCTTTAGATTAAAGTAGCCTCTCAGATGCCTCTCCTAAGCCTCCAGAATAAAGATTTCATATAGTAATCTTAGATTAAAGGAACAGAACAATGACTAATGTTTATAATCCTAGCATTGAGTAATTATGATGAAGTTAAGTAATAATTAAAATACTATATTTAAGAAGAAGGAAAGCTGGGAAGAGAGTAAGCTGTTTTAGAAATATATCCCTAGAAAATGAAGTATATACATAAAAACAACCCTGGAAAGATGTTCACTTGGATGATTATTTTTGGGTGATAAGATTATAAGCAATTTTTACAAACATTTTGCCAGACTATATTTTCTACAATAAACATATTTTGTAACTATTCTAGTATTTTCAATAAAGCCAATTAAAATCTGTATGAATACTGAAGAGTATTTAAGGAAGTGGCTTTTAGGAACATAGACATTTTTTAAATAATATTTTATTGAAGTATTGTAAGCACAATGCCTAACACACATAGAAAGTATATAATAAATATTCATAGAATCAGAAATGTGTCTTCCTTTCTACACAATAAATCATCTTAGCATTTCAGCTTCATTTAGTTTGCACAGCTGAAATGCCTATAATTTTTATTAGTAAGCTTTGAAATTGACTGGTATTTTGGATATTGCTCTCTTTCTTCCCAATGTATCCCATTTGTCAAGTTTGGAAACTGGGCTGAGCCCTAATGGAAGAATTCTCTATTTGATTTCATTAGCTTTGGTTTAGCAATACTGTTGGAGGCTTGATCCATGAACATTAGTCTAAATCATCCAAATCTGAACCTAAACTCTCAAATCTTCCAGTAAAAACATCAAGGCTTGGAATATTACTGAAATAACCTCTATAAAACCACTAGAAATTCTCTAATGCATGCTCTCCATTAAATTCAAGCATTATCATCAATACTCAATCACTAGAGAATAAAAGATTTTGATCTCAGCAACAGGGTGAGTTTTCTTTGCAGCCATGCATTTTGAAAATATATTCAGATGGAAGTGTGGCTTTGTAAAGCTGCTTAAGTTTTTTATATAAAGCTATAAAGTTATTTCTTTTGGCAACATTCTCTAACTAATATGGTGACAGAATTCATGAAAGAAATAATAATATCATGTAGCATAAATCCAAAAAGTGAATGGGGTATTGGTTGGAGTTTTGGTTACTGATGGGCATTCATTTTATTAAACAATCTTTTTTTAAAAGTTTGAAATGTAAAAATGTATTTTAGAAACACAGTTTGATAGTTCCTATTAATTAATTCAACAGCTTAAAATACTTTTTAAAGAAAATTCAGATTTTAGTCACAACTCTATCTTTGTTGATGACTGACACCTTGAAGAGGGTATGTTGGGTACTACAAAAACAAATGGTCTCTTCTCCATGAAGGGGAACCAAGCTTGAGCTTAAACTATTGTCATTGCTGTGGTTAAGAAACCCTTGAACAAAACTGATAGGATGGGCTTAGGTGATAAAGAGGCTCTTGGGAGGAAACTCATCCTATAGGAAACTCATCCTATAGAAAGAGAGGGATGGATGGGAAATGACCAAAAAAAAATTGATACTGCAACAAAGTCTTAGGGAGTAGTGATTCCACACTAAGCATATGACTACCACTCAAATCTGTGTTTGGCCCAGCCCTGTGGAGACAGGTCTGAGTTCTGAGAAGAGAAAGTAGTTTGTGTAAAAGTTACAAAATGTTGTTTCAACAAAAAAATTATAACACTTTGCAAGATAAGCAGATTGTTCTGGAACTCTTCTAACCATATAAGACAAAATGGAAGAGTTATCTCTGTCACACAGCACTGCTCACCTATGACACCATAAGTGCTTTGAATTATCAGAGGGTGTGTGCCTAGAGGAGCAGCAATAGTATCCAAGGAAAGAGTAACAGCACCCAACAGGAGACTAATATTTCCTCCAAGGGGTAATGGAGCAATGATGCTGCCTGCTAACAATCAGTAGAGTAAAAGTACCAAGTACCACCCCACTACGCATACACAGTAAACAACTACAGTGTCTAACAGAAGGACAGCAGTACCACATTGGAAATCGGTGCCAGGTAAAAGACAGCACAGAAGGAGAAGTTCCCAGTAGAAGCACACAACATAAGCTGCGTGGACTCACAAGTTGTATCTGGACACTCTAAATAATAATAGGCAAGGATAAAGAAGTGCAAGATGGAGAGACAGACTTTGCAAGGAGTTAGAGGTCTTGAACAAGTAAGGAGAGGCAAGAGTTAGTGAAATTTGAGTTAGCTCTGGTAATGTTCCTCAGTTTCCTCACCTGTAAAACACAGTTAATTATACATCAAATGATTGTTGTAAGAGTTAAATGGGCTAATATACATAAAGCATTTAGAATTATATATAGCACATAGGAAGCACTATGCAAGTCTTTGTTGTAGATGTTACTGTTGTTATAAAATCATGCTGCAGTCTATCTGTTATATACATATTTGTTATATACATATATAGGTTTTTTTTAAATAAAGGGCTGGGCTTTAGTTTGAAGATACCCACAATTTGTTATCTTAAGTTCTCCCCAACATAGATATCTAGGGGCTTAAGTAATCATCAACTCCAATTCATCTTCACAAATCCCAGAGAAATCTATGGCTATGTAAATATGAATAGAACAACGATATCATGTTGATTATACTTTAAAAATTCCATTAATGGGTAATTCACTTGTATTTTAGAGCTATTGTCCCTTATAATCAAGTAAATGTCACTACAGATTTCATGATTTTCTCTAACACTCAATGTGTATGGGTTGCAAAGTTAGCTCTTCACCAGCTACTCACTTATGTTTTAGCACCATGCTTACAATTTGAATCACTGCCATCAGATATGCATTGGTGCCTTGTTTATGTTGAGTTGACGAAGTAGCTAATCTCACCCTAGACATGGAAAACTGATTCAAAGATCATTTAGTATATGTATTTTCTGTTATTCTTTTTTCTTGAACAAATGGAAATGTTAGAACTAAAAAATATAGTAACTAAAAGATAGTAACTGAAAGACAAAATAAGTGAAATAGAATGCTCAGTCGATGGAAGGGACAAAGGAAGGTTTAAGTGGAAAGGGTAAAGGGAACTTAGAATTGAAAATACTCTCCAACTTGCTTTGGTTATACAATACTATCAAATATCAAAACTCGGTGAACTGAACAATTAAGATATGTGTTTTTTATTGTATATTAAATAATCTTAAAATGTAACAAAAACAATTAAATACAAGTACTAGATATTCTTTAATTACTATTTAAAAGGATGAATTAACTAATGTAAAAAGACATATATATATATATATATATATATATATATATATATATATATATGTAAGGTTAAATCTTAGAAGAAGACAAAGAAATAAAAACTTTTGGTTTTTGAGCTCGCAATTGTTATCCATAATTTCAGACTTCCTATGAGAGAGAAGTGAAGAGGATTCTCAGGATACCCTGAATCTCTTTCTTAGAATCAAAAGCTTTCTGGAGCTCAGTAGTGTATAACAGGTTTACTGCAGTAATTTGGAGCTATGGGACAAGACTCTTAAGGAACCTTTTTCAATCTAGAATTTTATCACCTGCAAATTGACTTTTAGCTGCCCATTACACTATCTTAAAAGAGAGACTGCATCTGTTTTCACCAATGTCATAAACTTCCAATCTGTGTTTCCTCTCCTTCATGGCAAACAGAGGAGAATAACAGAAAGAGACAGGTATGTTAGGTTCTAGCCTAATGGCTACCACCATGTTTCTATTTGGTACAAATGGATATATAAAGTTGCCATACACTGAAATAGGTAACACTAGAAGACACTAGGTACTTAGGCAAAGATATAAATTTGCCTTCTGTCTTTCAGCACTCCTCAGCACCAAGTAAAATTAATGCAGTTATCTGCTAATCCAGGCCAAGACTCTTCTCTAGGCTACCATTCTAGACTATTCCCAACACCGTTTTACATCTCACCACTCGTACAAGCAGAACTTCCTAACTCTGTGTCCTATTTCCTGAGGAATTTTCATGGTTTATTTCAGGAAAAAAAATCCTAACTAATGTACTAATCAAGGCCAAATGGTTTTGGATATTCTTTCATCCATCTAAACACATTGAGCTATAATATAAACTTCCAAAGAATCGAGTACCAATGGGAATTTGAGGTCCTGTAGCAAGGTCAGGGAAAGATATATTTTTGTGCAGGTGGATATTTTGGTACCCATCAAATTATAAAACCAAGTTCCTTGTCTCAATTTAATAAAACATTTTTAAAAAGGAAATACAGACCTCCTCCTGCATTAAACTTCTCCAGTTGTCATTAGGTAGAAATGACAATTCCCTTCCTGTCTTGAACTCACAAAGAATAATCTTTTAACATTTTTTATGGGGAACTTATAATTTTCAGAGTTGTATCCTATTTACCTGTGCATATGTATTGCCTCATGCTGGAAACTGACTCAACTCAAGCACTTTTTTCTCCTTCTCTCCTTCCTTCTCTTCTCTTGCCCTCTTACACACACACACACTCTTCCTGCACAGTGCTCTGCAAATAGTGCATGCTCAGTCAATGGCAATGTAATAGATTTTCAAAGATTTAAAAATTTTATTTGTTCTTGAAAGAAGGCAATCTATCTGGACTATGATTAGAAGGCAACACAAGCAATCAATATGTCTCTTCTGATTGTAAGCACAGAACCAGCCTATTCTGGCCTTGTCTTATTCCTAACAAGATACTAAGTCGTTTTCCAGAGATAACAGAGCAAGGCTGCAGATCATGCTGTCAGATGGTGGGATATGTTCACTATAGAAGGAATTCACCCTAGAATAACTTTTCAAAGTCACTGGGTTAAAATCCACCAGGGAGTACATACTAAACATCCCCCTAAATTCAAACACACAAGGCATAAAAAGCCATGCTCCTCTAGTACCTTTGTGTTAAGATCTCATTATACTGAAATAATGCAATTTTATAGAATATGTGTAACTTCCCCTGCTTCTTCCTTCAAATGTAACCCCCAAACACTCAGTGAGGGATAGAGATTTGAGCTTTGCCTCCTGTCTCTCTGTTCAGTCAACTTGCAATAGAAGTTTTTTCCTTTCTCAAAAGCCAGTGCTGGGCATTGGCTTCTATGTACATTGGTCAGCAGGCCCTTGCTCGGTAACATGGTCATAGCCATAACATGCATCTCGCAAAGCCTTGTCTAAACCACATTTGCTTTTAATTTTTTTATTTCTTCAGAAAATTGAATAAACTACCTTATATAATTTAAAGTTATTGATATTTCATTCAATGCTAAGGTCAACAGTTCAGACTTCTCCTTAGGATACCATAAGACAAAAGACAAATATAAATCTAGATTGATAACAGAATCTTACCCATTTAGACCACAATAATATGAAATTAGCAATAATTTAAAAAATATTTTGGTATACAAAATAATAAAGTTGAAAAAATATCAAGGAATATATTTATACTTTTAATCATCAATTTCAAGTATTTTAGAAGCAGTTGTTTGCCAATAACAGATATGCAAATAACAGATATGCAAACTATAGATCATTAGCTACTCACTAATGAAGTTCCTCTAAGGAATACTATTAAGCTATGTTGTTTAATATTTCTAATTATTACTACATTTTAAGTGGTTTAATCTTTCTTTCTCCACAATAATTCAAGCTTGATGATGGTAAAGTTTTGTCTGTTTTGTTCAATATAATATTTCCAACACTTAGTACAGTACCAGGCATGTGCATGTTTAATAAATAGTTGCTAAATAAGTGAAAGAATGAATGATATCATTAAGTGTATTTTTATTAATTAATTAATTTTTGTTACAGATGTTTCTCCTCCCAGACACCTTTCTCCCTATCCCCCCCCCCCAAGTATTGTTGTCTAGGTCCATTGGTTACCCATATATATATATAAGTTCTTTGGTCTATCTCAACACCCCCCCCCACCCACCTCCTCTGAAGTTTGTCAGTCTGAACCATACTCCTTTCTATGTCTCTGGGTCAATTTTGTTCATCAGCTTTTTCTGTTCATTACATTCCACAAATAAGTGAGATCATGTGGTATTTGTCTTTCTCTGATTGGCTTATTTCACTTAGAATAATACTCCCCAGGGCCCTCCATGTCATCTCAAAGAGTAAGGGATCTTTCTTTCTTATAGCTGCAAAGTATTCCATTGTGTATATGCACCACAGCTTTTTTATCCACTCATCTATTGATGGACACTTGGGCTGTTTCCAGATCTTAGCGATTGTAAATAGTGCTGCTATGAACATAGGGGTACATATATTCTTTCTGATGGGTGTTTCAGGCTTCTTAGGATATATTCCTAGAAGTGGGATCACTGGGTCAAATGGCAGTTCAATTTTTAACTTTTTGAGGTAACACCATATTGTTTTCCATAGTGGCTGCACCAGTCTGCATTCCCACCAGCAGTGTACTAGAGTCCCCTTTTCTCCGCACCCTCGCCAGCACTTGTTTGATGGTTTGTTGATGGCAGCCATTCTGGCAGGTATGAGGTGATACCTCATAGTAGTTTTAATTTGCATCTCTCTGATGATTAGTGATGCTGAACATTTTCTCATATGTCTCTTGGCCATTTGTGTGTCCTTTTTTGAAGAGGTGTCTATTTAGGTCCTCTGCCCATTTTTAATTGGGTTCTTTGTCTTTTTTTTTGTTGAGTTGTATGAGTACTCTATATATTTTGGAAATTAACCCCTTATATGATGTGTCTTTGGCAATTATGCTGTCCCATATACTGGATTCCCTTTCCATTTTGATGGTTATTTCTTTTGTTGTGCAGAAGCTTTGTAGTTTCATGTAGTCCCATGTATTAATTTTTTTTCCTTTGTTTCTCTTGCCTTAAGCATAGTATCAATGAAAATTCTACTGCGTGTGATGTCTGAAATTTTGTTGCCTGCATTTTCTTCTAGGATTTTTATGGATTCATGAGTCACATTTAAGTCTTTTACCCATTTTGAGTTTATTCTTGTGTATGGTATAAGTTGATGGCCTAGTTTCATTTTTTTACATGTAGCTGTCCAAGTTTCACAACACTATTTATTAAAGAGGCTGTGTTTACTCCACTGTGTGCTCTTGCCACCTTTGTCAAATATTAATTGAGCATAATGTCTTGGGTCAATTTCTGAGTTCTCTAATTTGTTCCATTGATCTATATGCTTGTTCTTGTGCCAGTACCAGGTTGCTTTGATTACAATGGCTTTGTAGTATAACCTGATATGCAGTATTGTAATCCCTCCTGCTTTGTTCTTCTTTTTCAAGGTTGCTGTGGCTATTCGGGGTCTTTTTTGGTTCCATATAAACTTTTGAAGTTTTTGTTCTAGTTCTGTGAAATATGTCATTAGTCTTTTTTTTTTTGAGAATTTTTAAAACTATATCTTTATTAATTTATTTTTGTTACACGTTTCTACTTTTTTCCCCATTGACACCTTCCTCCCCATCCCTCCACCCCGTCCCCAGCCCTGTTGTCCATGTCCATCAGCTATGCATACATGCGCATAAGTTCTGTGGTTTATCTCCTCCCTCCCCCCCACCCCCTCCTCTGAGGGGTGTGATCCAGCAATACATCAAAAAAATTATTCACTATGACCAAGTGGGATTCATCCCAGGGATGCAAGGCTGGTTCAATATTTGCAAATCAATAAATGTGATACACCACATAAACAAAATGAAAGATAAAAACCACATGATCATATCAATAGACTCTGAAAAAGCATTCGACAAAGTCCAGCACCCATTTCTGATAAAAACGCTAAGCAATTTTGGAATAGAGGGACCATATCTTGGTATAATAAAGGCCATATATGAAAGACCTACAGCCAACATAATAATCAATGGGCAAAAACTAAAAACATTTCCCTTAAGAACAGGAACAAGACAGTGATGCCCACTTTTGCCACTCTTATTTAACATAGTACTGGAAGTCTTAGCCACAGCAATCAGACGTGAAGAAAAAATTAAAGGAACCCAAATTGGAAAGGAGAAACTGAAACTGTCATTATTCACACACGACATGATATTATATATAGAAAACCCTAAAGACTCCATCAAAAATCTACTAGACTTAATAAATGAATTTGGCAAAGTAGCAGGTTACAAAATTAACGTCAAGAAATCGATGGCATTCTTATACACCAATGATGAACTCACAGAAAGAGAAACTAAAAAACAATTCCATTTACCATCGCGGCAAAAAAATTAAGATACCTAGGAATAAACTTAAACAAAGAAGTAAAGGACCTATTTGCAGAAAACTACAAGACATGAAAAAAGAAATAAAGGAAGATATAAAAAAGTGGAAGCACATACCTTGTTCATGGATTGGAAGAATTAACATCATTCAAATGTCCATATTACCCAAAGCAATCTATAGATTCAATGCATTCCCCATCAAAATACCAAAGACATATTTCACAGAACTAGAACAAATATTTCAAAAGTTCATATGAAACCAAACAAGACCCCGAATAGCCACAGCAATCTTGAAAAAGAAGGACAGAGTAGGTAGGATCACAATACCGGACATCAGGTTATACTACAAAGCTACTGTAATCAAAACAGCCTGGTACTGGCACAAGAACAGGCATATAGACCAGTGGAACAGAACAGAGAATCTGGAAATTGACCCAAGACATTATGCTCAATTAATATTTGACAAAGACGGCAAGAACATACAATGGAGTAAAGACAGCCTCTTTAATAAATGGTGATGGGAAAATTGGACAGCTACATGCAAAAAAATGAAACTAGACCATCAACTTACACCATACACAAGAATAAACTCAAAATGGATAAAAGACTTAAATGTGGCTCATGAATCCATAAAAATCCTAGAAGAAAATATAGGCAACAAATTTCGGACATGATACGCAGCAGAATCTTCACTGATACATCACCTAAGGCAACAGAAACAAAGGGAAAAATGAACACATGGAACTACATCAAACACAAAAGCTTCCGCACAGCAAAAGAAACAACCATCAAAACAGATAGGGAACCCACTCTATGGGAGAGCATAATTGCCAATGATACATCAGATAAGGGGTTAATCTCCAAAATATATAGAGTGCTCATACAACTGAACAAAAGGAAGACAAAGAACCCAATTAAAAAATGGGCAGAGGAACTAAATAGATACCTCTCCAAAAAGGACATACAAATGGCTAAGAGACATATGAAGAAATGCTCAACATCAATAATCATCAGAGAGATGCAAATTAAAACAACAGTGAGGTATCACCTCACACCTGTCAGAATGGCCGCCATCAACAAATCAACAAACAAGTGTTGGGGAGGGTGTGGAGAAAAGGGGACTCTAGGACACTGCTGGTGGGAATGCAGACTGGTGCAGCCACTGTGGAAAACACTATGGTGTTACCTCAAAAAATTAAAAATTGAATTGTCATTTGACCCAGTGATCCCACTTCTAGGAATATACCCTAAGAAGCCTGAAACACCAACCAGAAAGAATACATGTACCCCCATGTTCATAGCAGCACTATTTACAATAGCTAAGATCTGGAAACAGCCCAAGTGTCCATCAGTGGATGAATGGATAAAAAAGCTGTGATACATGTACACAATGGAGTACTATGCGGCTGTAAGGAAGAAAGATCTCTTATCCTTTGAGACGACATGGAGGGACCTCGAGAGTATTATCCTAAGCGAAACAAGCCAAGCAGAGAAAGACAAATATCACATGATCTCACTTATTTGTGGAATATAATGAAAGTAACAGTCTGAGGAACAGGGTAGACCCAGAGATGTTGAGGTAGGGTATAGACTGTCATTAGTCTTTTAATGCGGATTGCATTGAATCTATAGATTGCTTTGGGTAGTATGGACATTTTAATTATGTTAATTTTCCAATCCATGAACAAGGTATATATTTCCACTTTTTTATATCTTCCTCTATTTCTTTTTTCAATGTCCTGTAGTTTTCTGCAAATAGGTCCTTTACTTCTTTGATTAAATTTATTCCTAGGTAGTGTAATTTTTTTGCCACAATGGTAAATGGGATTGTTTTTTTTAGTTTCTCTTTCTGTGAGTTTATTATTGGTGTATAAGAATTCCACTGAATTTTTTATGTTACTTTTGTTTTTTTTTGTTTGTTTGTTTCTTTTTGGTTTTTTTTTTTTTTTTTGGATGTTAAGCCTTTTTTTTTAAAGTTTTTATTTATTGATTTGATAGAGAGAGACATAGATTTGTTGTTCCACTCATCCATGCATTCATTGGTTGTTTCTGATACGTGCCCTGACCAGAGATCAAACGTGCAACCTTGGCGTATTGGGATGATGTTCTAACTAACTGAGCTACCTGGGCAGGGCTGGATGTTAGGCCTTTAAAGTGATCCGCACCTTGCCATTTGGGGCTAGCATTAGGCCCCTTGGCAGATTTTCATACCAGCTTTCTGCCCTTGCTTGCTTATTCCCAGTTGTAAACATTTCCCATTGGCATTTCTTCTGCTACACGGGAAATGGTCTCAGCTTCTCAGCTCTGAACAGCAATGTTTCTAGCACTCAGCTGAAGTGTTTACTGGCATCTTTATGCTCTTTCTCATCCATTTCATCTTTATTTTACAGCATTAATCTTTTTTTTTGTACGTTTTAATTTTATTTTTATTATTAATTTACTTTTGTTACAGATGTTTCTCCTTTTTTCCCCCATTGACACACTCCTCCCCTTCCCTCCCTGCCCCGTCCCCATTTTTGTTGTCCATGTCCATTAGTTATGAGTACATGCGTACAAGTTCTGTGTTCATCGCTCCCCTCCCCCACCCCCTCTTCTGGCAAATGTCAGTCTGTATCCCACTTCCACGTACCTGGGACTACCCTGCTCCTCACACTGTTATGTTCATTATATTCCAGAAATAAGTGAGATTATATGATATTTGTCTTTCTCTGCTTGGCTTGTTTCACTTAGGATAATAGTTTCCAAGTCCTCCCATGTCGACGCAAAGGATAAGAGATTGTTCTTTCTTACAGTTGCATAGTACTCCATTGTGTATATGTACCACAGCTTTTTTATCCATTCATCTACTGATGGACACTTGGGCTGTTTCCAGATCTTAGCTACTGTAAATAGCGCTGATATGAACATGGGGGTACATGTATTCTTTCTGGTTGGTGTTTCAGGCTTCTTAGGGTATATTCCTAGGAGTGGGATCACTGGGTCAAATGGTAATTCAATTTTTAATTTTTTGAGGTAACATAATAGTGTTTTCCATAGTGGCTGCACCAGTCTGCACTCCCACCAGCAGTGTACTAGAGTCCCCTTTTCTCCACACCCTTGCCAACACTTGTTGTTTGATGCTTTGTTGATGGCAGCTATTCTGACAGGTGTGAGGTGATACCTCATTGTTGTTTTAATTTCCATCTCTCTGATAATTAGTGAAGTTGAGCATTTCTTCATATGTCTCTTGGCCATTTGTATGTTCTGTTTGGAGAGGTGTCTATTTAGTTCCTCTGCCCATTTTTTAATTGGGTTCTTTGTCTTCCTTTTGTTGAGATGTATGAGCACTCTATATATTTGGGAAATTAGTCCATTATCTGATATATCATAGGCAATTATGCTCTCCCATACAGTGGGTTGCCTTTCCATTTTGATGGTTGTTTCTTTTGCTGTGCAGAAGCTTTTGAGTTTGATGTAGTTCCATGTGTTCATTTTTTCCTTTGTTTCTGTTGCCTTAGGTGATATATCAGTGAAACTTTTGCTGCGTATGATGTCTGAAATTATGTTGCCTACATTTTCTTCTAGGATTCTTATGGAGTCATGAGTCACATTTAAGTCTTTTATCCATTTTGAGTTTATTCTTGTGTATGGTGTAACTTGATGATCTAGTTTCATTTTTTTGCATGTAGCTGTCCAATTTTCCCAACACCATTTATTAAAGAGGCTGTCTTTACTCCATTGTATGCTCTTACCACCTTTGTCAAATATTAATTGAGCATAATGTCTAGGGTCAATTTCCAGATTCTCTGTTCTGTTCCACTGGTCTATGTGCCTGTTCCTGTGCCAGTACCAGGCTGTTTTGATTACAGTAACTTTGTAGTATAACCTGATGTCTGGTATTGTGATCTCTCCTAATTTGTCCTTCTTTTTCAAGATTGTTGTGGCTATTCGGGGTCTTTTTTGGTTCCATATGAACTTCTGAAGTATTTGTTCTAGTTCTGTGAAATATGTCATTGGTATTTTGATGGGGATTGCATTAAATCTGTAGATTGCTTTGAGTAGTATGGACATTTTAATGATGTTAATTCTTCCAATCCATGAACAAGGTATGTGCTTCCACTTTTTTATATCTTCCTCTATTTCTTTTTTCAATGTCTTGTAGTTTTCTGCAAATAGGTCCTTTACTTATTTGGTTAAGGTTATTCCTAAGTATCTTAATTTTTTTGCTGCGATGGTAGATGGGATTGTGTTTTTAATTTCTCTTTCTGTGAGTTTATCATTAGTGTGTAAGAATACTGTCGATTTCTTGGCGTTAATTTTGTATTCTGCTACTTTGCCAAATTCATTTATTAAGTCTAGTAGATTTTTGATGGAGTCTCTAGGGTTTTCTATGTATAATATCATGTCATCTGCGAATAATGACAGTTTCACTTCCTCCTTTCCAATTTGGATCCCTTTTTTTTTTTCTTCACGTCTGATTGTTGTGGCTAAGACTTCCATTACTATGTTAAATAAGGGTGGTGAAAGTGGGCATCCTTGTCTTGTTCCTGTTCTTAAGGGAAATGCTTTTAGTTTTTGTCCATTGAGTATGATGTTGGCTGTAGGTCTTTCATATATGGCCTTTATAATGTTGAGATATGATCCCTCTATTCCCAAATTGCTGAGTGTTTTTATCAGAAATGGGTGCTGGATTTTGTCAAATGCTTTTTCAGCACCTATTGATATGATCATATGGTTTTTATCTTTCATTTTGTTTATGTGATGTATCGCATTTATTGATTTGCGTATATTGTACCAGCCTTGCATCCCTGGGATGAATCCCACTTGGTCATGATGAATAATTTTTTTGATGTATTGCTGCATCTGATTTGCTAGTATTTTGTTAAGGATTTTGGCATCCATGTTCATCAGGGATATTGGTCTGTAGTTTTCTTTCTTTTTAGTGTCTTTTTCTGGTTTCGGGATTAGAATTATGCTGGCCTCATAAAACGAGTTTGGAAGTCTTCCTTCTTCTTGAATTTTTTGGAATAGTTTGAGGAGAATGGGTGTTAGTTCTTCTTTGAATGTTCGGTAAAACTCGCCCGTGAAGCCGTCAGGGCCTGGGCTTTTGTTTGCTGGGAGAGTCTTGATTACATCTTTAATTTCCTTCGTTGTTATTGGCCTGTTCAAGTTTTCTATCTCTTTCCGATTCAGTTTTGGGAGACTATGTGTTTTTAGAAATGTGTCCATTTCGCTTAGATTGTCGAATTTGTTACCATATAAATGTTCATAGTATTTGCTAATGATCCTTTGTTTCTGTGGTGTCAGTTGTTACTTCTCCTCTTTCATTTCTGATTTTGTGTATTTGGGTTCTCTCTCTTTGTTTCTTGGTGAGTCTAGCTAAGGGTCCATCAATCTTGTTTATCTTTTCAAAAAACCAGCTCTTCGTTTTATTGATCCTTTGAATTGCTTTTTTGGTCTCCATGTCGTTTATTTCTGCTCTGATCTTTACTATTTCCTTCCTTCTACTTGCTCTAGGGTTTACTTTTTGTTTGCTTTCCAGTTCTTTAAGATGTGAGGTTAGGTAGTCAATTAGAAATTTTTCTTCTTTCTTAAGGTGGGCCTGTAGTGCTATGAACTTCCCTCTCAGAACTGCTTTCACAGTATCCCATAGATTTTGCTTTGTTGTGTGTTCATTTTCATTGGTTTCCAGAAAGTTTTTAAATTCTTCCTTGATCTCCATGGTAACCCATTCATTGTTCAGTAACATGCTATTTAGCCTCCATGTGTTCATATGTTTTTGCATGTTCCTTTTGCAATTGATTTCTAGTTTCATGCCATTGTGGTCTGAGAAGATGCTTGATATGATTTCAATCTTCTTGAACTTGTAGAGACTTAGTTTGTGCCCTAACATATGGTCTATCTTTGAGAATGTCCCATGTGCACTTGAGAAGAATGTGAATTCTGCAGTTTTGGGGTGTAATTCTCTGTATATATCTATTAAATCCATTTGATCTAGTGCTTCATTTAGAGTCTCTGTTTCCTTGTTAATTTTTTGTCTAAATGATCTATCCAGTGATGTCAGTGGGGTGTTGAAATCTCCTGCTATGATTGTATTGTGGTCGATTTCTCCTTTGAAGTCCTCCAGAAGATTTTTAATATATTTTGATGCTCCTATATTGGGTGCATATATGTTTACCAAGGTTATATCTTCCTGTTGGATAGACCCTTTCAATATTATGTAGTGGCCTTCTTTGTCTCTAATTATGGTCTTCAATTTGAAATCTAATTTATCAGATATGAGTATTGCTACCCCAGCTTTTTTTTCCTTTCCGTTTGCTTGGAAGATATTTTTCCATCCATTTTCTTTCAACCTATGTGAGTCTTTTGTTGTGAGGTGGGTCTCTTGTAAACAGCATATGTGTGAATCATGCTTTCTTATCCAGTCAGCTACTCTGTGTCTTTTTATTGGAGCATTCAGTCCATTTACATTTAAGGTGATTATTGATATGTACTTATTTATTGCCATTTTTGTACAGTGTGGTTCTAATTATCTTTCTATTTCTTCTAATAATTATAGCAGTCCTTTTAACATGTCTTGCAGTGCTGGTTTGGTGCTAATATATTCCCTTAGCCTTTTTTTGTCTGGGAAGCTCTTTATTTGACCTTCTATTTTGAATGATAGCCTTGCTGGATAGAGTAGTCTTGGATTCAGATCCTTGTTTTTCATGACCTTGATTACTTCAT
The DNA here is from genome assembly GCA_030848825.1 of Tadarida brasiliensis. Taxonomy (NCBI): domain Eukaryota; kingdom Metazoa; phylum Chordata; class Mammalia; order Chiroptera; family Molossidae; genus Tadarida; species Tadarida brasiliensis. The sequence goes on along the minus strand of CM061280.1, from coordinate 47,143,636 downwards.
GCCATTCCCTTCTGGCCTGTAGTGTTTCTGTTGAGAAGTCAGATGATAGCCTAATGGGGTTTCCTTTGTAGGTAACCTGTTGCTTATCTCTTGTTGCCTTTAGGATTCTCTCTTTGTCTTTAATTTTTGGCATTTTAATTATCATGTGTCTTGGTGTGGGCCTGTTTGGGTTCTTCTTACTTGGGGCTCTCTGTGCTTCTTGAACTTGAATGCTTTCTTCCTTCACCAGGTTAGGAAAGTTTTCTGTCACTATTTCTTCAAATATATTCTCTAACCCTTGCTCATTTTCTTCTTCTTCGGGGACTCCAATAATGCGAATGTTATTACGTTTCCAGTTGTCCCACAGTTCTCTTAAGCTATCTTCCTGTTTTTTTATTGTTTTTTCCTTTTGGTTTTCTGATTGATTGATTTTTTTCTACTCTGTCTTCTAATTCACTGATCCAGTCCTCTGCTTCCTCTACTCTGCTGGTCAATCCTTCCAATGTGTTCTTTATTTCTGCTATGTCATTCTTCATTTCCACTTGGTTGGTTTTCAGTGTTTCTATATCTTTACTCATGGTGTTGATGTCCTTACTCATGCTGTTTAGTTTCCTCAAGATCATGGCTCGGAACTCTACCTCTGATAATTTGCTTAGCTGCATTTCATTTATCTCTTCTTCGGTGGAGTTCTCTTGTTCTTTCATTTGGGATCTGTTTCTTTGTTTCAGCAATTTGCTATCTCAGTGGGTTTTGGAACCTACCAAATTTTCCCTGTGGGTGTGGGTTTTCTGCGATTTGTGGCTCCCTCTACTGGGTTTGGATGAATGTGGAGGGCCCTCCTTCAACACCACTGTCAAGTCTCACTTTCCTGGGTAGATTTGCAAGCTCAGGAAAGGTTTAGTTATGTTCTAGCTTTTTGCCTGGAGGCTATTATCCTCAGTTACTTGAAAAGCCTTAGGATCTCAGTTGAATGAGAAACTCCCTCAGATGTTTACAGTGTAAGAGGATTTCTCGAGGGTGGGGACAATGCTGGTTGTTAATGAGCCTCAGTTTGCATTTCTTTACTTCTTTTCCTCACCTGGGAATCTCTGAGGGAGGGGCTTCCACAGCTCTGGGAATGAGCAAACTTGGCTGCCGTTCTGAGTAACCGGGAAGGAGGGGCTGGCCACCACCATCCTTTGTGGCCACAGCTCAGCACAAACTCTGAGCACCCTCCAAATCCCAGTTGTCCCATCAGAGTTCCAGTCCAGTCCGCCCTTCCTCTGCCGGAGCCCCAGGTGAATGGCTGTGGCTATTTTGCGCTCTGTTCCGGCCCTCTTCGCTGTGGAGCAACTGGGGCTCTTAACCCCGAGGGCTGGCGCCGCCGCCACTCCCAGCTAAGGCCGCTGCTCACAGCCAAGGCCGCTGCTGTCCGTGGGCTCCCAGCCCTCTACCCTCATGCGCCTCCGCAGATCCTACCAGGCTCATTCAGTGTCCCTGGTTGTATGGTCCTCTCCTGCTGCTTTTCTGTTGCTTTTTCCTGATGATTTGTCTTTATTTTAGTTGTAATTCCCGTTTGATCCTGAGAGATCGTCTGTGTAGCTTCCATTCACTCCACCGCCATTTCTTCTCCTCTTTTTATGTTAATTTTGTATCCTGCTACCTTGCCAAATACGTTTATTAACTCTAGTAGATTTTGATGGAGTGTTTAGGGTTTTCTATGTACAATATCATGTCATCTGCAAATAATGACAGTTTCACTTCCTCTTTTCCAATTTGGGTCCCTTTCATTTTTTCTTCATGTCTAATTGCTGTGGCTTAGACTTCCAGTACTACTTGAAAGTAATACAATGACAGTGTTTTAAATATACTCTATTATTCAAAGTTTTAAGCTAATGCAATAGTTCTCAAGATGTTCTAATCAGTGCCACTTATTATCTTTACCTCTAAAACATTGCCATTTTGCAAAATGTCAAACAGATGAGTAGGGAAATTTTCTGCCTTCTACCAAGCTGTATGTGTAAATTCACTTTCAGAATTACAATATAAATTAGATACACAGAAATAATTTAATTCCCTTGGTTTGACTGCTCTGTTTTCAGCTATTCCAACCAGCTCATTGACCACAATAATAAACAGTTAATCTACAAAGTAAGTATGCCATAGCATGCCATGTATTGGGGAAGATATTTTATGTAATGCAAATTTCTTATAAGACTGAATTACTGCCCTGGCCGGTTTTGCTCAGCGGTTAGAGCGTTGGCCTGTGGTTCAGAGAGACCCGGGTTCGGTTCCCTCTAAGGGCATGTACCTCGGTTGCAGTTTGTCCCCGGCCCTGGTTGGTCGTGCGGGTGGCAGCCACTCAGTGTGTCCCTTTCATGTCGATGTTTCTCTCTCTCTCTCTCTCTCTCTCTCTCTCTCTCTCTCTCTCTCTCTCTCCCACTCTATCTGAACAAAAAATGAAAAAATGTCCTCAGGTGAGGATAAAAAAAAAAAAAAAGACTGAATTACTTATAAAGCCTTAAATAGTATGTTCTTCCCCTCTCTGCCATTTCCTTCCTATGTCATCTATCACCTACTGCAAGCATTTCTGAAAATTCACCTTCAGTTTTCAAATACTTCACCCTAGAAAAAGGCTGGGAAACTTGTTTAGAGGGTATAGTTTTAAAAGAACAAAACAATTATACCTAATCACCTCCTTAGACATAGAGAAGTTTCAATGTTGAAAGTATGTGTGCAATCTCCACCAGGTCATAAACTTTAATGTTCTTATTGTCATTTGTTTGTCATTGTGTTCTTTGATAATTTCTGACATCACTATTATCAACTTTCTCTGCAGTAATGCCACTTTATGACTTCTAAGTAATATAGCAGGAGTGGAAATAAACAGCCAGTAAGTTGAATGGCTTCACTTTCACAAATGCATCTGCTCTTACTACTGGTTTTTCTTAACCTACCTCTTCCACCCCACCTTAGCTCAAGATACTTGTAAAAGCCTTGAGCAAAATAATCTGAAAACACTTAAAATGTTTCTCTATGGGCCTTCAAGAAACCAGACCTTTATTATTCCCAAATGCTCCCAGCAATTTTCCCCTACATCTGATTGTTTTGACTACAAAGACCATTATCAACAATATAAAATATGCTGAGAACATTTGAGGCTGTAAAACAGAATCAGATAATGTCCCTTACACACCCTTTATGCCAGTAACATTCAAACAAAATATACACTTTCCCTTTAACCAACCTAAAAAACATGTACATAGAAGCTTAGTCTGTGAAATATGAGTGGAGTGGCTCTTATTGAAGCAAGTGTGGAAGACCAGGAAACCCAAAATCTTGAGAGCTTGTGAGGTCAGGCTTCATCCATCAAGAAAAAGGCCTAACAGCAAGGTAATAAATGGCCAAGGACTCAGCAAAAATTTAGGACAATGAGGGTTAAGATTTAGGCATGGATAGGTTCTAGTAAGAGTACTGGCTAATGAGCAATAGGAGAGGAGGTATAGATCCAGAGCCAGACTGTGAATCTAGAGCTGCCACCTGCCTTACTATACTGCTACTCCCTAGACCACATACTCACACCAACCTTGTTGAGCACAGTGATAATTATTTTGCTACAAGTATAACAATATACTCAGGAAAGTGGATTACCTACAAGGATTATGTGGCTATGTGGTGAAAATACCTAACAGTGTGCTAGATGCTTAAATTAACAGGCCTCATAAGACTGGCAATTTGCCTTGTTTCATCTCCAAAGTTGGGTACTAAGGTGCTATCAGTAAGCTGATGTGAGTGCTGAGTTATCCTTCCCTGCTGCAGCAATGGATTTACATACATTCACTGGGTCTGAGTCCAATGAACAGCTTTTTTCAAAAGGATGGCCAAGATAAAAATATGGTCTGAAACCCTGGAACAGACTCAAACTGCCTAGTCTCCAGTGAGAGCTGAGCTGCAATTATGACCTTCATAGGCTTTTTGCATACAGTAAAGGAAGATTTGTTCCAATCGACTGAGATAAGTAGCGACAGATTATGATATGAGTAGGACCGCATCTTCTTACTTTTGGCAGCCTGAGCCACAGTGAAGAGGATGCCAAAGAACAGCCATAAAAGCAGGTAAAAGTGGTTTTCACATCCTTAAAAAATGATTTTTTAAAAATCAATTAAAGGACAGGGGGAAGGAAACAAGTGTGTATGAGTGTAACTGTGAGTGTAAGTATGAATGTGTGTATATGTGTGTGTAAGAGAGGCAGTGAGGGAGGGAAGGAGGGAGGGAGGAAGAGGAGAGAGAGAGAGAGACAGGGAAAGGGAGAGTGGGGAGAAAGAGGGAGGGAAGAGGGAAGGAGGAGGGAGGGATGGATAGAGATAGATATATAGGCAGGTTTTCCATGAAGTGTGATCTGCCTCTTAAAACATGAGAAAATACATTTCTGCCCCTGGCTTGTTGTAGAACTTGAACAGGTCTTCCCCCTTCTGGGACTCAAGTACCCCAAGTGTAAACTGATGGCTTCTTCTGAATGGTTTGTGAGGTCTCTTGTAGCTCTCATAGTCCGTGGTTTTATAACTCCATTTTATAACCTGTGTTTCAGCTGTAAGTATAAAGACCACAGAGGGACTATGTAAGTCTTATTTTTCTTGTATCTTTTCTTCATCATCTAACTATATCTTCCTTTTCCATTTGTCATATCAGTCGTTTGCATACTCTCCCACCAGGCAATCTCTGCCTCGTTTCTTGGCAATAAAGAATAATTTATTTTATTCTAAATTAAGGGTTATGGAAAGTTCTGAATCCATTCCCCAAACCTCTTACTTGTGAGGACCTTTCTAGGGAGATTGGGGAATTGCTCTCTAATGGAGTGTAGGACACCATGCATAATACATGCTGGCTATCCTCACAGCAGCCTCCAGGATCCTTGGATAGGGGGTAACATGAGACCATACTAAGTTATGAAGAGAAAGTGGGTGTAAGAATAAATGATGGTAGGGTAACTAGAAGAGAGGGTATAGTACTATGTCCAAATCACTCCTTGTCTCTGAATCCCAGGACTTCACAGTTATTCTTCAGCAGTGATATACCAAAAGTGGGGATGCAGAGAGAGAAGTCTGCCTAGTTGAGAGGAATATATTTTCATTGATGTTGTTTAGAATTTTTGGTATATGATGATAAAATGTTGATCAACTTTTAATTTCATTATTGTTTCTAAATTCTCTATGGATAATGCCCATAGGAAGTTGACATGAGGAAGTGAAATGTAAAGGAAACATCTCTATATTGAGAAGAACTGAGTTCTAGTAACAATAAGATTCACTAAGCATCTGGTAGACTGAATTATGGCCTTGCAAAGATATGCAGGTTCTCAGGCACAGAACCGGTGAATATTATATGACAAAAGAGACTTAGCAGATGTGACAATGTTAAGGATCTTGAGATGAGGAAATTATCCTGAATTTTCCAGGTGGGGCCTAAATGCCATCACAAACATCCTTAAAATAATACAGAAGGAGATACTACCACAGAGAAGAGAAGGCAATGTGACTACTGAAGCAGAGATTGTAGTAATGTGGCTACAAGTGAAGGAATGTTGATAGCCCCAGAAGCTGGACAAGGCAAGAAATGAATTCTTCTCTGGAGCTCCCATAAGGAACCAGCCATGCTTACACTTTTATTTCATCACCATAAATCTCATTTCAGACTTCTGACTTCTACAACTATAAGAATAATTTTGTGTTGGTTAATTTTATAGGTGATTTGTTACATCAGCAATAGGAAATTAATACAGTATTGGCTGTATACCAGAAATTGCATTAGGTACTTAACACAAATAATCTCATTTCATTGCTACATCAGCCCTGTGAAATACTATCATACTCATTTTACATATGAGAAAGGTGAGGCTCTAAGAGATCACTCAACCAATTAGTGGCAGAGCCTGAATTGGAACTCAGGTATGTCTAACTTCAGAATATTTTTTCTACTATAACATGTAGTAAAAATAACCATAATCATGAGTACTTACACTATAGTGAAGCCTGTGCTAAGAAACTCACATGTATAATTTCTGTTAATCCAATAATCTTAAAACACCAAGATTTAAATTAAAAAAAAACAAACATGTGGTAACTGGGTGACTGCCAAGGTCCAGCCTGGACCTTCTGCTATCTTATGCTAGCATAATCTTTATTTTTATATCTTCAGGCTGTATGACAAGTTACTCATCATTTTTTCTTTTGACCTTTAAGTGAGTATGTATAGATATTCACTTCCGCTTACACAGCTCTTAGGTATTGGTACAGGGTTAATCAATAATTATTTCACTTTTTCATCCAGACATAACAGTGACATTGTATCAACTCTTAACCTTTATAATTACTTTCACCATGTGACTCATTGCTTAGCAACCTTCCTGTTTACATTTTACGCAGACCTTGTCTCATTTAACTTCTTCCTTCCCCAGACCCTCTATTTCAATTTCTGTTACTTACTCGTAGACCTTGACTTTTCCTCTATCTAAGATCCTTTTAAGCTTTTACATTCTTATCTTAAATTCTTATTACTTTCTTGCCTGTTCTTTCTGCAGTCCATTCTGACATCTATATGTTACTTCTATAATGATTCCTAACAGACAGATAACAGATAGACAGAGAAAATAAAGAATAGTCTCTTTCAGTTGCCATCCTGCATTTTTTATTTTTCTTATTAGCCTTTGTCTTCAGCCACTGTTCTTCGTGATTCCTGCCACATAGTGAATCCACTTCTCCAGGGACTATGTCAAACCATGGAGGCCTTCATAACTCTCGGGACTATGTCAATCCGTGGAGCTCACCCGTGACTATATCAAACCGTGGTGATTGCTGTTCCAATGGCATTGCTCCCAACAGGTGACAATGGGAAAATTACTAATTCTCTGTGACTCAGATTCTTATCTCTAGATGGGGCTGAAAATAATATTATATGCCTTATAGGTATGTTGTGAAGTGAAATAATTTAATATTAGTAAAGAGCTTATAAACACTGCTTGGACTGTAGTAAGTACTATACTTTAAAAGTAACCACAATGATACATTCCCTTGGGAATGTGGTCCTGCCTAGTCTGCTAACTTGGTGATCTTGAGCTAGTTCCTTCACTAGATTTAAGGAGTCTCTAGACCTGTTTCCCCAAGCATGAAATGAGGGCTTTGGAAAATAATGAGTTCTGTCATTCTTTTGTTGTTGTTGTTAACCCTCACCCAAGGATATTTATTCCGTTAATTTTCAGAGAGAGTGGAAGGGAGGGAAGGACGGGGGAAAGAGAGAGAGAGATAAACATTGATGTGAGAAAGACACATGGATTGGTGGCCTCCCACACCCTGACTAGGGCTGGGGAACAAACCTGCAACTCAAGTACATATCCTTGACTGAGAGTTGAACCCTCATCCCATCGGTAAACAGGCCGACGCGTCAACCACTAAGCTACATTGGCTACAGAGGGTTCTGTCATTCTAAGATTGCATGAGAATTCTAGTTGTGACTAAGAGCCTCAGGGTTTTATACAGCTGCTGTGCTTTCCCAAAACTAAAACTATGTATTTGTCCTTACACAGTGAGTTTGAGTAACACAGATTAATTAGCTCTCAAGGCAGCCAGATCATTCCATGTCACAAAGCAGTTTATCTGTAGATGAAAGTTTATTTTTGCCAAGTCCTTTTAATTAGATGCTTTTGCTTCCTAAAATGAGGCCAATCATTAAACTGACTTTTGAAAAATATAAAGGCTCTGGTATTTCAAAGCAATGAGGACTGCTACACCCAACATTATTTTTACCAATATGTGACCTTTTGCCATTTATTTTCTGTCTCCTTATAACTGCTGGGAGATGGGCCTAATGTTTGTGGATGCCAGATACCTCATTTAGCATGACAGAAATTTGATAGGAAAGGAGTAAATGCTCATGCTAAAATAATGCATTTGTGAACCAAAGTTTCTCTAGTAGAGTCATGTCCTATTGCAGTGAGAGATCACAGTTCCCCACCTGTGTGGGCATGGCTGTGTGCCAGTGGAATGAGGTGTGTAGAAGGGGAAGCAAAAACAAAAGACAAAGAGTCCCAGTGTGGTGATCTTGGAGGAGAAAACAAGTTGCTTGTACTCTCACCATGACTGAGCCCAATCCTGCTTGTATTTACCTTTTACCTAAAGAGAACTTCAGATTGGTTTCAACCTTCTTTTTTGGTAGACTTTTTCAAACTGTTTATACACTGTGGTATCTTATAACTAAGTATTATGCACCAAATGTTTGTATCCCTTCAAAAATAATTATACATTGAAATCCTACCCGCTAAGTGATGGTAGTAGGGGATGGATGTTTAGAAGGTGATTGGTTCATGAGGGAAGAACTCTTATGAATGGAATTAGTGTCCTTATAAAAGGCCCACAGAGCTCTCTCATACCTTCCGCTATGTGAGGTCACAGCAAGACAACTGTGTGCAAGCCAGGGAGCAAGTCCTCATCAAGAACGAGACCATGCCTGCATCCTGATCTTGAACTTTCAGCCTCCAAATTCGTGAGAAATAAATTTCTGCTGTTATAAGCCAGCCAGTCTGCAGCCCAAAATGATTCAGACACTAGGTTAATACTTTCTAGGTATTTTCCAAAAATATGGGAGAACATCTCTTAACCATCAAACATTTTCTCATACCTCCACATACTCATAGCTGTAATTCACTACTGACCGTTGAGAAAACATGGTGACCAATAGTAACTGAATTCCAGGATATATACATTTGAAAAATGCTACATACTGGTGCAAGTATATTTAATCAGTTTCCTGTAAGTATTTTGTGAATTTCTTAAAATGTTGTGCCTCCACACTCCTGGCCCACTGTCAAGTGGGCATTTTGTCTCTTTTTCCCTCCTATTTCCTTGTCTTGATATGGCCATCAAGCCTCCTCCTCAAAGATGGTTGTTACGGGACTGGAATTCAATTCTCTGACCAACCAGGTCCACTGTTACTTTGTTGTTGGTTTATAAAGCTCCTCTCCCTTGAAGTACACTCATGTGCAAAACCTGGGGCAAAATTTCCCCATAAAACACTAAGTTATCCTTCCAACTCTGTGCAAATTATCCCATTTCAGTTCTCTGGACCCTTCCCTGAACCCTAGTTCTTATGCCTCCATATTCCCCATTTCATAGTCAACTTATCTGCTAGAAATAAATGGAAGTGTATCAAGGTAGCATCTCTGAAGTGATACCCTTTGAACATGGCCTTGAGAAATGGACATGAGTTTCACAGGCAAGAAAAAGGGAAAAAGCATTCTAAAATGAGGCAAAACTGTATAAAGTGTTGAGAAGTGGTTATCAGAATAGGAGCATGTACTGAACATGGAGATTTCTGCACCCCACCTCCATAGATTCTGACTCAATAAGTCTGGGGTAGAGCATACAAATCTGCATGTTTAACAAATGTCCCATGCAGTTCAGATAGCAATGGTCTATAAGTCACACTTTAAGAAACACTGATTTAGAACCAGGTTTAGTGCATCATATAAAATGTGTTCATCTGTAGAACTGTGCAGGAAAATCTTATTGAGGGTTTAGGGTGAGTTGGAGCTCGTCTGAAAAATTGGCCTATGTACACGCTGAGATATAATCTTGCTTCCTTGGTATTGCTGAGTAATGACATGCTGAACAAATCTTACCTAAAAAGAAGCTAGTTCTTCCTTTATCTATCTTTCTAACTCCATAAAAGCCAACTTTTTCAAGTATATAATGGGCATTATTTTATTGTCCTGCAAATCACTATAAAGAAGAAGATACTTTTCTATATACCTAAATACCCTTTGTCAAAATGTTATGACACTTCACCTTTTAAGATGGCACTTTATGGTATTTTGGCCTCAGAGCTCTTGGTACCAGCATAAAGGTAGTTTTTGCACATGAAGCAAAATGAACTTGCAAATTGGAGATGGAGGAGTGGGGTAAACTGAGTGTATTTGCACATGTGAGCTAGTGTATAAACCTGATCGTTAACTCATTATGTTAAGGCATAAAACTTATGAGTAATCCACATATGAACTAGATAACTGTCTTCCATCACTTAATTGGTCCTTCCCACAGCTCACCAATTAGCAAATATAACTGGTCTGGGCATAAGAGTGTGCCTAGCTCTGTGCAAGATATCCCAACTATGTGTAAATAATATAAAGATGTAGATTACATGTTTTAATAAGAATGGGTTATGAGAACTACCTTTTTTAAATAATGTAAAATCGTATCTTTTACCTGAGATCATTAAAATAAAATGGTTTCATGTGCCATCTTGTGTATCTTTAGGTAAGTATGCTAAAGCATCCTTCTGAGAGTGAAGCTGAGGGGGGAGAATACATGCCTACTGATGCTTTGTACATGGATGCAAAATGGAGGGAAGTACTCAACCAAAGTGGCTTGGATATATAATTGTATTTGTCAATCGTATATTAATAAAAGTAAAATATAATAATTTTGGGGTGTTTTACTGTCTCAAAAGAAATATAATTTTAACATGAATCATTGGGCTTCTGTATCCTTCTCTGATTTCCGCTAAGGAGCATATGAGAAATTTAAACTCCCACTAAGAAAAAAAGTATAAGTAGCTGTCTTATGTTTGAGTGGCCACTGTAATAAAACTAAAGCAGGCTTAGGCCCAAGATATGCTAGGACCTTGCAAGAAGGTTATTTTGTGAATTGGAAAGATGATGGGACTAGTCTGAAAAGAGACTGGGAAACTGGTTCCAAAGGCTAGCTTGGGAGAGGGCAGCTCAGTGTATGGTGGTTTCTGTCTTAAATCTGAAAACATTCAGTATTAGTCTACTATCCAGTAAGGTCAGTGACTAAGTCAGTAAGGATTCCAAGAAGTAATCAAACACTTAAAAGACAGATGGTCAGTAGTTGGATTCTAATCCCATATATATCAGGTCCCCAAACCAGCAGCTAACCAAAGGGAATAGTATCTAACCCCCCAAGAAGGTACTGGCAAGAATTTTTAGGGTATTAGAGTCTTAATTAATTACATCAGTGTTCCTGAGAGGATCCTATCCTAGATAGTCCTGGTAATGATAATGATAAGATAGAGATCTAGGCTGGACCTCTGAAACGACTATCTCCAGATGAGTTAATACAAATAATGAACATAGCATGGTGCTTGACACAGAATAAGTCTTTAATACATGTTAGTTATTACTGAGAAATACGTAATGCAAGTGCTTGATTAACCCTACCTTTCACTGGCAAATTCTGAAGCTCTTTCGTTTTCCTCAACCCTGTTCCTCTCTTGCTGTGACTTAAAGATCATATAGGAGTCTAGAGTTCACAAGTATACCAGGTCTGGATATAATACTATGATAACTTCAAATGATCAGACTAAGGTTGACAAATGCAGTAGTGCACAGCAATTAAGACTATAGACTCTGAGATCAAACCATCTGGATTAAATCTCAGCCTGACCATATTACAGCAAATTGTTTAACTTATCTGTGCCTCTATTTGACCCTCTAAAAATAGGCATGATAAAAATATGTCACTAGGTTGTTATAAGAACTAAACTGATATAGTATATATAAGTGCTTAACATGGTACTTAACACACAGTAAGCACTCAGTAAATGTCCAGAATTGTGATTATTATTTTTTCTTTCAGGTCTGGCTCAGGAGTTATAAGTAAATCTATAGTTTTGGATGTCTGTGAGCTCATTTGTGAAGAGCTGAGGAAAGGGACAACAAAGGAAACAGAGCAAGAGATAATAAGTTACGATGGTACTGGCTGACAGTAACTTGGGGTATTCCCTATAGCTGGCTGGATATATTTAAACTTTAATAAGGCCCTTAATTCCCTTACTTTGAAGCAATGATTTCAATACAGGCTGGTCTCAAATACTTTGGCATATGTAAGTGGGGAGATTTGATGGTAATCAAAGACTTTTAATCCCAATCCCCCTCACTTCACAGCATGTAGGCAGCCACTTACTCCACCTGGCATGGAGCCAAAGAGTACTCTGAACCAAAGGCCAATGGAAAGTCAAGCCACAGAGACTGTCTATGGATTTCCTCACTTTGTAAGAGTGTCCAAAGCTGGTTTGGTTAGGAAAGATTTTTTTTTTTCATTTATGATAGCAATTTTTCCATTGAAGTGCTTTATTCAACCATCACCCCACACCCAGCTAAAAAAGTAGTTATTACATTTGGCTTTAATGAAAAGGAAACTAATGAGTATAACTAAGTTGACTAACCAAAAGGAATCACCAATTTAGAGAAGATTGCTAGTTAAACAGGGACACAGCTCACTTCCAGATGTGGGCTCCAAATTGCAGCTTCCAGCACCACTAGAAAGAAATTTATGGAGGAGGGGAAATCACCTTAGTAGATAGATATCCAGCACTTCTGTTATGCCTAAATAGCCACCCATTCTTTTCCTATGACCTCTTAGGCCCTGTCCTTTTTCACTCTTAGGGTAACTTCCACAAAGAGTATAATATTTATATTAGGGGAGGCAGGAGAGCACATAAGAGCCTGGGCTCTGGAGTTAAACAAACCTGGGTATGAACCTTCTACAACTAACTGTGTGGCTTGAGCAAGTTGTTTTGCTTCAATGAGCTTTAGTTTCTTCATCTGAAAATGGAGGTCAAATTGGTAACTACCCTACACGGCTATTATAAGGATTTAATGAAATCATTATTTCATTCAACAAATGTTTATGGAATGTCTATTTTTTATGGCTAGCTGAGACTGTGCTAGGTGTTACAGACACATCAGAGAAAAAGCTAGAGATGGATTTTGTCCTCATGGAACTTACAGTCACAAAGGGGAGATAACAGTGTCCCCTCTGTGCTATAAATAGACTTCTTGCTTACAGCAAGGCAGTAGCAATTAGTGGTTGGATATGTCTTAGCAACTAGAAATTAGGCCTCTTACGCACCTTTAACCCAAATAATACTACCTGTCTGAGACTATACAGGGTGGGGCAAAAGTAGGTTTACAGTTGTGAGTATGCAAAACACAGAGTTTATATCTGTATTGTTATTTATTAATTATTGTATCATTTCCCATATGGACAACTGTAAACCTACTTTTGCCCCATCCTGTATTTCTGAAAAAGTTCTCACTGCACAGGCTGCCTCACTGTTGTGTCCTGCCCACCTTGCTTTTAGAACAACCTTGCTGTTTTTATTCACTTATTCAGCATTGTATATAGGTGGAAATAGAAAATGTCAAGTGGGACTTAAACGTAGTGATGGAGATGGAGAATTAAAGAGAAAAAAGTGGAGGAAAAAGGTAGGAGCAATGTTAGACCTTTTAGGATATATATTAAAGATTATATATTTTATATCAAGTACAATTGGAAGCCTTGAGAGTTTTAGGTATTATAAAAACATTATCTTGTACTTTCAAAAGATTATCTTTTTTGCAAAATGTTATAATGAATACTTTCAAACTTACAGAAAATGTGAAAGAATTTTCCAGTGAATACCCACATACTCACCTCTAAGAGTTTATAATTTATATTTATTAGACTTGCTCTGTCATATACTTATCCATCCAGTCATCTTTCTATGCATCCAATCCATCTTATTGTCATATGTATTTCAAAGTAAGTTGTAGTTATCAATACACTCTGCCCTAAATACTCCACCATGAACATTATTGACTGGAGTTCAATTTTTGTTTATATTATTTTTTCCTTCCCCTAAATGATTACTTTTTAAAATCTGACTGCAGAATAGCAGTTACCTCTGAGAGGGGACTCAAAGAAACCTCCTGGGGTACTATAAATATCCTATATCTTGATCTGGGGAACAGTTACATGAGTACTATATACATATAAAAATTCATAAAGCTAACCACTTGAGATTAGTGTACTTTGTATGTCGTATCTCAATTAAAAAAGTGAAAAGAAAATATCTGTCCAAGGTTTAAACACAGATTGGAACGAGGGCAAGTATGTAACAGGTGAGACCAGTTAGAAAATTACTATAATCCACAGAGAAAGTGATGGTACTTTCCAATATGGCGTTGCTTTTGAAGAAGAAAATAAATAGGTTTAATATATATTTTGGAAGAAAAACTATTAGAATTTGCTGATATTCTGAATGTGAGGGTGTAACTGAAGAGCTGTCAGTGCTATGAACAGTGATAGGACGCACAGAAGGAAAAGCAGAATAGGATTGAGGTGGGGAAAGCTGTAGGCGACAGAATCCAGTTTTGAAAACTTTTGGTTTCAGTTGCCTCTGGAATATCTAAATTCCATTGTCAGGTTTTCAGTTATATATACATGTCTAGAGCTCAGAAGAGGTCTGTAGTAAAGATAGGGATTTGGGAATCATCAGCCTATAGGTGGTATTTGCAGGCAAGATAATGAATGAGATGACTTAGGGAGAGAATGTAGCATGAGAGGAAATGAGACTAGGGATAATTTATGTAAAGCATGTAGCACATACACTGCATATAGTAAGAAATCAACAAATGCTGGCTGCTCTTATTCATCATCATCATAATCATCATGACTGGGCTTAACACAACAAAAAGGGACAGATTGATGGGTAGGAAAGATATTGAGCCTGGCCTTAACTTGAAGAGCTCAAAGATGCAGCTATCTCTGTGCTTGCTGTTTCTAAATAACAGAAAGGACAGATGCTTGAAAAAGAAGAATATTTTCATTTCAGACCATTTAGCAAACATGTAATGGGTGCCTAATCTAGGCCTAAGACTATAGATACTGAAATGTATAATAAGAGCATTTCCATTTTGGAGGCATCTACCATATCTGGTACTCTATAAGCATTATCTCATTTAATCCTCACAAAGACTCTCTGCAGTAAGTTGGCATAATTATCCCCATTATTCTATGATGAAACCAAGACTCACAAAGGTTAAGTGACTTGTCCAAGATCAGAAAGCTAGTAAGTAGCAGAGCTAGGATTCAAACTCTGGCAGTCTGGATCCAGAATCTATACTTTTTCTACCATGTTCCGTTACCCAAAGCTCAGTTAAGGAGATAACACAGAGTCATAAAACCCAACTGAAAAAAAAAGCCACATTACAAGTAATACAAATAAGAATATTTTATAATTACTGAGCAGGTGCTGGTCTTTCTCCCAGGTACCATTCACAGTGTTTTACATATATAAACCCATAAAATCCTCACAACAGACAACCTGATGAAGTAAAGACTGTTATAATTTTCTTTTTATAGGTGAGAAAACTGAAGCCATAGAGAGCTTAAATAACTTGTCTAAGGTCACACATTTCATAATGATGAAGCCTGAATTCAAATCCAGTCATGTTCAGAGATCAAAAGAACACTGAGGAAAATCAGAGGTAGCTTCATGGAGATGGAAGGATTTGGAAGAATTTGATCTGTATCCTAAAAAAAAAAAAAAAAAAAAAAAAAAGTAGGATTTAGCGAAGCTACGAAGAAGGCATTCTATTTGAAACAACTTACACAAAGAACAGTAGCTACCATTAACAGACTCTTCAGAGCAGAGAGGGCAAAGAAGTGTGAATGCATCTGCCTCATTATCTCCCATACAAAGCTGCCCTCTACAAGCTGGATAGTCCTTTGGGAAGCACAAATACAGGAGACCAAAGGTAAAATTCAGAGAGGTGCAGATTAGGGACAGACCATGGGATCTAAAAGTCAAAGAACTGTTATTGTTTGGCTTCGTTCATGTGTGTCTGGGGCTGGTAAGCAGAGCTTCACACTCCAAATGCCAGGACTTCCATTCCTTGCCCACTTTCTTTGTTTTTGTTGTTAATTGATTCCCTACTTCCTGATAGATGGCTCAAAAAACAATAAAGCAACTCAGAAAGCAACAACATAGCTAAAAGGAGCAAAGAGTTAATAAAACAAGAAGGGTATAAAAATTAAAAAGAATTATAGCATGCTAAAACTATTAAAAATGGGCAGGGGGTAGCCAGAGTATAACTTCACAGATGGAATTATTTACCCAGGATATCCCACTGTCCTTGTGCTGCCCCTGGTAAAGTACTCCCACCCTCTGGAACCTTACCCTCTAGATTTTTTCCTTCTCTATCTCAAGGGACTCTGCTAAATAAGTTACCCAGATAATGAATCATCTAAAGAAATTCAATAGTATCTCTCTGCCCCATACATGTATCTAAAAGGATCTGAATTATATTCCATGTAATCATTCAAATACATTGAAGCCTCAGCCCAAAGGATGGTGGAATTGTAGGCACTGAGACTAGTACAGGAGATCATTTTGGTGAAAGGGCCCTTTCAGAGTCTCAACTCATACCATGTAAGGCGGTGACAGGATGGTCATAAACCCCACTTAAATTACTTTTTTTTTTACATTTTACGGTTTAAAGTTTAAAACAACATTTAGTTTCTTATTTCAAATGTTTTAAATACACATTGAAGAATACTTGACAATACTTGAAAAGTGTGTGGTTATACTACACATTCTTTCACTCAAAAAAAAATATTTACTGAGCATCTCCCAGAACAGGCAGAGCAGAATTTCACACCCACTCCTACCTTTTTTTCATATTGATATCTTTAGTGATGAGTGGCAATTTTGGCAAAATAATAGGCTACCAATATTAATAGGAAAAATATTTGTCATACAGATGCACCACTCTGCAACTTAAAGATTTAGCCTGCTCCCAAAGAAGGCTTGAAGTAATCAACTATTCTACAAAGGCATCTCAGTCCTCCTTGGGAAAAGTTCTCAAATGAAAGCCTATGGCTTTGATCGAGAGAGAGAGAGAGAGAGAGAGAGAGAGAGAGAGAGAGAGAGAGAGAGAGAAAGGAGAGGGAAACCTGGGGAAGGGGAAAAGCATAGAAAATAGAAGCTGGATGTTCATTGGGGAAAGGATGGACTCCTGGAGCATTCATACAGAACAAAAGTACAGAACTGTTTTTTGCACCATCCTGAAGATTCTATGCATGCTCATAATTAGCAACTCACAAGATGGTATTCTTTCTGGTGATAAGATTTATCTGGAAGCCCTCAAAGACAATTTAGGGCATACATGGCAGGGTTATCACAGGCCAGATGCTAGGGATGCATCATTGAACAAGAATAATAATCACAGCCCCTGACTTCCCAAAGCTTAGAGTCTAGTTTCCAGATGCACAAACACAACTTTTCAAACCTGTGTGGTAAGTGGTATAATGGGAAAGCACTAAGGGCTATGAGAACTGCATTTGGGGGGGGGGGGTCAGTGAAAGTTTCCTAGAAGAATGATATCTAGATTAAAATATTAAAAATGAATAGAGATTAAGAAGAAATATTTCTTCAATAAGAAAATGATAAACTCGATTATTTTATAGAATGATTTTATTACATGAGCTAACATGGATGGTTAGAATTAAATTGCTTACTTGTTAAATTAAAAAATAAATAGACAATGGAAGAAGAAAATAAAACCACATTGTAGGCCTTGGCCACATAGCTCATTTGGTAAGAGCGTCTTCCCAATATGCCAAGGTTGCGGGTTTGATCCCTGGTCAGGGCACATACAAGAATCACAAATGAATGCATAAATAAGTGGAACAACAAATTGATGTCTCTATCTCTCTCTCTCTCTTATCAATTTTTTAAAAACACACATTGTAAATAACAAAGGAGACTCAATACTGATGAAAACTCAGTAAGAAATATATGGTATATAGAATTTTTTTAAAGGTAAAAAAAAGAAAAGTAACAAAGAGTTCAACAGGATTCAAAATAACATGATATAAAAGATAGACAAGTAATAAAAGGAGATTCAATACAAACATAATTGAGGAACATAAAGAATAAAATGAGCCTGGCCAGTATGGCTCAGTGGTTGAGCATCTAACCCATGCACCAAGAGGTCGCCAGTTCAATTCCTGGTCAGGGCACATGCTTAGGTTGTGGGCCCGATCCCCATTGGGGGGGAGGGAGGGTGCAGGAGGCATGTTTCTATTTCTCCCTCTCCCTTCCTCTCTCTCTAAAATCAATAAAGAAAAAAAATGTTAAAAAGAATAAAATGAAACATGAACTGGAAAATATTTAAATCTTCCCAGAAATAAACCAAAATCCAAATGTACAGATTGAAAAAATGCACCACGATCCTAGAACAATTGGTACAAAACAATTAACACTAAAACATCTTGACAAAATGACTGGATTTTAAATGTAAAACTCCTGATGTATCATTGGTAATTATGCTCTCCCATACAGTGGGTTGCCTTTCCGCTTTGATGGTTGTTTCTTTTGCTGTGCAGAAGCTTTTGAGTTTGATGTAGTCCCATGTGTTCATTTTTTCCTTTGTTTCTGTTGCCTTAGGTGATATATCAGTGAAAATTCTGTTGCGTATGATGTCTGAAATTTTATTACCTACATTTTCTTCTAGTATTTTTATGGATTCATAAGTCACATTTAAGTCTTTTATCCATTTTGAGTTTATTCTTGTGTATGGTGCAAGTTGATGGTCTAGTTTCATTTATTTTGCATGTAGCTGTCCAATTTTCCCAACACCACTTATTAAAGAGGCTATCTTTATTCCATTGTATACTCTTGCCATCTTTGTCGAATATTAATTGAGCATAATGTTTTGGGTCAATTTCTGGGTTCTCTGTTCTATTCCATTGATCTATGTGCCTGTTCTTGTGCCAGTACCAGGCTGTTTTGATTACAGTAGCTTTGTACTATAAACTGATAAGGGATTAATTTCCAAAATATATAGAGTGCTCACACAACTCATCAAAAGGAAAACAAAGAACTCAATTTAAAAATGGGCAGAGGAACTAAATAGACACCTCTCCAAACAGGACATACAAATGGCCAAGAGACATATGAAGAAATGCTCAACATCACTAATCATCAGAGAGATGCAAATTAAAACAACTAAGGTATTACTTCACACCTGTCAGAATGGCCGCCATCAATAAATTATCAAACAACAAATGCTGGTGAGGGTGTGGAGAAAAGGGGACTCTAGTACACTGCTGGTGGGAATGCAGACTGGTGCAGCCACTATGGGAAACACTATGGTGTTACCTCAAAAAATTAAAACTTGAATTACCATTTGACCCAGTGATCCCACTCCTAGGACTATACCCTAAGAAGCCAGAAACACCAATCAAAAAGAATATATGTACCCCCATGTTCATAGCAGCGCTATTTACAAAAGGTAAGATCTGGAAACAGCCCAAGTGTCCATTAGTGGATGAATGGATAAAAAAGCTATGGTACATATACACAATGGAGTACTATGCAGCTGTAAGAAAGAAAGATCTCTTATCTTTTGTAATGACATGGGAGGACCTGGAAACTATTATCCTAAGCGAAACAAGCCAAGCAGAGAAAGACAAATATCATATGATCTTACTTATTTCTGGAATATAATGAATATAACAGTCTGAGGAACAGGGTAGTCCCAGGGACGTGGAAGTGGGGTACAGACTGACATTTGCCAGAAGAGGGGGTGGGGGAGGGGAGCGATAAACCACAGAACTTATACGCATGTACTCATAACCAATGGACATGGACAACAAAACTGGGGCAGGAGGAAGGGGGAGGAGGGAGTCAATGGGGGAAAAAAGAGAAATATCTGTAACAAGAATAAATTAATATAAATAAAAAAACAAAACTCCTTTAGGCATGTAGACAAAAACATTATAAAGTCATCAATAAGGGGAATTATCAGGCTGGCCTCAGATGTCTCTCGGCCATCAATTTTCAACCTTTTTCATCTCATGACACAAACTAATTACTAAAATTCTGCAGCACAGCAAAAAACATTTTTGCTGATCTGATAAAAAATAGGTATAATTTGATTAATTCATACCTGACAGCTGCCGTTGTGTTGACTGCTGTCATTTTCTTATATGACAATCTAAAGGAAAAGAGGTCAGTACCCCTGACTAAATAGTCAGGTATTACATGTTTTAAAAATTCTTGCGGCACATCAGAGTGCTGCAGCACACAGGTTGAAAATTGCTGCTCTAGTGCAACTTTTAATACTAAAAGAAAGTGAAGCAATGTCTGCCCACACAATCTTCAGGAAAAAAAAAAAAAAAGCCATATTGTGCTACATAGTCTTTCATGAACAAAAGCTACAAATGTTTTGAATCACACAAGAATTTAGAGAATGTCATTCCAATGAGTACATCTTGAAAAATATTGCTGGAGGACAAAGGTCAGTTTATTCAAAAGATGGATGGAGAATCTGGCAAGAGGATTAGCATTGAGCATGGAAACCACTTAACTACAGGACTAAGATTAAAATAAACTTGGAAATTATGGTTACAGAGTCGCATATAAATCTTACAAATGAAAATGCAAAAATTACACAACTAAAATAAAGGTAGGCAGGGAGAGAGAAGGTAGGACTTAATATAGGTATATTGATTTCTTTGTATTTTAAAGCTGGGGATCAAAGGGTATCATTTAAGGCTGACAAATCAAGTCAGATGTATAGGCACATTTAAAAGTATAAGGCTAGAAAAATAAACTAAGAAAAAATATAACCAACTATAATATAATTGGGAGAGGGAGGAGTAGGATGGGAGGAAAAAGAGGTAGGAGTAAAATAAAATTGATTTATTTTGTCTTTGCTCATGCAGAGTCAATAGACACCATGTTTAAAATTGGAGGATTAAGAGGACTAAATCTGAAGAACTAGAAAGAGAATACAAACTTTACAAACCATTGACAGCAATGATAGCTCTCTCTTTCTCTCCTCCCCTGCCCTCCCTCATGCATATGCGTGGGTGCACACACACACACACACTATAAAGCCTTAAAAAAACTGTGTGAGGAGATAATTCAGCAATCCCATTTTGCTCAGTTCTTATTTATATCTGTAGCCATGGTAAAGACTCGGAGACTAAACTATAGGAATGTTCACCCAGTTACTGATGAGAGATGTTTAGTCTATAATCCCGAGGCAATGAGGTCAAGATGAACTAGGCTATCAGAATCTTTGAAGTAAACATGCAGATTCATAATGTGCACCTGGTACCTGATTTGTGGTCCACACTGACAAATCACATGTCAATTATATCTCAATTTATAAAAAGACCAACAGAGGCTGAATTTTTTACAATTTTTTTTTATTACTACCAGAATAGAAATAGACCCTAAGCTATTAACTCTTACAATTTTTTCCTATTAGCATCACTAGTATCACATCTGGTTATACTGAAATATATACTGCTTTTGCCCTCTTTTTTAAAAAGCATGTTTAACCACTGAGGCTTTTCTATAAATCCATCATGTTATATAATTTACATACACCTAAAAAAAAAAAAAAAGATGAAAGATCCAAGATTGCAGCAGACTAGATGGAAGTTACACTCACCTTCTCCCAGGACCAAATTGGAATTACAACTAAAATATAAAACAATCAACCTGAATAACCAACTGAAGACTACTTGAAATAAGTCTTATAACTAAGAATTTACAGAAGCCACATCAAGACTTGTAGGAAGGATGGAAACATGCAAAGGGCTGGCCCCATTCCCACATGCAGCAGTTGAGAATCCAGTGGAAAATCTCAGAGCAAAGGTCTCCCCTAAGGAGCCAGAGGTCCCAATCCCACACTGAGCTCCCCAGCCCAGAGCATCATGGCCATGAAGAGATGCCCACTTAATATTTAGCTGTGAAAACCAGTGAGGGTTCCATCCACCAGGGAGAAATAAATGTGTGCTAGAAACCCAGGTGCCCTCTTAAAGAGGCAACATCAACACACAAAATCTTGTTTATGGGCATTTACCCTGGGCTCCGGCAGAGAGACAGCAGCTCGGAGCAGACTGGAGTGACACAGGAAGAGATTGGGTTGTGTGGCTTTGAGGAGAGAGCTGTAGGAATAACAACCAGTGTCCCTGTGTGAGTCTCTCTCCCTCACCACCCACAGACACCACCTTTCCTGTGTTAAGCACTCCCCACTATATGGCATCAACCTGGAGAGATAGATCCACTAGCCCCACGCTCCTGACTTTTTGTGGCCCCACCCTACCAAGCTGATGCCCTGTTAAGGAGTCAGTGAGCTGCATGCATCCTGGGCTCACAGTGAAGACTTTCTTGAAAGGCTCTTGAGGATGTTGGAGAAGACTCAGGGGGTGTCAGAGGTGCACAGGGAGAGACTGAATTGTGTGGCTTAGAGGTTAGGTCCATTTTTCCCCATATGCCCCAACAAGTGCCACTGTTCCTATGCAGAACTCTCCCTCCACACAGACAAATATTAATCTGTTTTACCCTGATGAACTCTACTGGCCTTACCCTAACAACTCCCTGAGATGCCACCTCACCACCAAGCAATGCAGGCCCCAGGCAGGTGGTGGCTCATCTTAGGGTACCCTGAGACTTTTATTGAATTGGCTCAGACACAGCACTGGTGACAAGTGCCCATCAACAGACAAGTGGATAAAAAAATTGTGGTACATATATATAATGGAATATTACTCAGCCATAAAAAAGGTGGAAATCTTACCACTTGGGACAGCTTGGATGGATATCCTAGAGGGTACTATACTAAGTGAAATACATCAGACAGAGAAGGACACATACCATATCATTTCATTTATATGTGAAATCTAAAAAAACACACAATATAAATGAACAAACAAAATGAAACAGATCCATAGATACAGAAAACAGATTGATGGTTACCAGAGGGGAAGGGAGTTGAGAGGCTGAGTGAAAAAGATGAAGAGATTAGAAGTACAAATGGATAGTTACAAAATAGTCATGGAGATGTAAAATACAGCAGAAGAATATAGTTAATAATACTGTAATAACTATGTATGGGGCCAAGTGGGTACCTGAAATATCAGGAGACCACTGTGTAAAGTATATGATTGTCTAACTGCTACCCTGTATGCCTGAAATTAATACAAAATAATACTGAATGTAAACTGTAATTGAAAAATAAAATTTTTTAAAAGGAAAAAATGTTTTAAAAGGTGACATTTGTTTCCAGCTCTATTGAGATATAATTGACATACAACATTGTATAAGTTTAAGATGTGCAATATAATTATTTGATATATAAAAAAGGCATACCTTGTTTTATTGCACTTTGATTTATTTTGATTCACAAGTAATACATTTTTTACAAATTGAAGTTTATGGCGAACCTGCATCGGGCAAGTCTATTGGCACAATTTTTCCAAGAGGCTCAGGTGATAGTTAGCATTTTATAGCAATAAAGTATTTTTAATTAAGGATATTACATTGCTTTTTAGACATAATGCTATTGCACACTTAATAGACTACAGTATAGTGTAAACATAACTTATATATGCACTGGGAAACCAAAACATCTGTGTGACTCACTTTACTGTGATATTCGTTTTATTGTGGTAGTCTAGAATCGATCCCTCAGTATCTCTGAAGTATGCCTGAATTTTTCAAAATAAATAACAAAGTAAAATTAGTTAACATGCATCACTTCACAGTTTCAATATTTTTATCAGAAATTTTAATAACTACTGTCTTAGCAACTTTCAAATACATAGACCAGCATGTTAACTATAGTCAATATGCTGTACATCAAATCCCCAAAGTACATTTATCTTATAACTGGAAATTTGTACCTTTTGACCACCTTCACCTAACAGGTCTACCATATCTCCCTTCTGTTTCTATGAGTTTGTGCGATTGTTTTTTAGGTTCAACATATAAATGAGATTCGACTTTTTCTGATGTATTTCACTTAGCATAGGACTACTGTGTTGTGACAAAAGGCAAATTGCCTTCTTTTAATGGCTAAATTTGATGCACATATAATATATAATGTATATATTATATTTATTATACATAAATGATATATACATGAAATAGATATAATTTTATATATGTAAATTATGTATAAATCACATTTTTCTTTATTTATTAATTCATATTTGTTTTATGGTTCACCTTTTCCCTCCTAGACACCCTCCTCCAGATTCTGCCCCCACCCCAGTATTGTTGTTTATGTCCATTGGTTATGCATACATGCATATAAGTTCTTTGGTTTAACTCATCCCTTCCACAGACCCCTTCCTCTGAGGTTTGTCAGTCTGAACTGTACTCCTTTCTACGTCTCTGGGTCTATTTTGTTCATCAGATTATTTTGTTCATTATATTCCACAAATAAGTGAGAGCATGTGGTATTTGTCTTTCTCTGATTGCCTTATTTCACTTAGCATAATACTCTCCAGGTCCCTCCATGTCATCTCAAAGGATAAGAGCTCTTTCTTTCTTACAGCTGCATAGTATTCCATTGTGCATATGTACCATAGCTTTTTTATCAACTCATCTATTGATAGACACTTGGGCTGTTTCCAGATCATAGCAATTGCAAATAGTGCTGCTATTAACCTAGAGATACACATATTCTTTCTGATTGGTGTTTCAGGCTTCTTAGGATATATTCCAGGAAGTAGGATCACTGGGTCAAATGGCAGTTCAATATTTAATTTTTTGAGGAAACACATATTTTTTATAGTGGCCACATCAATCTGCATTCCCACCAGCAGTGTACTAGAAGACAGTTTTCTCCACGCCCTCGCCAGCACTTGTTGTTTGATGATTTGTTGATGGCAACCATTCTGGCAGGTGTGAGGTGATACCTCATAAATGTTTTAATTTGAATCCCTGTGATGATTAGTGACATTGAGTATTTTTTCACGTCTCTCTTAGCCATTTGTATGTCCTTTTTGGAGAGGTGTCTATGTCCTCTGTCATTTTTTAATTTGGTTCTTTGTTTTCCTTTTGTATGAGTAGTCTGTATATCTTGGAAATTAACCACTTATCAGATGTATCACTGGCAATCGTGTTCTCCCATATAGTGGGTTCCCTTTCCATTTTGATGGTTGTTTCTTTTCCTGTGCAGAAGTTCTTTAGACTGATGTAGTCCAATGTGTTCATTTCTTCTTTTGTTTCTATTGCCTTAGACATTGTATCTATCAGTGAAAATTCTGCTGTATATGATGTCTGAAATTTTGTTGC
This sequence comes from Tadarida brasiliensis, assembly GCA_030848825.1. Taxonomy (NCBI): domain Eukaryota; kingdom Metazoa; phylum Chordata; class Mammalia; order Chiroptera; family Molossidae; genus Tadarida; species Tadarida brasiliensis. The sequence continues at coordinate 47,118,742 of CM061280.1, read as the reverse complement.
CTACATTTTCTTCTGGGATTCTTATGGATTTATGAGTCACATTTAAGTCTTTTATCCATTTTGAGTTTATTCTTGTGTATGGTGTAAGTTGGTGGTCTAGTTACACTTTTTTGCATGTAGCAGTCCAAGTCTCCCAACACCATTTATTAAAGAGGCTGTCTTTACTCCATTTATGCTCTTGCCACCTTTGTCAAATATTAACTGAGCATAATGTCTTGGATCAATTTCTGGGTTCTCTGTTCTGTTCCATTGATATATATGCCTGTTCTTGTGCTGGTACAGGCTGTTTTGATTATAATGGCTTTAGAGAATAACCTGATATCTTCCAGTATTGTGATGCCTCCTACTTTGTTCTTCTTTTTCAAGATTGCTGTGGCTATTCAGGGTCTTTTTTGGTTGCATATAAACTTTTCAAGTATTTGTTCCAGTTCTGTGAAATATGTCGTTGGTATTTTGATGGGGATTGCATTGAATCTATAGATTACTTTGGGTAGTGTGGATATTTTAAACATGTTAATTATCCCAATCCATGAAAAAAATATATGATTCTACTTTTTTTTTATATCTTCCTCTATTTCTTTTTTCAATGTCCTGTAGTTTTCTGCAAATAGGCCCTATACTTCATTGGTTAAAGTTTATTCCTAGGTTAATTTTTTTTTTTTTGCCGCAATGAAAAATGGAATTGTTTTTTTTTTTTTTTTAGTTTATCTTTCTGTGAGTTAATTATTGGTGTAAAAAAATGCTGTTGATGTATTGATGTTAATTTTGCATCCTGATACTTTGCCATTAAATCTAGTAGATTTAAATCTAGTAGATTTTTGATGGAGTCTTTAGGGTTTTCTATGCACAGTAACATGTCATCTGCAAATAATGACAGTTTCATTACCTCCATTCCAATTTGGATAAATTTAACTTTTTCATCTTCTTTAATTGCTGTGGCTAAGACTTCAGTACTATTTTAAATAAGAGTGGCAAATTGGGCAACCCTGTCTAGTTCTTGTTCTTAAGGGAAATGCTTTTAGTTTTTGCCGATTGAGTATGTTGTTGGCTGTAGGTTTTTCATATATGGTCTTTCTTATGTCAAGATATGATCCCTCTTTTTGGCGAAAAAATGGCGGTGGAGTGAATGGAAGCTACACAGACGATCTCCCAGGATCAAACGGGAATTACAACTAAAATAAAGACAAATCGTTGGGAAAAAGCAACAGAAAAGCAGCGGGACAGGACCATACAACCAGGGACACTGAATGAGCCTGGTAGGATCTGCAGAGGCGCGTGAGGGTGGTGGGCTGGGAACCCACGGACAGCAGCGGCCTTGGCTGTGAGCAGCGGCCTTAGCTGGGAGTGGCGGCGGCGCCAGCCCTCGGGGTTAAGAGCCCCAGTTGCTCCACAGCGAAGAGGGCCGGAACAGAGCGCAAAATAGCCACAGCCATTCACCTGGGGCTCCGGCAGAGGGAGGGCAGACTGGACTAGAACTCTGAGGGGACACCTGGGATTTGGAGGGTGCTCAGAGTTTGTGCTGAGCTGTGGCCACAAAGGATGGTGGTGGCCAGCCCCTCTTTCCCGGTTACTCAGAACGGCAGCAAAGTTTGCTCCTTCCCGGAGCTGTGGAAGATCCTCCCTCAGAGATTCCCAGGTGAGGAAAAGAGGTAAAGAAATGCAAACTGAGGCTCATTAACAACCAGCATTGGCCCCACCCTCGGGAAATCCTCTTACACTGTAAACATCTGAGGGAGTTTCTCATTCAACTGAGATCCTAACGCTTTTCAAGTAACTGAGGATAATAGCCTCCAGGCAAAAAGCTAGAACATAACTAAACCTTTCCTGAGCGTGCAAATCTACCCAGGAACATGAGACTTGACAGTGGTGTTGAAGGAGGGCCCTCCACACTCATCCAAACCCAGTAGAGAGAGCCACAAATAGCAGAACACCCACACCCACAGGGAAAATTTGGCAGGCTCCAAAACCCACTGAGATAGCAAAAATGCTGAAACAAAGAAACAGATCCCAAATGAAAGAACAAGAGAACTCCACCGAAGATGAGATAAATGAAATGCAGCTAAGCAAATTATCAGAGGTAGAGTTCCGAGCCATGATCTTGAGGAAACTAAACAGCATGAGTAAGGACATCAACACCATGAGTAAAGATATAGAAACACTGAAAACCAACCAAGTGGAAATGAAGAATGACATAGCAGAAATAAAGAACACATTGGAAGGATTGACCAGCAGAGTAGAGGAAGCAGAGGACCGGATCAGTGAATTAGAAGACAGAGTAGAAAAAAATCAATCAATCAGAAAACCAAAAGGAAAAAAACAATAAAAAAAAACAGGAAGATACCTTAAGAGAACTGTGGGACAACTGGAAACGTAATAACATTCGCATTATTGGAGTCCCCGAAGAAGAAGAAAATGAGCAAGGGTTAGAGAATATATTTGAAGAAATAGTGACAGAAAACTTTCCTAACCTGGTGAAGGAAGAAAGCATTCAAGTTCAAGAAGCACAGAGAGCCCCAAGTAAGAAGAACCCAAACAGGCCCACACCAAGACACATGATAATTAAAATGCCAAAAATTAAAGACAAAGAGAGAATCCTAAAGGCAGCAAGAGATAAGCAACAGGTTACCTACAAAGGAAACCCCATTAGGCTATCATCTGACTTCTCAACAGAAACACTACAGGCCAGAAGGGAATGGCATGAAGTAATCAAGGTCATGAAAAACAAGGATCTGAATCCAAGACTACTCTATCCAGCAAGGCTATCATTCAAAATAGAAGGTCAAATAAAGAGCTTCCCAGACAAAAAAAAAAGGCTAAGGGAATATATTAGCACCAAACCAGCACTGCAAGACATGTTAAAAGGACTGCTATAATTATTAGAAGAAATAGAAAGATAATTAGAACCACACTGTACAAAAATGGCAATAAATAAGTACATATCAATAATCACCTTAAATGTAAATGGAATGAATGCTCCGATAAAACGACACAGAGTAGCTGACTGGATAAGAAAGCATGATTCACACATATGTTGTTTACAAGAGACCCACCTCACAACAAAAGACTCACATAGGCTGAAAGTGAAGGCATGGAAAAATATCTTCCAAGCAAACGGAAAGGAAAAAAAAGCTGGGGTAGCAATACTCATATCTGATAAATTAGATTTCAAATTGAAGACCATAACTAGAAACAAAGAAGGCCACTACATAATATTGAAAGGGTCTATCCAACAGGAAGATATAACCTTGGTAGACATATATGCACCCAATATAGGAGCATCAAAATATATTAAAAATCTTCTGGAGGACTTCAAAGGAGAAATCGACCACAATACAATCATAGCAGGAGACTTCAACACCCCACTGACATCACTGGATAGATCATCTAGACAAAAAATTAACAAGGAAACAGAGACTCTACATGAAGCACTAGATCAAATGGATTTAATAGATATATACAGAGAATTACAACCCAAAACTGCAGAATTCACATTCTTCTCAAGTGCACATGGGACATTCTCAAAGATAGACCATATGTTAGGGCACAAACTAAGTCTCTACAAGTTCAAGAAGATTGAAATCATATCAAGCATCTTCTCAGACCACAATGGCATGAAACTAGAAATCAATTGCAACAGGAACATGCAAAAACATATGAACACATGGAGGCTAAATAGCATGTTACTGAACAATGAATGGGTTACCATGGAGATCAAGGAAGAATTTTAAAAATTTCTGGAAACCAATGAAAATGAACACACAACAACACAAAATCTATGGGATACTGCGAAAACAGTTCTGAGAGGGAAGTTCATAGCACTACAGGCCCACCTTAAGAAAGAAGAAAAATTTCTAATTGACTACCTAACCTCACAACTTAAAGAACTGGAAAGCAAACAAAAAGAAAACCCTAGAGCAAGTAGAAGGAAGGAAAGAGTAAATATCAGAGCAGAAATAAATGACATGGAGACCAAAAAACAATTCAAAGGATCAATAAAACAAAGAGCTGGTTTTTTGAAAAGATAAACAAGATTGATGGACCCTTAGCTAGACTCACCAAGAAACAAAGAGAGAGAACCCAAATACACAAAATCAGAAATGAAAGAGGAGAAGTAACAACTGACACCACAGAAGCAAAGGATCATTAGCAAACACTATGAACATTTATATGGCAACAAATTCGACAATCTAAGCGAAATGGACACATTTCTAGAAACACATAGTCTCCCAAAACTTAATCGGAAAGAGATAGAAAACTTGAACAGGCCAATAACAACGAAGGAAATTGAAGATGTAATCAAGACTCTCCCAGCAAACAAAAGCCCAGGCCCTGACGGCTTCACGGGCGAGTTTTACCGAACATTCAAAGAAGAACTAACACCCATTCTCCTCAAACTATTCCAAAAAATTCAAGAAGAAAGAAGACTTCCAAACTCATTTTATGAGGCCAGCATAATTCTAATCCCAAAACCAGAAAAAGACACTACAAAGAAAGAAAACTACAGGCCAATATCCTTGATGAACATAGATGCCAAAATCCTTAACAAAATACTAGCAAATCATATCCAGCAATACATCAAAAAAATTATTCACCATGACCAAGTGGGATTCATCCCAGGGATGCAAGGCTGGTACAATATACGCAAATCAATAAATGTGATACATCACATAAACAAAATGAAAGATAAAAACCATATGATCATATCAATAGATGCTGAAAAAGCATTTGACAAAATCCAGCACCCATTTCTGATAAAAACACTCAGCAATTTGGGAATAGAGGGATCATATCTCAACATTATAAAGGCCATATATGAAAGACCTACAGCCAACATCATACTCAATGGACAAAAATTAAAAGCATTTCCCTTTAGAACAGGAACAAGACAAGGATGCCAACTTTCACCACTCTTATTTAACATAGTACTGGAAGTCTTAGCCACAGCAATCAGACATGAAGAAAAAATAGAAGGGATCCAAATTGGAAAGGAGGAAGTGAAACTGTCATTATTCGCAGATGACATGATATTATACATAGAAAACCCTAAAGACTCCATCAAAAATCTTCTAGACTTAATAAATGAATTTGGCAAAGTAGCAGGATACACAATTAACGCCAAGAAATCGACGGCATTCTTATACACTAATGATGAACTCACAGAAAGAGAAATTAAAAAAACAATCCCTTTTACCATCGCAGTAAAAAAATTAAGATACCTAGGAATAAAGTTAACCGAAGAAGTAAAGGACCTATTTGCGGAAAACTACAAGACATTGAAAAAAGAAATAGAGGAAGATATAAAAAAGTAAAAGCACATATCTTGTTCATGGATTGGAAGAATTAACATCATTAAAATGTCCATACTACCCAAAGCAATCTACAGATTTAATCCAGTCCCCATCAAAATACCAACGACATATTTCATAGAACTAGAACAAATAGTTCAGAAGTTCATATGGAACCAAAAAAGACCCCGAATAGCTACAGCAATCTTGAAAAAGAAGGACAAAGTAGGAGGGATCACAATACCGGACATCAGGTTATACTACAAAGCTACTGTAATCAAAACAGCCTGGTACTGGCACAAGAACAGTCACGTAGATCAATGGAATAGAACAGAGAACCCAGAAATTGATCCAAAACTTTATGCTCAATTAATATTCGACAAAGGTGGCAAGAGCATACAATGGAGTAAAAACTGCCTCTTCAATAAATGGTGTTGGGAAAATTGGACAGCTAAATGCAAAAAAATGAAACTAGACCATCAGCTTACTCCATATACAAGAATAAACTCAAAATGGATAAAAGACTTAAATGTGACTCATGAATCCATAAAAATCCTAGAAGAAAATGTAGGCAACAAAATTTCAGACATCATACGCAGCAAAATTTTCACTGATATATCACCTAAGGCAACAGATACAAAGGAAAAAATGAACACATGGGACTACATCAAACTCAAAAGCTTCTGCACAGCCAAAGAAACAACCATCAAAGTGGAAAGGCAACCCACTGTATGGGAGAGCATAATTGCCTATGATATATCAGATAAGGGACTAATTTTCAAAATATATAGAGTGCTCATACATCTCAACAAAAGGAAGACAAAGAACCCAATTAAAAAATGGGCAGAGGAACTAAATAGACACCTCTCCAAACAGGACATACAAACGGCCAAGAGACATATGAAGAAATGCTCAACTTCACTAATCATCAGAGAGATGCAAATTAAAACAACAATGAGGTACCACCTCACACCTGTCAGAATAGCTGCCATCAACAAAGCATCAAACAACAAGTGTTGGCAAGGGTGTGGAGAAAAGGGGACTCTAGTACACTGCTGGTGGGAGTGCAGACTGGTGCAGCCACTATGGAAAACACTATGGTGTTACCTCAAAAAATTAAAAATTGAATTACCATTTGACCCAGTGATCCCACTCTTAGATATATACCCTAAGAAGCCTGAAACACCAATCAGAAAGAATACATGTACCCCATGTTCATAGCAGCGCTATTTACAATAGCTAACATCTGGAAACAGCCCAAGTGTCCATCAGTAGACGAATGGATAAAAAGCTGTGGTACATATACACAATGGAGTACTATGCAGCTGTAAGAAAGAACGATCTCTTATCCTTTGCGTGGACCTGGGAGGACCTGGAAACTATTATCCTAAGTGAAACAAGCCAAACAGAGAAAGACAAATATCATATGATCTCACTTATTTCTGGAATATAATGAACCTAACAGTGTGAGGAACAGGGTAGTCCCAGGGACGTGGAAGTGGGGTACAGACTGACATTTGCCAGAAGAGGGGGTGGGGGAGGGGAGCGATGAACACAGAACTTGTACGCATGTACTCATAACCAATGGACATGGACAACAAAAATGGGGATGTGGCAGGGAGGGAGGGGGAGGAGGGTGTCAATGGGGGAAAAAAGGAGAAACATCTGTAACAAAAGTAAATTAATAATAAAAAATAAATAAAATAAATAAATAAAAATAAAAGAAAGAGATATGATCCCTCCATTCCCACATGGCTGTGTGTTTTTATCAGAAATGAATGCATTTGTCAAATGCTTTTTCAGCATCTATTGATATGATCATATGGTTCTTATCTTTCATTTTTTTTACGTGGTGTATCACATTTATTGATTTGCGAATATTGTACCATCCTTTCATCCCTGGGGTGAATCCCACTTGGTCATGATGAATAATTTTTTTGAGGTGTTACTGGATCTTATTTGCAAATATTTTGTTAAGGACTTTGGCATCTGTGTTCATCAGGGATATTGGCCTGTAGTTTTCTTTCTTTGTAGTGTCCTTATCTGGTTTTGGAATTAGTATTATGCTGGCCTCATAAAAAGAGCTTGGAAGTCTTACCTCCTCTTAGATTTTTTGGAATAGTTTGTGGAGAATGGGTGTTGGTTCTTCTTTCATTGTTCAGTAAAAATTCCCTGTGAAGCCATCTGGATCTGTATTTTTGTTTGCTAGTAGTTTATTTTTTATTTATTTATTTTTTTTATACTCACCCGAGGACATTTTTTCATTTTCTGTTCGGAGAGAGAGGAAGAGAGAGAGAGAGAGAAACATCGACGTGAAAGGGACACATCGAGTGGCTGCCACCCGCACGACCAACCAGGGCCGGGGACAAACTGTAACCGAGGTACATGCTCTTAGCGGGAACCGAACCCTGGTCTCTCTGGACCGCAGGCCGACGCTCTAACCGCTGAGCCAAACCGGCCAGGGCTGCTAGTAATTTATTGATTACAGCTTCAATTTCCTCAATTGTTATTGGTCTGTTCAAGTTTTCTATCTCTTCCCGGTTCCGTTTTGGGAGACTATGTGTTTCTAGAAATTTGTCCATTTTGCCTAGATTGTCCAATTTGTTGGCATATAATTGTTCATAGTATTTTTTAAACGATCCTTTGTATTTCTGTGGTGTCAGTTGTTACTTTTCCTCTTTCGTTTCTGATTTTGTTTATTTGGGTCCTCTCTGTTTCTTGGTGAGTCTGGCTAAGCGTCTGTCAATCTTGTTTATCTTTTCAAAGAACCAGTTCTTAGTTTCATTAAACTTTTGAATAGTTTTTTTTGTGTTTTTGTTTTGTTTTGTTTTGTTTTGTTTTGTTATTTGTCTCTTGTTTATTTCAACTCTGACTTTTATTACTCTTGGTTTTTCTTGTTGTTTACTTTCTAGTTCTTTAAGTTGTAGGGTTAGATAGTCTATTAGAAGTTTTTCTTGTGTCTTGAGATAGGCCTCTAATGCTATGAGCTTCCCTCTCAGGACTGCTTTCACTGTGTCCCATAGATTTTGCGTTGTTGTGTGTTCATTTGCATTGGTTTTCAGGAAGTTTTTTTCTTTTTTTATTTCTTCCTTGATCTCCTCAGTAACCCATTCATTGTTTAATAACATGCTGTCTAGCCTCCATGAGTTTGAATGTTTTTGAGTTTTTTATTGTATTTGAATTCTAGTTTCATGACATTGTGATTCAAGACTATTCTTGATATGATTTCAATCTTCTTGAACTTGTAGAGACTTAGTTTGTATCCCAACATGCAGTTTATCTTTGAGAATGTCCCATGTGCGCTTGAGAAGGATGTGTATTCTGCAGTTTTCATGTGTAATTCTCTGTAAATATCCATTAAAACTCTCTGATCTAGTGTGTCATTTAGGGTCTCTATTTCTGTGTTAATTTTTTGTCTAGAGGATCTATCCAATGATGTCAGTGGGGTCTTGAAATCCCCTGTTATGATTGTATATCTGTCGATTTCTCCTTTGAAGTCCTCCAGAAGTTTTTAAATATATTTCAGTGCTCCTATATTAGATGCATTTTTCTTTCCCAAGGTTATATCCTTGTGTTGGATCGATCTCTGTCTCTTATTATGGTCTTCATTTTGAAGTTTATTTTATCAGATATGAGTACTGCTACCCCAGGTTTTTTTCATTTTCATTGATTGGGAAATTTATTTTCCATCCCTTCACTTTCAACCTCTGAGTTCTTTTTTTGTGAGGTGGGTCTCTAGTAGACAACATGTATATTAGTCATGCTTTTTATCTATTCAGCTACTCTGTGTCTTTTGATATGAGCATTTAATCCATTTACATTTAATGTTATTATTGATATGTACTTATTTATTGCCATTTTTATTTATTATGGCTATTTTTCTTTCTCCATTACTTCTGCTTATTACAGCAGTCCTTTTAACATTTCTTGCAGTGCTGGTTTGGTGCTAATATATTCCCTTAGCCATTTCTTTTGTCTGGGAAACTCTTTATTTCCCCTTCTTATTTGAATGATAGCCTTGTTGTATAGAGATCTTGGATTGAGATCTTTGTTTTTCATTACCTTGAATACTTTATGCCATTCCCTTCTGGCCTGTAGTGTTTCTGTTCAGAAATCAACAGATAGACTTATGGGGGCTTCTTTGTAGGTAACCTGTTGTTTTTCTCCTGATGCCCTTAAGATTCTCTCTTTTGTCTTTAATTTTTGGTATTATAATTATGACATGTCTTGGCATGGGCTTCTTTGGGTTCTTCTTACTTGGGGCTTTCTGTACTTCCTGAACTTGTATGCCTTTTTCCTTCACCAAGTTAGGGAAGTGTTCTGCCACTTTTTCTTCAAACAGAGTCTCTAACCTTTGCTCATTTTCTTCTTCTTCTGGTGCTGCTGTGATGCAGATGTTGTTACATTTCATATTGTCCCACAGCTCTCTTAAACTGTCCTGATTTTTAATTGTTTTTTCTTTTTGGTTCTCTGACTGAGTGATTTTTTTTCCATGTCTTCTAATTCACTGATCTGTTCCTCAGCTTCTTCTAATCTGCTGGTTATTCCTTCCAATGTGTTCTTTATTTCTGCTAGGTCATTCTTCATTTCTGCTTGGTTGTTTGTCATTTCTAATTGGTTATTTTCATTGTTTCTATATCTTTATTCATGCTGTTGAGCTCTTTACTCATGCTGTTGAGCTTCCTCATAACCATTACTCTGAACTCTACATCTGATAACTTGCTTACTCCATTTTATTTATCCCTTCTGTAGAATTCTCTTGTTTTTTTCATTTGGGATTTGTTTCTTTGTTTCACCATTTTGGTTGTCTCAGCAGAGTTTGGATCCTGCAAACATTTCCTTGTCAATACTGATGTTCCACAGATTATAGCTCTTTCTGCTGGGTTTGGATGAGTATGGAAGGAACCATGCTGAATACCAATGCTTAGTCTTACTTTCTTGGGTAGAGTTGCAAGCCAGGCAAAGATTCAATTATCCCAGAGCCTTGGCCTGCAGGCTGACTATTAGTCTCAGTTACTTAATGAGCCTCAGGATGTAGCCCTCAGCTGAATGAAAAGTCTCCCAGGTGTTCAGGATAAGAGGATTTCCAGCGGATGGGGTAATTGCTTTCCCATGGGCTAAAGCTGATTTAAGAAGAAAATGGTTTCTGCAACATGGATTAATAACTCTGAACTGGGGCCCAGGCAGCCACCTTCTCAGCTCTGACCCTAGAGGCTTGAAATCCAATGACCAATGACCAGGAGCTGGGCCTAAGGGTCAGTGTACCCAGAGACTAGTCCTTGCCTGCAAGCTGTCTGGAAGTCTCCGGCAGTTAATGAGACTCAGGTTGTACTTCTCCTGTCCTGGTGGGGTGAAATTTCCAAGGGAGAGACAGTTGCTTCCCCACCCTCCTGGGCTATAACTGTTTTGATGGGAGCACTCTGCCTGAGGAGAATGGTTCTTTCATTGGGGGTTGATGGCTCAGTGCAGGGACCCAGGCTTCTGCCTTCACAGTTCCATCCCCAGAGACATGAAACCCAACTACCTAGAGCCAGACCCAAGGTTCAAAGTCTTCAGGGAGTTGTTTCTGCCCACTGGTTGGCGGGTAATCTCTGGCAGTTAATGAGCTTCAGGTTGCACTTCTCCTGGCTGGGCACAGTTTAATTCTGAAGGGAGGAGCATCTGCTTCTCCCCTAGGCTAAAACCACTTTGATGGGAAGGGGATTCTTGAGAAGGATGGCTACTGCATCATGGGGGAATGATTTAGCATAGGGGTCCTGATGGCCTCCTTCCCAGCTCTCTCCCCAGTGCCATGAATCCCTGACTTTTCTTAAGCATCTCAAGTCCAGTTCTCCCTCCCTCTGCTGGGCCCAAAGTGAATTTCTGTAGCTGTAATTTAGTGTCCTGACAGGCCCTTCAAGAAAATGCCCCTGTTCCCAGTGCCTCTTCCTGCCAGACTGAACCTCTGCCCTGATGATTTTCTCAGTCAGTTGTTATGTGGGAACCTTTCCTTTTTCCACCACTCTGTGCAGGGGAACTGGATTGGGCTTTAAACATTAAACTTCTTGCCCTGGCCGGTTTGGTTCAGTGGTTAGAGTGTCGGCCTGCGGTCCAGAGAGACCTGGGTTCGGTTCCCGCTAAGGGCATGTACCTCGGTTGCAGTCCCTGGTCCTGGCTGGGTCGTGTGAGGGACAGCCACTCGATGTGTCCCTTTCATGTCGATGTTTCTCTCGCTCTCTCTCTCTTCCTCTCTCTCTCTCCCACTCTATCTGAACAAAAAATGGAAAAATGTCCTCGCATGAGGATTAAAACAAACAAAAAAACAAACAAAAAGACCAAGAACATTAAACTTCTCAGAGAAAGCTTTTGACAGCTAAAACTGCCCTCACCTGCTGCCTGAGGGAACCCAGCCAGCTCTGTCATGCCTCCACACCTCCTAGAAGTCTCAATTTGGGGTCCTTTATTCATCCCTGGTTATAAGGGTTCTCTCCAGCGGCTCTTCAGTTGTTGTTGTTGTTTGTTGTTGTTGTTGTTGTTTTTCCAGATGACTTGCCTTTATTTTAGTTGTAATTCCAGTTTTGTCCCAGGAGGCACTCAGTGTAGCTTCCATTTACTCCCCTGACAGTTTTCTTTTTTTACTTGACTATTTAAAATATAGCTGCAATGAGCAGAGGGGTGCAAATATCTCTTCAGGATAGTGATTTCACATCCTTCAAACAAATACCCAAGTGTAGAATTTCTGTATCATATGGTAGTTCAGGTTTTTGTTGTTGTTGTTTGTTTGTTTTGTTTTAGGAAACTTCATATTGTTTTCCATAGTGGTTCTATCAATTTACATTTCTACCTACGGTGGCAAGGGCTCACTTTCTCTGCAGCTTCTCCAACAATTAAATCTTGACTTTTTCATAATAGCCATTCTGACAGGTATGAGGTGATATTTCATTGTGCTTTTGATTTGCTTTTCCCTGACAATTAGTAGTATTGAGCATCTTTTCATGTACCTTTTAGCCATTTGAATACCTTATTTGGAAAAATGTGTCTCGGGTCCTTAGACACCTTTTTATTTTTAAATTTATTTTTATCATTGAAAGTATTACAGATATCCCCCTTGTTTCCCCCATTCACACCATCCTCCAGACTCCCGATCCCTCATGCCTTCACCACACTGTTGTCTGTGTCCATTGATTAGGAATATATGCATTTAAGTTCTTTGGTTTATCTCTTCCTGATACCCTCATCCCCTTTGCGTCTGAGGTTTGTCACTCTGTTCCCTACATCCATGTCTCTGGATCTGTTTGGTTCGTCAGCTTATTTTGTTCATTACATTCCACAAACAAGTGATACTTATCTATCTCTGACTAACTTATGTCACTTAACATAATACTCTCTAGGTTCCTCTATGCTGTCTCAAAGGGTAAGAGCTCTTTATTTCTTACAGCTGCATAGTATTCTATTATGTAAATGTACCACAGCTTTTAAACACTCATCTACTAATATACAGATGGGAGATTTTAGATCTTAGCTATTGTAAATAGCACTGCCATGAACATATAAGTGTATATATTTTTTCTGATTGGTGTTTCAGGCTCCTTAGGATATATTCCTAGACATGGCAATTCTGGGTCAAATGGCAGTTCCATTTTTATTTATTTCAGAAAATACCATATTGTTTTCCACAGTGGCTGTGCTAGTCTGCATTGCCCCCAGCAGTGTACTAGAGTACCATTTTCTCCACATCCTTGCCAGCACTTGTTGTTTGATGATTTGTTGATGGTAGCCATTCTGGCAGGTTTGAGATGATACTTCACAGTCATTGTAATTTGCATCTCTCTGATGATTAGTGACGTTGAGCATTTTCTCATATGTCTCTTGGCCATATGTATGTCCTCTTTGTAAAAGGGTCTATCCAAGTCCTTTGCCCATTTTTGAATTGAATTGTCTTCTTCTGTTGAGTTGTATGAGTACCCTATATATTTTGGAAATTCACTCCTTATCCAATATATCATTGGCAAATATGTTCTCTCATATAGTGGGTTCCCTTTTTATTTTGATGCTGGTTTATTTGGCTGTGCAGAAGCTTTTTAGTTTGATGTAGTCCCATACATTAATTTTTTCTTTTGTTTGTATTGCCCTAGGAGATGTAACAGTGAAAATTCTGCTAAGTGTGATGTCTGAGATTTTGCTGACTAAATTTTCTTCTAAGAGTTTTATAATTTCATGACTTCCATTTAAGTCTTTTATCCATTTGGGTTTATTTTTATATATAGTGTAAGTTGGTGGTCTAGTTTCATTTTTTTGCATGTAGCTGTCCAATTTTCTCAATACCATTTATTGAACAGAATGTCTTTTCTCCATTGTATGCTCTTGCCTCCTTTGTCAAATATTAATTGAGCATAATGTCTTGGGTCTTTTTCTGAGTTCTCTATTCTGTTCCATTGATCTATACGCCTGTTCTTGTGCCAGTATCAGGCTGTTTTGATTATAATGGTTTTGTAGTATAACCTGATATCCAGAATTGTAATCCCTCCAACTTTGTTCTTCTTGTTCAAGATTGCTGTGGCTATTCTGGTTCTTTTTGTTCAATATAAACAATTGGAGTTTTTGTTCTAGATCTATGAAGTATGCCATTGGTATTTTAATAAGGATTGCTTTGAATCTATACATTGCTTTGCATAGTATGGACATTTTAATGATGTTGATTCTTCCAATCCATGAACATGGTATATGTTTTCACTTTTTATATCTTCCTCTATTTATTTTTTCAGTGTCCTGTAGTTTTCTGAGAACAGGTCATTTGCCTCCTTGGTGAAGTTTATTCCTAGGCAGCTTAATATTTTTTGTTGCAGTGTTAAATGGGATTGCATTTGTAGTTTCTCTTTCTGAGCATTTATTATTGTTGTATATAAATGCCATCAATTTCTCTGCTTATTTTGTTTCCTTGTACTTTGCCAAATTCATTTATTAAATCTACTAGTTTTTTGTGGATTATTTAGGGTTTTCTATGAGCAATATCATGTCAGTTTTGAATAATGACAGTTTCGCTTCCTCCTTTCCAATTTTGATGCCTTTGATTTTTTCTTGTTGTCTGATCACTATGGCTAAAACTTGCAGTACTATGTTGAATGAGAGCAGTGAAAACAGACATCCCTGTTTTATTCCTGTTTTTAAGGGTAATGCTTTTTTGCTTTTACCTATTGAGTATGATGTTAGCTGTAGGTTTGTTATATATAGCCTGTATTATATTTAGGTATGATCTGTGTATTCCCACTCTGCTGAGAGTTTTTATCAAAAATGGGTGCTGAAGTTTGTCAAATGCTTTTACAGCATCTATTGATATGATCATATTATTTTTATCTTTAATTTCATTTGTGTGGTGTATCACATTTATTGATTTGTGAATATTGTACCAGCCTTGCACCCCTGGGATAAATCCACTTGGTCGTGTTAAATAAATATTTTAATATATTGCTAGATCCAATTTGTTAATATTTTGTTGAGGATTTTAGCATTTTTATTTGTCAGGTATACTGGCCTGTAATTTTCTTTCTTTGTAGAGTCTTTATCTAGTTTTGAAATTAGGATTATGCTGGCCTCATAAAAAGAGTTTGGATGTCTTTCTTTCTCTTGAATTTTTTGGAATAGTTTGACAAGAATAGGTTTTAGTTCTTCTTTTAATGTTTGGTAAAACTCCCTAGCGAAGCCATCCAGACTAGAATTTTGTTAGCTGGGAGTTCATTGATTACTGCTTCAATTTCCTTAATTGTTATTAGACTTTTCATTTTCTAACTCTTCTTTGTTAAGTTTTGGAAGATTGCATGAATCAAAGAAATTGTCCATTTCGCCTAGGTTGTCCAATTTCTTGACGTATAATTGTTCATAATATTTTCTTCCAATCCTTTGTACTTCTGTGATGTCAGTTGTTACTTTACCTCTTTCATTTCTGATTTTATTTATTTGGTTCCTCTTTGTTTATTGGTGAGTCTAACTAAAGGTTCATCAATCTTTTTTATCTTTTCAAAGAACCAGCTCTTGGCTTCATTGATCTTTTGTACTGTTTTTTCAGTCTCTATGCCATTTATTTCCATTCTGATCTTTATTATTTCTTTCCTCCTTCTTACTCTGAGTTTTTCTTGTTGTTCTCTTTCTAATTCTTTAAGTTGTAGGGTTAGATAGTTTATTAGAATTTTTTCTTGTTTCTTGAGATAAGCCTGTAGTGCTATGAACTTCCCTCTCAGAACTTCTTTCTCTGTGTCCCATAGATTTCGGGTTGTAATGTGTTCATTTTCCTTTGTTTCCAGGAAGTTTTTTATTTCTTCTTGATCTCATTGGTAACCCATTCATTGTTTAATAACATGCTATTTAGCTTCCATGTGTTTGAATGTTTTTGAGTGTTTTTATTTTAACTGATTTCTAGTTTCACGCCATTGTGATCCGAAAAGATACTTAATATGATTTCAATCTTCTTGAACTTGTAAAGACTTAGTTTGTGTACTAACATGTGGTCTGTCTTTGAGAATGTCCCATGTATACTTGAGAAGAATATCTGTTCTGCAGCTTTGGGGTAAACTGTTTGGTAAATGTCAATTAAATCCATCTAATCTAGTGTGTTATTTAGGGTCTTTGTTTCCATGTTAATTATTTGTCTAGAAGATCTATCCAGTGCATTCTGTGGTGTTAAAGTCCCCTACTATGACTGTATTCCTGTTAATCCCTCCCTGAAGTCCTCCAGAAGTTTTTTTTAATATATGTTGGTGCCCTATATTGGATGAATATATGTTTACAGGATTATATCCTCTTGTTGCATTGATCTTTTAGTTTTATGTAGTGCCTTTCTTTGTCCTTTGTTATGTCCTTTATTTTGAAGTCTATTTTATTGGATATGAATATTGCTACACCAACATTTTTTTTTTTCATTTCTATTTGCATGGAAACTTTTTTTCCCATCCCTTCACTTTCATCCTGTGTGAGTCTTTTGTTCTGAGGTGGGTATCTTGTACACCACATATATGGGTCAAGCTTTCTTATCCATTCAGCTACCCTGTCTTTTGATTGGAGCATTTAAGCTGTTTACTTTTAAGGTTACTATTGATATGTACTTATTTGTTGCTATTTTTACTCTTTCTGCCTGTGTTCCTCTCTCTCTCTCTCTCTCTCTCTCTCTCTCTCTCTATATATATATATATATATATATATATATATATATATATATATATCCTTTTTAATAAGATTGTTTAATTTTTGTTTATATATATATATATTTCTTCTTTACGACAGTCCCTTTAACATTTCCTGCAATGCTGTTTTGTTGGTGATGAACTCCTTTATTCGTTTTTGTCTGCAACAATCTTTATTTCACCTTCAATTTTGAATTATAGCCTTGCTGGATAGAGTAGTTTTGGTTTCATTCCCTTCTTTTTCTTTACTTTGTATACTTCATGCCACTCCCTTCTGGTCTGCAATGTTTTTGTTGAGAAATCAGCAGACAGTGTAATGGGAGCTCATTGCAGGTAACTTTCTGTCTCTCCCTTGCTGCCTTAAGATTCTCTGTCTTTAACAATTGCTTTTTTTAAAATTATGATGTGTCTACTTGTGGGTCTTTTTGGGTTCATCTTGATTGTGATTCTCTGTGTTTCCTGGACCTGTGTGCCTTTTTCCTTCACCAGATTAGGGAAGTTTTCTGTCATTATTTCTTTAAACAAGTTCTCTATTCCTTTCTCTGATTCTTCTCCTTCTGGTACTCTTATAATGTGAATGTTGTAATTTTCATGATGTCCCCAAAGCTAATTTAAACTGTCCCCTTCTTTTTAATATATTTTTTTTTCCATTTGATGGTCTAAGTGAGTGTTTTTTTCTACCTTGTCTTCTAACTCACTGATTTGGTCCTCAGCTCTTTCTAATCTACTATTGAATCCTTCCAGAGTATTCTTTATTCCAGCTATGTCATTTTTCATTTCCACTTGATTTTTATTCTTAACTTCAACTTCTTTTTCATGCTGATGTAGTTCCCACTGAGGTATTTATAATTCTCATTAAGTTTCTTGTAATTGTCACTAAGTTATTTGTCCTTTAAAACCATTACTTTCGTTATTTATGTGACAAACTGCTTGCCTTCATTTCATTTAGTTCCTTTTCTGGTGACTCCGCCTTTTATTTCATTAAGGGTTGTTTTGTTTTGTTTTGTTTTGTTTTCCTTTATCTCACAATTTTAGCAGTCTGGTAGTTCAGAGCTATGTGATGCACACAGGGTCATGTAGGCAGGTTGGTGCATCTAGGGGCATCAGGTCATAGCAGGCCTGACCTCACTTCTAGTCTGGTTGGCTGTGAGTGTTAGCAGCTCTCAGCAGCAGTGGAACATGTGACTCTCAGTGACAGAGGTGGCTCTCAACCTCAGTGGCAGCAGTGGCCTGTGGGTCTTGGCTATGGTAGGGCCTGCAGGGTCAGAATCTCTGGGATAGTGCAAGGCTGTTGGGGCTGGTGCATTTTGTCTGCTGTGGGTCCAGGAAGACTGACAGCTGGTGACTTGTGTCTAGGTGTCATCCGAGGCACTGCTGGGGTGTGCATGTCTGGCATGGGTGCTACTGGGTTGCAGGGGCCAAGCAGGGGTGCTTCTGGGTTGCATGGGATCAGCACAGGCATGGCTGGGTTGCATGGGTCTGGCAGGTGTGTGGCTGGTGTGAGTGGGTTTGGCAGGGGTGGGGCTGAAGTGCCTGGGTCCTGGGGTGGGGCATTGCTGAGGTGCCCAGGTCCCATGGGGGGGGTCTATTTTGCTATGTCCTGCATGGGGAGAGTCAGGCATGCAGGTTTCTGTGGGGGCGGGGCTGGTATACCTGGGTCCCATGGTGGTGGTGCTGCTGCTGCCATGCACATTTGCTGCTGGTAGCACTGCTACCATGTGCAGGCTGGTGTGGGTATAGCAGAGTCCACTGGTCCAGAAGGGCCAGTGGTACCCATAGCCTTATGGCGCTGGGTCCTCGCCACTCCCTGCGGCCTCCTCCCAAGGAGGACCCAGTGGATCTTCCAAAATTGCAGCACTTTCCAGCCCCAAGAAGGGAGAAGCACCTTGCGAAGCAGCATGTAGCACTAGCCGGCTGCTCCCCCACCTGTATCACCAGACCTGTCTGCCCTAATTTCCTATACTGCTGTGCAGATGCTTACCCACACTCACTCACACTCACCCTCACTCTGGTCTTGCTGGCCAATTTGTTCTCCCTCCCTTTGCCCACTTTTTAATAGGATTGTTTATTTTTTGTTAATAAACTATGTGAGTTTCTTACATATATTGGATATAAACCCTTTATCAGATGTGTGGCAAATGTGTCTCATTCTGTAGGTTGCCTTTACATTTTGTTGGTTGCTTATTTATTTATTTATTTATTTTGCTGAAGTAAAAGATGAATTTCAATTTAAAGGTCCATAATAGAGGACTACTTAAATAAGAAATAGTATATCCATATAATAGAATATTATGATGCCATAACAACAATAACAACAACAACAAAAAACTAATGAGGAATATTTACATACTGACATAAATTGATCTCTGGATATTTTACATGATAAAGGCTAAGTGCAGAATGCTGGATGTGGTATAAACTCTGAGTGTGTTTTTTTAAAGAAATTATATATACACATTTACTCTTATAAAACCAATATATTAAATAGTGTGTTTCCTGATCAAAATGCAATTTTTACTCCCAACATCCCAGTAAAAATTCATTCAATGAACATTATTATACGTAGCATTATATGTAAATAAATTCTCTTGTTGCTAGACAAAAATGCCAATAAGACCTATGACTTTTCTGCTCAATTTTTTCCTGTAATAATGAAAAAGCTTGACTTAACTCATATCAAATCTTCCCTCCCAATTCAGGATGGGAGGTTGCAAATCAGAAACTCCTTCTGCCAGTCTCTTTTCTCCCTGAGCCTGCTCTTCCCAATACCCTTATTTTAAAAGCTCCAGGTAAAAGAGGTGGTAGTTAAGAGATAGGATATTTCTTACTTGACTAAATTATAATGTTCTTTTTGGTCTGGGCCTGACAAATAGTTAAAGCTTACCTTATATCCTGGGTTGTTTTAACAGGCCATCTCTTCTTTTATTCCTGAATAACCATTAACCATTAGGGAATTGTAAATTAAAATCTCATTAATCATTTGGGAAATGTAAATTAACACCATGATGAAATAACACTGAATACCCATTGTAATACTTAAACATAAAAATAATGGTAACACTCACTTGGGAAAGATATGAAACAACTAAAACTTTAATATACCACTGGTGGCAATGTAAATAGTACAACTGCTTTGAAATATAGTTTAAAAGTTTATTAAAATATTAAACATCTACCATATGACCCATAATATCCACTCCTATGTATTTACCCAAGAAAAATGAAAAGTTCTGTCCAAAGACTTGTACATGAATGATCATAGTAGCTTTAATCATGAGAACTCAGAACTAGAAATATCCCAACGCTATATCAACAAGTAAATGGCTAAATAAAATGTTCTAGAGCCATATAATGGAATGTTACTCAGCAATACAATAAAATAAGTACTGACCTGTAAAACCTGAATGAATCTGAACAACATTATGCTGAGTAAAAGAAGCCTGACAAAAATGAAAATATACCATAAGATTAGATTTGTTTAAAACTACAAAAGGGCAAACTAACCTAAAATGAGAAAAAGGAGATCAATGGTTACCTGGAAGCAGGAGTAGAGGAAGGGATGAATTGCGAAGAGACACAAGGAAACTCTTTAGGGTGATAGAAACATCCTGATTTCACAGGTACATATGTGAAAACATATCATATTAAACACTTTAAATGCATGCAGCTCATAATATGTAAATCATAGTTCAACAATTTTATTGTTGAAGAAAAGGCACAAAATTATATTTTGGAAAAGTAAATCTAGTAGATAACCTACACTGTAAGAGAAATTTACTGTTAACCAAATATATTTTTCAATTAATTTTCATACAGACTCTGTCTCACATAGCTGAAAAAAGAATTAGGTAGGTTTTGTCCCACTTAAAAATATATATTTTTATTGATTTTTAGAGAGAGAGGAAGAGAGAGAGAGAAAAACACTGATGGAGTATGGAACACCCATCTGCTATTTCCCGCACACCTTCTACCTGGAATTGAGCCTGTAACCCGCACATGTGCCTTGACTGGGAATCAAATCTTCAACTTTTTAGTGCTCAAGATGACACCTAACCAATGGAGCCACACTGGCCAGAGCTGCCCCATTTTCTTTTAATATGAGAAAATTAAAGCTTGGGGAATAAGTATCTTCCCAGGGTACATGTAAAGCAAGTGGCTGAGATGTGGTTTGATTTCTGTTCACCCCTCTTCCCACTTCGCAATGCTTCCCAATGAAGTAGGCCTTTATTTATTTATTAAGCAATGGGTGAAAATAATATACTTTCCATCATAATTCTAATTATTATTTATACAAATACCACCCTGATCACAATCTGAGCTAATCCTTATCAAGAATACTTTGTCCCTATCCCTGTCTGCCCTTCTTGATTTCCAGTGTTTTCAAGTGTCTAAATTGACAGATATGATAAATACATTCTGCAAATATTTAATTACTAATAATATATAGTTATGATGAAGAAAGTTTTTCCTATGTATTTTATATCATCAAGCAAAATGGAGAAAATGCACATTTATAAAATAATGTTATTGTAAGTAAAATACTTTTGTAAAAAGCTTAAGAAGCAACCCAAATATACATCGATGGATGAACCTATAAAGAAAACATAGTACATACATACAATGGAATATTATTCAGCCTTAAAAAGGAATGAAATTTTATCATTTGCTACAACATAGAGGAACCTTAAAAATTATGCTAAGTGAAATAAGCCAGTCACAAAAAGATAAATGCTATATGATTCCACTTATATGAGGTATCTGAAGTAGTCTAATTCATAGAAACAGAAAGTAGAATGGGCTGAAGAGAGAGGGAGAGAGGAAGCTGTTTAATGGATACAGAGTTTTAGTTTTGCAAGGTGAAAAAATTCTGGAGACAGGTTGCAGAGCAACGTTAACAGTACTGAACTATACATTTAGAAATGAGTAAGATGATAAATTTTATGTTGTGTTTTTAAGCACAATAAATAAAATTAGCGTTTGAAAGTTAATGTTTAAAATAAAAACCTTACTGAACTATATACTTAAAAATGATTAAGATGGTGAATTTTATGTGGTTTCTTTGCACAATAAAAGTAAATAAAATTAGTGTTTAAAAATTAATGTTTAAACTAAAAATAAATAATAATTAGAACACACTTCATCTGGAAAGTTATATCCATGGGAAGGTGCTATCTCTTGCTTATCTCATCTGTAAGTCTTTCTACTTCTTGAACAATTTTAGCAATTTATGTTTTGAGAAAATTATCTATGTCATTGAGATCTTCGTATTAAAACCATGGAGTTGTACATGACTTCTTTGTAATTCTGAAAATATTCTCCCTCTCATTTTATTAGGTAGGGATTTTATCCCTTTATTTATTTTACACTGGGATTCTTTTTTCATTAATTTCTGCTTCTAGTCCTATTAATTTCCCTCTCTCATGTTTTCCTTATATTTATATTCTAACTTTGGAAGTTGAAACTTTATAAAAGAAACTTTGTTAATCAGCTTAACAATAACCGACAATCTTTGAACCAACTTATAAAATAGACTTTGTAAAGCTATGAATTTTCCTCTGATTAAAGCTCAGTAATACCTCCTAGATTTGTACACATAGCATATTCTCATTATTATTTCTCTAAGTATTCTGAAATTATGGCTTTTGTTTTCCTCCTCACCCAAGAATTATTTTAAATGAATGTTTTGCATCTTCTAAGTATGTAAAAGGTTTCCATTTGTATATCTATTATTAAATGAAAATATTACTGAATAATGTATTATGTCTATCCCAGAATTGAGGTTTACATCACATGTACTGTCTCATGAATACTACAAAAATAAAATATGGTAATTTAGGACAAATAATTTTATATTAATTGATTACTTCAACCTCATTAATTAAAATAATCACATATTTTATATTATTTTATATCTTTGATAAAAAGATATGTGAAAGTCTGCCTTTACCACTTGCATATTATACTATTTTCTAGTAATGTCAAACTGAACTAAGATGATGGAAATGTTTTATGTTGGTGCTGTCCAATATCCAGGCTACTGAGCACTTCAAATGTGGCTAGTATTATTGAGGAACAGCACTTTTAAATTTAATTTTATTCTAATGAGATTAAATTTAAATTCAAATAGCTACATGTATCTAGTGACCCTATTAGATAGAGCAATGTCAAATTAATAATAAATGAACAGCCTTGTCTTATAAATGTGGTTGCTTTAGATTATACTTTGTCTAATATATATATATATATATATATATATATATATATATATATATATATATATATATTATGCTTTCTTTCTGCTTTCATTTGCTAATATCATCCTTATACTTTTTTAAAAATAAATATTTTAAATGTTTTTAATTGGTTTTTAAAAATATGTTTTTATTGATTTTAGAGAGAAAGGAAAGGAGAGGAAGAGAAACAGAGAAACATTAATTGTCTGCCTTCTGTACACCCCCTGCTGGGGATCAAGCCCGTAACCCAAGCATGTGCCCTGACTGGGAATTGAACCAGTGACCTCTCAGTGCATGGGATAACCCACAACGAACTGAGCCACACAGGGCAAGGCTTAAATTGATATTTTAGAGAGAGAGAGGAAAGGAGAGGGAGAGAGAGAAACATCAATTGACTGCCTCCTGTATGCCCCCTGCTGGGGATCGAGCCCAGCAACCCTGGCATGTGCTCTAATGGGGAATTTAACCAGCAACCCTTTGGTGCATGGGATGAAGCCCAACCAACTGAACCACAGTGGCCAGGGCTACCTTTTACCTTTAAAAGTCATTTTTAGATGTCTTTTGTTAACCACAGAAACTACAGTTGAATCTTGTTTCCTAAATCAATTTGAGAATTTTTGTCCTGTAATAGGAATGTTTTTAACTCACACACATTTAATTGTCATTGTTTGGTTTTACTTCTGTTGTATTTGAATTATGCTTTCCTCCTATTTCATTTTTTAATATGGACTTAGTTTTTTTCTTTTTCAGTAATTTGGAAAGTATACTTTTTTCTTATAATTCTACATAAGGTTAATCTTAAAGTTTAAATAATTGAATCTAACTATAGTTCTCCTTGAAATAGTATCTACTAAGTCCTTCTGCACTTTCCTACCCCATTCCAATATTTCTCAGGTAATGGTGGCATACTATGAAATTTTAGACTTAGTTTTGCATTTTAATATTTAAAATGATGATATCTACTCTTTAAGGATAATTAATGATGTACGTATTCTGTATATAACACTTATCTATAACATTTTCCAATGATTCTACAGAGGGCATATTTTCTGAGCTCTTGCATTTCTGAAGATATCATGATGATACATTGTCAGAGTAGAGAGCTCCTGGGTCAAATTGATTCTCTATCAAAAGTGTAAATGGTGCTACATTGTCTTATGACATTTAATACTATGCCAAAATCTAGGTTTTTTTATTATTTACAGGTAAACTTATTTTGTGTTTTATTGTTGCTTCTTTTTTAACTGGGTACTTGTAGACTTTTTTCTTTATCCTTGAAATTCAGGACATTCAGCAGGTTATTTAGCTGATGGTCACATTTATCAGTTGGACTGGTATCTGGTGATCCTTTTTTATCTGCACATTAGGTTATTTCTTTATTTCAGTAATATTTTCTTTTATTATTGCTTTTATTGAGTTTGTTCTTGTATCCTCAAATACACAGAAGAGCCACATTTTCTCCATTCACTGGTCCATTATATTCATTATTGATTTTCTCTTTATTTTTATCTCTTTGTTCTTTTTCTCTGCATTCTAGGAAAGCTTAAGGTTGCACCAAAAAGTGATGAATTTATTTTGCACATTCTCAAACCTAAACAATGTTGCTGATTTATTTTTACATGTATCAAACATTTTTTGATAGTTGACTATTTTTGATCTATAGAAATAGCAACTTTATATCTAATACAAGAACAGTTACTGTAGCACCAATGGTGATAGCAACAAAATAGAAATATAATGAATGCCCGTTAATATGGAAATGAGTGAATAAACTGTGGTACATTCATATCTTAAGTTACTATGCTGGCATTAAAGAATTGTGAAAATTTCAATAAATCCACTAGGTTCTGATGAATAAATAAAAGATAAAAAGTTATAACATGATAACCAATTTTATAAAATAACAACCAAAGAAAATGTGTGTGTGTGTGTGTGTGTGTGTGTGTACATGTGCATGTGTGTACATGTGTTTCAATCAGATGGAGTGAAACTAGAAGGATATATACCAGACTATTAACTTTGGTTATCTTGAGGAGTGTAGTGAGAAGGAAGAGAAGAAAAGAGGGACAAATCCCTCCAAAGATGCCCTTAACAATAAAGAAAGCATTAGACTATGATGTAATTTATGAAAATTAACATATGTATATGTGTATACACATAATGAGCCATATAAAAGGATGGTCATTCTAGTGTTTCTCTCAGGTTGGCATGGTTTTAGTTGCTTCTAACTTCCTTCCTTCTTTCTCTATGCCAAAACATACACACCATTAAAAAAAAAAAAAACATAAATATCATAGTCACACCTCCAAACACATATAACTTAAGCTAGGTTTTGGTTCAGTAACCTAAGAGAACTAAAAGTAATGAAGAGAAAGAGACATAAGCAATGCCAGCAAAGGAACTTTGTCTATGTTTCCTCTTTTTAGTGAAACTTCTCCACCTGTGGCCAGACTCAGACCAGCTCCCTTCCCAATATGATAGTCTCTACATCAGAGTACTTCTAACTACCCTTGTAGTCCTGGCTCTTCCAAGTTAGGGAGAGACTGTAAGGTCCAGAATTTCTTCTAAGGCTGGGATTCTTTCTCTGAGGTGTTACAAGATATCTTCCAATGTTTTGTTTTGTTCTTTTTTTGGAAACGGTTTTCTTTTTTTTCAAATTGGTCCCATCTGTACTCTATGTTAACTATTCCTTCCTTTTTACATTTAAGGCTAAAATGGGTTTTCTATGTTTATTTTAAATTCCCCGAGTCCTTCCAGTATATCCCTATTTCTTAAACTCAGTATCTTTTATTTCTTTATTTCTAAGCTCCATTTATTTAAAATTAACCTTACCTATCTAGAATCCTAGCCTCCATTTTGCCTTTCTAGGCAGTAATTCTGGTGACTCTTGCTACAAAAATATTTGAATACTCCATTTCACAGGACCTGAGATAACCAACCAATCTCAATGTCTTGAGATTGCCATGGCCTTTGACAACATTTAAACTAGTAACAATACTTTAAAAGCCTCTACTCATCTTTAATACAGAACCTCTGAGCCCTCAGCATCACACTCACCCACCCCATCAATGTTTTATGGATTCTAAATTAAAGGCTGCTTAATTTGAACTCTTAATTATAAAGCATTGCTTTTGATTTTCATAATGACTAAAACCAAATTTAGCTTCTGGGCATTGCTTAGGCTGTCCCCAGTCAGAGAGAGGTGAGGGTTGTTTAAACCTATAATCATAGTTTCAATCTATACTCTATAATTTCCTGGAATGACAGCTCTGACAAGAAAATGCCTGGAAAGACACCATCCTCTGGGTCTCACAACTTTTCAAAAGGTTCTTGTTGACATATTTTAATAAAAGGGCCCCACTGAATACACATATGGGGCAAATTTCCATATAAGTCAGATACCCTCGTGTGTTTTGCTGTAGGCTTTTCAAATGAGGGCTTCTGTGCATTATCTAACCCTCACCTTTCACTTCTTTTGCATTGGTCCCCCAATCACAGAACACCAGCAGGCAAATAAACACTTTGTCTAAATTCAACGGCACCGGCCCAGTAGAGGTATGTTGCCTACTGAACTCCAGCATGGGATAGCTATAGTGAGAAACTTTCTGGAAGTGAACCAAATGGACTCTAGCTTGGATAAGTTCAAATAATTTCAAATGAAAATGGTCATCACAAGATACTGGCAGTCTTGACCAATTAGTGACTCAGCACAGGTAGCAGCTACACAGGATCAACAAAGAGTTAGGGTGAGCCATGTTGTAAAGAAGAAGAGTGAATAGCAAAGCCCTAAAAACCTCTCCTTCTCCCATTACCAAATAAAAATTTGTCCCTCACAGACATGCCAAAATTCTTAAAATTCCCACCATATGAATTACTCTTGTAGGTTAAAGATATTAAATATCTTGGTTAAATTTTAACTGTGCAACTCAGAAAAAGTAACTCAAACCATTATAAAAAGCCTTATGGTCCTAAAGGGATTTGTTTACTGTACTGGGAAGATTTCCTAGAAAAACCTAATAACTCCACCTCATTTGTAAAATGCATTATAACCTACACATTGCTCCTTTATATGTTCATATCACACAAGTGCCATAAATAAGAAGGGCATATTATTATCCTTGTTATTTGGTAAGAAAATTGAGACTCAAAAAGGTAAGATGATTCCATCCAGCTAGCACTAAGAATCGCTCAATTGACAGAACATTTGATAGGAGAGAAGGGATCTGAAAAGATCCTGAACGCTGGGGGACAAGTTGGAGTGGGGCCTCCAGCTCAGGTTGAAGGGGAAGTGAATGTGGAGATCAAGAAGACTAACTTTTCCTACTCCACAACTTTGCAGAAGGTTTGCTCTGTCAGAGGCCTTAGAGTATACATATCAACATTAAAGGATCTTTCTAAAACAGCATAGCACTGGGTCACCCAGTGTTCAAAAATAAAATAACACAGATCTACTCTACTGAGAATTAAACAACTTAGGTTCTGGTGCTGGCTGCATGACCATTTGTGCATTTTTCTGTCTATCGCTTTGAAAATTGGCAAAATAGGAGTAGCCATAGAGAATTAAAAAGACCAAAGGACTTGGAATAAGACAACTGAGGTTTCTTTCAAGATTCAACAACAGCATTCATTATATGCCATGTACTAATCTAGTCTCTGGGGATATAAAGGTAAACATGATAGGTAAGTTCCCTGTTCATAATAATATGAAAGATATTTAGTAATGATATGTGCTATGCAGAAAATAGGATTTGAATTCTTACTGCAAAAACCTGGGGCCAGTGACTTCTCTGAGTTTTAATCTCCTCATCTTTACAAGAACGCTAATAGCTCACTCCAAGCCTACTGCTCAAATAAAAGAATGAGTTGGAAAGCTCAGTGTATAATACAAATTGTTTACATAATCTTACCAGAGAGGAAGGAAAATGTTCTGACCACTTCACTGCTGTGAGTAAGGAAAGAAACTGAGCATGCAGGAGATTCTGTTGTTTTCAAATATCAAGGTATAAAGGGGCATGTTCAATAACAACAAATAAAAGGAGACCAATCAATACAGAACAAATGTTCTCCTTACTAGGTAACTAGAAATGAGAAAAGAAAACAAATTGAGATTCAAGCTAAATCAGAGGAAATTCTCATTTCACATACTTGGTTTTTGTTGCTCAATTGGTAGAACATGCAAAAGCTAAAACTGAGGCAATATCAGTGAGTGGCCTCGAAGCTTCCAACTATCATAAAGGCCAAAGCCCTCTTGATTTCTTTAAAGTAAATACATATAATGAAAACACTCAAACTGAATATTCCCTACCCCTACTAGAAGCAGAGAACTGAGCCTGGGTAAAAGGACCCAGAGACATAGATAGACAAGTCTATTAGGGGTGCGGAACATCAGGCCCACGGGCCATTTAAGACCCTTGAAATCAATACCAGCAAACATCACAGGCCTCACCAAATTAGCCTGACCAAATATAGCAGGATAAATTTTAAGTTGATAATTTTGTATGGCCCTAGAAAGATGTTGTAAATATACAAATGTTCCTTGGCAGAAAAAAAGCTTCCCCACCCCTGGTAGATGTACAGATGGAGGTTGGAAGTTGTATCCCACAGGCTAGGTGCCAGCTAGAGAAAGGGAACACCAGAAAAAAACTTTCAGGCCTACCCTACTGGGATAGTACAAGTCAGCAGCTTAGCAACTTGCTAAAAGACAAGTTATTTAAGTCTTATTCCTCTCACTTTTACAAGTAACCTCCAATGGCAGTGGTTTTCAAACTTGGCTACACATTACAATTAACTGGTATATTTTTTTTCTTTCTTTTTTTAATTTTTTAAAATTATTTTTACTAATTTGTTTTTGTTACAGATGTTTCTCCTTTTTGCCCCATTGACACCCTCCTCCCCATCCCCCCCGCTTCATCCCCAGTTTGTTGTCTATGTCCATTGGTTTTGCATACCTGCATATAAGTTCTGTGGTTTATCTCTTCCCACCAAAAACCCCCTCTTCTGAGGTTTGTCAGTCTGTACCCTACTTCTGTGTCTCTGGGTCAATTTTGTTCCTCAGTTTGTTTGGTTCATTATATTCCACAAATAAGTGAGATCATGTGATATTTGTCTCTCTCTGCTTGGCTTGTTTCCCTTAGCATAATACTCTCCAGGTCCCTCCATCTCATCTCAAAGGATAAGAGATCTTTCTTACAGTGGCATAGTATTCCATAGTGTACATGTACCATGCTTTTTTATCCACTCATCTACTGATGGACACTTGGGCTGTTTCCAGATCTTAGCTATTGTAAATAGTGCTGCTATGAACATGGGGGTACATACACTCTTTCAGATTGGTGTTTCAGGCTTCTTAGTGTATATTCCTAGGAGCGGGATCACTGGGTCAAATGGCAGTTCAATTTTCAACTTTTTCAGGTAACACCACAGTGTTTTCCACAGTGGCTGCACCAGTCTGCATTCCGACCAGCAGTGTACTAGAGTCGCCTTTTCTCCACACCCTCGCCAGCACTTGTTGTTTGATAATTTATTGATAGCGGCCATTCTGACAGGTGTGAAGTAATACCTCATAGTTGTTTTAATTTGCAACTCTCTGATGATTAGTGATGTTGAGCATTTTTTCATATGGCTCTTGGCCATTTGTATGTCCTGTTTGAAGAGGTGTCAATTTAGATCCTCTGCTCATTTTTTAATTGAGTTCTTTGTCTTCCTTTTGTTGAGTTGTATGAGTACTCTATATATTTTGGAAATTAACCCCTTATCTGATGCATCATTGGCAATTATGGTCTCCCATATAGTAGGTTCCCTTTCCATTTTGATGATTGTTTCTTTTGCTGTGCAGAAGCTTTTTAGTTTGATGTAGTCCCATGTGTTCAATTTTTACTTTGTTTCTCTTGCCTTTGGTGTTGTATTAGTGAAAATTCTGCTGCGTATGATGTCCGAAATTTTGTTGCCTACATTTTCTTCTAGAATTTTTATGGATTCACAAGTTACATATAAGTCTTTTATCCATTTTGAGTTTATTCTTGTGTATGGTGTAAGTTGGTGGTCTGGCTTCATTTTTTTGCAAGTAGCTGTCCAATTTTCCCAACACAATTTATTGAAGAGACTGTCTTAACTCCACTGTATGCTCTTGCCACCTTTGTCAAATATTAATTGAGCATATTGTCTTGGGTTAATTTCTGGATTCTCTGTTCTGTTCCATTGATCTATTTGTCTGTTCTTGTGCCAGTACCAGGCTGTTTTGATTACAGTGGCTTTGTAGTATAACCTGATATCTGGTAATGTGATCCTTCTTACGTCGTTCTTTTTTTTTTTCAAGATTGCTGTGGCTATTCGGGGTCTTTTTTGGTTCCCTATAAACTTTTGGAGTGTTTCTTCTAGTTCTGTGAAGTATGTCGTTGGTATTTTGATGGGGATTGCATTGAATCTATAGATTGCTTTGGGTAGTATGGGCAATTTAATAATGTTAATTCTTCCAATCCATGAACAAGGTATGTGCTTCTACCTTTTTATAGCGTCCTCTATTTCTTTTTTCAATAACCTTTAGTTTTCTGTGAAGAGGTCCTTTACTTTTTTGGTTAAGTTTATTCCTAAGTATTTTAATTTTTTTACTGCGATGATAAATGGGATTTTTTTTTTAGTTTTCTTTCTGTGAATTAATCATTGGTGTATAACAATGCTGTTGATTTCTTGACATTAACTTTGTATCCTGCTAATTTGCTAAATTCATTTATTAATTCTAGTAGATTTTTGATGGAGTCTTTAGGGTTTTCTATGTACAATATCATGTCATCTGCAAATAATGACAGTTTCACTTCCTCTTTTCCAATTTGGATTCATTTTTTCTTCATGTCTAATTGCTGTGGCTAAGACTTCCAGTACTATGTTCAATAAGAGTGGCGAAAGTGGGCATCCCTGTCTTGTTCCCGATCTTAAGGGGAATGCATTTAGTTTTTGCACATTGAGTATGATGTTGGCTGTAGGTCTTTCATATATGGCTTTTTTTATGTTGAGATATGATCCCTCTATTCCCACATTGCTGAGCGTTTTCATCAGAAATGGGTGCTGGATTTTGTCGAATGCTTTTTCAGCATCTATTGATATGATCATATGGTTTATATTTTTCATTTTGTTTATGTGGTGTAGCACATTTATTGATTTGCAAATATTGTACCATACTTGCATCCCACTTTGTCATGATGAATAATTTTTTTGATGTATTGCTGGATCCAATTTGCTAGTATTTTGTTCAGGATTTTGGCATCTATGTTCATCAGGGATATTGGCCTGTAGTTTTCTTTCTTTGTGGTGTCTTTATCCAGTTTTGCAATTAAGATTATGCTGGCCTCATAAAATGAGCTTGGAAAACTTCCTTCTTCTTGACTTTTTTGGAATAGTTTGAGAAGAATGGGTATTAGATCTTTTTTGAAAGTTCAGTAAAACACCCCCGTGAAGCCATCCAGGCCTGGGCTTTTGTTTGCTGGGAGTTTCTCAATTACATCTTCACTTTCCTTTGTTGTTATTGGTTTGTTCAAGTTTTCTATCTCTTCCCGGTTCAGTTTTGGGAGGCTGTGTGTTTCTAGAAATTTGTCCATTTTTCCTAGATTGTCCAATTTTTTGGCATATAATTGTTCATAGTATGTTTCGATGATCCTTTGAATTTCTTTGGTGTCAGTTGTTACTTCCCCTCTCTCATTTCTGATTTTGTTTATTTGGTTTCTCTCTTTTTGCTTCTTGGTGAGTCTGGCTAAAAGTCCATTGATCTAGTTTATCTTTTCAAAGGACCAGTTTTTTGTTTTATTGATCTTTTAAATTGTTTTTTTTGGTCTCCATGTCATTTATTTCTTCTCTGACCTTTACTATTTTCTTCCTCCTACTGGCTCTGGGTTTTCTTTCTGTTTACTTTCTAGTTCTTCAAGTTGTAGGGTTAGAAAGTCAATTAGGAATTTTTCTTGTTTCTTGAGGTAGGCCTGTATTGCTATGAACTTCCCTCTTAGGACTGTTTTCGCTGTGTCCCATAGATTTTGTGTTGTTGCGTGTTCATTTTAATTGGTTTCCAAGAAGTTTTTAATTTCTTCCTTGATCTCGTTAGTAATCTGTTTGTTGTTTAGAAGCTATTTAGCCTCCAAGTGTTTGAATGCTTTTGTGTATTTTTATTGTAATTGATTTTTAGTTTCATGCCACTGTGATCTGAGAAGATTCTTGATATGATTGCAATCTTCTTGAATTTGTAGAGACTTGCTTTGTGTCCTAACATGTGGTCTATCTTTGAGAATGTCCCATGTTGCCCTGGCCAGTTTGGCTCAGTGGTTAGAGCATTGGCCTGCAGTCCAGAGAGACCGGGTTCGGTTCCCGCTAAGGGCATGTACCTTGGTTGCAGTTTGTCCCCGGCCCTGGTTGGTCGTGTGGGTGGCAGCCACTCGATGTGTCCCTTTCACGTCAATGTTTCTCTCTCTCTCTCTTCCTCTCTCCCCCTCCCACTCTATCTGAACAAAAAATGAAAAAAAAATGTCCTCAGGTGAGGATAAAAAAAAAGAGAATGTCCCATGTGCACTTGAGAAAATGTATATTCTGCAGCTTTGGGGAGAAATGTTTGGTAAATACCAGTGAAATCCAACTGACCTAGTTTGTCTTGTAAGGACTCTATGATCTTGTTAATTTTTTTGTCTAGAAGACCTATCCAGTGGTGTCAGAAGCATGTTAAAGTCACCCACTATGATCATATTGCTATTGATCTCTCCCTTGAAGTCCTCCAGAAGTTTTTAAATATATTTTAGTGCTCCCGTATTTGGTGCCTATATGTTTACCAGGTTTATATCCTCTTGTTGGATTGATCCTTGTAATATTATGTAGTGACCTTCTCTGTCTCTTATTATGGCCCACGTTTTGAAGTCTATCTTGTCAAATATGAGTATTGCTACACCAGCTTTTTTTCATTTCTTTTTGCTTGGAAAAATTTTTTCTATCTCTTCACTTTCATCCTGTGTGAGTTTTTGTTGTGAGGTGGGTCTCTTGTAGACAGCACATATATGGGTCGTGTTTTCTTATCCAGTCAGCTACCTTATGTCCTTTGATTGGAGCATTTAAGCCATTTACATTTACGGTAATTATTGATAGATAGTTATTAATTGCCATTTTAATTTTATGCCTGTGTTTCTCTCTCTCTCTCTCTCTCTCTCTCTCTCTCTCTCTCTCTCTCTCTCTCTCTTCTTCTTCTTCTTACAACAGTCCCTTCAGCATTTCTTGCACTACTGGTTTGGTGGTGGTAAATTCCTTTAGCTATTTTTTTAATCCATGAAGCTCTTTATTTCTCCTTCAATTTTGAATGATAGCCTTGCTGGATAGAGTAGTCTTGGATTCAGACCTTTGCCTTGCATTACTTTGTACACTTCATGCCATTCCCTTCTGGCCTGCAGTGTTTCTATTGAGAAAACAGCTGACAGCCTAATGGGAGCTCCCTTGTAGGTGACTTTCTGTCTCTCTCTTGCTTCCTTTAAGATTCTTTCTTTGTCTTTAATGTTTGCCATTTTTATTATGATGTGTCTAGCTGTGGGTCTTCTGGGGTTCATCTTGCTTGGGACTCTCTGTGTTTCCTGGACTTGTGTGACTTTTTCCTTCACCAGTTTAGGGAAGTTTTCTGTCATTATTTCTTCAAACAGGTTTTCTATTCCTTTCTCTGACTCTTCTCCTTCTGGTATCCCTATAATGCGAATGTTGTTACATTTTGTATTGTCTCACAGCTCCCTTCGACTCTCCTGCTGTTTTTTTAACTTTTTTTCCATTTCCTGCTCTGTTTGGGTATTTTTCTCTACTTTGTCTTCTAAGTTGCTGATTCAATCTTCAGCTTCTTCTAATCTACTATTGAACCTTTCTAAGGTATTTTTCATAACAGCTATGTCATTCTTTATTTCCTCTTAATTTTTATGCATTGCTTCTACCTCTTTATGCATAGCTTCTACCTCTTTTTTTAAGCTGAAGTAGTCCTCAGTGAGCTCTTCATAATTCTTATTAAGTTGCTTGTAGTTCTCACCAAATTGTTTGAGCACCCTTAAAATCATTGCTTTGAAATCTTTATCTGACAAGTTGCTTTCTTCTATTTCCTGTAGTTCTTTTTCTAGTGATTCCTCTTTTTCTTTCCTTTGGTTGTTGTTTCTTTGTCTCCCCATTTTAGCCAACTGGTAGCTCTAGACCCAGTGAGGGATGTTTGGATGTGTAGGCAGCTCACTGTATATCAAATAAGCTTACTGTGCCTCCCAGACTCTTCTTTTCTGTGTCGCCTCTTGCCTGCTGTGAATCCTGGAGGATTGACTACTGGGGGCTGGTATTGGTGTGTGCTGGTAGGCACTGCTGCTGGATCAAGTAGGCCCCTTTAAAGATGTGTTCCCCACAGGTTGCTGGTACCACCTGTAGCTGTATTGCTCAGGCCCTGCTGGAGCCACACTCCCTGCCCGCACCTTAGGTGGCTGGGTCACATAGGTCCCTCTTGAGCCCCACCTCCCAGCTGGACCCGTGTGCAGCTCTGATGCACAGGCCCTACTGGAACCCTGGTTCCCTGCTGATCTTGCAGGCAGCTGGGTTGTACAGGCCCCGATGGAGCCCTTGCTTTCCGCTGATCCTGTGGGGAGTTGGATTGCACAGTCCCCTCTGGAGACCAGGCTCCAAGTCTATCTTGTGGGCAGCTGGGTTGCACAGGTCTCTCTGGGGCCCTGGCTCCCTGCAGGTCCTATGGGTAGCTAGATTTCACTGGCCCCTCTCAAGTCCCAGCTCTGCACTGCTCTTGTGAGCCACTGGGTCACACAATTCCATCTGGAACCCCAGCTCTGCACTGCTCTTGTGGGCCACTGAGTCTCACAGGTCCTTCTGGAGCCCTGGCTCTGCACCATTCTTGTGGCCTGCTGGGTAGTACAGGTCCCTCTGGATCCCTGGCTTCCCACTGCTCTTGTGGGCTGATGGGTCACACAGTCCCCTGTGGAGTCCCAGGTCCCGCTGCTGGGGACTGGGAAGTGCTGCTGCCCAGTGGGGCTCAGCTCCTGGTCAGCCTTTGCTGTAGTTTTTGGGGATGGATCTTTGCTGCTGGTCTGTGCTTCTGTTGTCTGGGGATCGGTGTCTGCTCCCCAGCCTCTGCTGCTGGGGGTATATCTTGACACTGATTGGGCTGCTACTGTGAGGGATGGTGCTGGGCTCCCGGCCATTTGTGGTTTCTGTAACCGGCACCTTGACAGCTCCACTACTGTGCACTGGTCTGTGTTGACACAGGGTGTCCACTGGTCCAACGGTGCCAGGTGCACTAGTGGGCTTAGGTTGCTGGGCCCTAGCTGCTCCCACTGCCTCCTCCCAGGGAATACCGGGATCTTCCAAAATAGTGGGACCTCCCCGTGGCACAGAGAGAAGCGCCCTGAAGAGCCGCTTATTGTGGTAGCTGGCTGTTCCCTGTCCACAGCACAGGAAGCTTCTGCTCTGATTCTCTGCACTGCATGAGTTTGGTTGTCCACCTTCATGTCCACTGACACTCTCTCACACACTAGCTCACTCTCTCACGCACTCACCCTCCCTCTGGTCCTTCCCACCGCCATCTTGACACCTATCTGGTATATTTTATTTTATTTTATTTTATTTTATTTTATTTTATTTTATTTTTACTGCTCATTTTAATTTATTTATTTATTTATTTATTTTTATTAATTTACTTATGTTACAGATGATTCTCCTTTTTTCCCCCATTGACACCCTCCTCCCCCTCCCTCCCTGTCCCGTCCCCGTTTTGTTGTCCATGTCCATTGGTTATGAGTACATGCGTACAAGTTCTGTGTTCATCGCTCCCCTCCCCCGCCCCCTCTTCTGGCAGATGTCAGCCTGTACCCCACTTCCACGTCTCCGGGACTACCCTGCTCCTCACACTGTTATGTTCATTATACTCCAGAAATAAGTGAGATCATATGATGTTTGTCTTTCTCTGCTTGGCTTGTTTCACTTAGGATAATAGTTTCCAGGTCCTCCCATGTCGACGCAAAGGATAAGAGATCGTTCTTTCTTAAAGTTGCATAGTACTCCATTGTGTATATGTACCAGAGCTTTTTTATCCATTCGTCTACTGATGGACATTTGGGCTGTTTCCAGATCTTAGCTATTGTAAATAGCGCTGCTATGAACATGGGGGTACATGTATTCTTTCTGATTGGTGTTTCAGGCTTCTTCGGGTATATTCCTAGGAGTGGGATCACTGGGTCAAATGGTAATTCAATTTTTAATTTTTTGAGGTAACACCATAGTGTTTTCCATAGTGGCTGCACCAGTCTGCACTCCCACCAGCAGTGTACTAGAGTCCCCTTTTCTCCACACCCTCGCCAACACTTGTTGTTTGATGCTTTGTTGATGGCAGCTATTCTGACAGGTGTGAGGTGATACCTCATTGTTGTTTTAATTTGCATCTCTCTGATGATTAGTGAAGTTGAGCATTTCTTCATATGTCTCTTGGCCGTTTGTATGTCCTGTTTGGAGAGGTATCTATTTAGTTCCTCTGCCCATTTTTTAATTGGGTTCTTTGTCTTCCTTTTGTTGAGATGTATGAGCACTCTATAAATTTTGGAAATTAGTCCCTTATCTGATATATCATAGGCAATTATGCTCTCCCATACAGTAGGTTGCCTTTCCACTTTGATGGTTGTTTCTTTTGCTGTGCAGAAGCTTTTGAGTTTGATGTAGTCCCATGTGTTCATTTTTTCCTTTGTTTCTGTTGCCTTAGGTGATATATGAGTGAAAATTTTGCTGCGTATGATGTCTGAAATTTTGTTGCCTACATTTTCTTCTAGGATTCTTATGGAGTCATGAGTCACATTTAAGTCTTTTATCCATTTTGAGTTTATTCTTGTATATGGAGTAAGCTGATGGTCTAGTTTCATTTTTTTGCATGTAGCTGTCCAATTTTCCCAACACCATTTATTGAAGAGGCTGTCTTTGCTCCATTGTATGCTCTTACCACCTTTGTCAAATATTAATTGAGCATAATGTCTTGGGTCAATTTCCGGATTCTCTGTTCTGTTCC
Organism: Tadarida brasiliensis; assembly: GCA_030848825.1. Lineage (NCBI taxonomy): Eukaryota > Metazoa > Chordata > Mammalia > Chiroptera > Molossidae > Tadarida > Tadarida brasiliensis. Next base: position 47,082,033 of record CM061280.1, on the reverse strand, counting down.
ACTGGTCTATGTGCCTGTTCTTGTGCCAGTACCAGGCTGTTTTGATTACAGTAGCTTTGTAGTATAACCTGATGTCCGGTATTGTGATCCCTCCTACTTTGTCCTTCTTTTTCAAGATTGCTGTAGCTATTGGGGGTCTTTTTTGGTTCCATATGAACTTCTGAAGTATTTGTTCTAGTTCTGTGAAATATGTCGTTGGTATTTTGATGGGGATTGCATTAAATCTGTAGATTGCTTTGGGTAGTATGGACATTTTAATGATGTTAATTCTTCCAATCCATGAACAAGGTATGTGCTTCCACTTTTTTATATCTTCCTCTATTTCTTTTTTCAATGTCTTGTAGTTTTCTGCAAATAGGTCCTTTACTTCTTTGGTTAAGTTTATTCCTAGGTATCTTAATTTCTTTGCCGCGATGGTAAATGGGATTGTTTTTTTAGTTTCTCTTTCTGTGAGTTCATCATTGGTGTATAAGAATGCCGTCGATTTCTTGACGTTAATTTTGTATCCTGCACTGCATGAGTTTGGTTGTCCACCTTCATGTCCACTGACACTCTCTCACACACTAGCTCACTCTCTCACGCACTCACCCTCCCTCTGGTCCTTCCCACCGCCATCTTGACACCTATCTGGTATATTTTAAAAGATATCAATGCCTACACTCAGAGATTTGGATTTAATTACTCTATGGAATGGTCAAGGCACTGTTACTCTTTTAGGCTGTCCAGGGGATTCTAATGTTGAGAACAACCATATCTATAATTGTTTGAGTAGTCACAGCATTTCTCACTACTTGTGCTCTTTTAGCTCTTCAATTGCTAGTGGTATCCAATAGGTCACAGTGAGAAGATAGAAAAAGGGGGCATTTCATATTTACTCATCAGACGTTCCTTAAACTCTCTCTTCTGTGCCTATGAGACCTCACCCCTGCAGTTTGTATCTCTGTCAGACCATGCATCTCATATGTCAATTATCACTAAGAGCTGAGTATACTATTTCTCCACCCAAGACTGGGGAATGTGGCTTAGCTGTCCTTTGTCTCTTGCCCTGTGCCAACAGGGATCCCACATAGTAAGCAGGTTTAGAGTCAGTGTCTACTGAATCATTCCCAACCTCACTGGACCCAATTATTACCTTATAGTTGAGGCAGTAGTGCAAGTGAAGAAGTGGGGAGGTGGGGGCAGAAGGAAAGTATATGAACAAAGAAAGAGGAAAAGAGAACAAAAAATGAAAGTTCTTCTCTTCTCCTAGTCTCACACTTGCTGACCTCATTCAGTCTCATGGCATCCAATCACTGATGTGTCCCAAATTTATAATTCCAGTCAGTGCACCTCCCATAAACTCCAGGTGTATATATGCAACCACTTCCTTAACATCTCTCACTTGGCTGTCTGATAGGCCTCTAAAACCTAACACATCTAAAATCAAACTCCATCTCTTCCCTCTCAAACCTACTCCTCCCACCATCTCCTTCTCTCAGTTATTGGAAACTCCCTATCAATTGCTCAGGCCGAAAACTTTGGTGTTATTTTTTACTCCTATTTTTATCTCATATTCCAATCCATTTGGTTAGCAAATACCACTGGCTTACCTTCATAACGTTTCCAAAACTCAACCACTTCTCAAGACCTCTACCACTGGCCTACCTTCATAACGTTTCCAAAACTCAACCACTTCTCAAGACCTCTACCACCCTCAAGGGAGGGTGAGGTCTAAGCCACATCTCTTACATAAATTATTTACAATAACTTCCTAAGTCATCTTGTCACTTTGCCACTGCCCCCCACAGTCTGTTCTCAACATGGCAGCTAGGGACCCTATTAAATTATGTAAGATCATATCCTTTCTCAGCTCAATATCTTCCAATGATTTTCTCTCTCACAGTAAAAGCTAAAATCTTTACAATGGTCTACAAAGAGTCCTCTTCCCCCACTGTTATTCTTCTGACCTCATCTACTACTCTCCATCTGACTCATCTTCTTGATACATTGAGCATGATTCCACTTCAGCTTCTTCATGTTTTGTTCACACTACCTGGAAATTTCTTACCCCATATCTACATAACCCCTCTCCTTAATTCCTTCAGGTTTTTCTCAACTATAATTGTCAGCTATGCCCTATTTAATACTATAGCCGCATCCTCCATCCAAACCTTTGATATGTCTTCCTTTAATTATTTTCCTCTGACAAATTATAAATTTGATTTTTTCTGTTTATTGTCTATCTTCCAGATGTATACACTAGAATATAAAGTAAATTAGGGTATAAACTATCATATTCTTTGTTCACTGCCACATCCCCAACACCTCGAATTTTTCCTGGAAGTTAGAAAGTGTTTATTCAGTGGATGAATAAATGGCCTTTGATAAGTTATATAAACTCTCTTGCCATAGCTGATTCATCTGTAAAATGAGGAAAACTCTGCTACCTACCTCATAAACTTGCTGTGAGTATTAGATGAGTTAGTACATAGAAGGTACTTGGCAAAGTGTCTAGCACACAATAAGCACTCAATATTTGTAGCTATTAGTATTACTGTTATTCATTAAGAGGATATGAATGGATACAGGAAAGGAGAAAGGAAAGACGTGTGTCAGGAACTTTGAAATCTAAGCTTCTGGTGTCTAATGAGGGAAGGAGAGATGGAGGGGTGGGGTGGTACAGTGAAATCAAGTGTCATGGAGACTTTAAGAAAAGTGTGAGTCTGGCACAAAAAATGTACATGATATAACACAATCTGATTTAACATGGTCATGAGTCTGTCTTTGGGCTTACATTTCCTTTTGGATTCTAGCAGCAAAAAGTTGCTTATTAAGTACCCTGGCTGTTCCTATGGCTAAACTGTGTTTCCTGATGATGCTAATACCCAGGAACCAAGCAAAGGGCTTGCTCTAGCTCTTTATAAATCACCAAAGAAATGTCACATGCTAATTTCTAAATAGACATGGGAGAAATATCTATAAGAAAAACAGGAATAATTTTCAAACAGCAAACGATTATTAGAGGCCAAGGGTAGTAAAATTTCAAGATTTATAAACATGTGAGTGCTAACCTTTTTTGAGGCAATCTGCCTTCCTTAAGTTCAGAGTTGAAATAAAGCCTTAAATTAAGCTTTGTAAATTTTAACAATGTTAGTTGAGAATTTGGTTATTTTCTTCCTGCCTTATTATTCTGGGAACAGGGCACCTGAAAATATTTTTATTAAAAATTCATCAACCATTAATCTGTTTCAATGACACATTTAGCTTTTCAATTCCAGGCTGTACCTGCTACCATGTTGTAAAAAAAAAAAAAAAAAAAGAAAAAAAAAAAAAAAAAAAAAAAAACTTTGAGGTGATTTTCCTCTACCTGCTAAAGTGCAAGCATGACCTGAGCTAAGCACTGAGATACTTCATCACAATTTTAAAAGGAATAGTGTTCAGAAAGAATACAGAGTGGTTAACACATTGAGATACCATAAAGTTCCCCCTCAGGGGAGAGAGTCTGGTTACCAGGTAAGCAACCAAGACCAGTTAGAGGTGCTAGCTGAGGCTGAGGAAAATCTAGACTTGATAGTCAAGGAGGGAAATTATGAGTATCAATTGCAGCCCTGATATCATCTGCCATTGTAGGCCCTATAATTCTTCCCACTAGCTTTCCTTTTCTAAGTTCCCTCCAGGAAGAGAGGTCTATAGAATCCTGGAGAATCTATAACCAAAACATATTTGAACAATTGTGTCTAAGTGATGCAAGGGGTAGACTGTGATAGTCACTGAACGCACTGCTCAGATTATCCTCCAAAAAAAGTATTTATTGTTCCAGTTGCTAAAGCAAATTTGGCAGATATTCTTCAGCTATTAGCCACTTCAGAGATTACCTGAACTACAGAGATCACTTTGCCCAAGGCCATGATGTTTTCCGGGGGGTAGTCCACATCCAATGACTGATTGATGAGGGGGTATAAAGGCCTGGCTATTTTGACCCAACTTAGAAAAACTATTATGGTCCCTTTTTAGTTCCAGATTTCCCTGTGATTAAACTAAAGTTGCTGTTTAAGCCCAGAACTCAAATTGTCCCTGTATCCATTTCTGTTTTTTCCTTCCCCCTCCACAGGTGTTGATCCCAACAGGACTCCTAAATAAATATCCTATAGTCTAAATACCAACTCAGAATCTATTTCCTAAGGAACTCAACCCATGACAACACGGGTGATGATATAAGAAATGCCCAATGCATTCTAGCTCATTAAACATTCATTCAACTAATATTCATTGAAGACCAACTATATACCAAACACTTTTTCTAGGTATTGGGGATGCATTACTGAACAAGACAGATCAAGTTCCTGCATTTTTTAAAATCCTCACCTGAAGATATTTTTCCATTGATTTTCAGATAGAGTGGGAGTGATGGAGAGAGGGAAAGAGAGAAACATTAATGTGAGAGAGACACATCGATTGGTTGCCTCCCGCACAACCCTGATTAGGGCTGGGGATCAAACTGCAATCAAGGTACTTGCCCTTGACTGGAATTGAATCCATGACTCTGTGGTCTGTGGACCAACGCTCTAACCACTGATCCAAACCAGCCAGGGCATGTAATACATTTTAAAGAAGTAACACAGGTAATGGACGGATGAACAAATAAATGAACACCAATATTTAAAATAGTGATAAATATTATGAGAAAATAAAATAAAGTGACATTATATAAATTGAATGGGAGGTATGACCAATTTATATTGTGTGGTCACAAACAGCCTCAGTGAGGAAGTGATATTAGAGTCAGCCTGCCATACAAACATATATAGTAAGAGCATTCCAGGCAGAGGAAACCACAAGTGCAAAAGTCTCAACATGCAAATGAAATAGGCATGTTCTTGGAAATGAAAGAAGTTCAATGTTACTGGAAAAGAAAGCAGTGAGATGAAGCTAGAGATCTGATCAGGGGTAAGAAGTTTGGGTTTCATTCTATGCATATCAGGAAGTTATTAGAGTATCTCAAGCAGGGCAGTGATATTATCTGATTCAGGAATTTAAAAAATAACTCTAGTTACAATAAAGAGAAAACTTTATAAGGAAGAATGAAAATGGGAAACTCAATTAGAAAGCTGTTGCACAAGTCCAGGGTTAGGGATAATGGTGGTTTGGATTGGGTGACAAGAATGGAAGTGAAGTACATAGATTCTGGATATATTTAGAGCTCCAGCAACCAGGCTTGCTGATGAACTGGGTATAAGGGGTAAGAAAGGCCTTAGAAAGTATTTCTGAATTTTGACTTAAGACACTGAATTACAGTTCATTAGTTTTTTTCCCCTCTACTCAAACACATACTGAGCACCTTTTATGTGTCAAACACCATGCTGATTGTTTAAGAGATCAAATTGATGAATCATGCATAGTCCAACATTCAAAGAGTTCATAGACAAGATATAGGATTCATAGATACATAACTACAAGGTGATACAAGGAATGGTAAATGGTAAAGAAATATAATTGTATTGTTCTCTACTTGTTTCATCTTATTAATCATGTTCCTCTAACACATATGTGCACATGCTATAGAGTCAGGCGATTGCTTGGTAGTAAGGAAATATATGCTAGCTGCTGGTTAACTCAGGAACTCTCCACAGAATATTATGAATGGCCATTCTTTAAAGAATTGAGATAATTATTTTATATTTGCCATGAAATAGTTTAAGAATTTCAGTGCCAAATGTGTGTTCTGTCTAAAAGTGGAGGAAATTGATTGTTTCATCTTAATTGATTGATAAGAGCCTCAGAAAAGGCCTCAAATAGTTTGTTATTGACCATAGCAGAGACTAGTTCTTCTTCAATATATTTTCTCCACTTCCTTCTTAGAAATATTATCTCTAGTTTTTAGCTGGAGACATGACCATCTTGAAGAAAGATTATATTTTCCAGACTCCCTTGCAATTAGATGTAGTCTCATGGCCAAGTTCTGCCCAACAGGATGAGAATAAAAATGTCCTCCTACCACTTCCTCTTTCTATCTGGCTGCAAAATATTCATAATATCTACAACTGAAACAATTCTTTTGGACTAGGAAGTAAGAAGTCAAGTGTTGATAATATCAGAGGCACAGCACAGAAGGAGACTATTTCCTGGATGATCATAAAGCAACTAGAATGTTTATCATTTCATTTAATCTAGACAAGAAAGAAATACAAATTTTGTCATGTTTAAGCCTCTATTATTTTGGGTTTTCTGTGTCTTGCAGCAAATTTCCATCCCAATATAGTGAACATACAACCACTTAAGTTAAAACAAATTAAGTGGCTTGTGTGTTAAAATGTTATAGCTTAAGCGTAAGAATAGATAAATGTCTACAGGAAAAAGTAATTTGAAAAAGAACAGTCCTTTTAATATTTCTGTTACAATCAGAACTCTCATGTGTGTTTTTTTCCCCAGAAATCGTGAACATAACAAAATTTCCTATTTCCTCCCCTAGAAGGTAGCAGAGTGAAGAGTTAAGAGAACAAGTGACAGGAATGGGACCATGATCTATACAAACTTTCTCCACAGAAGAACAACTGTAACTAGTAACAATTATAAGAGGACAACCATTTAATGCCTTTGGAAATTGTTCTAAGGCCCTTCAGTAAAAGGAGAAACGGGTATTCAAGACAATCAACTAAAACTCAGAGCAAGAGTCTGTGGCACTTGAGCTATGACCCACTCTCTCTCCTCCCTCTCCCACACTCAACACAATGGAAGCTCTACTCCTGGTGAGTGCACCAAAGAACACAGAGCCCCTTCTCCCCATTTCCAATTTAGGGCTACAGTTTCTCCACAGGAATAGTACTATTTCAGCATTTTGCACACACCGCCCCCCCATCTCTAGCTCTATGTTACAGAAGCACTATTCTAGGAAAGTGCAGCTGAGAGGTCTGAGACTTCCTTCCTCCAATCATCCCACACTCATAGGATGGAAGTGCTACCCTAGGCATGGCAGACAGAGAATACTGGGCCCCAATTACCTTCACTCCAGCTTGCTCAAAGAGCCATGCCAAAAGAGACAAGCAAAGATGACTAAAGGCTACCACTCTTGCCCAGTGCTTCGTTTACAAAGCAGGGGTGTCACTCCAAGATAAGTGGGATACTGTCCTAACTCTCAGCTCCAGAACATTGGCACAGAAGTTTTGCCCAGGGGGAAAAGGAGGCCTTAAAAGAGGCCTATGTGGCTTTCCCCAAGGGGAGAGCTCTATGTGGAATAGAGCATGGAAAAATTCAAGCTTAAGTGTGCTGTCAAAAACAAGGGATGTTATTGCCATAAGCAATTAAGAGAAGGGTGGTTGTTCCACAAGAACAACAAATTAAACCACAGAGTAGATAGCAGTTTAACAGAATGAACCAGGGAAAGAAAGAGCTAAGAAGAGTCCTATTGAGATCAGAAAAAGCCTCAAAAATGCCTCCAAGACTATCTCTGCAAATGAGGCCAAATTTGATTAGATCAGATGGTAAAGCAATACATGTTGCAATTTACTCACATGCCAACTTATCAAAAACAATTCTGCGGTCAGGTGGCATTACTTGAGGGCAATGTCTGAGTGTGATACCTACAGAGGCAAGCACCTCAACATCGATCAAGGAACAAACATACCAAAACTTATGGAAAGCAGAGAAAACATTGTTCAGAGGGAATTTTACAGCCTACATTAAAATAGAAGAAAATCCCAAATCAATAACCTAACTTAACACCTTAAGGAACTAGAAAAATAAGAGCACACTAAACTCAAATCTAGAATAAAAAAGTAAATAAAGATTTGAGCAGAGATTTAAAAATTAAAGAAAAAAATAAAATTTTATGAAATAAAAAGTTGATTCTTTGAAAAAATTAATAAACTCTTAGCTAGACTTACAGAGAAAAACAAAGGTGAGACACAAATAACTAAAATTAGAAATGAAAGTGGAGACATAACTGGTGATACTACAGAGATAAAAAGAAGAGAATACTATGAACAAATGTACACCAACAAGTTATATAACCTAGAAAAAATGGACAAATTTCTTCAAACACACAAATGACCTAAACTGACTGAAGAAGAAATAGAAAACAGACCTATAACAAGTAAAGAGATAGAATCATTAATCAAAAATCTCCCAAGAAAGACAAGTCCTGGACCAGATCAATTCATAAGTGAACCTTACCAAACATTTAAAGAAGAATTAACACCAACCTTTCTCAAATTCTTTCAAAAAATTAACCAAAGAGAAGGAGATACTTCATAATTTATTCTATAAAGCCAACATTATAAAGACAGATTAAAATAACACAAGTAAAAATGATAAACTAATTTTTGTGTGTTGATATTGTGCTCTGCAATTATGTTGAATGTGTTTATTAGCTCTAATAGCTTTCTATTAGAAAGTGGATTGTTTGGTATTTTCTATAGGTAGAATAATATCATCTGCAAATAGAGATAGTTTTACCTCTTCTTTTTGAATTTAGATGCCCTTTATATATTTTTCTTATGTACTAACTCTGGCTAGAAGTTCCAATACAATGTTGAATAAAAATAAATGAGGTTTTAACATATGCTACATGTATGAATCTTGAAAGTATTATGCTTAGTGAAATAAATGAAACACAAAAGGACATTCTTCTATGTTTGTACTTATATGAGGTACCTATAATAGGCAAATTCAGAGAGACCGAAAGTAAAATAGAGGTTACCAGGAACTGGAGGGAGAAGAAAAAGGGAAGTTATTTTTTAATGGGTACAGAGTTTTGTCAGGAATTATGAAAAGTTCTAGGTATAGATAGTAGTAATGGTTACACAACATTATGAATATATTTAATGTCACTTAGTTGTACACTTATGAGTGTTTAAAATGATAAATATTACTATATATATACATAATCACAATTAAAAATAAAACCTGTGTTTGAATGAATTTGAACAAGTCACTGAATATTTTAGAACCTCTTATAAAAATAATGAGGTAGTTAAGTTCTCTAGACATCAATTTCTTTATCTATTAAATGGGTATATTAACAGTATCTATTCCTCACTGCATAATTATGAGGTTTAAATGGGCTAGTAAAGGACTTCACAGAATATCTAGAACAGAGCAAGTCCTCAATAAAAGTTAGGTATTATTGTAAAGAAATATAATGTCTTACTCTAAGAAATAATGACCTCATAATTACAAGTGTCAACAAATGAATGCTGTGTCAGCATGGATCCTTCTATGAAATAGTATATGGCAGAGATAAGTAAAGATTTTTTCTGTAAAAAGCCAGATAGTAACTATATATTTTAAGCTTTGCAGGCCATACAGTCTCTGTTGAAACTACCTGACCCTGCTATTGTAGCATGAAATTAACCATAGAAAATACATAACCAAATAAGTGTGACTGTGTTCCAATAAAACTATTCACAAAAGTAAATGGTATCCAGCCCTGGCTGATGTGGCTCAGTTGGTTGGAGTGTCATCCCCTACACCAAAATGTTGCAGGTCCAATTTCTAATTAGGGTACATACCTAGGTTGTGGGTTCATTCCCAGTCAGGGCACTTACAAGAGGCAACCAGTCAAAAAACAAAACAGACAATTGCCAGATTTGACTCACATACCATAGTTTGCTGACTTGGTGCTAGATACCTGGCTTGCATAAACTAAAATTACTAACACATTTAGGTAAATTCAGACATACTTTTGTTTTCTTCTGAATGGATCACTTTGAAGACTACTGAACCTCTACTTTCCTTGAAACAAATAGTTAACTTCGGCTAGCCAATAAAATGTATAGCTCCAGCAAAAAAATAAAAAATAAAAATAAAAAGGGGAGTAACTGTCTACAGTTTTACTAAAGGATTCCTTATGGGATTTTCCCTCTAAGACAGGTCTTAAATACTTTCCTTCATCACCCACTACACAGGCACTCTGTACTATACTTTTAAACATAAAATGCCTTGTAGGCCTGACTTAATTTAATTATAATCAGAATTCCCACAGTATTTGTCAGAAATCCAGCACACCAAAAGTTACTTCACCTGTCATTTCTCACTAAGAAAAAAACTGAAAAGCTGTACTGTTCACATTGCTGAGGAAAAACAGCCTCTCTAAGAACCCAACTCTTCTTTCTTCCACAGCCACATTGGCATTTGTGACTATAGTTTGAAATAAAGTTCAAATGCCATTACAATCAATTAAAGACTGTCCAAAGTTAGTGTGTGTGTGTGTGTGTGTGTGTGTTCACCTGTTCCCCCTTAAGCTGTTCAATAGACAAAAATTCAAACTTGTGAAAACAACTCAATTGGGGGGGGGGTATTTGCTTTCTTTTAGATAGGATTAATCACAGGATTTTAATAATAGCTTTACAAATACAAGTTAACTATAAATTAACTGACAAAAATGGGTATTCACTAGTTAACTTCTCACGAACATTTCTATTTTTCAACCAAAATGCATTTGGAATTGAGATACACCATACATTGTACCAAAAGTAGTGGATTGGCTAGGATAGAGAAAACTCCTAAGTATTCGCACAGTATTTCCTGCAGTAGGCCTTGCCATCTCAGTAAAATCATTTTAATTTCTATTTAAAGCATTCCTGAAATGGTGTTTAGCTTTAAGTGGTCATGGAACGTTTGAAAAGTAGAACTTGCAAGTCTACAGAGAAATACTATCATACTTATAAAGATTTGCTTTTGTCTATTGACAAAGAAATCAATTATTTTAAAAAATATTAGTGTCTATGTGTATCTTGTTCCTCCTACTAGATTATATTTCCCCAAATATGATAATCTTGACTCCTGTATCATTTAGACAGCAGCCACCCCTCTATGAATAGATTCTATTTAAGGACTTGACTGTGGAGGATACTCAGTCTGGTGGGGAACAGTAACCCAAGCACTTAGGTAGTTCCTCACACTAAAATGGAGCCCTAAATTTTAACATGACCCTCATGTGGTAAAGAAGACTGAGCAAGAGCAAAAGCTTTTGGTTTCAGACCATTGTTGTACTATTTCCTTGTTGTATGACCTTGGAAAATGTACTTATGCTCTCTGAATCCCAGATTCCTCATTTGTATAATCAGGATAATATATACCACCTACCTCTGAGAGCATTTATAAAGGGAAGAACTGACCCATTTGGGCTCCAATAAATAAGAGTTATTTTTAGTCAAATATTTTGGAAATAATTTCAACTAAAAGAGAGAAAGAAAACAGAATTTGCAAGTAATACTGAAAAGCCCACTAATCAAAACTTTTCATGCTTTCCTTCTTCCCATATCCCAGCATTCAGGTTAATAGAGGTTTCCTTATCACAGGTGCAGGAAAGAATGAAAATAGTTCAGGAGGAGCTGGTTTCTCTTAACCGACCCATGTAAAAATGGAATACCGCTTCCAGCAGCTATTATAACTCCACGTCCCCTACTTTCCAAACCTCAATTTGCAACCAGTGATATAAAAACACATCATCTCTCCCTTAAAACAGCTCTCTGTGGATTCTTCAGTTATTTCTCAAATATTCAGGAGAGGCTGAGCTCCAGGATTCTTCCGTCACCTGCTCTTGGCTCCCTTAGCTTCTATACTAAATGGTAGGCAGGGAAACAAAAGGTGTAAACTCCAAATAGGAACATGTGGACTGTTGTTTAACAGTTCCAAGTAAAGATTTATAGTTACAGTCAGTCCTCAATAAAATGGAATCTGCTTTGAGGGATTAATTTCTCCTTATTATCAATGACTCATTAGTGTGGTTAGTAAAAAAAAAAAAAAAATAAGACAACACACTTCATCTTCCTTTCTAATGTGAGTCTGGAAGTACATACTATTTAGCCATGTATATGAGATAAGAAGAAAATATTTAACAGAAAACTGAGGGTGAGTGGGGAAAGAGCTGGCTTTACTCCTAATAAAATAGAATTATTGAAGGTTCTTCAGGAAACTATTATATACTTCCAAGAGTGATATTTTAAACAATTTTAAATATCACTAGCCTCCACTCAAACACATAGGTACCATCTCTTCCTAAGCATTTCATCAAAGTGTTCTTCTGTCATGGGATAGTGAAATTTGACAAAATATAAATTGAGGGAATATTTGATACTAGCAGGAGAGATAGCAGATGAAATAGCATCTCTGACCTCAACTCTGTCTAAGCATTATCTTGAAGAACATATTTCAATAACTCTTACTGAAGTTTGCTCTCCTCATAGAAACAAGAGTTCTTTATTTAACAAAAGTATGGCTCCAAGATAGTGATAAACCCTTTTGCCTGAGTCCAAAAGGGCAAAAAAGAAAAAATAACTAGAAGTTATTATGGGCCATACCAAAGTCTACCTTGTGATCTTAAAAAGTTTGGCTCAGCAGTTAGAGCATCCGCCTGTAGACCAAAGAGTCACAGGTTTGAATCTGGTCAAGGGCAGTACCTTGGTTGTGGTTCGATCCCCGGCCCTGGTCTGGGTTGTGCGGGAGGCAACCAGTTGACGTGTTTCCCTCACATTGATGACTCTCTCTCTTTCTTTCGTCCTCTCCCCGCCCCACCTCCAATCTGAAAATCAATGGAAAAATGTCCTTTGGTGAGGATTAAAAAAAAAAAAAAACTCAGAAGAGGGGGTGGGGGGACGAAAGAGATAAACCACAGAACTTATATGCATGTATGCATAACCATGGACATAGACAACAATGCTGGGGATGGGGTGAGGGGGGGGAATCGGGAGGAGGGTGTCAATGGGGGGAAAAGGAGAAATATCTGTAATAAAAATAAATTAATAAAAAAAAGCAAAGAAAAAAAGTTCAAAATCTGCTCTATTTTCTGTTTTATAAAATTATGTCACTTTGTAATTCTATCTCCCTCCATTTTAGAGTAATTGCTTAGGAAAAATGCTGGGATACCAGGAAGTTCAGTCAATTGGCCAGGAGACTAAGATAGACACTCTCCCTTTTCCTGGTGGGGGAAATGTGGGATTTTAGTGCTTTCTCAGATCTAAAGATTAAGTATCTTGGGTTTTCAAGGTTAGGTCAAAAGGCAAGGGTAGAACACACAACAGAGGCCACCTGAAACAAGAGCATTAGCCATCAGCCACAGAAAAGAGGTTTTTCTGAGTATTGATCCAAATAAAACAGATCTGAGACTTAATAATAAGTACTGAATAAATGGTGTATGTGTATACAAAAGAGACTACTTTTGTCTAGAACAAAATTTTAGAGTTGAAGGAGTACAATTAATAATAGCTAAGAAAAGATATTTATGAAATTTTTCCTAATAACCATCTCTCAGTAAATCTTATTTCCCCAAGTATATTGTAGTCACAATAAAATACTCATAAAGTTTGCTTCATTAAATAAGAGCTATTTATTAAAATTATCCCTTACAAGGAGCCAAAATCTACTTTCCCTACAAATTTATATATTAGCTCTACCTCAGCCCTTCAGTCCAAAAGAGAGCAAGTCTAATCTCACTTCCTCATTTAATGCTCAAACATAAAAGACACTTATCTTATCTCCATAAATCTTCTCTCTGTAGGTGAAACAACCTTAATTCTTTCACCCATTTTTTGCATGACATGGTTTGCAGAGACCACATATCATTTTTATTTTGCTCCATAAGGACTTCCTTAAAAATTAAAGTTCATATTATTTAAGAGTTTCTTATGTTAATAGAGTATTTAAATTAAAAAAGGACACACAGACATTTTTATTTCTGCCTCAAACGTTATTAATCATAATTCTTGTAACTCTCTTCTACTACCTAGTGACAGAATACTGTTTGAAAAGTACAATGTTGGTTACTAAAGAGTAAAGAAAAAATGTTGAAAGAATAAAAGCTACTGAAATATTGAAACAAAAACTGTAGTTTCAAGGGGACAGCTTTCTGACATCACCTAACCTTCTCACATAAGTCAATGCTCTAAATTTCCATGATTAAAATCAGTTGGTTTCTGAAACTTATTTTAAAAAGCCAAGACAACCTTTACATCAAACAGAGGCAATACAGAATGGTTGCTAAGAGTATAGCCTGAGCTCAAATCCCAGTTCTACCACTTACTAGTTTTAACCTTGAGCAAGTTACTTAACTTGTCTGTGCTTTACTTCTTCGGTAAAATGAGGATAATGTTTACTTCATAGGTTGTTTTGAGGATTAAGTGAAATAATATGTAGTGTTGACAACAGTATCTGACACAAAGTAATTACTATGTAAATGTTTGCTATTATTATAATCTTAACAAAATTTTACCAGAAAGCTAAACATATGCATAACAGATATAAAAGTGGCCCTGCTCTATTTAAATAAAACATGCTATGGTCCTAACTATACCACAATCCACCCCATGCCTTATTCCATTCAGGCTCAGAACATTACAACTTGAAATACACATTAATGATTTTACCTTAAGAATAATGTCATCAGAAACTCCAAGTGAAATGTAAATTATCTACTACTAATACCCCAGAATGAGTTATTTCATCTTGGAAGGATCAGTCACCTTGGGAGTTACAGAGCAAGACCTTCTGAAAGAAGACACAGAACAAGGAGTTTGTTGTTGTTGTTTAAATAAAGGCAAAGGACAGAATACATGGAGCATGGCCAACCAGCCAGATAGGACTGGGGAGAAGCACTGTGGGGAAATAATGTTGCAGTGGACAATGGTGATAACTAATGGTCATTCAAAGTTTACAATGTGTTAAACAAAAATACTTTATATATATTAACTTGTCAAGCCTCACAACAAACCTGTGGGGTTGTTAACTGGGGGGGGGGGGGGGCGTTAATAAAGAATAAAAAGCAGAGAATTCAAAATGGCAGCAGACTAGGTGGATGTTACACTCACCTCCTCTGAGAACCAAACTGGAATTACAACTAAAATATAGAACAATCACCCTGAATAAACAACTGAAGCTAGCTGAAGAGAAGTCTTATAGCCAAGGATTTACAGACGCCACATCGAGACTGGTACGAAGGGCAGAGACATGAAAAGGACTGGCTGGTGGAGATTCTTCAGGGATATCTTGGCTGCAAAAGTTTCCCCTGAGGCCCTGGCTGGTTTGGCTCAGCGGTTGGAGCGTCGGCCCGCGGACCAGAGAGTCCCGGGTTTGGTTCCCGCTAAGGGCACGTACCTCGGTTGCAGTTTGTCCCCGGCCCCGGATGGGGTTGTGTGGGTGGCAACCACTCGATGTGTCTCTCTCACGTCGATGTTTCTCTCTCTCTCTTCCCCCCTCTCTCCCTCCTGCTGTATCTGAGGATAAATGCAAAAATGTCCTTGGGTGAGGATAAAAAAAAGTTTCCCCTGAGGAGTGTAGGGTCTCAACCTTACACCAGGATCCCCAGCCCAGAGCACCAGAGTCAGGAAGAGGCATCCACATAACATTGCACTGTGAAAAACAGCAGGGATTCTGTGTGTCAGGGAGAGATAGGAGTCCACTAGAAACAAAGGTCTTTTCTTAAAGGGCCAACACACAAAATCTCATTCACAGCCACTTACGCTGGACTCTGGCAGAGGGAGGGCAGAGTAGACTAGGGTCAAATGAGGTGGGGTTTGGGGCTCTGAGGAATGAGCTGAAGGGAAAATTGCAAGAATCCCTGTACTGAGTTCCTCTCCCATACTGTAGACTCCATCTTTCTTGGGTGGAGCACTCCCTTCCTTATGATATCAGCCTGGGGGAATGCAATAGCCCCACCCTCTGGACTCCCTGTCACCCCACACTACAGTTTGTGTCCTTGTGTCCTGCTGAAGAATCAGATACCTGGGCCAGGGTATAGAGGTCTGGGCAGACTCAGGGGTTGCCAGTGACTGAGTTGTACGGTTTTGGGGCGGGAGTCATTCTCCCACTTTCCTGTGAAACTTACTGGTGCCTCCTCCTCAGGAGAGATTCAGTAGCCACACTCTCTGGACTACCGACAGCCCCACACTCCTGATGCTGGGGGCTCTGCCCTGCCAAAGTCTGGGCAGAAATCAGAACAGACTGAGTTGTGTGGCTCTGGGGCAGGAGCCATTCTCCCCACTTTCCCCCAGGGTTGACCAGGACCTCCCCTTCACAGGAGATCCACTATCCCCACCCTCCCGACTCCCAGTGGCCCTGCACTGCTGAAAATTTTCTCTCTGTAGAATCTAGGACAGTGGCCATTTTTCCCTCCCATGCCCAAGCAGTGCAGAGCACTCCCTTCACATGGCCAAATCTTGGTCCATTTGGGCCTGATAAACTCTGCTAGCTACACCCTGATGAATCCCTGACACCCTACCCCACCACAAACATGTGTGAGCACACAGTGGGTGCCAGCTAGACTTGCTATATCCAGGGACATTTTCAGAGTGGCCTCAAGCCCAGCACTGGCACTGAGTTTGAATCTGTATAGATCTGGTGAACAGCATTCACCCCTACCCGCTGACTTGCTAAGAACCTACCTCATGAAAATCAAGTACTGCCAGAGGCTTTTTCTGAGCCTAAGAGACAGCTGGTAGGCAGAGGCAGGTGAAGACAAATCTTAGGGTGCACTGGAATTTTGCTGACCTAGCCCAGGGCCCAGTACTGGTAAAAGCCAGCCTAGGTGCACAGCTTGGTCCTTTCCACAGATACCCAGGCCCAGCAGAAACAGCCACTAACTGTGGATCATTTTGCAGCTCCAAATAGGTTACCCAGGGCCAGTCACAGGCAGCATCTGATATAGTAGTACTTTGTTTCTTGAACTTAATTCATTCTGGAAGGCTGTTTGAGAGTGATTTGTTCAAAAACTGAATCATTTTTTTCCCAACACAATTTCCTGATATGTTAACAACATGATGTTTCATGTTAAAATGATTCATACTCACATATTCTCTCCTTTGTTTGTCGCCCAAGAGATGAGTGACTGATCATACAGGTCTCAGCATGAAAGGGTGTTGGATTGAGAACTGAAGTTTTATTCAACAACTGAGACATTTTTTTCCATGAACAACTTGGTTTAGAACCAAATTATTTGAGATGGGAGACTCTCAAGAACCAAGGTTTGACTGTATTGGCCTGAACCAGAGTCCTTTCCAAGATGCCCAAGAATTCACACACCCAGTGACAAGCTTAAAACAAGATCAGTGCAGGATGAAATACGCTTTCTAAGCTGCACATCCAAAGGGAGATCTTGGCAGGCACAAGACCATCTGAGGCAAATTCCATTTTGTGTGGTTAGCACCTACACAACAGCTTGTACACTGTGGTTGGGGTTATTCCTCATAGTCAGCCACCCTGGGGGTAGACCCAATGCATGATCAAGCTAAGAGTAATCAAGATTCAATTACAACAGGAGGGCTCACATAAACAACACAAGAGACATTTCTGGAGCACCCAGATCAGGTGATCAAGGAGACTGCAACACTGGGTCCCACAGGATACCTACTACATAAAGCCAACCTACCAAGACTAGAAGGCATAGCAGATTGACCTGATACATAGAAACAAACACAGAGAGGTAGCCAAAATGGGAAGACAAAGAAACATGCCTCAAATGAAACAACAGGAGAAATCTCCAGTAAAATAACTAAATAAAATGGACACAAGCAGTTTATCAGATATAGAGTTCAAAAAATGGTAATAAGGATGCTCAAGGAACTTAGTGAGAACTACAAGGAACTTAGTAAGAACAATAGCAGCATGAAAAAATTACATTAAAACCATAAAAAACAAACAGTCAGAAATGAAGAATACAATATCTGAAATGAAGAATACACTGGAAGGAATAAATAGTAGGTTGGATGAAACAGAGGATCGAATCAGCATTTTGAAAAACAAGGTAGCAAAAAACACCCAGAGCATCAAAAAGACAAAATATAATTTTAAAAAAATGAGGATCGTTTAAGGGACCTTTAGGACAACTGAAGCATAACAACAACTGCATCATAGAGGTACCAGAAGGAGAAGAGAGAAAGCAAGGGATTGAGACTGGGTTTGAAGAAACAATGCCTGAAAACTTCCTGAACCTGGTGGTGGGGGGAGGGGAAGACACACAAGTCCAAGAGGTGCAGAAAGTCCCAAACAAGATGAACCCAAAGAGGCCCACACTAAAACACACTAAAATTAAAATGGCAAAGGCTAAAGACAAAGAGAAAATCTTAAAAGCAGCAAGAGAAAGACAGTTACCTAAAAAGAAGCTCCCATAAGACTAACAGCTGATTTCTCATTAGAAACATTTCAAGCCAGGAGAGATTGGCATGAAATATTCAAAATGATGATAAGCAAGCACTTAAAATCACGATTAATTTACCCAGCAAGGCTATCATTTACAATTGAAGGAGAAATAAAGAACTTCCCAGATAAGAAAAAAACCAAAGGAGTTTGTTACCACCAAAACAGTATTACAAAAATTGTTGAAGGGTCTTTATTAAGAAGCAAAAGGATAAGGAGGAGGAGGAGGGGGAGAGGAAATATAAACAGAGGAACATAGTTAAAAGAATAAAATGGCCACAAATATGTACCTATTAATAATCACTTTAAGTGTAAATGGCTTAAGTGTTCCAATCAAAAGACATTGCGTAGATGAATAGATAATAAAAAAGACCCATATATATGCTGTCTAAAGAGGCTTACTTCAGAAAAAAAAAGATACATACAGATTAAAAGTAAATGGATGGAAAAAGATATTTCATGCAAGTGGACATTTTAAAAAGCTGGGGTACAAATATTTATATCACAAAAAATGGACTTCAAAACAAAGGCTATAATAAAAGAAAAAAGGACACTCCATAATGATAAAGGGAGCAAACAAGAGGATATAACCCTTGTAAACATCTATGCACCTCTCATAGGAGCACCTTAATATGTAAAGCAAATCTTGATGGACATAAAGAGAGAGATTTATAGCAATACAGTCGTAGCAGGGGATTTTAACATGCAATTAACATTAATGAATAGATCTCTCAGATAGAAAATCAACAAGAAAACAATGGCCCAAATGACACACTAGATCAGATAGATATAATTGATATTTTCAGAGCATTTTACCCCAAAGCAGCAGAATATACATTCTTTTGAAGTGCACATAGAACAGTTTCTAGGATATATCACATGTTAGGACACAAAACAAGTCTGAATAAATTTAAGGAGATTGAAATAATATCAAGCATCTTCTCTGACCATAATGTTATGAAATTAGAAATCAATCACAAGAAAAAAACACACAAAGACATGGAGGCTAAATAACATGATTCTAAATAATGAATGGATTAACAATGAGATCAAGGAAGAAATAAAAAGATACCTTAAAACAAATGAAAATGAGAACACAACAACCCAAAATCTATGGGACACAGTGAAAGCGATCTTAAGAGGGAAATTTATAGCATTACAGGCCTACCTCAAGAAACAAAAAAATCTCAAATAAACAATCTAACTTTACTCTTAAAGGAATATGAAAAAATAAACAAACAAAGCCCAAAGTGAGTATAAAAAAGAAAATAATAAAGATCAGAAATAAAATAGAATATAAGAAAATAATACAAATAATCAATGAAACTAAGAGCTGCTTCTTTAAAAATATAAACAAGATTGACAAATCTTTAACCAGACTCATCAAGAAAAAAAAACAGAGAAGACCCAAATAAATAAAATCAGAA
Organism: Tadarida brasiliensis; assembly: GCA_030848825.1. Taxonomy (NCBI): domain Eukaryota; kingdom Metazoa; phylum Chordata; class Mammalia; order Chiroptera; family Molossidae; genus Tadarida; species Tadarida brasiliensis. Next base: position 47,062,504 of record CM061280.1, on the reverse strand, counting down.
ATGAAAGGAGAAGTAACTACTGCCACCAAAGAAACACAAAGGGTTGTAAGAAAATACTATGACAACTATATGCAAACATATTGGACAATGTGAACAATGGATAAATTCCTAGCAACATGCAATCTTCCAAAACTGAATCAGGAAGAATTAGATAATCTGAATAGACAAATTACAATTAATTAAATTGAAGCAATAATCAAAAAAATACCAACAAAGAAAAGTCCTGGTCTGAAAGGCTGCACAGGTAAATTTTACCAAACCTTCAAGGAAGGACTAACACCTATTTTTCTGAAACTATTTCCAAAAATTCAAAAGGAAGGAAGTGTCCCAAGCTCATATTACAGGGCCAGCATTATCCCAATTTCGAAAGTAAACAGACACCACAAAGAAAGAAAATAATAGACCAATATCCCTGATGAACACAGATGCTAAAATCCTCAATAAAATATTAGCAAACAGGATCCAGAAATACATTAAAAATATCATACACCATAGTCAGTGGGATTTATTCTGGGGATGCAAGGTTGGTACAATACCCACAAATCAATAAACGTGACACACTACATAAACAAAATGAAGGATAAAAACCACATGAGCATATGAATAGATTCAGAAAAAGCATTTGATAAAATCCCAGCACCCATTTATGATAAAAACTTTCAGCAAAGTAGGAATAGAGGGAATATACCACAACATAATAAAGGCCATATATGACAAACCCACAGCCAACATCATACACAATGGGCAAAAATTACAAGCACTACCCTTAAGATCTGGAACAAGACAGGGATGTCTGCTTTCAGCACTCATATTCAACATGGTACTGGAAATACTAGCTACAGCAATCAGACAGGAAGAAAAAAAAAAAAGGCATCCAAACTGAAAAGGAAGATATAAAACTGTCATTATTTGAAGATGACATCATACTGTATATGGAGAACCCTAAAGATTCCACCAAAAAACTATTAGTAGTGACAAATGAATTCAAGAAAATAGCAGGATACAAAATAAATATCCAGAAAATAATTGTATTTTATACACCAATAAGGAACTACAGAAAGGGAAAGTAAGAAAACAATCCCATTTACAATTGCATCAAAAAATATACCTAGGAATTAATTTAACCAAGGATATAAAAGACCTGTACTCAGAAAATTATAAGATACTGAAGAAAGAAATTGGGGAAGATACAAATAAATATAGGCATATATGGTGTTCATGGATAGGAAGAACTAATATCTTCAAAATGTCTGTACTACTGAAAGCAATCTATACATTTAATGCAATTCCTATCAAGATACCAATTGCGTATTTCACAGAACTAGAACAAATATTCCAAAAATATATATATGGAACCACAAAAAAAGGCGAATAGCCACAGAGATCTTGAGAAAGAAGAACAAAGTTGGAGGAATCATGCTCTCTGATATCAAACTATACTACAAGGCCATAGTAATCAATACAGCATGTTACTGGTTTAAAAACAGACATATAGATCAATAAAACAGAATAGAGCCCAGAAATAAATCCACGCCTTTTTGGTCAATTAATATTTGACAAAGGAAGCAAGAACATACAATGGGGCAAAGATAGTCTATTTAATAAATGGTGTTGGAAAAATTGGACACACCCATGCAAAAAAAATGAAACTAGACTACCTTCTTACACCATATTCAAGAATAAACTCATAATAAATTAAAGATTTAAATGTTAGACTTGAAATTATGAAAATTATAGAAGAAACCATAGGCAGTAAAATATTGAACATTTCTCATAGCAATACTTTTTCTGATATATTGCCTCCAGCAAGGGAAACAATGCAAACAAATAAACAAATGGGATTACATCAAACTAAAAAGTTTTTGCACATCAAAGGAAACCATCAACAAAATGAAAAGACAACCCACTGAATGGGAGAACGTATTTGCTGATACATCTGATGATGGCTTAATATCCAAAATTTATAAAGAACTTATAAAACTCAACACCAAAAATCAAACAACCAAATTATAAAATGGGCAAAGGACCTGAATAGACACTTCTCCAAAGAGGACATACAAATGGCAAGAGACATATCAAAAAATGCTCAATGTCACTAATCATCAGAGAGATGCAAATTAAAATCACAATGAGATATCACCTCACACCTGTCAGAATGGCTATCATCAATAAATCAACAAACAACAAGTGCTGGTGAGGATATGGAGAAAAAAACCCTTCGGCACTGTTGGTGGGAATGAAGACTGGCGCAGCCACTGTATAATGCAGTATGGAGTTACCTCAAAAACTTAAAAATCACCTATGACCCAGTGATTCCACTTCTGAGAATATAGCTGAATAAACCTGAAACACTGATTCCAAAGAACATACACACCCCTATGTTCATTGCAGCATTATTCACAATAGCCAAAATCTGGAAACAGCTCTAGTGTCCATCGCTAGATGAATGGATTAAAAACCTGTGCTACATTTACACAATGGGATATTACTTGGCCATAAAAAAGAAGGAAATTTTACATTGAGGGACAGAATGGATGGACCTGGAGAGTATTATGCTAAGTGAGAGGTAAGCCAGTCAGAGAAAGACAAGTACCATATGATTTCACTTATATGTGGAAGCTAATGAACAAAATAAACTAACAAAAAAATATAAACAGACTCATAGACACAAATAACAGACTGACAGCTGTCAGGGAGGAGTGGGTAAGAGGGCTGGATGAAAAAGGTGAAAGGATTAAGAAAAAAAAAAAACAACTTCATAAACACAGACAACAATATGGTGATTACCAGAAGCAAAGAGGGGTGAGGGGAGGTAGATGGTAAAGGCGGAATAAATGGTGATGGAAGGAGACTTAACTTTCTATGGTGAACACATAGTATAATATATAGATAATGTATTATTGAATGTACACCTGAAACCTATATAATTTTATTAACCAATGTCACCCCCATAAATTCAATAAAACATCTTAATTGTACCACACCATATTGTGATATGGTATAACACTGGAATTTTGGTTAATTCAACTTGTATACATAAGTCATATGATAATTCTGATTATCAAATTTATTGAGTGATTGAGATAAAACCTCCTCAGATGTAATGCCAATGGAAACTAAATCACCTACAGAATGGGATTTAGCTAACCACCAACTAGTTTCTATTTTAAATAGCTCTTCACAAGTTTATCATATGGTGTAAATAACAGTTAATCAAGGGAGAGATAAATATCAAATTAGTACAAAAACATGAAAACATAGGTAATGGTTTAAGAGGATGGATTATTCATTTCCTTAAGTCTATCTCCACACTGACTCTTCCAAATGTTAGGCATACTTGTGCAGATACTAATATTGTATCTGACATATAAATGCTATGTCAAATGCTGATCTCTAGAAAAATATGATCATTTTGCTTTAAGAGAGGCTATGCCAAAGGGCAAGGGGTTGGACTGTGTAGGAATGGGTTAACTTAGCTGGCATGGATTGCTCAAACTCTTTATATCCCCAAAAAAGGCTTGTCTTTAGGACTGACCTTTGGCTAATAAATGTGATTTATGGTGAGTACTTGCTTTTGTATTCCTAAGGCCTTGGGTCACGTGGTACCAGTTTGATGAGATAATTTATGCTAATAAATGTGATTTGTGGTAAATTCCTGTTCTTCTCTGAGGGGCTAGAGCCTGAGTAGCTGTAGTCGTTCATGAAGACACTACATGCCTTTGTGAGTGCCTTTCCCCAACACAAATCTTAGACACCAAGGCTTGGTTGAGCTTCTCTGGCTGGCAACACTTTGCATGTATTGCCATACATCATTGCTGGGAGAATTAAGCAACAAATGGAAGTTTGCATGTGGTTTTTCTGGATATTGTCCATGCTCTTGTTCCCTTGGCTGATTTTAATCTGTATCATTTCAATTAATAAACCATAACTCTGAGTAAAAAATAAATAAAATAAAAGCATTTATTTGAGCAAAAGGAGTTCCAACCCCGAAGACGGAGATTCAGGTAGCAACCCAAACTGCGCTTGAAGAGAACAAAGAAAGCTGGAGCTTATAAAGGAAAACACCCAAGCTAGAGCAAATACAATCTTTCCTATTGTCTACTTAACATGGTGTGATGGCTAATTCAAAAAGGACTGTGTGTGGCTCAGTGGTTGAGCGTCAACCCATGCATCAAGAGGTTGCCAGTTCAATTCCCAGTCAGGGCACATGCCCAGGTTGTGGGCCAATCCCCAGTCCAGGGCATGCAGGAGGTGGCCAGTCGATGTTCTCTCTCATCAATGTTTCTATCTCTCTCTCTCTCCTTTACTCTCTCTATAATCAATAAAGAAAAAGTATTAAAAAACAAAACAAAAAGGACTGTTCAAGTCTGGGTGATGTAACTCTGTTGTAAGCATCTACATAAAAACAGGGAGTGAGCAAGTTCCAGGATGTACTTCTACAGCAAGCATGAAAATAAAAAAATCCAAACGTCATCTGGGTGCAGATGTGGGTAAGTCTGACTTCCCTAATAACTTCCTGACTCCATTTTAGGGCTGACTTATATTAGTGATTCTGTTTTAGATATTTCAGTTCACAGGGTAGAGGCTATCATTCCTATTTTAAGATGTAGATAACAGTCACAGAGAAGTTAAATAACTGGCTCAAAGTTATATAGTTAGTAAATGGTTGAGCTGAAATTCAAACCCAAACATTTTTAATAATGCATCAGCTCAGTATTAGTGGCTGTCCTAAAGGAAAGCAAGGTAAGAGGAGACAAATCATTGAGAACACCCATTGTGCCCAGTAGTACCACCTGATCTTATGCAACAAAATCATCAGAAGAGTCTGAACTCTGGAACCAGACAGATCTATGTTCAAATCCCACTTCATCCCTTACAAGCTGTGTGTTACTGAGCAACACACTAAATATTTCTGAGCCTCAAACTATTGAATATTGTCCTGAGAAGTAGAGATCATGTGTGTAAATCACTTACCATCCTTGTACATAGCAAGATTATAGGAAATTATATCATTATTGTCTATGCTCTATGTATTTTTGAAATATGGTATCCATTAATTCCACCTCCCCATCCCAATTTAGAAGTTTACATTATTCCCATAGCACAGAAGAGGACACAGATCGATTAAGCAATTTACACAGAACTGACAGCACGTTAGCCCAGGATAGGAACTCAAATACAAAATTTCCCAGTGTCCAGGCCACTCATTTGCAACTTTCAATCTCCTCTGCCATTTTTTTAAATTGTTCCTCTTCTTCTTAAGTCTGCCTTTCTCACCCAAAGAAGAAAGTGAACACTTATAACCAATGTCATGAAAATTAGACAAATTTCCTGAGTGACAAGATGATACTCTTGCATTTTCTGGGGGAGATTGGTTCCTGCCAACCAACTGACAGAAAAAGGTGACAGTAAGCCACATAAGTGCAAGTATCAGTGGGTGAGGAAATGTCAGAAACAAAGAAAACTCTTTAAAATATTAAATGCAAACTCATTTACTGGTGGCCACAGATAAGATGGAAGAGTTTACCATTGACAGGGACTGTGACAGTGATGAATGAAACCATTCCAGAACTGTGAAGAAAAGTGGCCTCTGAGAAGGGGCCAGGTATTTGACTGGGAGCTGGAGGATGTTGTGGGTGGGGGAACAGGAAGTGAATGAGAACTAGTTACACGTGGGCTGAGGCATTTTCAGCCCCCCACATTGTAAAAACAGGGAAGCTATGGCTTCAAAGGAATAAGGAGAGGAAAGGGAGAAATGGGTAAGATGAATTTTGACAAATGAAATTAAACAGGGTGAGTTATCAAATCCCAAAAGGATAAAAAGGATCCCATGGCAGGGCCAGTATAATGGATGATGTAATCAGTGAGTGCACAACCTGCTATCTTTCAGCACTTAACAGGGACTATTACTGAAGGACTAGAGAAGTTTGAAAGTCATGTTCCAAATTATTTTCACTCCCTAGTAAAAAGACGACGTGCTGCCAAAAATAAAGCGAGTCTGAGTCATAGTTGGAATTTTTTAAAAAGTGTTGAAAGTGGAAGGTGAGTTACGGAAATGGGTTTGTTTCTCATAAATTAAAGTAAAGAATTTTGGCTCACTACAATTCTCTAAAAGCTACTAGGAAGACAGAGAATTTTGCACACTTCATTTTTAAGTACTTGACTATTTTAGTGAATAATAGCTTATGTTTCAGGTTCGGTTTCCCCTTTATCCCTCAATTTACCTTTGGTATTTGTGTTCCTCAAGCAAAGCTACATCATGTCCTCTGAAATCCTTTCATTGCTCTACAAGCATTATCACATTCCTCCTGGGTGGCAAGCATGATGTTACATGCTACAGGATTAGAGAGTGTGGAAAGACGAATAAAATAGAGCCCTTGCCCTCAAGGAATTCTAGAGACTATTTAGGGAGACAACATCAATAGGCATGAAGCAGGTAAATGCCAATTGAAGGTGAAGCCATGATCAGTTCTAGGGTAAGTTGATAATACACAAGGCTAGATGGCTAATGAAAGGGACAATCCAAAAGTGAAGGCATCTCTGAAATCCAAGAAAATCTTCATTGACTGGAGTGATCCTGGAACACATGTGAGAAGACATGAGCCTTAAGTCATAGGTAAGCTTTGTACAGGGAGGGAGAAAGGAGAAAACCACTCCAGAATGGGAATATCCTTCTACCACAAATTTCTCTTCTTTGACCCCAACATTTCTAGCTTGACAAACTAAAAGAAAAAAATTCAAAAGGCCAAGTTTTCCACACTTTTCAAAATTCCTTTAAATAGCCTTATGATCTACCTTTTCGCCTTTTAAATTCAAAACTCTATTTCTTGGCTTTTAATCTTTTCCTACTTGAGTGGTCCTCAAACCTGAGCATGTATCTGAATCACCTAGGGAGCTTATTATACAGGCAGATCCCTGGTCTCTGATTCATCTCATCTAGGTCAGAGCCTTAAACCAGATTCCTCCCCAGGTGAATTCCCCAGGTGGTCAAAGAGAGCGACACTTTGAGAAACACTAGTGTTACTCTAACCAAAGATGTACCCATAATATAAACCTCTTGATAGCACTAAGCCAGAAAGAAATTGGAGAATAAAAATACAGACATTTCAGATGTGATCCCATATCCTTCCCACTATCCCCAACCTTCAGCAGAAAAAAACATAATCACAAAAACTAGGTGGGGGGAACATCAAAAACAATGTACACATGTACATACACACTCACAAAATGAAGAAGAACATCAAATTGATATTGAAATATTGGCCAAGATTTAGCTAAAGACTCACAATGTTCATATAGGTTCAAAGTCCAACAGAAAAATGTAGCCTCCCATTGCAACTTGGCTAGCTGTCTTGGCCTGAGCAGTGAGCAACCTCGGGGTTATCAATCTAGCAACAACTAATAAGATAAAAATATACTTTTAAGTCTCTAAAACCCAATGCATCAAATCTGGAATAGCAGAAGCCACAAATCCATTTCTACCTCCCCTGAAGTTAGAGAAAATAGCTTAGTACTTAACCTATACTTTCCTAGGCTGTCCAAATAATCTTTCTAAAGCTCAGCTCTGAGCAAGGTACTGACCATTCCAAACCATGCCACTGGCAACCCACTGTCTCCCTGCCTCCAGATGCCTCCATGGAGACTTCCCCAGCCCCTACTCAGAAGTAATCTCCTTCTCATTGGTGCTTCCACTACATTTGGTATATCTATCATGGCACTCAGTATATTCTTCCTGCTTTATATATGATTGTGTATATCTCTTGTCTCTCCTATTAAACTCTAAGCCCCATGAAGGCAGATGCCATGTTTTATCCCCCACAACACCCAATGCTGCAACTTACTAGATTAGTGAATTCTTCTGTGCTGGTATAGAGGTAAACACAGACTGCTATAATAACTAAAGGATGGTCTGAGAAAAATTTTTCATCATTAGAACTGGCAATTCTCCAATAAGAACAGACTGAATCTTGCTAATAAAGCACATTTTCCTATGGATATGTTACTTTTTTTTTTTTCATTTTTCGATGATAAGAATCATTTGAAATTTCTGAGAAATGATAGTGTGGTGAGAGCATCCAAGTTTGATGGTCCAAGCTGTTTTCCATCCATTCTTCACTTCATTTACACTAACTTTTATTTAAGGCTTACAGTTAGTTAAGATAGCACTCTGGGATCTGAGGACAGGACAACCAATCTTGGTTGAATTGTATCAGTGTTGACCTCCACTCTGGTTTAGGCATAATGTAAAAAGAGAAACACCCCATAAATCAACAGAATTGTCCAGAACCCTTTCAAAGCCTCTCCAATGTTGTTGAGCCCTCTGAAAAACCCTAGACAAGTTGAAGACCGTTTCTCTCAAGGAGCTCACACTCCAGCAAGCGCCCCAGAATCAACATGCCCACATTTTTTAAATCAAAAAAATCAACTGAGTGTTAACAGATCATTACAGTGATAAGTGAGCGCTAGGTTCAGAGTGGACCCTAAACACAGGTTTAATGGACAGCTGCCTAAACAATGTGGTACAAGAGGCAAGGAAAATGTCTCTACATCAACTTGCCTTGGAACCTGGAATTCCGTTATTTCCTAAAGGTAAGGCACTGAGAATACCCATTTAAAATGCAAACTTTCCTAGAGCCAGAAATTTGATGAATGATTATACGAAAACTTCACAAATATGTGAGAAAGCAGGCATCTGCTGAACAGAAAGGAAGCCCAAACCATGGCTACTTATTATAGGCACTTAAGACCACTGCCTTGGCCCTCTCTATACTACTCACTACCACCTGAAATATTTTTAGTGCCTTTAGCCTCATCCTCAAGAAGGTCTCAGTTTAATGGGGAAGACAGGTATGTAAATAAGTAATTTCAATATAATGGGGTAAGTGACAGGACAGAAGTGCACACAGGTGTCATGAAAATCAGAAAAGAAACACAGCCCCTTTTATATATGTTCTGGGAAGATAAGGTACAACATGGTGACGATAGTTAACGGTTTTGTATTATACATTTGGAAAAGTTGCTAAATGAGTAGATATTTAAAATTCTCATCATAATTATAGAATTGTATACCTGAAACCTATATAGTTTTATTAATCAATGTCACCCCAATAAATTCAATAAATATTTTAAAATAAATTCTCATCACAAGAAAAAAGTAACTAAACTTATTGTGGTAATCATTTTGCAATGTATACATGCTAAATTATGTTGTACACTTTAAACTAATACAATTGATATATATGTCAATTATACCTCAATAAAACTGGAAAAAATGGGGAAAAAAAAGAAACAAAGCCTCATCTGAAGAAGTTGGAGAATGCTTCTTAGAGGAGGTGGTATCTGAGCTGTGTCTTAAAGTAGGAATGGTGGAAACAGTGTCCCAGGCAGAATGATTTACATGAACAAGGACATAGGGCAGCCTTTCGTGTGCATAAGTGTATAGTAGGGGAGTAGAAGCAGAATGATGTATAAGCCATTCAATATCACTGCAGCATCAAGTGTAAGACATAAAGTAGAAATAGATGAGACAGATCATGGCAAGAGACAAATCATGAAGGGCCTTGTACATCATGTCAAGGAGCTTGGACTTGATGTTCAACTTAAAAGGAAAGATTGAAAGGTTTTAGAGAGGGGAGTGAGACAATCAGATTTATGTTTAGGAAAATCAATGATGGCTGTGTGGAGAATGGATTGAAGAGAGGCAGGACCAGAGGTAGGGAGTACGATTAACAGGCTGGTTTAATAAGCCTAGATACTATCCTTTTTGCCTTTCCCCTCACTTCTGCACACTTCCCTTCTTTCTTTCCTCTTCTTGCCTTCAAACCAGTCAGTACATCAGGCCTACCCTTGGTCCCTGATGAACTGTAGGTGGCTCTCTAGGATGTAGGGGGAAGTTCCCAATGCTGGCTCTTTCTCTTTATGGAAAATATTTAACCAATTTCGCACCTAGATGCCATCCAGTGATATCTATGGGGAGGATTGCAGAGGGAACAGCACAAATTACCCCCTCACTAGGATGATGCCATTACCTGAAAATCTCTTAAAAACTCTCCTTAGTTGCCTCCTCTATTCAGTGTGACAAAAATAATTTGAGTTCAAATAATCTCTGCTATTTGAAAAGAGAAATAGAGGAGTTTAGAACAGAAGCAAATCCATGTTCTTTGTTCATTCATCACAGAAGCCCTGTTTTCATTTCCCCTTCTGTTTTCCAAAACCTGGTAAACATTTGACTTTTCCTTAATAATTCCTTACTATTTCCCCTTTTGCTCTAGTAAGCTGCCTGCAAAGCAGCTCACCATTTAACTTGCGCACTTTCTCATAATCGATTTTCACCTTAGATATCATCTTTAACTGCAAAATATCTGAGAAAAATAGCCCCGGCTGAAGGGTGACACCTTCAGTCTCAGTAATAATGCCACCCAATGGTAATCAATAGCAGAATTTTAAAATGAAGTTGACCTTGGTCCCATCTCAGCTTGGATGGAGGCATTGCCAATTCACATCCAATAAGAGGCTCCAGTGGCTGTCCTTGAGGCTGACCAAACATAATATAGTGTTTTCCCCAAATAAAATGAGTCACAGGCACAAAGACACTCCAGGCAAAGAAGACTTAGATTGTATAATAGCTTTCTTTTCTCTTCATAGGTCCTTACAAATGGAATCTATTTTATTGGTCACATTGGACATGTATTACCAGATTGCATTAGTGAGGCAGTAAAAGTTAGGAAAGAAAATGGGTACCTGAACTCCTGTAAGACAAAAAAGTCAACTCCAAAGAGTCTCTGGATAAGATGGTGAATCTCAGAGCCCAGTATTTACTCTCATGAATATTTAATTAATATTTCCTGAATTCTCAGGCAAGAGCCCTCAGGTGATTACAATCTAATGATCTACGAGACAATGCCCATCTATAATAAAATAACTAAAACTCAATTGCCAACCAACTAAAAAGTGCCAAGCAATGTGACATCAAAGCAGGCAACATGAGATGGGGTTCAAGAAAAGGCCTTCAAAGGTATGATAGATTAGGAGGGACTGGTGAAGTTTTAGGGGAAAGACAAGTAACTTAAAAAAAAAAAAAAAAAAAAACCTTACCATTTATTGAATGTTTAGTATGTTTCAGGCACTATGCTTTCACATTATTCCTGCTAAGCATGTATCAGTATCATTCCCCATTTTACAGATGAGGATCTGAGGATCGAAATGCTTAAATTACTTGCCCAAGCTCACATAAAGTGATATTTAGCAGGGCCATAAATCAAGCCTGACTCTAGAACCCATGCTCTTAACTACACTCTTGCTCCAAAATGATCTTATAACCTGGGGCAAGATGGCTAAACTGAATGGAAAGATTGAATTAGAAAAGACTATTGGAAGGAGATTCATATATATATTCATATATATATATATATATATATATATATATATATATATATATATATATACCTTCACTGATATCAAGGGTTAATATAAATCTGACTCCAAAAATTCCTAAATTGCCTCTTTCTCCTCTGAGCACACAGGCTTCATTAATTGCCAGCAAAATGGAAAGCCACAAATCTCTCCCTCAATTTTCATAAAGTTAGCAAAAGTTTCAAACAATGTAAAAAGGAAAACAAATCTAAGAATTTTTAGTTCAAGCAACAATTCTGTTTCTATGGAAACGTGTAAGGGCAAACTGTAGGAACTACAGCATAGGCAGGCTTCACCTCCACTCTATAAGCTGCAAAGCTATTTTTCCCTTTAAAATAAAGGAACCCTATGTATACAAGCCATTATGGCTGGGTGGTTGGTGGTTGTTGGTAAGGAAGGGATTTAACAATAATGGAATTATAAGAACAGCTTGAATTTAACAGAGTTCCAGTCCCTTTGAATTATTTTCATTAATTTGGGCCTCTCCTTTGGTATATCAGGTTTCTTTGGTGTATAAATATAGTCTCCTCAATCTCCACTAATAAAGTACAATGAGATATGATTATTTGGTAGACAGTAAGGGACTGTTTGTGCCTGAGCCGAGTCATCTGCAACCTCCCTATGAAAGAGCCAACCCTCAATTAACCAGAATCCGATTAGAGTCCTGAACTAACTGCATCCACTTTTTGCAGAATGTCCAATGATAAGAAAAAAATGTACCACAGAAATTTAGTACCATATGGGTATATGAGTGGGATCATCTGTATAGCTTTGTGACTTTGGACAACTTCTTAATACTCTGTTTCTCTATTTCTTCATTTATGTGGTGGTTGTTAGCAGGATTGAATGAAATAACTGATGTTGGGCACTTCACACAGCACTTGAAACTTAGTAAGAACTCAACAAATTTTAGCATATATTTATACTCTTTCAGTCCATAAGGTCACCCAAAAGCATCTTCTAGGGGATGTTTGGGTGTGAGTCCCCACTCCCCCTCACCTTCTCCACCCCCATTTCCAAGAGTAGACGGTGATCTCTGTTACTGTGAACAGTGTCCCTAGTGCTTAGTAAGGACTTGATCACCAAAAAAAAATCTGACATTACTTTCTGAAGCATGAATGAGAACTCAAAGATTTCTAAATACTTGGAAAGGAGTGAAGCCAAAACAACATTCAGGTTCCACTTCCCTTCACACTTTTAATCTCACTGCTTCTTATTTCTCCCAAATGAACCAATCTGACTTAATAGTTCCACTGAACAATACAGTCTCTATGACAGTGTGGTTGTTTGCTTTGGCTCAATGCAGAAACAGATAGGTCTATGATGTTCCCTAAGTACAGCATCATGCCCAATTAGGCACTTAATTTGGCACCACTTCCTAATGATGATAATTATCATTATTATCCTTACTACAAGCCTGAAGTAAAATTGTTCAAAAGGCAAGTAGTTCTCCAGTCTCAAACACCCACTGGACACTTTTCTTTCCTAGTGTTTTCCCTCCTTGTTCTTTCAGGTAGCCAGTGCCCCAAACCTTCTCTCACACCCATTCACAGAGGTATAGAGCACCAATAACAGTTAAAAGTGGATTTAAAGAGATAGATGGGATGGCCCTGGCTGGTTTGGCTCAGCAGTTAGAGCATTGGCCTGCGGTATAAAGAGTCACAGTTTCGATTCTGGTCAAGGGCACATAGCTTGGTTGCAGTTCATCCCCGGCCCTGGTTGGGGTCATGTGAGAGGAAACCAATTGATGTGTCTCTCTCACATCGATGTTTCTCTCTCTCTCTGTCTCTCTTCCTCCCTCCCTCTCTCCCGCTCTATCTAAAGATAAATAGAAAAATATCCTCGGGTGAGGATTAAAAAAAAAGAGAGAGAGAGAGAAATAGATGGAATGGAGAGTCTTCAGATGAGTTTGCAACATCACTAAAAGTGTTCCAAGAGATGTAAAAAGATCTCCGGAAACATACCACCTAGGCATGTATTTCTCCAAAGTAAGAGGAACCAGCCTCATAAACCCAATTCTTCCTGTGGTAAAACTAAAGCATAAAGACGCACAGGATACTCATAATTTCTCAAGGAGTCACTACTACTGAGAAGGTCCAGGACAAAACTAAATCAATATGCAGATGATGGTACCTGTTTACCTGATGTCATGTAAAGAAAACCAAATTTTCTATCCCAATGGTCATCAAGGGAAATTACAAATAATTTATATAAATGATATGGTAAATCATTCAGAACCATGTAAATCATAGTTCAGGTTTTCCTATAAGTTATCAAGCAAAGGAAATGCCCTGATAATATGATTTACCACACAGCTACATTTTGATTTGAAAGACTGGAAGAGAAGGGAACTCAGAAACAGTCAGAAGATAAGACCACATCTTGTGAGGGAGGTACCAGGCTTGCTTGCTTTCCTTTTTGCTTCATTCATTCCTTGTAGCAGTGGAGAAAACAGGGCAAGATGACAACAAAAGAGAAGACTACTTCACAGTTGGTTTCAGACAAGCCCTGTCCTGGACTAAGGTTTCCTTTCTCAACTTAATCGTCTGTCCATGTGCTTTCATTCTTTACAAATTCCCCAAATCCACTTAATGCAGTTAAAAATCTCCAGCTGAGTTTCTATCAGCACTCTCCATTGAAAGAAGATACCAAATGAAAGTAAAACTGTGTATATCTGGCCCCATGAAGGGTGAAATATTTGGATAACATATTGGACATTTTAACTACCTTCAATTTTCTGCTGAGGCAGCTGACTTGCTGGGAACATGTTCTTTGAAGAGTAAAAAGTTAAGTGCTCTATTCAAAATCCTCAGTGGGACAGTGAGCTTGACAGAACATCAACTAGAGAAAGTCAATTAGCATAGTTTTTACCATGACAACCAGTGCTTCTTCCTAAGAATTCAGTGGGTTTCACACACTGAAGGAGGAGAAGGGAGAAGAATGTCAAGAATCTGCTGACTTTGAAAGATATCCTTTTGAAAAGTCAATATTATTCATTCTCTCAAAATATCCAGAGTTGAAGTATTATTCCTGTCAATGACATGACATTTGTTTAGCTCATGCATGCATAGATTCTGGATGGTGGAAAGCATCAGCAAGAGCAGGAGTTTGAGAAAGCACCCCAATTATATGCATGGTTTATAAATCAACTAGAGTGTGGGAGGGTGGGGCATTAGGACAGGACAGATCCAAACACATTTCTGCAAATATCACTCAGTTGAGGAGATGCAGACATCGCTAATACTTTAATCCATGAATTAAAAGAAATTATCTTCATTCATGAATTACAAGTTTTGTTAAGTAAATTCCCCTATCTCTAATGCTCTCCTTTCCCCTCACCTCCCCTACATCAATGCAAAAGTCAACTCAAGTTCTTATCCCTCTATGAAGTCTTCTTTCCCAAATCATCTCAGGTTCCACTGATCAATCTTTTTTTCAGAACTACTATTAAATAAAATGTCCACATCACATAGCTGAGCATTGGAATCTATATGATTTTATAATACTAGTTAGTGTATTTATGTCATATTTCCCAACGTGACCACAATTTTTTCAAGGTCACCCTTCCATACCGTTGAAGTACTACACAATATTGGGTTAGAGTAGATGTCTAATAAAAAATGTACATCATGTTTTATTACTTGGAGGAGGGTTCAGGAATCTGTGTCTAATTTAAGGCTGACTACAAGACCTTGAATTTAGTGTCTCTAGTATTAAAACAGGAAATAAGACTGCCATTCTACGTTTTCCTTGGAAAACAAGGGTGGGGGATGCTCCAGTGGGCAGGAATTTGTTACCATTATGGATTTCCTATCTGCATATTGCTACGATAATAAAGAAAAGAATAAGTCATTATTTACAGTCCAGTTCCAGTAAGTATTTATAGCTGACTCTAGAAATAATGATCTCACAACTGCATGCCTTAATTCTATCCTTTCAAGGCTCAGTTTAGTAGTCACTTCCTCCATGATTCTTTCCTTATGCTTCTTCATCCAGAATGACTCCCATACTTTTCTGAATTTCAGGACCATTTTGTCTTTCCTCCTTTCATGATATTATACAATAAGTCCTCATTTAACTTTTTTTTTTAAATCCTCACCAGAGGACATTTTTGCATTTATCTTCAGATAGAGCGGGAGGGAGAGAGGAGGGAAGAGAGAGAGAGAAACATCAACGTGAGAGAGACACATCGTGTAGTTGCCACCCACACGACTCTAACTGGGGCCAGGGACAAACTGCAACTGAGGTATGTGCCCTTAGCGGGAACCAAACCCGGGACTCTCTGGTCCGCAAGCCGATGCTCTAACCGCTGAGCCAAACTGGCCAGGGCCTCACTTAACATTTTGGATAGGTTCTGTGACTTTAAGCTAAATGATGTATAACAACATCAATTTTACCACAGACTCATTGATATAAACGAGAGTTAAGTTCCTATGACATCTCATCAACATTATAATAAAACAACAGAGAACAAAACAACATTATGCAAGGACTTTCTGTTATTACCTTCCACCTTATATTGCAGTCATGTCATTGTTTTCTCACCCGTAGTGATATAATGGATACACAATACCAGTAATAGCTAATACCTATTGAGCATGTACTAAGTGCTTTATGCACATTATTTGATTTAATCCTCAAAGCAATTTTGTTCTGATAAATACTATTCACATATCAATTTTACTAATGGGAAACTGAGGCTTTGAAATATTAAGTAATTTATCCAGTATCATGCAACCAATAAGTGTCATAGGTAGAATCTGATTTGAGAGTCAGTAGTCTTAATTACTATGCTAGAATGACTCTTTTTAAAATATATTTTATTGTTGACAGTATTACAGATGTCTCTTATTTCCCCTCCCCATTTGTTCCCTTCCACCCAGCTCCCGCCCCACCCCAGGCTTTCACAACACTATTGTCTGTGTCTATGGGTTATGCATATATATGTATATAAGTTCTTTGGTTAATCTATTCCCATCTCCCTACCCCTTCCCCTCTGAGATCTGTCAGTCTGTTCCATGCATCCATGCCTTTAGACCTATTTTGTTCATCAGTTTATTATACTTATTATATTCCACACATAGGAAGGAAGGAATGTCATGAATTAAAATATAGAACTGTCTTAACCAATACAGGCTTTCCAGCCATCTGTACTCCTCTAGGTTATGACTGATCAAGGGCCTGATATTGCCTATTTGTAAAAGAATAATCAGACCTAATGTCAAAACCAAAAAACCAAGTTATAGACTTTCATTATCACCTGTTATTCATCTAAAAAATGAAAGAGTCCTGATTTATGTTTTTAGTGTCTCCTTGATCTTCAAACGACTCAAAGTTCATACCTGAAAATTTTGCATAATTGACCACTAAGAATACATGGAAATTTTGGAACTACCCTCACACTTTAGGCTGGTGATCAAGTGCTGGGCAATGTGAGCCTACCAACCTCAGCTAAAATGGCATTATTTTTCATGAAACTACTGAATTAGTATGTACCATCAGTGTTTAACCCTAGAGTCAGTATGCCACACTCAGTCTGTCAAATAGCAGCATTTTGATAGACTCGATCAAAATGGTTAGTGACCAAGACTAGGCCTATAAATATTTGTATAAAAAATGTTGATTGATGCCTGGCCGGTGTGTCTCAGTGGATTGAGTGTCATCCCATGGTCTAAGAGGTCCAGGTTCAAGTCCCGGTCAGGACACATGCCTGGGTTGCAGGCTCATACCCGGTAGGGGGCATGCAGGAGGCAGCCGATAAATGTTTCTCTCTCACATCTATGTTTCTATCTCTATCTTCCTTCCTCTCTCTCTAAAAGAATCAATAAAAACATATTTTAAAAAGTTGATTGAAAAAGTTTTTAACTATAAGTCTTTAGCCTTTATCTGAAATCCTTCACAGTGGTAGGCTCACAGCTGGCCATGCACAACATCATTTTAATCAGTCAATGTGGATAACTAGGAAACAAATACAAATATTTTTTCTGCTAAAAAATTCTGTTATCTGGCCATTCCATTTACAGATAGTGTAGTACAGTGTTTCACAGAACAGATTCTAATGCCAGCTAACCTTAATTCAAACCCTGGCATTACAACTATGTTGAACAAATTACTTAACTACCTGTGCTTCCATTTCACTATCTCTAAATTGGGGCAATAGAACCTACTTTACAGAATTGTAAGAAATGAATGAGTTATATGTGCAAAACACTTATTCCTGGCTACAAATAAGTGTTATGTGTATTTCTATTATTATTCTAATATATATGTTTAATTCTCACAATCTGTATAGTGCAATAGTTCTCAACCAGGGACAATTGTGCTTCTCAGGGGACATTTAGCAATATCTGAAGACATTTTAGTTGTTGCCCCAAAAAAGGAGATACTACTGGCCTCCAGTGGATAGAGTCCATGGAAAATGCTAAACATCTTACAATGAACAAAACAGACCTCTAAAATAAAGAATTATCTATCCCAAAATATAATATTGCCAAGTTTGAAAAAACCTGGTGTAGCCCTGGCCGGTTTGGCTCAGCAGTTGGAGCATCTGCCTGCGGACCAGAGAGTCCCGGGTTTGGTTCTCGCTAGGGGCACATACCAAAAAAAAAAAAAAAAAAAAAAAAAAAAAAAAGAAAGCAATCACCACTTTATGAAAACTCACCACTTTATGAAAGTGGTATAGAGGCAATCACCACTTTATGAAAACTCCAAGAGACAAATGCCAATAAATAATAGGTGATAATTTCATTTCAAAAGCTTTCATCAAAGAGTTATTTCAATACCAGAACTTAATAGATTTATGGATGGCATAAAGATTCATTATAGCTTCCTTCACTTAATATATTTCTTTATAAATATGTTTTACATATTTATACATATATCTCAGTGGAAATTTTATAAATCCAACCCTAGTTAATATAGTTAAGGCAAACTATGAGTAGAAATCTTGTCAACAATTTCATAATGCAAATAGTTACCCTTAATTTTAATATTTTCTGGATTTAAATCTCCTTAAAGAAGTCACCTGTAATTGACAGGGAAGTGGGGAAGATAAAAACTTAAAGCTAAGGATCTTATATATCACTTTCAACTGAAAGCAAAGCATATCTGAAATAACCCAAATAAAGAGGAAAGAGAAGGTTTGCATCAATATCTACTTCTCAGGAATTGATCAACTTATAGAATGTGGTCCATTTATAATGCTAACTTTAATTATCTAGATATTGTTTTATTTACTCTATGATTGCTTATTAACTGCATGATTCAGCCAACATAATCAATGTGCTTGTGTGTGGGTGATCTGTCACTACATCAACTGGACAATCAATTAATGAAGAGAAAAATCAACCACATTATCATTCTTGCACTGTCTATCTAGTTCCTTCACCTCACCTCAACTCTTCCCACACAAATCCATACACAACAGTTATTTAGATTGTTTTTAGGTTTTATCTAGTTGTTTTGGCTTTAAGTAAACAAAGATCCCTTGCTCTTGGAATTTCTACTTTCAGAACCACAGTGTGGCTTTCCTCTTCTTCAAGAAAAATTTTATGTCCTAATTACCTACTATATGCTCAGCACTATATATAAAAGAAACCTTAAGTCTAGATATAAAAAATAAAACTTATTCACATGAAACAATCAAAGGATAGCTTGTGAGAATGTATATTAAAGTGTTAGATTTGGTAGTTCAGACTGTGCTTATATGAGTTCAGATTATTAACCAATTTACTGAGTGAGATAGAGTTCTCAAGGTCAATCTTATGAGCTGGATCTTGAGGGCTAAAGGGCAGTATGTAAAGTGGTCTTTGGAATAATACTGACATGGGTTCGAATCCAAACTCCATTATTTCTTAGCTACTTGATTTTGAGCAAGTTACTTAAACTTTCTGAACCTCAGTGTCCCCACTTATTTTAAAATAAAGATAATATCTTCCTCATTGGATTGTGATGATTAATCGAAACATTGAAGATTAAAGAACATAGAACAATGCCTGTCACATTCTATAGGATGGCCACAGTCCCTGTGCATAGCAGTTAGATGTTTTTCGATATGCCCCCCTTCATTCCACAAATTTAATTTTTCTTCATTCTTCTGGAATATTTATTCCTATTAATGATTGAAATCATTTAAGCAGTACCTGAGAGCTATTTTTGGTCTTCCACTGTTGTCATACAGACTCCTTATGCATGAGATTGTAAAATAAATTTTTTTCAAAAGAGAAATCATTGCCCTGGTCGGTTTGGCTCAGCGGTTAGAGCGTCGGCCTGTGGTCCAGAGAGACCTGGGTTCGGTTCCCGCTAAGGGCATGTACCTCGGTTGCAGTTTGTCCCCGGCCCTGGTTGGTCGTGCGGGTGGCAGCCACTCGATGTGTCCCTTTCACGTCGATGTTTCTCTCTCTCTCTCTTCCTCTCTCTCCCTCACACTCTGTCTGGACAAAAAATGAAAAAATGTCCTCAGGTGAGGATAAAAAAAAAAAAAAAAAGAGAAATCATTCAGGTAACTTCCATTTATAGCCTATATAAAGGGGCTTTGTGACAATTCTTTAATCATCAACTACAAGCCATTGTTGTTGTATTTTTTATAATCATTATTTTGAGGTTATTCAGAAAAAGAGGCAGGAAGAAGAAAAAGAAAAAGGGGAAGTGGAGGAGAAAAAGGAGGAAGTGAAGAAAGATGAAGACTTACATAGAGAGAAAGGAATAGGAAAGATAATTAGAGCAAAGAATACAGCATAAATAAACACACAAAGGCAAGAATGAGCAGATTGAGTATACACTGACCAATCTGATTGGATCACAAGGAATGTGTTGGGTGCAATGGGCATCTTTTGGTGTTCACAGAGAATGGCAATAGTTACTTGCTAACCAAGTAACTACTTCACTTTCAGGGAGTCAAATTTTTGAAATATCACATGCCTGTTCTTCTGTATTACAACTGTTTATTTTCCTGGAGTGTTTGAGAAAGGCAAATGCTCATTGATTTTGGAAAACTCATTCAAGATCTGACAGGCTCATCACCAGTCCTGCCCAGTGAACTCCACAGAGTAGAGGTCATTGGCTTTCTACTCCTCTAAACACTACATGATGCAGTACTCACCTTCTCCTACACCAACATCAAATATTACAACTAAACTACACAACAATCATCACTCAGAACCATCATAAATCTGGCTGAATGGAAGTCCTACAATTAGAGAATTAAAGACGAAGCCACATCAAGACTTGTAGGAGGGACAGAAATGTGGAATGGACTGGTCTCACACCTCTGTGTGGCAAATGAAATTGTGAGGGATATCTTGGCTGTATAGGACCCCTCTGAGAAGTGAAGTGTCCCAGCCCCACACTAAGCTCCCAAGCCCAGGGTTCCAGTGCCAGGAATAAAAGTCCCCAGAACTTCTGGCTGTAAAAACCAGCAGGATTGAGGCTGAGGGAAATATTGTTCTTCTAGAGTCCCGGGCAGTTCCTCTTAAAGGGTTTATGCATGGACTTACTCGGACTCACTCCCTCTGAGCTCCAGCGCTAGGACAACAGCTTGAAAGGCACCAGAGACATACGGGGAAAAACTGAATTGTCTAATATCAGGGCAAGAGCTTGGGGGGCAGCTTTCTCCCAGACAGAAGTGATGGCAAAGGACATTGTATTTTTGATGAGCTCTCCCCACACAGAGTTGGTAGGCAGGCACCATGTCTGAGGCTCCATCAACCTGGCACACACTGTTGCTCTGTCCTGGTTATTTTCTGAGGCCCTGTCTCCCTCACCTTTTGGTCACACCCAAGCTATTTCCAGTGGCTTTCTTATATGAATAGCCTGCCTTTTCTCATGCTTCAGGTTTTCCTAAAATCTCTCAAACACATGGCATCTGGCCTCTGAATACTCCATACATCTCGCTAAGTGGCCCCAGGTCTGGCATTAGCAGCAGCCAGCCTTGGTTTGTACCTTGGCCTTGCCGGGGCACCTCCAAGCTTAGCACAAGTAGCAGCCATTTGAAGATAACTTTGTAGTTCATGCTGGGTGGCACTGGGAAGAACACAGGCTGTGGCTGACCTTGGCTTGTACCCCCCTGGGAGGTCCTAGAGCCAACACACCCAGTGGACAGCTTGAGAGCATATAGAAGCACCTCCCAACCACCTCCACAAATGACACACCCAAAGGGCATACTCAGTGGGCACCAGAGCCTCACTGAAGTAAACCCTGCTTTGTAGGTTGGGTTCCTGAACAGCTGATCCTCCACAGTGGTTGGAGGTTGGTGGTTGATGGTTGCAGTCAGTCTTTACAGCTAATTGGCCTGGGGGTAAATCCCTTCCATTGACATGTCAACAGCAATCAAGGCTCAACTGCAAGAGTAGGGTGTACACAGCCCACATCGTAGGCATACCTCGAATGCCCAGCTTAGGTGATCCGGGAGGCTGTGCCACTGAACTCTAAAGGACACCTACTATACTAGGGAACTTTATCAATCCAGAGAGATGTAGCAACTCTACCTAATACATAGAAACAAACAGAGGCTGCCAAAATTAAGAGACAAAGAAACATGTCCCAAATGAAAGAACAAAACTCCAGAAAAAGAACTAAACAAAATAGAGACAAGCAATCTACTAGATAAAAAGTTCAAAACACTGGTTATAAGGATGCTCAATGAACTTAGGGGAAGAGTAGATGAACTTAGTGAGAACTTCAACAAAGAGATAGGAAACATAAAAACAGAAATAGAAAACATAAAAAAGAACCAGTCAGAAATGAAGAATACACTAACAAAATGAACAATACATTACAGGAAATGAATAGTTCAGTAGATGAAGCAGAAGATTAAATCAGTGTTATGGAATATAAGAAAGCAAAAATCTCCAAATCAGTACAGCAAAAAGAAAAAATAATCCCTTCCAAAAAATGAGGATACCAAAAAATGAGGATACCTTAAGGAGCCTCTGGGAGAATGCTAAGCATACCAACATTCATATAATGAGGGTTGGGGAAGGAGAAGAGAGAGAAAAATTATTTTTAAAAATTTGAAAAATAATGACAGAAAACTTTTCTAATCTGGTGAAGGAAACTGACATACAAGTCCAAGAACCACAGAGAATCCAAAACAAGATGAACCCAAAAAGGCGCACACCAAGAAACATCATAATTAAAATGCAAAAGGTTAAGGACAAAGAGATCATCTTGAAAGCAACTAGTGAAAAGCAGTTAGTTGTCTACAAGGGAGCTCACATAAGACTGTCAGCTGATTTCTCAACAGAAACTTTACAGGCCAGAAAGGATTGGCAAGACACATTTAAAGTGATGAAAAGCAAGGACCTACAACCATGATTACTCTACCCAGCAAAGTTATCATTTAGAATCAAAGGACAGAAAAAGAGCTTCCCAGATAAGGAAAAGCTATAGTTCATCACCACCAAAACAGTATTATATGAAATGTTAAAGGGTCTCCTTTAAGAAGAAGAAGAAATAAAATATCAAATGTGTAAACAATAAAATGGCTATAAATACATATCTATCAACAATTGAATCTAAAAAAAATAAAATAAACAAGAAAAACAAAAACAGACTTACAAATACAGAGAACATTTTGACAGATGCCAGATGGAAGGGGGTTGGGGGGAATGGTGAAAAAGGTGAAGAGATTAAGAAGTACAAATTGGTTGTTACAGAATAGTCATGGGAATGTAAAGTACAGCATAAGGAATATAGTCAATAATATTCTGATATACATAGTTATACATAGTGTCAGATGAGTGCGAGATTTATCAGGATGATCACACAGTAAGTTATATAATGTCTAATCACTGGGGTGTACACCTGAAACTAATATCAAAATGTATGTCAATTGTCATTGAAAAATACAAAATGATTTGAAATAAAAGACAAAGAACAGTCTACATGTTAGCCAAAGAATATTATTAATTTTGGTTAAATGTTCTATATTTACATGATAGAATTTGTATCAGATAGCATGCTTATGAACATTCATCATATATAATACAGCTAAAAGGAAAGTTGAATGACTGAAGATATGTTTTTCTTGTTGTGTTTTTTTGTTTACAACTCACTTTGCTATGATAATCCTGGTAATATGAATGTCATTGATAATTATATTTTCTACTTTGAATTTTGTATTAGCTTTTTTAAATTGCCATTGTGTCAATACTGACAAGTAGATATAGATAAACTGAATTACCAATACATATTAGTATTTACGACTAATTTTTTTCCCTTTATTGATTTTAGAGAGAGAGGAAGTGAAAGGGAGAGAGAGATAGAAACATCGATGAGAGAGAACACTGATCGGCTGCCTCCCGCATGCCCCCCACTGGGGATCGTGCCCACAGCCTGGGCATGTGTCCTGGCCGGGAACTGAACCGGCAACCTCTCGGTACATGGGTCGACGCTCAACCACTGAGCCACACTGGCCGGATGACGACTAATTTTTAATTGCTAGTGATTAAACTAAGTGTTATTTTATTTAATACAAATTCTCAGAATGCCCATATGGCCATCTTCTAAAATAAAATTTTTTGTTCTTTAATTTATAAAGTCATATTCTTCAATGGAAAGTGTGACAGAAAACAGAGCCTATAATAATGCTTTCATTTAGATTTTGGCAGAAAAAAATTAAGAAAAATACCCTCCTTTCCTCACACATGTATCATGAATCTAGGGAAAATCATTCCTTTATAGAAAGGCAAGTCAAAATATAGAATTCATCTATAAATAGAGTGTATTTTCAGATAAGGGCAGGTTGGAGGTCAGTGCAACTATACGGGTGTAGGTCAAGGGAGTTGCTTTATGGTGATGGAATAAAAACAGCCTGTTTCTTCATTATGGTAGCGGTAACACAAAACTATACATGTAATAAGATTGTATAAAATTATACATACACACACACACACACACACACACACACAAATGAGTACATGTAAAGACTGATAAAACCTGAGTAAAGTCTATAGATTATACCATTGTCAATTTCTTGGTTTTTATACTGTACTAGAATTATATTAGATATTACCATTGGAGGAAACTGGGGGAAGGGTACAAAGGACTTCTCTGCATCATTTTTGCAAGGTTTTCTAAATCTACGATTATTTTAAAATGAAAAGTTTAAAAAAAAACAAAACACTACCTGCAATTTCCACTCACATTAGGTTGACCCAATCTTCCTTGAAATGTATTACAGGCAGATGAGGTCCCCAGAATCCTGCGCAAACAGCAAAAGGCTAGAATTTTATAAACTGGCAGCTACTTCATAATGTCCACCACATCAAATCAGCCAAACCTGGTACAACCCAAGTATGTGAGTTAACATCCCCATAATTCAGCATTTCCTTTGAGTTTCAATGTTTTTTTAATCATTCTAACACGATTACTTTTGCATCTTGGTTCATTTTCCATTCAAATTCCACCCAATAGAACAAATTACCCCAAAAGTTGCCATTATGTTTATTGCTGAGAGGAAAAGAGAGGAGAATGAAAGAAGGAGGGGAGAGAGAAAAAAATAAATAAAATTTTATATATGAATTAATCTGAGGTTTTCTCTTGGGAAACCAAGCAGAGAATACAAAATTAATTAAACTATTTTCCTCAGTTTAAAACCCTATGTAAGCACTAACTCCCAGCACCCTGACCAGCCTACACAGAGCAGTAGTGAACAACACAGAGCCACCTTCCAGAACAGACAATTGATGCCTGCTCGCCTTAGTGTCCTCTCTGTTCTTAGTGCTTACTGAGCCATAGACTTCTTAGAGATGAACAGCCTGACTCTTCTGGTTGTAGAACAACTTCATATTTAAAGGGCAACAGAGTTGACTCTTGGCAAATATGTCAGGCAATAGAGTCCATCTTTAGTACCCATACCACCTCCTTAACCCACCTGTGCCCCCAAACTGCCACTCCACTTCCACCTTTGCAAGTACTCTCTCATATGAAAAAATGGAAAGTATGGGGTCTCTGGAATCAACTACATGGGTTTGTTCTACCATTTACTATGTGACCTTAGTCATGTTGCTCACCTCTTTCAGCCTCACTTAAGTAATCTGTAAAATGAAGAGAATATTGCCTGCTTCATAACATCATTATGCCAATTAGAAAAATGTCCTTAAAATGTTTATCATAAGGTTTGGCACAGATTGTTCAAACAATAAATGGTAGCTATTACTGTCCAAGACCACTCTCCTCCTAACAGCAAGGAGCCCTTCCCTGGAAAGGGCTCCATCATTCATTCATTCAGTAGAATGTATTGAAAATCTACCTTGTGCCAAGCAAAATCCTGGACATCAGAAGTTGAGCAATGAACAAAACAAGGTGCCTGATAGTGGCAAGCCCACACTCTAAACTGAGAATGATAATCCAATCATGCGATAGAGAGCCACAGCCAGAATCTAAGCATACAAAAAGCACAATCTAATCCTATGAATTTGGAGAAGGGGAATTGGCAAGAACCAACCAAGGTAACCTAAAGTTTAGAACAGAAAGGGTTACCAGGAAGGCTGTGGCTCAAGTACCCAGAGGCCCTGAGAAGTGGCACACACACACACACACACACACACACACACACACACACTGCCAGGAGTTTGGGGAAGCAAAACAAAATAGGGTTCCATTTGGTGATACAGATCCTGCTGTAGTCAGTTTTGAGACTGGGCTGAGCAGGGTAAACCCACAGGTTTAATATACCTCAGTTCCAGTGAGGCTGCATAAAAGCAGTGTCTGACAACATATAAATATACAAATGAGGTTTAATGATATAAGTTTTATAAATAGGTACAAAGTGGTATATAAGTACAGAACCAGGTAGTGAACAAATATTATTGAATACTATTATAAGTCAGGCACTATGCTGGGTGTTGAGTAAATCAAAGGATATCTTGGTCTTCATGGAGCACACAGCACAGTGGGGGAGATACACATTAATTACATGGATAAATAATTACATACAAGGAAAATTCTATCCACCAGATTTCCCTCACTGCCATCCAAATTCATGTATTCCATATATTATATTTTATTCCCAGAAAAATCTAAGTGGGTGATCATTTAGAGGGCTACTTCTATTAGATAATATATATACATTTTAGGAGTACCTATCTGGAGACAGTATTTACTCCGAAGAGGTGGCTGTGATGGTGGAATTTCAGGAAGTGTGGCATACCAGTAGAAGTTGTACTGTTTAGTCCCTCTTTTAGCATATCTCACAGCACAGTGAGACCATCTATTCCTGTCCTAATGTTTCCTAAAGTGTTGAAAATGGAGAGATGTTAGTCATGCATGTCAAGTGGAAAGTATAAAAATATGTTCCTACCCTGTTCCCTTCACAAAAGATAGCAGTTCTCTGGTATGAGGAGAACACTATTATTTTGCTGTCCATTCATTCATTTATGCATTCATATATTCAATAAATAATGAGTGATTATAATGTGCCAAGTGCTGCCAGGCATCAGGGGAAAATAAAGACACGGTCTTTGTCCTCAGGGAGCTTATAGTCTATCAGGAAGGTGGACCACTAAATATACATAATTACAGGAAAGTATGATAAATCTTTCAATGAAATAATCACAGTGCTGAAAATACACAAAGGTAAAAAACACTTGATTTGAGTCGAGGGATAGGGGAGGAAGAGCCTGACAAGTCTTCCCAGAGTAGGAAGCATTTGAAATGATAGTAAGAGTGGGCTACACAAAGAAGGAGAAATGACATTTCAGATAGAGAGCACAGCATGGCCAATGATATGGATATGAGAGACAACATGTATATGTGTACATATGGGTAGGAAGATCATACATGTTGGTACCCAAGATAGTTCCAATTTATTTCTGTTATCCAGGCATAATTAATAATAGCAGCCCCTTTCACTCTGAAAGTTGTCCCAATTTGGACAATACATTATGCAGTCATCCTGCATATATGAAGAACTGCAAGTAGTTCGAAAGGCAACATGATAAAGCAGAAGCTGTACAGACTCTGGAGTCAGAATGGAGCACATAAGTCTGAACCAAGACATGGAAAGATAGTTATTGGACTAATTTGAGATTTTAATTTCCATTTTTGAAATTCTAACCACAAAGTGTCAGCTTTCCAATTCATGCCAAATATCTTCCTACCCAAGTCTGGGCTATTAGATTCTACCTATGCATTCATCAGACCAACTCTGCTCTTTACAAACTGTATAACCTAGAACAAGTTGCTTAAACACTCTGAGCCTCAGCTTCCCAGCTATAACATGAGGATTCATTAAAACATTTAGCAGCCCTAGCCCATTCGGCTCAGTGGTTAGAGTGTCGGCCCGTGGACCAAAGGGTCACGAGTTCGAATCCTGGTCAAGGGCACATACCTGGGTTGTAGGTTCAATCCCTGGCCTTAGTAGGGGTTGTTCGGGAGGCAACCAATCAATGTGTCTCTCTCACAGTAATGTTTCTCTCTTTCTCTGCCTCCCTCCCTCCCTTCCTCTCTTCCACTCTATCTAAAAATCAATGGAAAAAATAACCTCGGGTGATTAACAACCACAACAAAAACTACATTCAAAACATTCGGCAAATATTTATATATTGATTATAATGTGCCATGTATTGTGCTAAGATTATCCCCAGACATGGTTCCTGCCCTTCTGGAGCTTATAATGTACTGGGGAGACAGATATACAACAAGCAATTATAAGAATATTGATTAAGTTTGAGGGTATTACAGCTCTGATATCACAACTCTGAAAACGACAGCACATATATGAATATGCAAGCCCACACATACACATATACAAAAAGTATTGACCCATCTCAGTTATGAATATAGATCTAAAAATGCTAAATAAAATAATCTAATATATCAGTATATTAAAAAATTAAAATACCATGACACCAAGTAGGATTAATTCCTCAAATTCCTTTAATATTAGCAGTCTACAATGATAATACATCCCACATCAACAGAGTAATGATAAAGTATCTATATGACCATCTTAATGGATAGCAAAAGATATTTATTGAACTCCATGTTGTATAACTCATAAAATCTCTTAGCAAACTTGAAATGGAAGAACAATCACTTCATATAATAAAGAATATTTTTATTTCAAACCAAATTAATAGTGAATTTAGAGCAGTGGTTCTGTAATACCTAAATAGAAAGATTGTTTCAAAAATTAGAGTTATTCATAGAGCTGGTGCCTTGAAGATGGTTAATAACTGGTAACTGCTGGTAATATTTGGGATTATTATAATTATTGCTAAAGCTGCAATACAAGGTGAAATAATATTGGGTTGTGGTTGAAAATTATAGAGATAAAGCCAGATCATGGAGGGTCTTGTGTGCTATACTAAATAGATGGCATATTAAGAGGTGTATATGAAAGAGGTGTTAAAAGCAGAATAATTCCATGAGCATACTCATGTTTAACAAATTATTCTGACAGCTGTGTGGAGGTGAATTGAAGGGGAAAAGGGGTAAATCAGGAAAACAAGTTAGTCACAAAACAAGTAAATAAACATGAGGTAAAGAAAAAGTGGTGGCCTGAAATGGAGTGTTGGCATTAAAGATAGAAATATACAGATACATTCACAATACATCTAGGAGACAAAATATCCCTGTCAGTGGACAGAACATGGGGAAAGAAGAAAATGGAGAGGACATGTAGAGTTAGGTAGGCTATTCAGGGCTTGTGGGCCATGTTGAAATGATTTGAATTTATTCTAACAGCAATGGAAGGTCATTAAAGAGATTTAAGGAAGAATTTGATGTGATAAGATTTGCATTTTAGAAAATTCATTTGACTGCTAGGTAGAAAATAGTTTGGAGAGCAATATAAATGGAAGAAAGGTCAGTTAGGAGGCTGTTACAATAATCAAGGAAATGACTGAGACTCTGATTAGTATATTTCTGGAGGCGAGTGTTTATTTACCAAAAGAAGAAATTCTGGAAAGAAAGTAAGTTTCAGAGGGAGGATTATGAGTTTCGTTTAGATGTCATTTTTGAGACATCCTAAAGATGTCACACAGGTAGCTATATATATGGGTCAGTAGCTCAGCCCAAAAGTCTAGGCTAGAGATAAAAACAAAGGAGTTAAATCACACTGGCTGCAGTAAAGGTGACTTTGAAGGTGCAAAGTCTGGGGCCAAAGAGATCTGTTTGCTTTTTGTTAGCAGAAAAATAAAAGTACTACACCCTAGATATACATTTGCTTTTTGTTAGCAGAAAAATAAAAGTACTACACCCTAGATATACATAAAAATATATTAAGAGTTGTCATTCCACTAATTTCCCTTAAAAAGGTAGGGAATATACAAAAAATCCCAACAAATGATCAGCCATGAAAGTACACTATACAGGACATTTTAAAAGGAGCACCTCATGGTGGCCCTCTACACACACAACCTGTTTCCCAAGGCTCCCAGGTCAAATTACAGCAGTCTTTGTGCTACCCGCAGTAGGAACAAAGGATGCAATTGTGTTGCTGATGCTCTTAGAAATTCCTGAAGGTGAGAGACAGAGATATAGCACGCTGGATTACAGAGCTGGGAATGTGATATTTGCCAATTTCTATCCCCTCCACAGTAGCAGCCACAGAGCATTTCTAATTGATTAGGCTGAAAGAACTGAGGCTTTGGCAGAAGCCATTCTCTCATTCCCCCAAGATTTCCATTAGTATTAACATGCCAATGTCCAGCCAAGTACTAGAATCATAATAAACAGGGAAAAAATGTGGGCACTCTGTGTCACTCATGGAAACCATATAGGATAAGAGATTTTTGCTGACAATGAGAAGTTGAATGAATACAGGGAAAATAGGTTAAATGTTCAAGAGCACAATCATTGTCTATTAAAACATATTATGTAGCTTCAATAATTAAAACTACTTCATAAGCCCTGGCTGGTGTGGTTCAGTTGGTTGGGCTTCATCCCAGTCAGGGCACATGCCTGGGTTGTGGGCTCAATCCCCAGTAGGAGATGGGCAGGAAGCAGCTGATGGATGTTTCTTTCTCATTGATATTTCTCTCTCCCTCTCTCTCCCTTCCTCTCTCTCTAAAAATCAATTAAAAATCTTAAAGAAAAACTATTTCATAATAAAAGAAATAGATATATAGACCACTGAATGAAAATAGACAGAATGAAAATAGCCCTAACCAAATATAGAAATTGTTTGAGGTCAAAGTGGCAGTTCAAGTGGGTAAATAAAAAGAGGGATTACTCAATAAATGAGTTTGCATCAACTGGCTAATCATTTGAAATATAAGAAAGACACATCCCTAACCCATTCCTTAAATCAAAATAAAATCAAGTAGATTGAACTATTTAAAACACTAAAAATAAGAAAGATCAGGTGTTGTGGAAAGAAGATTTCATTTTAAGGTACCTGTGGGTCATCCATGTGGAGCTGTTGGGGAGGTACATGAGATGAGGGTGACACTCAGGAAAGAGATAAGAGCTGAAGATAGAGATTGCAAAATCACCTTAGTAACTTAAGCCATCAGAATGGTTGAGTCTAAGAAATTATGTGGAGTGAGAAGGGGACCTAGAACAGAACCCCAAAGAACACCTACATTTAAGAGATGAACAGAAGGGGTGTCAACAAGGATAAAGAGCTCCTAGAAGTAGAAGATAAACAAGGAGAGGTTTCACCAAAGTCACAGGAAAAAAAGATTCAAGAAAGGAGTAGCCAGTGATGTCAAATGTTTTGAGGAAGGCAAGTAAGATAACAACAGAAAGTTGTCCACTAGACAAGGAGGTTAGTAAAGTAGATTTAGAGGAGTGATTATAATAGGAACTTATTTACGTGTATTGAGGAATGTATGTATAGAGAGTGAGTACAGATAACTCTTTCAGTAGGTGAGGATTAAGAGGAGGAGAATGATACAGGGCAATTGTTAGAAGGCAATATGGGTTGACTTGTGCCCCCTAAAAAAGATATGTTGAAGTCCTAATCCTCAGCACCTTAGAATGTGACCTTATTTGGAAACTGTCATTGCAGATATAATTAGTTAAGATGAAGTCATACTGGAGTAGGATCAGCCCTTATCTCAACATGATAGGTATCCTTTTAAGAAGAAGAAAATGAAATGTGAAGACACACAGACACAGGGAGAACGTCATGAGAAAACACACACAGGGAGAGATCAGATGAAGCAAATGCAAGTTTGTGGGTTTAGAGAGAGGTTGAGGAAATTCACATCTGATGTCTTCTATTTGTTATAAAATGTAGAAGATAGCATGGTTTACTGAGAGTGAGAGAATATATATGAAAAGATTGCAGGTTCAAGGAGAGTGAAGGAATAGAGAAGAACAAATAATTCAAGTGTTGAACAGGAGAAAGAACTGAGTAGGGAAACAGATTGGCAAGAATCATCAAAGGATTATAGTGTTTGTTTTCACTGAACCAACATTTACTGACTGACCTACTCTATGCAAAGCACCTGTTCTAGGAGCTAGCATTACCATAGGAAACAAGACAAACAAGATCCCTGCTCTAATGAAGCATGCATTTTCATGGAGAGAAACAAAAGACAAACAAAAAAGAATGCAATAACATTATTTATCGAATGAAAGAACTCCATTTAAGCCAAATATTAATGGACATGTATCTTTGTTGAATCTAAAAGCAGTTTGGCAAATACTAGTAAACGACAAATCTGTCCTAGATAGGTCTCTTCTATACATTCACCTGTACAGGACATGGCTCTTACATGCCTATCACAAATCTCCAATGAACAAAGTAACCAAAGTGTTCTTAAAGATCACACATGTCCCAAAGATCAAAATGATTTGCACCATGTCACTCTGGCATTAACTGACTTGGCTATAAATGTGCATCTAAGTTAAGGGCAGCTCTTGCTAACTGGCCTATGAAGGAGCTTGGCATTACTGCAACCTCATCTTTATCATGTACCTAACTTCAAGTTCTGTGCCTGAGCCTAAGGTAGGAGGGTCTAGTTGTCCCTGGTTATAAGTCTCAAATATTAAGGAAAGCTTTAATATCCTTGGTTTCTCTTAATAACTCTATATAACTATATCTACTAAGACTTTGCAGGTTATCTTGAACCTACTACATATACTGAGATGAGCACAGGTTTGAGAGTCTCACAGATTTGGATTTAAATTCTAGTTTTGCACAGAAACAGAACTCTAGATACAGAGAACAGAATGATGTTTGTTAGAGGGGAGGGGGTTAAAGGACTGGGTGAAAAAGATGAAGGGATTGAGAAGTACAGGTTGGTGGTTACAAAATAGTCATGGGGATATAAATTAGAACATAGGAAATATAGTCAATGATATTTTAATAACTATGTATGGTGCCAGGTGAGTACTGGAAATATCAAGGGTAACACTGTAAAGCATATGATGGTCTAACCACTACACTGTATACCTGAAACTTACACAAAATAATATTGAATATAAACTGTAATTGAAAAAAAAATAATAAAAAGTGCCAAAAAATAAATTCTAGTTTTGCTACTTATTAGCCATGTGGCCTTAGGCCTATTAACAAACTTCTATCGAGCCTTATTATTTCCTATACAAAATGTCGACTCTCCATACTAGTTTGGAACCATATATGTTAAACAATTATTAGGATCCTTCCTTTCTCTCCTTACATTTGCAATGTCTCTGGAGATAATGGAAGTCTTCAGCACACTCCTCATTCAGAAGAATCTCACTGTCTTTGATTGGTCCTGAAAAGACCACCTTCAGTTCTAATCTAACCCTGGCCTTCTAGGATTTGGCAAACAGAACATTTGATAATTTTATAATTTAGATCCCAGGTTTCTCTAAAGTCTTCCCCTTTGTAGAGGGGAAATTAGGAATTTAAATTAAATTCCTAATTTAAAAATACATGTAAATTCTTCAGTTAAAACAAAATTTGAAAAATGGCTTCTCAGAACAATATCTAACCTCAGTTACTTAAACAAAGCTATCCACAATTGTCAATCTGTAAAGAGACCTCAGACCCTTGGTGGGAATTCTTCTTTTCTCTCTGGGGGGCATTTGCATTTGGAATACTTGCTGTTTTACTAGAGGTAATAGTGGGTTAAAAAATAAAAGATCATTTTATAAGTTACATTTTAATGCTCTGAAAATTGGAATTTACAAAATAAATTACAATGGAGATATTGAGAAGCTAGGGAAAACCCAACACTCTCCAGGAGTTAAAAATAAAAAGTCTTTGTCCTTTCTCAAATGATCCTGCTAAGTAAACAGTTCCTATTATAACATCAGGAAACACATTACAGTTAAAGGAGTCCAATACCTGCACTGAACTGATAACACACATCTCTATAACTTAGGGAAAAAGGTAATAAGTATGGCTGTGGAGCCTTATTTCTGCCGTCTCTTCTGGGAAAGATAACTTTTTATACAAACTCATTTTTCATTTCCACCACATTGTCTTCCTTTTCCAAACAGGATATAAAATTATTTCACAGGCACCTCTCGAAATGAGCACTGAGGAAAGCTTCCCTTCACACAAAAGCCTACCCACCTCTTGAAAGGCTCTAAAATTAGAAAGGCATTCTCTTTCACAAAAAATGGAAGCAACTGTGCTAACCTACTTTGCACAATTCTTCAAGACAGGCATACCTACCTTTCCTTGGCTTCCTTGAGCTATGACATTCTATAAAATACTTTAGGCTACCAAGCTTCTAATTGGCCCCTTGGAAAGACCACTTACTTGCCATTAATGTTAAGACTTAGAATGATTCTGTCCTTTCAGGAGTTCCTTATCAGAGTAGATCCCGTTCCCTTCACTTGTTTACAGGCATGATGCCAGCTGTGTCTTGGGAAAATGAGAATTATGCTTTCCTCTTACAATTTGGTCATTTTAAATTTCTCTAGGCTGCATTTAAGTTATATCCAACAATTTGACTGGACAGGCAGCACTGTAGAATGGGAATAGGGCTGACCAAAGCATCACAGACTGGAGCTCTAGTTCTGAGTCCTTTGTTTACTAACCACATAGCCATGGAGAGCAGTTTAATACTCCTGAGTTTCCTCCACTATAAATAAAGACAATGAGAATAA
Source organism: Tadarida brasiliensis (assembly GCA_030848825.1). Classification (NCBI taxonomy): domain Eukaryota; kingdom Metazoa; phylum Chordata; class Mammalia; order Chiroptera; family Molossidae; genus Tadarida; species Tadarida brasiliensis. The sequence goes on along the minus strand of CM061280.1, from coordinate 47,028,091 downwards.
CAAACACAGTATTGGGTCTACCTCACAGGGTAATTATAAGGATCAAATGAGATCATGAAATGACAACAATAATAATAGTTACATTCACAAGTGTTTATAGTTTATCGAAAGCTCTTTCATATGCATTAGTTCATTTTGAAAATTATAAATGACTATGTTAGGCATTGTGACAATCACATGCATGAAATTGCTCTCAAATCAGCTAGGCTCAAAGAGGCATAGCAAACCTCTTTAAATATTTACAGCATTCGGTCCAATTTATATATAACCCCATTTGCGGTACTGTCATTCCTTCTAGTGTGATTTTTTTCTTCTAACATATTTCAGGAAGGTAAAACACATACCCTTCTATGAGAAGAAAGCTTCATTAAAATATATCAGCATAAATAGTTCAGATTCTAACTAATTGATTCAATTATTTACTATTTTGCTTACTTATTGTTTGATTATTTTTAATTATAACATATAAGCAAACTTTATGGTATGAGTTATAAAAGAGACTGCTCCAAAAATTGTAAATGTAAACCTGCCTCACTGCTTCTTAGGTCAGAACAATATTCACAGTTATAATAATAGTTTTATATTAATAAACACATTTGAAGTATGGTAGTCATTAGTGTTGCTTACCAAATATTCGCATTTCTTCTCTTTCCTAGCACATAGTGGGATTGTGTTCCATACACACACGCGCGCACACACACACACACACACACTAATTATGGCCATGTGACTAGCTTTGGGCAATGATGCATGAGTGGAAGTGACATGTGTCACTTCTGGGAGGAAGCTTTAAGAGCCAGTGCATAATGCATCGCACACTCTTTCCCTCTGTCAAGGGAACCAGCAATACTAATCATGGCAGTTGCTCTGTCAACCTGGGTCCTGGAATGATAATGACATGAATTAGACCCACAAGAAACCAAAACTATGGAGCAAGAACAAGGAACAAACTTTTTGTTATCTTAAGCAATAAGATTCAGGGTTGTTTGTTCCTACAACCTAATGGATCATAATAAATAATATAGAGTTAATGGTTTCAAATTTGGACTCTGAAGTCAAAGAGATTAAGTTTCATTTTAGATGTATGATCTTAAATAACGTATGGAACCTCATTGAGCTTAATTTCCTTATTTGTAAAATAAGCAAAAGCAATACCTACTTCATATGGTTGTTTTGAGAATTAAATGAGCGTGGCCGGTGTGGCTCAGTGGTTGAGCATCAACCCATGCACCAAGAGATTGCCGGTTCGATTACCGGTCAGGGCACATGCCCAGATTGTGGGCCCAGTCCCCAGTGGAGAGCACGTAGGAGGCAGCCAATCAATGTTTTCTCTCATCAGTGTTTCTATCTCTCTCTCCTCCTTTCCTCTCTCTCTAAAATTAATAAAGAAAATTTTTAAAAAAATGAGTAATGCAGAGTGGGGGGAAGTAGGCTTACAGTTATTCATATGGAAAATAATGCAATAATTAATAAATAATAATACAAGATTAAACTCTGTTTCACATACCCACAACTGTAAACCTCTGAAAAGTACCTAGCACATAGTAGGTGCTCAGTGTTTATCATGGAATTCTCATAATAATCGTATAAGGTGAAAAGGAATTAATATTCCCTTACTGAAGATGAGAAAATACAGGCCACCAAAAATATGTTTGTCTTGAATAAGGTCATAGAGTTCTTTACTGGCACAACTATATCTATAATGAAAACCTCCTAATGCCTGACCCATTGTTAAATTTTAAAATGTAACTTATCTCCTGAATTTAGGATAATTGTTTTAAGGCAGTAGTTCACAGACTAAGGGCTCCTAACACCCAGGGGTCCATAACAGTAGTAATAAAAGCTTGTGATCTGTTTTACTACTTCTAACACCCTAATACACATTATACACTTTCCCCCAAAATAAAATTTTAAAAATTTACAAAAACATTCAGTTTTTTGTCTTTAAAGCATTCATATTAGCTCAGTTTGGAAACACTACTAAACAAACCCTTATTGATAATACATATGCCTTTGATAAAAATGAGAACACTAATGAGTTAATAAATGCCATTCATGGCATTTAAAAAGGTTAGAAACCATGACAACCATGGGTAGGGGGAAAGGGATGTGGGTAATAATTGGTAACAATAAAAGGCATGCTTGATAGTAACAAAATTGTAGACTAATATTTTAAACACCTTTATTGAGGTGTAATTCATATACCATACAATTGTACAATTTAATTATTTTTACTATATACACACAGTTGTGTATCTATTACTGCAATCTAATTACAAAATATTTTTATCATCCCCAAAAGAAACCCCATGTCCTGTCAAACACTAATCTACTTTCTATCTCCATAGATTTAGCTATTTTCAACATTTCATAAATGGAATCATATAATATGTGGCCTTTTATGTCTGGTTTCTTTCAACTGCCATAATATTTTTCAAATCCAGCCATATTGTAGCCTGTATCAATATAGACATACCTCATTTTATTGTTTAGTTTTATTGTGCTTCCCAGATATTTCATTTTTATAAATTGAACAAAAGCTATTGGCACCATTTTCCCAACAGCATTTGCTCAATTCGTGTCTCTGTGCCACATTTTGGTAATTCTCACAATATTTTAAACTTTGTAATTATTATTACATTTGTTATAGTAATCTGTGATCAATGACCTTTGATGTTACCACTGTGATTGTTTGGGGACACCATGAACCACGCCCATATAAGATGGTAAACTTAATCGATAAATGTGTGTGTTCTGACTGTTCCACCAACTGGCTGTTCACCATCTTTCTCCCTCTTCTCAGGCCTCCCTATCCCCAGAGACATAAAAATATTGAAATTAGGTCAATCAGTAACCCTACAATGGCCTCTAACTATTCAAGTGAAAGTAAGAGATGCAGATCTCTTACTTTAAATCAAAAGCCAGAAATGATTAAGCTTAATCAGGAAGGCATGCCAAAACCCAAGACAGGCTGAAAACTAGACTTCTTGCATTAAACAGTTCACCAAGTGGTAAATGCAAAGGAATAGTTCTGAAGGAAATTAAAAGTGGTACTCCAGTGAACACAAAACAAAACAGATTTATTGCTGATATGGAGAAAGTTTTAGTGGTCTGAATAAAATATTAAACCAGCCACAACATTTCCTCAAACCAAAGTCTAATCCAGAGCAAGGTCCTAACTCCTCAATTCTAAGAAGGATGAGAGAGGTGAGAAAGCTGCAGGGAAAAAAAAAAAAAAAAAAAGCTTGAAGCTAGCAGAAGTTGGTTCATGAAGTATAAGAAAAAAAGTCATCTCCATAACATAAAAGTACAAGGGGAAGCAGCAAGTGCAGATGAGATACTCATCTCTGAGCAGCAAGATACTCAGAAGATCTAGCTGAGATCATTATTGAAGGTGGCTACACTAAACAACAAATATTCAGGATAGACAAAGCAGCCTTATAGTGGAAGAATATGCCATCTAGGACTTTCATAGCTAGAGAGGAGGAGTCAATGCCTAGGATCAAATCTTCAAAGGACAGGCTGACTCTCTTGTTAGGGGGTAATGCAGCTGGTGACTTTCAGTTGAAGAAAATGCTCATTTACCATTCTGAAACTCCTAGGGCCCTTAAGAATGATGCTAAATATATCCTACCTGTGCTCTAGAAATGGAACAACTAAGCCTAGATGACAGCATATCTGTTTACAACATAGTTTACTGAATATTTTAAGCCCTTTGTTGAGACCTACTGCTCAGAAAAAAAAAAAAAAAAAAAGATTCCTTTCAAAATATTATTGCTCATTGAAAATGCAAGCTGTGATGGAGATGTACAGCAAGATTAATGTTGTTTTCATGCCTGCTAACAAAACATCCATTCTGCAGCCCATGGATCACAGAGTAATTTTGACTTTCAAGTCTTATCATTTAAGAAATAAATTTCATAATTCTATAGTTGCCACACTGATTCCTCTGAGGGATGGACAATGTAAGTTGAAAACCTTCTGAAAATAATTCACCATTTTAGATGCCATTAATAACATTTATGATTCATGGGGAAAGGTCAACATATCAACATTAAAAGGTATTTAAAAGTAGTTGATTCCAACGCTCATGGATAACTTTGAGAGGTTTAAGACTTCAGTGGAGAAAGTAGCTGAAGATGTGATGTAAATAGCAAAAGAACTAAAATTAAAAGTGGAGCCTAAAGAGGTAACTGAATGGCAGAAATTTCATGATAAAACTTTAATGAGTGAGAAACTGTTTCTTATGGATAAGCAAAGAAAGTGGTTTCTTGAGATGGAATCTATTCCTGGTGAAGATGCTACGAAGTCTGTTGAAACGAAAACAAAGGATTTAGAACATTACATAAACTTAGTTGATAAAGCAGTGCCAGGGTTTAAAAAGATTGACTCAAATTTTGAAAGATGTTCTGCTCTGGAAAAAAATACTATCACATACCATCATGTGCTACAGAGAAATCATTCATTAAAGGAAGAGTCAGTCGCTATTGACTTATGTTTTAAAATTGCCACAGTCACCTCAACCTTTAGAAAATACCACCCTAATCAGTCAGCAGCCATCAACATCAAGGTAAGACTCTCCACCAGCAAAATTATTGCAAGTTGCTGAAGGCTCAGATTATTGCATTTTTTAGCAATAAATTATTTTAAAATTAAGATACGTATATTGTTATTTAGACATAATGCTATTACATACTTAATAGACTACAGTATAGTGTAAATGTAACTTTTATATACATTAGGAAATCAAAAATATGTACTGGTTTTATTGCAGTCATCTGGAACTGGACCTGCAATACCTCTGAGATATGCCTCTATTTTATTCTTTTTTATGGCTGAATACTATTCTATTGTATGTATGTACATTTTATTTATCCATTTACTAGTTAATGGACATTTTGGTTATTGCCACTTATTGACTATTATGTATAATGCTGCTATACAATTTTTATGTGGTCATATGTTTTCATTTCTCTTGGGTATATATCTAGTAATAGAATGGCTTGATCACATGGTAACTCTATATTTAAGTTTTTGAGGAACTGCCAGACTGTTTTCCAAAACAGCTGTACCGTTTTACATTTCCAACAGCAATGCATGAGGGTTATAATTTCTCCACATCCTCACCAACAACTTGCCATTGTCTGTCTTTTTTATTAAAGCCAACCTAGTAGATGTGAAGTCCTATTTCATTATGGTTTTGATTTTCATGTGTGGGACAGTATTTCAAAAACAATTTGTTTTGCTATAAACTGAATGACAGAATCTAAGTTAAGCTTTCAGAACCAAATACAGTATAAGAAAAATTAAGTTACTTTACAGAAAGTCCATTTCTCTTCTTTCAAGGGAAAAAAAATTAACAGTTGAGTAGGTTTACATAGGTCCAGTTAATTTATTATGTATGTTTACTTGTTTGTTTATTGTTTCTATTTTATTTATATCCAATTTTAAGCTGAATGTTTTCATTCCAAAAGAAGTTGAAGCAACTAAAAAATAGACAATTGGGGTAAAAAGTAAAAAGATTGAAGTGAAGGGAAAATATCCAAAGTAAAATGAAGGCAGAGGTAACAAAATTTTAGAAATGTGAAAGTGTAAAGCAGAAGGTCCTAGATAATTTTCAAAAGTAGGTCACAAATGTTTCTTTAAGTTAATGAAAGATACGTGTGAAGCTATATCCTTACACTGTCCATATGATAACTGCATATCAGTTACCGAGAAGAAATAAAGCTTTTCCTGGTACTAAAGCTGGAAGAAAAATAATATCTGTTGATTTTAATGAAGACACACAAGACAATGTAGTAAAAACTTCCCAAACTACTATTCTGTGCATCTATTTCACAAAATCATAAACAATGGTTTTTAACAATATAACATATAGGATATCCCAAAAAATGTATACACACTTTAAACCTGATAGCTCAACTGATATTTCTTTCTTTTCAGATTTAACCCATTAGAATTTATAATTATTTACACTTTTGGGGGTATTCCCAGGAAGTACCTCAGAGCAGTAGTTTACAAATACCTCAGGTGATTCTTTTGTGCAATCAGGCCTTGGAACCACTCATAGTGCTCTTCACTGCAAGTAAATGAGACACAAAACTAAAGCATGTTCTCTGAAACAATTAGGCAAAGTATAAGCTTTCCAATGATCTGGTCTGATCCAGGAGTAAAATACATAGTGTGACACAGAAAAAGTTTCATTCACACGAACTCAAAATTTTGCATAACATTTTAATGAGTGCTTAGACTTCCTGTAGTCCAGCCCCTGTTGAGCTTCAGGTAAGGACCCCTGCTCTCAACATCTGCTTCTCAACATGAATGTGCATGCAAAACACCTAGGCAATCCTAAATGCAGATTCTGACATAGTAGTTCTGGAATGGGTCCTGATATTCTACATTTCTTTCAAGCTCTCAATTGATGTTGATGCTGTTGTACCTCCAAAATTTTTAAAGTACTGATTCTGAGGAACTGTCTATCTTTCAAACAATCCTCCATGGATATATGGTCCTACCATTAAGGTTTCATTAAAATGTTAAAGTTATATTCTCAGGCAAAAACCTGGAATTGTAGCTGTACTATGTTTCCACACCAAATCAAATGTTGAGTTAATATTTTGATGCCTATCTACATGGCAGAAAAAGAGTTTTCAGAGCAAGAATTATATAGATATAGATATATAATATATATCTATATATATGTGTGTATATAATATATATACCATAGACTATACACACACACATATAGACCACACACACATTCTCTCTCCCCTCTCTCCCTCCCCCCTCCCTCACCCTCAAAGTTGGAATTCCCTGGTCTCTCCCTTCCTGAGCCACAGCAGCAATGGGACACTTAAGTACTTAATACAACCACTGCATTTACACAGCCAGACATTCCATTACAAAGAATGGCTCAGTGGGGTTCTCAAAGCACTTACATTGTTATGTTTATTTTAGCTATTTCCAATCAGATAGCAGTGTACACTTTAATTTCATTTCACTGTAGTTACAATTTTTTAGTAATTAGTATTTTTTAGTAGTTGTCAATTGATTTTTTTCAAAGTTTGAAGTAAAATATAGAGAGAACAGTTAATTCCACATTCTTTTCACCAGTAAACAATCTAGTGTAAACCTTCCACAAAAACATACTTATTACTTAATCTCACTAGTCAAAGGTTCATTTGTTTGGAGTATTTTAGATGCAGAAAAATTGGTCCTCAATTTTGATTGAAACACATTATCATAATTGGCCCATTCATGGTATTCTTTTATTTTATTTACTTATGAATTCATTGTTTTAACAATATAAGTACATGATTCCACTAACCTAATCTAAGAACTAGAACATTATCAATAACCTATCTGCTTCTCTCAATCCCATTCTCCTGTCTCACCCTCAGAGTTAACCACCATCCTGAAATTTATTATTATGTTTATCATTTTCTTGCTTTTCCTTTATCTCATGGGTGTATATACACACATATACATAAACAATATATTTGATTTTCCTTGCATTTTTATTTTATGTAAAGGGTATGATACTGTATAGAGTGTCTTTTGGGACTTACATATTTTACTCCAATTTATATTATTAAGATTTATCCAGGCTATTTGCATATTGTAGTTCATTCATCTTCAATACTTCTTAATATTACATTATGTCAATATACCACAGTTTACCCATTCTCCAGTTGATGAGGACATGAGTTACGTCCAGTTTTTTAATATTACAATAATACTGTTATAAATATTTGTAGACATGATTCTTGGTTTACAGTTGCTAAAGTTTCTTTTGGGACTATACCTAGGAGTGGAGTTGCTAGCTCATGTGAATATTCAACTTCACAAGATAATGTCAAGCTGTTTTTCAAAGTATTTGCACCAATTTATAAATCCAACAACAACATACAGATGATATAATTTATCTTCCTCTTCTTCAACATTTGACATTGTCAAACTTCTTAAATCGTTTTCAAATGAGCGGTAAAAATATTATTTCATGTCTCCATTTGAATGTTCCTAATCAACAGTGAGGTTTTGTATCTCATATACCAGTATCACTATTTATTTCCTCATCTATAAAATTCATGTAGTTTGTACATTTTTCTATGAGGTTATCTTTATATGTGTTACAAATAACGTCTGACTGTAGCTTTTCTTTTCAATTTTTGGAAAGTAATCTTTTCATTGACAAAAATTTGTAATTGAATGTGATTTATTTTATCAAGCTTATTAGTTTTTCCTGATTTTGCTTTATATGTCTTATTTAAAAAATAGTTTGCTACCTCAAAAACAAAAGGATGTTCATTGTTTTCCTCTAAAAATTTTAGTTTTATTTTTGACATATATTAATTCTCCTGAAGTCAGCATTCATATACAATAATGAGAGGTAGAAGTCCATATTGTTTCCATATTGAATATCCAATGTTTCCTGCTTCATTTATTTAATATTTTCTCATTTACCCAATGATCTCCATTCCAACTTTGTCATATATCAAAATTCCATATATGTGAGAGTTTATTCTGGACTTTGTTTTCTGTTCTATAGGTCTATTTCTCCATTCTTGATCAATATCACACTATATTTTATTGGAACCCATAAGGCTTAATAATCCCTGATATTCGGTAGTATACATTCTCTAACTGTTCCTCAAGAACTTTTTCTTAACTACTTTTAGGGTTTTTGTATTTGCATATAAATTTTAGAAATAGCTGGGAAAGTGATTAGATTTTCATTCAATTTGTAGTTCAATTTAGGAAAACAAACATTTTAAAACATTGAGAATTCTAAACCATGAACATATTATGCCCCCATTTATTAAGTTTTTCTCCAAATATAGTTTCTGTTTAGATTATTGGATCATCTTTTATTAGATTAATTCCTAGACCTTGATATTTTTTATGCTACTGTAAAGATCTGTAAAACTGATAAATTTCTAGCAAGAATAACATAAAAACACGAGAAAACAAATACTAATATCAAGAATGAAAGAGGGTATGTTATAATAGGTCTCTGTTGGGGCCTGGGAAGTGGCCTGTTTTTGATAGAGGTTGTGGTTGCGGACATGATCCAGAACTGGCTGTGCAGGCGCAGACCCTGCTTTCTTACATAAGCATGACACAGCAAAAGCATAGGATGCATGCGCCACCCACTGCCTCATGTAGATCACCCCATTGTAAGAGTCTATAAAAGCTGTTAGAGGTATTGAATAAGGGCCCTGCTGCGGCAGCCACCGCTGCCACTGCCACTGAGAATAAAGATTCTGCTGCTGTTTGTTGAACCCTCCTGATGTTGACTCTTCGTGCTTTCTTTTTTTTTTTTTTTAATTCTCACCCGAGGACATTTTTTTTTTTTTTACATTAATCTTCAGATAGAGCTGGAGGGAGACATGGAGGAAGAGAGAGAGAGGGAAACATCAATGTGAGAGACACACATTGATTGGTTGCCACCCGCACAACTCCAACGGGGTCTGGAGAGGAACCGCAACCAAGGTGCATGCCCTTGGCCGGAATCAAACCCAGGACTCTTTGGTCCAATGGCAACACTTTTACCACTGAGCCATATCGGCCAGGGCCACATGCCTTCTTTATGCTGGGTATCTCACCACCGAAACCTACCCTGCAACACCTGGCATAGTTGGCAGGATGAGGTAGGTACTCCAACTGCCCCTAGTGAGGAGCAGCCCAGGTGGATACTATGCCCAGGTGGATACTATGCAGCTGTAAGAAAGAAAGATCTCTTACCCTCTGAGATGACATGGAGGGACTGGGAGAGTATAATGCTGAGTGAAATAAGCCATTCAGAGAAAGACAAGTACCACATGATCTCACTTATTTATGGAACATCATGAACAAAATAAGCTGTCGACCAAAAGAGACCCAAAATCATGGAAGTAGGGAACAGACTCACAAACCTCAGAGGGATGGGGGTGGGAGGGGTGGGAAAGGATAAACCAAAGAACTTATATGCATATTTGCACAACAAATGGACACAGACATTAGGTTGGGGAAAGCAGGAAGAGGATGGGAGTGGGGAGGAGGGGGTCAATGGGGATAAAAGGGGGGACATCTGTAATACTTTCAACAATAAAAAATAAAATAAAAATTCCATAAACAGCAAAAAAACACACAAAGAATAAATTTATATACTGTCCTTTAGAAAATAGAGGAGGAAAGAATATTTCCTAACTCACTTTATGAGGCCAGCTTTACACTGATATCAAAACCAGACAATAATACAAGATAAGAAAAATATAGACCAATGTCACTCATGAATACAAATGCAAAAATCCTCCACAAAATATTAGCTAATTGAATCAGGCAATATAATACCAGACAACCAAATACAGTTTATATTAGGAATAGAAGGCTGGTTCAATGTTCTAAAATTAATCAAAATAGAAAAACCACATTATCATATCAATGGATAAAGAAAAAGCTTTTGACAAAATCCAATATTAATATATGATAAAAATAAAAAATCTCAACCAACTAGGAATATAAGGGACTTACTTTTTTATTAATTGAATTTAATGGGGTGATATTGGTTAATAAAATTATACAGGTTTCAGGTACACAATTTTACAACAAATCATCTGTATACTGTATTGTGTGTTCACCACCCCAAATCAAGTCTACAACCGTCATCATTTGTGCCCCCATACCCTCCTCCACCTCCCTCCAACCCCCCTAACACTGGCAATCACCATACTACTGTCTGTGTCCACAACATGTTTTCGCTTTTCTTTTTTGCTCAATCCCTCCACCCTCCAACCCCCACCCCCCATCCAACAGTGGTCAACCTGGTCTCTATGAGTATGTCACTATTTTGCTTCGCAGTTCATTTTGTTTCCACATATGAGTGAAATCATATAGTAATTGTCTTTCTCTTCCTGGTTTATTTCATTTAGCATAATGTTCTCCAGGTCAATCCATACTGTCGCAAGGATAATATTTCCGCCTTTTTTACAGACGAGTAATATTCCATTGTGTAAATGTACCATAGCTTTTTTATCCACTATTCTACTGATGGACACATGGGCTGTTTCTGAATCTTGGCTATTGTAAATAATGCTGCAATGAACATAGGAGTGCATATATTCTTTTGAATTAATGTTTTGGGTTTCTTTGGATAAATTTCCAGAAGTGGAATCGTTGGGTCATAAAGCAGTTCCATTTTGAATTTTTTGAGGTAACTCCACATTGCTTTCCACAGTGTCTGCACCAATCTGCATTCCCACCAATAGTAAATGAGGGTTCCCTTTTCTCCACATCCTTGCCAACACTTGTTGTTTGTTGATTTATTGATGATAGCCATTCTGATAGGTGTGAGGTGATATCTCATTGTGGTTTTAATTTGCATTTCCCTGATGATTAGTGACATTGAGCATCTTTTCATATGCCTATTGGCCATCTGTAGTCCCCTTTGAGAAGTGTCTATTCAGGTCCTTCAACCATTTTTTTTTTTATCCTTACTCAAGGACATCTTTGCATTTATCTTCAGATAGAGCAGGAGGGAGAGAGGGAGGAAGAGAGAGAGAAACATCAACGTGAGAGAGACATGTCGACTGGCTGCCACCCACACGACCCCAACTGGGCTGGGGACAAACCGCAACCAAGGTACACGCCCTTAGCGGGAACTGAACTTGGGTCTCTCTTGGCCGATGCTCTGACCGCTGGGCCAAACCGGCCAGGGCCTTCACCCATTTTTTAATTGGATTGTTTTTGTTTTTATTTTTGGTTTTCAGTTATAAATTCTTTATAAATTTTAGATGTTGATCTCTTATCTGATGTGTCATTGGCGAGTATGTTCTCCCTTTCAGTGAGTTGTCTTTTCATTTTGTTGATGGTTTCCTTTGCTGTGCAAAAACTTTTTAGTTTGATGTGGTCCCATTTCTTTTTCCCTTTGCCCAAGGAGATATATCAGAAAAAATATTGCTACGAGAAATGTTCGAGATTTTTCTAGTTATGTTTTCTTCTAAGATTTTTATGGTTTCAAGACTAATATTTAAGTATTTAATTCATTTTGAGTTTATTCTTGTTTATGGTTTAAGAAGGTGGTCTAGTTTCATTTACTGCGTGTATCTGTCCAGTTTTCCCATCACCATTCATTGAATAAACTGTCTTTACCCCATTGTATATGTTTGCCTCCTTTGTCAAATATTAATTGACTATAAAGGTATGGGTTTATTTCTGGGCTCTCTGTTGTTTTCCATTCATCTATGTGTCTGTTTTAATGCCATAAGGGCCTTACATTTTTACTCTACTTTGTTATTAAGATTTATCCAGGCTATTTCATGTTGTGGTTCATTCAACCAGATAAAGGGCATCTATAAAACCTACAGGTAACATTGCACCTAATGTAGATTAAATGTTTTCCCTCTGAGATCAGGAACAAGGCAAGTATGCTCTTGCTCACTATTCCTAGCCAGTGCAATAAGGGTAGGAAAATAAATAACATGCATACCAATTGAAAAGGAAGAAATTAAATAATCCCTATTTGCTATCAACATACTTTTCCAAGTACCAAGTTCTAGATTGAAGCAAACAAATAACACCAAAAAGAACCATCCTAGTACTAATAAGTTTAATAAGATTTTAAAATAGGTCAACACTCAAAAATCAATCACATTTCTATATATTATCAATGCACAATTGGAAACTGAAATTTGGAGGGAAAAAAAACACATTAAAATAGCTCCAAAGCATGAGACACATAAGTATAACCCCCACAAAAATGTATACGATATGTAGAATGAAAACTATAAAAATTTAATTAAAGAAATAAAGATCTTATTAAATAGAGAGACAGCATTTTCAAAGACTCAGTATAGTTTAGATGTTAATTTTCCCCTAAGTGATCAATTTAATTCAATCCCATCAGTTTTGTAGATATAGACAAGGTGATTCTAAAACTTATGTGGAAAGGTAAAAATAAAAACAACAAGAATAGCCAAAAATATTTTGAAAAAAAAAGTTGAAAGACTCACATACCTAAATTTAAAATGTACTGTAAAACTATAGCAATCAAGATTAGTTGTTATTGCCAAAAGAATATGCATATAGATCAATGGAAGGAAATAGTCTATAATTAGATTCATACACATATGGTAAACTGATTTTTAACAAAGGCAAAAATTATATTTGATGGGGAAAATACAGTTTTTTCTTTTAAATGGTGCTGCAGGTCTCAAAGAGATATTTGTACACTCATGTTTATAGCAGCGTTATTCACAGCAGCCAAAAGGTAGAGGCAACCAAAGTCCCCATTAACAGATAAATGAATAAAGCAAAATGGAATATATACATAGAATATTATTCAGCCTTAAAAAAGGAAAGAAATTCTGGCACTTGCTACAACACAGATGAACCTGAGAATGTTATGCTAAGTGAAATAAATCAGTTACAAACAGACACATACTGTATGATTCTACTTATATGAGGTATCTACAGTAGTCAAATTCAGAAACAGAAAGTAGAATGGTCATTGGCAGGGGATGAGTGAGGGGAAATGGAAAGTTGTTTAATGAGTATAGAGTTTCAGATTTATAAGATGAAAAAGTCTAGAGTTTGGTCATACAACAATGTAAATACATTTAATACTACTAAATTGTACATTTTGAAATGAAAAGATGGTAAGTTTTATGTTTTTTTTTTTTTTTTCAGCACAGTTTAGGTAAAAAATGGTGCTGGAAAAACTATATAGAAATTAGACTAGATGTTTCCTGGAGTAGGGTTAGAAATCAATGAAGATTAACAGTAAATGTACATGGGATGATGAAAATAATCTAAAACCAAGATCAAGAACAAGGCAAGTATGCTCTTGCTCACTATTCCTAGCCAATGCAGCAAGGGTAGGAAAATAAATAACATGCATACCAATTAGAAAGGAAGAAATTAAATAATCCCTATTTTCTGTCAACATGCTTTTCTAAATATCAAATAATAGATTGAAGCAAACAAATAACACCAAAAAACTATCCTAGTACTAATAAGTTTAATACGATTTTAAAATAGGTCAACACACAAAAATAAATCACATTTCTATATATTAACAATGTACAACTGGAAACTGGAATTTGGAGAAAAAAATTTTATATGATATGCAAAATATACTTCCAGAAAGTTATTATTTTAAAAATTGATGTAGGTACACTATCCCTAAGCAATATCTTATCTGCTTTCTATTATTATAAAATGTTCTTAGATATGATACCAGAAACATGATCCATAAACTAAAAATGGAAAAAGTAGACGTTATAAAATTTAAAGAAAAAAAACCATTATAAAAGGCACTATTAAGAGAATAAAAAAGACAAGTTTCAAACAAGGAGAAAATATGTAAAAATTACATATTAGACAAAAGACTTATGTCCAGAACATATAAAGAACTCTCAAAGCTCAACAATAAAAAAACAAATAATAAAATTTTAAAATGTGCAAAAGACTTGACCAGACACTTCACCAACGAGGATACAAAAATGGCAAAAAAACAAACAAACAAAAACAAGATGTACAACTTCATTAGCCATTAGGGAAATACAAACTGAAACCATGATGAGATACCACTACATACCTATCAGAATAAAGTAAAAAAAAAAAAAAAAATAGTGACAATACCAAGAATTTGTAAGAATGCAAAGCAACTAAATCTCTCATATACATACCACTTTGAGGAAATACAAAATCGTACAGCCATTCTGGAAAATGATTTGGCCATTTCTCACAAAGTTAAACATACACTTAACCATATGACCCGTCAATCTGACTCCTGGGTATTTATCCCAAAGAAAATTGGCATTCACACCAAAACCTATATATGAATATTTACAGAGGTTCTGTTCATAACTGCCTCAATTTGGAAGCAACCCAAATGATCATGAATGGATGAATGGATAAACAAATTGTGGTACATCCATACAATGAAGTACTACTCAGTAATAAAAAAGAATGAACATGCAACAACTTGGATGAATCTCCAGAGAATTTTGCTGAGTAAAAGAAGCTAGTATCAACGACTACATAGTATGATTCCATGTATATGAATTCTGGAAAAGACAAAACTATAATGATAGAAAATGTATCAGTTGTTTCCAAGGATTTGAAGTGGGCAAAGGGTGTGACTGCAAAATAATAGTAAAAGGGAGTTTTCAGAAGGGCTGGAACTGTTCTGCATCCTTACTGTGGTGGTAGTTTCATGAATCTATATGTGTTTAATCTCATAAAGTTGTACACCATAAAAGACAGCTTCACTGAATTATAATTTAAAAAGTAAAAATAAAAGTAAATCCTGGTTCAAAATGGTTAAGATAATAAATTTTATGTTATGTATTTTTACCACAATAAAAAATATCACTCAATAAATCCTAGTTCAATCACTTACCAGCTCTGTGACCTTGGGCAACCTTTTCTCATTTTACCTATATGTAAAATGTGAATTATAAAACTGCCTACCTCAGGCTTAGCATGAGAATTAGATGAAAACTTTATATAAAATTCTTGGCATATCCTAAGGGCTCAATAAATGTTGGTTATTAGTATTTTTACCCCATAGATACTAATTTCTCCCCCACTGAATCCATCTTAAACAAGTCCTTGAGAATATTTTTCTTAATATCCACTTATATTATTTTCCTATTCCTTCATAATGTATTTGTATCTTTTCTATCCAGAAGTACAACAAGTGGGTCCTCGGGAGGAGATAAGGTACCTGCTAATGAATCTCTCCATCAATTCCTATCCTTGGGCATAGATAATGGTCCATCATGAAGAAGAATTTGCTACATCCTCAGCACATCATGCTTGAACGGCTGCTTACTCTTCTTGAGACAGAGCCCTTTAGATGAGGCAATATTGCGGCTACCCATGAACCCCAGAAACACCCCCCTCTCCCTGAAGGTTACCACTGAGGTCTCAGTATAGAGTTACAGAGAAGAATTCTAGATACTCCAGGGGAGAATGCCAAGGGGCAAGATGAAAAACCAATAGAAGGGTGGAAAATTAGACATACTTTGCAAAGCTCACAGTTGGTGAAGTGCCAGCTATATCAGCCCAGCTTTGTTTGACAATCCTCTATCCCAAATTGAGAGCGAGAGAGAGAGAGAGAGAGAGAGAGAGAGAGAGAGAATATTTTACCTCAATCCACCCTAACATGTAAGAAAATTATTGAAAAAGTGGAACACTGGGTAAGGCAATTGGGCGCAACATTTCTGCAGTCCAGAGCTCCAACAAATCTGTTTTATTCATCAAAATATTATTTACCCTATTCATCATATCCTGCCCTCTGCCCCACTTGCAAAAACTTATTTCAGATGCCATTTGTTCTGTAATGTTCAACTGAGAAACAAAGCATACATCATGCCCCCAACAATAGCTCCCAGAATATACAGTTGCCTGTATCAGAAACCATCACAGAGAAGAGAAAAAAAATTTCCATCTCCTGTCCCTTTATGATCAAACTGGGTCTTCAGCCCACATAGATCTGTCACTCTGAGAAGACTCCCCAGCCACAGCATTATCTTTGCGAAGGAAGAACAGAGAAAATTGCATCTCACAAATTTAACGTTCCTATTCTAGCCTGTATTTTAGGAGCACCGCCCTCTTAGAATAATTATCTCAAAAGTAAAAACTCAGTCAGCAATGGAGACCTGACTTAGAAAAGTAATCTCCTGGGCTAAGTTCACACCAGGCCCTAAAATCATGTTGCAAAATGACCAAACTCTAGATTTTTAGGAACTTAGAGTACAGGATTTGGCACTGTTAAAAAAAAAACCTGCTTTAAATGCCCCCTCCTGAACTTGTCACCTGAGAAATACTCTTTGAAAAAGAATTAAATATGGGGTTTATATCCTGTCATTCTGCCATCCCAGAATATTAGCACTAACACTGACTCTCACACACTCTGTAATCCAAATCTTACCCATTCGCTACGGCCCAGTTCAAATATCATCTTTTAAGAAGCTTCTTCAAGTAGTCTGAGCCATATCTCATTTCTGTCCCAAACTTCCTAGAATGGATTTATAACTGTGTTGTATGCTGCTCAGTCATGGTGAACAAAAGTAAGGTTTCTCTTCCCAACTAGATGGCAGAGTCAAGAGCAAGGAGTCTGCTTGTATCCCTGTTATGCAGTAGGTGTTTCACAAGTACTTGCCACTTAAGTATAAAATGCTGAAATGCTAAGGAAGTTTAAGCAATCCTGGCTCTCACTGGATCCACAGACTCACATACACTGGGCCACCAATTAAACCATTTCAGTATTGAGAAGAAGGCACCAACAATTTGTGTGATCCTGAAAACTGTTTTTTGCTACCAAATAAATGAAAACATGGTTCAAAATGCTCAGTCTCAAACATTTAAGTCAGGAAATTCATGTGCTCACAGGGAAACTGAGGCTGCAGTATAGCCTATTGAGAACCTTAAATAAGATCTGTATTAGAGAGAAGGCAGGCTATAGGTTGTAAAACTTACCTTGCTCGTTATGTCTTCTTTTACTGCCTCATATCCACAAATTAAATATTTTGCAAGTAATATAGTCCAAAGGCCAGCACTTCCTCAGGTCAGGTTTTCTCCCAACAGGCTGAAAGTGTGTGTTCCTCTATGTTCTTGAGAAGAAAAATTCTAGTGCTACAAATCCATCTGCAAGTTCTTCTGTGTCACTGCCAGGACTGTGGGTACAAGGATTACAGAGACAGGGCAAGATGCCTGGACTGGGTAATCCAAAACAGAGATGGATGTACAGGGCAAAGTATAGACCTTAGCAAGGGAGGTAACTGTAAACAGGTCACAATGGACTTGAGGCACAGATAAGCACTGGAGGTCAGAAGATGGCAGAGGGTAGAAATTAGGCCATGAGGAATCTAGAAGCACATGGATACCAGATAGCAAGGCAAGGATCAGGATTGCACAATTAAAGTGCAATGGATGGGGAGGCAATCAGAGTCCCAGTTATGCCACTTATTACATCTGTGATCTTTGACAGGTCACATCATCACTGTGTAAATTACTTACTTTATCTATGGAACAGGGACAATCAAACCTACCTCATTACCTAGTTCACAGTAGGAGTGACAGGAATCAGAGAAGATAAAATACATCTGAACATCCTTGTAAACTCCAACTCACTGTTCAAATGTGAGAGATTACTGTTATTAAATTATGTGGACAAGGAACAGAAGTATGTGGCACTACCTAGAAAGACAAGCTGAGTAGTGAGTCCAGAACCTGCACCAGAGACACAGAAATACAAAAATAGATCATAGTAACAGAGAGAAGAGTCACTAAGTAGCAGAAATAAAGAGGCCAAGAAGGATCACTTCTACTGCAGGAAGTATCTTTTTTTTTTTTAGCCTGAAGGTTTCTCTTTAACATTTTTTACAGTACAGGTCTGCTAATGATAGATTCTTTTAGTATTTGTTTATTGGGAATGTCTTAATTCCTTCTTCATTTTTGAAGGCTAGTTTGCCAGATATGAAATTTTTGTTTGTGTTTTTTCTTTTAGCATTTTGACAAGTTATACCACTGTCTTCTGGCTTCCATGGTTTCTGGGGACGGGGGGGGGGGGAGGCTGGGGAGGAGGGTGTCAATGGGGAAAAAAGGAGAAACATCTGTAACAAAAATAAATTTTTTAAAAAAACTGTTTCAGTTTACAGAAAGGTTTCATAGGAATGATCTACTTTTGGATAACAGGGGAAACCTGTACAGAGTCTGAAGAACAGTTATAGAGTCTGAGGAACAGAAAGAAAAATAATATAGAAACATGAATATGCCTAGAGGCCTTTGAGACAACTGCAGGAAGTATCTTATATAAGCTAAGGCAGGACACAAAGAAATGCAAGACCTTCTCCTCTCTCTTAATAGAGAAAAATTAAATAAATATCCATTTTTGAGTACTGACTGTGTACCCACATGGGATTGCAGGGAAGAGAGGAGGAGAGCTATGCGGGAATGGTTTGCTTCTTATTCTGTCTTTCCTGCCTCAGTGAGTAACACTACCATGCACCCAGTGGTCCAAACCACAAACCTCAGAGTCATTCTAGACTTCTCTCTGTCTCTGGCCCTTCTTATCCAATCAATTACTAAGTCCTATCACTTTTACTCCCTGACACATCTAAAATCGGTGCTTTTTCTCAATTCCTACTGCCATGGTATGCCATGGTACTCACTCCATCTCAACCTCCTAATCAGCCTCCATGCCATCTGCCAAAGTAATCTTTTTCACTCACTAATCAGATTATGTAACTCCTCCATACCAATGTCTACAATGGTTCACCATGGCCTGCAGCCTAAAATTAAATGTCCTTAACTTGACAAGGCCTTCCATAATCTGGTCCCTAATACATCTCCAGTTCTGTCTCTTACTAGTTACTCTACCCACTTCCACTCAACTGCCTTTTAGTCATACCAAATCATTTACAGTCCGTCTGTTTCACACTTTTTAAGCCCCTATGACTTTTTTAATGTTTTTACTGTTTGTAATATACTTATTTTCTGTCAAGTAAATATGGACTAAGCTTTTAAAACTAAACTCAATCACTCATCACTTTCTTTATGCTTTCCTGATTCCTGCAAGTATAACTAGCCCCTACTCCTTCCTTTGTGTTTTTTCCTGCACTCTATTTTGACTTTTGTTATAGCACCTAGATACATTACTGTATTTTTATGTTTGTTTATTTATCTCCCCTACTAGACTGGGCACTCCTTAAAGGCAGGAATCATGTCTTAGCCATTATATTTGAAGCTCCAGTGCCTAGCACGGGGCTTAATATAATAAGTAATCAATAAATATTTGTTAAATAGATGAATAAATAAAGATCACCAGGAGAAGAATTATAAGATGTGGGCTAAGCCCTCAAACAGTAAAATAAGCAAATGTTAAATTGTGTGTTACAGCCAATAGGTGCCATAGGAGAAGATTAAAAACAATGCAGGTTCCCTAACTGGGGAAGAGTCTTGGAGAGGATGAGACTTAAACTGAGCTTCAAAGAACTGATAGAACTTGAAAAGTTGTAAGTATGCATGTGTGTCTGTGTCTGAGGATGTGTGTGGTGGTGGGAATGGAAGAATTGAGGAGAGATTTTAAGAAGAATCAAACCTCACGAAAAAGATGAGCTTCCTAAAGATTCAGGAGGATAATGTCAGCCCTCATGCAACACCTAATAAGCATATTTCCAGTTAATAAGGTGGCTTGCTATTTGCTTTCTGAAAATGGAGAAATTAAATTATCTGGTTTGGAAAAGCTGCCTCAGAAGCACTTGGTATACAGATTGAATATGGAGCCACCATCCTGGCAGAAGACAAATTAAATGCAGAATGGCTCTGACAAAGCTCAGAGCATGCAATGAAAACTGAGACAAGACCTGGATTCCAGCCATAACCAGTGAGTCAAGGTCTCTGAGGGGCAGCTTGCAAGGAGGATGCTACACCAAAGAGGAAGAAGCAGTACTTTTTAAAGAGATTATAATCTCCAGAAACAACTCCTTTCCTCCCCCCAAAATAGTAGCATTGAGATGCAGAAAAAAGCACTTGAATATGCAGTGAGACAAACAACAGGCAGATGTGCAGAGACTGACATAGCTGTTTCTAGGTTTTAAAAACTAGGAAGCATGTGGAGAACTGAAGTCATTCCAATTCCCAGTATTATGACACCGACATGATACTAATATAGCTGTCTGAGAGTTGAGAAGTTCATGCAATCAACCTGATTTTTTGCCTATTTCTATGACACCAAGAGGTAATGTTCACTGCAGTTTTTACTGACATGACCAGCTGTAATGATATTATGTAACCTATCAGTCTAGTCCAGTTCATTTTTCAGAGACTTTGTTTTCTCTCTGTGCACAGTAAATGTAAAATATTCCTCGTTCATTATGTTGACATTGGAGATGTCACAAGCTGGCCTTCCCACATCTTACCCCATGGTGCCCTAGTCAGAGAAAGAACCAGGGCCTTAGAGGAACACACATAAAGGAGAGATTTGTGGCATATATAGCATTGGATATTCTACCTAGGACTTCTGGAGAATAGATATAGATAGATGATAGATAATAATGATAGGTTATACAGACAGATGACAGATATAAATGATGAGATAGAAATAGATGATGATAGAGAGGGGGAGGGAGAAAGGGAGAGAGAGAGAGAAAGAAGGAGAGGGAGGAAGGGAAGGAGGGAGGGATAGAGAGAAATAGACTGCTATCACAATTCATTCTACTTAATTTGAAGATATAGGAAATTGTGACACAGGTTTCATTTTGTCCAGCTTGTGAACTTGAACTGAACTTCCTGCCTGTAGATGCATGAGTATCTAAATAACCTTCATTTCTCCAGTATAGGTTAGAGAGGCTCATGGAGCATGGAGCTCCTGACACAGCACATGCGCCCAAACACAAACACCTTCTCCCCCGTTCATCCTCTTTTTCTCTGTCTTTGCTTAGGATGCCATGAATCATATCATTGTTCTATCAAACTTAATATTGATGCCTAGGCTTAGATCTCTCCAAAATATTTTTTAAAAGATATATAAATGCTTTATCAAGCACCAAAAATGTATGTAAGTCCTTACTTGCAATAATTCATGGCACCTGGTTCTACTGGCCTGACTTTAACAGGCATGAATTTGATACAGTTCTATACCTTCCTCTACTCTGTTCTCTCTTGCTTAGCAAAAATTGGGTCTATTGAGAGAAGAAGGTAGGTGCCTTTATACCCTGGACAATTTGAACAAGGCCACCTCATCATTGTCATTCTATGAGAGTTACTTTATCTCATATCAGGGAGTATTTATGGAAGTGTCATAGCTGGGAATATTGGCTTAGTTATTTCTGACCAAAAGCTCAGCTCAAATGTCACTTTCTTCAGGAAAGCCTCCCAGAGTCGATCAGCCATGAAATAATTTTTGGACACCTTGTGTGTCCTCTTTTCCACTCAACACTATTGTTATTCGTTGTCTAGGCACCGTGCAATAGAACTTTCTGTGATAACAGAAATGATCTATGTCTGTGCTGTCCAGTCCAGCGGCCACTAGCTGAATGTAGTTATTGAGCCCTTGAAATGTAGCTACTGTGACCAAGACACTGAGTTTTTTTATTGTACTTAATTTTAATTAATTTAAATTTAAATTGCTTCGCGTGACTAGTGACTATCATTGTAAACAGCACCAGTGATGAGATTCTGTGTTTCATGAGGGCAAGAGTTACTTTGGTGTTTTTGTATCACTGTATCCCCAGTGCCTGCACATAGTAAGTATTCAATGAATACTTAATTATGTGATGTGTTATGCAGTCTACTGTTATTTATTTATTTAGCCCACTGGTATTCACTCTCCTGAAAACTATTTCACAAATGATTCCACAAGGTGATCACTACACATTCAGGCTGAGCCCCGGCCAGTTTGGCTCAGCGGATAGAGCGTTGGCCTGAGGACCAAAGAGTCCTCGGTTCGATTCCAGGCAAGGGCACGTACCTCAGTTGCGGTTCGTCCCCAGCCCCGGTTGGAGTCGTGCGAGAGGCAACCAACTGATGTGTCCCTCTCACATCGATGTTTCTCTCTCTCTCTCTCTCTCTCTCTCTCTCTCTCTCTCTCTTTCTCTCTCTCTCTCTCTCCCTCTTTCCCTCCTACTCTATCCGAAGATAAACAGAAAAATATTCTCGGGTGAGGATTAAAAATAATAATAAAAAAAACAATTTGCAAAAAGAATAAATAAATAAACATTCAGGCTGAGAAGGGATGGCATAAGCAGAGTGGGCAAAGGGGAAGGGAACAGAAAGGAAGAGAAAAGGGCTAGTAAGTACACATTCTGGTTCAGATACTTACTAGCTGTATGACCTTTGAAAAGTCATTTGACCTTGCTGAGCCTCAGGTTCTTCCTCATCTGTACAATTTGGACAATAATATCTATCTATCTATCTATCTATCTATCTATCTATCTATCTATCTATCTATCTATCTATCTATCTATCATCTATCTATCTATCTATCTATCATCTATCTATCTATCTATGTATCATCTATATGTCTATCTATCTGTCTAGGGTTGTTGTGATGGTGAAAAGAGATAATGCACTGTAAACCTAAGTAAAGCATTGTAAACCTAAGTAGTATCTATTATCATTATTTTTTGGAGGAAGTTTAGCCAGCCAGGGATAGCATAATCCAAGTAACTGAATTGTATACAATAAGTACAATACCTAGCACCTTTCCCTTAAAAATTCTTTTTCTTCCTCTATTTTTCAACTAAGTCCAAATATTACCCTGTATGCTTCCCTCCTACCTCCTCCTCTTGAAATGGATATGGACTTAGCCAATACTAGCCACTAAACCCATGATTCAGTAGCATCTTATACAGTGACATACTTCTTCACCACATATAGGTTTCCTAACGCTACACAATTACCTTTCCATTGGTCATAGTGGTAATGCAGCCTGGTCTGAGTATTTATCATGACAATGGGTATCTATGTCTTTGGCCCTTCCTACCATATCAGCACAGACACTGGAAGAGATAGCAGCATTTTAGGCCATATTGCTCAGCCTTCACAGTTCTGGACTATCATTTAAGATCAAGGAAATAAGACTTGCTGATCTGAACATCCCGTATACTCTTCTTATAACCAAAGGCAGGGTTGCCATATCACTCATTAGCATTGCAAAGACCATCCAGTCTTCCCACTTCAGGGTGAAGTTGAAAAATATTTTAAAACGTGGGAAATAAAATGGAATCTGAAGTAAATTAATCTTACTTCTAAAAAAAAATTGTGAACCATGTGGATCTAAAACATAGTCAATCTTCAATATAGAAATAAATAAATAAATTGTACATAAGTTATCAACTTCAGGGACAAGACAATAAAAACCAAGGTCCAGATCTTAATGAGGTCCTGCCTTAAATAAGCAAGGCATACTACAGCTTCCAGTTTTACTAGCTAAGTAGTGTATGGAGAGGTCACAGAATGTCATATTATCTGAGGTCAAAAGGCCTTTAAAAACTAATCTAGCCTTCCCGTTTTAAAGATGAGGAACTAAACCTCAGAAAGTGAACATGACTTTTCCAAGGGCACAAAAACTGTTAGCAGAACTTTGGACTCAAGATTCCAGTTTCAGAGGCATGTGGTGATATAGTGAAAGTTACATAAACACTCAGACCTAAATTAAGTACTGGATTTTCTTTTTACTAGCTAAAGTTATTTGACCCAGAAACTGGGTTCACATGACAGGCTAGTGAAACTCCACAGGGCTGTGGTAGCTAATGGATAGTTAAGAACTCCCTCTAGTACCTATAGTACATGTTAAAATCATTTGCATTGCTGCAATGTAAGTTATTCTCCATATTCTCCACAAAATTTCAGTAAAAATCTATACTGCTTAGAAGTACCTTGGGCAAGTGGATTATTTTTAGGGACAGAGGGGAAGGCTTTGGATTTCCACAAACCATAGAATTTCCAGAAGTTCATAATAATTTCAACTAGGTCTCACATCAAGGCTACAGCTAACTTCTGAGGCATAAACATCTCAAGATTTCTAGAATAGGATGTTTGTCAATTGAATCCATGTTTCTTAGCTGCCCTGTCCCAATCTAGCCTCTATTGAGATGGGATTCAATCTCTGGGGACTAAGTGCATCTGTATTAGAGGTAAGTGGTCAAGAGACAAATATTTGAAAGCCAAAGTTTCTTAAGTACCCCCAAGGAAAGGAACAAAGCATTATTTCCAAGTATTTTTTACTAGCTCCAGAGGAGGAAGAAGGAGAGAGGTGGGCAATGGTCAAATTTAGCTTTAATGGCTTTCCCAATGACATTTTAAAGGGCCAATTCTAGGTTAGTCTTGATACTAACTTCCCCCTTAAAATTATATATCCCTCTTTTCCTTGATTCATCTTACACATATAGTCCC
The DNA here is from genome assembly GCA_030848825.1 of Tadarida brasiliensis. Lineage (NCBI taxonomy): Eukaryota > Metazoa > Chordata > Mammalia > Chiroptera > Molossidae > Tadarida > Tadarida brasiliensis. The sequence goes on along the minus strand of CM061280.1, from coordinate 47,003,206 downwards.
CATACCTTGTGGCGTTCTGGAATTTTCACTGACAACTTCATATATGACAAATATAACTGGGATATTCAATCCCTGTTTTCTGCTAACACCCAGGCCTTCTGTCTCCTATTCTGGAGTTCCTATCTATTACACTCCAAGATTTTTAGGAAATAACAGTCCCACATGAGTGTCAAGGATTCTGGGTAGCCAATGAATAGACTAAAAGCCTAGAGCACTTGACATGTATGATAGCAGAATCATGAACCCCAACTCCCAGCAAAGATATCTATATCCTAATCCCCAGATTCTGAGAACACATTAGGCTATACAGCAAAAGGGAATTAAAGCTGCAGATGGAATTAATGTTACCAATCCAGTCACTTTAAAATAGAGAGATTAGGTCTGGCTGGTGGTGCTCAGTGGTTGAGCATCGACCCATGCACCAAGAGGTCACCTGTTCGATTCCCAGTCAGGACACAGGTTGTGGGCCCGATTCCCAGTGTGGGGCATGCAGGAGGCAGCCAACCGATGTTCTCTTTCATCAATGTTTCTATCTCTCTCTCTCCCTCTCCTTTCCTCTCTCTCTAAAATCAATAAAGAAAAATAAAATAAAATAAAATTAAAATAAAATAAAATAAAATAAAATAAAATAAAATAAAATAAAATAAAATAAAATAAAATAGAGAGATTAGCCCAGCTGGTGTGGCTCAGTGGTTGAGCATCGACCAATGCACCAAGAGGTCGCTGGTTCAATTCCCAGTCAGGGCACATGCCCAGGTTGTAGGCCAAATCCCCAGTTGGGGCGCAGGCAGGAGGCAGTCAATTGATGTTCTCTTTCATTGATGATTCTATCTCTCTCACCTTCTCTCTTCTTCTCTCTCTAAAAATCAATTAAAAAATAAAATAAAATAGAGAAATTAGCCTGGCAGGTGGGGCTCAGTGGATTAAGCATCATCCCATGGACTGAGAGGTACCGGTTCTATTCCCAGTCAGGCACGTGCCCGGGTTGTGGCTCAATCCCCAGTAAGGGGTGAGCAGGAGGCAGCTGATCGATGTTTCTCTCTCACATTGATGTTTCTATCTCTCTCTCCCTTCCTCTCTCTCTAAAAATAATCAATAAAAACAAAAAATAAATAAAAAAATAGAGAGATTATCCTGTATCAGAGGGATGGGTCCAATATAATCAAAAGAAAAGGGAGGCAGGAGAGTATGTCAGAGTGATGCCACATGAGAAAGATTTGATTGGTCATTGTTAGCTTTGAAAATGGAAGATGGAACCACAGGCAAGGAATTTAGCCTCTTAAATCTGGAAAAGGAAAGGAAACAAATTCTCCCCTAGATCCTCCGGGAAGAAATTCAGCCCTGCTGACACCTTGATTTTTAGCCCACTGAGACCCATTTTACATTTCTGGACTTCTGACCTCCAGGATTGTAAGATAATAAATTTGTATTGTGGTAATTTGTTACAGCAGCAATAGAAAACTAATACAACATAGAAGGAGGAGTGATAGGGTGAGAAAGCAAGTGAGTAAGTGGTGGGGAGGAGGGGTGTGTATGTGTGTGTGTGTGTGTGTGTGTGTGTGTGTGTGTGTACACTCACAGAGCAGAGTCGAGGTAATTTATCTGCTAAGGCAAACTTTGCCTACTTTGCTGTTCTGTCCAACAGAAAAAAATTAGTTGACACTTTAGATATAGTTAGATTTTAATATGCTCTTCTCTCTTTTTATATAAGTAACCTTGGAGGAGTTTTTTAATATTCAAAATCTACCTGAATAAGGCACTCATTTGTTAATTCTGCAATAGCTCATCTGATCCCTAGAACAGGTGCAAATCCCTTTCTTCCCAGTACATCTTTATGCAAATAATCAGCATCTTAAAATGAAAATTTCAAATAAGGTAAATAAGAGAAGGGAGATTGAAATAAAATGTTTCCCTTCCAGACAATTTTTCTCTGAACAAAACATCTCTCCCTGCATGACTCAAGGATGATTTTGTCAGTGACTTGCATAAGCATGAAATTCTATTTACTTTGCATTTATTTTTATATTGCTTGATTTCATGGGAAAAGAAGAGTGTTAACCAATTACAAAGGAAGCTGACTCTAAAAGTGCTTTTCCCAATTGACAATCGGATTTTCAGGGCCAGGGCTTCAACTTTGAATATATTGCACTGTCTCAGAGAAGATCCTGAGCTGGGCTCTCATATAGAACTCTGACAATATCAGAATTTTAATAGCTCTACAATGTTCACTACCTTAAGCACTATAGCAAAAGCAATGCCTTACCAGTCTGTAAACCAACAGTCTAAAAAGGGATTTCTCTGAAACTGAATGTTAAAGAATTGAATGACTTAAGATTTTCATCAAACACAGTCCCTCACCAAAAAGAATTCAGCTCCTCACAAGATTTTAGCAGAAGAACAATTAGCCCATTCATGAAGTGGGGTTCAGTTGATACTGCCATTGGAATGGGAAAATTTTTTGTTAATTTATGTAACAATCTATAACTTTATTTCCAGCAAGACTAGCCTTATACAGTGTTCACTCTTAGATAGACACGTCTGTAGTGGATTGTGACATCATCTTCCCAGCATAATATTCCTTTCCCCTTTCTTCTTATAATCAAACTTCACTTCCCATGGGAAACTCATTCCATGAGCTTTAAGTGAGACCATCATCTCATAATCCTCACTTTCCAGATTATCTATCTGGCCACTGTGATTAGTTCAGAGATAGGTGCCTGAAGCAAGTTAGAATAATCGGAGTCTCCCCTAAGAGTTAATATATAAACTATAAGTGTAAACATTTTTTCCTTTTTCAAGGACTGCAAGATATAAGGATCATATAAACCTAGAGCTGTTGTGGCAACATTTCCAGTCATATGGAGAAAGTTTACCTATTAATTTAACCATGTAGAGGGAAGGAGAGTCAAGAGGTGTAAAGAGAGATAGAGTAATATCCCTGATCCCATTGTTTAAGTCCCTAAATCAAGGTATGTCTGAAATAAGACAATCCCTGGACATTTTAGGTGACCGATAAATTCCTTTTTGCTTAAGCTAGCTTAGGTTTGTGTAACTTGTAACTAAAATAATCCTAATACAGCTTCTCAGAACCTGTTTTACTCTCTCCACCACAGTAGTGGTTCTCAATCTTGGCTGCATATTAGATTCACCTGGGGAGCTTTAATCCCAATGCCCAAGTCATACCTCAGACCAAATTTAAGTCTCCAGGGATAGGACCCAGATATCAGCATTTTTAAAGTGTCATAGGTAGTTCAATGTGTAGCCAAGGTTGAGAATAATTGTCCTAAAGGGCAAATGCCACTAGGTGATCTCTAGTGTTAGATCAATATTTCTCCAGTTTGACTGGACATCAGAATTCCCTGAGGTGACTTTTTCAAAATATAGGCTCTAAAGTTCCAGCCATGGATATTCTAACTCAATAGACCTAAGGTAGGGCACAAGAATCCAAATGCCTTTTGAATATCAGAAGGTGATTCTAATGCTCAATCCAAGTTTGAGACTAAACGAGAAAAAATAGTGGTACCAAAAGTAGTTTGCAGATATCCCATGAATACCAGTAACAATCAATCCACTGTGGCTTGGGGAGAGAATATTAAAATTTCTACATATATAACCTATTTTAATTTCTATTTCTGTATGTTTTAGAATGCTCAAAGTACATCAAATCAGTTTTATTTGTAGTACTTTGTAAATAAATACATATATATTGTTAGGCATACACTTTTTTGACAGGGGTACATAATCAAATATGTTTAGAGAGAACTGGATTAAAGTCCTATTAGTTTTATAATAATACTTTGGCCTTAAGCATGGTTACCTGAGACTCCAAGCATCTAGTATCTGTGTTCAGACATGAACATGCTTTCTTCTACAAAACATAACTTCATATAAATATAGTGATATCTATTAAATGACACATTCTTTAAAAAAAGAAGCCAAAAAATATAGTATTAGGTTAAGGTTTAAAATAAATATTAATTCTGTGGCACTATGTTGTACCCTTTGATTTTTAACTGGAAATAAACTGCTTCTCTATTGGTTTCCTTTGTATCCTCTTGGGGAAATTTTGAATTGTCTTCTTTCACTTTTAGAAAACTTTATAATTTTTTTTCTAAAATCCTGACTATGACCTGATCAAAGCTATCTGAAAACTGCTTTCCCTGGTAGAAAAAATGAAAGTCCATTGGGGCTTTGATTTTCCCTACTTTTTCCTCTTTTCCCTGTAGCATGATATGAGATATTGCTCTCTAATTGCATCTAATCGAATCCCAATCATAATGAATGAGCAATTAAAGAGAAATCATTTAATAAAACTTTGAATTTTCTATAATCCTTAGCTGCTCCCACAGCAATTTCGAAACTACTATTGTTTTAAGGGATCAACTATTTTTCCTGCTAAAAAGTCGAAATATTGCCATTTCATAGATGCAATGATTTCCTCATTGTCTTCCAGAGTGCCTATTAAAAAGTAAATGCCCTTGAGAGAAATAAGACATTATTAACTTAGTGAAGGTGAGTTTGAAAGCACAAACCACTTTTCAAAATGTAAGCTGGCTAAAATCTGGGCCCCCAAAGCCTGAGACTCAGAGTAGATAAATTTTGACAGGAGGGATAGTATATAGATGGTCTAGACTCAAGAGCATAGAGCAATAGCTTTCAAATCTGTTTCTACTTAAGTGTCACTAAGTACCAGGTGTCTGTTAAACATAAATATTCCTGAGCCCCACCCCAAGATATTTCAATTCAGTGGTTCTGGAATAGAATCTAGGAAACTGCATTATTAAAAAAAAAATTCTTCCAGATGAATCAGGGACATGATCAGATTTGAGGCCAGTAGTAGAGAGTATTGCTTAGTGAAGGTAGCTATTCAGAGGACAGAATGAAGGTTCTGGGTGCAGGTTGGCCAGGAAGTGAGGACAGGGTCATCATAGACTCAAAATACAAATTATTTACTTGCAATTTCACTGAGCTCAGTTCAGATTGCAGACTTCAGTGAATGAAATTATTATTGACTTATTCTATTGTGCTAAAAAGTTTCCTGGTTTCATCTATTTCAATGCAACGAATTCAGCATATACTAATTATAAGGCCCTGAGAAGGATGCTATGATGAATACGAAGAGAAATAAGTAGTAAGTACCTGCATTCCAGGGACTCACAGTCTACTGAGGGAGGCAGGCATTTAGTCAAGTAAACCAAGGCAGAGTCTGATTAGTGCTCTAATACAGGCACAACCAATATACCATGCAAAAATAAAGGACAAAGAAATGTATTACAATTGGAGACTTCTGGGGAAGACTTATGGAGTACAGGCACACTGTTTTATTGTGCTTCACAGATGTTGCAGTTTTTTTGTTTGTTTGTTTGTTTTTTTTGTTTTTTTTTTTTTACAAATAAGTTCTTTGGTTTATTTCTTTCCACCCCCCAACCCCCCTTCCCTTTGAGGTTTGTCAGTCTAACATGCAATTTGTACTTCTTAATCCCTTCATCTTTTTCACCCATCCCCCCAGCCCCCACCCATCTGGTTCCCAAAAAAGTTCTCTGTATCTATGAGAATGTCTTTGTTCTGCTTGTTCATTTTGTTTGTAGATTCAATTGTTGATAGCTATGTATTTATTGCCATTTTGTTTGTTCATATTTTTTTATCTTTTTCTTCAAGAAGACCCTTCAACATTTCATATAAGAATGGTTTGGTGGTGATGAACTCCTTTAGCTTTTCTTTGTCTGGGAAACTCTTTATATGGCCATCGATTCTAAATGACAGCTTTGCAGGATAGAGTAATCTTGGTTGTAGGTTCTTACTTTTCATCACTCTGAATATTTCTTGCCACTCCCTTCTGGCCTGCAAAGTTTCTTTTGAGAAATCAGCTGACAGTCTGATGGGAACTCCCTTGTAGGTAACTAACTTCTTTTCTCTTGCTGCTTTTAAGATTCTCTCTTTGTCTTGAACCTTTTGCATTTTGATGATGATGTGTCTTCGTGTGGGCATCTTGGGGTTCATCTTGTTTGGGACTCTCTGTGCTTCCTGGACTTGCATGTCTGTTTCCTTCGCCAAGTTAGGAAAGTTTTCTGCCATTATTGTTTCAAATAGGTTTTCGATTTCTTGTTCTCTCTCTTCTCCTTCTGGCACCCCCAAGATGCGAATGTTGGCACGCTTGAAGTTGTCCCAGAAGCTCCTTACACTATCCTCATTTCTTTGGATTCTTTTTTCTTTTTGCTGTTCTGATTGGGTGTTTTTTGCTTCCTTATATTCCAAATTGATGGTTTGCTTCTTGGCTTTACCTACTCTACTATTGCATCTGTGTAAACTATTCTTTATTTCAGTTAGTGCATCCTTCATTTCAGACTGGTCCTTTTTTATGCTCTTGAGGTCCTCACTAAGTCCACTGAGGTTCTTACTAAGTCCATTGAGCATCCTTATAAGCAGTATTTTGAACTCAGCATCTGTTAGGTTGCTTAACTCCATTTCACTTAGTTCTTTTCCTGGAGTTTTGTTCTGTTCTTTCATTTGGGACCTGTTTCTTTGTCTCCTCATTTTGGCTGCCTCCCTGTGTTTGTTTCTATGTATTACTTAGCGAGAGGTATGGGGCTAGCTGAGACCAGATGCTGCTTGTTTGAAAGAATTTAGGAAAAGTTGAAGCAGGATCCAAGACAGGCCAATTCTATGGTAAAGCAACTGGCAACAGCTTGGGTGGGCCTGAAAGCTGGGTGGGGCGGGGCCTCAGGGAATCACCAGGGCGGGGCATACAGCTTGAGCCAGGTAGCTGGAGTCCCTGATATGGTGGCGTCTGCCGCCCCGGGAAGGGCTCACCAAAGAAACAAAAGCCTCTGATAGCACGTCTGTCCAGGAGAAAGCTGCCTCTCCAGCCCTCGCTCCAATGCCAAACAGCTCAGTTCTTCCCCATAGGACTCTGGTGCCTTTCAGGCTCCCTCCCGCACGCTGGAGCCTGGAGGGAGTGAGTCCGAGTAAGTCCGTGCACGGGCCCTTTAAGAGGAGCTGCCAGGGGAGGGGGGAGGGGGCTCCAGCCGCCTCTGCCTCAGTTCCCTCTGGTTTTTCCAGCCAGAAGTTATGGGGACTTCTCTTCCTGGCACTGAAACCCTGAGCTGGGCGCCTGGTGTGGGACGGGGACCCCTCAGTCCTCAGCGAGGACCTTCCCAGCCGAGGTGTCCCTCCTAATTTTTATCCGCCACACGTGGGTGTGCGACCAGCCCCTCGCGCCTCCGCCCCTCCTACCAGTCTCGATGTGGCTTCTTTAATTTCGTAGTTGTCCGACTTCCATTCAGCTTGATTTCAGGCGGTTTTGAATGATGGTTGTTCTGTAGTTTAGTTGTAACTTTGATGTGGTTGTGGGAGGACGCGATACCGCGTTTACCTACACCACCATCTTGACCGGAAGTCTCCAGATGTTGCAGTTTTTACACATTGAAGGCAAGACCCTCCAACAGCAAAAATATTACAACCCGTTTTATTGCAGTAGTCTGGAACCGAACCCATAATATCTCTAAGGAAGGTCTGTAGTTGTTATTTGAGGAATGTCTTCAAAGGTACACAAAATGGGGTATTTCTGGGAAAGAAGGTAGCATAAACAAAGGTGCTAAGATGGGACAGAGCTGGACCTGTACAAGAAAGGCAGAGTTGTCCCACTTGGTATGAGTTTAGAGCACCTACAATACTGTCATTTCTGGGTTATAATTCTGTGGATGGTAGAGGTTGTGTTATGTAAAATAAAGTGAGAAATATAAGCAGAGATCAGATTATGGGTACAAACGTGACTGGACATCATTCTATATTCAAGGGGAACCATTCTGAGGGGCAAAATAACACAATCAGATCTATATTGTTTTTGTTCTTCAGAAAACTATTCTGGTCTTAATGTGAAAGTCGGAAAAAGAGGAAGGCCAATTAGGAGTTGAGTATAATAATCCAGACCAAAGGAAATGAGTGTCACACCCTGAGACATGGCACTGAGAGTGAGAAAATGATGAGACACCAAAAAGGGAAAAGTCATATAATATGTCTACAAAATTAATTATGATCATAGAAAAGAGTAAATGTGGTACAACTATAACCCTAATTTTTTTTTTTTACTAAGAACTTTAAGTCCTCCAAATGTTATAGTGCATAGTAAATTAGGGAGAGGGGAGTGTAGAGGAAGTCCACTAAAACTCCTCTTTATAAAAATAATTCTTAACCACAGAAATGCTAAAACCACAGAGAAAAATAGTAGGTTGCGTACTTTACTACCACACCATTTTTGGAGAAGGGGGTAGTGAAGAATTAGCCATCTAGATGGCCAACCTATTCATTTGAGTTACTAACCCCTTTCTTTGGGCTGTTTCTAAGTATCAAATCCACTTTCAAAAGAAAAAGATTCCATTTCCACTTCTGGCCAAGATGGAGTAACAGGGACTGGATTACTCTCTCACTTGAAACAATACCCTCCCCCACAAAAAAAAAAAAAACAGACACAATAATAAACAAGAGTTTTTAATACATAGGATACTAAGCAACAAAGAACAATAATCCCTGAAACAAGTGATTGTACCAGTTTACTACCTGGAAAGAGTTTCCAGGATGGATACAGAGTTCAGGGAGAGAAAACAGAGGAGAAACCTAATGGATTCCCTGAGTTAGAGAGGAAGGAACTAACAGTACAAGAAGAAAAAAGAGACTAGAATTTGAAGGTCAGATGATCAGAGAGGAGAGAACAGCATAGAGAACCCTGGAGCTTGACAAACTTTCCTCTTGTAGTATTCAGCAGGGTACTGATCAGAACACGCATGTGAGGAAATTAACCAAAGGTAGGTGAAGAACCATCTAACAGGATTGAAGGGAAGAGTAGCCAGCACTCAGACAGGGCTAGGAATAAGGCCTGTTGCCATAAGCTAGACTGAAAAACCTCAGGTAGAGTGATTGTCAAGAACTGGGAAGAATGTGGGATTTTACCTACTTGTAACCTAAAATGATAAAACATACTGTATCATGGATACTGACAGTAGAAAGACTCCTGGGTCAGAGGCAAAGGACTTTATTGTTCACAGCACAGCAAGCAGCATAAGCATCTGCACATTTATCTGAATTGGTTCTCTATTGTGAACTAAAGGTTTTTGTCCTCCCGGAATTCATATGTTGAAGCCCTAATTTCCAATGTGATGGTATTAGGAGGTGGGGCCTTTGGGAAGTGACTAGGTTTAAATGAGCCCCATGATGAGATTAGTACCTTTTTAAGAAGAGACACCAGAGACCTTCCTTAGTCTTCTTCCCTCTTCCATGCAAGAATACAGTGAAAAGACAGCCATCAACAATCTAGGAAGAGGGCTCTCACCAGAACCCAACATACCAGCACCTTAATTTTGGACTTCCCAGCCGCCAGAATTATGAGAAATAAATATTTATTGTTTAAACTGCCCAATCTATGATAATGTGTTATAGCAACCTGAGCAGATTAAGACACTTTCCTTTGTCCATGAGTCCCATGGAGGTTATTTCATATGGACCCAGATAAATATTACACACACATGCAGTAAATTTCTATCACAGCTGAGGAACACTAAGCTTGGGGAAGTCAACATTTTTATAGTGAGTAGTAAGCCCACAGGTCCCTAAGGGAGTGCTAATAAGTCAGAAAGGTAACACAGGAAATCATTAGCACCCATGAACCATAGAGAAACAAGATGATGGATTCACCTGAAATAGGGGTCTCAGAAGTTATGAAGATGGGGAAGGAAGGGCCAAAGCATGGCTTGAAAGTATCCAGATCAGGGGCAAGAATCAACACTTAAACAGCGCAAGGAGAAGTGGCACAGCATAATGGAAAATCAACTCATTTGTAAAATGAGGATACTAATATTTACCTTGCAAGGCTACTGTGAGCCTTAATGATAATATATAGCAAGTACAGTGCCTCACATATAGCAGATATTCAAATGATAGCTATCTGAAGACAAGGAAAAGAAAAGGAAGCTAATATGGTACCAATAACAAACTAAAATCCTTACAAAAGCACTGAGGTACAGTGGAGTGGAAAGAGAGAGAGAGTGCTTTGCATTCAGGGAAACCTGAGCTTGAACCATTTGCTGTGTAACCTGTGGAAAGTTATCTCCCCTCTTTGCTCCTCAGTTTCCTCCTTTTTATAAAGATGAGATAAAAATTCAATATTGCAAGATTTAGAAGTAATGTATAAAATGTAACTGTCACCTAGTATGTCTTGATAACTAATAGTGATTATTATTCATATAATTATTAAATTCCCCTAAGGCAAAGTGCCTCAGTGTGGAAAATTGCACTATCAATTCTTCAGCCCTTTGGCTGAAAGCACAGAAAACAGCACTACTGCTGATATACAGTTATCTTCTATAGATAGCAGGAGTAACAAGAAGACAGCAAGCTACATCCAGAGTTACAAGACATTCAGATGAACTACAAGAAAGGAGTTTTACCAGCCACATTATAACAAAATAGAACATTCTGTAAGGTTCTTCATCAACCTTCATAGCAAATATTAGCATAATTTCTATACTTAAACAAACTCCAAGGTCTTACTAATGGCTACACAAGACGTTATTTCTCTTTTTCTTACAATTATTTTTTCACGAGAAACTTTCAAATCAATTCTTCATTAAAAACACCAAGAAAGTGAAATCTCTCTCCCCCATTCTCATTCTCTCTCTCTCTCTTTCTCTCTCTCTCTCTCTCTCTCTCTCTCTCTCACACACACACACACACACACACACACACACACACACACAATCATCAAAGGCTATATCCAATTTATCTTCTTTCCATTAAAGTGAAGCCAAATGCTCTTCCCCAAATTTCCCAATAAATCAAAGAAATCAATAACAAGGAAAAATAAGCTAAATGTTAGCTCTTATCAAAGGTCCACGAGAGAAAAAACTGACATTGAAAGTCCCACCAGACTCATTCACCACAGTGATCCATAGGTACCAAATTTTTCTAAACTAAATGTCAGGACATATAGTCTGGGAAATAAAAGCATACTTACAGGGGCAAATGACAATATCTAAAATCACTGCTCTCCATACAACTTTTCTACCCTGACCTTGGACAAGTCAACAGCCCTACACCAAGATCAGACATTTTCATTGATCGTCTCTGTGTACCAATTTTGCACATTATGTGATTACTTGGGCTAAGGGGAAGTAAACAAAATGGAATTTCTACCAACATTTAAAAAAAGGAACCAGTAGAGATTCTGGAATAGAGAACTCCAGTTGGAATAATGTATCAGGAGAGGGCAGAAAACAGTGTTCAAATCCAAAACAAATGGCATTAGTCTCAGTGAGGAAAAAGATAGTATACCTTATAAAGCAATAATTCAGAGGAAAAGGTGGATGGCAAAGAGAATTTGCTACAGATAAAGCCAAATAGACTGAGTTCATGACAAGTATGGAAGTGGTCTTATAGCCTAGTAACATCTGTTGTTTGAATGAGGATAAGTGGTCAGATGGCTTTTGACTACTCAGGGACAGTTTTCTGGAAAGCAAGGTGTCATGAAATAAATATATTTACTAATAATCTGAAATTAAAATACAAATGACTTCTCCAACATTGACCTGTACTCAGAACTTTTCTAGCTCACCATGAGGATAATTTAGTACAGTGGAAAAGGCCTTTCACTAGCAGTTAGGTTACTTGATTTTTAAGGCTTCCTCTGTCTTGAATATTACTCTGTGGCAATGTGTAATGTGGCACATACCCAGATAAAATTTGGTCACTTTGAGACCACTTATGACCTGCTTTTGCCCATTTTAATTAACAAGACATTGATTATAACACATAGTGGGGGTGACATCAGTGAAAATGGTGGAGTAGAGACCCTAAGGGCCCATCTCTCCCCAAAAACATTTAAAAAAAAAAGAAAACGGAAAAAAAAACTATCAGAATTAACTTTATTAGAATTTCAGAAAACAGTCAAAGTTTAAAGTAAACACTTCAACAAGAAAGTGACATTTTAACTTATTCCTGCTGCATCCACACCCTCCAAGCTTGAGGGAGGTGTCAATTAAACACAAAATAAGTCAATAATTGAGTAAAGAGGAACATAACAGATCCATAAAACACCACAGAAAATAAGTAGCAAAATGGCACAAGTCTTTGCATATCAGTAATACTTTAAAAGTAAGTAGACTAAACTCTCCAGTTAAAAGTATAATGGCACAACTGATAGAAAAATATTATCTAATTATATGCTGTCTACATAAGACTCACAATAGATCCAAAGATACAAATAAATTGAAAGAGAAAAGATGGAAAACAATAGCAAATACTAACTAAAGAGAACAGGGGTATCTATAATAAGATTAGACAAAATAGACTTTTAAGTCAAAATTGTTACAAGACACAAAGAATACAAAATAAAAATAAAAGAATCAATCTATCTAGAAGATATAATAATTATAAACTTATATGTACCTAAAAACAGAGCCCTAAAAATATGAAACAAATTATTACATAAAGGGAGAAATAGGCAGTTCTACAATATTTGGAGACTCAATGTCCCACTTTCAACAATGGATGGAACAATTAGAAGATCAATAAAAATGTAAGGGATTTGAACAACACTATTAAACAACTAGAGATAATAGTCATATAAAAAACCCTTCATCAGTAAGAACAGAATACACATTCTTTACAAGTGTACATGAAATGTTTTCCCAGTACAGACAACATGTTAGGCCACAAAACAATTCTCAATAATTTTTAAAATACTTAAATTATACAAAGTATCTTCCCTGATCACAATATAATGAAGCTAGAAAGCAAAAACAAAAGAAAAACTAAAAAGTTCCAAAAATTAATACACACTTCACCAATGGGTCAAATAAGAAATCACAAGGGAAATTTAAAAATATTTTTAAATGAATGAAAATTTTACCCATTGTGACAGCCTGGATGGACCTGGAAAACATAATGCTAAGTAAAATAGCCATTCAGAGAAAGAAAAGTACCATATGACTTTACTCATATGTGGAATTTAATGAATAAACTGAACTACTAAGCAAAATAGAGACAGACTCAGAGAGCAGGCAGACAGCTCTGGTGGGTAGGGGGTGGGGAGGATTGAGTAAAAAGAAAAACAGACAGAGAACTCATAGACATGGATAACAGAGTAGTGATGGTGGGGGAGAGGGGGAAGGTGGAGGTGGAAGAGGGCTTAGAAAGGACAAAGAGTGATGGAAAAAATAAAATAATAAAATAAAATAAATAAATAAATAAAATATTAAAATTTAAAAATAAAATAAAAGTATACCATGCCAAAATGTATGGGATGCATAAAAAACAATACTTAGGAAAATTTATAGCTGTAAGGCCTACATTTAAAAAAAAAAAAAAAAAAGAGGATAGATCTAAGGTCAATAATCTAATTTCATACCTTAAAGAACAATGAAAAACAGCAAACTAAACCCAAGACTAGAAGTAGAAAGGACATAATAAAATTTAGAGCAAAGAGAAAAGATATAGAAAACAGAAAAACAATACAATAAAAAATATCAAAAGCTGATTCTCTGAAAAAGTCAACAACTGACAAACCTTTAGATAGACTGGCTAAGAATAAAGAGTAAAGGGGTTCAAATATATAGTGACAGAAAAAGACTTGAATTTGGGCGGTGGGCACACAATGCAATACACAGATGATGTATAATATAATTGTATATTTAAAACCTACAAAATTTTATTAACCAATGTCACCTCAATAAATTTAATTTTTAAAAAGAGAGATAAGATGCAAGCAACTAAAATCAGAAATGCAAGTATGGACCTTTCAACCAACCTTAGAAAAATAAAAATAAAAATATTATAAAATAATAAGAGACCCCAAGATGGATGGTAGCAGATTAACTGGAAGCTACACTGACCTTATACCAGGAACAAACTGGAATTACAACAAAAATATAGAAAAACCATCCAGAATAATCACCTGAAGACTAGCTAGAGAAAACCCTTATAACCAAGAATGTAAAGAGGAGCTCACATCAAGACTGGTAGGAAGTGCAGAGGCAGGAGAGGGCTTGCTGGGCTCCAACAGACAGAAGCTGAAGTACTGGAAAGATATCTCAGCTGTGGGGATTCCCTTGGAGAAGTCTGGGGTCTAAATCCCAAGCTGACCTCCCCAGCCCAGAGTAACAGAATGGGGAAATGTGACCATACAACACCCAGTGGTGAAAAGCATGGTGGTTATGTCCAGCAGGGAGAGATGGCTAGAAACCCAGGCACCCACTTAAAGGGCCAACACATTAAATTTCATTTGCTGCCACTCACCTTGGGCTTGGGCAGAGGGAGAGCAGAGTGAACTACAGCTATGTGACGAGAGTCTGGGGTTTGTGGCTTGGGAGAGAGAGCTGGGAAGGAAGATGTCATGGTGCTGAGTCATTCCCCCATGCTGCAGAAGCCATCTTTTGCAGGAAGACTTTTCACATCAATGCAGCTTTTGCTGAGGGGGAAAACGATTACCACTCCCATTGGAAACTCTCTCAACCCACCTGGTGGAGTTCACATCTGGCTGAGGACTACAACATGGTGCTCATTAAGTGACTGAGACTAACAGTCAGCCTGAAGGCAGAGATGAATCTCTGGGTGCTTTGAGTCTTTGCCTGAACATCTCCTCTGCCTGGGGCTAGTAAAAGCAGACCTTGATATTCAGCTATGTCCTTTCCATATGCACCCAGCCCAGCAGAGGGAGCTACAAGCTGTGGATTGCTGATAGCTCCAAACAGGATACTCAGGGCCAGTCACAAACAGCGTCTGACATGAGCCTGCATCACAGACCTTCACCAATAAACCCAGTGGCCAGATTCAGTCAACAACAGAACAGGACCTAATAAGCTCCACAAACAGTAAATCCCCAGGGAGATTTCCACAGGCTTCAAACTCTCCTGAGGCAAATTACACTTTGTGTGATAAGTACTTGCATAGCAGCCTGCATGCAGTGTTAGGGGTTGAACCCCACTGTCAGCTAGCCTGAGGGAGAAGCCACACATGGATGAGCCAATAGCAATCAAGACTCAATTACAAAAGGAGGGCCCACAAAACATGCACAAATGACATTATCAGAGCACCCAGGTATACTGACCAGGGAGCCTGAGCCATTGGGTCTCACAAGTCAACTACAATAAAAGGCCACCCTATCCAGACTGGGAGTCATAGTAGATCTACATAATACAGAGAAACAAACCCAAACAGGAAGCAAAAATGAGGAGACAAAGAAACAAACCCAAATGAAAGATCAAGAGAACCCTCCAAAAGAGAAATGAAATGAAATGGAAATAAGTAATTTATCAGATATAGAGTTCATACTAATGATTCTAAAAATGCTCAAAAGCATGAAAAATGATATAGAAACTATGAAAAACAACCAGTCAGAAATGAAGAACAGCATAGCAGAAATAAAGAATACACTAGATATATGCTGTAGCATATTAAAAGAAACCAAAGATCGAATCACCGAATGAGAAGACAGGGTAGAAGAAATCACTCAAACAGAGAAACAGAAAGAACAAAGAATTAAAAAACAGTAAGATAGTTAAAAGTAGATGTGGGACAACATGAAAACATAACAATATCTGCATCAAAGAAGTACCAGAAGAAGAACAAAGGGAGCAAAGGATACAGAACCTGTTTGAAGAAATAATGGCAGCAAACTTCCTTAACTTGATGAAGAAAAATGTCACAAAAGTTCAGGAAGCACAGAGTCACAAGCAAGAAGAATCCAAAGAGGTCCACATCAAGACACATCATAATTAAAGTGCCAACTATTAAAGACAAAGAGAGAATTTTAAAGGTGGTAAGAGAAAAGCAATGTGTTACTTATGAAAGAGCTCTGATGACACTATCAGCTGATTTCTCAGCAGAAACACTACAGGCCAGAAGGGTATGGCATGAAGTATTCAAGGTAGTGAAAAGCAAGATCTGAAACAAGACTACACTATCCAGCAGGATATCATTTAAAATAGAAGGTGAAATAAAAAGTTTCCCAGACCCACCCCCCCAAAAAAATAGGC
Organism: Tadarida brasiliensis; assembly: GCA_030848825.1. Taxonomy (NCBI): domain Eukaryota; kingdom Metazoa; phylum Chordata; class Mammalia; order Chiroptera; family Molossidae; genus Tadarida; species Tadarida brasiliensis. The sequence continues at coordinate 46,987,184 of CM061280.1, read as the reverse complement.
TAAAGGAATTTATTATCACCAAAACAGCATTGCAAGAAATGTTAAAGGGACTGCTGTGATAAGAAGAAGAAATTGAGAAAGAAACATAGGCATAAAGACCAAAAATGGCAATAAACAAGTACCTATCAATAATAACCTTAAGCTCTGGTCGGATTGGCTCAGAAGTTAGAGCATTGATCCACAGACCAGAGAGTCCTGGATTTGGTTCCCGCTAAGGGCATGTACCTCGGTTGTAGTTTGTCCCCGGCCCCGGTTGGGGTCATGTGGGTGGCATCCACTTGATGTGTCTCTCTCACATCGATGTTTCTCTCTCTCCCTTACTCCCTCTCTCCTTCCTTCTCTATGTAAAAATGTCCTCGGGTGAGGATAAATAATAATAATAATAATAACCTTAAATGTAAATGGATTAAACGTTCCAAAAGAACTACAGTAGCTGAATGGATAAGAAAACATGACTGATATATATGCTGTTTACAAGACACCCACCTCAGGACAAAAAACACACAGGATGAAAGTGAAAAGATGGGAAAGACTTTTATCCATGCAAATGGAAACAAAACAAACAAACAAACAAAAAACAGGAGTAGCAACACTCATATCTGAAAAAATAGACATTAAAATGAAGGCCGTAACAGGAGACAAAGAAGGTCACTATATAATATTAAAAGGATTGATCTAACAAGAGCATATAACCTTGTTAAAAATGTATACATCTAATGTAGGAGCACCAAAATATATTTAAAAACTTCTGGAGGACTTTAAGGGAGAGTTCGACAGCAATTAAATCATAGTAGAGGAAGTTAACACCCCATTGACATCACTGGATAGATCTTCTAGAAAAATAAATCAACAAGAAAACAGTGACCCTACATGACACACTAGATCACATGGATTGAATTGACATTACAGAACATTTCACCCCAAAGTGGCAGAATATATATTCTTCTCAAGTGCACATAAGACAATCTCAAAGAGAGACCAAATGTTAGGACACAAACTAAGTCTCTACAAATTCAAGAAGATTGAAATCATATCAAACATCTCTTCAAATCACAGTGGCATAAAACTAGAAATCAACTACAATAAAAACACTCAAGAACATTAAAGTCAATTAAGGTTAAATACAATGTTATTAAAAAAATAAATGGGTTACAAATGGCATCAAGAAAGAAATAAAAAGGTTCTGGAGAAAAGATGGTGGCGGGCAGGATTGGAGGAAGGGTGAGTGTTTGAGAGAGTGAGCTAGTGTGAGAGAGTGTAAGTGGACGTGAAAGTAGATGACCAAACTTGTGCAGTGCAGAGACGCGGAGCAGCAGGTTTCTGTGCTGTGGACGGGGAGCAGCTGGCTACCGTGGTCAGCGGCTCTTCAGGGTGCTTCTCCTTGCGCCGTGGGAAGGTCCCACCATTTGGGAAGATCCCGGGTCTTCCCTGGGAGAAGGCAGTGGGAGCAGCTACGGCCCAGAACCTGAGCCTACCAGTGCACCTGGCACCATCAGACCAGTGGACACCCAGTGTCAACACAGACCAGTGCACGGTATTGGAGCTGTCAAGGTCCCGGTTGCAGAAACCACAAATGGCCAAAAGGCTGGGAGCCCAGCACCATCCCCCACAGTAGCAGCCTGATCAGAGTCCAGATATACCCCAGCAACAGAGGCTGATGAGCAGACATCCACCCCAGGAAACAGAAGCTCAGACCAGCAGCAGAGAATCATCCTCAAAAACTACAGCAAAGGCTGAGCAGGAGATGAGCCCCACTGGGCAGCAGCACTCCCCAGCCACCAGCAGCAGGACCTGGGGCTCCATTGGGGCCTGTGCAACACTGCTGCCCACAAGATCAGTGGGAAGCCAAAGATCCATAGGGGCCTGTGTGACCCAGCTGCCCAAGGTGCAGTCAGGGAGTGCAGCTTCAGCAGGGCCTGAGGAATACAGCTACAGATGGCACCAGGGACCAGCTGGGAAGACAGCTTCAGAGGGGCACATGCAATCCAGCAGCAGTACCTACCAGGACACACCAATACCAGCCCAAGAAGTCAATCTTCCAGGATTCACAGCAGGCAAGAAGCAATATGCAACAGAACATTCTGGGAGGCACAGTAGCCTTATTTGATATACAGTGAGCTGCCTGCACATTCAAACATCACTCACTGGGTATAGAGCCACCAGGCAGCTAAGATGGGGAGACAAAGAAACAACACCCAAAGGAAAGAAAAAGAGGAATCACTGGAAAAGAAACTACAGGAAATGGAAGAAAGCAACTTGTCAGATAAAGAATTCAAAGCAATGATTTTAAGGGTGCTCAAACAATTTGGTGAGAACTACAAGCAACTTAACAAGAATTATGAGGAGCTCAAAGGGAACTACTTCAGCTTAAAAAAAGAAGTAGAAGCTATGCATAAAAAGGTAGAAGCTATGCATAAAAATCAAGAGGAAATAAAGAATGACATAGCTGTTACGAAAAATACCTTAGAAAGGTTCAATAGTAGATTAGAAGAAGCTGAAGACCGAATCAGTGACTTAGAAGACAAGGTAGAGAAAAACACCAAAATAGAGCAGCAAATGGAAAAAAAAGTTTAAAAAGCAGCAGGAGAGTTTAAGGGAGCTGTGAGACAATATAAAACATAACAACATTCGCATTATAGGGATACCAGAAGAAGAAGAAACAGAGAAAGGAATAGAGAACCTGTTTGAAGAAATAATGACAGAAAACATCCCTAAACTGGTAAAAGAAAAAGTCACACAAGTCCAGGAAACACAGAGAGTCCCAAGCAAGATGAACCTCAGAAGACCCACAGCTAGACACATCATAATAAAAATGGCAAAAATTAAAGACAAAGAAAGAATCTTAAAGGAAGCGAGAAAGAAACAGAAAGTTACCCACAAGGGAGCTCCCATTAGACTGTCAGCTGATTTCTCAATAGAAACACTGCAGGCCAGAAGGGAGTGGCATGAAATATACAAAGTCATGTAAGGCAAGGGTCTAAATCCAAGACTACTTTATCCAGCAAGGCTATCATTCAAAATTGAAGGAGAAATAAAGAGCTTCACAGATTTAAAAAAAAAGCTAAAAAAATTTACCACCACAAACCCACACTGCAAGAAATGCTGAAGGGACTGTTGTAAGAAGAAGAAGAAACAGAGAGAGAGAGAGAGAGAGAGAGAGAGAGAGAGAGAGAGAGAGAGAGAGAGAGAAAGAGAGAGAGAGAGAGGAACACAGGTATAAAATTAAAATGCAACTAATAACTATCTATCAATAATTATCTTAAATGTAAATGGCTTAAATGCTCCAATCAAAAGACATAAGGTAGCTGATTGGATAAGAAAACCTGACCCATATTTATGCTGTCTACAAGAGACCCACCTCACAACAAAAGACTCACACAGGATGAAAGTGCAGGGATGGAAAAAAATTTTCCAAGCAAATGGAAATGAAAAAAAGCTGGTGTAGCAACACTCATATCTGACAAGATAGACTTCAAAACGAGGATCATAATAAGAGACAGAGAAGGTCACTACAAAATATTAAAAGGATCAATCCAACAAGAAGATATAACCCTGGTAAACATATATGCACCAAATACGGGAGCACCAAAATATATTTTAAAAACTTCTGGAGGACTTCAAGGGAGAGAACAATAGCAATACGATCATAGTGGGTGACTTTAATACACCACTGGCACCACTGGATAGATCTTCTAGACAAAAAATTAACAAGGACATAGAGTCCTTACAAGACAAACTAGATCAGTTGGACTTCATTGATATTTTCAGAACACTTCACCCCAAAGCTGCAGAGTATACATTTTCTCAAGTACACATGGGACATTCTCAAAGACAGACCACATGTTAGGACACAAAGTAAGTCTCTACAAATTCAAGAAGATTGCAATCATATCAAGCATCTTCTCAGATCACAGTGGCATGAAACTAAAACTCAATTACAATAAAATCACAAGAAAAATATTCAAACACTTGGAGGCTAAATAGCATGTTATTAAATAATGAATGGGTTACTAACGAGATCAAGGAAGAAATTTAAAACTTCCTAGAAACCAGTGAAAACAAACACACAGCACAAAATCTATGGGACACAGTGAAAGCAGTCCTGAGAGGGAAGTTCACAGCACTACAGGCCTACCTCAAAAAACAAGAAAAATTCTTAATTGACTTTCTAACCCTACAACTTAAAGAACTAGAAAGTAAACAAAAAGAAAAACTCACAGTTAGTAGGAGGAAGGAAATAGCAAAGGTCAGAGTAGAAATAAATGACATAGAGACCGAAAAAACAATTCAAAAGATCAATGAAACAAAAATCTCATTCTTTGAAAAGATAAACAAGATCGATGGGCCTTTAGCCAGACTCACCAAGAAACAAAAAGAGAGAAACCAAATAAAATCAGAAACGAAAAAAGGGAAGTAACAACTGACACCACAGAAATAAAAAGTATCATCAAAACATACTATGAACAATTATCCACCAACAAGTTGGCACTACAGGGTTACCTCAAGAAACAAGAAAATTTTGTAATAAAATATCTAATCTCACAACTTACGGAATTAGAGGGAGAACAACAAGAAAAGCCCAGTGTAACAAGTAGGAAGGAAATAATAAAGATAAGAATGGAAATAAACAAAATAGAGACTAAAAAAAACACAAAAGGTCAATGAAATTAGCAGTTGGTTGTTAGAAAAGATAAACAAGACTGATGAACCTTTAGGCAAACTCATCAATAAACAAAGAGAGAGGATCCAAATAAATAAAATCAGAAATGAAAGAAGTGAAGTAATAATTGACACCAAAGAAATACAAAGGATTGTAATAAAATACTATGAACAAATATATGTCAACATATTGGTCAAACTAGGCAAAATAGACAAAAGCCTAGATTCACGCGATCTTCAAAACCCAACAAGGAAGATTCAGAAAACCTGAAGAGACCAATACAAATAATGATATTGAAGGAGTAATCAGTAACCTCCCAGTAAACAAATGCCCTGGTCCAGATGGTTTCACAGGGGTGTTTTACAAAACATTCAAAGAATTAACACCTATTCTCCTCAAACTAGTCCAAAAAATTCAAAAGGAAGGAAGATATCCAAACTCTCTTTATGAAGCCAGCATGATCCTAAACCCAAAACCAGATAAATACTCTAAAAATAAAGAAAATTACAGACCAATATCCCTGATGAACATAGATGATAAATTCCTCACACAAATATTAGAAAATTAGATTAAGCAATATACTGAAAAGATCGTAACCATAACCAAGTGGGATTTATTGCAGAGTTGCAACATTGGTACAATATTCACAAATCAATAAATTTCATATACCACATAAACAAAATGAAAGTTAAAAACTATATGATCATATCAATAGTTACATAAAAAGCATTCAACAAAATAAAACACCCATTTTTGATAAAAATTCTCAGCAAAATCAGAATACAGGGATCATACTTCAATATAATAAAGGCCATATATGACAAATATACAGCCAACCTCATACTCAATGTGCAAAGATTAAAAGTGATACACTTAAGAAAAGAAACAAGACAGAGGTTTTTACTTTCATCACTCTTACTCAACATAGTACTCGAAGTCTTACCACAGAGGTCAGGTCAGCATAAAAAAAAAAAAAGGCATCCAAATTGGAAAGGGGGAAGAGAAACTGTCATTACTCACAGATGACATGATATTATATAAAGTAAATCCTGAAAAACTGCTAGATTTAATAAATGAATTTGGCAATGCAGCAGGATACAAAATTAACATCCAGAAATGGATGACATTTTTATACACCAAATATAAATGCTCAGAAAGAGAAACTAAAAAAAAAAAAAAAAAATCCAATATACCATTGTAACAAGAAATTAAGATACCTAGGAATAACCTTTAGCAAGGAGGAAAAAAAACAAACAAACAAAAAATAGTTCTCAGAAAACTACAGGACATTGAGAAAAGAAATAGAGGAAGATATAAACAAGTGGAAGCATATACCACATTCATGAATTAGAAGAACTAATATCATAAAAATGTGCATACTACCCAAAGCAATGTATAAATTCAATGCAATCTTTGTTAAACCACCAATGACATATTCCACAGGTCTAGAACAAACACTACAAAATTTTATATGGAACCAAAATATAATCCAAAAAGATGCAGCAATCTTGAGAATGAAGAACAAAGTAGGAGGGATCACAATACCAGATATCAAATTATACTACAAAGCCATTGTGGTCAAAACAGCCAGGTAATGGCACAAGAATAGGCATATAGAACAATGGAACACAATAGAGAACCCAGAAATAGAACCAAGTAATTATGTTCAATTAATATTTGATAAAGGAGGCAAGAGCATACAATGGAGTAAAGACAGTCTCTTCAATAAGTTGTGTTGGGAAAATTGAACAGGAAGATGAAAAAATATGAAATTAGACCACCAACTTACACCATACACAAGAATAAGTTCTATGCTCGGCCGGTGTGGCTCAGTGGATTGAGTGTTGTCCCATGGACTGAGAGGTCGCGGTTTGAGGGCACATGCCGCAGTTGCGGGCTCATTCCCCACTAGGGAGAGTACAAGAGGCAGCTGATAGAGATTTTTCTCTCACATCGATGTTTCTAACTCTATCTCCCTTCCACTCTGTAAAAAAAACTCAATAAAAATATATTAAAAATAAGCTCTAAATGGATAAAAGACTTAAATTGAAGTCATGAAATCATAAAAATCCTAGAAGAAACCATAGACAGCAAAATCTCAGACTTTTCACATAGCAGAATTTTCATTGATACATCTCCTAGGGCAAGAGAAACAAAGGAAGAAATAAACGAATGGGACTACATCAAATTGAAAAACTTCTGCACAGCAAAAGAAACCAGTATCAAAATAAAAAGGGATTTATCTCTTCCCACCCTCCTCCCTCAAACCCCTTCCCTCTGAGATTTATTGGTCTGTTCAGGTTTCTGCATCTATTTGGTCCAGCAAGGGTGGGGTGCAGGAACAGGGAGGAGGGTGTCATTGGGTGAAAAAAGAAAAGACATTTGTAATACTTTAAACAATAAAGATAAATTTTAAAACAACGAAAATGAGAACCCGTTGTATGGGAGAACATATCTGCCAATGATATATCAGATGAGTTAATTTCCAAAATATATAGAGTACTCATACAACTCAACAAAAGAAAGACAAAGAATCCAATTAAAAAATGGGCAGAGGACCTAAATAGACACCTCTCCAAACAGGACATAAAAATGGCAAGAGACATGTGAAAAAATGCTCAACATCACTAAGCACCAGAGAGATGCAAATTAAAACAAATTAAACAATCCTATTATATTAATATTGTGTATAGTTATACAATAATAAAGTCATATATTAACAGAAAAAATAAATATGTAATATATTAATATAATAATAGCAATATTATGCAATACTAATGAATAATTATATAATGTTAAGTAATATTAACATATTAAAGTTATAGAAAAATTGAATAAGTCAATGGAATATACTGGAGACCCCAGAAGTAGGCACAGGCAAATATGAACACCGAAGAACAGAAGAGGAGTTAAGGAAAGAGCATCTTTTCAATAAATGGTGCTGGAACAGCTGAGTGTCCATATGGGTGTGTGTGGATGGTATAATGACATTAAATCTAATGCATACCAGACATAGAAATTAGTTCCAAAAGAAGAAAATCAGTTTCATTATAATAAAATATAGAAAAAATATTTTTATGCTCAAATTAAGGAAAGAAAAGTATCTTATAGTGCTGGCTGGTTTGGCTCAGTGGTTACAGCATCAGCCCATGGACCACAAGGTCATGGGTTCAATTTCTGGTCAAGGGAACATACCTGGTTGCAGGTTTGATTCTGGCACTGGTAGGGGTCATGTGGGAGGCAACCAATCAATGTGTTTCTCTCACATTGGTGTCTCTCTCTTTCCCTCCCTCCCTTCCACTCTCTCTAAAATTCAATGAAAAAAAATATCTTTGGGTGAGGATTAAGGAAAAAAGTGATCTCACAGGACCAAACAGGAATTACAACTAAAATAAAGAAAAATCATTGGGAAAAAGCAACAGAAAAGCAGCGGGAGAGGACCATACAACCAGGAACAATGAATGAGCCTGGTAGGATCTGCGGAGGCACAAGAGGGTGGTGGGCTGGGAACCCACGGACAGCAGCGGCCTTAGCTGTGAGCAGGGCAACCTCAGAGTTAAGATCCAAAGTGGCTCCACAGTGCAGAGGGCTGGGACAGAGAGCTACATAGCCACAGCCACTCACCTGGGGCTCCGGCAGAGGAAGGGTGGACTGGACTGGAACTCTGTGGGGACACCTGGGATTTGGAGGGCATTCAGAGTTTGTGCTGAGCTGCAGCCACAAAGGACAGTGACCAGCTTGCTCCTTCCCAGTTACACAGAATGGCAGCCAAGCTTGCTGCTTCCCAGAGCTGTGGTAGCCCCTCCCTTGGAGATTCCCAGGTGAGGCAAAGAAATGCAAATTGAGACTCATTAACAACCAGCATCAGCCCCACCCTCGGGAAATCCTCTTACACCATAAACACCTGAGGGAGTTTCTCATTCAACTGAGATCCTAAGGCTTTGCAAGTAACGGAGGCTAATAGCCTCCAGGCAAAAAGCTAGAGCACAACTGAACCTTTCCTGAGCTTGCAAATCTACCCAGGAAAGTGAGACTTGACTGTGGTGTTTAAGGAGGGCCCTCCACGCTCATCCAAACCCAGTAGAGGGAGCCACAAATAGCAGAACACCAACACCCACAGGAAAAATTTGGCAGGCTCCAAAACCCACTGTGATAGCAAAAATGGTGAAACAAAGAAACAGATACCAAATGAAAGAACAAGAGAACTCTACCAAAGATGAGATAAATGAAATGCAGTTAAGCAAATTATCAGAGGTAGAGTTCCGAGCCATGATCTTGAGGAAACTAAACAGCATGAGTAAGGACATCAACACCATGAGTAAAGATATAGAAACACTGAAAACCAACCAAGTGGAAATGAAGAATGACATAGCAGAAATAAAGAACACATTGGAAGGACTGACCAACAGAGTAGAGGAAATGGAAGACTGGATCAGTGAATTAGAAGACAGAGTAGAAAAAATCGATCAATCAGAAAACCAAAAGGAAAAAACAATTAAAAAAACAAGAAGATAGCTTAAAAGAACTGTGGGACAACTGGAAACGTAATAACATTCACATCACAGGAGTGCCCAAAGAAGAAGAAAATGAGCAAGGGTTAGAGAATACATTTGAAAAAATAGTGACAGAAAATTTCCCTAATTTGGTGAAGGAAGAAGACATTCAAGTTCAAGAAGCACAGAGAGTCCCAAGTAAGAAGAACCCAAACAGGCCCACACCAAGACACATAGTAATTAAAATGCCAAAAATTAAAGACAAAGAGAGAATTCTAAAGGCAGCAGAGATAAGCAACATGTTACCTACAAAGGAAACTCCATAGGGCTATCAGCTGACTTCTCAACAGAAACTCTACAGGCCAGAAGGGAATGGCATGAAGTAATCAAGGTCATGAAAAACAAGGATCTGAATCCAAGACTACTCTATCCAGCAAGGCTATCATTCAAAATAGAAGGTCAAATAAAGAGTTTCCCAGACAAATAAAAGGCTAAGAGAATATATTAGCACCAAATCAGCACTGCAAGAAATATTAAAAAGACTGCTGTAATTAGTAGAAGAAATAGGAAGAAAAATATAACCACACTGAACAAAAATGGCAATAAATAAGTACATATCAATAATCACCTTAAATGTAAATGGATAGAATGTTCCAAAAAAGACACACAGTAGTTGACTGAATAACAAAGCATGATTCACATATATGTTGTTTACAAGAGACCCACCTCACAACAAAAGACTCACATAGGTTGAAAGTAAAGGGATGGAAAAAAATCTTCCAAGCAAAAGGATATGAAAAAAAAAGCTGGGGTAGCAAAACTCATATCTGATAAATTAGATTTCAAATTGAAGACCATAACTAGAGACATAGAAGGCCATTACGTAATATTGAAAGGATCTATCCAACAGGAAGATATAACCTTGGTAAACATATATGCACCCAATATAGGAGCACCAAAATATATTAAAAATCTTCTGGAGGACGTCAAAGGAGAAATCGACAGCAATACAATCATAGCAGGAGACTTCAACACCCCACTGACATCAATGGATAGATCATCTAGACAAAAAATTAACAAGGAAACAGAGACTCTAAATGAAGCACTAGATCAAATGGATTTAATAGATATATACAGAGAATTACAAGCCAAAACTGCACAATTCACATTCTTCTCAAGTGCACATGGGACATTCTCAAAGATAGACCATATGTTAGGGCACAAACTAAGTCTCTACAAGTTCAAGAAGATTGAAATCATATCAAGCATCTTCTCAGATCACAATGGCATGAAACTAGAAATAAACTGCAACAAGAACATGCAAAGACATTTGAACACATGGAAGGTAAATAGCATGTTACTGAACAATGAATGGGTTACCATGGAGATCAAGGAAGAAATTAAAACCTTCCTGGAAACCAATGAAAATGAAAACACAACAACACAAAATCTATGGGATGCAGCAAAAGCAGTTCTTAGAGGAAAGTTCATAGCACTACAGGCCCACCTCAAGAAAGAAGAAAAAAATTCTAATTGACTACCTAACCTCACAACTTAAAGAACTAGAAAGCAAACAGAAAGAAAACCCTAGAGCAAGTAGAAGGAAGGAAATAGTAAAGATCAGAGCAGAAATAAATGACATGGAGACCAAAAAAAAAAACCATTCAAAGGATCAATGAAACAAAGAGCTGGTTTTTTGAAAAGATAAACAAGATTGGTGGACCTTTAGCTAGACTCACCAAGAAACAAAGAGAGAGAGAACCCAAATACACAAAATCAGAAATGAAAGAGGAGAAGTAAAAACTGACACCAGAGAAATACAAAGGATTGTTAACAAATAGTATGAACATTTATATGGCAACAAATTCGACAATCTAAGTGAAGTGGACACATTTCTAGAAACACATAGTCTCCCAAAACTGAACCGGGAAGAGATAGAAAACTTGAACAGGCCAATAACAATGAAGGAAATTGAAGATGTAATCAAGACCCTCCCAGCAAACAAAAGCCCAGGCCCTGACAGCTTCACGGGGGAGTTTTACTGAACATTCAAAGAAGAACTAACACCCATTCTCCTCAAACTATTCCAAAAAATTCAAGAAGAAGGAAGACTTCCAAACTCCTTTTATGAAGCCAGCATAACACTAATTCCAAAACCAGAAAAAGACACTACAAAGAAAGAAAACTACAGGCCAATATCCATGATGAACATAGATGCCAAAATCCTGAACAAAATACTAGCAAATCGGATCCAGCAATACATCAAAAAAATTATTCAACATGACCAAGTGGGATTCATCCCAAAGATGCAAGGCTGGTACAATATTTACAAATCAATAAATATGATACATCACATAAACAAAATGAAAGATAAAAACCATATGATCATATCAATAGATGCTGAAAAAGCATTTGACAAAATCCAGCACCCATTTCTGATAAATACGCTCAGCAATTTGAGAATAGAGGGATCATATCTCAACATTCTAAGGGCCATATATGAAAGACCTACAGCCAACATCATACTCAATGGACAAAAATTAAAAGCATTTCCCTTAAGAAAAGGAACAAGGCAAGGATGCCCACTTTCACCACTCTTATTTAACATAGTACTGGAAGTCTTAGCCACAGCAATCAGACATAAAGAAAAAATAAAAGGGATCCAAATTGGAAAGGAGGAAGTGAAACTGTCATTATTCGCAGATGACATGATATTATACATAGAAAACCCTAAAGACTCCATCAAAAATCTACTAGACTTAATAAATGAATTTGGCAAAGTAGCAGGATACAAAATTAACGTCAAGAAATCGACGGTATTCTTATACACCAATGATGAACTCACAGAAAGAGAAACTAAAAAAAAAAAAATCCCATTTACCATCGCAGCAAAAAAATTAAGATACCTAGGAATAAACTTAACCAAAGAAGTAAAGGACCTATTTGCAGAAAACTACAGGACATTGAAAAAAGAAATAGAGGAAGACATAAAAAAGTGGAAGCACATACCTTGTTCATTGATTGGAAGAATTAACATCATTAAAATGTCCATACTACCCAAAGCAATCTATAGATTTAACGCAATCCCCATCAAAATACCAATGACATATTTCACAGAACTAGAACAAATGCTTCAGAAGTCCATATGGAACCAAAAAAGACCCCAAATAGCTAAAGCAATCTTGAAAAAGAAGGACAAAGTAGGCGGGATCACAATACCGGACATCAGGGTATACTGCAAAGCTACTGTAATCAAAACGCCTGGTACTGGCACAAGAACAGGTACATAGATCAATGGAATAGAACAGAGAACCCAGAAATTGACCCAAAACATTATGCTTAATTAATATTCAACAGTGGTGGCAAGAGCATACAATGGAGTAAAGACAGCCTCTTTAATAAATGGTGTTGGGAAAATTGGACAGCTACATGCAAAAAAATGAAACTAGACCATCAACTTACACCATACACAAGAATAAACCCAAAATGGATAAAAGACTTAAATGTGACTCATGAATACATAAAAATCCTAGAAGAAAACGTAGGCAACAAAATTTCCGACATCATACCCAGCAGAATTTTCACTGATATATCACCTAAGGCAACAGAAACAACGGAAAAAATGAGCACATGGGACTACATCAAACTAAAATGCTTCTGCACAGCAAAAGAAATAACCATCAAAATGGAAAGGCAACCCACGGTATGGGAGAGCATAATTTCCTATGATATATCAGTTAAGGGACTAGAAAGTAAACAAAAAGAAAACCCAGAGCAAGTAGAAGGAAGGAGATAGTAAAGATCAGAGCAGAAATAAATGACATAGAGACTAAAAAGCAACACAAAAGTTCAGTGAAGTAACAACTGACATCACAGAAATACAAAGGATTATAAGAAAAAATGCTATGAAAAACTATATGCCAACAAACCTGGGTGAAATGAATGAATTCTTAGAAACATACAATCTTCCAAAACTGAATCAGGAAAAATCGGAAAACCTAAATAGACTGATTACAACTAATGAAACTGAAACTGTAACAAAAACTCTCAGCAAACAAAGTTCTGGACTAGATGGCTTCACAGGTGAATTTTAGCAAACATTAAAAGAGGAACTAACACTTATCCATGATTAATATTTCCATAACTATATAATTATAAATGTTGCCTTGGGATATTCAATATTGTTTTAGAGTTAATGTATAAAGAACAGACAAATTATTTATAGGTATATAACAGTTTGTAAAGTTTAAAAATTCTGAATAATGTAAAAATAATAATGGAATTAAATTTTGGAAATGAAAGTGTTAAGACATATATCATAGCTAAGGAGTCAATATAATGTTTAACATTAAAACAAGAAATGGAGCTAAACATTTTAAGAATTATGATAATTATCAAAAAGGCATAGAAGTAGCTACTATGAGACTAAGACCAGGAGTGATGAACAGATGGAAGAATATTTGGTTTTTATTTAATATCATAAAGGAAAAGAATTGAAGACCTAAAAATAAATTTAGGAGGGAAGAATGTTTAATGATATGTTAAATTTTTATAGTAATTATAGGAGTCCATAGTTACTATTTAAAGAAAAAAATCAAGAAATAAGGGTGTAAGTGTGATACTTACTGTTATAATTAGTGGTGTGTTGGTAAATGTTTCCCAGCTGGCTGCTGGGAGGGAAGCTAAGCTCTAATTTGTAGCATTTGCCAATTTCCATGGCATAAATATTCCTACTGTAGTCAATTTCAAGTACCAAAGTGACACCAATGGGCTTGCAAAATTCCTGACAAGTTCCTGTTCCAGGGACTATTTAAAATGGAATTTAACAGAATTAAAAACAGAAAGCTTGTGAATAGTTGTTGCCTCTAGGTAGTGGGGCTTATGGAAAGGTAACATAATGTTGTGTACCCATTTGAATTTTTACCCTGTTCATGTATTATTATTTTTTATTTGCTTTTATTGTTGAGAGTATTACAGATGTCCCCCCATTTCTCTACTTTTCCCCCCTCCACCCAGCTTCCACCCTACCCCATCCCAGGCCTCCACCTCATTATTGACTGTGTCCATGGGTTATGCATATAGACATATAAATTATTTGGTTAATCTCTTCCCACCCACCTCCAATCCTCTTCCCTCTGAGATCTGTCAGTCTGTTCCCTACTTCCAAGTCTCTAGATCTATTTTGTTCATTAGCTTATTTTGTTCATTATATTCTATAAATAAGTGAGATCATGTGGTACTTGTCTTTCTCTGACTGGCTTGTTTTTCTTAGAATAATAATCTCCAGGTCCATCCATGATGTCTCAAAGGGTAAGAGATCTTTCTTTCTTACAGCTGCATAGTATTCCATTGTGTAAATGTACCACAGCTTTTTAATCCACTCATCTACTAATGGGCACTTGGGCTGTTTCCAGAGTTTAGCTATTGTGAATAGCACAGTTATGAACATAGGGGTGCATATATTCTTTATGATTATTTATACATAAAAAATAACTCAAATAAAAGGTGTTCCATCTTGGATGTAGAAAGTTGTAAAGAACATCATTAATACTTAAACAAGAAAAATCCAGATAAACAACAAAATCACACTTTTCTCTGCTGCCATCAGACAGCTAAAATGTTACGGAAAACCACTGATGTGAAACCCAAGAAAAGACAGGCACCTCCCAAGGCAGAGATAGGTCATAAACACTGCTCTACCTGTGGTAGAGCATAGGAGGAAGAGACACTAAATACCATACAACTGAGTAAGAAGAATTTAGCTACAATTTTAATGAATTATTAAAAACGAAGAATTGGCTAGCATGAGATTATAGAATCCCCAAGATCCTCAGACACAATGGTAACTCACCCCTGTTCACAAACTCTTCTCCACAGACCTCTGCCAGATACTCACTAGAAAGACTGAGTGGGAAAATGCAAAGAGCCTCACTCAGTAATACAGACCTGGAAGTGAGAGGCTGCCAATACAGGAAAGCCACAACCACCTTACAGACCGTTATCCCCTAAAGTACAAAAGTCTTGAGCCACTGAGGCAAGAGCAAAAACCCTGTCACTTCTAAGGCACAGATGTTGACCCATTATGGCTGGAGTGTAAATGAAAACAATTCTACCACTAGAGGAGAAGCAGGAAAACAGTTCTACCTGTTTTAGTGGTCTATACTAATGGTATACTATACTAATACCGTTAGTTGTCTCTTACCACTAATTTTATACTATACGAATAAAATAAGGGGAATAGAATAAAACTCTCCTGTACAAGATCTGCCAAAGATACAAGGCAAAGTCTGGCTGGAAAGGGCATGATAATTCCACCCCCATGAGACCCAGACATACAGGCCTAAAAATGAAACCAGACAACAGAGAACCTCCTCTGGCCCCAGCACCAGAAAGTCAAGCACTAAGTACATATCAAGCAACAGCAGTCTACTCTTGGGGTGGCAGGCAAGAACATGGGAGGTACAGAAACACAGGAAAGCCTGCAAGGGGAGGGTGGAGCAAAAACATTTTTTTAAAAAGGAAGGAAAAGAGAAGAAACCCTAGCTATTAACTGATAGAATTATAAAGAGAAATGGACAGATCCACAATTACAGTTGGGTATTTCAATATGCCTCTTTCAATAATTCATAAAACAGGAAGATAAAAAATATCTAAGGATATAGAAGACCTTAAAAGCACTATAAACTAAGTTGATATCACTAAAATACATAGAACACTACATTCAACAAACACAAAAGTGGAGCCAGAACATTCATCAGGATAGGCTATATTCTGGATCAAACAATAATCTTCAATTTCAAAAAAATTGAGATCATTTGTTGTATTTTTTTTTTTTACTGAAAAGATCCTAAAGTAGAACCAATAACATTTTTTAAAAATCAAGGAAATTCCCAAATATTTGAAAATAACAACAAACTTCCAAATAACTCATAGAAATAAAAACTCACATTAAAATCTGTGAGATGCAGATAAAGCAGTGTTTCAGATAAAATTTGTAGCACTGAATAATTGTAATTAGAGAAGAAGACTTAAGCCAATGATGTAAACTTGATCTTAAGATTAGAAAAAGAAATTAAATCCAATGCAAGCAGAAGAAAGTAATAAAGAAAATATAATATCAATGAAAATAGAGATACAACAAAAAAGGATCAACGAAACCAAACGCCAGTTCTTTGAAAAGGTCAAGAAACCAGACTTGAAAAAATATATATAAATGAAAGGAAACAAAACCTTAACTTTTAATAAATCAGTGGCATCCTTCTTCCATAAAAAAAAAGAAAAGGAAAAAAATCAAGCTCTGCCTTGGCCAGTTTGGCTCAGTAGTTAGAGCGTCAGCCCGCAGATCAAAGGGTTGCAGGTTCCATTCCTGGTCAAGGGCAAGTACCTGGGTTGCAGATCCCTGGACCCAGTTGAGGTCGTGCGGGAGGCTACCAATCAATGTGTCTCTCTCACATCAATGTTTATCTATCTATCTATCTCTCTCCCTCGCTTCCACTCTATCTAAAAATCAATGGAAAAATATCCTTGGGTGAGGATTAACAAAAAATAAAATAAAATAAAAAGAGGAAAAGAAAATCAAGCTCTCAGTCCTAGATGTCTCTACATCCTTGTGGTCACCTCTTTCACTAAGAAAAAAGAAATAGGAATACTCTTAGCATATATCCAGGCTAGTCTGCACATTCTTTAGTGGCTATAGTGATATTGTACTATATTATTTGTTTAATGATCAAATCTATAGAAAAGTATGACTATACAATCAATCCCTCTGACTTCCCCTCAGTGCAATGATTCTGAAATCATGGTAAGAATGGTAAGAATAGAACTTCTAGATAAGACAGAAATGAAGTGATGACTATGATATATATATATATATATATATATATATATATATATATATATATATATAATTTTAGATCGAGAGACATGGAAGCAGACAACAGATTGATGAACCTCAGAGGAAGGAAACAGACTGATAAATCTCAGATAAACTGAAGAACTTATATGCATATATGCATAACCAATGGACACAAACAATAGTGTGGCTAAGGCAGCAGGGGGAAGTAGGGAGGGGGAGGTGGTCAAGGAGGGGAAAAGAGGGAACTCCTATAGTACTTTCAACAATAAAGATAAATTAAAAAATAAAAGTTAAAAAATAAAATAAAAAGACAGGCACCTCCCAAGGCAGAGATAGGTCATAAACATTACTGATATTTATTAAATATTTTAGATTATTAATTTATAACAGAATCAAAAGTATAGAGGTAGGAACATTATAAACATTTATGTTATGCAGGAACACCTACAGACAACTTGGAACAGTATTAGTGCCAGGCAAAATTACAAAATCTGTGAAATCTTTCATTGTTACTACTACTATAAAATGCTTTCTTGCATCTCTCATCTCCTTCCATTAAAACCTGCTCTTTTCAGGAAAGAATCAGAGGCATAAAGAACTGAGAACAGCTTAAAAGGCTACTTCACTCATAGAAGGAGAAATGAGGAAGGGAAACATTTGCTGGGCTAGGTAATTTACATCTATTATCCCATTTAATCCTCACAAAAGCCATATAAATTAGGAACTACCATATTTGTCCCACCTCACAGAGGGGAAAACCAAGACCCAGAGATATGAAATAATTTGTCCAAAATCAAAGTCACACAGCTAAGAAATAGCAGAGCTAAGATTCATACTTAAATTTGTCCAGTTCCAAAGCCTATGTTATTCTGTCACAACACACTACCTCTCCAAGGTGGTGGAGGTTATAATGCAGTAGGGATAAAACCTTAAAATAACCAAAATACACACACACACACATGCATGTAAAAACTAGTGAAATTTGTATGACTTGAAGTCTAGTTAACTGTATTATACCAATTTCAAGTTCTTGGTTTTGATATTGTACTATAGTTTATGTAAGATATTGAGGGGGAATAGAGTTTTGTCAGGTCAAAACATGCCTTTTGGGGGATAGTGATTGTTTTAACCTGATTATTTTTAAGAAACAAGACTCAAGAAGAGCCTTTTACCTTCCCCTTACCACCTAAAGTAATCCAGACAGAAAAACCTGCTTAAGAATAAAGGAGCTATCATCTTAGCAGTAATATGAACTAAATGTGGCAGAAAGGTAGGAACCTCTATCTGTGGATTGCTTACACTCCCTCTGAAGTCCCAACCACTACAGCTCTTTCTCCATAAGAGGGCATATAAGCCTCAGCTGCCAGATTTGTCTCCGGGCACCATATTGTTACAGAACCCACATTATGTACAATGTAATAAATCTGGTTATTTTTTCCTGTTAATCTGTCTCATGTCAATTTGATTATTAGACAAGCCAGAAGAACTAAGAGGGAAAAGAGTGGAAATTTCCCCCTCCCCCACAATTAGAGGAAGCCGAGTGAAGAGTACATGGGACTCTGTACTATTTTTATAACTTCCTGTTGTCTATAATTATTTCAAAATAAAAAGTTAAAAAAATATATCTCTATAGAAATAAATAAAATTAAAATAAGAATAAACCCTAACTAGTGTTGATGGAAATCCAGGCTCCTCAATCCCTTTAAATCACACCACAAGGATGGTCATCAACACAACTTTCATGTAAGGTCGACTTGGCTGACAGAAATCAACTGTAGTTGTACAAAATAAACCATTAGATGGAAATCAGGGACCTAACCTTTTCCCCCTATGATTGATGTGTAACTAACCGGGAGCTCCAATTATGATCAAATCCTATTTGGCATGTATTACATGGAGACCTCCTCTCACAACCATCCTCATCCCTGTATCTTACTTGGTGTGAATGTCACCATCCATGAAGCACATATATTTTCAGGAACAAAAAGAGATGGATGAGTTTTGCTGTATTCTTGCTACAGACATCACAATTTTATAGGAGAGAAATGGCCATAGAGTCAGAAAGCCCAATTCTACAACTTTGTAGAGTTATGACCTTGAGAAATTTTTTTAACATGACTTAACCTCAATTTTCTCATCTATGAGATAGAAACACAAATTTACATAATCATATGAGATAATCCTGTCAATCACAATTAAATTTTATAGGACTAATTATCTTATTAAACCCTGAGGATTAATTTGAACAGAAGATTTACTGTCCTGAATACTGTACATTGTGTGTGCAACTAGCAAGTAACAACTCAAAGGCTCCTTATGAGATTATTTCATCAATGCTCATTCACAAATCTCCATGCAGAAATGTGTTCAGGTACTCTACATAGTCTGGATTTGCATGTGAATACACATTAGCTCCTGGCCCAAGCTGTGTATGATAAAATTAATCCTTGGAGCTGCTAAATTATAAGGCTAGAGGTTTCCATTGGAGGTCTCAGTGTTAGCCACAGCTACAGATTTATGAACACATAAAACGTTAACTGTATTTCCCTGTGATTTGTGTCTGATTCTGTTTTTCACATATGATGTGTAAATAAAGCACTCTATCTCCAAATGACATCAGTGCCATGATAAATCTATAAAATTGCTCTTCTGTTTACCTGTCTTCACACCCTAGAGATATAAAAACAGAATGATATAAAGATGAATAGAAAATCTATAGATTTCATAAGACTATTGGTTTCAATGTCCTATGCTGGAAATGTGGGTAGGACAAAGTCTGACATCAGCTAACTGGGCTCTATCAGCAGAAATTCAGCTGTGATGATTAAACTTTCCTGATGACCTCCAAAGAACTTTTCTTTTCTATTTTTTTCTTACATTTCCATCAGGGACAGTGGTATACATTGTTTAGGGGGAAATTGCTACTACTATTTACTGCAGTGAAGGTTAACCATCTCTCAGATCAGGGCTGTCATAGCAGGGGCAGGGTAGGGGGCATGCTAAATTTCACAAATCCATGGCCCTAGAGACATCAGTAGCTAATGTACAAGGCTGACTCTCCAATAAAACAAAGAGGTGATTCCTCTTGTTTGTCCATTTGGGCATCAATTCTAAAATGGCAAAAGGATAAAAATAAATCAAGCATTAGGGCCATTGCAGCTTGGTACAAAGCCAGACCCAGACTGCACAATACTCATGGTCAAAAAAGAGCCAAAAACATAAAGAATTTCTCAAAATCCTGCAGTGGGAAAAGGGAAGAAGCTAAGGTAGTAGATGGAAGAAGAGGGACCTAACAAAAGGGGAGTACAGGAGATCTCTGGGCAACTCAGACAAAGTGAAGTAATTAGCAGTTGAAGGGCCAGCCAGCAGAGCAGAATGGGAATTCAAAAAGACAAAACAGGAGCATTTGAGATCTTGCTCCCTGGCATATGTTGTCACTTTGACTCAAATAAACTCTTACAAAAAATTCTCTGCAGGTTTGGATGTTTATTATGTTGACATTTACTTGTCATAGTATGGCAGGATTCTGAAGAAGCCCACCCAAAACCACCCTGCATACCCAGACATGGTGCTAGGTACAAGCAAGAACCCATTGTGCCCCACAAGCTCCCTGCTTTGCATTAGGTAAACTTGGATCTGAGTTATCTTCTGATGTTATTCTGCCCAAAGAATTTAGCACATTTTAGAGATCCAAGATGGTGGCAGAGTAGGTGGAAACTATACTCACCTCTTCCCAG
The DNA here is from genome assembly GCA_030848825.1 of Tadarida brasiliensis. NCBI lineage: Eukaryota > Metazoa > Chordata > Mammalia > Chiroptera > Molossidae > Tadarida > Tadarida brasiliensis. The sequence goes on along the minus strand of CM061280.1, from coordinate 46,966,439 downwards.
GACCAAACTGGAATTACAACTAAAGTATACAACAATCACCCTAATAACCAACTGAACACTATCTGAAGAGAAGTCTTATAAGCAAGGATTTACAAAAGAAGCCACATTGAGACTGCTCCGAACAGGTTGCTGAGGGCCTGTCACAGGCAGGGTCTTATACTGGCCTACATCAGAAACCCTCCCAAGAGGCCCAGAAGCAACACACTCAGTAGACAGTTTCAGACAACATCAAAGCAGGATCCAATAAACTTCACAAGCAGCATATCCAAAGGGAGATATCGATAGGCACCAAACCCTGCTGAGGCAAATTCTGCTTCATGTGATCAGCACCTGCACAGCAGCTCACATATCATGGTTGGGGTTCAGCCTCACAGTCAGCCACCCTGAGGGTTGATCCCATGCATAAATGGGCCACTAGCAATCAAGACCCAATTACTGCAGGAGGGCTCACATAACCCACACAAGGGACATTCCTAGAGCACCCAGCTGAGGTAATCAAGGAGACTGCAGAACTGGACCCTACAGGACATCTACTACATAAGGCCACCCCATGAAGAATGAGAGTCATAGCAGAACAATCTAATACGTAGAAACAAGCACAAAGAGGCAGCCAAACCTGGGAGACAAAGAAACAGGCCCCAAATAAAATAGCAGGAGAAATCTCCAGAAAAAGAGCTAAGTGAAAAGGAGGCAAGCAATTTATCAGATATAAAGTTCAAAGCAATGGTTTTATAACGATGCTCAACAGTATGAAAAAGTACACAGAAACCATGAAAAAGTCAGAAATGAATACAATATCTGAAATGAAGAATATACTGGAAGGAATAAATAGTAGGTTGGATAAACCACAGGATCACATCATTGATTTAGAAGACAAAGTAGAAAGAAAAAAAAACACCCAATCAGAGCATCAAAAAGAAAAAAAAATTTAAAAACAATGAGGATAAATTTAAAAACCTTTGGGACAATATAAAGCACAATAGCATATTCATCATAAGGCTACCAAAGGAAGAGAGAGTGTAAAGGATCAAGACCTATTTAAAGAAATAATGATCAAATACTTCCTTAACCAGGTGGAGAAAAAAACACACAAACCAAAGAAAGACAGAGAGTCCCAAATAGGATGAACCCAAAGAGGACCACACCAAGACACATCATAATTAAAATGGCAAAGGTTAAAGACAAAGAGAGAATCTTAAAAGCAGCAAGAGAAAAAGAGTTAGTTACCTACAAGGAAGCGCCCATAAGACTGACAGCTGATTTCTCATCAGAAACATTTCAAGCCAGGAGAGATTGACATGAAATATTCAAAATGATGAAAAGCAAAGACCTAAAACCAAAACTAATTTACCCAGCAAGGATATCATTTACAATATAAGGAGAAATAAAGAGCTTCTCAGACAAGAAAAAGCTAAAGGAATTAGTTACCACCTAAACAGTATTATGAGAAATGTTAAAGGGCCTACATTAGAAGCAAAATAAAAAGAATGAGAAAGAGGATGAGCTGGAGGAAGAGGAGAAAAGGTAAAAAAGAAACAGAGAAACATAGTTAAAAGAATAAAATGGCCATAAATACATACCTATTAATAATCACTTTAGATGTAAATGGCTTAAATGCTCCAATCAAAAGACATAGGGTAGATGAATGAATAAGAAAACAATACCCATATATATGCTATCTAAACAGATCCAGTTCAGAAAAAAAGATACATACAGATTAAAAGTAAAGGAATGGAAAAAGATATTTCATGCAAGTGGAAATTTTTAAAAAGCTGGACTAGTCATACTTATATCAGACAGAATAGACTTTAAAATAAAGGCTATAGTAAGAGGAAAAAAAGGACACTACATAATGATAAAAGGAGCAAAGAAGATTATATAACCCTTGTAAACATCTATGCACCTCTCATAGGAGAACCTTGTAAAGCAAATCTTGATGGACATAAAGAAAGAGATCAATAGTAACACAGTCATAGCAGGAGATTTTAACATGCAATTAACATCAATGAATAAATTTTTCATACAGAAAATCAACAAGGAAATAGTAGCCTTAAATAATACACTAGATAAGATAGATTTAATTGATATTGACAGAGCTTTTCATCCCAAATCAGCAAAATATGCATTCTTCTCAAGTACACATGGAACATTCTCCAAGATAGACCACATGTTAAGACACAAAATAAGTCTCAATAAGTTAAAGATTGAAATCATATCAAGCACCTTCTCTGACCACAACAGCATGAAATGAGAAATCAATCATGATAAAAAAGCTCAAAAATCTTCAAACACATGGAGGCTAAATAGCATGATTCTAAACAATGAATGGACTAACAATGAGACCAAGGAAGAAATAAAAAGATACCTTGAAACAAATGAAAATGAGAACACAACAACCCAAAATCTATGGAACACAGTGAAAGCAGTCCTAAGAGGTAAATTCATAGCATTACAGGCCTACCTCAAGAAACAAGAAAAATCTCAAATAAACAATCTAACCTTACACATAAAAGAAGTTGTAAAAGATACAAACAAAGACCAAAGTGAGTAGAAAAAAGAAAATAATAAACATCAGAAATAAATGAAATTGGGTCTAAAAGAACAATACAAATGAGCAATGAAACCAAGAGCTGGTTCTTTGAGAAAATAAACAAGATTGACAAATCTTTAACCAGCCTCAACAAGAAAAAAACCTAAAGTGAAATTAGAAATGAAAGAGCAAAACTAACAACTGCCACCAAAGAAACACAAAGGATTGTAAGAAAATATTGAACAACTATATGTCAACAAACTGGACAATGTGGATGAAATAAATAAATTCCCAGCAACATGCAATCTTCCAAAACTGAATTAGGAAGAATCAGAGAATCTGAATAGACAGATTACAACTAATGAAATTAAAGCAGTAATCAAAAAGCTATCAACAGATAAAAGTCCTGGTCCAAATGGCTTCACAGGTGAATTTTACCAAACTTTCAAGGAAGAACTAACACTTGTCCTTCTCAACTATTACAAAAAATTCAAGAGGAAGGAAGTCTCTCAAGCTCATTTTATAGGGCCAGCATTATCCTAATTCCAAAACCAGATAGAGACACTACAAAAAAAAAAAATTACAGGCCAATATCCCTGATGAACATAGATGCTAAAATTCTCAACAAAATATTAGCAAACCAGATCCAGCAATACATTAAAATATACCATAATCAACTGGAATTTATTCTTGGGATGCAAGGTTGGTATAATATCCACAAATCAATAAACATGATACACCACATAAACAAACTGAAGGATTAAAAACCACATGATCAAATCAACAGATTCAGAAAAAGTATTTTATAAAATCCAGCATCCATTTATGATAAAAGGTTTCAGCAAAGTGGGAATAGAGGGAACATACCTTAACATAATAAAGGCCATATATGACAAACCTACAGCCAACATCATACTCAATGGACAAAAGTTACAAGTGTTCCCCTTAATACCAGGAACAAGACAGGGATGCCTGCTTTCATCACTCTTATTCAACATAGTACTGGAAGTCCTAACTACAGCAATCAGGCAAGAAGAAATGAAAGGTGTCAAAATTGGAAAGGAAGACATAAAACTGTCATTATTTGCCAATGACATGATACTATATATGGAGAACACTAAAGATTCCACCAAAAAACTACTAGAACTGATAAATGAATTCAGTAAAGTAGCAGAATACAAAATAAATGTCCAGGAAAACACTTGCATTTTTATACACCAACAATGAACTATCAGAAAGGGAAACTAAGAAAACAATCCCATTTACAATTGGATCAAAAAATACCTAAGAAAACATTTAACCAAGGATGTAAAAGAACTGTACTCAGGAAATTATAAGATACTGAAAAAAGAAATTGGAGAAAATATAAATAAATGTAGGCATATATAGCGTTCATGTATAGGAAGAATCAACATCTTTAAAATTTCCATACTACCCAAAGAAATTTATAGATTCAACACAATTCCTATCAAGATACCAATGGCATATTTCATAGAACTAGAACAAATATTCCAAAAATTTATATGGAAAAACAAAAGACCCCAAATAGCCACAGAGAAAGCAATCTTGAGAAAGAAAAACAAAGTTGGAGGTATCATGCTACCTGATATCAAACTATACTACAAGATCATAGTAATCAAAACAGCATGGTACTGGCATAAAAACAGACATATATATCAATAGAACAGAATAAATAGCCCAGAAATAAACCCACACCTTCATGGTCAATTAATATTTGACAAATGAGGCAGAAACATACAATGAGGTAAAGATAGTCTATTCAATAAATGGTGTTGGGAAAACTGGACAGGGGACAGATACACGCAAAAAAATGAAACTAGACCACCTACTTATACTATATATAAGTATAAACTCAAAATGGATTAAAGATTTAAATGTTAGACTCCAAATCATAAAAAATCCTAGAAAAAAACATAGGCAGTAAAATCTCGGACATTTCTTATAGCAATATTTTTCTGATATATCTCCTCAGGCCAGGGAAGCAAAAGAAAAATAAACAGCCCTGGCTTGGTGGAGCATCATTCTGAAGTACACCAAAAGGTTGTAGGTTTGATTCCCCATCAGGGCACATATCTAGTTTGTAGGTTCAATCCCCGGTTGGGATGTGTATAGGAGGCAACATTTCAATGTTTCTCTCAAATTGATGTGTTTTCTCTTTCTCTCCCTGTCTCTGTATCTGTCTCTCTCTCTCTCTCTCTCTCTCTCTCCTTCTCCATCTCTCTCCCTTCCTCTCTCACTAAAAATCAATGAAAATATATCCTTGGGTGAACATTTAAAAATAAATAAATCAATAAATAAACAAATGAGACTATATCAAACTAAAAAGTTTTTGCACAGAAAAAGAAACCATCAACAAAATGAAAAGTCAACCCACTGAATGGCAAAGTATATTCACAGATACATCTGATAAGAGTTTAATATCCAAAATTTATATATAACTTATAAAACTTAGCAATAAAAATCAAGCAATCCAATTAATAAATGGGAAAAGGACCTGCATAAACAGTTCTCCATAGAGGACATACAGATGGTCATAGGCATATGAAAAGATGCTCAACATCACTAATCATCAGAGAAATGCAAATTAAAACCACAATGAGATACTACTTCACACCTGTCAGAATGGCTATTATCAATAAATCAACAAACAAGTGGGGGAAAAAAAAAAAAACCCTCATGCGCTTTTGGTGGGAATGCAGATTGGTGCAGTCACTGTGGAAAGCAGTATAGAGTTACCTCAAAAAAATTAAAAATGGAACTGTCTTTTGACCCAGCAATACCACTTCTGGGAATATATCCGAAGAAACCCAAAACATTAATTTGAAAGAATATATGTACCCCTAAGTTCATTGCAGAGTTATTCATAATAGCCAAGACTTGAAAGCAGCCCAAGTTTCCATCAGCAGATGAATGGATAAAAAACTGTGATACATTTACACAATGGAATACAACTCAACCATAAAAAGGAAGGAAATCTTACCCTTTCCAACAGCATAGACAGACCTAGAGAGCATTATGCTAAGTGAAATAAGCCAGAGAAAGACATGTACCATACGATCTCACGGATATGTGGAATCTAATGAACAAAATAAACTAAGAAACAAAATAGAAACAGACTAATTGATATAGAGCAGGCTGACAGCTGTTGGGGGGAGGGGGGGGAGGGATTTAGCAAAAAAAAAAAAAAAAAGGAGGAAAAAAAACTCATGTACAATAGTGTGGTGACTGCCAGGGGGAAGTGAAGTGGGGGAAAGGTGGAGGAGAGTATGGGAGGATAAATAGTGATGGACAGAGACTTGACTTGGGGTAGTGAACATACAATACAGTATACAGATGATGTGTTGTAGAATTGTGCACCTGAATCCTGTATAACTTTGTTAACCAGTGTCAACCCAATAAATTCAATAAAAAGAAAAAACAACATCACCCAAGCTTTTTGCCATATACTTCACCATCCAAACCAGGAGAACTTAAGGAGAGAAAAGATGTGCTCTTAATAATTACATCAGAACTACAGGTACATTTTGGGTTTATCCCTAGGACATATGGTCAACCTTCCTGTAACATCCTCTCTGATTAGACTCTGATTAGTCCTCTCTTATTTGTCTCCTCACATGTATCCTACTCTTTGAAGTAGAAGCCTGTTCTCAGGTACCTCAGCTACCTTAAGAGCAGGAGACAACTCTTTCCCATAGATAATCTCCTGCCCATGTTGCATATGCCATACTCAGAACCCCTACCTGATTAGTTCAAGTTCCCAGGGCCACCACACTAACAAAAACAAAACTAAAGTAAAATTACTGGATCTCACCACCACATTTTCATAGGTCATTCTGTTTCAAGGACAAAAGATAAGGCTATCTCATTCAAGATCCTGAGGCCTCAGCCTGTGGATTAAGCCAGTGAGCTCCTTGGTTTTATGCAAGCTTCTAGAAAGACCATAGTAGAGAGGATAGCCAAATATAGGTGGAATCTCTATTGCCTCCACTTCTATCTGCTCCATAACCACAGAGTTTAGCTGAGCCCTGATTGAGCAGTCACCATTCTGTCCCTATACCCTGAACATAACATCTAGGAAAGGAATGGATTAAAGGAAGCCCGTTTAATTTAGGAACTTGTACATATCTATCAGTTTCTTTTGGCCAAATTTTGTTTATATCAGGGTATCTAAATTACTATCTGCACCTTGAAGAGGAAATGGGAAACTCGTGTACCATCCAGTGGGTAAACCTCAGATCCAGGAATAGCTAATGGACGTTACCTCTCTCCTGATGGTTAGAAGAGCCCTGGAACTCAGTTCCTCCAGTGCCTGTCATTTCCTCTCTTGCCATAGCTCTTTGCTTATCCTTCCCAAAGTTTATTTTCATCTCCTATATTTCCCTAAATCTCCAATATATGTTGTTCTGGTTTATTGCTCAAACCAAAATGTTCCAATCATCTTTTTGCTTTTGACTCTGATTATCTTTAGCAAGACTTAGCTATTTCTTTTGCTATGTCTTCCTAGTACCACTCCTATGGCAAGTTAATGTGCCTGAATCCATTTTTGCTTAGGAGTTCTTTTCCAAGAGACTCTGTGACTGACTCCTGGAAAATCTGCCTCATAGTCCTTCCAAATATGCCCAGGCATGTCCAATTGGTAAGGTAATACCAAATTGGAATCAAACTGCAACCATTAGCTGTACTTACAATAATCTTATGAGTAAGGAAGATCTAAAAGGTCTGAGCCGGTGGGAGATCACATGCAAGGCCAATGTAAAGCAAAACAATTTTATTGTATGTGCCTGGGTGCAGGTAGGCTGAGCCCGAAAAAGGGTCAGCCTCGAATAACAGTTGGGGTGTAGGTTATATACTCTACTTCTAGCTTCCAGTAGTCCTGCTGATGTACTCTGCCTGGCCTATTGTCCACTGTGCAGTTGGACTGGTCTGGTATCACATCCTGCATCTGCTGGGTGATTTATTGTCTTCCGGATAATCCGATAATCCTTACTCAACAGAAGGCTGAGCAAAGGTCATGCAAGCAATGCATTTTTCAGTTTCCACCTTTTGCAAGCTTTTACATTTACCTTTTAAAATGTTACTAACCCTTTCAGATCAAGGTCAAGGTGTTGTATCTTTGTATAGTTGAGTTAACTGAGAGTGAGAGAGTAAGACTTACCCAAAAATACACTGTTCAGAAAGTACAGAGGCAGAACTGCAATCTAAACATACTTTGTACTTACTGATAGAGAAATGAACAAAAAAACCCAGTAAATTTTGTAAAAGAAACATGATAACCGAGTCAGTAAACCAGTTGTACACAGACATAATCTTTATGTTTAACATTTTTACATCTTCACTTTTGCCCCACAGTGTCTAATACTTAGATATTCAATAATTATGGGCATGTTGGCTGAAGCAGGCCTTATCTTATGTTAAATACTTCACAAAGTCCACTGCAGGGTTTATCAGACTGGATATTGTCCTTTAACTTGAAGGCCAGAGATGAATTTCATGATTGAAAATGAACCTAGAAGTGGAACATCTAAAAGCGTGCATTAAATCATACCAAAGCTCAAATCCTCCAGAGTAAAGAAAGGAAGCAACACACACATTCATCCCTCAGACAGCCAAAGCCTCATATCTCAGAGCTAGCAAAAACTGATTAGATACTCTAGAATAAAATGCAGCAATAATCACTCCTGTGTTAAGGCTATCAAAGCACCACCTTTTCCAAGAAAGGATTAGAAATCCAAGTTTCCACCAGCCTGAGCCCATGGAAACTAGTCTGCCTGCAGAAATTCTCCCACCAGGAAACAAGCTAACATTGCTCCACGTTGCTCCTCTAAGCAAAGTGTGAGGTGAAAAATGACTCCTCTAGCCCTATGACTCACTAGTGTCCCATGATTTGAACATTTTCTTCCTACAATCACTCCCTTTATCAAAATTAGATTTTAGACCCTCAAAGCAAATCAAATGATGGGTAAGTCTATCTGAACAAATAGGAAGTGACTCATTGGCTGATTTGTCCTCCCAAAGTGGCAGAGGGAAAAAATGTATTGCTTGTCTGAGGCATCTTTCAATCTGACTTGCAAAGTAAGCAGATTTAAAGTAAATTTAGCTTGGTGTTGAGGAATGTTGGCCCAACTCCAAAGCTACTTCCATTATTTGCATTTTACACACACAAAGACAAGCATCTTTGTCATACCAAGGTCACTCAATGTCAAGACCATTAAATTAAAATATCTCTAAAATAAAGCCCCATTATCAGGACTAATTAAATAATGATTAATGACTAAAAACACTGAGCAGTGACTCTGCTTTAGAAATGCTTATTCACTCTTCTGGAAAACCTTAGAAAAAAGCTGGTTGTCAATAAATAAAAGTTATTTGTATCATTAGGTTAAAACCCTTCCTATCCTCTCTCAACCTCGCTGTCACTTACACACCTATCCACTACTAGCATAAACTTAGGTTTAAATAAATATGGAAAACAGTAAGGCATTAAGGTATAGCATTCACCTGTTTCTTTTTCATCCATTAGCATTTTAGCTTTAAAATGTTTGTCTCTCATTTTCCAACACTCTCTGAGCCAAAGTCAGCTCCCGTTCCATAATTCCACAGGCTGTGTCATTATGCATGGCTTGTAGAGCTTTAGGGAAAAGGGTGGAATGTAAACAGTTCCATCCAAGCACACATTATCAAAGAGAGCAGTCAGTGTGGGTGGGTAATATACAACTTTGAACATGACATCAGTATTTAAAGTGAAAACTCTCCCATTAAATATGGAAAAGGAGGAAGAAGACAAGGAATTATACCTCAAATCTCATAAGACCAGGGCAGGTTAAATTTTCACTGCTGGTGGTCTCCCTGCTAGTGTTAAATTTTGACAAGATAAAAGTAACTCCCTTCAAAAAATTTTTGAACTCCAGGAAGGAGACTTCTCTATCTGACACCAATACAAGAAATACTAGACCACTCTCTTTCTATGACTTGATGCTCTTAATATTCTATGATTATAGTTGTCCTGGCTGGTTTGGCTCAGTGGTTAGAGTGTTGGCCTGAGGATCAAAGGGTCTCAGGTTCGATTCCCAGTCAAGGGCACATGTCTGGGTTGCAGGTTTGATCCTCAACTCGACCAGAGCAGTACAGGAGGTAACCAATCGATGTATCTCTCTCACATCGAGTTTCTCTCTCTCTCTCTCTCTCTCTCTCTCTCTCTCTCTCTCTCTCTTTCTCTCTCTCTCTCCCTCCCTCCCTCTCTCCTCCCTCTGTCTCTTTACTCTATCTAAAAATTAATGGAAAACTATCCTCCGGTGAGGATTAACAACAACAACAACAACAACAAAATATTCTATGGTTATAATCCAAATGGGTTGATCTCAACATATTTTATTAAAGTGACAATTAGCCAGATAATACCCAATAAATAACATTCATTCCTACCTCTGTGCTTTTATTCACTCTGCTTCCTAAATCTTCTTTTTAAAAGTCCAATTTGCTCCTATATTTAGTTCATCTCACCTTCTTTATGAAGTCTCCCTTTCCTGAACTTCTGCGGTAGTAGTTTTTCAGTGTGTTTTTGTTTTTTCTTTCAATTACAGTTGACATTTGATATTATACAGCATAGTGAATAGACATCGCCCCCCCCCCTCATAGGTCTAGTACCCACTTGGCACCATACATAGTGTCAATGTAAGAAATGTTCAAACCTGTGTAGAATTTTGTGAGTTTATTTGAGCCAAACTGTGGATAAATGCAGGGAAGCAAAACCTCAACAGATTGAGAAAATACTCCAGAGAATGGCAGTTTTTCATCTTAATTTATACATTACAATCAAAAGAGAAGGTGTAAGTGGGTTACATGAAATCCATTGGTGATAGATTAAGGAGGTGAGAGAAAGCAAAGCAGGGAAATCTCTGGGATTGGATAAAAAGTAAAATGATAAACATGTCCTTCTTTTACAAACTTGAGTACAGGATAATTAATAGTTAATGATTAACATGATAATAACAACAATGAGGGGATTTGTGGTTTCCACCCTGCTGCATAGGTTGTGCCCTGAGGGGTCTGAAAAAAAGGACAGTTACCTCAAATTCCAATGGTATGTTATCTTAGATGCAATAAAACAATAGGCTCCATTAAGGTAAAAATTGACCTTTGTCAGGGAAGATGCTGGCCTAGGACAGGACTACCTACCATAAACTGCTTTTAGTTAAAAAGTTTAAATTTCAAACCATCCTTTGTGGTTACTTGAGGTCTGAGTTTTCAAGGCTGTCACACAGGCCTTCCCTGAGCTTGTCAGGTTAGCATGTGGCCCCTTTCCATCCACAATAGCTATTACAATATTATTTACTATATTCCCTATGCTGCACTTTACATTACTGTGACTATTTTGTAATTGACAATTTGTACTTCTTAATTTCTTACTATTTTTCACCTAGCCCCCCAACTACCCTCACATCTGGCAAACATCAGTTTGTTCTCCGTATTTATGAGTTTTATTTTTTTTTTAGATTTCACATATAAATGAAATTATATTAACCTGTCAGAATGTCTGTGATCAATAAATAAACAAACAACAAGTGTTGGTGAGGATGTGGAGAAAAGGGAACCTTTGTGCACTGTTGGTGGGAATGTAAATTGGTGCAGCCATTATGGAAAACAGTATGGAATGTCTCAAAAAATTAAATATAGAATGACCTTATGACACAACAATCCCACTTCTGGGTATTTATCTGAAGAAGTGCAAAACACTAATTCAAAAAGATATATGCACCCCTATGTTCACTGCAGCATTATTTATAATAGCCATGCTATGGATGCAACCCAAGTGCCCATCGACAGATGACTGAATAAAGAAGAGATGTTACTTACATGGGTGGGCAAAAATAGGTTTACAGTTGTTCACATGGAAACTCATACAATAATTAAAGAATAATACAAGAATAAACTCTATATTTCACGTACTCACAACTGTAATCCTACTTTTGTCCACCCCTGTATATACAATGGAATATTATTCAGACATAAAAAAGAATAAAATCTTACCATTTGTGACAACATAGGTTAACCTAGAGGGTCTTATGCTAAGTGAAAGAAGTTAGACAGAGAAAGACAAATACCATATGATTTCACTTATATGTAGTAGCAATTTTGGAAATTTAGCATGCATCAGACTCCCCTGAAGGGCTTGTTAAAACAAAGGCTACTGGTCCCCACCAACAGAGTTTCTAAGTTAAGAAGTCTGTGGTAAGTACTGAAAATGTGCATTTCTATCAAGTTCTCCATAATGCCAATGTTGCTGGTGGTCTATCTTTAGCATATCTAGTACTTGATTATATATTTCCATTTATTGTTCTTCAACTGATTTATGAACATATCAGATAAGACTTTATGCTGAAAAGAACACAAAATGCAATGCAAACTGGCATAAACAAAAAGAGGATTTATTTTCTCATTCAACTAGATTGTCCAAATATTGGTATATCAGTAATTCAATATCTTCAAAGACTCAATTTCTTCAAAACATCTTTCTGCTCTGCCATCCTCAGTGTCACCTTTATCTTAAAACTGGTTTCTCTCCTGGAAATAATATAGCTGCCAACCACAATCAAGACTACATATTTTCTTACTACTATCAAGAAGGACACACAGAAGTTCTTACCAACATCCAAACAAGAGCACTAAAATTCACCCCTGATTAGGTAGCCTGAAGCAAGTGGCTCATGAAAGAAAGGAATGAATACCAGAAGGAAGATATGAATATTGTTAGGAAGAGAATGGATCCTGGAAAGAAACCCAGCAAATATCTACTACACCAACCTAGTGAGAGTTTAATAAAATCAACTAGGGCAGTGATGGCATCATCTATATATCTTATATCACATAGGGAGCATTCAATAAACATGGGATGATTCACTGTGTTTTTTTTTTTAATTCTACCAATTGATTTAGATGTAGCCTTATAATATTGACTAGATAATCATTTAACAAAATTTTGTTCTGGATCAACCAATAGTTTGAGCTTCATACAGAAAATGTTGGATAGAGCTTTATGTATTTTTCTTTTTCTTTAATTTATCTTTATTGTTAAAAGTATTACAGATGTCCCCATTTTTTCCCATTGACCTCCTTCTCTCTGCTCCCCCACCCTCACTTTCACCACACTATTGTCTGTGTCCACTGGTTATGCATATATGTGTAAGGACAGATACTCTTTTTTTATGAAGCACCTGGTAATTAAGCATGGAGATTGCTGGTGTCTGCAACTTCAAACCACTTTCTTCTCAATGAAAAGGGGCAGGAAATAATATTAGAATAAATAGAAAATCTTAGAAGAGTAAGAAAACTAATCATAGTGGGGCACTAGCCATAGTTAGAAAAACGTTAATCATCCTTTACAATGTTAATCATGATTGCTTTGCTCTGATTAAAGAAAAGCCTGCTCTGATCTGGCTAGGAAGTGTGTGCCTCCAGAGTTTACCTCAAGAATGCTGTCCATTCTCCTAATCTGAGGATGAAGGGGACTATCTGACATCATGGAAAGATTAACAACCTGCTTATCAGAACACTGGACCCATGACTTCGACTCACTGGCGACCAGCCCCCGACCCACATTCTTTCTCTCCTTTTCCCCAAGCATATTTTACATGCTAAAGAAAATATGATAAGAAACCCCCTGGCACACCTGAACTTTACTCCCAAAGCCCCCAATAAAAGATCAACTCATGTTTCTGCTCGCCCTTGTATTGCCAGTCAGTGCATTGGCCCTGTCCCTGCCTATGGAGAAAGGCAAAATAAATGTCCTCCCTTTTCTCAGTCGTGAATTATTTCACAAGCCCACATCAAAAGCCCAAACAAAACCCTAACATTATGCATATAAGTTGTTTGGTTTATCTCTTCCCGCATCCCTTCTCCCCTTCCCTCTGAGGTTTGTCAATCTGTTTCTTACTTCCATGTCTCTAGATCTGTTTTGTTCATTAGATTTCACATATAAGTGAGATCATGTGATACTTGTCTTTCTCTGACTGGCTCATTTCTATTAGCATCATGCTTTCCAGGTCCCTCCATGCTATCTCAAAGGGTAATAGATCCTTCTTTTTTACAGTTGCATAGTATTTCATTGTGTAAATGTACCACAGCTTTTTTATCTACTCATCTACTGATTGGCAACTGGGCTGTTCCAGATCTTAGCTATTGTAAATAATGCTGCTATGAACATAGGGAAGCATTTATTATTTCTGATTGGTGTTTCAGGCTTCTTAGGATATATTCCCAGAAGTGGGATCACTGGGTCAAATGGCAGTTCCATTTTTAGTCTTGTGAGGAGTCTTGATACTGTTTTCCATAGTTGCTGCACCAGTCTGCATTCCCATCAGTAGTGTACTAGGGTTCTCTTTTCTCCACATCCTCAATAAATGGTGTTAGGACAATTGGACAGGTACATGCAAAAAGAAAAATGAAACTAGACCACCAACTTACACCATATAAAATAATAATCTAAAAATGGATAAAAGACTTAACTGCATGTTGTGAAACCATAGAAATCCTAGAAGAAATTATAGGCAGCAAAATCTCAGACATCTCACGTAGCAGAATTTTCACTGATAATCTGCTAGGGCAAGAGAAACAAAGGCAAAAATAAATAAATGGGACTACATCAAACTAAAAAGCTTCTGCACAGCAAAAGAAACCAGCATCAAAATGAAAAGGGAACCCACTGTATGGGAGAATATAATTTCCAATGATACATCAGATAAGGGGTTAATTTCCAACTCAACAAAAGGAAGACAAACAATCCAATTAAAAATGGGCAGAGGACCTGAATAGACACTTTTCCAAAGAGGACATAAAAATGGCCAAGAGACATATGAAAAAGTGCTCAACATCACTAATCATCAGAGAGATGAAAATTAAAACATCTATGAGGTATCACCTCACACCTGCCAGAATGGCTGCCATCAACAAATTATCACACAACAAGTACTGGCGAGGGTGTGGAGAAAAGGAGACTCTATTACACTGCTGGTGGGAATGCAGACTGGTGCAGCCATTATGGAAAACAGTATGGAGTTTCCTCAAAAAAGATTAACAATGGAACTGACATTTGACCCAGTGTATTTTTCTTATATATATCTTAAGTAAGCAAGCACCAGTTCAGACTTTTTTTTTTTATGTTACAATGTTAATAATAAAAACAAACAAACAAACAAAAAATATTCTTTCTGGTTCACCATGACTATCTAATTCTCTTTAAAGTTAATTTTTTATCCAAAACATTCATAAAAATAGTTCCACTACCTCAACCAAAGGTCTAGAATCTGACTATTAGAACAGCAATTACTGCCATACAATACTATGATTGTTAGAAAGCTCTATTTTGTACATTGAATTAAAAATCAATTTCCTTATAAATTGTACTCATCAATCTTAATTCTACTCTTAGGGGCTACACCTAACAAGTCTTTCTTAGGATACAGCCCATATCTTGGGACATTTATTTGAATGTAGGTATCTTACATGCCTGGAAATTAATAAGACTATGTTTAATATGTTATTTCAAAGAAAAACCAATTTGGAAAAATATGGTAAACTATTATATGATTTCCCAAGCTGCCATAACAGAACACTACAAACTAGGTGGCTTAAGACAACAGAAATTTATTCTCTCATAGTCTGGAGGCGAGATGTCCAAAATTAAGGTGTTGGCAGGGCCATGATCCTTGTGAATGCTGAAGGGGAGAATCTTACTTTGTTTTTTCCTAGCTTCTGGTGGTTGCCTGCAATCCCTTGCATTCCTTGGCTTCATCACTCTACTCTCTGCTTCTATCATCACACGGCCTTTTCCCCTGTGTTTCTCATCTGTGTCTCTGTGTCAAATACCCCTCTCCTTTCTCTTATAAAAATATCAGTCATCTGGATTTAAGGTCCACCTTAATCCAGTAGGACTTCATCTTAATTCTATCATTAATCTGTTAAAATATGATTCCAAAAAAGGTCACACTCACAGGTACCAGGGAGTAGGACTTGGTCTTTTTTGGTGGGAACACAATTCAATCCACTAGAGCTGTGTAAGAAATCAATCTTTTTAAAAACTTATAAGTCTGCATGCTTGAAATATTTCATAGCTTAATTTTCTTTAAAAAATGAAATTATGTGGGTAGAAGTTAAAATTAGGTCACATAAATATACCCACCAAAAGCAAAGAGGAACATTCACAATTTTCCAGTAATAAATAGTACAAATAAAAATGAACACTTATAGAATGTTTCCTGTATGTCAAATCTATACTGAACGCTTTATATACATTAGCTCATACATTCTTCACAACAATCTGGTAGAAGTGTTACCAGTGCAATAACCAGGTTATTATTTAACAGGAAGGAAATAAAGGGAAAATGCGCTAATTTAATACTCCAAGTCTATTCCCCATGTGGGGGAAAGGTCTGGACAAAAGCAGTTTAGCCACATGCCCAGTAAGTTCTCAGTGACATGGGAGGTGTCTACCTGTCTTGGAAGATGCCTATCTGTCCGTCACACCTGGGAGCGAGTCAGAGGCCAGAATGGGCATGGCCACTTCAAGTGCGAGAAACCTGAATATTTAATCTCCTAGACAAAGGAGTTCTCACTCTCTTGCTGTTTGAATCAGACTCCCAGCTTGTGGGGCTCCATGCCCTGTACCCACCATGTGGTTGGCAGCTGTGTGGGACCCATGCAATTGATTAATGGATTGAATCTGGACTAATCCTGATCTGAACCCAGCTGCATCATGGAGTGAACACTCTGGACTTTGGCCTTATTTCTGGCCTTGCTAAACCTGCAATTGCCCCTCTTCCAGAGCTGGACTGAAGGACATGGGACTTTACAACCCCAGAAGTGTAATTCCACGCCGATAAAAACCATTCATTCTCTTGTGCAAGTCTTAGAAAATTCATTTGCTAAAGATGTCGTAAGAACCTCCTGCCCAGGAGCGTTGGAGGCATCTGGCACCCTCTTCCATGGGCAAAAGAAGGAATAGAATGATAATGGAATCTTCCTTCCATTGAAGATGGCCACATCTGAATCCCCAGAAACTGTGAATATGTTACTTTGCATTGCAAAAGGGCCATGTGCATATGTGGTTAATGTTATGGGCCTTAAAATGGAGAGATTTTTCTGGGTTATATGAGTGGGCCCAATCTAATCACGAGCCCTTAAAAGTGGAGAACTTTTCCAAGATGGAGTAAGAGAGAAGAAAGAGAGACAGATACAGAGTGATGTGATGAAAAAATAGGCAAGAAAGATTTAAAGGGTGAGAAGGATTCAACCCACCATTGCTGGCTTTAAAGATGGAGGAAGGGGGCCATGAGCCAAGGAATAGAGGTGATCTCTACGAAGTAGGATTGGCCCCGAGAGGACAGCCAACAAGGAAAGGAGGGTTTTAGGCTCACAACTGCAAGGAACTGAATTCTGTCAAGACTCTGAATGAACAAGGTAATGGAATCTCCCCTAGAGTCTCCAGAAAGGAATACAGCCCCACTAAAAACTAGATTTTGGTCCAGTAAAAGCCTTGTCAGCCTTCTGACCTACAGAACTGTAAGATGATAAATTTGTGTTGTTTTAAGGCACTAAGTTTGTGGTAATTTGTTACGGCTGCAGTGGAAAACTAACACAGTAGGTATATAATAATAGTTGTTGTTGTTGTTGTTGTTAGTATTAGTATTATTACCACCATTTACAGACCATAAAGAAAATAATAAGTCTCAGGAAGATTAAGTAATATGATTAAAGTCATGCAGATAATAAGTAACAAAGCATGAATTTAGACAGAAGTATGTCTGACAGCAGATGACATACTTTTGAGGGGGAGCAGAGTTTGCCACTCCTAAGTATGTTTTTTAGGATATTGATTATTTTAAATTGGTTATTTAAAGAAACAAAAGATTCAAGGAAAGCGTTTAACTCCCTCCTTTACCTGCCTAAAAGAATTCAGATAGAAAAACTTGCTCTAGAAAGGAAGATCACCTTATCATCATACATGTAAAAGACAGGAAGGAATCTAGAAAAGTCTGTTTCTTAGACTCCCCTCCTTATCTGGGTAGAATGGCAAGAATTTGTTTACCACAGATTTGCTCCTTCTTATCTACCTGTGAATTGCCTACTTTCTCTTTGAAGTACAAACCACTAACTCCCTTTTTCCCTATCTCAAGATGGTATATAAGCCTCAATTAGCCAATCTGTCTTCAGGCCCCATATTCTTATGGAACCCCATATGTACATATAATAATAAATTTGGTTATTATCTCATGTCAATTTGATTTTTAGACCAGCCAGAAGAACTAAGAGGAAAAACACTTGGAAATGTCCCCTCCCCGACACTTTTTATCACAATGCTATACTGCCTATCCCAAGAAAGTATAAGATCCCAAAGAAATCAGTTTCTTTTTGTTGTTTTTTTTGTTTGTTTTTTTTTATCCTCACCCGAGGACATTTTTTCATTTTTTGTTCAGATAGAGTGGGAGGGAGAGAGAGGAAGAGAGAGAGAGAGAAACATCGATGTGAAAGTGACACATCGAGTGGCTGCCACCCGCACGACCAACCAGGGCTGGGGACAAACTGCAACCGAAGTACATGCCCTTAGCGGGAACCGAACCCGGGTCTCTCTGGACCGCAGGCCGACGCTCTAACCGCTGAGCCAAACCGGCCAGGGCAAGAAATCAGTTTTTAAAGTAAAAGAAATAAAAACTATGTTAACCCTGTGCCTCATCTTGTAGAGTAAAGACACTGATGTCAGTAAATCTAGGCAGGCGTCTTCCTGATCTTTGAAAATACCTGACTTCAAAAGCACTGTTGACTTTTAGAATAACTGTAACATGAGTAAATGTATATCTGTAAACCTTGACAAAGTAAATGTTTAAGAATAGCCAAGATGATACTAAAAAGTAAGTTGGGGAGACTTGCTCCACATTCCAAAATATTAAGTTTACAAAGCCATAGTAAGTAAAATAGGATAGGAAAATAGACCAATAGAATGGAATAGAGATTCCAGAAACAGACTTATGCATAAAAGAAAATCTGACATATGACAGAATTAGCCATTGAAGATCAGAAGGGAAAGAATGGGCTATTTAATAAATAGTTCTCGGATAACTAACTATTTATATGGAGGGGAAACAAGGTATCCCTACATTATAGCATATAAAATCAGTTGCAGATCTATTAATGAAGACTCCATTTGAAAGGCCACACTTTTAAAAATTGTAAGGGATAATATATTTTATGATCTCAGGCTAGGAAAAACATTTTTATCATATTAGAAAAGCAAGAGTCACAAAGAAAAATATTGATGTCTTATACATAAAAATTGAGAAGTTATGTTTATCACAGGACACAATAAAGAAATTAAAAGGCAACTTACAAACTTAGAGAAGAGAATTGCAAGTCATGTAACCGGCAAAAGAAATAGTATTAGGGAATCTATAAAGAACTCCTACAAATCAATAAGGAAAAAACCAATTACCAAAAATGGTCCTTGATAATATGAACAGGTATTTGACAAAAGGAAAATGATAAATAGCCTATAAAACATGAAAAGCTATTCAACATCACTTGTAATCTGAAAAACACAAAATAAAAACATAATGATATGAGTTTTACAACCACCAAATTTGTAACAAATTAAGAGTCTGTTAATAAGTGTTGGTAAAGATGAGGAGCAGAAAAAAGTTTTATACTCTGTTGATAAATTAGTATGAACACTTTGAAAAAATTGAATATGCTCATTCTCTATGATCCAGTACTGTTACTGCTTTATACATACCCTAGAGAAATTCTTGAACATGTACAAGAGACATATACAAGAATGTTTCATAGCAGCACTTGCAATTGTAAAACCTGAGAAAAAATAAATATTCATCAATAGGAGAATATTTAAATTACAATATATTCACACAATGGAATACAGTACTGAAAATGAATAAAATACATGCGTTAACATGAAAGTATGACAAAAATATAATCCTAAGAGAATAAAGAAAATCACAGTGTTATTTCATCCATATAAAGTAAAAAACATGTAAAAGTGAACAATATTTTGTATAAGGATATATAGGTGCTTTTTAAAACTGAAAATAGCTAGGGGATGATGAACACACAATTTAGTATACCTTCCTCTCATGAAGGTGATAATGATTAAAGAGTGCAGCAGAGTTTTCAAATGTACTGATATATAATGTTCTTATTTCTTAAGAAGGTAGATATATGAGTGATAAATATATATGTGGTAGATATGTAGGTACTCATCTATTATTATTTTGGATATATGATATTATTCATTATAAACACGTTATAAGTCAGCTTAGAACATATATATTTGAGGAGTGGTATTCGGATTGTAATCCAATGAGCTGCCTAAAAGACCACTGTAGGAGAGGGTGAAAGGGGTGCCAGAGTTGTAAGTGTTGAGGAGGTAAGACTCTTGGCTCCCTTACTCCGACTTCATTCAGAGCATATAAAGAAGGTTTGACTATAAAGACGGTTGGAAAACCATTTCATTTCAAGCAGGATTATTTTTCAGAAAGAAGGGTGCACACTGAGTCAGTCACAAGGACCCTTTGTACACTTACGTATTAGTATGACATTAGGTATTTGACAGAAGGCCAAATAAATCAAAAGCTTACGTATCAGTAGCTACTGCCCACAAATGACAAGTTCAAAATAAAGACAGTTGTGAAATTATATTATAGGTCAGGATGAGAAAACTATTATCTATTTACATGTAACTTTGCAAGAAATAATCAATAATGAAATGGATAAAAAGAAGTAATTTGTATTTAAGGCTCTGACCTTGGTTCCTTCTTTCAACCACCTGTAAGCTTCATAATCATTTCCAACATCATATTCTTTTTAACCCTAGCTCTGCTGCTCACTCACTTTCTCTGATAAAATGCCCCATGTGGCTATATATTCTTTCTTTTATAAAGTATGTCAGCAAATGTGAAAATGTATCAACTTTCTATTATTTCAGAGACCAAATCCCCAGCATCAATCATGGAGTATTGTTGCAAAACTATTCTGATCCAGCTGTACGCTTCAGCAATTGCAGTATCTAAATGTTTTTATGGCTTTAATTTATTTTTCTTTTCTCTATAGCATTTTCTACCTGGGACAACATCCCTGCTGACTTTGTCTTTTTGTTTGGAGAGGGTCAGTTTTGACTATGTCTTGGCAGTTCAGCAGAGATAGATAATCTGCTTAATGAGGGCAATTTCCTGCTCTGACCTATCCTTAATTATTATTTTTTTTATCCTCACCTGAGGACATTTTTGCATTTATCTTCAGTTAGAGTGGGAGGGAGAGAGGGCAGAAGAGAGAGAAACATCAATGTGAGAGAGACACATCGACTGGCTGCCACCCACATGACCCCAGCCGGGGCTGGGGACAAACTGCAACTGAGGTACATCCCTTTAGCGGGAACTGAACCCTGGTCTCTCTGGTCCGCAGGCTAACGCTCTAACCGCTGAGCCAAACCGGCCAGGGCTGATCTATCCTTTATTTATTTTTTCATCATGTATTTGGCACATTTGGTCATGGTAGTTCATTGGTTTCTTTGCAATATTACTTTGCAACTGAGAATGAGAGCACTTACTCTGGATAGTATGGAATGAAGCTATCACATGAAAGGTGGACCTCACTATACAGTAGACATAAGTTACCAAAAGGTGGGTACAAATGGCATTTCTATAAATCCAGCCTTATCTTTGCATAAATGAATGTGATCAGTTTTAATATGCTTTATATTCACCTTTGAGTGATCTTCACATTATTTGCCCTTTAATTTTTTTATTTTACTTAGGTTTTTCCTCCAAGTTGTTAATGCCTTATAACACACATCAAATATACCAAGAGAATATGATATTTAAAGAACCAAAGTGAGAAATTTGAGGATATGGAAAGACATTTTATAATGTGACTAATCACCTCCCTCATTTGTTGGGGCTTTAAACTTTGAACATTTACTCACAGATAAATACTCTTGTAGACAAACACCATTATAACGGAGTCTGTATAAAAATATTTACAAGTTCTACTAGATGACTTTTGTACTCAGTAAAGGAGCTACTCTGTGTGGTACATCACATATCCTGGTGCAGCTTCCTGGGATTTCACTGTTATTCAAAGACTTAAAAGCAGGGAGAGATTCAAGTAATTTAACTAAGTAATTAAAGCAATAATTTTTATTAAAATGAACATTCTGAAGCAAGAACTTATATTCACATACTTTTAAGGTAAAATGAAACTATTCAAAGAAATATCTTGCTTTCAGAGGAACTTGGAAGTTTTCCCCTTCATCCTCACAATTATAGTAAAGTTTACCCTTCTCTACCATTGGGTACTTTGGCAGAAAAGTTTGAAAAGTCAGATCTACCACATCTCTGACAAGAAACTATCCAGTCTCTATTTGAACATTTTATATAATGGATGGGCTTTCACATCAAAAAAGCAAAGTAGTACATAAATGCATAAATATATCCATATATGTGCATAATTTATATGATACATATGATATCTTTATATATTAAAGTACATAAAAACATTAGCACTGCAACCTCTGGGTAATGATATTGTATTTCCATCTTCATATGTTCTGTGAAATCATATTTTCCAAAATCTTACAATAAAAAATAAAATATGATGTTTGGAAAAACAAACAAAAAAACAATCAAGGGCAGGCTGGCTGCCTTACCTGCCTGGAGCTATATACCTTTAGGTATCACTGCGCCTGCATACTCGCTCCTCCTCCCCCATTCTGGATTAGTCTCTTTCTGGTTAAAGCCTACTTTTTTTTTTCTTTTTTTTTTTTAAGTATAAGAAGAGCAGCTTAAGCAATCTCAACGCTGAAACTCTTCATTTGCTTGATCATTCTCCTTCGGCCTGATGCATTTACTGGAATGGGGGCAGGTAAGAAGACATCAAATCTGGGGCAACACAGGCCCACTTCCGCCACTTGGGGTCCATATGGTAGGGCTCATGCGCTCCCTCGCACAGCGAGGTTCAGCTCCAAGTGTACTCTGTGAGCTGAATCATGGAACGCAATGAAGGACTCTGGTACAGTGGGGAGAATTTTACAAGTCTACTGGGGGCGAATTGTTAAAATATGAGTAAACAGCTCAAGATCCTTTTTGGGACTTTAAGATAAACATTTTAGGTAAAAAGGATGATACTCCAATTAACTTCTGTGGAAAATGTGAATTACCCATTAAAATCTGTGGGCGGATGATTCCATGCAAGTATGTTTTTTGCTATGGGTGTGCTATTTTATTTTATTAATTTTTAGGAATTTATTTTTATTTTTATTAATTAATTTATTTTTGTTACAGATGTTTCTACTCCCCCCCCCCCAGACACCCTCCTCCTGATCCCGCACCACTCCCCCAGCATTGTTGTCTATGTCCATCCATTGTTTACGCATACATGTATATAAGTCCTTTGGTTTATCTCATCCTACCTCACCCCCACCCCCGCCCCGCTCCTCTGAGGTTTGTCAGTCTGAACCCCACTTCTATATCTCTGGGTCTATTTTGTATCAGCTTATTTTGTTCATTATATTCCACAATTAAGTGAGATCATGTGGTATTTGTCTTTCTCTGATTGGCTTATTTTGCTTAGCTTAATACTCTCCAGTCCCTGAATGTGGTCTCAAAGGATAAGAGATCTTTCTTTCTTACAGCTGCATAGTGTTCCATATGGGTGTGCTATTATAGATGGAAAAGAATGTGATAAGGTGTGTCCAGGCTGTGGTAATCCTGTGGGGAGAATTGAGATAAATCCACCAGGTTCTATCTTCATATGCAGCAGTGTTCAAGAATGCAAAAAAACCTATTTATCTCAAAGAGACTTAGAGGCTCATATCAACTTACTTCAGATGAGAGCTTAAAATCTTGTTGCCTATACTTAACTTGAAAATTTTCATTTTGTAAGATAAAACTTGGAACCAAGAGAAGATGGAGTGTATATAGACGGGCTTTTAAAATGTAAAACTTGGTTGCATTATTTGTGGAGGTTCAAACTTGTGAAGGTTAAATACCATAATTTTCCCATTTGTTCTTCATTTTTTATTCTGAAAAGAAAGCTAGTTTTGCCCATTTCTTATTTTTAAAAAGTTGTTGTTAAAAAAAAAAGAAAATAAGATGTTCACTCTTCATATTGCCCCACCACCAACTGAAATCTCTGATTGTTTTATAATGCTGACAGACAAGCAGCATATAAACTATATTCCACCAAAACAGTATTTTATACTCCCACCTCCTTTACAGCATGTGTGGCAGTCATATAATCAACCACAAGACCATATTCATGCTCCTCCACCAGAATTAATTGTCCTTGGCTTCAGCTCTACCTCCTTCTGTGAGTCTGCAAACCTTTGTATTTCAATAAGAAATGACGGAAATTCAGGTGAGCACTACCACTTCCTCCCTCCATATCTGCTCACCATCATCCTAAATATCAGAATCAACTAATGGTATTGAACTCTCATCATATTATGTCTCTACAGCAACATTCTGTACACACTATCTCCTCCAATGCCAATAAGCCATCAAATGCCACATCCTTCCCAGGCTGTAGATACTTCTCACTTGAATCACAGACAAGCTTCAGGTCCACCAATGAATTCTATTCCACTGCCCTCTCCATAGACTTAGTATTGTTCAGATGCCACTTTATATGAAATATCTTCCTCTAGGACCTGCTCCACATCAACAGGGTAGTTCAATTGTAAATATACACCCTTCTCACCATGGTAATTGTCACTCTTTACCCCAGTTCACTGAAGATCAGGGAACTCTGAGACCTTTATTGATAAAACTAGGGGAAATGAGTCATGGTATGTGGCCTGCACCCAGAAAGCCATTCCTTTCTCTTTTTTAAATTTTTTTTTCTTTATTGATTTTAGACAGAGAGGAAGGGAGAGGGAGAGAGAGAGATAGAAACATCGATGAAAGAGAACATTGATTGGCCGCCTCTTGCATGCCCCCCACTGGGGATTGGGCCCACAACCTGGGCATGTGCCCTGACCAGGAATCGAACCAGTGACCTCTTGGTGCATGGGTCGATGCTCAACCACTGAGACACACAGGCCAGGGGCCATTCCTTTCTCAATGAATGCAGGGTTTGACTTCTCAAACCCCACTTCTTGGACTGCATCATCCAGATCAGACAAGATATAAATAATATTACCAATGATAATATTATTTTGTGTTTTCTTTCTTTATTGATTTTAGAGAAAGGGGAAGGGAGAAGGAGGGAGAGATAGAAACATCAATGAGAGAGAACACTGATTGGCCACCTCTTGCATGCCCCCCACTGGGGATTGGGCCCACAACCTGAGCATGTGCCCTGACCAGGAATCGAACTGGCAACCTCTTGGTGCATGGGTTGATGCTCAACCACTGAGCCACACCAACTGGGCAATAATATTATTTTGAATGGAAGGCATGATGAGAAAAAAAGTAAGTATTGTCAAACTTCTAATTAGGCTTTGACCTTTTGGGGAAGGAAAAGAACCTCTTACAGAGGTGGCTATAAACCACTTAAAGTCTTATCCCTTAAAATAGTTTTAAGCCTTATCTTGGGAATGATTTCAAGTAACTTTACCATAGTGCATATAAGTGGCTCAGTTGAGCATAGCTATCCTATAACGATTTTGCTCCTTTAGTGTGGTAAATTGACCCAGATGTGACCATTTGCAATATTATTTCCTTTAAAAAATTGTGTTCTACTTTCAAAAGTGTTGTTTTTGTTAAATCCAATGCTTAGTTTTCCTTGCGATATATTTTGTTAACCTGGATGGAGGAGTAAATTTCAATATGGTTGTAAAAAATAAAAAGGCCTTTGTATACAAATCTATCCCTTTGTAACTTTTTATGTTCTTATATCTAGGCTCAATTTGATTTTTTGTTATTGTAGCTCAGGCTGTGTAACTCACTATCTGCAACGTAAGCCCTGCCCTGGATTCTAGAAGCCATACAAACTAGAAGTATTTAAGCAGCTCTAGCCCAAGTCTGTCAAACCCCGCTTCAAATCCATCTTGCTACTCCAACCTTGACCTCATGCCTCAGTTATAATGGGGCACTGCCTCATTTCTGTATTAAAAAACAAATTGAGACATATTAAAAATTTTGTTTATATGAGTAAAAATCTATTTGAATAGGGGCAACATCCAATCCAGCAGACAGAAAGGAGCTCAAAGGAGCTCTAAAAAAAAAATGAAAGATTTCCATAGGCAGAAGTGAGGAGGAACAAGAGAGTTATACTAGGCATTAAAGCAGATTGGTTATTGCAAGGTTACTTTTCTGTAGTGGATGGCAGGGGTCTATCAGGTAGATTACTTAACTAGTACTGATCAGACTATTCCTCATTGGCTGGTTTAAGATTCCATTTCTGGGAAAGCCAGAATTGTAATTAAGTCTTGGTTTGGTGATGTGAGACTTGGCATAAGTAACTCCATTTTGTGGTCTTGTTTTTTAGCCAGTGCTCACCTCATATTCTAGATCCAGTTATTACGGCCTTTTCTTATGACCCATCTAGGTAATTTATTATGTGGTACAGGCCTTCCAGGACTGTGACCTTGACTTTTCTTTGCCAGCATAAGGGTACATAAAAATCTAAATAAGTTCATTTAAAATGTTCCCTAATACAAAAAGTAGAGAACATTCTTCCCCCTCCTTTCCTTTTAGTATTTCCTTCAGAAAACTTGAGGTTATAAATGCTAGTTCTGCCTCTTTGAAATGTATATAAATCGTTTTCAAAGCTGAATAAGCCTCTTGCAGTTTTGCCTCCCAGGAATGTTGTTCATGGAGACCAAGGAGCCATCTCTTTAAAAAGTAAACACCAAGAAGGGTGGTGACCTATATCCCTGTCTGTGGGAATTTGGTTCCAAGATGTAATTTCTGGCATGTAAAAAACATGATAAATTTTATTTTTCCTCTGGATAGATACAGTTAATGGGTTAATGTATATATAAAAGAGTATGAGTTATTTTTGCTTGTGTGTCTACAGTCTCTTTGTTGGATTGCCTATAATGCACATCACAGTCTGATTTAATGCTTATTCAATAATAAAACTATTTTATTCTCTTCTACATTTTTATGGAGAGGTTTTATTGGGTTGGAAGGAAATTTTATGTTTAATTATATTTCCCCAGCAATTTGGCAATGAGGATAGGATCCATCTATCAATTCCCAAATTGAGTGGATCAGCTTAAGGTCTGTGACCACACATAAGTCAGGTAATAAATCCTGAATTATAAAAATTCTCTTTTCTAGCTCTCTACTCTTTTGGATCACTAGCCAGATGAGCTACCCTCTCCAAATTCAATATTTTATTATTGAGTAAGTATAGGTGATGCCAGGTCTAGAATCCTGTCAGATTACC
Organism: Tadarida brasiliensis; assembly: GCA_030848825.1. Taxonomy (NCBI): domain Eukaryota; kingdom Metazoa; phylum Chordata; class Mammalia; order Chiroptera; family Molossidae; genus Tadarida; species Tadarida brasiliensis. The sequence goes on along the minus strand of CM061280.1, from coordinate 46,939,498 downwards.
ATTAGTTTTAATGGTGGAGAAATATAGGAAGCCAGAAATGTTGCCTGCAGGTCTCTCTCTTAAATTGCTAATATCTCTTTGTCACATTTGGAATGGGTATACATATGAGAATCCTGTCTTTACAAGTAGCCTGAGGACTGTTTCTTTGATTTGGACAAATTAACATATTTTGGGAGTTTTTAGAACTAGCTCATTCCAAGAATATGAATCACTAGTTATTAGGAGATTACCGTCATTCTAAGGAGAAAGTAAAAAATTATTTGATTACCAGAAGGAAAGAATGAGAAAAGTGGAAAAGGAAATGCAAGAATTAAAGCCACTTTGCTTTCACAGAACCACCCCCTTTTCTCTGTTGTCCTAGCTCTTTCTGAGTCTCTTTATCTTCCCCTACATCAAATCTACATTCCTGGGAAGAAGGAGATAATAATTGTTTAGATGGGTTGTTCCCTCCATTAGTAGGTTTCCCTGCAAAAAGTTAATTATACAACTTCTACAGCTACTAATGATTATCTGCTCTGTTTGAAGGCACATGTTTATATGCCTCATGTCCTAGCTGGAATCCACTTCATGTCTCAGACCTGGGATCCACTTCCAAGAGTTCCTTATCAAACACACACCAGGTAGCTAGAAAGCTGACATGATAAAAAGATATGATCAGGGAATAATTGAGAATTTGGATAAAATACTGTTTCCGTATGAAGGCAGCAGGATAGAGTAGCTGCCACTAGCCATGTGGAAAAAGAAAAATCAAACAAAGGTGTTAGGCCTGGTAAATATCAACACAAGAAAAGAATCCAAAATATCAGATAGAGAACCCTATTTTTCTAGTCTCCATGTAAGGAAAACCAACCCTTCATATTCAAATCACCTGTGAAGCTGATGGCATCAGGAAGCTACCCAGGTCTCCCAGTAATCAATGAGCCTTTCTCACCAGCTGATATTTATCATTTAAAGGCTTCTTTTCCTGTGCTCAGAAAGACTCACATAAATGCTCCACAGCATGTTTTTAGTTTGTAGCCCCACATATGGGATTGCTCACTGACTGCTACAGGGAATTCAGCAACCAGCAAGACCTCTCTCAGGTTATGGAGCAAACATGTTGGGGACTAGAAGGTGACATACCACAAAGAGTATTGTAGCCAAGGGAAGCTGACTATTGAAAGAACTAAGGGCTTTAGAAGCTTATCAAGAAGCATTGCTGATGGCCATACTTTTTATTTTATTTTATTAATTTACTTTTGTTACAGATGTTTCTCCTTTTTCCCCCATTGACTCCCTCCTCCCCCTCCCTCCCAGCCCCTCCCCAGTCTTGCTGTCCATGTCCATTGGTTATGAGTACATGCGTACAAGTTCTGTGGTTCATCGCTCCCCTCCCCTACCCCCTCTTCTGACAATTGTCACAGTCTGAGGAACAGGGTAGTCCCGGAGACGTGGAAGTGGGGTACAGACTGATGGCCATACTTAAAGCCTTTCTGCTCACAGTGAACTCAGAGACACTGCCACAATGTATCCAGAAAGAGTTGAATCCCCAATTTATATCCATTAGTAATTTGTTGCTGTCTCAAAATTAACTATCATAGATACAAGGACAGATCAGAGTCACCCTCTAGCCCTGACCAGGTAGGTGAGTTGGTTAGAGCATTGTCCTAATACATTAAGGTTGCAGGTTCAATCTCTGGTCATGGTACATACAAGAAGCAACCAATGAATGCATAACTAACTGGAACAACAAATTGATGTTTCTCTCTCTCTCTCCTTCTCTCTCTCTCTCTCTGTCTTCCTTCCTTCCTCTCTCTCTAAAATCAATAAACAAAATCACACTCAAGTCCTATTCACCTTTGTCTTGGCTCTCTTGCCAACTATCCAAACTCAAGTCAGAGAAAAAGGTAATCGGATGGCAAGGACAGACTGTTGCTCAAATCTTAGCAGCAGATACTCAGTTTTGTGAAAATCTAGAGAAAGCCAATAAAATAAATAAAATAATAAAATAAAATTAAATTAAATTAAAATAAAATATAAAATAAAATAAAGTAAAATAAAATAAAATAAAACATCAGTGTTAGCTACGCAGTTATGCTATTTACTAAAGGGAATAACTTGACTCTGGTCAACCTATGAAGGGAGCAAAGGAAGAAGGAAAATTGTACACTATTATTGCAAAAAGCCAGGACATCAGAAGAGAGATTATAGAAAAAGACTCTGGAGGCTGTAAAAATTGCAACAAGGGAATCAAGAAAACCCAGAAGGACAAAACTGTCAACTAGGAAATAATTGGCAAATGGTTCAAAATTGACAGCTTGGGGAAACTTCAGAGGTGGAAACTGGGGAACCACATGCTTCAATTTTCCCCCAGGCAAATCTATCCTTGCCTTCTCTGGTACATACTGGTGTTACTTATTCTTCAGTTAACATGGAAATTTCTCATTCTGCATCTTGTGATAGATCAATATAGGTTGTTATTTTGTGTCAGCCTTCTGAAATGGATCAGAACAAGTCTCCCCAGAATGTGCCACTTTGGCATGCGATTATTTTGAGTTGAAGACAATTGAGGCCCAAAAGACTCAGGGAGAACTTTTTACCTCTCCCTTAACTGCCTAAAATAATTTAGATAGTACTCTTCCTGGATCAAACCCGCTATTACCAGAGATAACTACAAAGAATGAGCTAGGTGGGTCAGCTGGATGGAAGCTTGTCAGGGCCTGTTTGTTCAAAATCCTCTCTGTGTTCCATTGTCTCTGCCATTTGTTTACCAAACATTTGCTTTTCCCATCTTCCTATAAATTCTTCTCCCCTTTAAAGTTCCAGACCCTTACACCTTCTCCCTAGCTCATAATGACATATAAACTTAAATTGCCTGACTGCCTATGGGTCTCATATTTCTATGGGGCCTCCATACACACGTAATTAGTTTTTCTCCTGCTAATTCATCTCATGGTAATTTAATTATTAGATCAGCCAAAAGAACCTAGAAAAATAGAGGAAGAAAATTTTCTTCCCATCACTTCTGTCCCTTTTCTTCTATTGTTCCTACACAGATTATTCCTGTAACTGAGGAACATACTTTCTTACTTTCTCTCAATTGTGTAAACCTATTGGGAACAAATCTGCAGTGCAAATTAAAGGTTACCATATTCTATACCCCAAATGAAATGTTTGCTGAGCTCCATTGGAAAATACCATATAATTTGGTTACTATAAACTAGGGCTGGAACAAATTGACACATTGTTTTGGGCCATTATATGAGAAAAATGAAACTGATTCTTTTTTCTTTTAATTAACTAATTTTTTTACATATCTCCAACACCCTGCTCCCCCCCACCTTCACTGTACTGTTGTCTGTGTGCATGGTATGCATGTATGCATATAAGTTCTTTGATTCATCTTTTCCCACCTTCCCACACCCCTTACCTCTGAGGTTTGTCAGTCTGTTCTCTACTTCCATGCCCTTGGATCTATTTTATTCATCAGTATATTTTATTCATTATATTCTACAAATAAGTGAGATCATGTAATATTTGTCTTTCTCTGATTGGCTTATTTCACTTAGCATAATACTATCCAAGTCCCTCCATGTCATTTCAAAGAGAAAGAAATCTTTCTTTGTTACAGTTGTGTACTATTCCATTGTGTAAATATACCACATTCTTTTATCCACTCATCTACTGGTGGACACTTGGGCTGTTTCCAGATCTTAGCTATTGTAAATAGCACTACTATAAACATAGGGATGCATATATTATTTCTGATTGGTGTTTCAGGCTTCTTAGGATATATTCCTGGAAGTGGAATCACAGGGTTAAATAGCCGTTCCATTTTTAATTTTTTGAGGACGCACCATATTGTTTTCCATAGTGGCTGCACCAGTCTGCATTCCCACCAGCAGTGTACTAGAGTTCCCTTTGCTCCACACCCTGGTCAGCACTTGTTTGATATTTGTTGACAGCAGGCATTCTGGCAGAAGTGAGGTGATACCTCATAGTCATTTTAATTTGTATCTCTCTGATGATTAGAGACATTGAGCATTTTTCATATGTCTCTTGGCCATGTGTATGTCCATTTTGGAGAAGTGTTTATTCAGGTCCTCTGCCCATTTTTAATTGAATTGTTTGTCTTCCTTTTGTTGAGTTGATTGAGTACTCTATATATTTTGGAAATTAACCTCTTATCAGATGTATCATTGGCAAATATGTTCTCCTATACTGTGGGTTCCCTTTTTATTTTAATAATGGTTACTCTTGCTGTGCAGAAGTTTTCAGTTTGATGTAGCCAATCTATTAATTTTTCCTTTGTTTCTCTTGCCTTTGGTGATATATTGATAAAAATTCTGATATGTGTGATGTCTGAGATTTTTCTGCCTACATTTTCATCTAGGATTTTTATGGTTTCACAAGTTACATTTATGTCCTTTATCCATTTAGAGTTTATTCTTGTGTATGGTGCAATTTGGTGGTCTAGTTTCATTTTTTGTATATACCTGTACAATTTTCCCAGCACCATTTATTGCAGAGACTGTTTTTACTGCATTATGTGCTCTTGCCACCTTAGTCAAATATTAATTGAACATGATATCTTGGGTAAATTTCTAGGTTCTCTGTTCTGTTCTATTGATCTATGTGCTTGTTCTTGTGACAGTACCAGGCTGTTTTCATTATAATGGCTTTGTACTATAACCTGATATCTAGAATCGTGATCCCTCCAACTTTGTTTGTCTTTTTCAAGATTGCTATTGCTGTTCACAGTCCATATAAATATATTTTGGTTCCATATATGTTTTTGGAGTATTTGTTCTAGATCTGTGACATATGCCATTGGTATTTTAATGGGGATTGCACTGAATCTATAGATTGCTTCGGGTACTGTGGACATTTTAATGACGTTAATTTTTCCAATCCATGAACATGGTATATACTTCCACTTTTTTATATCTTCCTCTATTTCTTTTTTCAACATTCTATAGTTTTCTGAGAACAGGTCTTTTACCTCCTTGGTTAAGTTTATTCCTAGGTATCTTAATTTTTTTGTTGCAATGGTAAATCGGTTTTTTTTTTTTTTTAGTCTCTCTTTCTGTGTGTTTATTATTGGTGTATAAAAATGCCAACGATTTTTGGATGCTGATTTTGTATCCTGCTACTTTGCTAAATTCATTTATTATATCTAGTAGTTTTTTGGTGGATTCTTTAGGGTTTTCTGTGTATAATATCATCTCATCTGCGAATAATGACAGTTTCTCTTTCTTCTTTCAATTTGGATGCCTTTTATTTTTTCTTCATGTCTGATTGCTGTGACTAAGACTTCTAGTACTATGTTGAGTAAGAGTAGTGAAAGTTGACATCCCTGTCTTGTTCCTGATCTAAAGGGAAATGCTATTAGTTTTTGCCCATTAAGTATGATGTTGGCTGTAGGTTTTTCATATATGGCCTTTATTATGTTGAGGTTTGAGCCTTCTATTTCCACTTTGCTGAGAGTTTTTATCAAAAATTGGTGCTGTATTTTGTAAAATGCTTTTTCAATATTTATTGGCATAATCATATGGTTTTTATCTTTCTTTGTCTATGTGGTTTATCACATTTATTGATTTGTGAATATTCTACCAGCCTTGGATCCCTAGGATAAATTCCACATGGTCATGGCGTATAATTTTTTAATATATTGCTGGATCTAATTTGCCAAAATTTTGTTCAGGATTATGTTCATCAGGGATATTGACCTGTAATTTCTGTCCTTGTAGTGTCTGTATCTGCTTTTGGGATTAAGACTATACTGGCCTCATAAAAAGAGCTTAGAAGTCTTCCTTCCTCTTGAATTTTTTGGAATAGTTTGAGGAGAATAGCTGTTAGTTCTTCTTTGAATGTTTGGTAAAACTCCCTTGTGATGCCATCTGGTCCAGGACTTTTGTTTGCTGGGAGTTTATTGATCATTGCTTCTATTTCCTTAGTTGTTATTGGTCTGTTCAGGTTTTATGACTTTTCCCTGATGAGTTTTGGAAGACTGTATGATTCTAGGAATTTTTCCATTTCGCCTAGGTTGTCGAATTTGTTGGCATATAATTGTTCATAGTATTTTCTTACAACCCTTTGTATTTCTCTGGTGTCAGTTGTTACTTCACCTCTTTCAATTCTAATTTTATTAATTTGGGTCCCCTATTTTGATTTCTTGGTGAGTCTTGCTCAAGGTTGATCAATCTTGTTTATCTTTTCTGAGAACCAGCTCTTGGTTTCATTCATCTTTTGTAATGTTTTTTGTTTTTTTTTTAGTTGTTGTGTTGTTTATTTCCACTCTGATTTTTATTATTTCTGTCCTGCTATTAACTCGGTTTTTCTTTTTTTTTTTCTTTCTAAGTATTTAACTTGTAGGGTTAGATAGTTTAGAAAATTTTCTTGTTTCTTGAGGTAGTGCTTATTGCCATGAACTTCCCTCGCGGGACTGCTTTTGCTGTGTTCCATAGATTTTGTGTTGTTGTGTATTCATTTTCATTAGTTTCCAGAAAGTTTTTTATTTCTTTCTTGTTCTCACTGGGAACCCATTCATTGTTTATGAACACGATATTCAGCCTCCATGAGTTTGAATGTTTTTGAGTGTTTTTATTGTAATTGATTCCTAGTTTCATGCCATTGTGATCTGAAAAGATGCTTGATATGACTTCAATCTTCCTGAACTTGTAGAAACTTAGTTTATGTCCTAACATGTGGTCTGTCTTTGAGAATGTCCCATGTGCACCCGAGAAGAATGTATATTCTGCAGCATTATGGTGAAATGTTCTGCAAATATCAATTAAAACCAGTGGTTTTGTGTGTCATTTAGGGATCTGTTTCCTTGTTAATTTTTTGTCTAGAAGATCTGTCAACCGGTTTCAGTGGAGTGTTAGAGTCCCCTGATATGATTGTATTGCTGTCAGTATCTCCCTTGAAGTCCTCCAGAATTATTTTAACATATTTTGGTGTTCCTATATTTCATGCATATATGTTTGCCATATATCCTCTTGTTGGATCAATCCTTTTAATATTACATAGTGACCTTCTTTGCCTCTTGTTATGGCCTTCACTTTGAAGTCTATCTTATCATATATGGGTATTACTACACCAGTTTTTTTTTTTTTTTCGTTTCCATTTTCATGGAAAAATTTTTTCCATCCCTTCACTTTCATTCTGTGTGTCTTTTTTCTGAGGTGGGTCTCATGTAGACAGCATATGTATGGATCATCTTTTCTTATCCAATCAACTACCCTATTTTATTTTATTGGAGCATTTAAGCCATTTAAATTTAAGGTTATTATTAATAGGTACTTATTTGTTGCCATTTTTATTCTTTATGTCTGTGTTCCTCTCTCTCTCTCTCTCCCTCTCTCTCTCTCTCTCTATTTCTTCTTCTTCTTACAACAGTCCTTTGAGCATTTCTTGCAGTGTTGGGTTCATGGTAGTAATTTCCTTTAGCCTTTTTTTTATTGTCTGAGAAGCTCTTTATTTCACCTTCAAATTTGAATGATAGCCTTACAGGATAGAGTAGTATTGGATTCAGTCCCTTGTTTTTTTTTTTTTTGTTTTTTTTTTTTTACTTTGTATACTTCATGCCACTCCCTTCTGGCCTGCAGTGTTTCTATTGAGAAATCAGCTGACGGTCTAATGGGAAATCCCTTGTATGTAACTTTCTGACTCTCTCTTGCTGCCTTTAAGATTCTTTCTTTGTCTTTAACATTTGCCATTTTAATTCTGATGTATCTAGGTGTAGATCATTATGGTTTCATCTTGATTGGGACTTTCTGCGTTTCCCAGACTTGTGTGAATTTTTCCCTCACAGGGTTAGGGATGTTTGCTGTCATTATTCTTCAAACAGGTTATCTACATTTCTATGATTCTTCTCCTTCTGGTACCACTATGATGTGAATGTTGTTATGTTTCATATTGTCCCAAAGGTCCCTTAAACTTTCCTCCTGCTTATATATATATATATTTATTTTCTGCTCTAATTGGGTGTTTTTTTTTCTACCTTGTCTTCTAATTTTCTGATTCAGTCTTCAGTTTCTTCTAATCTACTATTGAATCCTTCCAAGGTATTGTTTATATCAGCTATGTCATTTCTCATGTTCACTTGATTTTATTCATAGCTTCTACCTCTTTTTTATGCTGGTGTAGTTTTCATTAAGTTGTTTGTAGTTCTAAGTTGTTTGAGCACCCTTAAAACCATTGCTTTGAATACTTTATCTGGCAGACTTCTTGCCTCCATTTCATGTAGTTCCTTTTCTGGTGATTCCTCCTTTTCTTTCATTTGAGGGTTGTTTGTTTGTCTCACCATTTTAGTAGTCTGGTAGTTTGGGGTGAGGTGAGGCATCTCGGGCCACATAGGCAGGTCAGTGTATATCAGACAAGACAGCTATGCCTCCCAGTCTTGGTGTGGTGGCCTTTTAGTTTGAACTATAGTCTCCTTGATCTTCTGAGCTGGGTGCTCTAAGAGTGACCTTTGTGTGGGTTATTTGGGCTCTTCTGTTGGATTTGGGTCTCAATTGCTGTTGTCTGTTTGCAGGTGGGTTCAGTCCTCAGGGTTGTTAACTGAGTCTCAACTCTGACCCTATCGACACTGTCAGGCCAACCATTATATAAGTGTTGACAGAACAAACCAAAACAAAACCAGACCAAACCAAAGATATCCCCTCCAAATATATCAGCATCAACATCAATAAAAGCAACTGCCTCAGCAAAAAGATTAAGACACACAGACAAACAAAACACACACACACACACACACACACACACACACACACACACACACAGAGAAAGAATGATAGGAGGTGTGAAACCAAAATTAGAAGAGGGAGGAAAAAAATGAAAAGAAAGAAGGCAAGGCACAACCTGACCAAATAAAAAAGAACCTGAAAAAATATATCAGCATCAACAGTGATAGAAGCCTCAGCCTCAAAATAAAGATTAAAGACAAACAGAAAACACACACACTCAACACATACACACACATACACACACACACAAAGAAGAAAAAATATTAGAACGTGTGAGATGAAATAAAGGAGGGAGAGAAAAAAAATATATATGAAAATAACGAAGGCAAAGCAAGAGCAGAACAAACAGAAAAGTACCTTAAAAAATATCAGCATTAACAATGATAAAAGCACCAGCCTCAACAAAATGCTTAAAAGACTAATGATGTTGTTGGATCTGGCCCCTTGGGTGTGGGTCCCTGTACTCTTGGGCAGATCTCTTGTATAGGCCAATGTAAATCATTTTCCCTGTCTGGCCCTGGGCCGCCTGGCTGAAGCCCTGCAGGGCAGGGTCCCAAGTAGTCCTATGGGAGGGGCTTCCTTAGCCCAGAGGCTGGGTCACCTTCTGGGCTCTCTAGTTGTATGTATTTGTCTGGACTGCTTTCCCTTCCCCCACAGCACTGGGTTCTACAGGATATCAGGTCCAGTCAGCGTGGTTTGAACATATTTGTGTTGGGGGTGGTGCCTGTACCTTATAGGAGGGGTAGGCAGTCTCTTCCTCTCCTTCAAATGCCTCAGCTCTGCCTGGGTTGTTGGCACCCCCTGGTCGCCACCTGAAGCAAGGGAGAAGAGCAAAAAGGGGGGGGGGGGGAAGAAAAGAAATAAAAAACAAAACAAAAATTCCCTGCTTGACTCTTTCATCTATTAGCATGGCCATCTCTCCCTGGGTGAGGCTTCTGCCCAGGCTCCCTCCTTTCCAGACATCAGAATCCTCATTGCGTTTAGGCCTTACACTTAGGGTGCAATTTCCAGCCAAGCACTGTTCCACAGGTAAGGGGAGTGGTGCCTCCTCTTCCCTTTAAGTAGGGAGGAATGTGCCTCTTTCCCTGGGCACTCTGCTTAGCCCCTATCAAAATTTGTTCAGCGAATACCCAGCCCTTCAGAATTACTGCTGTGTGATATGCTCAGACCCCTCCTCAGGTGTGCCATTCTGTTTTGAGTGCTCTCTTGCTCCTACAATCAGGGGAGATTTTCAGACTAGTGCTGCAACCATGCGCTGGCTTTTAGCTTAGGATAGAGCTGAGTTCTCCTGGTGGGCTGAATCACCTCTGATTCCCATTGTCTGATGTTATGTGGGCTCCCCTTCCCTTCTCTTTTGCTCTCCTTTGGGAATCTCTGTATGGGGCTGAGTTCCCAGCTCCCAGGGGGCAGGATGTGTGCCGAGGCACATTCCCTCCATCTTCCCAACTGCACTGTGCAGCTGCATGAGTTTGTTCTCCCACTTCGCATCTTCTCCAGTCTCCTCTCCATGCTCCTTGCTTGCAGTCCTTTCAACCAGCTGTTTTCAGGTGTTTGTGTTTTTTTTTTATTATTTTTTCATTAATTTGTTTCTGTTACAGATGTTTGTCCTTTTTCCCCCATTGACACCCTCCTCCCAATCGTCCCGCCCCATCCCCAGCTTTGTTGTCTATCTCCACTGGTCCTGCATAGATGCATATAAGGTCTGTGGTTTATCTCTCCCTCCCCCAACACCCCCTCCTCTGAGGTTTGTCAGTCTGTACCCCACCTCTATGACTCTGGTTCAATTTTGTTCATCGGTGTGTTTAGTTCATTATATTACACAAATAAGTGAGATCATGTGACATTTGTCTTTCTCTGCTTGGCTTGTTTCACTTATCATAATACTCTCCAGGTCCCTACATGTCATCTCAAAGGATAAGAGAACTTTCTCCCTTACAACTGCATAGTATTCCATTGTGTACATGTACCACAGCTTTTTTATCCACTCATCTACTGATGGACACTTGGGTTGTTTCCAGATCTTAGCTATTGTAAATAGTGCTGCTATGAACATAGGGGTACATATATTCTTTCTGATTGGTGTTTCAGGCTTCTTAGGGTATATTCCTAGAAGTGGGAACACTGGCTCAAATGGTAGTTGAATTTTTACCTTCTGAGGTAACAACATAGTGTTTTCCATAGTGGCTGCACCAGTCTGCATTCCCACCAGCAGTGTACTACAGTCCCCTTTTCTCCACACCCTCCCCAGCACTTGTCTGATGATTTGTTGATGGCAGCCATTCTGGCAGGTGTGAAGTGATACCTCATAGTTGCTTTAATTTTCATCTCTCTGATGATTAGTGATGTTGAGCATTTTTTCATATGTCTCTTGGCCATTTGCATGTCCTGTTTGGAGAGGTGTCTATATCGGTCCTCTACACATTTTTTAATTTGGTTCTTTGTCTTTCTTTTGTGAGTTGTATGAGCACTCTATATATTTTGGAAATTAACCCCTTATCTGATGCATCATTGGCAATTATGATTTCCCATATAGTGGTTCCCTTTCCATTTTGATGGTTGTTTCTTTTGCTGCGCAGAAGCTTTTTAGTTTGATGCAGTCCTATGTGTTCATTTTTTCCTTTGTTTCTCTTTCCTTAGATGTCATATCAGTGAAAATTGTGCTGCATATGATGTCTGAAATTTTATTGCCTGCATTTTCTTCTAGAATTTTTATGGATTCATGAGTTACATTGAATTCTTTTATCCATTTTGAATTTATTCTTGTGTATGATGTAAGTTCATGGTCCAGCTTCATTTTTTTGCAAGTAGCTGTCCAATTTTCCTTACACCATTTATTGAAGAGACTGTCTTGACTCCACTGTATGCTCTTGTCACCTTTGTCAAATATTAATTGAGCATATTCTCTTGGGTCAATTTTGGGGTTCTCTGTTCTATTCCACTGATCTATCTGCCTGTTCTTGTGCCAGTACCAGGCTGTTTTGATTACAGTGGCTTTGTAGTATAACCTGATATCTGGTAATGTGATCCATCCTACTTTGTTCTTCTTTTCAAAATTGCTGTGGCTATTTGGGGTCTTTTTTAGTTCCATATACACTTTTGGAGTGTTTTTTCTAGTTCTGTGAAATATGTCATTGGAATTTAATGGGAATTACATTGCATCTATAGTTTGCTTTGGGTAGTATGGACATTTTAATTATGTTAATTCTTTCAATTCATGAACAAGGTATATGCTTGCACATTTCTATATCTTCTATTTCTTTTTTCAATGACCATTAGTTTTCTGTAAAGAGGTCCTTTACTTCTTTGGTTAAGTTTATTCCTAGGTATCATAATGTTTTTGCTGCAATGGTAAATGGGATTGTTTTTTTAGTTTCTCTCTCTGTGAGTTCATCATTGGTGTATAAGAATGCTGTTGATTTATTGATGTTAATTATGTATCCTGCTACTTTGCCAAATTCATTTGTTAACTCTAGAAGATTTTTGATGGAGTTTTTAGGGTTTTCTGTGTACAATATCATGTCATCTGCAAATAATGACAATTTCACTACCTCCTTTCTAATTTGAATCCCCTTTATTTCTTCTTCAAGTCTAATTGCTGTGGCTAAGACTTCTAGTACTATGTTGGATAAGAGTGGCGAAAGTAGGCATTCCTGTCTTGTTCCCCTTTAAGGGGAATGCTTTTAGTTTTTGCCCATTGAGTATGATGTTGGCTGTAGGTTTTTCATATATGGTCTTTATTATGCTGAGATATGATCCCTCTATTCCCATATTGCTGAGCGTTTTTAACAGAAATGGGTGCTGGATTTTGTCGAATGCTTTTGCAGCATCTATTGATAAGATCATATGGTTTTTATCTTTAATTTTTTTTATGTGGTGTATCACATTTATTGATTTGCGAATATTGTACCATCCTTGCATGCCTGGGATGAATCCCACTTGGTCATGTTGAGCAATTTTTTTGATGTATTGCTGGATCCGATTGCTAATATTTTGTTAAGGATTTTGGCATCTGTGTTCATCAGGGATATTGGCCTGTAGTTTTCTTTCTTTGTAGTGTCTTTATCCAGTTTTGGAATTAGGATTATGCTAGCCTCATAAAATGAGTTTGGAAGTGTTCCATTTTCTTGGATTTTTTGGAATAGTTTGAGAAGAACCGGTATTAGATCTTCTTTCAATGTTCGGTGAAACTCCCTCGTGAAGCCATCTGGGCCTTTTGTTTGCTGGGAGTTTCTTAATTACATCTTCAATTTCCTTTGTTGTTATTGGTCTGTTCAAGTTTTCTATCTCTTCCTGGTTCAGTTTGAGAGGCTGTGTGTTTCTAGAAATTTGTCCATTTCTCCTAGATTGTCCAATTTGTTGGCATATAATGGGTTCATAGTATGTTTTGATGATCTTTTGTATTTCTGTGGTGTCAGTTGTTACTTCTCCTCTTTCGTTTCTGATTTTATTTGGTTTCTCTCTTTTGTTCCTTGGTGAGTCTGGCTAAAGGTCCATTGATCTTGTTTATTTTTTCAAAGAACCATCTTTTTGTTTCATTGATCTTTTGAATTATTGTTTTTTTAGTATCTATGTAGTTTATTTTTGCTCTGACCTTTACTATTTCCTTCCTCTTACTGGCTCTGGGTTTTTCTTCTTGTTTAATTTCTAGTTCTTTAAGTTTTAGGGTTAGAAAGTGAATTAGGAATTTTTCTTGTTTCTTGAGGTAGGCCTGTAGTGCTATGAAGTTCCCTCTTAGGACTGCCTTTGCTGTGTCGCATAGATTTCGTGTTGTTGTGTGTTCATTTTCACTGGTTTCCAGGAATTTTTTAATTTCTTCCTTGATCTCGTTAGTCACCCATTCATTGTTTAATAACATGCTATTTAGCCTCCCAGTGTTTGAATGTTTTTGCGTGTTTTTATTGTAATTGAGTTCTAGTTTCATGCCACTGTGATTTGAGAAGATGCTTGATATGATTTCAATCTTCTTGACTTTGTAGAGACTTGCTTTTGTGTCCTAACATGTGGTCTATCTTTGAGAATGACCCATGTGCACTTGAGAAGAATGTATACTCTGCAGCTTTGTGGTGAAATGTTTTGTAAATATCAGTGAAGTCCAACTGATCTAGTTCGCCTTGTAAAGACTCTATGTCCTTTTTAATTTTTTGTCTAGAAGACCTAGCCAGTGGTGTCAGTAGCATGTTAAAGTCACCCACTATGATCGTGTTGCTATTGATCTCTCCCTTGAAGTCCTCCAGAAGTTTTTAAATATATTTTGGTTCTCCCGTATTTGGTGCGTATATGTTTACCAGGGTTATATCCTTTGGTGGATTGACCCTTTTAATATTATGTAGTGACCTTCTCTGTCTCTTATTATGGCCCTTGTTTTGAAGTTTATCTTGTCAGATATGAGCATTGCTACACCACCTTTTTGTTTTTCATTTCCATTTACTTGGAAAAATTTTTTCCATCCCTTCACTTTCATCCTTTGTGAGTCTTTTGTTGTGAGGTGGGTCTCTTGTAGACAGCATATATATGGGTCGTGTTTTCTTATCCAATTAGCTACTCTGTGTCTTTTGATTGGAGCATTTAAGCCATTTACAGTTAAGGTAATTATTGATAGATAGTTATTAGTTGTCATTTTAATTTTATGCCTGTGTTCCCCCCCCCTCTCTCTTTCTTCTTCTTCTTTTAGCTTTCTTTTTTTTTTAATCTATGAAGCTCTTTATTTCTCCTTCAATTTTGAATGACAGCCTTGCTGGATAGAGTAGTCTTGGATTCAGACCCTTGCTTTGTATTTCCTTGTACACTTCATGCCACTCCCTTCTGGCCTGCAGCGTTTCTATTGAGAAATCAGCTGACAGTCTAATGGGAACTCCCTTTTAGGTAACTTTCTGTCTCTCTCTTGCTTCCTTTAAGATTCTTTCTTTCTCTGTAATGTTTGCTATTTTTATCATGATGTGTCTAGCTGTGGGTCTTCTGGGGTTCATCTTGCTTGGGACTCTCTGTGCTTCCTGGACCATCTGTTGTTAGGGAAAGGCCATAAAGTTTTATAATATAGGAGCCCAATTATGCAGTTGAAACTACCTACTACCAAAAAATAAAAAATAAAAAAAAAACTACTTAAACATTTTTGGGGACTAGTAGGGTATTTTAGACAGTGAATCCCAACTTTTACAGAGCAGGCAAAACCTCTGACAATGCAATTGCATGTTAACTCTCTGGATCTTCTGGTTTGGTTCCTAGAATCTCACAAGATATTTGAACAATTTAAATTGGCTATAGTTTCTCCCCCAGCTTTAGGGATTCCAAACTTTATAAAACATTTTCATTTGTTTTGTCCTGAAATTTTCTGCTAGTAGAATTTTAACTCTAAGCTTGGAATTAGACTATAGACCAATCTGGATGCCATGATATTGGGAATGCCTGAATATATATCTGTTTGCTGTGGTGGCAACCACCACAGTGAAAAGGCCCAAAACCCTTATATTGGGTCACTTGATTTGAGTATCCCACATGTGGTAGTAGTTATCTTACAAGTTCATGAGACCTAGCATTTGTTGGTGCACTCTCAGACTGGCTATGAATAAATATTATTCAATCTTAATATTGTGCTTGGAAGACTCAATTTCCTAAGCCTGTTACTATTTCACCAGATTTTAAATACATAGATATTTATGATTGTACAACAGTAATAAGACAAAACACTAGGTGCCAGTCTGATTTATTTGGTAATGCTTTTCAAAATGCAGAGTTCATAATATTTACTGATAGGTCATGTGTTCAGAACAAAAGTGGCCAACTTGAAGCTTTTTATGCTGTGGTGACTTATGAAATATCACAGGCTTATGTTTTGTCTAGAATTAAGTTAGTACAAGCAGATAAGTTAACAGCTGTTACTAGTATATATATATATATATATATATATATATATATATATATATATATATATATACATGGTTCAGTGTCTGTCATGCAACAAATCAAATTTAGAAAATAGGGGATTCTTTACTTCTGTGAGCATTTTTTAAAGGCTTTACAGTTGCTGACTCAGATTATCAGTAATTCATAGTAAAGCTCACAGGAAATGACAAAATTTCTAAAGGCAATTATTTTTGTGAAAGTGGTTCAAATGTCATAGTTAAAACATAACAGACTCCAAACTTAGAAGCCCCATTTTAATACAAGAAACCTTTGTTCATTTTCAAAAATAAGTTTCACAAAGGGAAATAAACAAATGGTTTGAAAAGGGAGGTAAAGAAACTCAACTGGACTATAGAAATTAGCCCCCCCCAAAAAAATTCCTATGCCATAGTCATATTTGCTTGACTAGCTTATTGATATGTTGTCAACAAAATTATCTAAATAAAAGAGGGATTTTTAAAGGCCCTAGACTATTGTTATGCCTTTATAAAATATATTTTATTTATTTTTAGAGAGAGGAAGGGAGAGAGAGAGAGAAACATCATTATGAAAGTGGAACATCCATTGGCTGCCTTTTGCATGCCCCCGACTGGGTATCTAGCCACAATCTGGGTGTGTGCCCTGATCAACAACCCTTTGGTGCATAGGTCCACCCACAACCAACTGAGCCACACTGACCAGAGCTTACTATGTCTTTTTGAGATGTTTACCAAAAGATAAAATTATTCAAAACATATTAAAGAGATTTGTTATTTGTCAGCAGAATTCCTTATAGACCACTCCCAAGGTAAGTACAGAAAGTTTTCCCCAACCAATTTTACCAGCAACCTGATGGAAGATACATTTCATAGAATTAATGCCTATGAAAGGTAAGAGATTTTGTTTAGTTATGGTGTATATAATATCTGAATGGCCTAAGGTCTTTCTCTCTTCAAAAGCAGATGCTGAATTACACCATCTCGAACACTAACTATTGGATTAATTTCTTATTTGAAAAGTAAAACACAGAGATCAGAAAAAATGGCAGCAGAATGAATGGAAACTACACAGACAATCTCCCAGGACCAAACTGGAATTACAACTAAAATAAAGACAAATCATCAGGAAAAAGCAACAGAAAAGCAGCTGAAGAGGACCATATAAGCAAGGACACTGAATCAAGCCTGGTAGGTCTACAGAGGCATGACAGGATGGTGGGCTGGGAGTCCATGGACAGCAGCGGTTTTAGCTGTGGGCAGCTCCCTTGGGGTTAAAAACCCAAGCCAGCTCCACAGCACAGAGGGCCTGGACAGAGCACTAAACTAGATGCAGCCACTCACCTTGGACTCTGACAGAGGGATGGTGGACAGGACTGGAATTCTGTGGGGACAACTGGATTTTGGAGGGTGCTCAGAGTTTTTGCTGAGTCGTGGTCACTCAGGATGGTGGCCATCTTGCTCCTTCCTGGGGCTCTGGGAAGAAGCAGCAGCCCCTCCCTCAGAGATTCAACCCCACCCAGCTGGGCCAAAGAAATTCAAATTGAGGCTCATTAACAACCAGTATCTGCTCCGCCCTCTGGAAATTCTCTTATGCTGAACACCTGAGGAAGTTTTTCATGTAGTTGAGGGCTACAATCCAAGGCCCTGAGTAACTGAGACTAACAGCCTCCAGGCAAAAAGCTAGAGGATAACTGAACCTGTCCTGGGTTTTCAAATCTACCTAAGAAAGTAAGACTTGACAGTGGTGTTTAATATGAGTCCATACTCATCCAAACCCAGTAGAGGGAGCCACAAACAGCAGACAACCAACACACAGAGGGGAAAATTGGCAGGCTCCAAAACCCACTGAGATAGCCAAAATGGTGAAACAAAGAAACAAATCCCAAATGAAAGAACAATAGAACTCTACCAAAGATGAGATAAATGAAATGCAGTTAAGCAAGTTATCAGAGTTACAGCTCAGAGCCATGATCTTGAGGAAGCTCAACAGCATGAGTAAGGACATCAACACCAAAAGTAAAGATATAGAAACACTGAAAACCAACCAAGCAGAAATGAAAAATGACATAGCAGAAATAAAGAACACATTGGAAGGAATAACCAGCAGAGTAAAGGAAGCTGAGGACCGGATCAGTGAATTAGAAGACAGGGTAGAAAAAATCAACCAATCAGAAAATCAAAAGAAAAAAAAACAATTAAACAAAAGGAAAACAGCTTAAGAGAACTGTGGGACAACTGGAAATGTAATAATACTCACATCATAGGAGTCCCTGAAGAAGAAGAAAATGAGCAAATGTTAGAAAATATATTTGAAGACACAGTGACAGAAAACTTCCCTAATTGGTGAAGGAAGAAGGCATTCAAGTTCAAGAAGCACAGAGAGCCTCATGTAAAAAGAACCCAAACAGGCGCACACCAAGAAACAGAGTAATTAAAACGCCAAAAATTAAAGACAAAGAGAGAATCCCAAAGGCAGCCAGAGATAAGCAACAGGTTACTGACAAAGGAACCCTCATAAGGCTATCAGCTGACTTCTCAACAGAAGCACTACAGGCCAGAAGGGAATGGCATGAAGTAATCAAGGTCATGAAAAACAAGGATCTGAATCCAAGACTACTCTATCCAGCAAGGCTATCATTCAAATTAGAAGGTGAAATAAAAAGCTCCCCAAACAAATAAGGCTAAGGGAATATATTAGCACCAAACCAGCACTACAAGAAATGTTAAAAAAAAAAACCTTCTGTAATTAGTAGAAGAAATAGGAAGAAAAATATAACCACACTAAACAAAAATGGCAATAAATAAGTACATCTCAATAATCACCTTAAATGTAAATGGATTGAATGCTCTGATAAAAAGACACAGAGTAGTGGATTGAATAAGAAAGCATGACTCATATATATGTTGTTTACAAGAGACCTACCTCACAACAAAAGATTCGCATAGGTTGAAAGTCAAGGGATGGAAAAAAATCTACGAAGCAAATGGAAAGGAAAAAAAAAGCTGGGGTAGCAATACTCATATCGGATAAAATAGATTTCAAAATGAAGGCCATAACTAGAGACAAAGAAGGCCACTACATAATATTGAAAGGATCTATCCACCAGGAAGATATAACCTTGGTAAACATATATGCACCCAATATAGGAGCACCAAAATATATTAAAAATCTTCTGGAAGACTTCAAAGAAGAAATCGACAGCAATACAATTATAGCAGGGGACTTCAGCACACCGCTGACATCACTGAATAGATCCTCTAGACAAAATATTAACAAGGAAACAGAGACTCTAAATGAAGCACTGGTATCTATTTAATAGATACCTACAGAGAATTACACCCCAAAACTGCAGAATTCACATTCTTCTCATGTGCACATGGGATATTCTCAAAGATAGACCACATGTTAGGGCACAATCTAAGTCTCTACAAGTTCAAGAAGATTGAAATCATATCAAGCAACTTCTCAGGTCACAATGGCATGAAACTAGAAATTAATTGTAACAAGAGCATGCAGAAACATTTGAACACAGGGAGGTTAAATAGTATGTTATTGAACAATGAATGGGTTACCATGGAGATCAAGGAAGAAATTAAAAACTTCCTGGAAACCAGTGAAAATGAACACACAACACAAAATCTATGGGATGCAGCAAAATTGTTCTGAGAGGGAAGTTCGTAACACTACAGGCCTACCTCAAAAAACAAGAAACATTTCTAATAGACTATCTAACCTCACAACTTACAGAACTAGAAGGCAAACACAAAGAAAACCGCAGAGCAAGTAGAAGGAAGGAAATAGTAAAGATCAGAGCAGAAATAAATGACATAGAGATCAAAAAAACAATTAAAAGGATCAATGAAACAAAGAGCTGTTTTTTCAAATTGATAAACAGGATTGATAGACCCTTAACTAGACTCACCAAGAAACAAATAGAGAGAACCCTAATACACAAAATCAGAAATTAAAGAGGAGAAGTAACAACTGACACCAAAGAAATAGAAAGGATCGTTAACAAATACTATGTACAATTATATGGCAACAAATTTGACAATCTAAGCGAAATGGACAAATTTCTAGAAACACATAGTCTCCCAAAACTGGACGGGGAAGAGACAGAAAACTTGAACAGACCAATAACAATTAAGGAAATTGAAGATGTAATGAAGACTCTCCCAGCAAACAAAAGCCCAGGCCAAGGAGCTTCATGAGGGAGTTTTACCGAACATTCAAAGAAAAACTAACACCCATTCTCCTCAAATTATTTCAAAAAATTCAAGAAGAAGGAAGACTTCTGAACTCATTTTATGAAGCCAGCATAACTGTAATTCCAAAACCAGAAAAATACACTACAAAGAAAGAAAACTACAGGTCAATATCCCTGGTGAACATAGATGCCAAAATCCTGAACAAAATACTAGCAAATCGGATCCAGCAATACATCAAAAAAATTATTCAACATGACCAAGTGGGATTCATCCAAGGGATGCAAGGATGGTACAATATTCAGAAATCAATAAATGTGATCCACCACATAAACAAAATGAAAGATAAAAACAACATGATCATATCAGTAGATGCTGAAAAGGCACTCGACCAAATCCAGCACTCATTTCTGATAAAAACCCTCAGCAGTATGGAAATAGAGGGATCATATCTCAACATAATAAAAGCCATATATGAAAGACCTACAGCCAACATCATACTCAATGGGCAAAAACTAAAAACATTTCCCTTAAGAACAGGAACAAGACAGGAATGCCCACTTTCACCACTCTTATTTAACGTACTACTGGAAGTCATAGCCACAGCAATCAGACATGCAGAAAAAATAGAAGGGATCCAAATTGGAAAGGAGGAAGTGAAATTGTCATTATTTGCAGATGACATGATATTATAAATAGAAAACCCTAAAGACTCCATCAAAAATCTACTAGACTTAATAAATGAATTTGGCAAAGTAGCAGGATAAAATATTAATGTCAAGAAATCGATGTGGTTTTTTTTAGGATTTTTTTTTTTAGGATTTTAATATTTTTATTATATATATATTTTTAGGATTTTATTTATTTATTTTTATTTATTTTTATTAATTTATTTTTGTTACACATGTTTCTCCTTTTTTCCCCATCCCCCCACCCCGTCCCCAGCTTTGTTTTCCATGTCCATCAGTTATGCATACATGCATATAAGATCTGTGGTTTACCTCTTCCCTCCTCCCCCACCTCCTTGTCTGAGGGTTGTCAGTCTGTACCCTACTTCCCCATCTCTGGGTCTACCCTGTTCCTAAGACTGTTATGTTTCTTATATTCCACAAATAAGTGAGATGATGTGATATTTGTCTTTCTCTGCTTGGCTTGTTTCGCTTAGGATAATACTCTCGAGGTCCCTCAGTGTCATCTAAAAGGATAAGAGATCTTGCTTTCTTACAGCTGCATAGTACTCCATTGTGTATATGTACCATTGACAGCATTCTTATACACCAATGAAGAACTCACAGAAAGAGAAACTAAAAAAACAATCCCATTTACCATCACGACAAAAAAAAATAATATACCTAGGAATAAACTTAACCAAAGAAGTAAAGGACCTATTTGCAGAAAACTACAGGACATTGAAAAAAGTAATAGAGGAAGATATAAAAAAAAAAAAAAAGAAAGCACATACCTTGTTCATGGATTGGAAAAATTAACATAATTAAAATGTCCATATTACCCAAAGCAATCTATAGATTCAATGCAATCCTCATCAAAATACCAACAACATATTTCAGAGATCTAGAACAAATACTTCAAAAGTTCATATGGAACCAAAAAAGACCCCGAATTGCCACAGCAATCTTGAAAAAGAAGAACAAAGTAGGTGGGATCACAATACCGGATATCAGGTTATACTACAAAGTTACTGTAATCAGAACAGCCTGGTACTGTCACAAGAATAGGCATATAGACCAGTGGAAGAGAACAGAGAACCTAGAAATTGACCCAAGACTTTATGCTCAATTAATATTTGACAAAGGTGGCAAGAACATACAATGGAGTAAAGATAGCCTCTTTAATAAATGGTGTTGGGAAAATTGGACAGCTACATGCAAAAAAATGAAACTAGATCATCAACTGACACCATAGAAAAGAATAAACTCCAAATGGATAAAAGACTTAAATTTGACTCATGAATCCATAAAAATCCTAGAAGAAAATGTAGGCAACAACATTTCAGACATCACACGCAGCAGAATTTTCACTGATACATCACCTAAGGCAACAGAAACAAAGGAAAAAATGTACACATGGGACTACATCAAACTCAAAAGCTTCTGCACAGCAAAAGAAACAACCATCAAAGTGGAAAGGGAACCCACTATATGGGAGAGTATAATTGCCAATGATACATCAGATAAGAGGTTAATTTCCAAAACATACAGAGTCCTCATACAACCCAACAAAAGGAAGATAAAGAACCCAATTAAAAAATGGGCAGAGGAGCTAAATAGACACCTCTCCAAACAGGACATACAAATGGCCAAGAGACATATGAAGAAATGCTCACCATCACTAATCATCAGAGAGATGCAAATTAAAACAACAATGAGGTATCACCTCACACCTGCCAGAATGGGCACCATCAACAAATCATCAAACAACAAATGTTGGTGAGTGTGTGGAGGAAAGGGGACTCTAGTACACAGCTGGTGGGTATGCCTACTGGTGCAACCACTATGGAAAACACTATGGTGTTACCTGAAAAAATTAAAAATGGAATTTCCATTTCACTCAGTGATCCCACTACTAGGAATATACCCTACGAAGCCTGAAACACCAATCAGAAAGAATATATGTACCCCCATGTTCATAGCAGCACTATTTATAATAGCTAAGATCTGGAAACAGCCCAAGAGTCCATCAGTAGACAAATGGATAAAAAAGCTGTGGTACATATGCACAATGGAGTACTATGCAGCTGTAAGAAAGAAAGATCTCTTATTCTTTGAGACGATATGGAGGGACCTGGAGAGTATTATCCTAAACGAAACAAGCCAAGCAGAGAAAGACAAATATCGCATGATCTCACTTATCTGTGGAAAATAATGAACATAACAGTCTGAGTAACAGAGTAGACCCAGAGTCATAGAGGTGGAGTACAGACTGACAACCCTCAGAAGAGGGGGTAAGGGGAGGGAAGAGATAAACCACAGAACTTATATACATGTACACATATCCAATGGACATAGACAAAAAAGCTGGGGACGGGGTGAGGGGGATGGGGAGGAGGGTGTCAGTGGGAAAAAAGGAGAAACATCTGTAACAAAAATAAATTAATAAAAAAATTAAAAATGGAAAAAGAAAAAAAACAAAACAGCATGTTACTAACATAAAGACAGATATATGGATCAAAGGAATATAATTGATATTCCATAAATAAACCCTTGTGTCTATGGTAAATTGATTTTCAAGAGTCACCAATACAATTCAATGGGAAAAGAACTGTCTGTTCAATAAATGATGCTGGAATAATTTGATAACCACATACAAAAGAATGAAGTTGGATCCCTACATCATACAATACACAAAAATTAAATCAAAATGGATTAAAAACCTCAATATAAGAGTCTTGAGGTCACAAGCTCATCTTTTATCTTGACACTGGATTTCTTCTTATCATGGTTACTTTTTTACCTTTTGTGATGCAGACAGGAACAAAATGAAATTTAAATAATACTTTTCTCTCTCACACAAAGATGATTAGCCCTAACCAACAGATCCTTGCCCTCAGTGGCTCTCAGAGCAACTCTGTTAAACACTAAGACTCTAGAAAACAGTTTGAAAATCATCGTGCTAAACTATGCTGCCTCTCCTATAAAAATAGAAAAAACAGAAGTCCATAAACTCCACTTCCAGCAAGATTATAATCTTATTTCCTGACCGTGGCTTATTAACCTGTGCCTAAGGTTTGCCCTGTCTTAAAAATGCACATATTATACTCAGTTTTGCCTGAACATGCTAATGAGAGAGATTGACTCTGGAACCATCATCTTAAACCCTAATTATGATGTCATAATCATTAGTAGTCCCCAGTAAAATCTCTAGATATACTTTGGTGGTGGTGTTTCTTTTCCAAATAGCATAGGAGTGCACTATTTCAGCATTCAGATAAACTCCTCTAAGAGCAACAATACATGAAATGCAACTTTTGATAAAAATCTCAGCAATGAATAAATTGATTCCTAAAATATTTACTAAAACAGCAGCGGGTACCCAGTAGTATATCACTGAATGCCTTCCTATAACAAGAAAATCTGAGCCAAAGAGGATTTTATCTCCAACATATTTTTGAAACCTGTATTTATGAACCAAATCTGTGTTGTTCATTGAGAAGTAGTTGTTTGGGGATGCTTTATTAAATGAGAATCTAAAAGGCAGTAAAGCCCAGCTGGTGTGGCTCAGTGGTTGAGCGTCGACCCATGCACCAAGAGGTCCCCAGTTCAATTCCCAGTCAGGGCACATGCCCAGATTGTGGGCCAAATCCCCAGTGGTGGGCATGCAGGAGGCAGCCAGTCAATGTTCTCTCTCATTGATGTTTCTATCTCTCTCTCCCTCCCCTGTCCTCTCTCTCTAAAGTCAATAAAGGAAAAAGATAATAATAAAGGGCAGTAAATATGGTCCATTATGAGCATAAACACTCTTTCCAGCTCCTTTTTTTTTTCCTACCTGCTCAGTACTGGGTAAGGCCCTTTGTGAGATACAAAATGGTAAAGGAATTAACACTACCCCTGAAAGGGACAGGAAAGAATATTAAAATCAATAGAAAACATTAGAAGGGTAAGAAAACTAATCATAGTGGGGCACTAGCCATAGTTAGAAAAAGCGTTAATCATCCTTTACTCTGTTGGTCATGATTGCTCTGTTCTGATTAAAGAAAAGCCCACTCTGACCTGGCTGGGAGGTGTGTGCCTTGTGAGCTTACCTCAGGAATGCTGTCTATTCTCCTAATCTGAGGACAAGGGAGGCTACCTGACATCATGGGAAGATTAACAAACTGATTATCTATTGGAACAATGGACCCTGGACCCATGACTGTGACTCACTGGTGACCAATCCCTGCAGCCCTCAGTCCACATTCCTCCCCCTTGCCCAAAACCTTTTACAATACCCCCACATTCCTCTCCCCTTGCCTGTCATTATTTCTCTAAAAGCAGCTGGCAAGTGAGGGGGGCAGAGCAAATTTTACAGGATAACCCATGGCTCTCCCATACTGCTGGCAATGTTGGAATAAATACTCATATACGATTCAACATTGTCTCTGCTTAATTGGCTCAAGTAGTGACAGGTGGCCTGGACCCATTCATTGTCCAGTTTCACCCTGAGGGAGTTTATGGTCTGGTTGAGATAACAGACATGTATGAGAAGAAAAGCAATGCAAGCACTGGAACACTGGCTGGTTTGGTTCAGCAGTTAGCATGTTGGCCCACAGACCCAAGAGTCATGGGTTCAATTCCCAGTCAAGGGCACATACATCAGTTTTGGGTTCAATTCCCAGCCCCCATTAGGGTCATGCGGGAGGTAACCAATGGATGTGTTTCTCTATCAGTGTTTCTCTCTTTCTCTTGGCCTCTCCCTCCCTCCCACTCTATCTGAAAAAAGTAAATGGAAAAATATCCTCAGATGAGGATTTAAAAAGAAAGAAAGAAAAGAAAAGCAATGCAATAAATATGACAAGGTTGTTGAGGATTACTCTGGGAGCTTGAAGGTTTTGGGCTTTTGGGTCAGAGAAGGCATCAAGAAAGACACTAGACCTCATCTAGGATTTAAGGAATGGCTGAGATTTGGAGAAGTGGTGAGAAAAGAAAAGACATTTCAGACAGGTGGAACAAAGTGATCAGAGGTGCTACAGAGTCCAATATGTGTAAAGCATTTTGGGGGGACAATAGCTAGAATGGAGGGTCTAAGTTGAAAAATAGGAAAGATGCAGCTGGGTCAAAATCATGGATGATATCCCACATTAAGGAGCTTTAGCCTTAGCCTGTTACCTACTATTAGAATGTAAGCATCTTCATCAGAATCACCTGGAGAAGATTGTTTAAAATGAATTCCAGGTCCAAATTCCACTGATTCTGATTCAGTAGGTATGGGGCTATAGCAAGGAAACCTACATTTTGAACAAGCACCATCTGCCCAAACTGATTCTGATGTCTGATAGAATATAAGAACTCCTTCAGGGTATGGAAAACCACTGAGAGGCTTTTATAAGGGGAGTACCATAATGATAAAGTAGTGATTCAGGAAAATAAATCTAGTTGTTTGTTGGGAAGATTGAAGGAGAATGAAATAAGGAAAGACAGATAGGAGGCTTTATAACAATCCAGGTATTACTCTAATCGCTGTGATTTATCCATTCCTTTCCCAGAGTCTAGCATAGAGGCTTGGATACTGTAATTCACTCAGAGGCAGAGTTACTTTTTTTAAAATTGATTTTAGAGAGTGAGGAAGGGAGAGGGAGAGAGAAACAGAAACATCAATGAGAAAGTCAATCGGCTGCCTTCTGCATGCCCCCAACTGGGGATCGAGCCCAGAATGTAGGCATGTGCCCTGACCAGGAATCAAACCTGAAAACTTCTTGGTGCATAGGTCAACACTCAGCCGCTGAGCCACACTGGTTGGGGAAGCAGAGTTACTTATGAAGGTAATGAAGCTTATGCTTCAGAGCCTTTATTTGAACAGACTCCTTTCTTAGTCCCTTCTGTTTTTATTTAAAAACAACTCACTTTCAGTGAAATTTCTGCTACATGTGACTTCACACACATAGCAGAAATTTCACTGATACATTATCTAAGGAAAGAGAAACAAAGGAAAAAGTTAATACATGGGACTATATCAAACTAAAAGGCTTCTGCAATGCAAAAGAAACCAGCATCACAATGAAAAGGGAACCCACTCTCTGGGAGAACATATTTGCCAGTGATACATCTGATAAGGGGTTAATTTACAAAATATGAAAAGTACTCAACCAACTCAAAAAAGGAAGACAAACAATTCAATTAAAAAATGGGCCAAGGGCCCTGGCCGGTTTGGCTCAGAGGTTTAGAGCGTCGGCCTGCGGTCCAGAGAGAACCGGGTTCAGTTCCCGCTAAGGGTGCGTGCCTCGGTTGCAGTTTGTCCCCGGCCCTGGATGGGTCGTGTGGGAGGCAGCCACTCGATGTGTTCCTTTCACGTCGATGTTTCTCTCTCTCTCTCTCTCTTCCTCTCTCTCCCTCCCACTCTGTCTGAACAAAAATGGAAAAAATGTCCTCGGGTGAGGATAAAAAAAAAAAAAATGGGCCAAGGACTTGAATAGACACTTATCCAAAGAGGACATACCAAAGGCCAAGAGATTTATGAAACAATGCTCAATGTCACTAATCATCAGAGAGATGCAAATAAAAAAGACAGTGTGGTATCATTTCACAACTGCTAGAATGGCTACCATCAACAAACCAAAAAATGACAAGTGCTGGTGTGGATTTGGGGAAAGGGGTACTCTAGTACACTGCTGGTGGGAATGCAGACTGGTGCAGCCACCATGGAAAACAATATGGTGTTTCCTCAAAAAATTAAAAATGGAACTGCCATTTGACCCAGTGATCTTATTTCTAGGAATATATCATAAGAAGTCTGAAATACCAATCAGAATATATATATATATATGCTATGAATACCTCTATGTTCATAGCAGCGCAATTTACAATAGCTAAGATCTGGAAACAGCCCAAGTGCCCATCAGTAGATGAGTGGATAAAAAACCTGTGGTACATTTACACAACAGAATGCTATGCAGCTGTAAGAAAGAAAGATCTCTTATCCATTGAGACAGCATGGAGGGAACTGGAGAGTATTATGTTAAGCCAAATAAGCCCATCAGAGAAAATCTAGTACCACATGATTTCACTTATCTGTGGAATCTAATGATGAAAATATACTGATGAACAAAATAGATTCAGAGACATGGAAGCATGGAACAGACTGATGATGCTCAGAAGGAAGGAGTGAGGTGGGTCAGGAAGAGATAAACCAAAGAACTCATATGCATATATGCATAACCAATGGATACAGACAACAGTGTGGTGAAGGTGGAGGCAACAGTAGTGGAGAGGAGGGTGTCAACGGGGGAAAAAAAGGAGGGACATCTGTAATAATTTCAACAATAAAGATATTCTTTAAAAAATAAAATAAAAAGTAAAAACAACTCACTTTCATACCAATTTGTTAAATCTTTCATTTAAAGAAGGCTCTCAGAATTGTAAAAAGCCTCACACCCCATGAACACTGGATCCAGTCATGCATTCAATGTTTATTGAATTGAACTCAAATATTTACTCTTTGGACAAATCACTTAGTGAGTTATTCCTCCTTGTTAGAACCCCTTAACCCCAGTTTATTCTCAACATAACAGAAAGGTAGATGATGTTAAAACAAAAGACATATAATATCACTTCTCTGCCCAAACTCTCCAGACTCAGAGTAAAAGCCAAATCCTTACAATGGCTATAAGGTCCTATACAATCTGGACTCCTCTTACCCCTCTGACCTCAAATCCTACTCCCACTTCTCCTCCAGTGACGTTAACCTCTTTGCTGTTCCATGACAATGCCAGGAATATTCCTGCATCAGGTCTTTGAAATTTCAGTTGCCTTTGCCTGGGATGCTTTTCCCTACAGATATCTTCATGGTTCACTCTCTCACCTCCTTCCAGTGATGCCTTTTCTGACCACCCTCTCTAAATTGCAATCCTACACACATACTGCATGTATCCCATCTCTGCTTTATATTTTTCCTTAGCACTTATCACTATATAACAAATATTCCAATTATTTGTCTTTTACCATTTAGAAATGTAAGCTCCATGAGGGTAGGGATATTTGTCTCTTTTGCTTTCTGTTATGTCCCTATTACTTGGAACAGTACTGAGTGAATAAGAGATATTTAAAAAATTCTCATTGAATGAATAAATGACACCTTTTAGATGTATGACCTTGAATAAATCACCTAACATAAGCATGAGTTTCCTCATCTATAAAATTGGATAATAATAGCACCTACTTCATAATCTTCTGAAGTCTAAAGGGAGATCATTTTGTTACCATTGTTAGCTAGTTATTAGTAGAAAGAGAGCAAGTGAAGTCAGACATTGGTAAGCATGGTCAGCTGGGGAGCCTAAGCCTCTTTGCTTCAACAGGAAGCTACAGCTTCACACAAACTCCAGGGGATCCCAGCATCGCCCTGAAAGAGATTAACACCCCTCTTTCTCCACATCCAATACTGGATTGCCAGGGAAGCAGGAGAAAATAAGGACCAGAGCAATAGATGTCAAAATGGTACAGGGGGGAGGTGCTTGGCCATAGAGGCCTATCAGTCTAACTTGGGGAAAATATCTCTGGCTAGAGGTTAGACCCAGCAGCCCTGGAGTACAGGACCATTTAATTGTAGCACCTATCAGGGGCCTATGGCAGAGTGTATGGACTCCAAAAGGACTAAGCTTTAATATGAAGCAGAAATTCTGGACACTGGCCTTTGTCTTGACCTTGCTAAAGACAAGAATGGACTTTTTCCATGGTGGAACAGATGGAGATGGAACATTGGGAAACAAGAAGGGGAACTTCTTGATTTTGCAACACCGATAAACCTTGCGACACCGCTATCTCCTTGAAATGCTTTTCTTGCAATCCTGTAGAAAAGACTTTTACACCAACGACAATTTGCCTACATTTTGTGTAGAATGTGACACAAAGTAGTGACTAAATGTTAACAGGAGTCCTTAATAAAACTTAATTCAAAGAACACCACCTACTCTGCCTCCAGGCATAATCTACTTAGCCAAAGTCATCATCAGAGCTGAAACTGCAGAAGCTACTTTTATTTCAGCTCTTCCTTCCACTGAAGAACATTGCTGACAAGTACAGAGATGGATAGACACACAAAGAGGCAAGTATGACACACCAGAAAATCAGCCAGGATGTGGTCTTAGGCAAGAAGAATTGAATCTGTCTTGTTTTACAGAGACATAAAAAGGGAGCCAAGCAACATGCACATTTTGTTTTATTTGTGAGGAGTCAATCACAGGAGGAGCCCAGGTAAAAGACTGAACACCATCCTAACACATACTCAAATCCTAGTGGGCACATCATACAAGCCCCCTCTTTATTACTGAGGAGGTATGGGAATCTGAATCAAGAAGAAACCTATTCACACAGAGAGTAGTAGGAGTCATAACTATTGGTATCATATCATAGTCAACAAATTTTGAGTCACTATCACCCGTTGAATGAGAGCCAGCCCCTCTCACTAACACATAAGAACACTGAGCTCAGTCAAGACCTAACAGGTTTTACTGACTTCCTGAAACGCATCTCGGCAGCTGTCATTCCATGAATGGCAGCAGATCTTCAAGATGAGCACGGGAAACACAGAGGCTATTATAATTCAGAAAGTGTAATAGCCGATCACCTGCTCAGGTTCCACAGTACAATGAGATGTTTTAATGTAAGTTAAGAATAGGTCTCCAAAACCAAGTAGAGGGAGCCACAACCAGCGGAACACCAACACCCACAGGGAAAATGTGGAAGGCTCCAAAACCTACAGAGACAGCCAAAATGGGGAAACAAATAAACAAATGCCAAATGAAAGAACAAGAGAACTCTACTGAAGAAGAGATAAATGAAATGAACTTAAGCAAGTTATTAGAGGTAGAGATGACAGTGATGATAATGAAGAAACTCAACAACATGAGTAAAGAGCTCAAAAGCATGAGTAAAGATATAGAAACATTCATGAACAAACAATTGGAAATGAAAAACCACCAAGCAGAAATGAAGAATGACATAGCAGAAATAAAGAAAACATTGGATGGAATAACCAACAGGGTAGAGGAAGCCGAGGACTGGATCAGTGAATTAGAAGATAGGGTAGAAAAAAATAACTCAATCAGAGAACCAAAAAGAAAAAACAATTATAAAACAGGAATACAGAATACCAAAAATTAAAGACGAAGAGAGAATCCCAAAGGCAGCAAGAGATAAGCAACAGGTTACCTGCAAAGGAGCCCCCATAAGGCTATCACCTGATTTCTCAACAGAAGCACTACAGGACAAAAGGGAATGGCATGAACTAATCAAGGTAATGAAAAACAAGGATCTGAATCCAAGACTACTTTATCCAGGAAGGCTATCATTCAAAATAGTGAAATAAAGAGCTTGCCAGACAAAAAAAAAAAAAAAAAAAAAAAAGGCTAAGGGAATATATTAGCACCAAACCAGCACAGCAAGAAATGTTAAAAGGACTGCTGTAATTGGTAGAAGAAATAGGAAGAAAAATTTAACAACAATAAACGAAAATGGCAATAAATAAGTACATATCAATAATAACCTTAAATGTAGATGGATTAAACACTCTGATCAAAAGACACAGAATAGCTGATAGGATAAGAAATCATGATGCATATATACGTTGTTTACAAGAGACCCACCTCACAACAAAAGACTCACATAGGTTGAAAGTAAAGGGATGGAAAAAAATATTCCAAGCAAACAGAAAGGAAAAAAGAGATGGGGTAGCAATACACATATCCAATAAAATAGACTTCAAAATGATGGCCATAACTAAAGACAAAGAAGACCATTATGTAATATTGAACGGATCTATCCAACAGGAAGATATAACCTTGGTAAACATATATGCACCCAATATAGGAGCACCAAAATACATTTTAAAACACCCAGAGGACTTCAAAGGAGAAGATGACAGCAATACAATCATAGCTGGGAACTCCACCAGCTCACTGACATCACTGAATAGATCCTCTAGAAAAAAAAAATGAGCAAGGGAACAGAGACTTTAAATGATACACTAAATCAAATGGAGTTAATACATATCTACAGAGAATTGCACCCCAAAACTGCAGAATTCACATTCTTCTCAAGTGCACATGGGGCATTCTCAAAGATAGACCACATGTCAGGACATAAACTAAGTCCCTACAAGTTCAAAAAGATTCAAATCATATCAAGCATCTTCTGAGATCACAATGGCATGAAACAAGAAATCAATTACAACAAAAACACGCAAAAACATTAAACACATGGAGGCCAAATAGCATGTCATTAAACAATGAATGGGTTACCAAGGAGATCAAGGAAGAAATTAAAAACTTCCTGGAAACCAATGAAAATGAACATACAACAACACAATATCTATGGGATGCAGTTAAAGTAGTCCTCAGAAGGAAGTTCATAGCACTACACGCCTACCTCAGGAAACAAGAAAAAATTTAAATTGACTATATAACCTCACAACATAAAGAACTAGAAAGCAAACAAAAAGAAAAACCAAGAGCAATTAGAAGGAAAAAATAATAAAGATGACAGCACAAATAAAAAAGCATAGAGACTAACAATACAATTCAAATGATCTATGAAACAAAGAGTTATTCTTCAAAAAGATAAACAAGATTGATGGACCCTTAGCTAGATTCACAAAGAAACAAAGAGAGAGGACCCAAATTTAAAAAAAAAAAAAAAAACAGAAACAAAAGAGAAGAAGTAACAACTGATGCCACAGAAATATGAAGGATCATTAACAAACGTGAACAATTTTACAACAAAATATTGGACAATCTAGGCGAAATGAATACATTTCTAGATACAGATAGTCTCCAAAAACTGAACCTGGAAGAGATAGAAAACTTGAACAGACCAATAACAGCTAAGGAAAATGATGTAATCAAGAATCCCCTCGCAAAGAAAAGCTCGAGACCAGACAACTTCACAGGGGAGTGTTACCGAGCATTCAAAGAAGATCCAACACCCATTCTCATCAACTATTCCAAAAAACTCAAGAAGAAGGAGGACTTCTGAATTCATTTTATGAGGCCAGCATAATTTCTAATTCCAAAACCAGAAAAAGACACTACAAACAAAGAAAACTACAGGCCAATATCCATGATGAACATAGATGCCAAAATCCTGAACAAAATACTAGCATATTGTATCCAATAATACATTAAAAAATTATTCACCATGACCAAGTGGGATTCATCCCAGGGATGCAAGGCTGGTACAATATCTGAAAAATCAATAAATGTGATAAACCACATAAACAAAATGAAAGATAAAACCATGTGGTCATATCAATAGACGCAGAAAAAGTGTTCGACAAAATTTAGCACCCATTTCTGATAAAAACGCTCAGCAATGTGGGAATAGAGAGATCATATCTCAAAATAATAAAGGCCATATATGAAAGACTTACAGCCAACATCATACTCAATGGACAAAAACTAAAAGCATTTCCCTTAAGAACAGGAACAAGACAGAGATGTGCACTTTCGCCGCTCTTATTTAACAGAGTACTGGAAGTCTTAGCCACAGCAGTCAGACATGAAGAAAAAATAAAAGGGATCCAAATTGGAAAGGAAGAAGTGAAACTGTCATTATTCACAGATGACATGATATTTTACAGAGGAAACCCTAAAGATTCCATCAAAAATCTACTAGACTTAATAAATGAATTTGGCAAAGTAGCAGGATACAAAATTAACATCAAGAAATTGATGGCATTCATATAGACCAATGATGAATTCATAGAAAGAGAAACTAAAAAAAAATCCCATTTACCATCATGGCAAAAACATGAAGATACCTAGGAATAAATTTGACCAAAAAAATAAAGGACCTATTTGCAGAAAACTACAGGACATTGAAAAAAGAAATAGAGGAAGATATAAAAAAGTAAAAGCACATACCTTGTTCATGGATTGGAAGAATTAACATCATTAAAATGTCCATATTACTTAAAGCAATCTATAGATTCAATGCAGTCCCCATCAAAATACCAATGACATATTTCACAGAACTATAACAAATACTTCAAAAGTTCATATGGAACCAAAAAAGACACCGAATAGCCACATCAATCTTGAAAAAGAAGGACAAAGTAGGTGGGATCACAATACCGGATATCAGGTTATACTACAAAGCCACTGTAATCAAAACAGCCTGGTACCGGCACAAGAACAGGAATATAGATCAATGGAACAGAAGAGAACCCAGAAATTGACCCAAGACATTATGCTCAATTAATATTTGACAAAGGTGGCAAGAGCATACAATGGAATAAAGACAGCCTCTTTAATAAATGGTGCTGGGAAAATTGGACAGTTACATGCAAAACAATGAAACTAATCCACCAACTTACACCATACACAAGAATAAACTCAAAATGGATAAAAGACTTAAATTTGACTCGTGAATTTATAAAAATCCTAGGAGAAAATGTAGGCAACAAAATTTCAGACATCCCACGCAGCAGAATTTTCACTGATACTATGCCTAAGGCAAAAGAAACAAAGGAAAAAATTAATACACGGGACTATATCAAACTAAAAAGCTTCTGCACAGCAAAAGAAACAACCATCAAAATGGAAAGGGAACCCACTATATGGGAGAGCATAATTGCCAATGATATATTAGATAAGGGGTTAATTTCCAAAATATATAGAGTACTCATACAACTCAACAAAAGGAAGACAAAGAACCCAATTAAAAAATGGGCATAGGACCTAAATTGACACCTCTGCAAACAGGACATACAAATGACTAAGAGGCATATGAAAAATGCTCAATGTCACTAATCAGGTAGATGCAAATTAAAACAACCATGAGGCATCACCTCACACCTGTCAGAATGGCCTCCATCAACAGATAATCAAACAACAAGCGCTGGCAAACCTGTGGAAAAAAGGGGACTCTAGTACACTGCTCTTGGGAATGCAGTCTGGTGCAGCCACTATGGAAATCAATATGGTGTTTCCTCAAAAAATTAAGAATTGTACTGTCATTTGACCCAGTGATCCCATATCTACGAATATATCCTGAGAAGCCTGAAACATCAGTTAGAAAGAATATATGTACCCCTATGTTCATGGCAGCACTATTTAAAATTGCTAAGATCTGGAATTAGCCCAAGTGTCCATCACTAGATGAGTGAATAAAAAAGCTGTGGTACATTTACACAATGGAACACTATGCTGCTGTAAGAATGAAAGATCTCTTATCCTTTGAGATGACATAGAGGGATCTGGAGAATATTATGCTAAGCTAAATAAGCCAAATAGAGAAAGACAAATACTGCATGATCTCACTTATTTGTAGAATATGATGAACAGAAAATGCTAATGAACAAAATAGACCCAGAGACATAGAAAGGAGTACGGTTCAGACTGTTAAACTTCGGAGGAGGGAAGCAGTGGGGGGAAAGGGATGAGATAAACCAAAGAACTCATATGCAAGTATGCGTAACCAATGAACATAGACAACAGTGTTTAGAGGGGCGGGATACGGAGGAAGGTGTCTGAGGAGAAAAAGGAGAAACATCTGTAACAAAAATAAATAAATAAATAAATAAATAAATAAATAAATAAATAAATAAATAAATAAATAAATAAATCTGTTCCTGATTCAGCCCTTCCATATCTGTCAGAAAGGTCAATACGTGTATTCGCTTTCCCATTTTACCTGGCTCCTTCTTGGTTGCCTAAGATACTGTCCCCAGTTATTCTAAGGAGCCAGGTTCAGTGCATTGTTGTATTTGTCTCGGTCCAATCATGAGAAGAAAATGACATAGTAATTTTAATAGGGAGAGTTTAATACAAAGTGTTATTAATTACAGTAGGAGATTGGAGTAACAAAGGATTGCCTAGGAAGAAGTAAAGAGAAATTTAAATACAGAAATAGCATATATACAGAGCAATCACTATCCCTAAGGTGGAGACAGAATATCAGAGGAAGAGCTCCTCCTCACCCCTACAACCTACCTTTAACAGAGCTGAAATCCAGACATACATGGAAACTGTATAGCCATGGCTTACTGGATGGCAGAGAAGTTGCTGTGGTGCCATACTAGTAAAAGTTTTTAGAAATCTGTACTTTGGAACTTGTCATAAACTCACTCTCATGGGGGTTCAAGGGAAGTAGCTCATCAGAGGCACTGTACTACAAAACCACCTAATAGGGGGTAACCAGGGGAAGCTTCTGACAACTGCAAGCTGCTAGATCCCATGTACTGCAGAAGCCAGGCACTGGAGAATCCATTCACACTATAGGACCTGGACCCTGGGGAAGCCACTTAACCTGCAGGAGCCCATTGTTTGAGCTCATTGGAACCAGAAAGCAAAGTTTGTTTTCTTCTTCTATTGTCTCTCTAGTACCTGGTAACAAAACTTAATATTATGATAAATAGAAAAGAAAAACCTACCTTAAAAGGCCTGGATTCATTTTCACAGCTCCTACAATAAGGATACATATGGAGCTAAAAATAAAAAACTGATACTGTCAGATCCCTTAAAACTTGGTAGGTTCCTTAGTTGCCTGTTTTTCATTACTCTAGTTTCTTCTTTTTTAAATTGAGTTTTAGAGAGAGGAAGGGACAGAGAGAGGGAAAGAGAAACATTGATGTGAGAGTGAGATATTGATCAGCTGCCTCCTGCACTCCCCTACCAGAGCCCAAAACCCAGGCATGTGCCCTGACAAGGAATCAAACTGGCAACCATTCGGTGCATGAAATGACACCCAACCGAGCTATAGTGATCAGGGCATGGCTCTAGTTTCTACCTAATGCTATGCCTTCTCTCCTCTTCTCTTCTGCCTCCTGCACACACACACACACACACACACACACACACACACACACACACACACACAATGGATAAAATTTTTTGGTAATTTTAATTTGTTCTGATTCCAGCTGGTATCAAATAAATATGTATTATAGAAAAATTAAAGAAATCATCACTTTTAGAGAAGAAAATTCAAAACACCTCTAACTCAACCCAAGAGATAACAACTAAAATTTTAACATACCTCTTTCTATATATAAAGAAAAGATACACAGTCATCCCTTGTTTATTGTGGTTAATCAGTCCAGACTCTAGCGGTTGCACCTGGCGTTGAAGGATTCCTGGGGTGCTCGAGTACATAGGCCTACAGTCCATACGTACAGTAATTTTAATTTTAATTGTAATACAAGGGTGTATAATTGACTCAGACAACCAAGCGCGTGCTGTATCATTTTCACTGTCTCGATCAACTTTTTAATGAATATATTTGAAAAAACCGCAATAGAGTGAAACCGTGAAAGTTGAAGCACGAAGTGGCGAGGGACGACTGTATATATATATATCCCAAACACATGTACCCTATGTAGATATATTTAAATAGATGTATAAGTAGATATAAATGTGGAAATATTTTTATAAACAAAATGATACAAATACTGTCTAAGTATCCTTTTGACTTTATTCTGTAAGACTAAAAGCATTGTATATCTTCCACAGAAGAACAAGGAAAACACCTTGTCTCATCAATCATTAATCCTTAACAATATGACAGTATTTTATAGTGGTTAAGAGCAGAGTTCAACAAACATCTACAGGTACTCCATTTGTTTTGCAGATAAAGTTTTATTGGAAATCAGCCATACCCATTAATCTATGTATTATTTATGGCTGCTCTTATGCTACAACAGCAGTGTTGAGTGGTTGTATCAGAGACCATATGGCCCACAAGCCTAAAATATTTGCTATCTGGCCCTTTACAGAAAAATTTTGCCAATCCCTGGTTAAGAGGATGGAAACTATAGTTAAACTGCCTGTGCTAAAATTCTAGCTCCAAAATTGACTGACTGTGTGCCTTAGGAAAGTCACTTTGACCTTCTGAGGCTCAGTTTCCTCATCTTTATAAAATGGAAATTATAACAACACTTAATTCATAGGGCTATTAGAAAGATTAAATAAAATGTAAGGTTCTTACTACTGTTACAAAATTAAAACTTAATAAATGCTTGCTACTGTTATTTTTCTTTAATTTAATTTTTTTGTTATTATTAATCCTCACCCGAATATATTTTTCCATAGATTTTTATTTATTTTTTTTATCATTTTATTAATTTATTTTTGTTACAGATGTTTCTCCTTTTTTCCCCATTGACACCCTCCTCCCCATCCCCCCACCCTGTCCCCAGCTTTGTTGTCCATGTCCATCTCTTATGCATACATATGCATAAGTTCTGTGGTTTATCTCTTCCCTCCCCCCCACCCCCTCTTCTGAGGGGTGTCAGTCTGTACCCTACTTCCACATCTCTGGGTCTACCCTGTTCCTCAGACTGTTATGTTCATTATATTCCACAAATAAGTGAGATCATGTGATATTTGTCTTTCTCTGCTTGGCTTGTTTCGCTTAGGATAATACTCTCGAGGTCCCTCCACGTCGTCTCAAAGGATAAGAGATCTTTCTTTCTTACAGCTGCATAGTACTCCATTGTGTATATGTACCACCACTTTTTTATCCATTCATCCACTGATGGACACTTGGGCTGTTTCCAGATCTTCGCTATTGTAAATAGTGCTGCTATGAACATGGGGGTACATGTATTTTTTCTGATTGGTGTTTCAGGCTTCTTAGGGTATATTCCTAGAAGTGGGATCACTGGGTCAAATGACAATTCAATTTTTAATTTTTTGAGGTAACACCATAGTGTTTTCCACAGTGGCTGCACCAGTCTGCATTCCCACCAGCAGTGTACTAGAGTCCCCTTTTCTCCACACCCTCGCCAACACTTGTTGTTTGATGCTTTGTTGATGGCAGCTATTCTGACAGGTGTGAGGTGATACCTCATTGTTGTTTTAATTTGCATCTCTCTGATGATTAATGATGTTGAGCATTTCTTCATATGTCTCTTAGCCATTTGTATGTCTTTTTTGGAGAGGTGTCTATTTAGTTCCTCTGCCCATTTTTTAATTGGGTTCTTTGTCTTCCTTTTGTTGAGTTGTATGAGCACTCTGTATATTTTGGAAATTAACCCCTTATCTGATGTATCATTGGCAATTATGCTCTCCCATAGAGTGGGTTCCCTATCTGTTTTGTTGGTTGTTTCTTTTGCTGTGCAGAAGCTTTTGAGTTTGATGTAGTCCCATGGGTTCATTTTTCCCTTTGTTTCTGTTGCCTTAGGTGATGTATCAGTGAAGATTCTACTGCATATGATGTCCGAAATTTTGTTGCGTACATTTTCTTCTAGGATTTTTATGGATTCACGACTCACATTTAAGTCTTTTATCCATTTTGAGTTTATTCTTGTGTGTGGTGTAAGTTGATGGTCTAGTTTCATTTTTTTGCATGTAGCTGTCCAATTTTCCCAACACCATTTATTAAAGAGGCTGTCTTTACTCCATTGGATGCTCTTGCCACCTTTGTCAAATATTAATTGAGCATAATGTCTTGGGTCAATTTCCGGATTCTCTGTTCTGTTCCACTGGTCTATATGCCTGTTCTTGTGCCAGTACCAGGCTGTTTTGATTACAGTAGCTTTGTAGTATAAGCTGATATCCGGTATTGTGATCCCACCTACTTTGTCCTTCTTTTTCAAGATTGCTGTGGCTATTCGGGGTCTTTTTTGGTTCCATATGAACTTTTGAAATATTTGTTCTAGTTCTGTGAAATATGTCACTGGTATTTTGATGGGGATTGCATTGAATCTATAGATTGCTTTGGGTAATATGGACATTTTAATGATGTTAATTCTTCCAATCCATGAACAAGGTATGTGCTTCCACTTTTTTATATCTTCCTCTATTTCTTTTTTCAATGTCCTGTAGTTTTCTGCAAATAGGTCCTTTACTTCTTTGGTTAAGTTTATTCCTAGGTATCTTAATTTTTTTGCTGCGATGGTAAATGGAATTGTTTTTTTTAGTTTCTCTTTCTGTGAGTTCATCATTGGTGTATAAGAATGCCGTTGATTTCTTGACGTTAATTTTGTATCCTGCTACTTTGCCAAATTCATTTATTAAGTCTAGTAGATTTTTGATGGAGTCTTTAGGGTTTTCTATATATAATATCATATCGTCTGCGAATAATGACAGTTTCACTTCCTCCTTTCCAATTTGGATTCCTTTTATTTTTTCTTCATGTCTGATTGCTGTGGCTAAGACTTCCAGTACTATGTTAAATAAGAGTGGCGAAAGTGGGCATCCCTGTCTTGCTCCTGTTCTTAAGGGAAATGTTTTTAGTTTTTGCCCATTGAGTATGATGTTGGCTGTAGGTCTTTCATATATGGCCTTTATTATATCAAGATATGATCCCTCTACTCCCAAGTTGCTGAGCATTTTTATCAGAAATGGGTGCTGGATTTTGTCGAATGCTTTTTCAGCGTCTATTGATATGATCATGT
Source organism: Tadarida brasiliensis (assembly GCA_030848825.1). Classification (NCBI taxonomy): domain Eukaryota; kingdom Metazoa; phylum Chordata; class Mammalia; order Chiroptera; family Molossidae; genus Tadarida; species Tadarida brasiliensis. The sequence continues at coordinate 46,899,645 of CM061280.1, read as the reverse complement.
GGTTTTTATCTTTCATTTTGTTTATGTGGTGTATCACATTTATTGATTTGCGAATGTTGAACCAGCCTTGCATCCCTGGGATGAATCCCACTTGGTCATGGTGAATAATTTTTTTGATGTATTGCTGGATCTGATTTGCTAGTATTTTGCTCAGGACTTTGGCATCTACGTTCATCAGGGATATTGGCCTGTAGTTTTCTTTCTTTGTAGTGTCTTTTTCTGGTTTTGGAATTAGGATTATGCTGGCCTCATAAAACGAGTTTGGAAGTCTTCCTTCTTCTTGAATTTTTTGAAATGGTTTGAGGAGAATGGGTGTTAGTTCTTCTTTGAATGTTCGGTAAAACTCCCCCGGGAAGCCATTCGGGCCTGGGCTTTTGTTTGCTGGGAGAGTCTTGATTACATCTTCAATTTCCTTAGCTGTTATTGGTCTGTTCAAGTTTTCTATCTCTTCCCGGTCCAGTTTTGGGAGACTATGTGTTTCTAGAAATTTGTCCATTTCACTTAGATTGTCGAATTTGTTGCCATATAAATGTTCATAGTATTTGCTAATGATCTTTTGTATTTCTGTTGTGTCAGTTGTTACTTCTCCTCTTTCATTTCTGATTTTGTGTATTTGGGTTCTCTCTCTTTGTTTCTTGGTGAGTCTAGCTAAGGGTCCATCAATCTTGTTTATCTTTTCAAAAAACCAGCTCTTTGTTTCATTGATCCTTTGAATTGTTTCTCTGGTCTCTATGTCGTTTATTTCTGCTCTGATCTTTACTATTTCCTTCGTTCTACTTGCTCTGGGGTTTTCTTTTTGTTTGCTTTCTAGCTCTTTAAGTTGTGAGGTTAGATAGTCTATTAGAAATTTTTCTTGTTTCTTGAGGTAGGCCTATAGTGCTATGAAGTTCCCTCTCAGAACAGCTTTCGCTGCATCCCATAGATTTTGTGTTGTTGTGTGTTCATTTTCGTTGGTTTCCAGGAAGTTTTTAATTTCTTCCTTGATCTCCTCGGTAACCCATTCATTGTTTAATAACATGCTATTTAGCCTCCATGTATTCAAATGTCTTTGCATGTTCTTGTTGCAATTGATTTCTAGTTTCATGCCATTGTGATCTGAGAAGATGCTTTATATGATTTCAATCTTCTTGAACTTGTAGAGACTTCGTTTGTGTCCTAATATGTGGTCTATCTTTGAGAATGTCCCATGTGCACTTGAGAAGAATGTGAATTCTATAGTTTTGGGGTGTAATTCTCTGTAAATATCTATTAAATCCATTTGGTCTAGTGCTTCATTTAGAGTCTCTGTTTCCTTGTTAATTTTTTGTCTAGAGGATCTATCCAGTGATGTCAGCGGGGTGTTGAAGTCCCCTGCTATGATTGTATTGCTGTCAATTTCTCCTTTGAAGTCCTCCAGAAGATTTTTAATATATTTTGGTGCTCCTATATTCGGTGCATATATGTTTACCACGGTTATATCTTCCTGTTGGATAGATCCTTTCAATATTATGTAGTGACCTTCTTTGTCTCTAGTAATGGCTTTCGTTTTGAAATCTATTTTATCAGATATGAGTATTGCTACCCCAGCTTTTTTTTCCTTTCCATTTGCTTGGAAGATTTTTTTCCATCCCTTCACTTTCAGCCTATGTGAGTCTTTTGTTGTGAGGTGGGTCTCTTGTAAACAGCATATATATGGGTTATGCTTTCTTATCCAATCCGCTACTCTGTGTCTTTTTATCGGAGCATTCAATCCATTTACATTTAAGGTGATTATTGAAATGTACTTATTTATTGCCATTTTTGTTCAGTGTGGTTCTACTTTCCTTCCTATTTCTTCTACTAATTACAGCAGTTCTTTTAACATTTCTTGCAGTGCTGATTTGGTGCTAATGTATTCGCTTAGCCTTTTTTTGTCTGAGAAGCTCTTTATTTGACCTTCTGTTTTGAATGACAGCCTTGCTGGGTAGAGTAGTCTTGGATTCAGATCCTTGTTTTTCATGACCTTGATTACTTCATGCCATTCCCTTCTGGCCTGTAGTGTTTCTGTTGAGAAGTCAGCTCATAGCCTGATGGGGGTTCCTTTGTAGGTAACCTGTTGCTTTTCTCTTGCTGCCTTGAGGATTCTGTCTTTGTCTTTAATTTTTGGCATTTTAATTACTATGTGTCTTGGTGTGGGCCTGTTTGGGTTCTTCTTACTTGGGACTCTCTGTGCTTCTTGAACTTGAATACCTTCTTTCTTCACCAAATTAGGGAATTTTCTGTCATTATTTCTTCAAATATATTCTCTAACCCTTGCTCATTTTCTTCTTCTTCAGGGACTCCAATGATGCGAATATTATTACGTTTCCAGTTGTCCCACAGTTCTCTTAAGCTGTCTTTCTGTTTTTTCATTGTTTTTTCCTTTTGGTTTTCTGATTGGTTGATTTTTTCTACCCTGTCTTCTAATTCACTGATCCAGTCCTCAGTTTCCTGTACTCTGCTGTTTAATCCTTCCAATGTGTTCTTCATTTCTGCTATGTCATTCTTCATTTCTTCTTGCTGCTTCTTCATTTCTTCTTGCTGCTTCTTCATTTCCACTTGGTTGGTTTTCAGTGTTTCTATGTCTTTGCTCATGGTGTGGATGTCTTTACTCAAGGTGTTGATGTCCTTACTCATGCTCTTGAGCTTCCTCAAGATCATGGCTCTGAATTCTAGCTCTGTTAACTTGCTTAGCTCCGTTTCATTTATCTCATCTTCGGTAGAGGTCTCTTGTTCTTTCATTTGGGCTCTGTTTCTTTGTTTCCCCATTTTGGCTATCTCAGTGGTTTTTGGAGCCTGCCAAATTTTCCTGTGGATGTTGGTGTTCTGTTGTTTGTGGCTCCCTCTACTGGGTTTGGATGAGCGTGGGAGGACCCACGTTAAACACCACCCTGGAGTCTTACTTTCCAGGGTATATTTGCAAGCCCAGCAAAGGTTAAGTTATCCTCTAGCTTTCTGCCTAGAGGCTATTAGTTGTGGTTGCTTGAAGAGCTTTGGGTTTTCAGTTGAATGAAAACCTCCCTCAGGTGTTCAGTGTGAGAGGATTTCCAGGGTGTAGGGCAGATGCTAGTAGTTAATGAGCCTCAGTTTGCATTTCAATGGCCCACTAGGGTGTGGCTGGATCTCCGAGGGAGGGGCTGCCGCCTCTCCCCAGAGCCCTGGGATGGAGTAAGACGACCAGGCCACAGTCCTGCGTGGCCGAAACTCAGCAAAAGCTCTGAGCGCCCTCCAAATCCCGGGTGTCCCCACACAGTTCCAGTCCAGTCCGCCCTCCCTCTGCCCGAGCCCAGGTGAGTGGCTGCGGCTATTTTAGCGCTCTGTCCCGGCTCTTCGCTGTGGAGCCGGCTCGGGCTTTAACCCCGAGGGCGGGCACTGCTCACGGCTGAGGCCGCTGCTGTCCGTGGGCTCCCAGCCCCCCTCTCGCGCCTCCGCAATCCTACCATGATCGAGTCAGTGTCCCTGGTTGTATGGTCCTCGCAAGCTGCTTTTCTGTTGCTTTTTCCTGACGATTTGTCTTTATTTTAGTTGTAGTTCCAGTTTGGTCCTGGGAGATGGTCTGTGTAGCTTCCATTCACTCCGCCGCCATTTTCAAAAATCCCTCCATTGATTTTTAGATAGAGTGGAAGGGAGGGACAGAGGGAGGGAGGGAGGTAAGGAGAGGGAGAGCGAGAAAGATTGATGTGAGTGAAACACATTGATTAAGTACCTCCTGCACAACCCCTACCAGGGCCGGGGATCAAAACTACAACCCAGGTACTTGCCCTTGTCCAGGAATCGAACCCGTAACACTTCAGTCTGCAGACCAATGCTCTAACTGCCAAACCAAACTGGCCAGGGCTCTACTGTTATTTTTTATAAGCACACCAAATATCAACAAAAGTCATGACACACAGTATATCTTTTTTCCGGTACCATACACTGGAGAGATGGACCTAATCAGCTATATCTTTCTTTCTTTTTCTTTTTTTTTTCTTTCAGTACAGAAAATGGAGCCTTAGAAAAACAGAAAATCAGCCTATTCATATAAAAATGGAAATGTGCCATCTCTTTCCCTTAGGAGAAGCCCTAGCATAGGAGGCTGAATCTCTCACCCATTCAGTTGGCAGAGCCAAATTGAGAGCAACAAAAGAGGTTTGAAGCAAACCTAGATCTGGGCATAAATATGTAACATGTTTCAGTACATATAAAGCTGCAGGAACTTCTCTAACCTCATATCACTGTTCCATTTCATCATCAGTGAGAAGGCTTTGTGTGCCTCAAGATGATATATTTCTAGCAATATCATTACACTGAAGATGTGGTGACTCACTCTCTTCACCTACCAGCTAATCTTAAAGCATCAAAAAAGTGGTAATAATGCCAGGTGATAAACAAGTAGTTTGATTTAGGTTAAAAAAGAAAATTCTTACTCCATAATTTATTTTCTTAAGTCTATTTTTTAGAACTTTTAAAACAAATATTTACTTAAAACTTAGCAACTTCTCTGATGGTATTATCCAATACTACAGAAGTAAAAGGAAGGTTTATCTGTATAAATTGCTTTGGATGAACAACATAAATCCAGGAAACCTAAAGACTGAATTATTTCCATCCTCTGAGATAAGCCATTATCAAATTGTACCAGTTAAGAGAGAGTTATAGAGAGTAGTGGGGTGAATGCAGAACTGGAAGTGTGACATGGTATGAGTTGAAAACATGAAGAGAGGGAATAAATAACATAGCTCATATTTGGGCCCTTTGCTACCTGACCTAAAATCCATACCCTTAATCACTAAACTATCAATACCTGTCACATATAGATGCTCAATAATCATTTAATAAACTATTAAACTATTTTTTTCTCTTTCTAAAAGTATCTTTCCTTTCTATCAGCATCTGTGGAAACACCATCCATTTTTTAAGGACCAGTTCAAATAGAGCCACCTCCATGATACCATCCCTGTTCTACTCTTCCCCATCCTCCAAGAGCCTGCTGTAATAATACTAATATGAATACAAATACTAATAATAGCAGTTGAATACTTATTGAGTGCTTACTATATGTCAGGCACTATATTAAGAATGTAGTCTTATAAAATCCTATGAAAAAGATACTGTTATTATCTAACTTTTGTGGATGAATAGTTTCAGAGAGATTTGAGAATGGCTTACTCAAGGATACACTGTGGAAAGCCAATATTTCAACACAGGTTTCTGCCTTTAAAGCCCACAGTATTAACTACTAAGTCATATGATTTCCCTTAAATTGGGGGCTGTGTCAGAGACTAATTATCCCCTAAGATTTATCTTTCCCTTCTTTTAACAACAGGGCCACCAAGTTTTATCTGGGCCCTTGAATGACCTGATTGTGACTGTATTTCCCAACTTCCCTGTCAGTTAGCTGTGGCTGTGTGACTTAGCTGAGCCAATAAGATGATAGTGGAAATGAAGGGTGCAGCTTCCATATCATCTCTTTGAAGATGAAACCACTTGCTCTGTACTTTTTCTTTTTCTTTCCTGAAATGAGGAACATGAACTTGGAGGCAAACCAGTTTCGACCATGTAGACAATGACTATACCCTAGAACATGGTGGAGAAACAATATGGAAAAACCTAATTCCATGCATGATTGTGTGAAGGAAAGCCACTCTGTCAGAACTAGTCCACTCATCTCTAGATTATCCCATTAACTAAAAATAAACTTTAAAAATAATAATAATAAAATAAATTTTAAAATAAGCAATCTTATTTAAACTTATGAGTTTGATTTTTCCCTACACTAGGAAGATAAAACTAGACAACTATCTAACTGAGCATATGCAGTTAAGAGATGATTATCACACAGGATAGTATGGGAGTAGAAGGGTATGATAACATAAAGATTGGGTTGCAAATACAGTTAGTATGTGTCATAGCTTGAATGTGAACTGAGATTCAGCTGACTATAAAGACCTTAAATTGTAATTAGTAGTTCTCAAACTTTTTATGCATCAAAATGACCATCATAACTTGTTAAAGTACAGGTTCTTAGGATTTATCTCCAATAATTATGATACTAGAAATTGGTATTTTTAACAAGTATTTCCAGTTTATTCTTATCCACAGCCAAGTTAAAAAGAAAAAAAACTAGCCTGTGGCAATGTTTCTCTTTCTAGATTACCCAAACTCTCAGGAAGTTGTAAGTATTGGATGCTATTGGTCACCCCAGAAATAAGGAAGGAAAAAGCACCAGCCTTGCCAATCCTGCTGGCAACATTTGTTTTGCTTTTTTCTCACAGGCCTGAAATTTGCCTAGTAGTATGAGGACCTCAAAAAATAACTTTCAGTATACAACAGCAGGAAACTCACCTACATTCAAACTGTGCAGACCAAAACCCTTAGCCTTGTATGTAAGTGTCTCCTTAGCCATATACATTCTCTTCCCTAAAGAGCATACTGTCCTTCGAGGTGAATAGGTAAAGACAACACATGATAAAAAAAAACAAAAAACAAAAAACTGAAGGTCAATATTACTCTATTATCTTGCCAAAGCTCATAAGGGTAGGAAACCTAAATTCCAAATACTGTGTTTTACTCTTACAGATTATGTGGGCTTCATATTTGCAGAAAAATAATTAAAACATGTCAGCCAGAAGGTTGATCTTTTGAGGAGACTTTGGGATTACTGTGTTTGGCATTAAGCCATATTTCTTCCTATTCTATCTGGATTACTGTTAGTGATTTCATTAATGCCCTTTCAGAATTAAAAAGATAGACTTATGTGTTTGTATGTACTATTTATATTTATTTATTAGATAATTTGACCTAGATAATTTCTACATTAACTTCAAACATTCTAGAATTCTGTACTCTACTATAATACAAATTTTGATCCAACTTAGGCAAAACCAGGTCTTACAGAGAAGCTTGATGCAAAACAGCTTTTATTACAAGGTACTGTCTCCCAATACCAACCTTAAAAATGAGTTTGTGAAACTATAAGGTAAAATTTTAAGCACTATACAAGAGGGATGGATTGTGACTACTACTGAATAATATAAGTAATCTACCATAAGAATAGGGCATTTGGGGAATGTTTCATATTATTTCACATTGTCCCTTTTTTTAATAGTGGGATCTCAGTTTCCGAGCTAGAGTAAGCCAAAGTCTCTCTGGTTCTAAAGTTTTAAGGTTCTAGCAAGCAATGAAATACAGTTTAAAGAAATCTCAAAAAGATCAAGTCCAAAGCTCTGCTACAAACTATGCTTTTTTATCTTGGAGAAGAAATTTACTTATCTGGACCTCTGAGTTCTCATATAGTAAATGTAGACATCGACACTTCCTCAAAGAATCCATAGTAACCTAATAAAATGAGATGTTATTTTGTTCTTCTCTTAGTCCTCAGTATGTAATAAATAGCACATAGTAGGTACCCAATACATACATGTTTTCTGAAATAAATAAGCAAGTGAATACAGAAAAAAAAATGACAAAGGTAAATGATAATAGTAAAAATTCAAACAAAAGAAAAAATGCATCATAAAAATATAAGTGAGTTTCACATTAAATAATAGCAACTAAGTACTTTGAATTAATCCCTCCATTGAGAATTATTAGAAAAGCTATGTAAATGGTTTTAAACTTTGTTTTTAATGCACTGGAGAACAACCCAAGACAACAAAGAATTAGTGGGCCAAGAGCTGAGAGAAGGAAACCCAGAAAGGAGAATCCAGTTTTGGGGACCACATTACCCTAGATATATCTTCCAATTCGGGAAGAGGCATCTGGGAGGGAGAGAAGATTAATAGGGCTTTTGATAGACTCCCAAGTCTGGGAGAATAAACATGGAGTTCAGGTAGCACAAAGAAGAGGGACCTTAGTAAACCTTCCAGAAAAAAGTGATATGTTTGAGGAGTAAGAGTGAACTTGAGATGGACCAGAGATTGTTAGTGCTGGCTACATGATTTTCCAGGCCCAGGGCAAAATAAAAATGTATGACCCTTTGTTCAAAAAGCTGGGGTGGAGGAGTCCAAGTTAACAATGCCAACACCTTGATCTTGGACTTCTAGCCTCCAGAACTGTGAAGACATAAATTTCTACTGTTTAAGTCAAAACACAAACTATATAAAGCTTACTCTATTCTGTCACAGTCTCTCTCTCATCATCCATGGTACTACTTATTTGCTGTTTAATGTAATTTTAAGAAAAGAAATTTTATTTTTATTTTAAAGTATTAGCCTGAATTTTACTGTTCATCTTTAGATCATGCAATGCCAGGATCCTGTGTGCATGGAGCATCACAAAACCATATGTAAATAGGACACCTATCTCCTCTGCTCATATGCATGCCCTATTGTCCCATAATATTTCACATTAAAAACATAATTTTATCTTTGTACTAAGAATTTCAAGATGGCAAAGCATTAAGCAAAGCAGGGGTCCTTCTGAGTATGGGGCCCTGTATGACTGCACAGGTGACACACTCATGAAGGTGGCCTTGGCCATAAGTGCATATCTTAGAAAAGATGAAAGGCTGACAAAATCAATACAAACATAAGTATCTAACTCAAGAAGTTAGAAAAGGGGCATAAAATTAAACTCAAATAATGTAGAAGGAAGAAAATAATAAAGATCAGAAATAAATGAAATTTAAATCAAGCATAAAATAGAGAAGATCAACAAAGCCAGAACTGCTTCTTTGAGAAATGAAAATGAAAACCGCCTAGTAATGTAATTCCCACGTGAAAAGAGTAAACAGAAAAAGCTAACTATTATCTTAATAAATGTAGAATATGCATTTAAAAAACCTCAAAGGAAATGTTGTTTAATCTCATGAAGAGAATCTCACCTTATGGGGCCAAGACTCTCCTGCCCTGCCCAGAGACAACTTTCTAAATTGTAAACAAATAAATATAGACTAGGTTAGAAAGTGATATGATCTGGTTAGAAAAATAAAGCAAGTAAAGGCAAGTAGAAATGTTCAGGGAGGGTTTCAAGTTAGAAGATGCCGTTTGATTAAAGAAGAGAAAAGGTGAGGAAACTAGGCATACACATAGTGAGGGTAAGAGGATTCCAGGCATAGGACATAACCAGTGCAAAGACCCTGTGGAAGAAAATGCCTGGTTTCTGTCAAAGACGTACAGCCTATGAGGTAGCTGGAAGAGAGTAATAAGGAGAGAAGGAGGATATGAGGTCAGAGAAGAAATGATGGTCCAGATCATGAGGGCTCTACAAGGCTATTGGAATTACTTGTGTTTTACTTAATATAATATGAGAGGCATTGAAAGCAGGATTTTATTTTTATTTTATTTTTTATTAATTTATTTTTGTTACAGGTGTTTCTCCTTTTCCACCCATTGACACACTCCTCCCAATCCCACCGCCCCAGGCATTGTTGTCTATGTCCATTGGTTATGCATATATGCATATAAGTTCTTATGTTTATCTCTTCCCTCCCCCAACCCCGGTGCCCCTCTTCTGAGTTTTATCAGTCTGTATCCTACTACTATGTCTCTGGGTCTATTTTGTTCATTATATTACAAAATAAGTGAGATCATGTGATATTTGTCTTTTCCTGATTGGCTTATTTCGCTTAGCATAATACTCTCCAGGTCCCTCCATGTCCTCTCAAGAGTTAAGAGATCTTTCTTTCTTATAACTGCATAGTATTCCATTGTATATATGTACCACACCTTTTTAAGCCCCTCATCTATTGATGGACACTTGGGCTGTTTCCAGATCTTAGCAATTGTAAATAGTGCGGCTATGAACATAGGGGTACATGTTTTCTTTCTGATGGGTGTTTCAGACTTCTTAGGATACATTCCTAGAAGTGAGATCACTGGGTCAAATGGCAGTTCACTTTTAAATTTTTGAGGAAACACCATGTTGTTTTCCATAGTGGCTGCACCAATTTGCATTCCCACCAGCAGTGTCCTAGAGTCCCCCATTCTCCATACCCTCGCCAGTACTTGCTGTTTGATGATTTGTTGATAGCAGCCATTCTGCCAGTTGTGAGATGATACCTCAAAGTCATTTTAATTTGCATCTCTCTGATGATTAGTGACATTGAGCATTTTTTCATATGTCTCTTGGCCATTTGTATGTCCTTTTTGGAGAGGTGTCTATTTAGGTCCTCTGCTCATTTTTGAATTGGGTTGTTTGTCCTCCTTTTGTTGAGTTGTATGAGTACTCTATATGTTTGGGAAATTAACCCCTTATCAGATGTATCATTAGAAGTTTACGCTCTCCCATATAGTGGGTACCCTAATCATTTTTTTTTATCCTCACCCGAGGATATTTTTTTTTTCCATTTATCTTCAGGTAGAGAGAGAAGGAGGGAAAGGGAGAGAGAGAGAAACATCAACGTGAGTTGGACACATCAACTGGTTGCCTCCCGCATGACCCTACCAGGGCCGGGGACGAACCGCAACCTAGGTATATGCCCTTGGCTGGAATCGAACCCGGAACTCATTGGTTCGCAGGCCAACACTCTACCACTGAGACAAACTGGCCAGGGCTACCCTAACCATTTTGATGGTTGTTTCTTTTGTTGTTCAGAAAATTTTTAGTTTGATGTAGGCCATGTATTAATTTTTTCCTTTGTTTCTCTTGCCTTAGGTGTTGTATCAGTGAAAATTCTGTGGCGTGGGATGTCTGAAATTTTGTTGCCTACATTTTCTTCTAAGATTTTTATGGATTCACAAGGCACATTTAAGTCTTTTATCCATTTTGAGTTATTCTTGTGTATGGTATAAGTTGGTGGTCTAGCTTCATTTTTTTGCATGTAGCTGTCCAAATTTCCCAACACCATTTATTAAATAGGCTGTCTTTACTCCATTGTATCCTCTTCTCGCCTTTGTCAAATATTAATTGAGCATAATGTCTTGGATCATTTTCTGGGTTCTCTGTTCTCTTCTATTGATCTATATGCCTGTTCTTGTGCCAGTACCAGGCTGTTTTGATTATAATGGCTTTATAGTATAACCTGCTATCCGGAGTAGTGATCCCTCTTACTTTGTGCTTCTTTATCAAGATTGTTGTGGCTATTCGGGGTTGTTTTTGGTTCCATATAAATTTTTGGAGTATTTGGTCTAGTTCTTTGAAATGTTTCATTGGTACCTTAATGGGGATTGCATTGAATCTATAGATTGCTTTGGGCAGCATGGACATTTTAATTATGTTAATTCTGCCAATCCATGAACAAGGTACATGCTTCCAGTTTTTTATATCTTCCTGTTTCTTTTTTCAATGTCTTGTAGTTTTCTGAGAACAGTTTCTCTACTTATTTGGTTAAGTTTATTCTTAGGTATCTAAGTTTTTCTGCTGCAGTGAGACTGTTTTTTTAGCTTCTCTTTCTGTGAGTTCATTATTGGTGTATAAGAATGCTGTCAATTTCTTGATGTTAATTTTGTATCATGCTACTTTGCCAAATTCATTTATTAGCTCTAATAGATTTTTGATAGAGACTTTAGGGTTTTCTGTGTATAATATCATGTCATCTGCAAATAATGACAGTTTCACTTCCTCCTTACCTATTTGGATCCCTTTAATTTTTCCTTCTTGTGTAATTACTGCGGCTAAGACTTCCAGTACTATGTTAAATAAGAGTGGCAAAAGTGGACATCCCTGTCTTGTTCCTGTTCTTAATGGAAATGCTTTTAGTTTTTGCCCATTGAGTATGATGTTGGTTATAGGTTTCTCATATATGGCCTTTATTATGTCGAGATGTGGACCCTCTATTCCCACATTGCTGAGTGTTTTTGTAAGAAATCGGTGCTGGATTTTCTCAAATGCTTACTCACCATCTATTGATATGATCATATGGTTTTTATCTTTCATTTTGTTTATGTGCTGTATCACAATTATTGATTTGAGAATACTGTACCAGCCTTGCATCCCTGGGATGAATCCCACTTGTTCATGGTGAATAATTTTTTTAATGTGTTGCTGGATCCGATATGCTAATATTTTGTTAAGGATTTTGGCATCTATGTTGATCAAGGATTTTGGCCTGTAGTTTTCTTTCTTTGTAGTGTCTTTACTTGGATTTGGAATTAAATTATGCTGCCTTCATAAAACTAGTTTGGAAGCCTTACTTTTTCTTGAATTTCTTGAAATAGTTTGAGGAGAATGGGTGTTAGATCTTTGAATGTTTGGTAAAACTCCCCTGTGAAGCTGTCCGGCCTGGGCTTTTGTTTTCTCAGAGATTCTTGATTACATCTTCAATTTTCCTAGTTGTTATTGGTCTACTCACGTTTTCTATCTCTTCTCAGTTCAGTTTTGGGAGATTGTGTTTCTATTTTTTTTTTTTTTTTTTTTTTTTTTTTTATTAATTTACTTATGTTACAGATGCTTCTCCTTTTTTCCCCCATTGACACCCCCCTCCCCTTCCCTCCCTGTCCCGTCCCCGTTTTGTTGTCCATGTCCATTGGTTATGAGTACATACGTACAAGTTCTGTGTTCATCTCTCCCCTCCCCCGCCCCCTCTTCTGGCAGATGTCAGCCTGTACCCCACTTCCACGTCCCCCGGACTACCCTGCTCCTCCCACTGTTATGTTCATTATATTCCAGAAATAAGTGAGATCATATGATGTTTGTCTTTCTCTGCTTGGCTTGTTTCACTTAGGATAATAGTTTCCAGGTCCTCCCATGTCGACGCAAAGGATAAGAGATCGTCCTTTCTTAACGCTGCATAGTACTCCATTGTGTATATGTACCACAGCTTTTTTATCCATTCGTCTACTGATGGACATTTGGGCTGTTTCCAGATCTTCGCTATTGTAAATAGCGCTGCTATGAACATGGGGGTACATGTATTCTTTCTGATTGGTGTTTTAGGTTTCTTCGGGTATATTCCTAGGAGTGGGATCACTGGGTCAAATGGTAATTCAATTTTTAATTTTTTGAGGTAACGCCATAGTGTTTTCCATAGTGGCTGCACCAGTCTGCACTCCCACCAGCAGTGTACTAGAGTCCCCTTTTCTCCACATCCTCGCCAACACTTGTTGTTTGATGCTTTGTTGATGGCGGCTATTCTGACAGGTGTGAGGTGATACCTCATTGTTGTTTTAATTTGCATCTCTCTGATGATTAGTGAAGTTGAGCATTTCTTCATATGTCTCTTGGCCGTTTGTATGTCCTGTTTGGAGAGGTATCTATTTAGTTCCTCTGCCCATTTTTTAATTGGGTTCTTTGTCTTCCTTTTGTTGAGATGTATGAGCACTCTATATATTTTGGAAATTAGTCCCTTATCTGATATATCATAGGCAATTATGCTCTCCCATACAGTAGGTTGCCTTTCCACTTTGATGGTTGTTTCTTTTGCTGTGCAGAAGCTTTTGAGTTTGATGTAGTCCCATGTGTTTATTTTTTCCTTTATTTCTGTTGCCTTAGGTGATATATCAGTGAAAATTTTGCTGCGTATGATGTCTGAAATTTTGTTGCCTACATTTTCTTCTAGGATTCTTATGGAGTCATGAGTCACATTTAAGTCTTTTATCCATTTTGAGTTTATTCTTGTGTATGGTGTAAGTTGATGATCTAGTTTCATTTTTTTGCATGTACCTGTCCAATTTTCCCAACACCATTTATTGAAGAGGCTGTCTTTGCTCCATTGTATGCTCTTACCACCTTTGTCAAATATTAATTGAGCATACTGTCTTGGGTCAATTTCCGGATTCTCTGATCTGTTCCACTGGTCTATGTGCCTGTTCTTGTGCCAGTACCAGGCTGTTTTGATTACAGTAGCTTTGTAGTATAACCTGATGTCCGGTATTGTGATCCCTCCTACTTTGTCCTTCTTTTTCAAGATTGCTGTAGCTATTCGGGGTCTTTTTTGGTTCCATATGAACTTCTGAAGTATTTGTTCTAGTTCTGTGAAATATGTCGTTGGTATTTTGATGGGGATTGCATTAAATCTGTAGATTGCTTTGGGTAGTATGGACATTTTAATGATGTTAATTCTTCCAATCCATGAACAAGGTATGTGCTTCCACTTTTTTATATCTTCCTCTATTTCTTTTTTCAATGTCCGGTAGTTTTCTGTAAATAGGTCCTTTACTTCTTTGGTTAAGTTTATTCCTAGGTATCTTAATTTCTTTGCCGCGATGGTAAATGGGATTGTTTTTTTAGTTTCTCTTTCTGTGAGTTCATCATTGGTGTATAAGAATGCCGTCGATTTCTTGACGTTAATTTTGTATCCTGCTACATTGCCAAATTCATTTATTAATGCTAGTAGATTTTTGATGGAGTCTTTAGGGTTTTCTATGTATAATATCATGTCATCTGCGAATAATGACAGTTTCACTTCCTCCTTTCCAATTTGGATCCCTTTTATTTTTTCTTCACGTCTGATTGCTGTGGCTAAGACTTCCAGTACTATGTTAAATAAGAGTGGTGAAAGTGGGCATCCTTGTCTTGTTCCTGTTCTTAAGGGAAATGCTTTTAGTTTTTGTCCATTGAGTATGATGTTGGCTGTAGGTCTTTCATATATGGCCTTTATAATGTTGAGATATGATCCCTCTATTCCTAAATTGCTGAGCGTTTTTAACAGAAATGGGTGCTGGATTTTGTCAAATGCTTTTTCAGGATCTATTGATATGATCATGTGGTTTTTAGCTTTCATTTTATTTATGTGATGTATCACATTTATTGATTTGCGTATGTTGTACCAGCCTTGCATCCCTGGGATGAATCCCACTTGGTCATGGTGAATAATTTTCTTGATGTATTGCTGGATCCGATTTGCTAGTATTTTGTTCAGGATTTTGGCATCTATGTTCATCAGGGATATTGGCCTGTAGTTTTCTTTCTTTGTAGTGTCTTTTTCTGGTTTTGGGATGAGAATTATGCTGGCCTCATAAAACGAGTTGGGAAGTCTTCCTTCTTCTTGAATTTTTTGGAATAGTTTGAGGAGAATGGGTGTTAGTTCTTCTTTGAATGTTCGGTAAAACTCCCCCGTGAAGCCGTCAGGGCCTGGGCTTTTGTTTGCTGGGAGAGTCTTGATTACATCTTCAATTTCCTTCGTTGTTATTGGCCTGTTCAAGTTTTCTATCTCTTTCCGATTCAGTTTTGGGAGACTATGTGTTTCTAGAAATGTGTCCATTTCGCTTAGATTGTCGAATTTGTTGCCATACAAATGTTCATAGTATTTGCTAACGATCCTTTGTATTTCTGTGGTGTCAGTTGTTACTTCTCCTCTTTCATTTCTGATTTTGTGTATTTGGGTTCTCTCTCTTTGTTTCTTGGTGAGTCTAGCTAAGGGTCCATCAATCTTGTTTATCTTTTCAAAGAACCAGCTTTTTGTTTTATTGATCCTTTGAATTGCTTTTTTGGTCTCCATGTCATTTATTTCTGCTCTGATCTTTATTATTTCCTTCCTTCTACTTGCTCTAGGGTTTTCTTTTTGTTTGCTTTCCAGTTCTTTAAGTTGTGAGGTTAGGTAGTCAATTAGAAATTTTTCTTCTTTCTTAAGGTGGGCCTGTAGTGCTATGAACTTCCCTCTCAGAACTGCTTTCGCAGTATCCCATAGGTTTTGCGTTGTTGTGTGTTCATTTTCATTGGTTTCCAGAAATTTTTTAAATTCTTCCTTGATCTCCATGGTAACCCATTCATTGTTCAGTAACATGCTATTTAGCCTCCATGTGTTCATATGTTTTTGCATGTTCTTGTTGCAGTTGATTTCTAGTTTCATGCCATTGTGGTCTGAGAAGATGCTTGATATGATTTCAATCTTCTTGAACTTGTAGAGACTTAGTTTGTGCCCTAACATATGGTCTATCTTTGAGAATGTCCCATGTGCATTTGAGAAGAATGTGAATTCTGCAGTTTTGGGGTGTAGTTCTCTGTATATATCTGTTAAATCCATTTGATCTAGTGCTTCATTTAGAGTCTCTGTTTCCTTGTTGATTTTTTGTCTAGATGATCTATCCAGTGATGTCAGTGGGGTGTTGAAGTCTCCTGCTATGATTGTATTGTGGTCGATTTCTCCTTTGAAGTCTTCCAGAAGATTTTTAATATATTTTGGTGCTCCTATATTGGGTGCATATATGTTTACCAAGGTTATATCTTCCTGTTGGATAGACCCTTTCAATATTATGTAGTGGCCTTCTTTGTCTCTAGTTATGGTCTTCAATTTGAAATCTAATTTATCAGATATGAGTATTGCTACCCCAGCTTTTTTTTCCTTTCTGTTTGCTTGGAAGATTTTTTTCCATCCCTTTACTTTCAACCTATGTGCGTCTTTTGTTGTGAGGTGGGTCTCTTGTAAGCAACATATGTGTGAATCATGCTTTCTTATCCAATCAGCTACTCTGTGTCTTTTTATTGGAGCATTCAGTCCATTTACATTTAAGGTGATTATTGATATGTACTTATTTATTGCCATTTTTGTACAGTGTGGTTCTAATTATCTTTCTATTTCTTCTAATAATTATAGCAGTCCTTTTAACATGTCTTGCAGTGCTGGTTTGGTGCTAATATATTCCCTTAGCCTTTTTTTGTCTGGGAAGCTCTTTATTTGACCTTCTATTTTGAATGATAATCTTGCTGGATAGAGTAGTCTTGGATTCAGATCCTTGTTTTTCATGACCTTGATTACTTCATGCCATTCCCTTCTGGCCTGTAGTGTTTCTGTTGAGAAGTCCGATGATAGCCTAATGGGGTTTCCTTTGTAGGTAACCTGTTGTTTATCTCTTGCTGCCTTTAGGATTCTCTCTTTGTCTTTGATTTTTGGCATTTTAATTATTATGTGTCTTGGTGTGGGCCTGTTTGGATTCTTCTTACTTGGGGCTCTCTGTGCTTCTTGAACTTGAATGCTTTCTTCCTTCACCAGGTTAGGAAAGTTTTCTGTCACTATTTCTTCAAATATATTCTCTAACCCTTTCTCATTTTCTTCTTCTTCAGGGACTCCAATAATGCGAATGTTATTACGTTTCCAGTTGTCCCACAGTTCTCTTAAGCTATCTTCCTGTTTTTTCATTGTTTTTTCCTTTTGGTTTTCTGATTGATTGATTTTTTCTACTCTGTCTTCTAATTCACTGATCCGGTCCTCTGCTTCCTCTACTCTGCTGGTCAATCCTTCCAATGTGTTCTTTATTTCTGCTATGTCATTCTTTATTTCCACTTGGTTGGTTTTCAGTGTTTCTATATCTTTACTCATGGTGTTGATGTCCTTACTGATGCTGTTTAGTTTCCTCAAGATCATGGCTCGGAACTCTCCCTCTGATAATTTGCTTAGCTGCACTTCATTTATCTCATCTTCGGTGGAGTTCTCTTGTTCTTTCATTTGGGATCTGTTTCTTTGTTTCACCATTTTTGCTATCCCAGTGGGTTTTGGGGCCTGCCAAATTTTCCCTGTGGGTGTTGGTGTTCTGGTATTTGTGGCTCCCTCTACTGGGTTTGAATGAGCGTGGAGGGCCCTCCTTCAACACCTCTATCAAGTCTCACTTTCCTGGGTAGATATGCAAGCTCAGGAAAGGTTTAGTTATGCTCTGGCTTTTTGCCTGGAGGCTATTAGCCTCAGTTACTTGAAAAGCCTTAGGATCTCAGTTGAGTGAGGACCTCCCTCAGATGTTTGCAGTGTAAGAGGGTTTCCAAGGGTGGGGCCAATGCTGGTTGTTAATGAGCCTCAATTTGCATTTCTTTACCTCTTTACCTCACCTGGGAATCTCTGAGGGAGGGGCTTCCACAGCTCCAGGAAGGAGCGAACTTCGCTGCAGGTCTGTGCAATTGGGAAGGAGGGGCTGGCCACCACTGTCCTTTGTGGCCACAGCTCAGCACAAACTCTGAGCGCCCTCCAAATCCCAGGTGTCCCCTCAGAGTTCCAGTCCAGTCCGCCCTCCCTCTGTCGGAGTCCCAGGTGAGAGGCTGTGGCTATTTAGCGGTCTGTCCCGGCTCTCTGCGCTTTGGAGTAGCTGGGGCTCTTAACCCCGAGGGCGGGCACTGCCACCGCCGCTCCCGGCTAAGGTCGCCGCGCTGGGGCCGCTGCTCCTAGCCGGGGCTGTCGCTCCTAGCCGGGGCTGCCGCTCCCAACCGGGGCCGCGGCTCCTAGCCGGGGCCGTAGCTCCCCACCGAGGGCGTCTCTCACAGCTGGGGCTGCAGTTTCCCTCCGCGGGCGCGGTTCCCAGCCGGGCCGCAGTTCCCCGCCGCGGGCGCGAGTTCCCAGCCGGGCCGCAGTTCCCCGCCGCGGGCACGGTTCCCAGCCGGGTCGCAGTTCCCCGCCGCGGGCGCGAGTTCCCAGCCGGGCCGCAGTTCCCCGCCGCGGGCGCGAGTTCCCAGCCAGGGCCGCACTTCCCCGCCGCGGGCGCGGTTCCCAGCCGGGCCGCAGTTCCCCGCCGCGGGCGCGAGTTCCCAGCCGGGCCGCAGTTCCCCGCCGCGGGCGCGGTTCCCAGCCGGGCCGCAGTTCCCCGCCGCGGGCGCGGTTCCCAGCCGGGCCGCAGTTCCCCGCCGCGGGCGCGGTTCCCAGCCGGGCCGCAGTTCCCCGCCGCGGGCGCGGTTCCCAGCCGGGCCGCGGTTCCCCGCCGCGGGCGCGAGTTCCCCGCCGAGGGCGTGGCTCCCAGCCGGGGGCCGCGGCTCCCAGTCGAGGACGCAGCTCAGAGCCGGTGGCGACGCCCACAGCCGCGGGCAGAGCTCCCAGCCGGGGCCGGAGCTCACAGCCAAGGTCGCTGCTGTCCGTGGGCTCCTAGCCGCCACCCTCACGCGTCTCCGCAGATCCTACCAGGCTCAGTCAGTGTCCCTGGTTGTGTGGTCCTCACCCACTGCTTTTCTGTTGCTTTTTCCGACGATTTGTTTTTATTTTAGTTGTAATTCCCGTTTGATCCTGGGAGATCGTCTGTGTAGCTTCCATTCACTCCACCGCCATTTTTCTCTCTAGATTGTGTTTCTAGAAATTTGTTCATTTCGCCTACCTTATCCAATTTCTTGTATTTTTGTGCTCGTATATTGGGTGCATATATGTTTACAAATATTATATCTTCCTGTTGCATAGATCCTTTCAATATTACGTAATGGCCTTCTTTGTCTCTAGTTATGACCCTCCTTTGGAAGTCTATTTTATCGGATATGAGTATTGCTACCTCAGCTTTTTTTTTTTCCTTTCCTTTTCCTTGGAAAAAAATTTTTCCATCCCTTAATTTTCAACCTATGTGAGTCTTTTGTTGTGAGGTGGGTCTCTTGTAAACAACATATATATGAGTCATGCTTTCTTATAAAATCAGCTACTCTGTGTCTTTTGATCTAAGTATTTAATCAATTTATATTTAAGGTTATTATTGATATGTACTTATTTATTGGCATTTTTATTCATTATGGTTATGTTTCACCTCTTGTTTCTTCTACTAATTAAAGCACTCCTTTTAACATTTCTTGGAGTACTAGTTTGGTGCTTATATATTCCCTTAGTTTTTTTTTTTCTGGGAAGCTCTTTATTTTACCTTCTATTTTGAATGCTAGCCTTGCTGGATAGATTAGTCCTGGATTCAGATTCTTGTGTTTCCTTACTTTGATGACATCATGCAATTCTCTTCTGGCCTGTAGTGTTTGTGTTGAGAAGTCAGCTGATAGCATTATGGGGGTTCCTTTGTAGGTAATCTGTTGCTTATCTCTTTCTGCCTTTAGGATTCTCTCCTTGCCTTTAATTATTTTCAGTTTAATTATTATGTGTCTTGGTGTGTGCCTGTTTGGGTTCTTCTTACTTGGGGCTCTCTGTGCTTCTTGAACTTGAATGCCTTTTTCCTTCACCAAGTTGGGATGTTTTCTGTCACTATTTCTTCAAAAATATTCTCTAAGCCTTGCTCATTTTCTTCTTCTTTTGGCACTCCTATAATACGGATATTGTTACAT
The DNA here is from genome assembly GCA_030848825.1 of Tadarida brasiliensis. Lineage (NCBI taxonomy): Eukaryota > Metazoa > Chordata > Mammalia > Chiroptera > Molossidae > Tadarida > Tadarida brasiliensis. The sequence continues at coordinate 46,879,848 of CM061280.1, read as the reverse complement.
TTCCAGTTGTCCCACAGTTCTCTTAAGCTGTCTTCCTGATTTTTAATTGTTTTATCTCTTTGGTTTTCTGATTGGGTGATTTTTTTCTACCCTGTCTTCTAATTCACTGATCCAGACCTCAGCTTCCTCTACTCTGCTGGTTATTCCTTCCAATGTGTTCTTTATTTCTGCTATGTCATTCTTCATTTCCAATTGGTTGGTTTTCAATGTTTCTATATCTTTACTCATGTTGTTGAGCTCTTTACTCATGCTTATTATTATTATTCTGAACTGTGCCACTGACATCTTGCTTAATTCTATGTCATTAGAATGAGCTTCCTCGTGATTATTATTCTGAACTGTGCCTCTGACATCTTGCTTAATTCTATGTCATTTATTTCTTCTCCTGCAGAATTATCTTGTTCTTTCATTTGGGATTTGTTTCTTTGTTTCACAAGTTTGACTGTCTCAGTGGGTTTTGGAGCCTGCCAAATTTTCCCTGTGGGTGTTGGTGTTCTGCTATTTGTGACTCCCTCTACTGGGTTTGGATGAGTGTGGGAGGACCCATATTAAACAACACTGTCAAGTCTTAATTTCTTGGGTAGATTATCAAGCCTGGAAAAGGTTCAGTTATCCTCTAGCTTTTTGCCTGGAGGCTATTACTCTCAGTTACTTGATAAGCCCTGATTTGTAGCCCCCAGCTGAATGAAAAATCCCTCAGGTGTAAGAGAATTTCCAAAAACTAGGTTACTTGATTGCTATCAGACTCTATGTTAATGAGTGTTGATTTGCATTTTTCTGGCCTGGTCTGGTGGTGTTGAATTCCTGCTGGAGCGGCCTTTGATTCTCTGTGGCTCTGAGAAGAGGCACTTTGAGTAATATGGCTACCATCCTGTGAGGGAGTGATTCAGCACAAAACTCCTGGTGTCTACCCATCCAGCGCTCTCCTGAGCCATGAGCCCCGGACTACCTCCACAAAGTTCCAGTCCAGTTCACCCCTCTCTGCCAGAGCCCAAGGTGAGTGGACAAATTGTGCCAAAAATTAGCTGTTTAAAAAAAATTCAGCCAACATCCAAACTTCACACCATATGTCAATATAAATCCAGGCAGATAAAGGTATACACAGTAAAAATTCACACCAAAAATGAGAAGAAAATATATGCTTGAAAGATCTTATCATCAGATGTAAATAATTTTATAAATTTAAAGACTATGGGTCCGGAAATGGTGGTGGAGTGAATGGAAGCTACACAGATGACCTCCCAGGACCAAACGGGAATTACAACTAAAATAAAGACAAATCATTGGGAAAAAGCAACAGAAAAGCAGCAAGAGAGGATCATACAACCAGGGAAACTGAATGAGCCTGGTAGGATCTGTGGAGGCACGTGAAGGTGGCGGGCTGGGAGCCCAAGGAAAGCAGCAGACTTAGCTGTGAGCAGAAGCCTTAGCTGTGAGCAGCGGCATTAGCTGTGAGCAGCGGCGGCACCTGCCTTCGGGGTTAAGAGCCCAAGCTGCTCCACAGCGCAGAGCACCAGGACAGAGCGATAAATAGCCACAGCCACTCACCTGGGGATCCAGCAGTGGGAGGGCGGACTGGACTGGAACTCTGTGGGGACACCTGGGATTTGGAGGGGGCTCAGAGTTTGTGCTGAACTGCGGCCACAAAGGACAGTGGTGGCCAGCCCACTCCTTCCTGGTTACACAGAACAGCAGCCAAGTTTACTCCTTCCAGGAGCTGTGGCAGCCCCTCCCTCGGAGATTCTCAGGTGAGGCAAAGAGGTAAAGAAATGCAAATTGAGGCTCATTAACAACCAGCATTGGCCCCACCCTTGGGAAATCCTCATACACTATAAACACCTGAGGGAGTTTCTCATTCAACTGAGATCCTAAGGCTTTTCAAGTAACCCGAGCTAATAGCCTCCAGGCAAAAAGCTAGAGCACAACTGAACCTTTCCTGAGCTTGCAAATCTACCCAGAAAAGTGAGACTAGACAGTGGTGTTTAAGGAGGGCCCTCCACACTCATCCAAACCCAGTAGAGGGAGCCACAAATAGCAGAGCACCAACACCCACAGGGAAAATTTGGGAGGCTCCAAAACCCACTGAGATAGCAAAAATGGTGAAACAAAGAAACAGATCCCAAATGAAAGAACAAGAGAACTCTACCGAAGATGAGATAAATGAAATGCAGTTAAGCAAATTATCAGAGGTAGAGTTCAGAGCCATGATCTTGAGGAAACTAAACAGCAGGAGTAAGGATATCGACACCATGAAAACCAACCAAGTGGAAATAAAGAATGACATGGCAGAAATAAAGAACACATTGGAAGGACTGACCAGCAAAGTAGAGGAAGCGGAGGACCAGATCAGTGAATTAGAAGACAGAATAGAAAAAAAATCAATCAACCAGAAAACCAAAAGGAAAAAACAATTAAAAAACAGAAGATAGCTTAAGAGAACTGTGAGACAACTGGAAACGTAATAACATTCGCATCATAGGAGTCCCCAAAGAACAAGAAAATGAGCAAGGGTTAGAGAATATATTTGAAGAAATTGTGAAAGAAAACTTTCCTAACCTGGTGAAGGAAGAAGGCATTCAAGTTCAAGAAGCACAGAGAGCCCCAAGTAAGAAGAACCCAAACAGGCCCACACCAAGACACATAATAATTAAAATGCCAAAAATTAAAGACAAAGAGAGAATCCTAAAGGCAGCAAGAGATAAGCAACAGGTTACCTACAAAGGAACCCCCATCAGGCTATCAGCTGACTTCTCAACAGAAACACTACAGGCCAAAAGGGAATGGCATGAAGTAATCAAGGTCATGAAAAACAAGGATCTGAATCCAAGACTACTCTATCCAGCAAGGCTATCATTCAACATAGAAGGTCAAATAAAGAGCTTCCCAGACAAAAAAAAAAAAAAAAAAAAAAAAAAAAAAGGCTAAGGGAATATATTAGCACCAAACCAGCACTAAAAGAAATGTTTAAAGGACTGCTGTAATTAATAGAAGAAATGGGAAGAAAAATAGAACCACACTGAACAAAAATGCCAATAAATAAGTACATATCAATAATCACAGTAAATGTAAATGGATTGAAGGCTCCAATAAAAAGACACAGTAGCTGACTGGATGAGAAAGCATGATTCACATATATGTTGTTTACAAGAGACCCACCTCACAACAAAAGACTCACATAGGTTGAAAGTAAAGGGATGGAAAAAATCTTCCAAGCAACTGGAAAGGAAAAAAAAAGCTGGGGTAGCAATACTCATATCTGATAAATTGGATTTCAAATTAAAGACCATAACTAGAGACAAAGAAGGTCACTACATAATATTGAAAGGGTCTATCCAACAGGAAGATATAACCTTGGTAAACATATATGCACCCAATATAGGAGCACCAAAATATATTAAAAATCTTCTGGAAGACTTCAAAGAGAAATCGATAGTAATACAATCATAGCAGGAGGCTTCAACACCCCACTGACGTCACTGGATAGACCATCTAGACAAAAAATTAACAGGGAAAGAGAAATTCTAAATGAAGCACTAGATCAAATGGATTTAATAGATATATACAGAGAATTACTGCAGAATTCAGTAATTCAGTTTTGGGATTCAGATCCCAAAACTGCAGAATTCACATTCTTTTCAAGTGCACATGGGACATTCTCAAAGATAGACCACATGATAAGACACAAATTAAGTCTCTACAAGTTCAAGATTGAAATCATATCAAGCATCTTCTCAGATCACAATGGCATGAAACTAGAAATCAATTGCAACAAGAACATGCAAAGACATTTGAAGACATGGAGGCTAGATAGCATGTTATTGAACACTGAATGGGTTACCATGGAGATCAAGGAAAAAATTAAAAACTTCCTGGAAACTAATGAAAATGAACACACAACAACACAAAATCTATGGGATGCAGTGAAAGCAGTTCTGAGAGGGAAGTTCATAGCACTACAGGCCCACCTCAAGAAAGAAGAAAAATTTCTAATTGATTACCTAACCTCACAACTTAAAGACCTAGAAAGCAAACAGAAAGAAAATCCTAGAGCAAGTAGAAGGAAGGAAATAGTAAAGATCAGAGCAGAAATAAATTGCATGGAGACCAAAAAAAACAATTCAAAGGATCAATGAAACAAAGAGCTGGTTTTTTGAAAAGATAAACAAGATTGATGGACCCTAAGCTAGACTCACCAAGAAACAAAGACAGAGAACCCAAATACACAAAATCAGGTATGAAAGAGGAGAAATAACAACTGACACCACAGAAATACAAAGGATCATTAACAAATACTATAAACATTTATATGGCAACAAATTCGACAATCTAAGCGAAATGGACACATTTCTAGAAACACATAGTCTCCCAAAACTGGACCGGGAAGGGATAAAAAACTTGAACAGGCCAATAACAGCTAACTAAATTGAAGATGTAATCAAGACCCTCCCAGCAAACAAAAGCCCAGGCCCTGACGGCTTCACGGGGGAGTTATACTGAACATTCAAAGAAGAACTAACACCCACTCTCCTCAAACTATTCCAAAAAAATTCAAGAAGAAGGAAGACTTCCAAACTCCTTTTATGAGGCCAGTATAATTCTAATTCCAAAACCAGAAAAAGACACTACAAAGAAAGAAAACTACAGGCCAATATCCCTGATGAACATAGATGCCAAAGTCCTGAGCAAAATACTAGCAAATCAGATCCAGCAATACATCAAAAAAATTATTCACCATGACCAAGTGGGATTCATCCCAGGGATGCAAGGCTGGTACAATATTCGCGAATCAATAAATGTGATACATCACATAAACAAAACGAAAGATAAAAACCACATGATCATATCAATAGATGCTGAAAAAACATTTGACAAAATCCAGCACCCATTTCTGATAAAAACACTCAGCAACTTGGGAATAGAGGGACCATATCTCAACATTAAATAGGCCATAAATGAAAGACATACAGCCAACATCATACTCAATGGACAAAATATAAAAGCATTTTCCTTAAGAACAGGAACAAGACAAGGACGCCCACTTTCACCACTCTTATTTAGCATAGTACTGGAAGTCTTAGCCACAGCAATCAGACCTGAAGAAAAAATAAAAGGGATCCAAATTGGAAAGGAAGAAGTGAAACTGTCATTATTCACAGATGACATGATATTATACATAGAAAACCCTAAAGACTCCATCAAAAATCTACTAGACTTAATAAATGAATTTGGCAAAGTAGCAATATACAAAATTAACTTCAAGAAATCGACAGCATTCTTATACACCAATGATGAACTCACAGAAAGAGAAACTAAAAAAACAATCCCATTTACCATCGCAGCAAAAATATTAAGATACCTAGGAATAAACTTAACCAAAGAAGTAAAGGACCTATTTGCAGAAATCTACAGGACACTGAAAAAACAAATAGAGGAAGATACAAAATGTGGAAGCACATACCTTGTTCATGGATTGGAAGAATTAGCATCATTAAAATGTCCATACTACCCAAAGCAATCTATAGATTTAACGCAATCCCCATTAAAATACCAATGACATATTTCATAGAACTAGACAAATGCCTCAGAAGTTCATATGGAACCAAAAAAGACCCAGAATAGATACAGCAATCTTGAAAAAGAAGGACAAAGTAGGTGGCATCACAATACCAGACATCAGGTTATACTACAAAGCTACTGTAATCAAAACATCCTGGTACTGGCACAAGAACAGGCACATAGATCAATGGGATAGAACAGAGAACCCAGAAATTGACCCCAAATATTATGCTCAATTAATATTCGACAAAGGTGGCAAGAGCATACAATGGAGTAAAGACACCCTCTTTAATAAATGGTGTTGGGAAAATTGGACAGCTACATGCAAAAAAATGAAACTAGACCATCATCTTACACCATACACAAGAATAAACTCAAAATGGATAAAAGACTTAAATGTGACTCATGAATTCATAAAAATCCTAGAAGAAAATGTAAGCAACAAAATTTCAGACATCATACTCAGCAGAATCTTCACTGATATATCACCTAAGGCAACAGAAACAAAGGGAAAAATGAACACATGGGACTATATCAAACTCAAAAGCTTCTGCACAGCAAAAGAAACAACCATCAAAGTGGAAAGACTACCCACTGTATGGGAGAGCATAATTGCCAATGATATATTAGATAAGGGACTAATTTCCAAAATATATAGAGTGCTCATACAACTCAACAAAAGGAAGACAAAGAACCCAATTAGAAAATGGGCAGAGGAACTAAATAGACACCTCTCCAAACAGGACATACAAATGGCCAAGAGACATATGAAGAAATGGTCACCATCACTAATCATCAGAGAGATGCAAATTAAAACAACAATGAGGTATCACCTCACACCTGTCAGAATATCTGCCATCAACAAAGCATCAAACAAGTGTTGGCGAGGGTGTGGAGTAAAGGGGACTCTAGTCCACTGCTGGTGGGAATGCAGACTGTTGTAGCCACTATGGAAAACACTATGGTGTTACCTCAAAAAATTAAAAATTGAATTGCCATTTGACCCAGTGATCCCACTCCTAGGAATATACCCTAAGAAGCCTGAAACACCAATCAGAAAGAATATATGTATGCCCATGTTCATAGCAGGGCTGTTTACAATAGCTAAGATCTGGAAACAGCTCAACTGTCCATCAGTAGATGAGTGGATAAAAAAGCTGTGGTACATATACACAATGGAGTACTATGCAGCTGTAAAAAAGAAAGATCTCTTATCTTTTGCGACGACATGGGAGGACCTGGAAACTATTATCCTAAGTGTAACAAGCCAAGCAGAGAAAGACAAATATCATATGATCTCACTTATTTCTGGAATATAATATACATAACAGTCTGAGGAACAGGGTAGTCCCAGAGACGTGGAAGTAGGGTACAGACTGACAATTGCCAGAAGAGGGGGTGGGGGAGGGGAGCGATGAACCACAGAACTTGTAAGCATGTAGTCATAACCAATGGACATGGACAACAAAACTGGGGACGGGGCAGGGAGGAAGGGGAAGGAGGGTGACAATGGGGGAAAAAGGAGAAACACCTGTAACAAAAATAAATTAATAAAAAATAAAATAAAATAAAGACTATGGTAGAAGTAGAAAAGGAAAACATTGGGAAATTTTCTATATGAAAAAGCAAAACCAATATACTTAGAAATATTACCTAATGCAAGAGGCAAACGTAAATTGAGAAAAATATAACAAAAATAACAAATGGTTTATGCCCTACCCCCAAGTTGACAGCATCTCCCCCTTTCAGTCCTTGACAAAAAGGAAGGCAGGGTATGAACTCGGACCCAGTAGCCAACTGGTGAATGCTTAAGTTCATGGACTCAATTACCACATGAGTGCTCCACAACCAAGTTAGAGTGTTATTGCTGATGGCCAGAGTAACTACCCAATAGCAGCCACCCTATAAATTAAACAACTCTGTGGGGTTGAGCCACCTGTGAAATGAGGAAGTTGGATTAGACCTGTGGTTCTCAAAGAACAGTGCCCAGATCAACAGTAGCTTCCCATGGAAAGCTGTTGAAAAATGTGAATTCTCAGGTCACACCAGACCCGTGGAATTCTGACTTCTGGGGTGGGACCCTGCAACCTGTGGTCCCATAAGCCTTCCAGGTGATTCCAACAATACCCAGGTTTGGACAACCACTGATTCCATGATGTCTGTGGCCCCATTCAGACCTAAAACATTCTCATTAATAGTGCGGTGAAGGCATGGGTTTGAGGGGTACAGCTGGGGTGGAGGAGGTCAATGGGGAAAGGGGAGGGCATCTGTAATACTTTAAACAATAAAGATAAATTAAAATTTTTTTTCATTAATATGTGAGCATTAATCTCCAGAGCATTTTGCACAAAACCATCCTGTCTCCTTGACCTGGGACCAAAAGTTTTTAAAACTTTGATTGGAGTTCACGTTAGTGGGAGGAATCATCCCTTCCCCTTGGTGAAATTTATACCTACAGAACTGTCTTTGTTACAAGCTACCTGTCTTAAATATTTGCATAAGGCACATTGGTAATTATGAACTTGTTTTTTTTTTTCCTGGGGCCTGTATGGAGAGAGGAGTAGTGAGCCCGAGCTCAAAGGCAAACTAGAGGCAATCCGGTGGCTAAGTGGGCAGGGTGAGGAAGAGAGTGCCTGTCAATCACCTCTTCCAGCAAATGAACTTAGACCTAGAGGCCTCCAAGACCAGCTGGAGAAATTTGCTGGAGAGAACAGTAGGGGGGTGATCATGTTCCTTTCCTGAGCCCTGCTGCTCATTCTCAACTGGCCCAGACCATTGCCAGATTTAAATGCCAACCCTAGGTTGACAGGAAAGTTGCTAGCCTAACGTTGTGATCCTGTCCTACATTGAGGAGCCTGGACTTGATTCAGTCAAAAGTAAGGTCTCTGCTCTTCAGTCATCATCACCTAATACAGGCCACCCAGCAGTAGAGGTCGTCACCTCAGCCACAGCCCTTCTCCCTCACCCCAGCAGCACCACTGCTGCCTCCATCGTTATTTACTATCACCTGTGCAAACTCCAGTTCATCTGGGTTCCCCCAACATGTGTGAGGAAAGTGACATAAAACCAGCTCCATTTGCCAACCAGAAGCACCTGATGTGAAGGATGGAGGTGGAGGAGGGGAAACTGGCAGTGTCCAGAGGAGAGTTGAAGACTTTGACCTTGATGCTGAGGAGGTATCTCATGAAGGCCAAGAAGAGGGATCCAGCAACATGACACCATAAATCAGAATATGGTGCTGAGGGACTGCCCATCATCTTTTACGATCCATACCACCCTGGGCTTCCTGTCTTAGTTCGGGGATGGAGGGCACTTGAGCAACTTGGCCACACACATAATGGTGGGGAAATAAAGGCACTGATGTAGACAAACAAAAAACCCTCAAGTTGTTCCCAGGAGACTCTCTTTTCTGCCATGGAGGCTGTGGCACCAGCATCAGAAGGTGTAACAAAAGAGAGGGGCACCATGTTGCTGAGGACAATAAGGAAGAAAATGCATTGATGGAAGGCAAATTCCTCAGGCTGATGAAGCTTCCCAAAATGATGTGGTGAATTAGTTAAAGCATGTGTAAACTTCTCTCAGGACTTCCTAATGCTGTTAAGCAGTGACTTAATGCCTTCATAAAAATTCAGTGAGAACAGACAAAAATAAAATCCAAACATCACATATCATGTCCTGATACTGAGAGAAAATATGCCTGTCCCTATGAACCTCAGTTTGATAAGAGGTACAAAATCATCTCATTAGCCTATAGGAGATGAAAATAAATGAAAACCAAGTGTTAAGGAGACAGTTGTTTAGGAAATTAAAAAAAAAAAAAAGATAAAACTTGAGAAAAAGTCTGAAGGTAAAGGCTAACTTAAATGAATTCTTTATTTTGGTGTGATCATTTGAAGATTGCAGAGTTGGTTCAGAAATGTGGTTCAGAAACCTGATGAACTTATTTTAGAGCACCTGAAAGATATGCAGCACAAACACTCAGACGCTAGTGAGCCTAAGCGTTTCACAGTACAATTTCTCTTTGAACCCAAGGAATATTTCCCAAATAGTGTTGACTAAAGCATACATAATGAGTTTATATCCAGATTATTCTGATCCCTTCCTTTCTCGTGAGCCACAGATCACAGGCCACATTGAGTATCAAATACATTGGAAGAAAAGGAAGAATGTCACCCAGAATGCATTAAGCAAGAAGATAGCAAAGGAAGTGGAACTTCTATAATAATGTGCAAAATAATTTTTAAAGACTCAGTCTTCAATTACTTTTGTAATCCTGAAATGCTCACATTTGGAATGCTAAGTGAGGTTGTTATAGCTAAAATTCTTGAAGAGCAGCTTTAATGTTGTTGTTTTTAACTTTTTAAAAAATAAGTTTTTAATAATTTTAGAGAGATAGGAGGGGAGAGGGAGAGAGATAGAAACATTGATGTGAGAGAGAACTATTGATCATCTGCCTTCTGCACACCTCCTGCATGCCCCCTATTAGCAATCAAGCCCACAACCCAGGCATGTGCCCTGACTGGGAATTGAACCAGAGACCACTTGATGCATGCGCCGACACTCAACCACTGAGCCACACCAGCAGTGCAGCTGTTTTGTCTTGTTTGTTTGTTTTTGTTTTCCCATGAACATCTAGTGCCAGGATCAATATTATGCTTGTCAGGACACAGCACAGAAAATGATGATGACAGTGACACAGGGGAATAACCAGGAGAGAAAAAGAAGAAAAGAAAGAAAAAGAAACTAGAATTGGAAGGAGAACCCTAAAACCAACACTTTTTTGAGTAGTGCAAGCTGTAGTGAGCTGGGTGAGCCATTAAGAATAGCCTCAACAGCAGGTCATGATGGCGGCATAGACAAATACATTACTGGCCTCCTCCCACAACCAAATCAATTTACAACTAAACTACAGAACAACTATCATTCAGAACTGCCTGAAATCAAGCTGAATGGAAGTCCTACAACGATGAAATCAAAGAAGCCACATCAAGACTGGTAGGAGGGGCAGAGGCTTAAAAGAGCTAGTCCCACACCCATGTGTGGCAAATAAAAATCAGGAGGGCTACCTCAGCTTTGAAGATCCTCCCCTTACAAGCCAGGGGTCCTCATCCTATACCAGGCCCCCCAGCTCAGGGTTTCAGTGCCAGGAAGAGAAGTCCCCATAACTACTCTCTATAAAAACCATCAGGAATTGAGTCTGAGGGAGGCTGGGGCTTCTGGAGTCCCATGCAGTTTCTCTCAAAGGGCCTGTGCATGGACTTACTTAGATTCACTCCCTCTGGACTCTAGCGAGGAGTAGGCAGCTTGAAAGGTACCAGAGACATACGGGGAAGAACTGAGTTGTTTGGCATCAGGGCAAGAGCTGGTGAGGCAATGTTCTCCCAGACAGATATGCTGGTGGAGGCCATTGTTCCTTTGGTTAGCCCTTCTCCCATGGGACCTGCAGACAGGCGCCATATCTGGAAGTCCAGCAACCTGGCTCATTCAGTTTGCCCCACCCTGGTGATTCCCTGAGGCCCTGACCTACCCAAATTTGGGCCCACCCAATTGTTTCCAGTGGCTTTACCATAGGAATGACCTGTCTGGGCTCATGCTATGGATTTTCCTAGTCTCTCAAACAAGCAGCATTTGGCCTCAGCAAGCCCCATACCACTTGCTAAGTGGCCCCAGGCCTGGCAATAGTAGCAGCCAGCCTTGATACACAGCTTGGCTTTGCCAGGGCACTTACAAGCTCATCACAAGAAGCAGCCATCTGTAGATAGCTTTGTAGCTTATGGCTGGTGGCCCCAGGTAGAACACAGGTAGTGGCCAGAGCCAACACACCCAATGGACAGGTTCAGACCACATCGAAGCACCACCACCCAACCACCTCCACAAGTGATACACTCAAGGAGCAGGATCAGTGCATACGAGAGCCCTACTGAAGTAAGTCTTGCTCTGGGTGGTGGACCCCTGCACATCTGATCCTCCAAGGTGGTCAGAGGTCGGTGGACAGTGGTCACAGCCAGACCTTGAAGCTGAGCAGCATGAGTAAATCCCTCCCATTGGTGTGCCAATAGCAATCAAGACTCAATTACAACAGAATGGTATACAGTCCACATGGAGGTTGTACGCTGAGTGTCCAGCTGGGATGATTTGGGAGGCTGTGCCACTGGACCCTACAGGTCACCTACTATAATAGGCCACCCTACCAAGCCTAAGAGACACAGTAGCTCTACCCACTATATAGAAACAAACACAGGGAGGCAGCCAAAATGAGCAGACAAAGAAACATGTCCCAAATGAAAGAACAGAACAAAACTCCAGGAAAATAACTAAACAAACTAGAGATAAGCAATCTAACTGATGCAGAGTTCAAAACACGGGTTAAAAGGATGCTCAGCCCGACCAGTGTGGCTCAGTGGTTGAGCGTCGACCCATGAACCAAAAGGTCACCGATTTGATTCCCGGTCAGGGCACATGCCCAGGTTGTGGTCCCGATCCCCAGTGGGGGACATGCAGAAGGCAGCCCATCGATGTTCTTGCTCATCAATGTTTCTATCTCTCTCTCCCTCTCCCTTCCTCTCTCTTTAAAAATTAATAAAAAAATTTAAAAAAGGATGCTCAAAGAACTTAGTGAGGACCTCAAGAGCATAAAAAAAGACAAGTCAGAAATGAAGGATGTACTAACTGAAATAAATAATTTACAGGGAATCAATAGTAGGTGAAGCCAAGAAGCAAACCATCTATTTGGAATATAAGGAAGCAAATAACACCCAATCAGAAAAGCAAAATGAAAAAGAATCCAAAAATATGAGACTAGTGTAAGAATACTCTGGGACAACTTCAAGTGTATGAACATTTGCATCATGGGGGTGCTGGAAAAAGAAGAGAGAGAACAAGGAATTGAAAACCTCTTTGAAACAATAATGACAAAAAAATTCCCTAACTTGGTGAAGGAAACAGACATACAAGTCCAGGAAGCACAGAGAGTGCCAAACATGATGAATCCAAAGAGTCCACACCAAGACACATCATAATTAAAATGCTAAAGGCTAAAGACAGCATGGCCAGTGTGGCTCAGTGGTTGAGCATCGGCCCATGCACCAAGAGGTCACCTGTTCTATTCCCGGTCAGGACACATGCCCAAGTTGTGGGCCAAATCCCCAGTGGGGGCCATGCAGTAGGCGGCCAATCTATTTTCACTCTCATCAATGTTTCTATCTCTCTCTCTCTCTCTCTCCCTTCCTCTCTCTCTAAAATCAATAAAGAAAAAAAAAGTTTAAAAAAAGGTTAAAGACAAAGAGAGAATCTTAAAAGCAACAAGAGAAAAGTAGTTAGTTACCTAGAATATGGCTCCCATAAGACTGTCAGCTGATTTCTCAAAGGAAACTTTGCAGGCCAGAAGGGAGTGGCAAGAAATATTCAGAATGATGGAAACCAAGGACCTACAACCAAGATCACTCTATCCTGCAAAGGTATCATTTAGAATCAATTGACATATAAAGAGCTTCCCAGACAAGAAAAAGCTGAAGGAGTTCATCACCACCAAACCAGTATTATATAAAGTATTGAAGGTACTTCTTGAAGAAAAAGAAGTTCAAAAATATGAACAATA